>JAYESD010000004.1:202756681-204010600 GCA_036927565.1 Tuctoria greenei
GGACTCCAATCCTAATCCGATCACAATCGGAACTTTCCATAACTCCTCAAGATTCTTCTATACGCAGATAGAAGCAATCTTAAGACTTCCAAACACCTTAGGAACGTATCCCACATTCCTAAACAACTCAAATTCGTGACACACAAGAAATCCTAACATAACCAACTCGATACTTTCCATACCGAGCCATAACCGACTCAGCTAGCAGCCTAAGTCTTCAACCGATACGATCCGATCCTTCCGATCAGATCTTCCTTCCATAATCCGTCTCTAGAAGCATATTGCCACATCATGCACCTCATGCATATGTGCGAACACCTTCCTTCGACCTTCATATGCACTGCCCTTGATTCAATCATCCTACGCGACCTCCTGACCAGCTCAACCACAGTTCCTCCTGAACTTGGTTGTTGGAACCTCATCTCCTCCTGAGACTAGTCCAATGGATCCTGTCACCAGCCATGACTTGAACTCAAGCAACACCTGCACATGAACAAAAAAACAATCCATACGAGCCCAAGTCCTCGACTTGACTCAAATTAGTTCCGAACACAACACCTTACGTGAGAACCTCACATAAGCATGTTGCAAATCCACAGTAGAAACGATATCAACCGTATTCAACCAAAACACACCAAAAACTTAGAAAATGAATACTAAGTAATCTTTCCAATCATGTAAAGCAAGTACGAAACATTGCAAATGAAAAGCAGAAGCACTGCGATCAAGTTCCGGACCCTACTAGAGCAACCCGGAGCTTGAGCCGGAGCTAACAAAAGCTAGTAGAACCTAGCGTCGGAGCTTTCCAAAACTAGTACAATGAAGCACCTGCCGGAGCTTACCAAAACTAGTAGATCCTAGCACCGGAGCTTACCAAAAACTAGTCAAAACTAGTCAACCCAAAACCAGAGCTAGACAAATCAACTCGGAGCTTAGCAAAAAACATGTCGGAGCTATCAAAAACATGTCGGAGCTATCAAAGACGTGCCAGAGCTAAAGACAAAACTTCACCGGAGCTGACCAAAGCTAGTCGGACCTAGCATCGAACGTAACCGGAGCTACCCAAACCAAGCCGGACCTACCGTCGGACCTTGCTGTAGCTCAGAGCTAGAGTCGGACCTTGATAAAAAGATGTTTTGGTGATATTCAAAACTTTTATCATCAAAGCCAAGTGTATTCACTACAAGCCAATGTATTCAACACATATAGGTCTTACAATCTCCCCCTTGATGAATGCATTGGCAACACCATTTAAAATCCGAACATTGGCTTATTCTCATTAAAAGTTTTGAAGAAAATTTCTCCCCCTTTGTAAATCAAAAGTAAAATGAGAAGAAAAAATTATCCCATATTATCTCTCCCCCTTTATTATCTCTCCTTATGCACATATTCTCTTTCTCTTCATGCTTATCTCTCCCCCTTTGACAATGTATTCAGCAAGTCATGAGCATATAAATAAATCATCTCTCCCTCTTTAGTTGTTATGAGCATATTATAACATATACATATAAACAAAGCTCATCCAAGTCATACTATCAAGTACCTTACATTATCACATCAATGAAATACATAAGGTAGTGTAAGCCATGCTAGAGATCAAATGTAATTTTTCAATTTAAGCAAGTCATGATCTCACAAACTTAACTATTTAAAAACCTGAAAGCATGACACTAGTTGCTGCATTTTACTATTTTTCAAAGCATAAATTTAGATCATATGATATTTGCAAGAGATTATATGTGCATCTGCCTTATTCCAACCAACCAAGTCAAGCCTATGTCATTTGACAATCAGAAGCTTAAGGACATGGTTTTAGTCATACACAACTTCTTCCAAGTTCATATCTAAGTGCAATGATAAACCATCTCAAAAGAAGAAGTGCGATGCATGCATATTCTCTTGATCTTTTCTCAATTTATATTTGTTCATAAAAACTCAACATGTGAGTTGATTACTTGATTAAGTCTTTATGATTAAAAGCATTTGTGAGCATGCAACAAGTTCAAAACAACAAGAAAGTTCGACCATGACTAGATTTAGTGTAAGTAATTATTCCAATTACTAGACATGGCAAAAACTACAAAATGTATAACACGAGTAATGTAGTAAGAGCTTTCAGCATGTAAAAGGAATCATAGAGTCATATATGTATGAAATACTATGCTCATATTATTTTAATTTCAGATTCACACATAGACTTCCCAAATTTCAAAAACTCCCCCTCAATTTAATCCATGAGGATGCATAATCCCTATTTCACTACGAATGTAACAAAAACGAGTGAAATCCAAAGGTTTTGTAAAAATGTCAGCCAATTGATGTTCGGTATCTACATGGTGAAGCACAATGTTTCCTTTTTCAACGTTATCTAGGAGAAAGTGATACCTAATATCAATGTGCTTAGTTCTAGAATGTTGCACGGGGTTTTTGGCAATGCAAATAGCACTAGTGTTATCACAAAACAGTGGAACACTATCTAGATCAATCCCATAGTCCTTAAGTGTTTGAACAATCCAAAGAATTTGTGAGCAAGCACTAGCAGCAGCTACATATTCAGATTCGGCTGCGGATTGTGCAACTGAACTTTGTTTTCTAGAGGACCAAGCAACAAGAGAATTACCAAGAAAATGACAAGCACCGGAAGTACTTTTCCTATCAATCCTACAACCCCCAAAATCAGCATCCGAAAAAGCTTTCAAAGTAACGGTTGAGGAAGAAGGAAGAAAAATGCCAAATTCTTGAGTTCCATGTAAGTACCTGAAAATCCTTTTGATGGCTTGACGATGTGAAACACGTGGGGAAGCTTGAAACCGTGCACAAAGACATACGCTGAATTGTATGTCCGGTCTTGAAGCCGTGAGGTACAAAAGCGATCCGATCATGCTTCTATATTCTTTTTGATCCACGGATTCACCATCTTCATCAAGTTCAAGTGTTGTTGTTGTTCCCATTGGTGTCCGAAGAGGCTTGCTTTTGTCCATGTTGAAGCGCCTTAGGATATCTTTGGTATACTTCGTTTGATGCACAAAGGTACCCTCCTTGGTTTGTTTGATTTGCAGCCCCAAAAAGTAAGTGAGTTCACCCATCATAGTCATTTCAAATTCAGAACTAATCATTGCTGAAAACTTGGACACAAGATCATGAGAAGCACAACCAAAGATAATATCATCCACATACACTTGAACAAATAATGAGTCATTGCCATGCTTAAGCACAAAAAGAGTTTTATCAACCTTGCCCATGGTAAACCCTTTTTCAAGTAAGAATTTTTTTAACCTATCATACCATGCTCTAGGGGCTTGTTTGAGACCGTATAAGGCTTTGGACAGTTTGTAAACATGATTAGGAAAATCTGGATTTTCAAAACCTGGTGGTTGTTTGACATAAACCTCCTCATCTATGTAGCCATTAAGAAAAGCACTTTTAACATCCATTTGATATAGCTTAAAACCTTTAGATGCTGCAAAAGCTAACAAAATTCTTATGGCTTCTAATCTAGCGACAGGAGCAAAAGTTTCATCAAAATCTAGACCTTCAACTTGAGTAAAACCTTGAGCAACCAACCTAGCCTTATTCCTAACCACAACCCCATCCTCACTTTGTTTATTTTTAAATACCCATTTAGTTCCAATTAAAGTG
The DNA here is from genome assembly GCA_036927565.1 of Tuctoria greenei. Classification (NCBI taxonomy): domain Eukaryota; kingdom Viridiplantae; phylum Streptophyta; class Magnoliopsida; order Poales; family Poaceae; genus Tuctoria; species Tuctoria greenei. The sequence goes on from JAYESD010000004.1 coordinate 202,760,321, forward strand.
TGACCTTGAGGTGGAGGTACAAGTTTCCAAACATTATTTCTTTCAAAATTTTCTAACTCTTCTTGCATGGCAATAATCCAAGATTCATTAGTGAGTGCATGTGATATATCTTTGGGTTCAAAAGAAGCAACAAAAGCAGAATGAGCATGAGTGTTTGGATCGCAAAACCTGGACCGTGTGACTCGTTCGTGCAAGCTTCCAATCATTTGTTGTGGGGGATGATCTTTGTAAAAACGTAGGGGAACAGATGTCTCACAAGCTTCTTCTTCATTAGGTTCATTGTAGATTGATGAGCTTGTGACTTGTGGACGATCAGGACCAGCAGAGGTGATAGCCGGAGCTTGTTCAATGTCCGGAGCTGGACACGTGTCAACTTCGGAACTACCAGGCAGTATCACCGGCTCTTCTTCATATTCGAAAATACCCTCCCCCTGAGGATACGGATCTGGTCCTGCAACACTGGAGCTAGTACCTGGGCTAGCTTCATCAAAAGACACTTCACAAGTCTCCACAATTTTGTTAGTGTCAAGTAAAAGCACACGGTAGCCTCTAGTATGAGATGGATAACCAAGAAACATGCCATCAATGGATCTAGGTTCAAATTTATCAAGATTACCATGTTTCTTAACAAAGCATTTGCAACCAAAGACCCGAAAGTGTGTAACACTAGGCCTATGTCCAAACCGGAGCTCATATGGTGTTTTACCTAGCTTAGCACGCAAGAAAACACGATTTGAGACATAATAAGCGGTTGCTAACGCATCAGCCCAAAATTTCCCAGGAGTTTGATATTCATCAAGCATAGTCCTAGCCATCTCAACTAAGGTTCTGTTCTTTCTTTCTACAACACCGTTTTGTTGAGGTACATATGGTGAAGAAAATTGATGATCTATTCTATTTTCAGCACAAAAGTGATCTAAAGATTGATTTTTAAATTCAGTTCCATTATCACTTCTAATTGCTTTTAATGATCCTGGGTGATCAATTGATAATCTAAGAAATAAAGTTCTAAAGTGACTAAAAACTTCATTCTTAGACGTCATAAAATACACCCAAGAATATCTAGAATAATCATCAACAATAACAAGAGCATACCATTTACCCCCGAAGGATTGAACACGTGAAGGTCCTACAGTGTCAAGATGCAAAAGTTGACATGGTTCAGTTGTCATGATCATTGTGAGAGGAGTATGTGAACCTGCAACCATCTTAGCATGTCTACAAGAAGAGCACACAATTTCTTTGTCCCCATTAAGCTTAGGCAGCCCACGTATGCGATCAAGAGTACTAACACATGTTAGGTGATCAAAGCCTACATGACCAAGTCTACGATGCCAAAAATATAAGTCTTTTGAATCATTAGCAACTAGACACCTATGCTTAGAGGAAGACATATCAAAATCAGCTTTAAAAACTCTTCCAAACCGAGACATGTTAAAAATAAGCTCACTATTTGAACCTACAACTTTGCAGTAGTTTTTATTGAAAATAATTTCTAGATTTTCATCTAGCAATTGTGCAACAGAAAGCAAGTTGTATTTCAAATTTTTGACAAGTGCCACATCTTTTAAAGTGTAGTGATCATTTACTCTAACCAAACCCTTAGCAATTATAGGAGTTAAAGAATTATCAGCAAAAGTAACATTCTCTACACGTGACACAAAGGAGAGGGAGGAGAACCAATCTTTGTTACCGGTCATGTGGCGTGAGCAACCTGAATCCACAATCCAAATGTTCTCTTTCGTCAAACGTGTAACCTACATAGAAGCACAATACATCGATGACTCAATACTGGGGTTAGTCAAAAGGCATTTAGGAATCCAGTACTGAGTCATGCGACTTGCAGCAGGAAAAACACGTGAAAGCTGAGACAAAAGAGCAGGTTTATGAGTCAAAGATTGAGGTTTTCTGTTCTTAACAGTTGATTTAGAAGTTGTTACTTGTTTAGAGTGAAAACCAGTAGCTCCGGAGGTAAAAGCAGAAGGTCCGGAGGCAAAAACTGAAGCTCCGGAGGGAACAACAGAAGATCCGGTAGCTCTCGGAGCTATTGGAACTATCGGAGCTGCTTTTGCAGATTTATTACCAGAAGGTCCAAAAGCTACCTTTTCAAATTTCTGACTCATTAAAGCAGGTTGCATGTTTCTAATTTTTGGTTTAGCATGAAGGTTATGAGATCTAGCAGACATTCTTTCTCTTTTCTGTTGTTTAGCTAGTCTATAACAAAAATCTATGACATGACCATCTCTACCACAGTAGGTACAATGAAACTTAATTTTGTAATCATGTCTCGATGAGCACCCAACATTAGAAAAATATTTAGAAAGCACTCCTGCAGATTTGAAAACCACTTCTTTTTGTTTAGGAACTGTTTGAATCAAACCACTTCCTAATGACTTTACAATTTTAGGTGGATGTGCCTTAGCATGAACAAGAGAATCAAAACCTAAACCAGTTTTATCTTTGCAAGACTTGGAAGAATTCAGCAGCAAGTTTAGATTCTTATTCCCATTACAAAACCGACCTAATGTCCTATTCATGTCATCAAGTTTCTTAGACAAGTCTAGGCAGTTTGCACATGAAGTTTTTCCTTTTAGTTTGCAATTGGAACAATTTTTAAATTCATGAGATCGTAAAGCATTGTTCAATATAGAAATTTCATTTATAGCATCCTGTAGTTTCTTATCAATATCATCACAAGTAGAACAATGCAAGTCAATTGTAGAACAGCTAGCATCTTTCAAGTTTTTATCATTAAGTGCAGCAAGCTCTTTGTTCTTTTTAATTTCTTCATCAAGTCTATCTAGAGTGGAGGAGTGTGCACTTCTTAATGTGGACAATTGTTCATAGATTAAGTCACATGAGGGACATGCATCATCACTAGGAATCAAAGTTTTTAAACGGTTAATTTCAGATTCTAGTGATTCAATTTTAGCAGCATTATCCCTAAGCTTTTTATCCTTTTTCTTGACAATAATAGTTGCACGAGAAATAGCATCACACATTTCATTGCAGGTAGAACATACCTCATCGTCTTCACTGTTGTGTTCTGCATCCTCCTGACTTGATCTTGATCTTGTTTTGCCCGCCATGAAGCATAAGTTGGCCAGATCGTCATCATCTTCATCACTTTCAAAATCTAAATCACTTGAACTAAGTTCTTGAAGTGCGGTGATGAAGCTGTTAATCATCTTGCGTCCTATGGTACCCTTCTTTTTCTTGTTGGAATTTCCAGAGGAGGTCCAGACCTTGCATTGTTTTTCTTCCCGGGTGGTCGGACCTGAAAGTTTATGGCATTCTGTACGAAAGTGTCCTGTTTTACCACATTCAAAACAGCGTTGAGGTCCGGAGCTTCCTCTCCTTCTAGTTCTCACATTTTGCAATGCTTTTGAGAATCTAGTAGAGATGAGTGCCAACTCCTCTTCTGGAAATTCTTTGATCTGCTCCAGGGTTAGTGAGGACAACAAAGCAAGAGTATTGCAGGATGATGATTGGCCGGAGCTAGACATATCACGTTGTGAGACAAATGCAATTGACTTGTTTGGGTTCTTACGTGCTAGGATGTCAATTTCATGAGTTTTTAGTTTAGAATAAAGTACATCTAATGTAAGAGAACTCATGACAGTTGATTCACGAATAGATGTTACTTTTATCTCCCAAATTGACATGTCTAACACACTAAGAAGTTGCCTAGCATTCTCAGCATCAGAAAAATTTACATTGACACTACGTAAGTTGCTGAGAATTTTATTGAAACGAGCAAAAAGGTCATCGATAGACTCACCTGGTTGCATCTCAAAACGCATATATTCCTTTTTGAACATATCTTGTTTTACCTCCTTGATTGTGTTGGAGCCTTCATGATAATCACAGAGAGCTCTCCAGACATCGTATGCTGACCGGAGGTGCGCGACACGATCAAAGTCGCTTTGAGTGAGTCCTTGGATGATCAAGTTTCGGGCTTTGTTGTTGTTGTCGACGTCCCGTAGGTTTGTGGCCATGACTTGATCATTAGGTGGCACTTCATAAGGCTTATACACCTTCTCCCATATAGCAAAGCCTTGTGCCTGGATGAAAGCCTCCATGCGTGCCTTCCAAACCTGAAAATCAATACCAGCAAACACACAAGGTTTGGCGGAGTACTTCTCCATGATGATTAGTCAAAAACACGTGCAAATCACAAAGATTAGAGCACTGTGGCTCCGATACCAATTGTAGGATCGAAGAGCACATGAAAAGCTACCAGAGGGGGGGAGTGAATGGTAGATTTAAAAATCTTACGCAGCGGAAACAATTAAAACCCCAAACCCTTTCGGCAGAAAAACGATCAATTAAAGAAATCGTGTATGAGACTAGTATAAACGTGTTTCACCGTGAAAAAAGTGATAGATATCAGAGAGAATCAAGTCACAAAGACAACACAAAAAAGAATTACTCAAATCCGTCGAGAAAAACTCAAGTTATGATCGAAAGATCAGACTATGGTCAATCTGACCAACCCGAGAAAAAAAGTTTCTGGAATGCTGCAAAGAAACTCGTGTAACTCAGAAACCACAAATCCAATGACTGTGAAATTTTGACAGATGATAGATAATAAGTTGTGAAGACAACCCAAAAAGAATCGAATCAATTGGATCTGTAAAACTCGATTTATGATAAAACCACCGACGAAAGGTAGTGTTGTCCAGAAACTCGACGAGTAAAACTTGTCTAGAACAAGTCGGGCGAACAAGGCAAAAAATTTCCTTCAAACTACGAATTTTATTCAATAGAACACAAGAGGAACAGTCCCAAATTCGTACACCACGAGCTCTGGGCTCCCTTGCTTATATAACCAGCCCTTAGGCTAACCCAACATCAACTAGGACTCCAATCCTAATCCGATAACAATAGGAACTTTCCATAACTACTCAAGATTCTTCTATACACAGATAGAAGCAATCTTAAGACTTCCAAACACCTTAGGAACGTATCCCACATTCCTAAACAACTCAAATTCGTGACACACAAGAAACCCTAACATAACCAACTCGATACTTTCCATACCGAGCCATAACCGACTCAGCTAGCAGCCTAAGTCTTCAACCGATACGATCCGATCATTCCGATCAGATCTTCCTTCCATAATCCGTCTCTAGAAGCATATTGCCACGTCATGCACCTCATGCATACGTGCGAACACCTTCCTTCGAACTTCATATCCACTGCCCTTGATTCAATCATCCTACGCGACCTCCTGACCAGCTCAACCACAGTTGCTCCCGAACTTGGTTGTTGGAACCTCATCTCCTCCTGAGGCTAGTCCAATGGATCCTGTCACCAGCCATGACTTGAACTCAAGCAACACCTGCACATGAACAAACAAACAATCCATACGAGCCCAAGTCCTCGACTTGACTCAAATTAGTTCCGAACACAACACCTTACGTGAGAACCTCACATAAGCATGTTGCAAATCCACAGTAGAAACGATATCAACCGTATTCAACCAAAACACACCAAAAACTTAGCAAATGAATACTAAGCAATCTTTCCAATCATGTAAAGCAAGTACGAAACATTGCAAATGAAAAGCAGAAGCACTGTGATCAAGTTCTGGACCCTGCCAGAGCAACCCGGAGCTTGAGCCGGAGCTAACAAAAGCTAGTAGAACCTAGCGTCGGAGCTTTCCAAAACTAGTACAATGAAGCACCTGTCGGAGCTTACCAAAACTAGTAGATCCTAGCACCGGAGCTTACCAAAAACTAGTCAAAACTAGTCAACCCAAAACCGGAGCTAGACAAATCAACTTGGAGCTTAGCAAAAAACATGTCGGAGCTATCAAAACATGTTGGAGCCATCAAAGACGTGCCGGAGCTAAAGACAAAACTTCACCGGAGCTGACCAAAGCTAGTCGGACCTAGCATCGAACGTAACCGGAGCTACCCGAACCAAGCTGGACCCATCGTCGGACCTTGCTGTAGCTCAGAGCTAGAGTCGGACCTTGATAAAAAGATGTTTTGATGATATTCAAAACTTTTATCATCAAAGCCAAGTGTATTCACTACAAGCCAATGTATTCAGCACATATATGTCTTACAAACATAAAGTCCTCCAAGGCTAAAGCCAGTACCTCCGGTAGTGGAAAGAAGAAGAAAAAGTCCAACGACAAGAAGAAGCTGTTGGCTGGCACGCCTACTGCTGCAGCTGCAGCTCCGGGTGGCCGGGGGCCACGCCCCAAAAAGCGACCTCGACTTTCGTCTGAAGACGGCGGTGGTCCGAAGATGTGGTGTCTGATACACAAGACGGATACTCATAATCTTGAAGATTGTTGAGAGGTCCAAAACCTTGTCGAGCGCTTCAACAAGCGCTGAGAAGACGCACCTTTCTGCCAACGGGAAGGAAACAAAAAAGTCGACGAAGCTCTGACTGATAGAGAGCTAGGCTTCCAGGACCCCAAGAAGGTCCTGAAGGTTGTGTACAACACTGTCGACGACGATTCTGACTGTAACACCGGAGCCACTACGGGCCTCGCGGTCCTTACTTCTGGCAGCTCTCTAGGATCACATACTAGCCCCACAGACCAACACTAGTCTTTTCTACATATTTTGTCCCGACTCGTGCACACCCAGGAAGACTTCCCGATCAGTCACCCATCCGTAAATTGCTCCGGGCCAAGCACACTTAACCTCGGAGTTCTTTGCAGGTGGGCTCCCGGAAAAGAAGGTATACCTTGGTGGTATGAGTTATTCTATCGATACTATTAAACTTTGAGCCAGGATGTCACAATCCACACCCCTGAGAAGATCAACGTCCTCGTCGGTCAACTCCCAAGCCAGGAACGTCCCCTCTTGGCCACGTCCATACATTCAGTACTAGCATACATACCATACCGTGTTCCTCCTAGAGAACCCACGCGTCATGTATACGTACCCACGTCCGTGACCCGTACGCACCCGTGAAACCGCGAGGGTCAGCTCTCATACCATTTGTAACACCGGAGCCACTACGGGCCTCACGATCGTTACTTCTGGCAGCTCTCTAGGATCACAGACCAACACTATTCTTTTCTGCGCATTTCGTCCTCACTCGTGCGCACCCGGGAAGACTTCCCGATCGGTCACCCATCCGTAAACTGCTCCAGGCCAAGCACACTTAACTCGGAGTTCTTTGCATGTGGGCTCCTGGAAAAAAAAGGTATAGCTTGGTGGTATGAGTTATTATATCAATCCTATTAAACCTTGAGCTAGGATGTCACACTGACATCTCCGACAACGAGCATCGGAAGACCATCAACACCATCTATGGAGGGTCCTGGGATATCACCTCCCATCGTATCCTCAAGACAATGCGTCGGGAGATGGCTGCCACAGCTCCGACCGCTAAGGCAGAACCCCATCAAAAGTGGATGGACACTCCCATCACTTTCGATACTACAAACTGTCCAAGAAACATGATCAGAGCTGGGCAACTGCCATTGATGGTGTCTCCTACTATCAACAATTTTGAGCCCTACCATGTCTTGGTAGACGGAGGGTTAGCACTCAACCTCCTAAGCTATGAAGCTTTCGTTAAGATCCAGCTCCGACTCTCGGACCTTCGCCCCTCACGTCCCATCTCTGGGGTAGGCCCGAGGGCCATCAGTCCTCTTGGATCGATTACTCTCCCGGTGATCTTCGAGACTCGGGAGAACTACAGAACTGAGAAGCTGGTCTTCGATGTGGCTCACATCAGATTACCCTTCAATGCCATCTTAGGCAAGCGTGCCCTGTATAGGTTCATGGCCGCAACCCATTATGGCTAGTTTGTGTTGAAGATGCTGACACCTTCAAGCATTCTCTGAATTCGTGGGGATTGTACTGTAGGAGTCACTGCGCTGGAAGAACTCCACGTGCTTACAACAGCGCAGGAGCAAGCATCCAAAAAGGAGCTACCTGTTCAACCTCCGAGCACTCGTCATCGAGGCTCAATCTCTGCACCACGCGTGCAGCCAAGAAGCGACACCGACATTCCCGTCAAAGTCATCCAGATTGATTCTGATGTTGCCCAGACCACCCGTGTATCGGTAGGACTGGATAACAAAAAGGAACTCATGCTCATCAATTTCCTCCTGGTGAATGTTGACGTGTTTGCTTGGCAACCATCACAAATGCCTGGGATCCCTAGGGAGGTGATTGAGCACAGTCTGAAGATATACCTCGACGCACGACCAATACACCAGAAGCCCTGGAAGCAATCAGTCGAGCGGTAGAACTTCATTCGAAAATAAATCAAGAAGCTGCTCGAAGCTGGTTTCATACAGGAGGTTCATCATCCGCGATGGCTGGCAAACCCAGTCGTTGTACCCAAGGCCAGCGGAAAACTTCGGATGCCTATCGACTACACCACCTTAAATAAGGCATGTTCAAAATATCCATTTCCACTACCTAGGATAGACCAGATAGTGGACTCCACCTCCAGGTGTGAGCTATTGTGTTTCCTAGATGCATACTCCGGATATCATTAGATACAAATGTCCAGTGAAGATGAAGAGCATACTGCCTTCATAACAGTAGATGGATTGTATTGCTATACTGCCTTGCCGTTTGGTCTCAAAAATGCTGCTTCAACTTTTGTGCGAGCCATGCAAAAAACATTTGGAGAGCTTATTAAGGACTTGGTGGAGGTCTACATCAATGACATTGTTGTGAAGGTCAAAAACAAGGAGTCACTCCGTGACAACTTGCAAGCCGTCTTCGACAAGTTGTGTGTGACGCGTACTAAGCTGAATCCAAACAAATGTGTCTTTGGGGTTAGCTCCTAGAAGCTCCTCGGATTCTTGGTGACTCACCGAGGAATTGAGGCAAACTCGACGAAGATCAAGGCCATTGAAGACATGCGGCCCCTGCCCGCATCAAGGATGTCCATAAGCTAACTGGATGTCTAGCTGCGCTTAGCCGGTTAATCTCAAGACTGACAGAACGGGAGCTTCTCTTCTTCAAGCTATTGAGGAAGTCCGGGCCATTCCATTGGTACGAAGAAGCAGAAAAGGCGTTCCAAGAGCTCAATCAGCTCCTCATCACACTGCCGATCTTGGTAGCTCTGAACCCTAGTGAGCCTCTTTTGCTTTACATTTCGGCAACTATGGAGGTTGTCAGCTTGGTCCTAGTCGCGGAAAGACTGGAACCACCAATAGTTCGGGAGCCCAGATCCCTCTGACAGGGTCTGGAGCTACCAAAAGGCGAGTTTGGGTCCCAGCCCCTAGGAACGGATCTTCAAGGTAAGCTGCCCGAGGATCAACCTCTCTCATCTGAGGGAGATTACATGGCTGAAGAACAAGTTCCAGACCCCTTTGGGAGGGTCCTGGAAGCTCAAGAAGAAGGTCCAGACCCCTCTAGGAGGGTTCGGGTTGATTAAGAAGAAGCTTTTGGCTCTTCCGTGAAGGTCCGAACTGTCCAATGTCCAGTGTACTTCATTAGTGAAGTACTCCATGACGCCAAGACTTGATACATTGAGGTGCATCAACTCCTCTACGCAGTTCTTATTGCCTCAAGGAAGATTTGTCACTACTTCCAAGCCCACAAGATATCAGTGGTAACATCCTATCCACTGCACGCTATGCTGCATAACCCAAATTCTACTAGGAACATCGCCAAGTGGGCAGCAGAGCTGGCAGAATACGATCTCAAATTCCTGCCTCGACAAGCTATCAAGAGTCAAGCATTGGCCGACTTTGTGGTGGAGTGGACACCTTCTCCATCAAATCCAGTGGGGCCTAGTGAGCAGAAGCCAGAACCCAAGGTCCCGATTTTCACCGAACCTCACTGGACTCTCTACTTCGACGAATCCATGTAGAAGCAGGGGCCAGAGTTGAAATCCTTCTCCTTGCTCCGACCGGGGAGAAAGTCAAATACATGGTACACCTTGACTTCAAGGCAACCAACAACATGGCAGAGTATGAAACTCTCATCTACGGGCTCAAGGTGGCGCTATCATATGACGTCAAACAGATGCTTGTGAAGGGTGATTCGCAACTCATTATCAAGCAAGTCAAAGGCGAATGTAGCTGCAACAACCCACAACTCGTTGCTTACCTCCTTGAAGTCCATAAGCTCCAAAAGGACTTTGACATCATGGATTTCTGCCATGTCCAGTGTCTCAACAACGCTAAAGCTGATGAACTCTCGACGAAGGATTCAACCGGAGCTCAAGCCTCCGACAAAGTTTTTGTCAGGAGGTTGTCAAGACCAACCGCTCAGCCTGCTGAACTGAGTGAAGGGGGAGACATCAGCACTTCAAAGCTGGCAGTCCCGATGGCCCTATTACCATGGCGTCCACCAAGGGTCGTGGGTGCTGCAAGAAGCTCCAAGAAACCCAACACGCAAGACTCAGAAGCTCAAGTTAGCTCCAATGCATGGATCTCAGAGATTCGGAGCTCCTTGAAAGACAACATCCTTCCTGAAGACAGTGCATCCGGTGACCGGATCGTCAGATTGGCTAAAAGATACACGCTGGTAGAAGGGGATCTCCAGCGGCGCGGTGCCAACAGCGTCCTAATGCGGTGCATTGCCTGGGAAGAAGGCGGTGAGATTCTCGCGGAAATCTGTGGAGGCGAGTGTGGGAATCAAACATCTTCCCGCATGATGGTCTGTAAAGCCTTTCGGCATGGCTTTTACTGGCCTACAGCTCTCCAGGATGCAGTTGAGTTGGTAAAAATTTGTGAAACTTGTCAGTTCCACGCGAAACAAATTCACACACCGGCTCAATCATTGCAAATGATACCTCCTACATGGCCATTTGCTGTATGGGGGATGGACATCTTGGGACCTGTTCCAAAAGCCGTTGGAGGTTATATGTTCTTGTACGTCGCCATCGACAAGTTCACCAAGTGGTGGGAAGCAACTCCAGTTGTGACTATCAACAAGCAATCAACTATCAAGTTCTTGAAGTACAGAGTCTGCAAATTTGGAGTTTTGAATAGAGTTATTCTGACAACGGAAGCCAATTCACAAGTTTAGCATTCCATGAATATAGCAAAGACCTCGACATTCAAGTCACCTATGCATAAATAGCTCGCCAGGCAAGTAATGTACAAGCCGAGAGAGCAAATGCAGAAATATTGAAAGGACTAAAGACACACACTTACGAGCACCTGAAGAAACACGGAGCCAACTGGATAGAGGAGCTTCCGTCTACATAGTGGGCGAGCAGGACAACACCTAACCGATCAACTGGAGAGACACCCATCTTCCTGGTGTACGGAGCTGAAGTGGTCCTTCCTTCGGAGATCACCTTGAGGTCACTCCGGGTCCAGACCTTCAACGAAGCCATGCAGGACAAGCTTCGATGTGAAGACCGTGACCTCGTCGACGAGGGAAGGTGCCATGTAGCTGTTCGAAATGCACGATATCGCCAGGCGCTCCGGCACTATCACCAAAGCCATGTGCGCAACTGACAGCTTGAAGAAGGCAATCTGGTACTACGAAGAATACTAACTCGTGAAGGGATGAACAAACTGTCCCCCAATGGGGAAGATCCTTTCTGAGTGATCAATGTATCCCATCCCGGATGCGTTCGCTTGGCAACGAATGATGGGACTTAGCTTCTCAATCCTTGGAATATTGAGCACCTCCGTAAGTTTTATGCTTAGTTTCACAGAGGTGAGTCTGTAATTAAACACAATTTAAGTTATAGAGTCTGTACAAAAAGTCGGGTAGGTCCTAAACAAGAACATCCGGACCCTTCCATGAGGGCCCGGCAAGTTCAAGCCCATCTAACTTGGTCCCTGTATCGAAAGTGCAGTTTGCCTACCCTGGGTTAGAACAAAATGAATAGCGCACTTGGCCTTGTTCCGTACCCCAAATGTGTCCTTGTCTCCCCTGTAATTGGACCTATAAAGAAAGACATTGTTGTGCAAAGACAGACTCCACGTGCATTAATTTTGTACAGGCTCATTTTAATTTTATTATCTTTTCCTTCTTGTCTATAATGAAGTTGTGCAATTCTTTTTGAGATTTAGTCCAAGTTATTCATATGGTATATGAGTTATATTGTTGATCTTTTTCGGATCTTAGCATTGCTAGATGGTCTACTCGCCTGAACGCCAAAGCCAATGACAGGTCCAGAGTGCGGTATCGACTTCCACTGCTCCTACATCCTAAGTACGCCACTCTGCCTATATTCCGGCAGGCCTCACTAGGGTGGGTCCGAAAGGCATTCAGATCTGAAGAGGTTACATATTTACTTGTTGTCATGTTGAATTTCGTCGTACCTAAAATTTCAAATAAGAAAAAGAAGCCGCCAAAAAATTATAGACAAGAGGACGAATTTTACTGTTTTTCTTGTCTTTAACACACAGGAAAAATGTAAGGTTCATGGTGGATGTTTCCAAAGCCACTATGCTCCAACAACCTCCTGGGGGCCCGCCATCGATGTTTCTAACGTTCAAAGTGGGCATCCTTGGAGCTAACAAGCTCCGCCAACTCCCATGGGGGCCAGCCATCAACGTGAAGAATAAACGACATTCCAAGTGAAGATGGCGAAGAAATCACCCTGAAGGGATTCACCATTGATGTATTATACATTGATGGTTGATATCATCGCAGCGAAGAAGCTCCGACAATCCCAAGGGGCTCGTCGTCAATGATCTAAATGTTGAAAGTGGGCGCAGTCAGAGCTATAAAGCTCCGACAACCCCCAGGGGGCCCACCGTCGACGTTTCATGCATTGACAGTGGATGGCGTCGGACCTACCAAGCTCCGACAACCCCCAGGGGGCCCGTCGTTGATATTTCAAGCATTGACAGTGGGCGCCGTCGGACCTACCAAGCTTCGACACCTCCCAAGGGGCCCGCCATCGACACTCTACGTGTAGGCAGTGGGCACCGTTGGACCTACCAAGCTTTGACACCACTCAGGGGTCCGCTGTTAACGTCACAAAGAGTGTTTGGAGATGTCGAAAGTAAACTTTGGACCTAGAAGCTAAGCGTTCTATCTACAAGTTTGAATTGTTCAAGTCATCAAGACATTGTCAGATCCTTTTTGTACATGTTCGCAATCAAATTGTGTACATCTACCAGGGGGCCAATAAGATAAAGGACAATGCATTGGAGACAAATACAAGATAGAATTCATTCATTCAAGAAAAGTGGATTTCATTCATCTGATGGATTGGATTACAAAATGAGGATTACAAAGGAAAAGGCAAAAGAAAAAGGTCCTGGCTACTAGAGGTCCTAAGTTATATGGAAATACGAGGCAACTTTTTCGGCGGCTTCTTGAACGTTGGTCCTGGCAGCATCTTCCTCTTCCACAATGGGCCCTTCGAACACCGAATCTAGAGAAAGTTGGGGGTCTCAGCTTTTGAAACAAGTCAGCACATATTCAACGACGTTCTTGGCCAGAGATTTCCCCTCTGTCTCCAGTTCGTTGACGATGACATTACCCATCGCGTCCAGCTTGGTGCTGGAAGAGCTCAGCGCCACCAGCGCCTTGTCCAGCTCCGGCTCTGGGTCCTCAAGACGTACTGGGCTGAAGTCATGCAGTACCTGAGCCTTGTTAGCATGCCCAAGGAAGTCCCAGACTTGCTGAGACTCTCTTGCCCTCTCATTCTTGAGCTCCTCCAGCGACCGCAAGCTCTTAACCTTCTCGGGCGATGCGCTCGACCTCTATGGCATGTTGCTGAATACTCTCAGCCACTTGCTTTTCGTGGTCGGCAAGCTCCAACTACCGTAAGTGGATGCGGTTCTAGCAGTTCACCAGATCCTTCTCTCTTCCTTTCACCTTCTCCTCTCCGGTGGCAACATCAGCTTCTCTTCTGGAGAGCTCCTGCCCCACCTTCCAATGCTTCTCCTCCTCCTGCTTGCACCGCTGCTCAAACTTTTTAGTGCGGTCAACCAAGCTTTCCTCCCCCAGAGATAGCCTCTGGGCGAGCTCCTCCTCCCTCTAATGTCCTCCTGCTTCTCCAAGAGTTTCTCCTCCCTCTCATCGAGGTGCCCTCAGTGCTTAAGGAGAATCTCATTCAATTTGTTGAGGTTCTCCTAATAATCGTCAATAGCCTCATTGCTCTTTCTAGCATACTCAAGAATCTCCTGAGACTTTGCGTAGAGGACCCTGATGGAAGCCTCCAACTCATCCAGCAGCTGGCCCCATTATATCATCCATGCCTTTTCCTTCTCGACCCTTTCCCGCTGGTCAGCAAGCCTTGTTTGCGCCAGCTTGGTCTAAAAAGTGAAGTCTGTTGCGCCAACGCCTCAAGGTGTGGTGCTCTTCTTCGAGGACCTTGCTATCATGGTCGAAGGCGAGTTGAACTTGACTAATATTGGAGCAGGCATTGCCAATAGACAAAGCCAAAGGAATTGGCTCTGGGCCTGCTGGGATCTCCTTCACCGGCTCCAAGAGGTCTTCCAACACAAAAATTGGGCCCCACAGCACAAGTGTGGTCCCCTGTGTCTCCACGGCACTAGGACCAACTTCCAGAGTTGATGAAGAAGGTCCCCGCGCCAGATCTTCAATCATCGGCTCTGGGGGTGGAGGACCTACAGCTGACTCTTGTGGGTGCTCTGGCTCCAACATAGACACCTCCAGAGTAGTCACCTCTGGGGTGGACGCTGCAGCTTCGACCGGAGCTCCCTCCGCTTTCAGCTCAGTGGTCAGGACTTCAACTATCTACGGCTCGGGGGCCAGAACATCAACCATCTCTAGCTCAAGGGCTAGAGCTTCATCAACTTCCGGTACGGAAGCCAGAACTTCAAGCGCTCCATGCTCAATTGCCAGATCTTCGATAACTTTTGGCATTGGTGCCAGAGCTTCAATCACCTTCGGCTCAAATGTCGGAGGTTCCATTATCTTCATCCCCTACATCAGAGCTTTTGCTGCCAGCTCCGCTGCCGCTGGCGCATCTTCACAAACATCTCCCCCGTGGTTCGGCGCTACCACGCGAGCTTCAGGCGTCATCTCTGGATCCAGATCCACGACAGCTAGCGCTGGAGCTGCCGTGTCTTCAACCACCACATGGGGAGGCATAGGGGATGAAGCTGGAGCTTGCGCACGCCCAGCTTCAGTTGCTGCAGTATGTGCCAAAGCCTCTGACTTCTTTCTCGACACCCTGGAAACTAAAGATCGGGAAAATTCAAGACAAATAGAAGATTAGCACCTCAGGTGATATGACAATGCTTACCTGGGAATGCTACTTCCCCAATCGCCATGGAACCTCTTCTTCTGAGGTACAGAGTTGGAGCCCACCAGATCTAGTGAGGTAGAGATTTTTGACCTTGGTCGGAAGCTTCCCGCTGCAGCTGGTGTCGCCTCAGCCTTGACCCCCTCGACTGGGAAGGATCTCCAGACCAGGAGCCCGCAGCCGGCACTAGAGCTCAGGTCGATTTGCCAGAGCTAGCGCCCCTCGAGGGTGCCAGCACTGAAGGAGGCATGGTCGCTGAAGCTCTGCTACGCCGTGGTGAGGGGGCTGTTGAAGTTGGAGCTGACCTGATAGAGCTCCCATCAGCATGCCTTAACTTCCTCTTCCGGTTGGATGATTTGGCTGGCTCTTTGCCTTTGCCTTTGCCCTTGCAAGCATCGTCAACCCTCTGGCTTGGAGCAATGGAGGCCAGCCTCTCTGAAGCTCCGGGGATCACAACCCTGGAGGTCCTACGCCTCTCCACCAGGCCGAGATCGTCTAGCTCCGGATACCCGTTCTGGAGCTCCCTCCTGACATCCGAAACCATATTCAGTGGGAAGAAGTCCGCCGAAGGTGTCAAAGAGTCACGGGAGATAGCCCCGTGTTGAAGTTTCTGGAGGTGGAGCTTCAAAGCCCCGTCATCCATATTTGTTTGGGGGCCAACTTTGATTCGGTTGTGGTCCATCTCACCATTGAAATCCCAGGCGGGCCATTCCCTCTTCATTAGTGGAGCCTACCGGTTTGTCAGGATGTTCCCGAAGACCATTTGAGGGGTCACTCCACCCTCCATGCACTGACGAATCCTAGTCAAGATGGGATTGAAAGCTTCAGGTAGCTCCGAAGCTGGGTTCCAGGTGTCAGTGTCAACATTGGGGAGTCCCGTCGGCAGCTCCATCCTATCGTGATGATCCACTGTGATAATCACCCAATCCTTCTTCCAGTTGTCCCACTTGTCGGAAGGGAGGGTTCTCAAGTACTTGAAGGGACAGTTCTTGCACTTCACGAAGTAGTAGAAGCCCAAGTACTCATCCCTCTTCCCGGTGGTGTGGACCATGAAGAAGGTCCGAAAGAGCTCAATGCACGGAGGCACACCCACCCACATCTTGCAGAAGTGGACGAAGGTCGCCACTAGCAAGGAGTGGGGGCCGATGTGATGAAGCTGGAGGTTGTAGAAATAAAGCATCAAGAGAAATTTTGAGAAAGGCAGGATCAGACCCACCATGGCTTATGCCGAGAAGTACACCATCTCTCCAGTGCACTCCTTTTTCAAGGGGAGTTTGCCGAAGCGGATGTCGTCGTTGAAGGAGTCGCTAGACCACCCCATGTAGGTCCGGACCCTCTTCAGATCTTCATCACTAGTGATCTTTCTGTGGCGAAGACCCAACTCCATCACAGCAAAGGGGAGCGAAAAGTTGGAAGGGAAATGCAAAGGTTGGGAAGCTCTGAGCACAAGTTCAAATGAAGCGTAAAGAGTCCTCAAACTGTGCGGGTTTTCCTTCTTAGGTAAGCCACCGCAATGCTTGGATGGAAACCGCAACGGGATCAAGATCACACTTCGAAAACCTACCCTATCGATGACAAATGGGTCCGAGTCCACATCAGCGTAAAAGTCAAAGTTAATACCCCAGGCGAACCATTGTCATGATGGGAAGTTGGAAGCCCGAGGGCGGCGGCCTGACAGGGCGCTCGGAACCGATACGGTTTTCGTATTGGGAACAAGCAACCTTTAATTGCGTGAAATCCGCATGCTAGGATCTCACCTGCCACATCAAGAAGAGCCACGCGGTGGTGGTTTAACTACGAACCATCGTCCCAATGGCCCATGGAAAAACCTTTGAAGCCGCAGCGCGCAAATCAAAAATGGCCCCATCTCTGGTAGAATAACTTAACCCAAAGGATTTTTCCTAGAGGTGGGCCCGGGGGCCACTGTCGGTACCCTGTGTACCGGGTACCCCACGATACCGCAAGAAAAGTCATAGAGTTCCACCTATCCAAGTTGAAGGCCTCCAAAGGCTCCACGGGTTACACCGCACTGGACCCGCCTCCCTCGTTTGGGTAGCTCCGGAAACGCCACGTGTAACACAAGGCTGGATCCAACTGCCTTCATAGGTAAGCTCCAGTCCCGCCACGTGTCCAGTGACCCCAAATCTAACCCCAGTAGAGGGAAGCTCCAGTGCTGCCACGTGTATAGCGGCTCCAGACCTGCCTCCCCACGATGGGAAGCTCTGAAGCCATCATGTGTCGGACCTTCGGACCTAAATCTACAACGGGGAGACTTGCGAATCTTCAACTGCATAGACATTCAAGAGGCAGTTAAAGCTACCGTTACAGGACCTGATTGTGTGTCATTAATGCCATATTGATGACACACGATCAGAGGATTGTTAATACTGGTAACGCCGCCATTAGGGCGTGTTATCAGCCTGTTAACTACGCTTAACACATGCAGATCGTGTATTTAGGAAATAATTACCGCCAGGGCCACATGTCGGGCCAGACTGATGTAACGGCCAGTCCTTAGACTATAAAAGGACTGGCCGCACGGTATAGAGACAATCAAGCTCAAACACACACAAGCCACCACATACCCACACATACAACAACATTCGTGGAGTAGGGTATTACGCCCAGGCGGCCCGAACCACGTAAAAATACTCATGTCACTGTCTTGTTCATAACCTCACGTGCGCCCCAACCAATCATGAACCTTTGCGGGCTACGACCTAGTAGTACTAGAGGAAGTGTCGATCACACACTTCGACAACATGTAACCAAAAAGACAAAGGCTGGTATAGTGAGACGTCTTGCCAGTAAGACGCTAGAAGGAAATCTCACTCTGAAGAGCAGATGAGGGTTGAATGTTAACCAGGTAAGTGGCAATAGAAACAACCTTGGCCCAAAAGTGAGGGGAACAGAAGAAGCGAGCGGAAGAGTACGAGCAATCTGAAGGAGATGTCGATGCTTGCACTCGGCCGCACCATTATGAGCATGAGCGTCAGGACAAGAAGACTGAGCAAGTGTGTCTTGCTCTGAAAGAACCTGACAAAGAGCATCAGAAAGGTACTCACCAGCAGAATCATCATGAAAACACGAATAGACAAGTCAAAATTAGTGTGAATTATAACTGAAAAAGTTTTATAGATACACAATGCCGCACTATGATGTTTCATAAAGTAAATCCATGTGTGGCAAGAAAAATCATCTATAAAAATAATGTAATATTAATGTCCTCCTTTAGAAACAAAATGAGCTGGACCCCGTACATCTAAAAATGAACAAGATCAAATGAATGCTCAAACACTGAATTACTAGAATGATAAGGAAGTTGAATCTTCTTCTCTAATCTACAACCTTGACAATGAGCGAAAGACTTAGAACCAGAAACCGATCCTAAAAGACCACTACAAACTAGGATTGATAGAAGAGAACCACACAAATGACCCAGACGATGATGCCACTGAGCAAACAACGAGGTGGACGAAGCAGCAAAAGTGGAGCCAACAAGCCTAGCAGGCGCAACGGAAGGAAGAGAAGCCAGTCAAGCTTCCAAAGATGCTATGAGTCACGATGATGGAAGCCAATACCAACTAGGTGACATGTGCGATGAATCTAAACATAACATAGATTAGGATAAAGAATCACTACGGTCATGATCAGTTAGTTGACCAGTAGATATAAGCTGCATGATCAGGCCAGAAACATAAGAAACATTAGGAATATAAAAAGAGTTAGATAAAAGAGTGTCCTATCCAACAACAGAAAGAACATCGACAGTATGAATGATAAGAGAACAAGAGGAGGAACTTAAAGGAGACAAATTGGTACAATAAGAAGTCAAATGAAACAAATCACCGGAATCAAGAATCCATGGACGGGTTGATGAGTATTCTAGGCCTATCTTCGAAAAGGTAAGTCGATTGGGGTGGACAACTCGACGTTGATGATCTGCGACACTCGAGCAGCTCGAATACCTCTGCAATCACTACACCACTACTCGTTGGTTATCATGCTGCACGCGCTTGACCTCGCCAAGAAGGCTAATCCCTACTAGTGCAACCGAGAACACAAGCAAGAACGTAGAAGACACGATATAAAATCGCGAAGTTGGGGTCTCACAAATCACAGAACGGCGATATTATTAATCTAATAAAACCCAATTGTTTATGGCGGCGGCTACAGAGTATAAATAGGTTAGAGGACGTGTAAGGGGTGTTGGGGTTGTGACCTAACCCTAAGACACGAAAGTAAGAGATATAGACTTGATACAAGGCCCAATGGACAAATATGATGATGTAGCACCCTAACAGATTTTGAACTCAATTTTGTTTCGATGATTTCTGTCATCTCCCAAGAAATTTTGACATGGGACCAGTGGCATTGGATAGTTTATCCTCTCCCCTTTCTATGCATATGTAGAACATCCAAAATAGAGTTCATATGCGTCCCGGAAGTCCGTTGTGTGAAATGCTCTAGACTCCGAGTTGGACTTGATTTTGAGTTGGGCTCGGTTTCCATCTTATTTGGACGTATTCTCTAGTCCTCCATGCCTCTAAGATTTCTTCGAAGTACTCCTAGAACCTCTTAATGAATCCTAATCAAAATAAAATCGTTAGGTAGCAATCTATTCTCAAAGACATATAAGAATGAGCTCACCTCTAAAATTAATAGATGTGTGTGAACCCTAATGATTGCATCTTGTATGTTCAATGAAGTGCTGTTTGTATCCATAGGAGTGATGTCCTCGTCATCCTCCCCTTATTGAATTAGAGTCGTCTGCAACCCAAGTTCATCTTCTCTCATGTTTGAGTAAAAAAGTGTAACGCCATCAAATTCTCTTGTGTGCATGGAAGGAGGAGGCCAAAGTGGTGTCCGACATAGTGCACCATCTTCATCTTCTTAATCAAATACTGTAACACCCTCATTTTCATCCATCATGCATTGTATACATTCTAATACATGCTTAAAATTAAGAAACATAAAAAGGAATGAGTTTAAAATGAATTTATAGTAAACCACACTTAAGAATTCCGAGAAGTGCAGACTAGTCCGATTTTGATGCGGACTAGTTTGATTTCTCTCTGACCTCGCTTGGAAATGTCCGTTTTGGTGCAGACTATTATGGTTTTTGCCTCTGGACACCTTCGTACTTGTTCGGTCCATTTCGGACTAGTCTGGTATCCCAATTCCTTGAAATTTTGCTAAGTCCCTGCACTTGTCCAAACTTGTCCTGTAATCTAGCGGACTTGTCCGTTTCTCCTCTGACTAAAATCAGACTTGTTCGGTTTTGGATAGACTTGTGTGATTTTCCTCTCACCAAGTTCGGACTTGAATGATATAGTCTGGACTTGTCTGTTTTTTCCTCTGTCAATCTTCGGACTAGTCCGTCCTCTTGTAGACTTGTTCCGGTAAACGCGATTTTGAGTTGATATTTTGTTTCACGACTTGTTTTTGGGTTTTACCTTAAGTGGGCCTAAGGACATCGTGTCTAACTCTTTTTGGAGCCCATGTGGGACCCCAAACCGGCCTCTACCCATCTTAAGCATGAATTCCATCAAACCCTAGTCTCCACCTCTATATAAACAACCCCACCCCTTGACTTAACATCCTTTTGCCTCAATTGAAGTCCACAAAACCCTAGTTCATGGAGAGCCACCATCAAGGAGGGAGAAGGAGATTCTGAGCAAGAAGAAGAAGAGGAGGAAATGGAAGAGGGTCAAGATCTCCACCAAGTTTTTGTTCTTCATCACCAATTCATGTCACACCTGGTAATAAGAAGACTACCAGATGCTTTCCACATGTATGTCAGGATCAGTTCAACTCATACATGTGTAGATGAAAGTGAAATACCATAAATAATGCCATGTTCGAGTACAACACCTTATTACATAAATGACCTTCCAGGTCTAAAATAAAAGTACACAAGCAACAGAAAATCATAACAAAGGGCTCCAAACATAGGCGTTGCACAGGGGAGCGCTAGCCTAGAACATCTCTTCGGGATCTCCGTAGAAGTCCTGATTCTCCACCTCTTCATCTTCGTAGACTGGGGGGGGGTATGCAACTAACAAGTTTGAGTACCAACGGTACTCGCAAGTTGGGAAGTTATGACATGTGTGGTTCACAACAAGGAAGGCAAATAATAGGTAAAGCACTATAGCAGTTACAACCTACTCTTAAATGTTATTAAGCACCTACATCTAGGTGAAATCCCAACCAATATCCCCAAAATTAATTCAGGTAAGACCAAACCCAAACCATCCATCATGTAAGCATGTGCTAATTATGAATTTGGTTCCAAGCCGCTCGTGTCCGTGAGCACGACTGTCTAGACAGTTCGACAAGACTCTGTAGAGTGTGTATCCTTTACCCACAGTTTGTGATTTCATCCCCTATTGCCAGGTGGACTAAGGTAAACACCCCTGATGCCCATGGTATCTAACCACAATACACACTTCCGTAGGTGTGTGGCCAGGAGATCACTACGAGGTGTTTTCGATGGTTCTCCCGACTTGCAATGGGTACTCTAAGGTTTCACCGCTCCGACACCTGGAGTCTATTTTCCCTCTGCCAGGAGAAGCCCCCTCTTGAGCCATGCGGATCCCAAGGCAAAACCCATTCCCCGCCCGTTCATTTAACTATGCTACATCGGGAGAGACCAAATTACTAAACCAAGTTGTCTCATATACAATTCTGTGGTGATACTAAATGGCTTAGCAACTTCTTCCATAAACCGGTCCTTAGAATCCGATAGGTGTCAAACCCCAAACCAAGGTCTTGTGCACACATGCACCAATCCATACAAAACCCCCTATCAGATTCCTATCTACTAAATTCCAATATTGCCATCAATTCATGAATCAGAATACATCAAATGTAAACTTGTAGATAAATAGATCATATATCAATTAAGCATGGCTAAGTGTAACTAAATAATAGTAAAACACCCAAACTATGGTGACAAGGAATATTGTGGAAAATCTAGGAAAACATAACATAGGATTCATATTTTAATTTAGCATGCAACTAACTGAAACTTAACAAAAAGGGTGCAAGATGGTCAAAGAACTTGCCTCCAAACTGTGCCTGAGGGTCGTCGGGAAATTGTTGCTCTTGAAGGTTAAAAGTAGGTTCTGGCCCCGACTCTAAATTATGACGATGCAAGAAAAATAACATAACATAAGAACACAACAAAATGCAAATAATTCAAATAAACGCAAATTCCTACGCAAAAGTGATTTTAGGGTTGATTTAATTATAGGCATAAATCAATTGATGAAAATTTAGATTTAAATGAAATATATTGAGTAAAACATATTTTTAACAATTTTTATACCATTTTTATTTTTATTAGAAGCCTATAATTGTTTTCTAGAAATTTGTATCCTTCAAAATATGCATAAAATTGATTTATAACATAAAATGTACATTTTATAATTTTACACTATTTTTAGTAATTATTTCTATGTGCAAACCAATTTTTATGGATTGAATATACTAAAAAAATATTTTATGATTAATTCAGCATTTTAAATGAATAAATAAAAATAATACAGAAATTAAAATAAGTTAAACCTAATTAAATCTGTTTTTATAATTATTTTATATGAATTAAGGACTTTTATTTAATTTCTAGAACTATCAGGTGCTTTTCTGTAAAAACAAAACTGTTCTGGAGGCTAAAAACAATTTTTATTAAGTCCAGGGATTATTCTACAATTTTCCAGAATTTATTTGCTATTTTATAATATTCTAGGGGCTTTAAAACACTTTTTATTTAATTATCCAGTAATTTCCTAATTTCCATAAAGTCCAGGGGCTAGTTTAACAATTCTAGGGGTTAGACTTGAATTCCGGAGGAAACCTGGGGGTAGCCCGCAAGATTCCAGGGGCTTGGGCGCAAAATTGGCGGCAAGAAAAGAGGTTTGAACATGGGTCGTTGGATTTAAAATAGATGGCCCAGATTTAAATAACCGAAGGGGTATCGTGGGTTTTAATCTTGCCCGTAGAATCAAAATGGACGACGGGCATTGAGCCAAGTCGCCCCGGCTTGGGCCGAAAGCACGCTACAGAGGCTTCGGGTCATAATCAACTAGCGCAAAATGAAGAGGGGGACTAGGGGACCTCACCGAGGGTTGTCGCACAGCCAGAGGAGAGGCGGAGGGTGGTTAGCGACGGCGATTGGCGGCGGTGCTCCTCGGTGCCCGAAGAAGTCAGCGACGCAGAGGCAGTATCCCCCGATGAAGTTGTCTTGCAAGCTCCTCGGGACGCGGCAAAGGTGTTAGACAAGGTTTCGTGGACGGAAATTGAAGGAACCGACGGGAACACGATCGCCAATGCTTACCTCGACGGCGGCTAGGGATTGAGAGTGTCGGGGTGAGGAAATTGAGGGGGGGGGGGGGACGGCCGGTATTTATAGGGCTTGGGTTTGGAAATGGCCGGCGGTCATGATGGGCACGACACGCCTCTTGATTGAGGTGAAACGCTCGACATTGATAGGGGGAAAGTGGGCGGCGCGGTGATGGCGCGCGAGCGTTACGCGCGGGTGCGGCGGGAGGTGGACGGAGGCCCTGATAGGCGGGGCCGGCCTGTCAGCGAGGTAGAAAGAGGAAGGTGCAGGCGCGCACCGGCGCGGGAGAGAGGAGGGAAGTGGGCCGGGGCGGGAATAGCGAGAATTCAGCCCAGGAGCGGGTTTTCATTTTTTCTTTTCTTTTTTCTTTTCTATTTTCTTTTTCTCCTCTTTTATGATATGAATTTGTAATCTGAATTTCTTGCAAATTTGAATTTTCAAAAATTCACACAAACATTCAAACATGATGCAACTTGCCTTATATGAATTTTATTCCCAATAAAATGTTTTTATCTCTTGAAAAATTCATTTTACAAATTTTTTATTTATTTTTCCTTCTAAAAATAGTGAGTGTTACAATTCTACACCCCTAAAAAGAAATCTCGCCCTCGAGATGTAGGATCGAAGAGCACGTGAAAAGCTACCAGAGGGGGGTGAATGGTAGATTTAAAAATCTTACGCAGAGGAAACAATTAAACCCCAACCCCTTCAGCAGAAAAACGATCTGTTAAAGATATCGTTTGTGAGACTAATCTAAACGTGTTTCACCGTGACAAAAGTGATAGATATCAGAGAGAATCAAGTCACAAAGACAACATAACAAGAATAACTCAAATCTGTCAAGAAAAACTCAAGTTATGATCGAAAGATCAAACAAAGATCAATTTGCCCTACCCGAGAAAAACAGTTCTAGAACGCTGCAAAGAAACTCGTGTAGACAATAGACCACAAATCCAATAACCGTGAAATTTGGACAGATGATATATAATCAAGTTGTGAAGACAACACAAAAAGAATCACGTCAATTGGATCTGACTCGAGTTATGATAAAACCACCGACGAAAGGTAGTGCTGTCCAGAAACTCGATGAGTAAAACTTGTCTGGAACAAGTCGAACGAACAAGGCACAAAAGTTCCTTCAAACTACAAATTTTATTCAATAGAACATAAAAGGAACAGCCCCAAAGTCGTGCACCACGAGCTCTGGGCTCCCTTGCTTATATAAGCAGCTCGAAAGCCAACTCAACTCAGATCAGTAACCTAATCCTACTCTATTCACAAATCGTAACTTTCCATAACTGCTTAGGATTCTTCTATACGCAGATAGATGCAATCTTAAGACTTCCAAACACCTTAGGAATGTATCCCACATTCCTAAACAACTCAAATTCATGATCCACACGAAATCCTATCATAACCAACTCAAATCTTTCCATATTTGAGTCAAACCCGACTCAGCCGCAGCGTGAGTCCATAACCTAGTCGGTTGGACCTTTCCGACCAAATCTTTACATCCACATCTCTTCATCACATCTTGGAACCATGTAGCCACGTCCATGCACTCCTTGCACACGTGCATACATCTTCCAATGACGTCCACGATATCTTCACATGCATTGTTCTTGATTCAATCATGCTGCGCAACCTCCTGATCAGCTCAACCACAATTCCTCTTGAATTTGGTTGTTGGAACCTAATCTCCTCCCTGAGACTAGTCCAATGGATCCCATCACCAGCCATTTCTTGAACTCAATCAACACCTGCACATGAATAAACAACCAATCCATACGATCCCAAGTCCTCGACTTGACTCAAGTTAGTTCTGAACACAACACCTTACATGAGAATCTCACATAAGCATGTTGCAAAACCACAGTAACAGATATCATTCATGTCAACCAAAAACACACCAAAGACTTGGCAAATGAATACTAAGCAATCTTTCTAGAGATGTAAAGCAAGTACGAAACATTGCAAATGAAAAACAGAAGCATTACGATCAGGTTCCGGACCTTATCAGAGTAACCCGGACCTTGAGCCGGAGCTAACAAAAGCTAGTAGAACCTAGTGCCGGAACTTAACAAAACTAGTATGAACTAGTAAACCCAAAAGCTGGAGCTAGAAAAATCAACTCGGAGCTATCAAAGACATGTCGGAGCTAAAAACAAAACTCACCGAAGCTAACCAAAACTAGTCAGACCTTAATAAAAAGGTGTTTTGGTGATATTCAAAACTTTTATCGTCAAGGCAAGTGTATTCACTACAAGCCAATGTATTCAACACACATAAGTCTTACAATCTCCCCCTTGATGAATGCATTGGCAACACCATTTAAAATCCGAACATTGGCTTATTCAC
Organism: Tuctoria greenei; assembly: GCA_036927565.1. NCBI lineage: Eukaryota > Viridiplantae > Streptophyta > Magnoliopsida > Poales > Poaceae > Tuctoria > Tuctoria greenei. The sequence continues at coordinate 202,786,155 of JAYESD010000004.1, forward strand.
ATAAAAGACATAAAAGTTTTGAAGGCAATTTCTCCCCCTTTGTAAATCAAAAGTAAAATGAGAAGAAAATCCAAATATTATCCCATATTGTCTCTCCCCCTTTATTATCTCTCCTTATGCACATGTTCTCTTTCTCTTCAAGCTTATCTCTCCCCCTTTGACAATGTATTCAGCAAGTCATGAGCATATAAACAAATTATCTCTCCCCCTTTAGTTGTTATGAGCATATTATAACATATACATATAAAAAAAGCTCATCCAAGTCATACTATCAACTACCTTACATTATCACATCAACGAAATACATAAAGTAGTGTAAGCCATGCTAGAGATTAAATGTAATTTGCAATTTAAGTAAGTCATGATCTCACAAACTTAATTTCAAAACCTGAAATCATGACACTAGTTGCTGCATTTTATTATTTTTCAAAGCATAAATTTAAATCATATGATATTTGCAAGAGATTAGGTGCGCTTCTGCCTTATTCTAACCAACCAAGCCAAGCCTATGTCAATTGACAATCAGAAGCTTAAGGACATGGTTTTAGTCATACACAACTTCTTCCAAGTTCATGTCTAAGTGCAATGATAAGCCATCTCAAAAAAAGAAGTGCGATGCATGCATATTCCCTAGATCTTTTCTCAATTTATATTTGTTCATAAAAAACTCAACATGTGAGTTGATTACTTGATTAATTCTTAATGATTAAAAGCACTTGTGAACATGTAACAAGTTCAAAACAACAAGAAAGTTCGACCATGACCAGTTTTAGTGTAAGTAATTATTCCAATTACTAGACATGGCAAAAACTACAAATTGTATAACACGAGTAATGTAGTAAGAACTTTCAGCATGTAAAAGGAATCACAAAGTCATATATGTATGAAATACTATGCTCATATTATTTTAATTTCAGATTCACACATAGATTTCCCAAGTTTCAAAAACTCCCCCTCAATTTAAGCCATGAGGATGCATAACCCCTATTTCACTACGAATGTAACAAAAACGAGTGAAATCCAAAGGTTTTGTAAAAATGTCAGCCAATTGTTGCTCGGTATCTACATGGTGAAGCACAATGTTTCCTTTTTCAATATTATCTCGGAGAAAGTGATACCTAATGTCAATGTGCTTAATTCTAGAATGTTGCACGGGGTTTTTAGCAATGCAAATGGCACTAGTATTATCACAGAACAGTGGAACACTATCTAGATCAACCCCATAGTCCTTAAGTGTTTCAACAATCCAAAGAATTTATGAGCAAGCACTAGCAGTAGCTACATATTCAGATTCGACTGTGGATTGTGCAACTTAATTTTGTTTTCTAGAGGACCAAACAACAAGAGAATTACCAAGAAAATGACAAGCACCAGAAGTACTTTTCCTATCAATCCTACAACACCCAAAATCGGCATCCAAAAAAGCTTTCAAAGTAACGGTTGAGGAAGAAGGAAGAAAAATTCCAAATTCTTGAGTTCCATGTAAGTACCTGAGAATCCTTTTGACGACTTGAGGATGTGAAGCACGTGGGGAGGCTTGAAACCGTGCACAAAGACATACGCTGAATTGTATGTCTGGTCTTGATGCCGTGAGGTACAAAAGTGATCTGATCATGCTTCTATATTCTTTTTGATCCACGGGTTCACCATCTTCATCAAGTCCAAGTGTTGTTGCTGTTCCCATTGGTGTCCGAAGAGGCTTGCTTTTGTCCATGTTGAAGCGCCTTAGGAGATCTTTTGTATACTTCGTTTGATGCACAAAGGTACCCTCCTTTGTTTGCTTGATTTGCAGCCCTAAAAAGTAAGTGAGTTCACTCATCATAATCATTTCAAATTCGGAACTCATCATTGCTGAAAACTTAGACACAAGATCATGAGAAGCACAACCAAAGATAATATCATCCACATACACTTGAACGAATAATGAGTCATTGCCATGCTTAAGCACAAAAAGAGTTTTATCAACCTTGCCCATGGTAAACCCTTTTTCAAGTAAGAATGTTTTTAACCTATCATACCATGCTCTAGGGGCTTGTTTGATACCGTACAAGGCTTTGGACAGTTTGAAAACATGATTATGAAAATCTGAATTTTCAAAACCTGGTGGTTGTTTGACATAAACCTCCTCATCGATCTATGTAGCCATTAAGAAAAGCACTTTTAACATCCATTTGGTATAGCTTAAATCCTTTAGATGCAGCAAAAGCTAACAAAATTCTTATGGCTTCTAATCTATCAATAGGAGCAAAAGTTTCATCAAAATCTAGACCTTCAACTTGAGTGAAACCTTGAGCAACCAACCTAGCCTTATTCCTAACCATAACCCCATCCTCACTTTGTTTATTTTTAAATACCCATTTAGTTCTAATTAAAGTGTGACCTTGAGGTGGAGGTACAAGTTTCCAAACATTATTTCTTTCAAAAATTTCTAACTCTTCTTGCTTGGCAATAATCCAAGATTCATTAGTGAGTGCGTGTGATATATCTTGGGTTCAAAAGAAGCAACAAAAGCAGAATGAGCATAAGTGTTTGGATCGCAAAACCTAGACCGTGTGACTCGTTCATGCAAGCTTCCAATCATCTATTGTGGGGGATGATCTTTGTAAAACCGTAGGGGAACAGATGTCTCACAAGCTTCTTCTTTTTCATGTTCATCACAAATCGATGAGCTTGTGACTTGAGGATGATTTGAATCAGCATTGATGGTTGTCGGTGCTGGTTGAAAATTAACATCCGGAGCTGAACCAAAGTCTTTAGCTGCTGAATTTTCGGGCAGCAGCTCCAGTTCTTCATCTTCAACAAAAATGCTCCCCCCCTGCAGATATGGATCTGGACCTGCAATGTTTGAGCTAGCACCTGGGCTAGCTTCATCAAAATACACTTCACAAGTCTCCACAATTTTGTTAGCGTCAAGTAAAAGCACACGGTAGCCTCTAGTATGAGATGGATAACCAAGAAACATGCCATCAATGGATCTAGGTTCAAATTTATCAAGATTACCATGTTTCTTAACAAAGCATTTGCACCCAAAGACCCGAAAGTGTGTAACACTAAGCCTATGTCCAAACCGGAGCTCATATGGTGTTTACCTAGCTTAGCATGCAAGAAAACACGATTTGAGACATAACAAGCGGTTGCTAACGCATCAGCCCAAAATTTCCTAGGAGTTTGATATTCATCAAACATAGTCCTAGCCATCTCAACTAAGGTTCTCTTCTTTCTTTCTACAACACCGTTTTGTTGAGGTACATATGGTGAAGAAAATTGATGATCTATTCTATTTTTAGCACAAAAGTGATCAAAATATTGATTTTTAAATTCAGTTCCATTATCACTTCTAATTTCTTTTAAAAATCCTAGGTAATCAATTGATAATCTAAGAAATAAAGTTCTAAAGTGACTAAAAACTTCATTCTTATACGCCATAAAGTAAACCCAAGAGTATCTAGAATAATCATCAACAATCACAAGTACATACCATTTACCTCTGAAGGATTGAACACGTGAAGGTCCTACGGTGTCAAGATGCAAAAGTTGACATGGTTCAGTTGTCATGATCATTGTGCGAGGAGTATGTGAACCTACAACCATCTTAGCATGTCTACAAGAAGAGCACACAATTTCTTTGTCGCCTTTAAGCTTAGGCAGCCCACGTATGCGATCAAGAGCACTAACACGCGTTAGGTGATCAAAGCCTACGTGACCAAGTCTACGATGCCAAAAATATAGGCCTTTTGAATCATTAGCAACTAGACACCTATGCTTAGAGGAAGACATATCAAAGTCAGCTTTAAAAACTCTTCCAAACCGAGACATGTTAAAAATAAGCTCACTATTTGAACTTACAACTTTGCAACAATTTTTATTGAAAATAATTTCCAGATTTTCATCTAGCAATTGTGAAATAGAAAGCAAGTTGTATTTCAAATTTTTGACAAGTGCCACATCCTTCAAAGTGTAGTGATCATTTACTCTAACCAAACCCTTAGCAATTATAGGAGTTGAAGAATTATCAGCAAAAGTAACATTCTCTACACATGACACAAAAGAGAGGAAGGAGAACCAATCTTTGTTAACGGTCATGTGGTGTGAGCAACCTGAATCCACAATCCAAATGTTCTCCTTCCTCAAACGTGTAACCTACATAGAAGCACAATACGTCGATAACTCAATACTGGGTTAGTCAAAAGGCATTTAGGAATCCAGTACTGAGTCACGCGACGTGCAGCAGGAAAAACACGCGAAAGCTGAGACAAAACAGCAGGTTTATGAGTCAAAGTTTGAGATTTTTTTATTCGTAACTACTAACCTATAAGGTGTTACTTGTGTAGCACAAAAATCAGTAGCTCCGGAGGCAAAAATAGAAGGTCCGGAGGTAAACCTTGAATGTTTTTGACTCAAAATAGCAGGTTGTACATTCGGTTCAATATGTGCAACAAATTTTGCATGAAAGTTATGAGATCTAGCAACCATTCTTTCCCTTTTCTGTTGTTTAGCTAGTATATAATAAAAATCTATGACATGACGATCTCTAACACAGTAGGGACAATGAAATTTAACTTTGTGTTCATGTCTAGATGAGCAAACAACATTTTTATTTGAAACCGAATGAGACAACACTCCTGCAGATTTGAAAACCACTTCTTTTTGTTTAGGAACTGTTTGAATCAAACCACTTCCTAATGACTTTACAATTTTAGGTGGATGTGCCTTAGCATGAGCATGAGAATCAAAACCTAAACCAGTTTTATCATTGCAAGACTTGGATGAATTCAGCAGCAAGTTTAGGTTCTTATTCCCATTACAAAACCGATCAAATGTCTTATGCATGTTATCAAGTTTATTGGACAGATCAAGGCAATTTTCACCTGAAGTTTTTCCTTTTAATTTGTAATTGGAATAATATTTAACTTCATGACAACGTAAAACATTGTTCAATATAGAGATTTCATTCATAGCATCTTGCAGTTTCTTATCAAGATCATCACAACTAGAACAATGCAAATCAATTGTAGAACAAGAAGAATCTTTTAAGTTTCCAATATTAAGTGCAGCAAGCTTTTTGTTCTTTTCAATTTCAAGTTCAAGTTTATCAAGTGTGGAGGTATGTGCACATCTTAGGGAGGACAATTGTTCATATATTAAGTCACATGAGGAACAATAACCATCACTAGGAATCAAGGATTTCAAACGATTAATTTCAGATTCTAGTGACTCAATTTTAATAGCATTGTCCCTAAGCTTTTTGTCCTTTTTCTTAACAATAACAGTGGCAGGAGAAATAGCATCACACATTTCTTCGCAAGTAGGACATACCTCTTCATTGTCGCTGTTGTGTTATGCCTCCTCCATACTTGATCTTGACTTGCCCGCCATGAAGCACAAGTTTGCCAAATCATCTTCATCTTCATCACATCCAATGTCCACGTCGCTTGAGCCAAGTTCTTGGAGTGCTGAGATAAAACTGTTCACCAGTTGGCGACCTGTAAATCCCTTCTTCTTCTTCTTATCGTTTGTTGAGGAGTGCTTTGTCCTTGATTGTTTTTCTTCCCAGGAGGTAGGACCTGAAAGGTTAGGACAATCTGTACGAAAGTGTCCTGTCTTACCACATTCGAGGCATCGTTGAGGTCCAGAGCTTCCTCTCCTTCTAGTTCTCACATTTTGCAATGCTTTTGAGAACTTCGTAGAGAGAAGTGCTAGCTCCTCCTCTGGAAACTCCTCAATCTGTTCAAGGGTTAGAGAGTACAACAAAGCAAGTGTACCACAAGATGAAGTTTGACCGGAGCTAGGCATGTCACATTGAGAAACAAAAGCAATGGACTTGTTGGGGTTCTTACGTGAGATTATATCAATTTCATGAGTTTTTAACTTAGAATATAGCACATCTAACGTAAGTGAACTCATGACAGTAGATTCACGAATAGATGTGACTTTCATCTCCCAAATTGACATATCTAATGCACTTAGCAATTGCCTAGCATTTTCAACATCTGAAAAATTATCATTGACACTACGCAAGTTGCTGAGAATCTTATTAAAGTGAGCAAAAAGGTCATCAATAGACTCACCGGATTGCATCTCGAAGCGCATGTATTCTTTCTTGAACATGTCTTGCCTTACCTCTTTGATCGTGTTGGATCCTTCGTGGTAGTCACAAAGTGCTTTCCACACATTGTATGCAGATCGGAGGTGTGCAACACGGTCGAAGTCGCTTTGTGTTAATCCTTGTATGATCAAGTTCCGAGCCTTGTTGTTGTTGTCGACATCTCTTAGATTTGTAGCTGTAACTTGATCGTTTGATGGCACTTCGTAAGGCTTGTATACCTTCTCCCATATTGCAAAGCCTTGTGCCTGGATGAAAGCTTCCATGCGTGCCTTCCAAACATGAAAATCAATACCAGCGAACAAACAAGGTCTGGCAGAGTACTTCTCCATGATGATTAGTCAAAAACACACGCAAAATCACAAAGATTAGAGCACTGTGGCTCTGATACCAATTGTAGGATCGAAGAGCACGTGAAAAGCTACCAGAGGGAGGGGTGAATGGTAGATTTAAAAATCTTACACAGCGGAAACAATTAAACCCCAACCCCTTCGATAGAAAAACGATCTGTTAAAGAAATTGTGTGTGAGACTAATCTAAACGTGTTTCACCATGACAAAAGTGATAGATATCAGATAGAATCAAGTCACGAAGACAACATAACAAGAATCACTCAAATCCGTCAAGAAAAACTCAAGTTATGATCGAAAGATCAAACAAAGATCAATTTGGCCTACTCGAGAAAAATAGTTCTGGAACGCTGCAAAGAAACTCGTGTAGACCATAGACCACAAATCCAATAACCGTGAAATTTGTAAAGATGATATATAATCAAGTTGTGAAGACAACCCAAAAAGAATAACATCAATTGGATCTGTTAAACTCGAGTTATGATAAAACCACCAACGAAAGGTAGTGCTGTCCAGAAACTCGGTGAGTAAAACTTGTCTGGAACAAGTCGGATGAACAAGGCACAAAAGTTCCTTCAAACTACGAATTTTATTCAATATAACATAAGAGGAACAGCCCCAAAGTCGTGCACCACGAGCTCTGGGCTCCCTTGCTTATATAAGCAGCTCGAAAGCCAACTCAACTCAGATCAGTAACCTAATCCTACTCTGTTCATGAATTCTAACTTTCCATAACTGCTTAGGATTCTTCTATACGCAAATAGAAGCAATCTTAAGACTTCCAAACACCTTAGGAACTTATCCCACATTCCTAAACAACTCAAATTCATGATCCACACGAAATCCTATCATAACCAACTCAAATCTTTCCATATTTGAGTCAAACCCGACTCAGCCGTAGCCTGAGTCCATAACCTAGTCGGTTGGACCTTTCCGACCAACTCTTTACGTCCACATCTCTTCATAACGTCTCGGAACCATGTAGCCACGTCCATGCACTCCTTGCACACGTGCAAACATCTTCCAATGATGTCCACAATATCTTCACATGCATTGTTCTTGAATCAATCATGTTGCACAACCTCATGATCAGCTCAACCACAATTCCTCTTGAATTTGGTTGTTGGAACCTCATCTCCTCCCTGAGACTAGTCCAATGGATCCCATCACCAGCCATTTATTGAAATCAATCAACACCTGCACATGAATAAACAACCAATCCATACGATCCCAAGTCCTCGACTTGACTCAAGTTAGTTCTGAACACAACACCTTACATGAGAACCTCACATAAGCATGTTGCAAAACCACAATAACATGATATCATTCATGTCAACAAAAATGCACCAAAGACTTAGAAAATAAATACTAAGCAATCATTTCAGAGATGTAAAGCAAGTACGAAACATTGCAAATGAAAAACAGAAGCATTGCGGTCAAGTTCTGGACCTTGCTAGAGCAACCCGGACCTTGAGCCGGAGCTAACAAAAGCTAGTAGAACCTAGCGCCGGAACTTAACAAAACTAGTATGAACTAGTAAACCCAAAAGCTGGAGCTAGAAAAATCAACTTGGAGCTATCAAAGACATGTCGGAGCTAAAGACAAAACTCACCGGAGCTAACCAAAACTAGTCGGACCTTAATAAAAGGTGTTTTGGTGATATTCAAAACTTTTATCGTCAAGGCAAGTGTATTCACTACAAGCCAATGTATTCAGCACACATAAGTCTTAGATGAGATTTGGACGTCCTAAGAGAATAGACTGGGAAACTCCGCCTTGAGGTCTTCTTCTCTTTCCCATGTCGCCTCTTCTTCTGAGTGATGTTTCCATTGTACTTTGCACATACGAGTAACTTTACTCCTCGTAACTCATTCTGATGTCTCGAGAATCTTAACAGGTTGTTATGCATAAGTCAAGTCCTCTTGCACGTCTACTGCTTCCAATGGCAACTGTTCTTCAGGTACTCTTAAGCATTTCTTCAATTGCGACATGTGGAATACATCATGCACATCCGACAAGTGAGATGGTAACTCGAGCCGATAGGCTACTTCTCCTCTTTTCTCCAATACCTTGAAAGGACCAATATATCGGGGTGATAATTTGCCCTTCACCTTGAATCGTCTCAACCCTCTCACGGGTGACACCTTGAGATACACATAATCACCAATCTCAAATGACAAATCAGGACGTCAAGTATCAGCATAACTCTTCTGCCTTGATTGAGCCGTCTTCAAATTCTTCCGGATTTCTTGTACTTGTCTCTTAGCTTCTCTTAACATTTCAGGCCCGAATACTTGGCTTTCCCCAGTTTGATTCCAAAACAATGGTGTTCTGCACTTCCATCCATACAAAGCTTCAAACGGAGACATCTTCAAACTCGCTTGATACCTATTGTTGTAGGAAAACTCGGCATATGGTAGGTTCTTATCCCAACTTCTACTATTTTTCAAAGAACACGCTCTCAACATGTCTTCAAGAATTTGATTAGTGCGCTCTGTTTGACCGTCAGTCTGCGGATGATATGCTGAGCTGAAATTAGTCGGGTATCCATAGACTCATGCAACTTTTGCCAATATCTGGAAGTGAACTGAGTACCCCTATCCGATATTATTTTCTTCGGAACTCCATGCAGACACACAATTCTTGCCATATATAGTTCTGCCAATCTTGAACAAGAATAGCTTTCTTTTACTGGGATAAAGTGAGCCTCTTTGGTCAAACGGTCCACTATGACCCATATAGAGTCGTATCCTGACTGAGTTCTTGGCAATCCCACAATAAAGTCCATACTTATTTCTTCCCATTTCCATTCAGGAAATTTAATTGGTTGAAGTAACCCTGCTGGTCTTTGATGTTCTGCTTTGACCTTCTGACATGTGTCACATAGAGCTACATACTCCGCCACGTCACGTTTCATTCCATGCCACCAATATTGATCCTTTAGATCTTGATACATCTTTGTGCTTCCCGGATGAATAGAATATGACGAATCATGGGCTTCTCTTAGTATCAACCCCCGAATCTCCTTGATATCAAGTACACATATTTTCTTCCCTAGCCATAAAGTTCCCTGTTCATCTTCTTTAAAGTCTGGTGCTTTTCCTTCTTTCATTAATTGCTTAATCTTCTTGATCCACTTATCAATCCTTTTCCCTTCATGAATATCCTTCTCCAAAGTAGAATCTACTTCCATAGACACTACCTCCATAATAGTCACGATACTAAGGTTTAGCCTTGCGAATTCCTCACATAACTGCGGTTGTTGACCTTGCAGTGCCAAGCTATTGTATTGAGCTGATCTGCTTAATGCATCTGCAACCACATTAGCTTTCCCAGGATGATAGTTGATTCCGACATCAAAATCATTGATAAGTTCCAACCATCTGCGTTGTCTGAGATTTAGATCTGGTTGGGTGAAGATATACTTCAAACTCTTGTGGTCCGTATAAATTTCAGTTCTTTTTCCTATCAGACAATGCCTCCATAACTTCAATGCATGAACCACTGCTGTTAACTCCAAGTCATGAGTAGGGTAATTTCTTTCATGCTTTCTGAGTTGACGTAAAGCATAAGCCACTACATGCCCATCTTGCATTAATACACATCCCAGTCGTTGTCCGGATGCATCACAATAGACTGCAAATTCTTTCTGCGTATCTGGCAAAATCGACATTGGAGCAGTAGTCAACCTTTTCTTTAGCTCAGTAAAACTGGCTTCACACTCCGGTGTCCACGTGTATACAGCTCCCTTCTCAAGTAACTTGGTTAACGGACGAGATATTTTTGAGAATCCTTTGATGAACCGGCGATAATAGCGAGGCATACCCAAGAAACTCCTCATTTCCCCAACATTTTCTGGTGTTTTCCAATTCAGAACATTTTTCACTTTACTAGGGTCTACTGCTATTCCTCCTTGTGATATAACATGTCCCAGAAATGACACTTCCTTCAACCAGAACTCACATTTACTTAACTTTGCATACAACTAATGTTCATGAAGTTTTTGTAAGGCCAATCTTAGGTGCTCCTCATGTTCCTCTTCACTTTTGGAGAATATCAAAATGTCGTCAATAAACACCACGACAAACTTATCCAAATATTCCATAAACACCTTATTCATAAGGTACATGAAATAAGCTGGGGCGTTAGTCAAGCCAAAAGACATGACTGTATACTCATATAATCCATATCTTGAAACAAATGCCATCTTGGGTATGTTCGAGGGTCGTATCTTCAATTGGTGATACCCTGAACACAGATCAATCTTTGAGAACACACAAGAACCTCTCAACTGGTCAAACAAATCCTCAATCCTTGGTAAAGGATACTTGTTCTTGATAGTTACTGCGTTGAGTGCACGATAATCCACACACAACCTTTGTGTGCCATCTTTCTTGGGCACAAATATTACTGGAGCTCCCTAGGGTGAGGAACTAGGACGAATGTATCCTTTTGCTAACAACTCATTGATATGATCCTTCAATTCTGCCAATTGTTTAGCATCCATCCTGTATGGCCACTTGTAAATTGGTGCTGTTCCAGGCACTAATTCAATGATGAATTCAATTTCTCTGTCAGGGGGCATACCCGGTAGTTCCTCAGGAAACACATCCGGAAAGTCACAAACAACTTTGATCTCTTGTACTTCTTCAACTTGATTGAGTCATATTTTCTGAACCGGTGCTTGATCAGGACGGAACTCCACGCATGTGCCATCTGTATGAGTTAAGCGTATTGTTCTGGTGGCACAGTTGATCACTCCATTGTACTTGGTTAACCAATCCATTCTGAGAATAATGTCTATTCCTTGTGACTCCAACACTATAAGGTTTGCTAAGAATGCTACCCCCCTAATGCTTATGCTTACATTAGGGCATACTTGCCTTGTCAGTATCTCTCCTCCAGGAGAGTTGACTACTAATACTTGAGTCATTAATGTAACAATCATTCCATGTCTTCTTACGAATTCTTTTGCTATGAATGAATGTGTTGCACCAGAGTCCAACAATATTGTAGAAGGATGGGAATCAGCAGGGAACGTACCGATCACCACATCTGATGCGTCTTGGGCTCCCTCCAAAACAACATGATTGACCCTTCCTCTGGACTGGTTCTGCTATGAAGGCTTCTTCGGGCAGTTGTTGGAGTAGTGTTCCTTGTCACCACACATATAGCAAGATCCCCGAGCACTGGTGTCTTGAGCCTTGTTTATTTGTTGATTTTGTTGTGGTTGCCCAGTTGGTCGAGGATTTGAAGACATAGGACGTTGTTGATACATCTGAGAGCGTTGTGGTGGCATCAGCTGGTACTGAGGGCGGTTATACTGCGCTTGAGGTCTGAATGAAGTGTTGTTGGTGTATCGCTGACCTTGATTATTGCCCATGGGACGACTCATGTGTCCCGATTGCTGTGGGTTGAAGCGAGGACGGTTGTTGCTTGAAGATTGTCCCATCACCATCTTCCTTTTGCGATCTTCACCATCACATTCTTTCTTCTTTCTTTCCACCATAAAATCTTTGTCCACCAGACGTTGGAAGCGAGCATAGTCACTGGAAGACATCATCAACTGTATCTCTTTTCCCCGTCCTTCCTTGAAACAGAATTGCTTTTTAGCATCAGTATCAACATCTCCAGGGGCGTACCGAGATACTTGTGTAAACTTGTTCAAATACCCCCGTATGTTCATGCTCCCTTGCTTCAGTGCTAGGAACTTCAAACGCTTGGCTTGAATTTCTCCTTCAGGCACGTGATGGTTGCGGAAGTTTTCCCTGAACTCCTCCCAAGTGATGTTGTCTGGGTTGTCATGGGCTGCAGTATAAGCGGTCCACCAATCAGCTGCAGGTCCATGGAGTTGGTGTGATGCCAATAGTACCCTTTCCCTTCCTTCGCATTGTACAATCCTTAGTTTACTTTCAATTGTATTGATCCAGTCATCGGCATCCATAGGTTCCACAGCGTTGGAAAAGCGTGGAGGTTGAGTGTTCATGAAGTCTCTTAAGCAAAACCTTGGAGGTGGGGGTGGTGGTGGAGGGGGTGGTGGTGCTTGCTAAGCCTGTTGCATGTTGTTCACAATTTGTGTTAAATTTTGCATAATTTGTAGCTGCATTGCCATCATTTGTTGCATTTGGTTTGTAGCTAGTGCTCCACGGGCTCCTCTTCCATTCCATTGAGGTAACGGGACTTCAGGGTCTTGATTGAGTGGCACACCACGTCCACGTCCTCTTCCTCTTCCTACCATCTGAGGTTGGGGTGTTGATTTAGAATAATAAGGTAAGAGAGAAACTATTCTATACAACTTTCCCACTATATGCATCAATAAGGAAATAGGAGAAATAAAGGTCATTTCATTAAGCAAAATCAAACATGGATAATCAAGTTCTCAAAGCAAAATCATACAACTCAAGATTACATAGATCGTCACTACATCGCTCTAATTACAACTCATGGGTAAATGTCTTAATCTTGAGTCGTAGGGCAGGTCGGAGTCTACTCTCGCTCCTCGGGATCCTCCTCCTCGTCTGGGTCTTCATCATCATCTCCATCATATCCCGAGTTGCTTCATCATCATCTTCATCTTCATCATCATCATCATCTCCGTCCGGGACTAGTTGCCATGCGGAGGAGAGTTGGTAGGCTGCTGCAGCACATAAAGCTCCTCTGAATCTGGCTCCTCGTCTGAAGACTGGTCCAGTGAGTTAGTATTGCCACGACCGACATGGCGGTCAGGAGAGTCTGGAATCCAAGTGGAGGTGTCAGAGCCATACTCATCTGGGTCCTGTCGGTGATCCAACGGTACCTCCTCACTTGCCTTTCATAGTGTGATGCAAGGTCACAGACATCCTGAATTTCTCGTTGATCCTTGTGGAGGCGAATGCTGAGGTGCTCCACATCATCAACTGTCTGGTGAGTCTGTGGAAGGGTCAAGGGCCCCTCCACGAACCTGGTGACGAAGTTGTCAGTGCCGCTTGGATGCTTGGGAGTGTAGTCGTGCACCGAGTTCCTTAACTGGTAGCAGTAAGTGTGACTCCAAAAGGTGATGGCCTCCCAACTGACATCTTGTTCAGCATGACGTCGGTAGCTCCTCGCGGCAGGAGTACGGTGCACCTTAAGTAGTTCATCCCCATAGTAGACAAACAGCTTGCATGACCACTCTATCCGGTAGGGGTGCTGCATCCTGATGGAGTGGTAGGTGAGTGCCAGTCTCTCGTGCCTGTAGCCAGCATCATGCAGTATGGCTTGAAGTCAACGTCGGAGCCGTCCTGCAGCTCTCCCATCAGTATGAATCACCACCGCACGTCGAGGATCATTGAGCGGGGTACGGCGGGCATCAATCCTTCGGTTAGGAACATAGCCTCCAGTGGACATGTGAGCAGTTCTCCTTACGTTGGCCATCTACAATTTTTGAAACAGGAGAGTGTCAGTAATAAAACAAATTAAGGAGTAAGTGAAAAAAGTACAAGGTAAAGAATACAAAGAAATTTTCACAATTAATATTAAAAATAGCAAAGTCCTTAAATCGTTCTTTCTATCTAGGCTTGCGTCCTACGGGCAACACGGCTCTGATACCACTTTGTCACACCTGGTAATAAGAAGACTATCAGATGCTTTCCACATGTATGCCAGGATCAGTTCAACTCATATATGTGTAGATGAAAGTGAAATACCATAAATAATGCCATGTTCGAGTACAACACCTTATTACATAAATGACCTTCCAGGTCTAAAATAAAAGTACACAAGCAGTTGAAAATCATAACAAAGGGCTCCAAACACAGGCGTTGCACGGGGGAGCGCCAGCCTAGAACATCTCTTCGGGATCTCTGTAGAAGTCCTGATTCTCCACCTCTTCATCTTCGTAGACTGGGGGGGGGGAGTACGCAACTAACAAGTTTGAGTACCAACAGTACTCGCAGGTTGGGAAGTTATGACATGTGTGGTTCACAACAGGGAAGGAAAATAATAGGTAAAGCACTATAGCAGTTACAACCTACTCTTAAATGTTATTAAGCACCTACATCTAGGTGAAATCCCAACCAATATCCCCAAAATCCATCATGTAACCATGTGCTAATTATGAATTTGGTTCCAAGCCGCTCATGTCCGTGAGCACAGCTGTCTAGACAGTTTGACAAGACTCTGCAGAGTGTGTATCCTTTACCCACAGTTCGTGATTCATCCCTTGTTGCCAGGTGGACTAAGGTAAACCTCCCTGATGCCCGTGGTAGCTAACCACAATACACACTTCCGTAGGTGTGTGGCCAGGAGATCACTACGAGGTGTTCCAATGGTTCTCCCGACTTGCAATGGGTACTCCAAGGTTTCACCGCTCCGGCACCTGGAGTCTATTTTCCTTCTGCCAGGAGAAGCCCCCTCTTGAGCCATGCGGATCCCAAGGCAAAACCCATTCCCCGCTCGTTCATTTACCTATGCTACATAGGGAGAGACCAAATTACTAAACCAAGTTGTCCCATATACAATTCTGTGGTGATACTAAATGGCTTAGCAACTTCTTCCATAAACCGGTCCTTAGAATCCGATAGGTGTCAAACCCCAAACCAAGGTCTTGTGCACGCATGCACCGATCCATACAAAACCCCCTATCAGATTCCTATCTACTAAATTCAAATATTGCCATCCATTCATGAATCATAATACATCAAATGTAAACTTGTAGATAAATAGATCATATATCAATTAAGCATGGCTAAGCGTAACTAAATAATAGTAAAACACCCAAACCATGTTGACAAGGAATATTGTGGAAAATATAGGAAAACATAACTTAGGATTCATATTTTAATTTAGCATGCAATAACTGAAACTTAACAAAAAGGGTGCAAGATGGTCAAGGAACTTGCCTCCAAACTGTGCCTGAGGGTCACCGGGAAATTTTTGCTCTTGAAGGTTAAAAGTAGGTTCTGGCCCCGACTCTAAATTACGACGATGCAAGAAAAATAACATACAATAAGAACACAACAAAATGCAAACAATTCAAATAAATGCAAATTCCTACGCAAAAGTGATTTTAGGGTTGATTTAATTATAGGCATAAATCAATTGATGAGAATTTAGAGTTAAATGAAATATATTGAGTAAAACATATTTTTAACAATTTTTATACCATTTTTATTTTTATTAGAAGCCTATAATTATTTTATAGAAATTTTTATCCTTCAAAATATGCATAAAATAGATTTATAACATAAAATGTACATTTTATAATTTTTACACTATTTTTAGTAATTATTTCTATGTGCAAACAAATTTTTATGAATTGAATATACTAAAAAAAGTATTTTATGATTAATTTAGCAATTTAAATGAATAAATAAAAATAATACAGAAATGAAAATAAGTTAAACCTATTAAATCTGTTTTTATAATTATTTTATATGAACTAAGCACTTTTATTTAATTTCTAGAACTATCAGGGGCTTTTCTGTAAAAACAGAACTGTTGCAGAGGCTAAAAATATTTTTTATTAAGTCCAGGGATTATTCTACAATTTTCCAGAACTTATTTGCTATTTTATAATATTCCAGGGGCTTTAAAACACTTTTTATTTAATTATCCAGTAATTTCCTAATTTCCAGAAAGTCCACGGGCTAGTTTGACAATTCTAGGGGTTAGACTTGAATTCCAGAGGAACCCAGGGTGTAGCCTGCAAGATTCCAGGGGCTTGGGCACAAAACTGGCGGCGGGAAAAGTGGTTTGAATGTGGGCCGTTGGATTTAAAATGGATGGCCCAGATTTAAATAACCGAAGGGGTATCCTGGGTTTTAATCTTTGCCTTAGAATCAAAATGGACGACGGGCATTGAGCCACGTCGCCCTAGATAGGGTCAGGCGGCGGTGCGCGGCGGCACCGAGCGCGCGCGGCAGCGAGCTCGCCGACGGCGGCCGAAAGTACGCTACAGAGGCTTCGGGTCATAATCAACTAGCGCAAAATGAAGAGGGGGACTAGGGGACCTCACCGAGGGTTGTCGCACGGCCGGAGGAGAGGCGGAGGGTGGTCGGCGACGGCGATTGGCGGCGGTGCTCCTCGGCGCCCGACGAAGTCGACGACGCAGAGGCAATATCCCCCGACGAAGTTGTCCGGCAAGCTCCTGGGGAAGCGGCAAAGGTGTTAGACAAGGTTTCGTGGATGGAAATTGAAGGAATCGACAGGAACGCGATCGCCAATACTGACCTCGACGGCGGCTTGGGTTTGAGAGTGTCGGGGTGAGGAAATTGAGGGGGGGGGGGGGGACAACCGATATTTATAGGTCTTCGGTGTGGAAACGACCGACGGTCATGATGGGCACGACGCGCCTCTTGATTGAGGTGAAACGGTTGACATTGATAGGGGGAAAGTGGGCGGCGCGGTAATGGCGCACGAGCGTTACGCGTGGGTGCGGTGGGAGGTGGACGGAGGCTCTGACAAGCGGGGCCGACCTGTCAACGAGGGGGAAAGAGGGGGGTGCAGGCGCGGGCCGGCGCGGGAGAGAGGAGGGAAGTGGGCCAGGGCAGGAATAGTGGGAATTCGGCCTAGGAGCGGGTTTTTGTTTTTTTCTTTTCTTTTTCTTTTTCTTTTCTGTTTTCTTATTCTCCTCTTTTATGATATGAATTTGTAATATGAATTTCTAGCAAATTTGAATTTTCAAAAAGTCACACAAACATTCAAATATGATGCAACTTTCCTTATATGAATTTTATTCCCAAGAAAATGTTTTTATCTCTTGAAAAATTCATTTTACAAATTTTTTTACTTTTTTTCCTTCTAAATATAGTGGGTGTTACAGTTCACCTTCAAGTGTTGCTCCAAAACTCTTGATTTTTTGGAGTCCTAAACACCTAGTATACCTTCTATTTCCTATTTCTCACATGAATTCAACCCGTTTATCAAAATTCAAGTTGATCTAGAAAACCCTAATTCACTGTTCCTGCGAAGGGCGGACTAGTCACGTCCCTAGCGAACTAGTCCGATTTTGCAATCTGTTTCCTACTGAATTAAATCTACTTTGGTTCGAATCAATTCCGTACCTATCCAAACTTATTAAAAGCTATTAGAACTAGTTAGTAAACATCATTAACAACTCATTACAAAGTCTTACTTCACAATTGCATTAATCATGCATGTCATGTCATATTGAGTAATATATGTGCAATTATTGATTGTAATTCTTATCTTGTATGTTCGTTGCGCGGTTTAGACGGATTTGTGCAAGAGAGTGCTGCGGAGGACCTCCAGCACCAGGAGTTTGAAGTCTTTCATTCTAATCAAGCTTAAGAGCAAGGCAAGTGTCCTTGAACATATTGATCTTGTTTCTAAAATAAATGTTTTGTTTGCAAAACTGCATGCTTGTGTTAATTTGATGGGAAATCCTATGATAGGAAGTTTACTAGTTTTGTTTATTCACCCTTGTCACCTGGAATACATGGTAGAGAGTTGGGAAGGGCTTTTTACTTTGGCTTCGCTTAATTAAATGGGATGGGAGAATAACTATACTATTTAATTATGCATTAATGAGATTATGGTTAATATGAACTGGTTAATATGACATGGTAGTAGGTGATCTAAGCAAGCAAGGTATATGGATGGGTTGGATGTTATGGTGGTTTGGCTTGCTTTAGATCTAAGCACCGATTCGTGGAGCGACCATCCAGGATTTACAGTGCCACCACGAGGCCAAGTATGGGTGCAGCGTAGCTCATTAATTAGGGTATTGCTAGTATTGAGCGGATAATTTGGCGCAATGGGGAAGGGGAGTCGGATTGGGCTTGGATATGGTTGGCAGGACTCCCTGAGATCCAAATGGCACAAGAGGGGGCCATTGGTTGAAGATGTGCTCAGTTGGAGACATAGCCACCAGTGAAACCTCAGTGGGTCCGTACATGCTAGTAGTCCCTCTGTAAAAGCTATTTTGTGATCTCCTGGCCACACACCTAAGGAAGTGTGAGATGGCATGATTGAGATTCTATAGTCATCGAGAGGTGATGAAATCACAAACATGTGGGTAAAGTGGTACAACCTGTGCAGAGTGTGTCTAAAAACTATCACGATTGCCGTGCTCCCGGTTATGAGCAACCTGGACCCTCACATGATTAGGGGGAAATTGGAATTTGGGATGGTTTGGTACTAGTTATGGATTGAATTATGGTAATGGATATGGTTAATGGTAATGGTAAAATCTGGTATAATGGTGATGGATATGAAATATAGACTTATACTATGGTAATTATTGTGGTTTATGACGGGTTTACTTCACATACATATAATATATTGCTTTTCAAATGTTTTACTGTACTTTTTAGCACTTAGCCATTATTACATTCGTTATTTGTAGTAGCTACATGTCATACTTTCAACACTTGCTGAGTACGACATGTACTCACCCTTGCAATTCCCCCACCAACAGTTGCAGGTTAGATTGGGAATATCACATTGATAATGCGGAGTTCTAGGCTGTGTCCGCCCTCAGATTTTCTTGTGGTGTTGCTTGGAGCTGTGCTACCCTACTTTCTTAGCTGCATAGTTGCTTTATTAGTTTATTTTCACTGTATTAGTTCAAACTTGTCATTAATACTCATTTGAGATTGTATTCGAGGATATTATGAATTTTGTAATTAAAGTGCTTAATTAATCTTGTTATGTGGTAATTTTCTGTACATCCTTTTGTGATTGCACTCGTGTATGTCTGTTGAACGTCCTGGGCACACATATGCATTCGCTTGGTTCATTTTTGGAATCGGGTGTCACAAATTGGTATCAGGGCTACAGGTTGACCGTAAGACGCAGACTAAATAGAATGGACACTTTAGAGCACATAGGAACACTCAGGAATCGATGTGTTTTTGCTTGGTGTGTTGTTTGCTATATATTGTTTGTTTATGTGCTTAATAGAAGATTTTTTGATACTTCAGCATTTCCATATCCATATAGGATAGTATAGGTAGTTGCTTAGTTTCATATCCCTTGATGCATATAGTTGGGGATGTTTTCTAAATTCTTATCTCTTGCTTTTCTTCAGATGGTGAGGACTCGTAACCAGAGGGATGACAATAATGAGGAGGAGAACAATGGAGCACCTCAGAACAACAATGGACAAGGACCTGCTCAGGGAGCTATCAACCTTGAGCAGGTATTGGCGATGCAAAACCAGCTCATGCAGACCATGATACAGACTATAGGATAACTGCAGGCTGGTAACAACAACAATCAGCCTCACATGCCTCCACCGCCGCCGCCACCGCCTCATAACCGGTTGGGAGAGTTCATGAGGACTAGGCCACCCAGCTTTGCTCAAGCCACTGACCCTATGGATGCTGATAATTAGCTCAAGTATGTGGAGAAGAAACTTGCAATAGTCCAATGCAGTGACCGAGAGAAGGTGCTATTCGCATCCCATCAACTTGTTGGAGCAGTAGCCGATTGGTGGGATTCACTGTGCAACGCCCATGAAAACCAAGAGAGGATTACTTGGGATGAGTTCAAGGGGAGCTTCCGTTCTCATTAAGTGGCGGAAGGGGTTATGATTTTGAAGAGGCAAGAGTTTGAAAATCTGAGGCAAGGAAGATCGAGTGAAAGAATATCTCAATAAATTCAATCAACTCTCAAGATATGCGCCTGAGGATGTCAGCTGGGATAACTAGAAGCAATACTTGTTCATGAGGGCCTTGAACAATGAAATCCAGGTACAATTGCTCAACTGTGATTATGTCAACTTCTAGAAGATAGTGGACAAAACAATTGTGATTGAGAACAAGGTCCGTGAAATGGAGCAAGACACCAAGAGGAAGGCGCCATATCAAGGACATCAACAAGGAAGTAATGTGCGCCCTTGCTTAGCACCACCTCCTGTGCCTTATTACAGCTCTTCTGCTCCTATGCAACGCCCTGGATATGAACCGCGCCCAGCTCAGTTTGTGCAATAACGCCCTGTCATGCAAGCACCTAGGCCTTCAATGCCTTTTGCACCTCATGCCAATTTTCCTGGTGCAAATGTTCAAAATAAAGCTCGTCCCAATAATTTTGGTGCAGTTAGGAAGTGCTATACATGTGGAGAAGCAAGACCCTTTGCACATAAATGTCCTAGGTCAGGCCTTGATCAAGGAAGCAATGGTCAAAGACAAAACCCAAGACCCAATGGAGGACAGCCACAAGAAAATCATGGACAGCAGAATTTTGCTCGTGGCAACGTGAACCATGTATTTACGGAGGATGCTCAACAAGCGAATGACATGGTTATTGGTATGTTTCTTGCAAACTCCAACTCGACGACTATGTTATTTGATTATGGAGCATCGCATTCATTCGTTGCATCGAAATATGTTGCCAAGTATAGTTTGCCTATCTATCATATGAAGTTTATTTTGTTTGTTAAGTCTCCTGGAGGAGAGATGAGGACAAATATAGTATGTCCAAAAGTAAGCCTTAGAATAAGGTGGGTAGACTTCTTTGCCAACCTCATTGTCTGGGATTCTCAAGGACTAGACATTATACTTGGTATGGACTTGTTGAGGAAGCACAATGGAGTCATTGAATGTGCCACAAAGACGGTGAAGTTGACCAATGAGGAAGGGATCGCCATAGAATTCGAAGCATATCAACATGCACTGAAGCAATTGGAGCTGGATCACATGGACGGTGCCGCAATTGAGGATATTCCACTGGTGTATGAATTTTTAGACGTGTTTCCGGATGAGTTGCCAGGTATGCCACCTGTGAGTTTGTCATTGAATTAATACCTGGAATTTCACCTATAGCAAAGAGGCCATATAGGATGCCTCCTAAGGAGTTAGCGGAGCTCAAAAAGAAAATCCAAGAGCAACTAGAGAAGGGTTTTATTCGCCCAAGCTCTTCACCTTATGGAGTGCCCGTTCTTTTCGTGGATAAGAAGGATGGATCACAAAGGATGTGTGTGGATTACTGAGCTCAAATGAGGCAACCGTCAAGAACAAGTACACTTTGCCCCGCATAGAGGATTTGTTTGATCAGATGAAGGGTGCTTGTGTTTTCTCCAAGATTGATTTTAGGTCGGGAAACTTTCAAATAAAGATTAGACCATCAGACATACCCAAGACAGCTTTTAGGACACGGTATGGATCTTATGAGTACATCGTGATGTCCTTTGTATTGACCAATGCACCTGCATACTTTATGTACCTCATGAATAAGGTCTTCATAGAGTACTTGGACAAGTTTGTCGTGGTGTTTATTGATTACATTATGATCTACTCGAAGAATGAGAAGGAACATGAGGAACACTTGAGGCTTATGTTGCACAAATTGAGGGTGCATCAATTATATGCCATGTTCAACAAGTGCCAGTTTTCGTTAAGGTAAGTGTCATTTTTGGGTCATATCATCTCAAGAGGAGGAGTATCTACTGACCCAGGAAAAGTGAGGGATGTGTTGAAATGGGAACCGCCGCAGAATGTCAAGGAAGTAAGGAGTTTCCTTGGGATGGCTGGATATTATTGTCGGTTTATTAAAGACTTCTCCAAGATAGCCAAGCCCATGACCAAGTTGTTGATGAAGGGGAAGGCTTTCTAATAGACTCAAGCTTGTCAAGATAGTTTTAAGGAGCTAAAGAAAAGGTTAACAACAGCCCCAGTTCTAACATTGCCGGATGTGAGCAAAAGTTTCGATTTATATTGTGATGCCTAGATACAAGGACTTGGATGTGTGCTTATGTAGGAAGGTCAAGTGGTTGCCTATGCATCTAGAGAACTGAAGAAACATGAGCAGAATTACCTAATGCATGATTTGGAACTTGCAGCCGTGGTACACACATTGAAAATTTGGAGACACTACATTCTTGGTCAGAGGTGTAAAATTTACACGGATCATAAGAGTCTTAAGTACATATTCACACAGACGGATCTGAATTTAGGGAAATAGATGGTTGGAGCTCATTAAGGATTATGACGTGGGAATCAACTGTCATCCAGGTAAGGCGAATGTAGTGGCTGATGCCTTGAGAAGGAAAGGAGTAAACCACCAGCTCACGGTTCAAGAATTGCCATCCAAGCTATGTAAAGAGTTTGAATGGTTGAATCTTGGATTTGTGAATGAGATGGGAATAATGGAGTTAAATCCGACCTTGGAGCAAGAAATTCGAGAAGCACAAACAACAGATGAGGAAATCCAAGAAATCAAGGAAAGGACCCAAGAGGGGAGAGAATTTAGATTTGATGAGGATGACCATGGTACCTTATGGCTTGGGAAGAGGATTGTCATGCCTAATGTCAAGCATATTCGGGAGACAATATTGAAGGAGGCACATGACTCACCTTACTCAATTCATCCCAGTTGTACGAAGATGTACAAGGACATGAAGACTTGTTATTGGTGGGCTAGCATGAAAAAAGGACATAGCCAAATATGTGGCTTTGTGTGATTTGTGCCAACGACTCAAGGCAGAACATCAAAGGCCAGCTAGATTATTACAGCCATTGCAGACTCCGGAATGGAAGTGGGAAGAAATTGGTATGGACTTCATAGTTGGTTTACCGCGAACCCAGTCCGGTTAAGACTCTATATGGGTAATTGTGGATCGGTTAACTAAGTCAGCTCACTTTATATCCGTCATGACCTCCTTTAATGGAGAAAATAGGCAGAACTGTATATAGGAAGAATAGTATATTTGTATGGAGTTCCAAAGACGATAGTGTCGGATAGAGGTTCTCAATTTACCTCCAGGTTTTGGCAGAAATTGCATGAAGCATTGAGAGCAAAGTTGAATTTTAGCTCAGCATATCACCCTTAAACGGATGGACAAACTGAGAGGACCAATCAGATTTTAAAGGACATGTTAAGAGCTTGTGCTTTGAAGCATGGGAAATGATGGGACAAAAGCTTGCCACATCCAGAGTTTTCATACAACAATATTACCAAGCAATCCTGAAAATGTCACCCTATGAAGCACTATATGGGAGGAAGTGAAGGACGCCTTTGTACTGGAATGAGACAGGAGAAAATCAAGTATTTGGACCGGATATGTTGCAAGAAGCTGAGAAAAAGTCTAGATTATTTGTGAAAACTTGAGTGCTGCTCAATCAAGGAAAAAGGCCATGCGAACAATAGGAGAAGGAAATTAGCCTTTGAAGTAGGAGATTTTGTTTACCTCAAGGTGTCACCAATGAGAGTTCATAAGAGGTTTAATATCAGAGGCAAGCTAGCACCTTGCTATATTGGGCCATTCAAAATTTTGGACAAAAGAGGAGAAGTAGCATATAAATTGGAGATGCCAACTCATCTTTCAGATGTACATGATGTGTTTCATGTTTCCTAGCTCAAGAAGTGTTTAAGGGTACCAGAAGAACAAGTGCCAATAGAAGAATTGGAATTAGAGGCAGATTTGACTTATGACGAGCAACCAGTCAAAATCTTGGAAACCAAGGAGAGAGTCACAAGAAACAAGGTGATTTGATGGTGTAAAGTACAATGGAAGCATCACACAGAATCAGAAGCAACTTGGGAGCTGGAAGATGATCTCAAGAAGGAATTTCCCTATTTCTTCTCTTCTGCGTCGAATCTCGAGGGCGAGATTAAATTTAAGGGGGGTAGGTTTGTAACACCCTCATTTTCATCCATCATGCATTGCATACATTCTAATACATGTTTAAAATTAAGCAACATAAAAAGCAATGAGTTTAAAATGAATTTAGAGTAAAACCGCACTTAAGAATTTTTTGAAATGCGTACTAGTCCGGTTTTGGTGCGGACTAGTCCAATTTCTCTATGACCTCGCTCAAACATGTTCGTTTTAGTGTGAACTATTCCGGTTTTTGCCTCTGGACACCTTCGGACTTGTCCGACATATTGTGGACTAGTCTGGTATCCCAATTCCTTGAAGTTTTGCTAAGTCCCTGGACTTGTCCGGTAATCAAGCGGACTTGTCCATTTTTCTCTGACTAAAATCAGACTTGTCCGGTTTTGGCCAGACTTGTCTGATTTTCCTCTGACTAAGTTTGGACTTGTCTGATATAGTCCGGACTTGTCCGTTTTTTGCCTCTGTTAATCTTCGGACTAGTCCATCCTATTGCGGACTATTCCAAGTTGATCTTTTGTTTCACGACTTATTTTTGGGTTTTACCTTCAGTGGGCCTAAGGACGTCATGTCTAACTCGTTTTGGAGCCCATGTGCGACCCCAAACCGGCCTCTACCCATCTTAAACTCGAATTCCAACAAACCCTAGCCTCCACCTCTATATAAACAACCCCACCCCTGGACTTAACATCCTTTTGCCTCAATTGAAGTCCACAAAACCCTAGTTCATGGAGATCCACCATCAAGGAGGAAGAAGGAGATTCTTAGCAAGAAGGAGAAGAGGAGGAAATGAAAGAGGATAAGGATCTGCACCAAGTTTTCGTTCTTCATCATCAATTCACCTTCAAGTTCTTCATCAACACTAGATCTTCAAGATCCAAGTGTTGCCTCCAAAACTCTTGATTCTTTGGAGTCCTAAACACCTGGTATACCTTCTATTTCTTATTTCTCACGTGAATTCAACCCATTTCTCCAAATTCACATCAATCTAGAAAACCCTAGTTCGCTGTTCGTGCGAAGGGCGGACTAGTCTCGTACCTAGCGGACTAGTCTGATTTTGCAATCTGTTTCCTGCTGAATTAAATCTAAATTGGTTCGAATCAATTCCATACCTATCTAAACTTGTTAAAAGCTATTAGAACTAGTTAGTAAACATCATTAACAACTTATTAACAAAGTCTAACTTTGCAATTGCATTAATCATGCATGTCATGTCATATTGAGTAATATATGTGCACTTATTGATTGTAATTCTTGTCTTGTATGTTCGTTGCACGGTTTAGACGGATTTGCACTACAGAGTGCTGCGGGGGACCTCCAGCACTAGGAGTTTGATGTCTTGGATCCTAATCAAGCCCAAGAGCAAGGCAAGTGTCCTTGAACATATTGATCCTGTTTCTAAAATAAATGTTTTGTTTGCAAAACTGCATGCTTGTGTCAATTTGACGGGAAATCCGATGATATGAAGTTTACTAGTTTTGTTTAACCACCCTTGTCACATGGAATACATGGTAGAGAGTTGGGAAGGGATTTTTACTTTTGCGTCGCTTATTTAAATGGGATGGGAGAACAACAATACCATTTAATTATGCATTAATGACATTATGGTTAATATGAACTGGTTAATATGACATGGTAATGGGTGATCTAAGCAAGAAAGGTATGTAGATGGGTTGGATTATATGGTGGTTTGGCTTTCTTTAGATCTAAGGACTGATTCGTGGAGCGACCATCCAGGATTTACAGTGCCACCACGAGGCCATGTATGGGTGCGACGTAGCCGATTAATTAGGGTATTGCTAGTATTGAGCGGATCATTTGTCACCCCAGGGAAGGGGAGTCGGATTGGGCTTGGATATGGTTGGCGGGACTCCCTGGGATCCGAATGGCAGAAGAGGGGGCCCTTGGTTGAAGATGTGCTCAGTTGGAGACATCACCACCTGCGAAACCTCTGTGGGTCCGTACATGCTAGTAGTCCCTCTGTAAAAGCTATTTTGTGATCTCTTGGCCACACACCTAAGGAAGTGTGAGACGGCATAATTGAGATTCTATAGTCATCGAAAGGTGATGAAATCACAAACACGTGGGTAAAGCAGTACAACCTCTGCAGAGTGTGTCTAAAACCTATCACGATTGCCGTGCTCCCGGTTATGAGCAGCCTGGACCCTCACATGATTAGGGGGAAATATGGATTTGGGATGGTTTGGTACTAGTTATGGATTGAATTATGGTAATGGATATGGTTAATGGTAATGGTAAAATCTGGTATAATGGTGATGGATATGAAATATAGGCTTATACTATGGTAATTATTGTGGTTTATGATGGGTTTACTTCACATACATATAATATATTGCTTTTTAAATGTTTTACTGTACTTTTTAGCACTTAGCCATTATTACATTTGTCATTTGTATCAGCTACATGTCATACTTTCCACACTTGCTGAGTACAGCATGTACTCACTTTTGCAATTCCCCCACCAACAGTTGCATGTCAGATTAGGAGTATCATGTTGATAATGCGGAGTTCTAGGCCGTGTCTACCGTCAGCTTTACCTGTGGTGTTGCTTGGAGCCGTGCTACCTTATTTGCTTAGCTGCATAGTTGATTTATTAGTTTATTTCCACTGCATTAGTTCACACTTGTCATTAATACTCATTAGAGCTTGTATTCGAGGATATTATGAATTCTGTAATAAAAGTGCTTAATTAATCTTGTTCCGTGGTAATTTTTTGTATATCCTTTTGTGATTGCACTCGTGTATGTGTGTTGAACGTCCTGGGCACACATATGCGTTCGCTTGGTTCATTTTCAAAATTGGGTGTCACAAATACACGTGCACATTCACTCGAGGATCCCAAACAAATAAACGGTGCACCATGTTTGTATGTGCATTTATAATGTGCACGATGTTATCATTCTCCTCTTCTTGATCACAAGTCATCCTCGGCATGCTCCTATGTCTAGCAAAAAGGCTTTCTTTGGGGGTAGAAAGAGTGTTGTCCATATTGCACAAACACAACATGGTTAAGAGCCCAAAGGTGGAGCCCTTTCCATGTTTTCCCGCACCGTTCTTTGAATTTTGTCTTGGACAACGTGGTTAAGAGCCCAAAGGTGGAGACCAAAGCAGTGGGAGTTTCTGCCAATCATCGCCACGCGTCCTCTTCTGGTTGAGATACTATGGCGACGAGATCTTTGCTTGCTGTAATATCTCTTTCTTCTGCGGCGCCTTTAACCGCGACAGTTCCCGATTCAGCTATAGCACTTTTGCTCGCTCCTCCATTAATGGGAGTCGCTTCAGCGGTTTCCTTAGGCAGCTGACCGACTGGGCCAGTGCGTTAGAGCAGGGACGTAGGACCCGTTGTCATGGGTGCCATGTGTTGAGCGCTGCGGCCTAAACCTTCGCTCGGAGTACTCAAGCGTCGCGGGTATGATAAAAAAGGAAACCTTTGTTTAAATTAACGATTCCTTCCTTACTCAAAACCCGCAGCCTGAGTTTCTATCTTCTTCCTCAAGTGCCCGATCCTTCTTCACCCCTTAGAGAAAGCTCTCACCTTAGCTTGCTCCAATGGCTTCCCAGCTGCCTCCTTCCCGCTTTCAGTTAGCCAAAGATCTGGTGCTGATGAGGCGACTTCTCGGCTGGGCAGCTTTAGAGTGCGGATTGATGATCTATTGCAGGTCTCCTGATCTTCGGGATCTTTGTGAGGACGAGACTGTTCTCTTCATCACCTACATCACTAATGGGCTCACACTCCCATTGTCAAGGTTCTTCCTTACAGTGTTGGGGGAGTACGGGCTACAACACCACCTGTCCCCAAACTCCATCGTCTTTGTCGCCGTGTTTGTCCATCTGTGCGAGGCGTTCGTGGCCTGCCCGCCCACGGTGGAGCTGTTTCGGTATTTCTTCATGATGAAGACAAATGGAAGGAGTGCGATGACCCAAGTGGGGTCCTACTACTTCCGTCATCAGGACAAGGCCTCCCAGGGTTACATTGCCTCATTCAAAGGGGGCAAATGGAGCAACTTGAGGAAAGACTGGGTGATTGTGAGGACAGCCCCCCCATGCCTTGCTGAAGATGCCATTTGATGGTCCAGGCTCCAACCCTACCACCTGGGAAGCATTCCAAGGGTTGCCAGTGGAGTATAAGCCCAACCTCAAGAGGATTCGGTTCTTGGCTGGAAAGGGCTTGACCTTCATTATGGTGTTGGTAGACTTCTTGCTCTGCTGCACCGCCCCTCTCCAGCAGCGTCTGCATGAGGCCTGGGTCTACATTGGTGAATATGACCAATGTCGGCTAGCTCCGGACACCCCAACTCCCAATATGTTGGAGGAGATGTTGAAAACAATGACCTCCGACATTGTTGACGATGAGCACGTCTCCATTTCGGATGACTGCCAGTCGCTCCATATGACCACCGACTTGAGGGCTGAACTGCGAAGCTCGATGCCGAAGGTCAATGTGTCCGGCCTCGTTCGTCTGCATCCCAAAAATACAGCTAGAGCCGTGGTCCTAAAGTGGTGCCATGATGCAATGCAGCCAGGGTCGGGGTCTTCCTCGCGTCCTTCAGCAAGGGTGGAGGCAGAGCCCTCAACTACCTCCGACAGGGCGGTGGTCAGCCATCCAGCACCAGCTCCAGAGCCGAGAAAGTGTTCTCGCATGCTGGCCTTGGGCTCTACTACTTCTGTGCCAAAGAAGCACAAGCTATTTCGGGGGGACGGTACTACCGTCTCCGGTTGCAAGGGAGCCAGAGGGGCTGAAGCTTCTATCATTGACTTAGTCTCTAATTCCAGCAGTGGCCCCAATTCTGGAGGAGGCACCGAGGGGTTTGCGCAGATGACCACACCGGCGTGGGTTGATCAGGAGTCGGTACCTAAGACGGCGGTGCCGACCTTGTCGTCAGGTCCCGGTGACCTTGATCTGTCACGCGGGGTGGGAGGCTAGGGTCATGGGAGTGGCCCGACTCGCCGGTAAGTCACTGCTTCTCCACTCTGCTATTTTTCTTCTTTTCTTTTTTGCTCTGACAGGGCTTTATCTCGGCTTTCAGGGCGTCGTAAACCGACTTGGTGCCCTTCCCAGTGGTGGGCTTGATAGCCCTTGCCCTTCCCAGAGCTAGAACGGGGTCTGTAGCGCCACATACTATGCCCGAAGGTGCATTGGCCTTAGGTGACGCTGATGTCTCTGCCCCTTCATCCGTCGAGGCAAGCGGGACAGAGGTGGTGCCGGGCGAGGAAGTGCCAGGCGAGGGGGTGCCCAGCGAGGAAGTGCTACACGAGGAGGTGCCCAGAAAGGAGGCGACTACCTTGGTCGTGGTGGCTTCTCTTGGCGGATCTGACCCACCCGTGGTTGGAGCGGTGCCGACGCCTGATGTCATTGGCGCACAAGAAGGCGACTCGCTAGCGGCGGCAAGCAATGCTCTTGTAGCAGAGGGGGGGGGGCTTCAGCTCCGAGCAGCGGCGCGGTGGTTCCTGAAGCTCCAGTCGGAGAACCATCTGTTCCCCAGGCGATGGTGTCTGCCACGGCGTCGACATGAGGGGCGGAGAAGCAGTCGTTCGTGGTGACGGTCGCACCAATCCCTCTTATCGATGCTATTGCCACGACCCAGTCCGTCTTGCGCCAGACGCAGGCTGCTTTCGCCCGAGAGTAGGATCAGATTGCGGAGGAGCGGTGCTTGGTGAAGCTGGTCGACGCCAAGAACAAGAAGCTTGAGGTGAAGGTCTTGAAGGCCCATGCTGCCGCTGATGCCCTCCTGAAGATATGTGAGGATCAGCGGCTGGAGTTGGTCTGCCGTGAAGTTGCCGTTGCCGATGCAGAGCGGAACTTAGCGATGAAGGAGGAGGAGGTCTCTCGTAGCCTGGAGGAGAAACGTTGAGCTTTGTAGGACTTGGAGCTCGCCATCAAGCGTCGGGAGGTCGATCTGGAGCGCCGCGCTCGGGAGCTTGGCGACGGGGGGGAGACTATGCGGAGAGAGGCAGAGAGCCACCAGGCCTCCCGCGCGGCCGAGGCCCAAGGGGTCTGGAACTTTCTGTCTCGTGCTGGGGTGGTGTTGGAACCCCTCAGCCTTGGCCCTGTGCTGCATGGGGAGCCATATAATCGGGTGGCCGAGCTGCTCCCAGCTTTGGACTCCCTGTGCACGACATTGGGGATGGTGAACATCATCCTTGCGAGGCGGCTGGAGGTCAAGGGAAGGGAGCTGGCTGAGTTGGTGGCCTCCAATGTCTTGGTGTGCTTCCGGAGCTGGTACCCAATGATCCCGCTGGAACCGGTGAAGAAAGGCCCCCTTGATGAGCGAGAGGAAGAGGTGAGAGCCGAAGTCCAAGACCATGCCAAGCAGGTGGCCTCTTCGTTCCAGTGGGGTTGAGGCTGGCGGCACCCAAGCGGAATGCTTTTTTTGTATCCGGGGATGACTCCCTTGTGTAAATAACTGTTTATGGATTTGAATCCATGTTGTTGTGCTTGTTGGCTTGTCGTGTTCTTTTTAGGGAGCAACACTTGCACAGTTGACACTGTCAGTTTGTTGCTAGTTGACATCATGCCTATGGAAACCCCCCTTAGAGCCCCCCTGGTAGGCGTGGCCAAATTGTTGGGTACGCCCACCACTTGAGCGCAGGATGTCTTCGGTTGGACCCCAACGGAGTGGGAGAGCATGAGTGAATGGTCTCAGTGTGTCCCTTCCAGGAGCGTCGGGCTTTTCCTGGGTGTTGTCGTCGATGGCAGGCCCCCTGGTAGGTGCCAGAGCTAGTTGCTCTGACGTCGCCCTCCATCATCGCAAAGTCGACGGCAGGCCCCCTGGGAGGTGCCAGAGCTGGCTTCTCTTGCGTCGCCCTTTATCGTAATGAAGTCATCGACGAAGGGCCCCTGGCGTATGGGATACCACAAGAGAACCTTGTTAGCAACAAGGGCGGGGTAGGAGTGTTTACTCACTCATCAGCGCTTATTGCTGCTGTCAACATGCTTGGACGTCGACGGCAGGCTCCTTGGGTGATGCCGGAGGTGGATGCTTCCGACGTTGCCCACCATCGTCGTAGATTCATCGACGGCAGGCCCTCTGGGCGGTGTCGGAGCTGGATGCTTCAGCGTTACCCACCACTGTCATAGATTTGTCGACGGCAGGCCCCCTGGGTGATGCCGGAGTTGGATGCTCCAGCGTCGTCCACCATCATTGTGAAGTCATCGACAGTAGTCCCTCCTGGGAGGTGCCAGAGCTGGATGCTCAGGCGTTGTCCACCATCATCATCAAGTCGTTGTTGACGCGGGCCCCCTGGGTAGTGCCGGAGCTGGATGCTACGGCATCCTCCACCAGCGTTGTGAAGTCATCGATAGCGGGCCCCCTAGGAGGTGCCAGAGCTGGATGCTCTGACGTCGTCCACCATCGTCATCAAGTCATCGACGGTAGGCCCCTGGTGCAAAGGATACCACAAGTGAACCTTGTTAGCAACAAGAGCAGGGCAGGAGAGTGTACTCACTTGTCCGCGCTTGTTGCTATCGTTGTGCTCAGACGTTGACGCATGCCCCTTGGGTGATGCCGGAGCTGGATGCTCCAGTGTTGCCCACCATCGTTGTAGATTCGTCGAGGGTAGGCCCCCTAGGTGATGCCAGAGTTGGATGCTCCGGCGTTGCCCACCATCGTCGTAGATGCATCAACGGTAGACCCCTTGGAAGGTGCTGGAGCTTGGTGCTCCAGCGTTGCTCATCATAGTAACCTGCTCTGTATGTCCTACACACATAACAGGGGTGCATATTGTTCGCTCGTTGGTGATCCTTTCCTATATTATTTAGTTTTGTCATGTCTTACAGTCCTAGGCTGGTACGTAGGGTTCGGGTAATTCAATGCATTAGCGTCCGAGACCCTGCTCCCACCTTATTCGGGGCATGAGCATCTTGGCCCTCAGTACTTAGCTATAGCACTGGGAGGCAAAGCGCGCACGCTTAGGTTACAGGACTAGGCTAAGCAGGCTGCACGCTCTGGACCTCCAGCTCGACGTAGGCCTTTCATGGGAGACCATTTTGCACCACAGGACCCCAAGTAAGGGGGCAGCCACGATGTCCCAATACACTTTGCAGGTACCTCAAACAAGTCCGCCTTCAACAGGGTTGCATAACTCTACTATGGATGATAGAAAAATCTCACCAGGTATATGTACATAATATACAAAAGAACAAAACTAGTCTGACTGATCACAAAATTAATAGGCAATTAAGTGATCATTTAGAGAAAGCACATGGTAAGATAGTGATTTTTTCAAGTTGTATTCATAGGAAAAGACTGGCTTGACAATAAGGCAACGAACCACTCCAGTTGGCAAGGGAGGCAGAGTGTTCATGCTTAGGGTACGGGACCAAGCTAAACGACTGAACATTCTGGACCTGTCCCCCCCCCCCCCCCAGAGCTTGGTTGTCCTACATGACATTCCTTGGTAACATGACACCCTACACTATCCTACTATTTATGCTTAGGGATAGAACTTACGGAGGTGATCTATGTTCCAAGGGATGGGGAGGGGCTCTCCTTCTTCTGTGGCCAGGCGGACACACCCGGGGCGGGATACTTGCATTACTCGGAAGGGGCCCTCCAAGCTGGGGGCGAGTTTGTGGGACCCTTCTCGAGAAAGTTTGTGCTGCAGCACTAGGTCACCTGTTTGGAGCTCTCTACTCCGCATGAACCGCTCCTCGTAGTGCCTCAGCACCTGTCGGTAGCGTGCATTTCAGATGGTAGCGTGCCACCATGCTTCGTCGACGAGGTCGACATCTTCTGGTCCTGTGAGGCTTCATCGAACGCTCGAACTTATAGTGAGCCCACTGCGATCTCTGGGGGGGGGGGGGGGATGGCCTCGGCCCATACACCAGGAAGAAACTTATCTCCCCAGTGGCGCGGCTGGGTGATGTCCGTCTTGCCCATAGTGCGCAGCGGAGTTCGTCGACCCACTTGGCACCTTGCTTGTCCAGGTTGTTATAAGTGCGTGTCTTGAGGCCCCTGAGGATCTCAGCGTTGGCCCTTTCGACTTGGCTGTTGCTCTTTGAGTGAGTCACGGATGCATAACAAACTTGGACGTCGAGGTCCTCACAATAGTCCTCGAAAGCTGCACTGGTGAACTGGGTTCCGTTGTCGGTGATGTGACACCCGATTCCGAAAATGAACTAGGTGAACGCATATGTTTGTCCAGGACGTTCAACACACATACAAAATGATATACAGAAAATTACCATAGGACAAGATTAATTAACCACTTTTTTTATAGAATTCATAATATCCTCAAATACAAGCTCTAATGGACATTAATGACAAGTTTGAACTAATGCAGCAGAAATAACTAAATAAGCAACTATGCAGCTAAGCAATAAGGGTAGCGCAGTTCCAATCAACACCACAGGCAAAGCCAACGGCAGACACGGCCTAGAACTCCGCATTATCACCGTTATACTCCCAATCCTGACCTGCAACTGTTGGTGGGGGAATTGCAAGGGTGAGTACATGTTGTACTTAGCAAGTGTAGAAAGTATGACATGTAGATGATTCAAATGACGAATATTATAAAGGCCAAGTGCTGAAAAGTACATTAAAACATTTGAAAAGCAATATATCATATGTATATGAGGTAAACCTATCATAAACCATGTAGTTATCATAATACTAGTCCATATTTCATTACCATCATCCATATTCCAGATTTGTCATTACCGTTAACCATATCCATTTCCATAAACCATAATACCATCCCGAAGTCAACACCAAACCATCCCAATACCAAAAGCCCTCTAATCATGTACGTCATCTAGGTGCTCTTAACCGGGAGCACAACTATCATGATAGTTTTAATACTCTGCAGAGTTTGTACCATTTTACCCACGTGTTTGTGATTTCATCACCCGTCGGCGACTAAAGAACCTCCCTTATGCAAATTACACTTCCTTTGGTGTATGGCCAAGAGATCACAAAATAGCCTTTACAAAGAGATCACAAAATAGCTTTTCCAAGGCGACTACTAACATGCACGAACCCACTGAGGCTTCACCGGTGGTGATGTCTCCAACTGATCAGCACATCCTAAACAAAGGACCCCTCTTGTGCCGTTCGGATCCCAGTGAGTCCCGCCTAAAATCCAAACCCAATCCGACTCCCCTTCCCCGGTGTGCCAAATGATCCGCGCAGTACTAGCAATACCCTAATTAATCAGCTATTCTGCACCCATACTTGGCCTCGTGGTGGCATTGTTGTCCTGGCATATTCTCGTATGAACGGTCCTTAGATCTAAAGCAAGCAACCACCATGACATCCAACCCATCCACATACCATGCTTGCTTAGATCACCCATTACCATGTCATATTAAGCAGTTCATATTAACCATAATCTCATTAATGTATAAGTAAGTGGTATAGTGGTTCTCCCATCCCAATTAAGTAAGTGAAGCAAAGGTAAAAAAGCCCTTCACAGAACCAGTGAATTCGGGTTTTATAGATCGACATGGATTTGGAGAAACGGGATTGAATTCAAGTGAGCAAGAGGAAGTAGAAGGTATACCAGGTGTTTAGAACTCCAATGAGCTAGGGGTTTTGGAGGCAACACTTGGATCTTGATGATCTAGAGTTGATGAAGAAAACTTGAAGGTGAATTGTTGATGAACAATGAAAACTTGATGGAGATATTGATCACTTGATCCTATTTCGTTTCCTCCTCTTCTTCTTCTTGCCCGAGATCTCACTCTCCCTCCATGGCAGCGGCTATCCACGAGCTAGGGTTTGGGGTCTCTCAAAGGTGGCAAAAAGATGTGAAGATAGAGTGTTGGGTTGTTTATATAGTGGTGGAGAGTTAGGGTTTCAATGGATTTTGAGTTTGGGGTGGGTGGAGGCCGGTTTGGGGTCCCACATGGGCTCCAAAGGAGTTAGACATGACGTCCTCAGGTCCACTCAAGGTAAAATAGAAAAACACGTCGTGAAACAAAAGATCAACTCGGAATCGCGATCACCGGACAAGTCCGCACAAGGCCGGACTAGTCCGAAGTTAGTCAGAGAGATAATCAGACAAGTTCGGACTAGACATCGGACAAGTCTGAACTTAGTCAGAGAGGAAAACGGACAAGTCTGCTAGATGTCAGACAAATTCGAACAAGTCTAGGAACTTGGTGAAATTTCAAGGAATTGGAATACCGGACTAGTCCGCAATGGGTCGGACAAGTCCAAAAATTGTACAGGGAGAAAAATGGACTAGTACGCAGCAAAAATGGACATGTCCGAGGGAGGTCAGAGAGAAATCGGACTAGTCCGCACCAAAAACGGACTAGTCCGCACTTCTCATAACTTTTGAGTGCAGTTTTCCTTTAAATTCATTTTGAACTCATTCCTTTTTATGTGGATTAATGTTAAACATGTTTATGAACTTATGCAATGCGTGATGCATGAAAATGAGGGTGTTACAGACCTACCCCCCTTAAAATGAATATCACCCTCGAGATCCGACGCGGAAGAGAAGAGATAGGGAAATTCATTCTTGAGATCATCTTCGAGATCCCAAGTTGCCTCTGATTATGTGTGATGCTTCCATTGAACTTTACACCATCTAATAATCTTGTTTCTTGTGATTCTCTTCTTTGTTTCCAAGATTTTGACTGGTTGCTCGGCATAAGTCAAATCTGCCTCTAATTTCAATCTTTCCATTAGCACTTGTTCTTCCGGTACCCTCAAGCACTTCTTGATCTGTGAAACATGAAACACATCATGAACATCTGATAAGTGAGATTGCGTCTCCAACTTATATGCTACTTCTCCTCTTTTGTCCAAAATCTTGAATGGTCCAATGTATCGAGGTGCTAGCTTGCCTCTTATGTTAAACCTCTTATGACTTCTCATTAGATACACCTTGAGGTAAACAAAATCACCCACTTCAAAGGCTAGTTTCCTTCTCCTATTGTCCGCATAGCCTTTTTTGTCTTGATTGAGCAGCCCTCAAGTTCTCGCGGATAATCTGAACTTGTTGCTCAACTTCTTGCAGCATGTCAGGTCCAAACACTCGATTTTCTCCTGTCTCATTCCAGAACAAAGGTGTCCTACACTTCCTCCCATATAGTGCTCCATAGAGTGACATTTTCAAGCTTGCTTGATAACTATTCTTATATGAAAATTCTGTGTATGGCAAGCTCTTGTCCAACTTTTCCCATGCTTTAAAGCACATGCTCTTAACATGTCCTCTAAAATCTGATTTGTCCCCTCAATTTGTCCATCCGTTTGAGGGTGATATGCTGAGCTGAAATTGAACCTTGTTCCCAATGCTTCATGTAGTTTCTCCCAGAACCTAGAGGTAAATTGAGAACCTCTATTCGATACTATCTTCTTTGGTACTCCATGTCGGCACACAATATGCTCTATATACAACTCTGCCAGCTTCGCGGTGGTATAGGTGGTCTTGACAGGAACAAAATGAGCTGACTTAGTTAACCGATCTACGATTACCTATATGGAGTCATAACCGGGCTGGGTACGCGGTAAACCAAATATGAAGTCCATACCAATTTCTTCCCACTTCCATTTCGGAACCTTTAATGGTTGTAATAGTCCGGCTAGCCTTTGATGTTCAGCTTTGACTTGTTGGCACACATCACACAACACGACATATTCAGCTATGTCCTTTTTCATGCTAGCCCACCAATAACATGTCTTCAATTCCTTGTACATCTTCGTACAACCGGGATGAATTGAGTATGGCGAGTCATGTAACTCTTTTAATATTATCTCCCGAATATGCTTCACAATAGGCACGAAAATCCTTTTACCAAGCCATAAGGTACCATGATCATCCTCATCAAACCTGAATTCTCTTCCCTCTTGGGTCCTTTCTTTGATTTCCTCGTCCTTTGTTTGACCCTCTTGAATTTTCTGCTCCAAGGTCGAATTTAACTCCATTATCCCCATCTCATTCACAAATCGAAGATTCAACCATTCAAACTCCTTGAATAACTTAGATGACAATTCTCGAACCGAGATCTAATGACTTACTCCTTTCGTACTCAAAGCATCGGCCACATCATTAGCCTTCCCTGTATGATAACTAATTCCCACACCATAATCCTTGATGAGCTCCAACCATATTCGTTGTCTCAAATTCAGATCCGTTTACCTGAATTTGTACTTGAGACTCTCATGATCCGTATAAATTTCACACCTATGTCCAAGGATGTAATGTTTCTAAATCATCAATGCGTGTACCACAGCTACAAGTTCCAAATCATGTGTTGGATAATTCTGCTCATGTTTCTTCAATTATCTCGATTCATATGCAACCACTTGACCTTCTTTCAAGAGCACACATCCAAGTCCTTGTCTTGATGCGTCGCAATATATATCAAAACTTTTGCTCACATCTGGCAATATCAAGACTGGGACTATAGTTAACCTCTTCTATAACTCCTCAAAGTTGTCTTGTCAAGCTTGAGTCCATCGGAAAGCGTTCCCCTTCATTAGCAATTCTGTCATTAGCTTGGCTATTTTGGAGAAGTCCTTGATGAATCAACGGTAATATCCAGCCATTCCAAGAAAACTCCTTATTTCCTTGACATTTTGCAGTGGTTCCCATTTTAGCGCGTCTCACTTTTCTGGGGTTGATCGATACTCCTCCTCCCGAGATGATATGCCCCAAAAATTACACCTCTTTCAACAGAAACTAGCACTTGCTGAATTTGGCGTATAATTGGTGTTCCCTCAATTTATGCAATGTGAGCCTCAAATGTTCCTCATGTTCCTCCTCGCTTCTCGTGTAGATCATAATGTCATCAATGAACACCACAACGAACATATCCAAGTACTCCATGAATACCTTATTCATCAAGTACATAAAGTAGGCAGGTGCGTTTGTTAGTCCAAAGGACATCACTGTATACTCATAAGATCCATATCGTGTCCGAAAAGATGTCTTGGGTATGTCCGATGGTCTAATATTCATTTGAAAGTATTCCTACCTCAAATCAATCTTGGAGAAAACACAGGCGCCCTTCATTTGGTCAAACATATCCTCGATGCAGGTCAATGTATACTTTTTCTTGATTGTCACCTCGTTAAGAGCTCGGTAATCCACACACATCCTTTGTGATCCATCCTTCTTATCCACAAAAACAACGGGTGCTCCTCAAGGTGAAGAGCTTGGGCGAATAAGATATAGGTGTTGTTCCAGGTATCAATTCAATAACAAATTCGATGTCTCGATCAGGTGGCGTACCTGGCAACTCATTCGGAAACACGTCCAAGAATTCACACACCATCGGAATATCCTCAATTGCGTCACCGTCCATATGATTCAGCTCCAATTGCTTTGGTGCATGTTGAGATGCTTCAAATTCTATGGTGATCCCTTCCTCATTGGTCAACTTCACTGTCTTTGTGGCACATTCAATGACTACATTGTGCTTCCTCAACCAGTCCATACCAAGTATAATGTCCAATCCTTGAGAATCCAAAACAATGAGGTTGGCAAAGAAGTCTACCCCTTATTCTAAGGCTTACTTTTGGACATACTATATTTGTCCTCATCTCTCCCCCAGGAGACTTAACCAATAGAGTATACGTCATATGAGAGATAGTCAAACTATACTTGGCAACATATTTCGATGCAATGAATGAATGCAATGCTCCATAATGAAATAACATAGTTGCTGGGTTGGAGTTTGCGAGAAACATACCAATCACCACATCATCCGCTTGTTGCGCTTCCTCCGTAGAGACATGGTTCACGTTGCCACGAGCAAAATTCTGTTGTCCACAGTTGCCTTGTGGCGCTCCTCCATTGGGTCTTGGGTTTTGTCTTGGAACATTGCTTCCTTGACCAAGGCCCGACTTAGGACATTGAATTGCAAAGTGTCCAGCTTCTCAACATGTATAGCACTTCCTAACTGCACCAGAATTATTGGGATGAACTTGATTCTGAACATTTGCACCAGGAAAGTTGGCACGAGGTGGAAAAGGCATTGGAAGCCTAGGTGCTTGCATGACAGGGCATTGCTGCACAAACTGAGTTGGGCGCGGTGGATAACTAGGGCGCTGTATAGGAGCAAGAGGGCTGTAATAAGGCGCATTGGGTGGTGCTAAGCGAGGGTGCACATTACTTTCTTGTTAATGTCCTTGATATGGCGCTTTCCTCTCGGTGTCTTGCTCCATCTAACGGGCCTTGTTTTACACAACAATTGATTTGTCCACTAGCTTCTGGAAGTTTGCATAATCACAATTCAACAATTGTACTTGGATCTCATTGTTCAAGCCCCTCATGAACAAGTATTGTTCCGGCTGTCCCAGCTCACATCCTCAGGTGCATATCTTGTGAGTTAAGTGAATTTATTGAGATATTCACTCATGCTCGATCTTCCTTGCCTCAAGTTCTAAAAATCTTGCCTCTTAAAGATCATAACACCTTTCAGCACATAATGAGAACGGAAGCTCTCCTTGAATTCAGCCAATGTAATCCTCTCATGGTTCTCATGGGTGTTGCACAAAGAGTCCCACCAATCGGCAGCTGCTCCAACAAGTTGATGAGATGCGAATAGCACCTTCTCCCAGTCACTGCATTGGACTATTGCAAGTTTCTTCTCCACGGACTTCAGCCAATTATTAGCATCCATAGGGTCAACGGCTTGAGCAAAGGTTAGTGGCCTAGTCCTCATGAATTCTCTCAACCTGTTATGAGGAGGTGGGGGTGGCGGTAGAGGTATGTGGTGCTGATGGTTGTTGTTGCCAGCCTGCAGCTGTCCTAGAGTCCGTATCATGGTCTGCATGAACTGGTTTTGCATAGCCAATAGCTACCCAAGGTTGATAGCTCTCTGGGTAGGTCCTTGTTTATTATTATTTTAAGGTGCTTCATTGTTCTCCTACTCATCACTAACGTCTCTCTGGTTGCGAGTCCTCATGATCTAAAGAAAAGCAAGAGAGAAGAATTTAGAAGAAATCCCCAACTATATGCATCAAGGGATATGAAACTAAGCAACTAACTATACTAGCCTATGTGGTCATGGCAATGCTAAAGCATCCCAAAATCCTCTACTAGAACACAAGCATCAATACTTTAGGATCGAAGAGCATGTGAAAAGCTACCAGAGGGGCGGTGAATGGTATATTAAAAAATCTTACGCAGCGGAAACAATGAAATCCCAACCCCTTCGGTAGAAAAACGATATGTTAAAGAAATCGTGTGTGAGACTAATATAAACGTGTTTCACCATGAAAAAGTGATAGATATCAGAGAGAATCAAGTCACGAAGACAACAAAACAAGAATAACTCAAATCCGTCAAGAGAAACTCAAGTTACTATCGAAAGATCGAACAAAGGTTAATCTGTTCTACCGAGTGAAAAACATATCTGCAATACTGCAAAGAAACTCGTGTAGATCAAAAATCACAAATCCAATGACAGTGAAATTTTGACAGATGATAGATAATCAAGTTGTGAAGACAACCCAAAAATAATCACGTAAATTGGATTTGTAAAACTTGAGTTATAATAAAACCACCGAAGAAAGGTAGTGATGTGCAGAAAACTCGATGAGAAAAGCTTGTCTAGAACAAGTCAGACAAACAAGGCAGAAAAGTTCCTTTCAACTACGAATTTTATTCAATGGAATATAAGAGGAACAGCCCCAAAGTCGTCTACCACGAGCTCTGGCCTCCCCTGCTTATATAACCAGCCTTTAGGTCAACCCAATCTCAACTAGGACTCTAATCCTACTCAAATCACGAATCGAAACTTCCCATAACTGATTAGGACTCTTCTATACACAGATACAAGCAATCTTAAGACTTCCAAACACCTTAGGAATATATCCCACATTCCTAAAACAACTCAAATTCGTGACCCAAATGAAATCCTATCATAACCAACTCAAATATTTCCATATTTGAAGCAAAGACGACTCAACCGCAACTTGAGTCCATAACCTAGTCGGTTGGACTTTTCCGACCAATTTTTACATCCACACCTCTTCATCACGCTTTGGAACCATGCAGCCACGTCCATGCACTCCTTGCACACATGCAAACATCTTCCAACGACGTCCACGATACCTTCATATGCATTGTTCTTGATTCATACATGCTGCACGACTTCCCGATCAACTCAACCACAATTCCTCCCGAATTTGGTTGTTGAATCTCATCTTCTCTCTAAGACTAGTTCAATGGATCCCGTCACCAGCCATGTCTTGAAATCAAGCAACACTTGCACATGAATAAAGAACCAATACTTCCGAGCACAAGTCCTCGACTTGACTCTCGTTAGTCCCGAAACTACAACATCTTACGTGAGCACCTCACATAAGCATGTTGCAAACCATAGCAAAATGATATCTGCCATATCAACCAAAACACACCAAAAACTTAGAAAAAGAGTACTAAGCAAACTTTCCATAAGTGTAAAGCAAGTTTGAAACATTGCAAGATAAAAGAAGAACAATTGCAATCAAGCTTCTAATCTTGCCAAAGCTAACCGGGGCTTGAGCTGGAGCTTATCAAAGCTAGTACGACCTAGCACCGGAGCTTAACAAAACTAGTTGGACCTAGAGCCGGAGCCAACCAAAGCTAGTCGGACCTAGACAAAGAAAAGGGTGTTTTGGCAGAATTTTAGAACTTATATCATCAAAGCCAATGTATTCAGTACAAGCCAATGTATTCAGCACACATAGGTCTCATAATCTCCCCCTTGATGAATGCATTGGCAACACCACTTAAAATACAAACATTGGCTTATTCACATGAAAAGTTTCGAAAACAATTTCTCCTCCTTTGAAATAAAATGAGAAGAAAAAAACAAATTCTCCCCCTGAGAAAAATTGAAGAATCGTGCCAAAACAATTGTGAATATGTGCAATATGTAATCAATTTCTTCCCCTTGCATACTTATGTTTAAAAATTCACATATTATCTATTATCTCCCCCCCTTTGATAATGTATTCAGCAAGGTTCAAAAGAGAAATTTCAAATGTTATGAGCATATTATAACATATACATATAAACAAAGCTCATCCAAGTCATACTATCAAGTAACTTACACTATCACATCAATGAGATACATAAAGTAGTGTAAGCCATGCTAGAGATCAAATGTAATTTTCAATTTAAGAAAGTCATGATCTCACAAGCTTAACTATTTCAAAACCTGAAAGCATGACACTTGTTGCTGCATTTTATTATTTTTCAAAGCACAAATTTAGATCATATGATATTTGCAAGAGATTATATGCGCATCTGCCTTATTCTAACCAACCATGCCAATCCTATGTCATTTGACAATCAGAAGCTTAAGGACATTGTTTTAGTCATACACAACTTCTTTCAAGTTCATATCTAAGTGCAATGATAAGCCATCTCAAAAGAAGAAGTGCAATGCATGCATATTATCTTGATCTTTTCTCAATTTATATTTGACCATAAAAGCTCAACATGTAAGTTAATTACTTGATTAATTCTTTATGAGTAAAAGCACTTGTGAACATGCAACAAGTTTAAAACAGCAAGAAAGTTTGACCATGATCAGATTTAGTGTAAGTAATTATTCCAATTACTAGACATGGCAAAAACTACAAAATGTATAACACGAGTAATGTAGTAAGAACTTTCAGCATGTAAAAGGAATCACAAAGTCATATATGTATGAAATACTATGCTCATATTATTTTAATTTCAGATTCACACATAGACTTCTCAAATTTCAAAACTCCCCCTCAATGTAAGACATGAGGATGCATAACCTCTATTTCACTACGAAAGAAACAAAAACGAGTGAAATCCAAAGGTTTTGTAAAAATGTAAGTCAATTGTTGTTTGGTATCTACATGGTGAAGCACAATATTTCCTTTTTCAACATTATCACGGAGAAAGTGATACCTAATGTCAATGTGCTTAGTTCTAGAATGTTGCACGGGGTTTATAGCAATGCAAATGGCACTAGTGTTATCACAAAACAGTGGATCACTATCTAGATCAACCCCATAGTCCTTAAGTGTTTGAACAATCCAAAGAATTTTTGAGCAAGCACTAGCACCAGCTACATATTCAGATTCGGCTGTGGATTATGCAACTGAGTTTTGTTTTCTAGAGGACTAAGCAACTACTGAATTACAAATAAAATGACAAGCACCGGAAGTATTTTTCCTATCAATCCTACAACCTCCAAAATCAGCATCGGAAAAGGCTTTCAAAGTAATGGTTGAGGAAGAAGGAAGAAAAATGCCAAATTCTTGAGTTCCTTGTAAGTACCTGAGAATTCTTTTGACGGCTTGACGATGTGAAGCACGTGGGGAGGCTTGAAAACGTGCACAAAGACATACGCTGAATTGTATGTCCGGTCTTGATGCCGTGAGGTACAAAAGTGATCCGATCATGCTTCTATGTTCTTTTTGATCCACGGGTTCACCATCATCATCAAGTTCAGGTGCTGTTGCTGTTCCCATTGGTGTCCGAAGAGGATTGCTTTTGTCCATGTTGAAACTCCATAGGAGGTCTTTTGTATACTTCGTTTGGTGCACAAAGGTACCCTCCTTGGTTTGCTTGATTTGCAGCCCGAAAAAGTACGTGAGTTCTCCCATCATACTCATCTCAAATTCTCAACTCATCAAAGCTGAAAACTTGGACACAAGATCATGAGAAGCACAACCAAATATAATATCATCCACATACACTTTAACGAATAATGAGTCACTGCCATGCTTAAGCATAAAAAGAGTTTTATCAACCTTGCCCATGGTAAACCCCTTTTATGTAAGAATGTTTTTAACCTATCGTACCATGCTCTAGGGTCTTGTTTTAGACCGTACAAAGCTTTGGACAGTTTGTAAACATGATTAGGAAAACCTAGATTTTCAAAACCCAGTGATTGTTTGACATAAACCTCCTCATCTATGTAGCCATTAAGAAAAGCACTTTTAACATCCAATTGATCTAGCTTAAAACCTTTAGATGTAGCAAAAGCTAACAAAATTCTTATGGCTTCTAATCTAGCAACAGGGGCAAAAATTTCATCAAAATCAAGACCTTCAACTTGAGTGAAACCTTGAGCAACCAACCTAGCCTTATTCCTAACCACAACCCCATCCTCACTTTGTTTATTTTTAAACACCCATTTAGTTCCAATTAAGGTGTGACCTTGAGGTGTAGGTACAAGTTTCTAAACATTATTTCTTTCAAAATTTTCAAACTCTTCTTGCATGGCAATAATCCACGATTCATTAGTGAGTGTGTGTGATATATCGGTTCAAAAGAAGCAACAAAAGCAGAATGAGCATGAGAGTTTGGATTGCAAAACCTGGACCGTGTGACTCGTTCGTGCAAGCTTCCAATAATTTGTTGTGGAGGATGACTTTTGAGAATGCGGAGGGGAGTGCTCACTTCACAAGCTTCTTCTTCTTCATCTTCATCACAAATCGATGAGCTTGTGACTTGAGGAGGATCTAGACCAGCAATGGTGGTCGTCGGTGCTGGATGTGAATCAAAATCAGGAGCTGGAATAATGTCATTAGCTGCTAAATTTTTGGGCAGTAGCTCCACCTCTTCCTCATCTTCAACGAAAATGCTCCCCCCCTGCGGATATGGATCTGTACCTGCAATGTTTGAGCTAGTACCTAGGCTAGCTTCATCAAGAGACACCTCACAAGTCTCCACAACTTTGTTAGTGTCAAGTAAAAACACACGGTAGCCTCTAGTATGAGATGGATAACCAAGAAACATGCCATCAATAGATCTAGGTTCAAATTTATCAAGATTACCATATTTCTTAACAATGCATTTGCAACCAGAGACCCGAAAGTGTGTAACACTAGGCCTATGTCCAAACCGGAGCTCATATGGTGTTTTACCTAGCTTAGCACGCAAGAAAACACGATATGAGATGTAACAAGCATTTGCAATCGCATCAGCCCAAAATTTCCTAGGAGTTTGA
Source organism: Tuctoria greenei (assembly GCA_036927565.1). Taxonomy (NCBI): domain Eukaryota; kingdom Viridiplantae; phylum Streptophyta; class Magnoliopsida; order Poales; family Poaceae; genus Tuctoria; species Tuctoria greenei. The sequence continues at coordinate 202,831,043 of JAYESD010000004.1, forward strand.
TATTCATCAAGCATAGTCCTAGCCATCTCAACTAAGGTTCTGTTCTTTCTTTCTACAACACCTTTTTGTTGAGGTACATATGGTGAAGAAAATTGATGATCTATTCCATTTTCAGCACAAAAGTGATCAAAAGATTGATTTTTAAATTCGGTTCCGTTATCACTTCTAATTGCTTTTAAAGATCTTGGGTGATCAATTGATAATCTAGGAAAAAAGTTCTAAAGTGACTAAAAGCTTCATTCTTAGATGCTATAAAGTAAACCCATGAGTATCTAGAATAATCATCAACAATCACAAGAGCATACCATTTACCTCCGAAGGATTGAACACGTGAAGGTCCTACGGTGTCAAGGTGCAAAAGTTGACCCGATTCAGTTGTCATGATCATTGTGAGAGGGGTATGTGAACTTGCAACCATCTTAGCATGTCTACAAGAAGAGCACACAATTTCTTTGTCCCCTTTAAGCTTAGGCAGCCCACGTATGCGATCAAGAGCACTAACACGCGTTAGATGATCAAAGCCTACGTGACCAAGTCTACGATGCCAAAAATATAAGTCCTTTGAATCATTAGCAACTAGACACCTATGCTTAGAGGAAGAGATAACAAAATCAGCTTTAAGAACTTTTCCAAACCAAGACATGTTAAAAATAAGCTCACTATTTGAATTTACAACTTTGCAGCAATTTTTAGTGAAAATAATTTCCATTTCATCTAGCAGTTGTGAAACAGAAAGCAAGTTGTATTTCAAATTTTTAACAAGTGCCACATCCTTCAAAGTGTAGTGATTATTTACTCTAACCGAATCCTTAGCAATTATAGGAGTTGAAGAATTATCGGCAAAAGTAACATTCTCTACATGTGACACGAAAGAGAGGGAGAAGAATCATTCTTTGTTACCAGTCATGTGGCGTGAGCAACCTGAATCCAAAATCCAAATATTCTCCTTCCTCAAGCGTGTAACCTACATAGAAGAACACTACATCGATGACTCAATACTAGCGTTAGTCAAAAGGCATTTAGGAATTCAGTACTGAGTCACACGATGTCCAGCGGGAATAACATGCGAAAGCTGAGATAAACCAGCAGGTTTATGAGCCAAAGATTGAGGATTTTTTTATACAACTACTAACTTATCAGATGTTACATGTGTAGCACAAAACACAGTAGGTTTGGGAGCAAACTTTGCATGTTTTCGACTCATTACAGCAGGTTGCATGTTCCTATCATTCGATTTAACATGTGCAGCAAATTTTGCATGAAAGTTATGAGATCTAGCAATCATTCTTTCTTTTTTTCTGTTGTTTAGCTAGTATATAACAAAAATCTATGACATGACCATCTCTACCACAGTAGGTACAATGAAATTTAACTTTGTGTTCATGTCTAGATGAGCAAACAACATTTTTATTTGACACCGAATGAGACAACACTCTTGCAGATTTGAAAACCACTTCTTTTTGTTTAGGAACTGTTTGAATCAAACCACTTCCTAATGTTCTTACAATCATAGGTGGATGTGCCTTAGTATGAGCATGAGAATAAAAAACTAAACCAGTTTTATCATTGCAAGACTTGGAAGAATTCAGCAGCAAGTTTAGATTCTTATTCCCATTACAAAATCGATCTAATGTCCTATGCATGTCATCAAGTTTATTGGACATATCAATGCAATTTTCACATGAAGTTTTTCCTTTTGATTTGCAATTGGAACAATATTTAACTTCATGAGAACGTAAAGCATTGTTCAATATAGAAGTTTCATTGATAGCATCTTGTAGTTTCTTATCAAGATCATCACAAGTAGAACAATGCAAATCAATTGTAGAACAGCTAGCATCTTTTAAGTTTTTATCATTAAGTGCAGCAAGCTCTTTGTCCTTTTCAATTTCTAACTCAAGTTTATCAAGTGTGAAGGTGTGCACACTTCTTAATGAGGACAATTGTTCATATATTAAATCACATGAGGGACATGCATCATCACTAGTAATCAAAGTTTTTAAACGGTTGATTTCAGATTCTAGTGATTCAAGTTTAGTAGCACCATCCCTAAGCTTTTTGACCTTTTTCTTAACTATAATAGTGGAACGAGAAATGGCATCACACATTTCTTCGCAAGTAGGACATACCTCTTCATTGTCGCTATTGTGTTCTACATCCTCCATACTTGATCTTGATTTGCCCGACATGAAGCACAAGTTTGCCAAATCATCTTCATCTTCGTCACTTCCAATGTCCACGTCGCTTGAGCCAAGTTCTTGAAGTGCGGAGATAAAGCTATTCACCAATTGACGTCATGTAAAACCCTTCTTTTTCTTCTTATCGTTTGCACAGGAGTGCTTCGTCCTTGTTTGCTTTTCATCCCGGTAAGTAGGACCTGAAAGGTTAGGTCAATCTGAACGAAAATGTCCTGTCTTACCACATTCGAAACATTGTTGAGGTCCGGAGCTTCTTATCCTTCTAGTTCTAACATTTTGCAATGCTTTTGAGAACCTAGTAGAGAGAACTACTAGCTCCTCCTCTGGAAATTCCTCAATCTGTTCAAGGGTTAGAGAGGACAACAAAGCAAGTGTACCGCAAGATGAAGATTGGCCGGAGCTAGGCATATCACGTTGAGAAACAAAAACAATAGACTTGTTGGGGTTCTTATGTGATATTATGTCTATTTCATGAGTTTTTAACTTGGAATATAGCACATATAAAGTGAGTGTACTAATGACAGTAGATTCTCGAATAGATGGGACTTTCATCTCCCAAATTGACATATTTAATGCACTTAACAATTGCCTAGCATTTTCAGCATATGAAAAATTAACATTGAGACTATGCAAGTTGCTGAGAATTTTATTAAAGCGAGTAAAAAGGTCATCAATAGACTCACCGGGCTGCATCTCGAAGTGCATGTATTCTTTCTTGAACATGTCTTGCCTTACCTCCTTGATCGTGTTGGATCCTTTGTGCTAGTCACAAAGTGCTTTCCACGCATCGTATGCAGATCGGAGGTGTGCAATACGGTCGAAGTCGCATTGAGTTAATCTTTGTATGATCAAGTTTTGAGCCTTGTTGTTGTTGTCGACATCTCTTAGATTTGTAGCTGCAACTTGATCATTTGACGGCACATCGTAAGGCTTGTATACCGTCTCCCATATTGTGAAGCCTTGAGCCTGCATGAAGGCTTCCATACGTGCCTTCCAAACCTGAAAATCAGTACCACTAAAGACACAAGATTTTGCGGAGTATTTCTCCATGATGATTAGTAAAAATACGTGCAAATCACAAAGATTAGAGCATCGTGGCTCTGATACCAATTGCAGGATCGAAGAGCACATGAAAAGCTACCAGAGGGGGGTGAATGGTAGATTAAAAAATCTTACGCAGCCGAAACAATGAAATCCCAACCCCTTCGGTAGAAAAACGATATGTTAATGAAATTGTGTGTGGGACTAATCTAAACGTGTTTCACCATGAAAAAGGTGATAGATATCAGAGAGAATCAAGTCACGAATATGACAAAACAAGAATCACTCAAATCCGTTGAGAGAAACTCAAGTTACGGTCAAAAGATCGAACAAAGGTTAATCTGTTCTACCGAGTGAAAAATAGATGTGCAATACTGCAAAGAAACTCGTGTAGATCAAAAACCACAAATCCAATGATAGTGAAATTTTGAAATATGATAGATAATGAGGTTGTGAAGACAACCCAAAAAGAATCACGTCAATTGGATTTCTAAAACTCGAGTTATGATAAAACCACCAAAGAAAGGTAGTGCTGTGCAGAAAACTCAACGAGAAAAACTTGTCTAGAACAAGTTGGACAAAAAAGGCACAACAGTTCCTTTCATCTACAATAGAATACAAGAGGAACAGCCTCAAAGTCGTCTACCATGAGCTCTGGCCTCCCTTACTTATATAACCAGCCCTTAGGTTAACCCAATCTCAACTAGGACTCTAATCCTACACAAATCACGAATCGAAACTTTCCATAACTGCTTAGGACTCTTCTATACGCAGATAGAAGCAATATTAAGACTTCTAAACACCTTAGGAACGTATCCAACATTCCTAAAACAACTCAAATTCGTGACCCACACGAAATCCTATCATAACCAACTCAAATCTTTCCATATTTGAGACAAACACGACTCAGCCGCAACCTGAGTCCATAACCTAGTCGGTTGGACCTTTCCGATCAATTTTTATGTCCACACCTCTTCATCACGTCTTGGAACCATGCAGCCACGTCCATGCACTCCATGCACATGTGCAAACATCTTCCAATGATGTCCACGATAACTTCATATGCATTGTTCTTGATTCATACATGTTGCGCGACCTCCCGATCAACTCAACCACAATTCCTTTGGAATTTGCTTGTTGAACCTCATCTTCTCCCTAAGACTAGTTCAATGCATCCCGTCACCAGCCATGTCTTGAACTCAAGCAACACCTGCACATGAATAAACAACAAATACTTCCGAGCACAAGTCCTCGACTTGACTCTCGTTAGTCCCGAAACTACAACATCTTACGTGAGCACCTCACATAAGCATGTTGCAAACCATAGCAAAATGATATCATTCATATCAACCAAAATACACCAAAAACATAGAAAAATAATACTAAGCAAACTTTCCATAAGTGTAAAGCAAGTTTGAAACATTGCAAGATAAAAGCAGAACAATTGCAATCAAGCTTCGAATCTTGCCAAAGCTAACCAGGGCTTGAGCCGGAGCTTACCATAGCTAGTACAACCTAGCGCCGGAGCTTATCAAAACTAGTTGGACCTAGAGATGGAGCTAACCAAAGCTAGTCGGACCTAGACAAAGAAAAGGGTGTTTTGGCAGAAGTTTAGAACTTATATCATCAAAGCCAATGTATTCAGTACAAGGCAATGTATTCAGCACACATAGGTCTCATAAATATATAGCAATCAGCACACCAAGCAAAAACACATCAATTTCTGAGTGCTCCTATGAGCTCTAAAGTGTCCATTCTATCTAGGCTGCGTCCTACGGTCAACCTGTGGCTCTGGTACCAATTTGTAACACCCAGTTCCGAAAATGAACCATGTGAACGCATGTGTGTGCCCAGGACGTTCAACACACATACACGAGTGCATTCACAAAAGGATATATAGAAAATTACCACGGGACAAGATTAATTAACCAATTTTATTACAGAATTCATAATATCCTCAAATACAAGCTCTAATGAACATTAATGACAAGTTTGAACTAATACATCGGAAATAACTAAATAAGCAACTATGCAGCTAAGCAATAATGGTAGCGCAGTTCCAATCAACACCACAGGCAAAGCTGACGGTAGACACGGCCTAGAACTCTGCATTATCACCGTTATACTCCCAATCCTGACCTGCAACTGTTGGTGGGGGAATTGCAAGGGTGAGTACATGTCGTACTCAACAAGTGTGGAAAGTATGACTTGTAGCTGATTCAAATGACGAATATAATAAAGGCTAAGTGCTGAAAAGTACATTAAAACATTTGAAAAGCAATATATTATATGTATATGATGTAAACCCATCATAAACCATGTAGTTATCATAATACCAGTCCATATTTCATGCCATCATCCATATTCCAGATTTCTCATTACCATTAACCATATCCATTTCCATAAACCATAATACCATCCCAAATCCAATACCAAATCATCCCAATACCAAAACCCTACTAATCATGTAGGTCATCCAAGTGCTCTCAACCGAGAGCACGACTATCCTGATAGTTTTAATACTCTGCAGACCCACATGTTTGTGATTTCATCACCCGTCGGCGACTAAAGAACCTCCCTTATGCCAATTACACTTCCTTTTGTGTATGGACAAGAGATCACAAAATAGTCTTTACAAAAGGACTACTAGCATGTACGGACCTACTGAGGTTTCACCATTGGCGATGTCTCCAACTAAGCACATCCTAAACCAAGGGTGCCAAGGAGTCCTGCCTCAAATCCAAACCCAATCCAACTTCCCTTCCCCAGTGCGCCAAATGGTCTGCGCAGTACTAGCAATACCCTAATTAATCAGCTATGCCACACCCATACTTGGCCTCGTGGTGGCACTGTTGTCCTGGCATATTCTCGCATGAACTGGTCCTTAGATCTAAAGAAAGTAACCACCATGACATCCAATCCATCCACATACTATGCTTGCTTAGATCACCCATTACCATGTCATATTAACCAGTTCATATGAACCATAATCTCATTAATGTATAAGTAAGTGGTATAGTTGTTCTCCCGTCCCAATTAATTAAGCGAATCCAAGGTAAAGAAAGCCCTTGCCGAGTCTCTACCATGTATTCCAGGTGACAAGGTGGTTAAACAAAGCTAGTAAACTTCCTATCATAGGAATCAAATTGACACAGACATGCAGTTTTGGAAACAAAACATTTATTGTAAAAACATGATCAATATGTTCAGGGACACTTGCATTGCTCTTAGGTTTGACTGGGATCAAAGTATTCAAAATTCGGGTACTGGAGGTCCTCCGCAGCACCCTCTTGCGTAAATCTGTCTAAACCGCGCAATAAACATACAAGACAAGAATCACAATCAAAAGATCCTCATATGTTACTTAATATGACATGACATGCATGATTAATGCAAATGCGAAGCAAAACTAATTGATGTGTTTTTAATAATGTTCACTAATCATTTACAATGGTTATTAACAAGTCTACACAGGTTTGGAGTTGATTTGGAACAATTTAGATTTAATTCAGCAGAAAATAAAGAGCCAAACCGGACTAGTCCGCTATAGGGTCGGACTAGTTCGCCCTTCGCAGAACCAACGAATTGGGGTTTTATAGATCGATGTGAATTTGGAGAAACAGGATTGAATTCACATGAGAAAGAGGAAGTAGAAGGTATACCAGGTATTTAGAACTCCAATGAACCAAGGGTTTTGGAGGCAACACTTGGATCTTGACGATCTAGGGTTGATGAAGAAAACTTGAAGGTAAATTGTTGATGAAGAATGAAAACTTGATGGAGATCTTGATCACTTGATCCTCTTTCATTTCCTCCTCCTCTTCTTCTTGCCCGGGATCTCCCTCTTCCTCCTTGGCGGCGGCTATCCAGGGTTTGGGGTCTCTCAAAGGTGGCAAAAAGATGTTAAAATAGAGTGTTGGGTTGTTTATATAGGGTGGAGAGTTAGGGTTTCAATGGATTTTGAGTTAGGGGTGGGTCAAGGCCAGTGTGGTGTCGCACATGGGCTCCAAAAGAGTTAGACACGACATCCTTAGGCCCACTCAAGGTAAAACTAAAAAACACGTCATGAAACAAAAGATCAACTCGGAATCTCGATCACCGGACATGTCCGCATAAGGCCGAACTAGTCTGAAGTTAGTCAGAGAGATAATCGGACAAGTCCGGTCAAGACATCGGACAAGTCCAAACTCAATCAGAGAGGAAAACGGACAAGTCCGCTAGATGTCGGACAAATCTGGATAAGTCTAGGGAATTGGCAAAATTTCAAGGAGTTGGAATATCGGACTAGTCCACAATGGACCAGACAAGTCTGAAAATTGTACAGAGAGAAAAATGGACTAGTCCGCAGCAAAAACAGACATGTTCGAGGGAGGTCAAAGAGAAATTGGACTAGTCCGCACCAAAAATGGACTAGTCAGCACTTCTCAAAACTTTTGAGTGTGGTTTTGCTTTAAATTCATTTTAAACTCATTCCTTTTTATGTGGATTAATTTTAAAATGTTTATGAACTTATGCAATGCGTGATGCATTAAAATGAGGGTGTCACAGGTGATGATCCTGTTCGGGACCCCAAACCTGCAGTCAATCGACTTGATGAACTTGATTGCGGACTCCTTGTTGATGTTGATCACTGGGGCTGCCTTGAGCCACTTGGTGCACTTGTCTACAGTGACGTAGAGAAAACTGTACCCTCTGACTGCCCTGGGCAAGGGTTCCAGGATATCCAGCCCCCAGACCGCGAAAGGCCAGGAGGGCGGGATCATTTGCAGCATCTGCGCCGGGGTGTGAATTTGCTTGGCGTGGAACTGGCACGCCTTACATCTCTTGACCAGCTTGACGGCGTCTTGTAGTGTTGTTGGATAGTAGAACCCATGCTGGAAGGCCTTGCTAACCAATGTGTGGGAAGCTACGTGATTCCCACACTCTCCTTTGTGGATTTCTTCGAGCAAGTCGCAACCTTCCTTCCGAGTTATGCACCGCAGCAGCACGTCATTGGTGCCATGCCGACAGAGGTCACCTTCTACAAGCGTGTAGTGCTTTTCTATCCTCACGATGCTCTCAGTGGATACTGGATCCTCCGGGAGGATGTTGTCCATCAGATAGTCCCGGATCTCTGTGATCCATGCATCGGGACTATCCCGAGCTTCTGGATCTTGGGCACCGGATAATCTAGTGTCCCCGTTGACGCACAAGGACCTCGGTGGGCCCCATGGTTGTAGAGCCACCGTGATTGCCAGCTCTGTGGTGCTGGGCTCGCCTTCTTCATTAGTCCCCTCAGGCCTAGCACTTGGTCGCACCAACCTCCTGCTGTAGACTTCTTCAGGGGTCTGGGCCCTCGTGGACGCCATGGTTGACAAGGCGTCGACGATAGAGATGTTGGCGTGTGGCACATGGAAGAGGTCCAAGGCCTCAAAACTAGCTTCCAACTTCTTGAAGTGTAGCAGGTATGTCATGAGCTGAGGGTCGTTCCAGGAGCACTCTCCCCGGACCTGCTTGATGATCAGCTGGGAGTCTCCCTTGACCAACATCTGCTGGACACCGAGACCCTGCGCAGCTGTGAGTTCAAAGATGAGGGCCTCGTACTCTACCATGTTGTTAGTTGCCTTGATGTCGAGGCGCACTGCATACTTGGACTGCTCCCCTGTTGGAGAGGTGAGCAATACTCCAGCTCTGGCCCCTTGCTTCCGCGAGGATCCATTGGAGAAGGGTGTCCAATGAGGTTCGGTAAGCACCGGTGCTCTAGGCTCTGACTCGCTGACTTCACGGCCCCTTCGGTTGCTTGGTGAAGGAGTTCACTCAGCAACGAAGTCTGCCACAGCTTGGCTCATGATTGCATGCCGCTTTATGAAGTCGAGCCCGAACTCTGCCAGTTCGGCCGCCCATTTGGCGATATTGCCTGTTGCGTTGGGGTTGCGCAGCACCGCTCCCAGTGGGAATGAAGTCATCACTAAGACTTTGTGTGCCTGAAAGTAATGGCAGAGCTTTCTCGACGCAATTAGCATCGCATAGAGCAGCTTGTGCACCTCAAGGTACCTTGTTTTTGCTTCATGTAGGACTTCGCTGATGATGTAGACCAGGCGTTGGATGGTTCGGGATCTCCTTGGAGAAAGCGACGCATCCTCTTCTATCTGCTCTCGGCCTGGGGACTCCATGTCTCCAGGACCTGGTGCATCCTTTGGGGGCTGGGACCCAAAGGCTTCTTGATCTCCGGGGCCCCCTAGGAGGACCCGATTATCCTCTCGGGTTGGGACCTAAAGGCTACATGCTCTCCAGGGCCCCCTAGGGGGACCTGGAAATCCTCTAGGGGCTAGGACCCAGAGGCTTCTTGCTCTCCGGGGCCCCCTAGGGGGACCCAGACCTCCTCTAGAAGTTGGGACCCAGAGGCTTCTTGCTCTCCAGGGCCCCCTAGGGGGACCTGAACCTCCTCTAGGGGTTGGGACCCAAGGGTTTCTATGTTGTTGGGGCCTCCTGCGAGCTCCAAGCCTTGGGGCTCAAAATCCAAGGCAGAGGACCCTTCCGTCCATCAAGGCTGTTGGGGACCGACCCACTCTACAACAGAAACCATACTTACCACCTCTGTTTTGGCAGCAATGTAGAGGTATAGGGGCTCCTTGGGCTCCGGTGCCACCATTACCGCCAGCGTCGTCAGATGCTGCTTCAGCTCGCGAAACACCTTCTCCGATTTCTCGGTCCAGATGGATGGTCCAGACTGGCGTAGTGTAACACCCTAATTTCCATGCATCATTCATTGCATAAGTTCATTAATCATGTATAACATTAATCCATGTCAGAAGAAATAAGTTTAAAATGAATTTAGAGAAAAACCGCACTTAAGAATTCTGGGAAGTGCGGACTAGTCCGTTTTCGTTGCGGACTAGTCTGATTTCTCTCTGACTTCAATCGGACTTGTCCATTTTGCTACGGACTAGTATGTTTTTCCTCTAGACATTTTAGGACTTGTTCGACGCATAGAGGACTAGTTCGGTATCTCAAATTGCTTGAAATTTTGCGAAGTCCCTGGACTTGTCCGGACTAGTCTAATATTCCAGCGGACTTGTCCGTTTTTCCTCTAACTAAAGTCAGACTTGTCCGAGTTTGGCTAGACTTGTCTGTTTTTTCCCTCTGGATAAGTTTGGACTTGTCTGATGTCCACTCCAGACCTGTCTAATGGCTCTCTGTCTAACTTCGGACTAGTCCGGCCCTTTTCGGACTTGTCCGGTAAATCGCGACTTTGAGTTGATCTTTGTTTCACGACTTGTTTTCGGGTTTACATTAAGAGGGCCTAGGGACGTCGTGCTTAACTATTTTAGAGCTCACGTGGGACTCCAAACCGACCCCTACTCACCTCAAACTCGAAATCCATCCAACCCTAGCCCTCCACCTCTATATAGACAACCCCACCCCTTGGCTTGACATCTATTTGCCACCTTTTCACCTCACCCAAACCCTAACTCATGGATAGCCACCACCAAGGAGGGAGAAGGAGATCTAGAGCAAAAAGAAGAAGAGGAGGAAACGAGAGAGGATCAAGATCTCCATCAACTTCGCGTTCTTCATCAACAATTCACCATCAATTTCTTCATCAACCCTAGATCGTCAAGATCCAAGTGTTGTCTCCAAAACTCTTCATTCTTTGGAGTCTTAGACACCTTGTATACCTTCTCCTTCCTTTCTCTTATGTGAATTAAATCACAAATCTCCAAATTCATGTCGATCTAAAAAAAACCCTAGTTCGCCAGTTCTGCAAAGTGCGGACTTGTCCGGTCCAGTGCAGACTAGTCCGATTTTCCTGGTAAATTTTTTTGAATTAATTCTAAATTGACACGAATCAACTCCAAACCTGTGTAGACTTCTTAATAACCATTGTAATTGATTCAAAAACATCATTAACAACTTATTAACTAGTTTTGTTTTGCTTTTGCATTAATCATGCATGTCATGTAATATTGAGTAATATTTGTGCACTCTTTGATTGTGTTTCTTGTCGTGTATGTTTGTTGTGCGGATTAGACGGATTTGCGCTAGAGAGTGCTGCGGAGGATCTCCAGCGCCAAAATTTTGATGTCTTTGATCCCAATCAAGCCCAAGAGCAAGGCAAGTGTCCTTGAACATATTTATCCTGTTTCTAAAATAAATGTTTTGTTTGCAAAACTGCATGCTTGTGTGAATTTGATGGGAATCCTATTATAGGAAGTTTACTAGCCTTGCTAAACCACCCTTGTCACCTGGAATATATGGTAGAGAGTCGAGAAGGGCTTTTTACCTTTGCTTTGCTTAACTACTTGGGATGGGAAAACAACTCTACACATTTAATTATGCATTAATGAGATTATGGTTAATATGAACTAATCAATATGATATGGTAATGGGTGATCTAAGCAATCATGGTATGTGGATGGGTTGGAAGTTATGTTGGTTTGGCTTGCTTTAGATCTAAGGACCGGTTTGTGGAGCGACCATCCAGGATTTACAGTGCCACCACGAGGCAAAGTATGGGTGCAGCGTAGCTGATTAATTTGGGCTTTGCTAGTGCTGTTTGGACCATTAAGGATGCTCGGGGAAGGGGTAGTCGGATTGGGTTTGTTGATGATTGGTGGGAATATCCTGGGATCCGAATGGCTCAAGAGGGGGCCCTTGGATGAAGATGTGGTTAATTAATCTTGTTTTGTGGTAATTTTTTGTATATCCTTTTGTGAATGCACTCGTATATGTGTGTTGAACGATCTGGGGACACATATGCATTCACTTGGTTCATTTTTGGAACCGGGTGTTACAAATTGGTATCAGAGCCACAGGTTGACAGTAGGACGCAACCTAGATAGAATAGACACTTTAGAGCACATAGGAGCACTCAGGAATCGATGTGTTTTTGTTTGGTGTGCTGTTTGCTATATATTGTTTGCTTGTGTGCTTAATAGAGGATTTTGGGATGCTTTAGCATTGCCATGTCCACATAGGCTAGTATAGTTAGTTGCTTAATTTCATATCCCTTGATGCATATAGTTGGGGACAGTTTCTAAATTCTTATTTCTTGCTTTTCTTCAGATGGTGAGGACTCGCAACTAGAGGGATGACAATGACGAGTAGGAGGACAATGGAGCACCTCAGAACAACAATGGACAAGGACCTGCTCATGGAGCTATCAAAATCGGGCAGCTATTAGCTATGCAGAACCAGCTTATGCAGACCATGATACAGACTATGGGACAGCTGCAGGCTGGCAACATCAACAATCAGCCCCGCATGCCTCCACCGCCACCCCACCTCCTCATAACCAATTAGGAGAGTATATGAGGACTAGGTCACCGACCTTTGCTCAAGCTGCTGACCCTATGGATGCCGATGATTGGCTCAAGTCTGTGGAGAAGAAGCTAGCTATTGTCTAATGCAGTGACCGAGTGAAGGTGCTATTTGCATCTCATCAACTTGTCGAAGCAGCTGCCGATTGGTGGGATTCGCTATGCAACGCCCATGAGAATCAAGAGAGGATTACTTGGGCTGAGTTCAAGAAAAGCTTCCGTTCTCATTATGTGCTGGAGGGTGTTATGATTTTGAAGAGTTAAGAATTTGAGATCCTGAGGCAAATAAGATCGAGTGTGGGTGAATATCTCAACAAATTCACTCAACTCTCAAGGTATGCGCCTGAGGATGTGAGTCGGGACAGCCGAAAGCAATACTTGTTCATGAGGGGCTTCAACAATGAAATCCAAATACAATTGCTGAATTGTGACTATGCCAACTTCGAGAAGCTTGTGGACAAAGCAATTGTTATGGAGAACAAGGTCCGTGAGATGGAGCAAGACACCAAGATGAAGGCATCATATCAAGGACAGCAACAAGGAAGTAATGTGCGCCCTCGCTTTGCACCACCCAATGCGCCATATTTCAGCTCTTCTGGGCCTGCTCATCATCATGGTTATGCATCGCGCCCAACCCAGTTGGTGCAGCAATGCCCTGTCATGTAAGCACCTAGGCGTCCAATGCCTTTTGCACCTCGTGCCAACTTTCCTAGTGCCAATGCGCAGAATCAAGTCCGTCCAAATTCTGGTGCAACAAGGAAGTGCTATACGTGTGGAGAAGCTGGAAACTTTGCACATCAATGTCCTAAGTCAGGCCTTGGTCAAGGAAGCAACGCGCATAGGCAAACCCAAGACCCAATGGAGGACAGCCGCAAGGGAATCGTGGACAGCAGAATTTGGCTCGTGGCAACGTGAACCATGTGTATACGGAGGATGCTCAACAAGCGGATGATGTGGTGATTGGTATGTTTCTCGCAAACTCCAACCTGGCGACTATGTTATTTGATTCTGGAGCATCACATTCATTCATTGCATCAAAATATGTTGTCAAAGTATAGCTTGCCTATCTCTCATGTGAAGTTTACTCTATTGGTTAAGTCTCCTGGAGGAGAGATGAGGACAAATATAATATGTCCAAAGGTAAGCCTTAGAATAAGGGGGGTAGACTTCTTTGCCAACCTCATTGTTTTGGATTCTCAAGGATTGGACATTATACTTGGTTTGGACTGGTTGAGGAAGCACAATGGAGTCATCGAATGTGCCACGAAGACGGTGAAGTTGACCAATGAGGAAGGGATCACCATAGAATTTGAAGCATCTCAACACGCACCGAAGCAATTGGAGCTGAATCATATGGACGGTGCCAGAATTGATGAAATTCCAGTGGTGTGCGAATTTTTGGATGTGTTTCTGGATGGGTTGCCAGCTATGCCACCTGATCGAGACATTGAATTTGTTATTGATTTAATACCTGGAACTGCACCTATAGCTAAGAGGCCGTATAGGATGCCTCCTAAAGAATTAGCGGAGCTCAAGAAGCAGATTCAAGAACAACTAGAGAAGGGTTTTATTCGCCCCATTTCTTCACCTTGGGGAGCGCCCGTTCTATTTGTGGACAAGAAGGATGGATCCCAAATGATGTCTGTAGATTACCAAGCTCTTAATGCGGTGACCATCAAGAACAAGTACACCTTGCCACACATAGAGGATTTGGTTGATCAGATGAAGGGTGCTTGTGTCTTCTCCAAGATTGATTTGAGGTCGGGATACTTTCCAATGATTACAAGACCGTCGGACATACCTAAGACAGCTTTTAGGACACGGTATGGATCCTATGAGTACACCGTGATGTCCTTTGGATTGACAAATGCGCCTGCCTATTTTATGTACCTCATGAATAAGGTCTTCATGGCGTACCTGGTTATGTTTGTTGTGGTGTTCATTGATGATATGATGATCTACTTGAAGGATGAGAAGGAACATGAGGAACACTTGAGGCTTATATTGCAGAAATTGAGGGAGCATCAATTGTACGCAAAGTTCAGCAACTGCCAGTTTTGGTTGAAGGAGGTGTCATTTTTTGGTCATATCATCTCGGGAGGAGGAGTATCGGTTGACCCAGGAAAAGCGAGGGATGTGTTAAAATGGGAGCCCCGCAGAATGTAAAGGAGATCCGGAGTTTTCTTGGGATGGCTGGATATTACATGCAAGAAGGTCAAGTGGTTACATATGCATCAAGACAATTGAAGAAACATGATCAGAATTATCCTATGCATGATTGCAACTCGCAGCTGTGGTACACGCATTGAAGATTTGGAAACACTATATTCTTGGACATAGGTGCAAAATTTACACAAATCACAAGAGTCTTAATATATTTTCACGCAAACGGATCTAGATTTGAAGCAACGAAGATGGTTGGAGATGATCAAGGATTATGATGTGGGAATCAATTATCATCCAAGGAAGGCTAATGTAGTGGCTGATGCTTTGAGTCGGAAAGAAGTAAGTCACCAACTCACGGTTCAAGAGTTTCTATCCGAGTTATGTAAAGATTTTGAACGGTTGAACCTCGGATTTGTGAATGAGATGGGGATGATGGAGTTAAATCCGAACTTGGAGCAAGAAATTCGAGAGGGTCAAACAAAGGATGAGGAAATTCAGGAGATCAAGAAGGACCTAAGAGGGAAGAGAATTCAGATTTGATGAGGATGGACAGGGTACTCTATGGCTTGGTAAGAGGATTGTTGTGCCTAATGTGAAGCATATTCGGGAGACAATATTAAAAGAGGCACATGACTCGCCAAACTCAATCCATCCCATTGTACGAAGATGTACAACGACTTGAAGACATGCTATTGGTGGGCCAGCATGAAAAAGGACATACCTGAATATGTAGCATTGTGTGATGTGTGCCAATGAGTCAAGGCGGAACTCAAAGGTCAGCTGGATTATTGCAGCCATTAAAGATTCCAGAATAGAAGTGGGAAGAAATTGGAATGGACTTCATAGTTGGGTTACCGCGTACTTAGTCCGATTATGATTCAATATGGGTAATTGTGGATCAGTTGACAAAATTAGCTCACTTTATTCCCGTGAAGACCACCTTTAATGGAGAGAAGTTGGCGGAACTGTATATGGGAAGAATAGTATGTTTGCATGTAGTTCCAAAGAGGATAGTGTCGGATAGAGGTTCTCAATTTACCTCCAGGTTTTGGCAAAAATTGCATGAAGCATTGGGAACAAGGTTAAATTTTAGTTTAGCATATCACCCTCAAACCGATGGACAAACTGAGAGGACCAACCAGATTTTAGAAGATATGTTAAGAGCTTGCACTTTTAAAGCATGGGAAAAGTTGGGACAAGAGCTTGCCATATGTGGAATTTTCATATAACAATAGTTACCAAGCAAGCTTGAAAATGTCGCCTTATGAAGCACTATACTGGAGGAAGTTTAAGACACCTTTATTCTGGAATGGCCAGAAGAAACTCAAGTATTTGGTCCGGATGTGTTGCTAGAAGATGAAAAACAAGTTAAGGTAATTCGTGAAAACTTGAGGGCTGCTCAATCAAGGCAAAAAGGCTATGCGGACAACAGGAGAAGGAAAATAGCCTTTGAAGTAGGGGACTTTGTTTACCTTAAGGTGTCACCAATGAGAGGTCATACGAGGTTTAACATAAGAGGCAAGCTAGCACCTCGCTATATTGGACCATTCAAAATTTTGGACTAAAAAAGGAGAAGTAGCCTATAAGTTGGAGATGCCATATCACTTAGCCGATGTTCAAGATGTCTTTCATGTTTCCCAGCTCAAGAAGTGCTTGAGGGTACCAGAAGAACAAGTGTCGATGGAAGAATTGGAACTAGAGGCAGATTTGACTTATGCTGAGCAACCGATCAAAATCTTGGAAACCAAGGAGAGGGTCACAAGGAACAAGACTATTAGATGGTGTAAAGTTCAATGGAAGCATCACACAGAAAGAGAAGCAACATGGGAGTTGGAGGATGATCTAAAGAAGGAATTTTTTTATCTCTTCTCTTCCACGTCGAATCTCGAGGGCGAGATTCATTCTAAGGGGGGTAGGTTTGTAACACCCTCATTTCCATGCATCATGCATTGCATAGGTTCATTAATCATGTCTAACATTAATCCACATCGGAAGAAATAAGTTTAAAATGAATTTAGAGCAAAACTGCTCTTAAGAATTTTGGGAAGTGTGGACTAGTCCACTTTCAGTGCGGACTAGTTCGATTTCTCTCTTACTTCAATCGGACTTGTCCGTTTTGCTGTGGACTAATCTGTTCTTCCTCTGGACATTTTTGGACTTGTCCGACCCATAGCGGACTAGTCCAGTATCCGAAATTGCTTGAAATTTTGCTAAGTCCCTGCACTTGTCCAGAATAGTCCGATATTCCAGCGGACTTGTCTGTGTTTCCTCTGACTAAAGTCAGACTTGTCCGAGTTTGGCCAGACTTGTCTGTGTTTTATCTCTAGATAAGTTCAGACTTGTCCGATGTTCACTCCGGACTTGTCCGATATCTCTCTGTCTAACTTTGAACTAGTCCGGTAAATTGCGACTCCGAGTTGATCTTTGTTTCATGACTTGTTTTCGGGTTTTACCTTAAGTGGGCCTAGGGATGTCATGCCTAACTCTTTTAGAGCCCATGTGGGACTCCAAACCGACACCTACTCACCTCAAACTCGAAATCATCCAACCCTAGCCCTCCACCTCTATATAAACAACCCCACCCCTTGGCTTGACATCTATTTGCCACTTTTTCACCTCACCCAAACCCTAGCTCGTGGATAGCTGCCACCAAGGAGGGAGAAGGAGATCTATAGCAAGAAGAAGAAGAGGAGGCAACAAAAGAGGATCAAGATCTCCATCAACTTTGCGTTCTTCGTCAATAATTCACCATCAAGTTCTTCATCAACCCTAGATCTTCAAGATCCAAGTGTTGTCTCCAAGACTCTTGATTCTTTGGAGTCTTAGACACCTTGTATACCTTCTACTTCTATTTTCTTATGTGAATTCAATCCCAAATATCCAAATTCACGTCAATCTAGAAAACACTAGTTAGCCAGTTCTGCGAAGTGCGGACTTGTCCGGTAGTGCGGACTAGTCCGGTTTTCCTGGTAATTTCTATTGAATTAATTCTAAATTGACTCGAATCAACTCCAAACTTGTATAGACTTCTTAATAACCATTGTAATTCATTAATAAACATCATTAATAACTTATTAACTAGTTTTGTTTCGCTTTTGCATTAATCATGCATGTCATGTCATATTGAGTAATATTTGTGCACTCTTTGATTGTGTTTCTTGTCCTATATGTTTATTGTGCGGATTAGACGGATTTACGCTAGAGAGTGCTGCGGAGGATCTCCAACACCAAGAGTTTGATGTTTTGATCCCAATCAACCCCAAGAGCAAGGCAAGTGTCCTTGAACATATTGATCCTATTTCTAAAATAAATGTTTTGTTTGCAAAACTGCATGCTTGTGTCAATTTGATGGGAATCCTATGATAGGAAGTTTACTAGCTTTGTTAAACCACCCTTGTTAACTGGAATACATGGTAGAGAGTCGAGAAGGGCTTTTTACCTTTCGTTCGCTTAACTACTTGGGATGGGAAAACAACACTACACATTTAATTATGCATTAACGAGATTATAGTTAATATAAACTGGTCAATATAATGTGGTAATGGGTGATCTAAGCAAGCATGGTATGTGGATGGGTTGGAAGTTATGGTGGTTTGGCTTGCTTTAGATCTAAGTATCGATTCGTGGAGTGACCATCTAGGATTAACAGTGCCACCATGAGGACAAGTATGGGTGCGGCACTACTGATTAATTAGGGATTTGTTAGCGCTATTTGGACCATTAAGGATGCTCGAGGAAGGGGTAGTCGGATTGGGTTTGTTGATAATTTGTGGGGCTACCCTAGGATCTGAATGGCTCAAGAGGGGGCCCTTGGTTGAAGATGTGCTCAGTTGGAGACATCGCCACCGGTGAAACCTCAGTGGGGTCTAAATAGGCTAGTAATCAATTTGTAAAGACTATTTTGTGATCTCTTGGCCACACACCTAAGGAAGTGTGAGACGGGCATAATTGAGATTCTATAGTCATCGAAAGGTGATGAAATCAAAAACACGTTGGTAAGGCGGTACAACCTCTTCAGAGTGTCTTAAAAACTATCATGATAGCCGTGCTCCCGGCTATGAGCAACCTGGACCCTCACATGATTAGGGGGAAACTTGGGATTTGAGATGGTTTGGTATTGGTTATGATATGGTTGATAACATGGTTATGGTTATGGATGGTATTATGAATTATGGCAATGGACATGGTTAATGGTAACGATGAAATCTGGTATAATGGTGATGGATATGGAATATGGACTTGTACTATGTTAATAATTATGGATTATGATGGGTTTACTTCACATACATATATTATATTGCTTTTCAAATGTTTTAATGTACTTTTCAGCACTTAGCCTTTAATATATTAGTCATTTGAATCAGCTACATGTCATACATTCCACACATGCTGAGTACGATATGTACTCACCCTTGCAATTTACCCACCAACAATTGCAGGTCAGGATTGGGAGTATAACGATGATAATGTGGAGTTCTAGGATGTGTCTGCCGTCAGCTTTGCCTGTGGTGTTGATTGGAGCTGCGCTATACCCTATTTGCTTATGCTGTTTAGTTTCTTAGTTGCTTATTTAGTTATTTCTGCTACATTAGTTGGAACTTGTCATTAATAATCATTAGAGCTTGTATTCAAGGATATTATGAATTCTGTAATAAAAGTGGTTAATTAATCTTGTTATATGGTAATTTTCTGTATATCCTTTTGTGTATGCACTCATGTATGTGTGTTGAAACGTGCTGGGCACACATATGCGTTCACTTGGTTCATTTTTGGAACTGGGTGTCACACGCAGAAGCTTGAAGAATGGGAGGGCCCGCTCAGCAAGCCTAGAGATAAATTGGCTGAGCGCTGCCAAGCACCTAGCAAGCTTTTGCAAATCCTTGATGCGGGTTGGAGGTCGCATTAGGTCCACCGCCTTGATCTTCTCTGGGTTGGCCTCAATCCCTCGATGTGAGACCCAGAAACCAAGGAGCTTCCCAGCTTTGACTCCGAACACGCACTTGTCGGGATTGAGCTTCGTGCGTGTGGTCTGCAATCTATCAAAGACTAGGGCCAGGTTTTCTAGCAGTGATGTATGTGTCTGGATCTTAACTACAATATCTGCGACATATGCCTTTACCAGGTCCCGAATGAGGTCCCAATGTTTTATGCATGGCACGTACAAAGGTGGGGAGGGCATTCTTAAGACCGTAAGGCATGAACACATAGCAGTAAAGGCCATCTACGGTTATAAATGCGGTATGTTCTTCATCCTCTCTAGACATTGGGATTTGGTGAAACCCTGAGTAGGCATCTAGAAAGCACAGCATATCGCATCCCGAGGTTGAATCTACGATTTGATCTATTCTAGGGAGAGTGAAAGGATCTTTAGGACATGCCTTGTTGAGGTTGGTGTAGTCGATGCACATTCGGAGCTTACTGTCGGCCTTGGGGACAACAATAGGATTGGCCAACCATCTGGGATGGTGGACCTCCCGTAAGAAGCCAACATCGAGTAGCTTCTTGATCTCTTCGCGGATTAAGTGCTGCAGCTCGATGGACTGCTTACGGGGCCTCTGTTGTTGTGGCCGGGCGTTGGGTAGATATTCAGACGTTGCTCGATCACTTCCCTGGGGATGCCTGGCAACTGCGATGGTTACGTCGACTTTTGCTCGCAGGAAAGCGGTGAGTGCCGATTCCTGCTCGTTGTACAGACTCCCCGTGATACGGGTTGTCTGAGCAGCATCAGAGCCAATCTGGATTGTCTTGATGGGCATGTTGTCGTCGTCGGAGGGCTGCAATCTTGGTGCGGCAGCGTGACTACACGCGCGTGGGTCTGGCGAATGTTTACTCGACCCAGCATCGCTCGGTACAGGTGTTGGGGCCGTTGCCAGCGCTTGGAGTTTCTCCAAAGCCGTCACCGCAGCAGCACGATCTCCGCAGATATTGAGGATGTCGGAGGATGTCGGCATATTGAGAACGAGGTAGCCATAGTGGGCTACAACCATAAACCGGTACATGGCTCGTTTGCCGATAATGGCGTGGTAGGTGAGGCTAACCTCCGCGATGTCGAATAGGATATTCTCCGTCCTGAAGTTCTCAGGTGTCTCAAGGGTCACGCGCAGGTGGATGCATCTGTACGGGATAACACTCTCTGGTCCTACCCCTGAGAATGGTCTTGATGGGGCGAGCTTGGACACGGGGATCTTTAGCTTGTCCAAGGCTGCACGGCTGATGAGGTTGAGGCTAGCTCCACCATCTACTAGGACGTGGTAGAACTTCACGTTGGCTATGGCGGGGGCGATCAGGAGGAGCAGAAGCCCAGCTCTCGCCATGTTCTCGGGGCAGTCGGAGGCGTCGAAGCAGATTGGAGTCTCCATCCATCTGTGATGCGGTGCCAGGGCATGAGTAGAGGCTGTTGAGGCCATTGCCCAGCATTGGGTCTTGATCGCACTCCTAGATGCAGGTTCCCAAGATCCTCCACAGATGATGTGGAGCGCCTTTTGACACTCGCGATTGTTGTTGAGGTTGCAGGTCACCGCCAGGTGAACCACTTCTGATGAGATCATGACGTGATGATGCTCGATCTTCCGATAGTTAATGGGTAAGTCGATTGATGGAGATCTCGATGTTGATGATCCGAGGCTCTCGAGTAGAACACGAACAGCCCCTGCAATCACTACACCACCGCTCCGTTGGTTATCAACCGTGCTTCACACGATTGACCTCGCCAAGAAGGCTAATCCCTGCAAGTGCAACCGAGAACACAAGCAAGAACGAGGTAGACACGATCTGAAATCGCGAAGTTGGGGTCTCACAAACCGAAGAACGACGATATTATTGATCTAAGCAAAACCCAATTGTTCATGGCGGCTACTATGGAGTATATATAGGTGGGAGGACGTCCAAGGGGGTGTTGGGGTCGTGACCTAACCCTAACACACGAAAATAATGGACTTAGACTTGATACAAGGCCCAATGGCCCAATATGGTGGCGCAGCACCCTGACAGATTCTGTATTTGATTTTGTTTCGACGATTCCCGACGACTCCGAAGGAATTTTGACATGGGACCAGTGCCATTGGAAAGTTTATCCTCTCCCCTTTCCTTTCATATGTAGAACGTCCACAACGAAGTCCGTATGCGTCCTGGGCGTCCGTTTTAGTGCGTACTGCTCCTGGACTCCGAGTTGGATACGATTTGGAGTTTGGTTCGGTTTCTATCTTCTTTGAACGAATTCTCTGGTCTTCCACGTCCCTAATACTCCCTCCAAGTACTCCTTGAACCTCTCCATGGATCCTAATCACAAATAAATCATTAAGTAGCAATTTATGTTCAAAAACATATAAGGAAATATATAAGAACGAGTTCACCTCTGAAATTAATTGTTGTGTATGAACTCTATTGATTGCATCTTGTATGTTCAATGGAGTGTTGTTTGTATCCATAGAAGTGATGTCCTCATCATCCTCCCCTTCTTGAATTGGAGTCGTCCTCGACTCAAGTTCATCTTCTATCATGTGTGGGTCCATATGTGCAATGCCATCAAATCTTCTTGTAAGCATGAAAAGAGGAGGCCAAGGTGGTGGACGGCATAGTGCACCATCTTGATCTTGTCCATCAAATAAGAGTGCACATTCACTTGAGCCAGGATCCCAAACAAATAAACATTGTGTCATGTTTGTAAGTGCAATAATAATATGCATGATCTCATCATTCTCCCCTTCTTTATGACAAGCCGTCCTCGGCTTGCTCGTATGTCCAGCAAAAAGTCTTGCTTTGGGGGTAGAGTTTAGGCCCGAGTGAGCACTGTCCATATTGCACAACCGCAGTGAAAAATGTTTTTGTTGTCTCTGCTGCAAGGAAAAAATACTAGAAAAACTTGACAAGATATTATTAGCGTTAGTACATTCATTTACTTGACCATGTTGTTGCAACACAAAAGGAGCTTCCTCATTTGAACATATGTAAACTTTATGCACCATAAATATACCACTATGTTCATATTTTCCTATAGCATAAAAAATATTTCTACTTAACAAAGGCAATTGAGACTGAGAAAATAGTATCTCCTCTACGATATCTAGATCACAAAGAGTGTCAAATTCAATATAGCCCAAAGTATTTAGAGAAGATAACAATTTCAGCTCATCCCTTTCACATGTAGTTGGGATCAAATGCTTAATTTCAGCACAAGTGAGTAATAAGTATCAAATTCATTTGGTTGTTCTAGCATAGGTACAATATAATTATCAGCACACAACTCATTTTTGTTGTAAGAATCAGTAGGAAAATCAACTAATGGTAAAAGTGTATTATGAAAAGGTTCATCTTGTTGCTGCTCATCGATAGTATGATTGGTAGCAAAATTCAGCACATCTGAAAATGTCATACCTTGGTTAACTGTATAGCATTGTCCATTAACACTACTCTCATTTTCAGCAAGAAATTCAAATGCATTATGAGTTGATTCATCAAAAAATTCAGAAGAGTTGTTCAACACCTCACTCTCATTTGCATCTACATTTATTTGTTCATGTTCCTGCACAAGGTTAGGCAAAGGAGGAGGTACAACAAGAAAATTCTTCTCAAGTTCATGTATTTCATCTTTGCAATTAGATACATTAGCAAAAGTTTCTCGTATAAGAATTTTCATATCTTTCCATGTTCGAGGTTTTTCTATATCGCTTAAGTTGTCCCACCAAGTTAATGCACAATCAACTAACGCACTAGAAGTATTTCTAATCTTTCTCCTCTCACACATATGCAATTTTCCAAAAAATTTATCCAACTCTATTTCCCAAGTAATATATTCATCGTAACCAAAACCATCATAAGAAGGAAGAGATGGGAGAATATAATTACTTCTTGTGGAAGGTGTTGTAAAGGTGGTCTGAATGTCATGTGAATCCTTGGTTGATGTTTGATTTTTAGTGAGTAACTCTATCGCCGTCTTCATCATGTCCATCATCTCAGCATATAATGCATGATTCTTGCTTTTACCTGACATTGTTAGTAGCAAACAGAAGACAACAAAAAAAATATGTTATCCCTATCAACTACAAAGGATAATGGAAAAGTGGAAGTGGAATCACACACTCTCAAGCGTCTTACCACGCTCTTACAAGTGTTCTTACCGACACTGCAGGTGGCAAACGGTGGCCGGTATGAAGAAACCAATGAAGCGTGGGATGATTGCAAAGGTGTATCGATTCTGCTCAAGAGTAAGGTGTAGCTTGGATGGCACTTTATTTGTAGCAAGGATTAGAAACAATGAAATCAGATAGTAAAGTTGAATAAGTGTCCAAAGTATTTGTCAAAGTTGCTGGCCTAAATGTGTTCCTAGTAGTTTAAGCTAGCAAGACATGAGACAAAACTAGATGACACAAAGAATGCAAGCACTTCTGTTTTTTTTGTTGTTTTTTTTCTCTTTTTTTGTGCGGCTTTTGTTTCTTGTTTTGCACTTGCCTTTTTCTTTATTTTTCTTCCTTTTTTTTCAGAATGTGCTGCAAGGGAAGAACACAATGAAAATCAATCCAAGATATCTCGTGTGTCTGTCGCAGATTTTCTGCTCAATCTTCCAAGGACAAATAGGCGCACTTATAGGCTCTAAATTGGAAAACTTATAACCGAAAGATTGTATATATATCTCTCCTCTTTAATTTCAATATATGGAAGACCTATTTTGGAAAAGAACAACAGGAGATACTGACCCCGAAATACAGACTGTTCAGAATTTTTAGGTCAATAACAGATTCGGATCTAATGCAATTTAGACATCGATAACTATATTTTCTGGGAAAATGATGAATATAAAAGTTATAGAGCACTTCTTAAGCTTTCCAGAAAGTACAAGAACACCAAAATCCGAGTTCGTATGTGCGAGATATGATGAAAATACCAAACTGGACAGAGGTGAATCTAATCTGGACGTGATGACGTGATTCAAAAGGATGAATCACACAATGCAAAACTCAAACTAAGACCAAAAACACTTTCTAAACCAGCAATATGACTCAACCACGGACACAAACTCAACAAAACCAAACTGAATAACAAAGTTGCAAAGGCTCAATATGGTTTGGACAAAGTAATGAACAGATCTACTAAACTGCAAGTTTTTTTGTGGCTTTTTTGTGGACTCTAGGTATGAAAAACAAAACTAATGTAATGGATAGATGAATTACCTAACGGGTAACCTGGAAATCTGATACCAATTGATAGGAGAATTTGTCCCTATCTTCTGATAGGTAATGGGTAAGTCGATTGATGGAGATCTCGACGTTGATGATCCGAGGCTCTCGAGTAGAACACGAACAGCCCCTGCAATCACTACACCACCGCTCCGTTGGTTATCAACCGTGCTTCACACGATTGACCTTGCCAAGAAGGCTAATCCCTGCAAGTGCAACCGAGAACACAAGCAAGAACAAGGTAGACACGATCTGAAATTGCGAAGTTGGGGTCTCACAAACCGAAGAACGGCGATATTATTGATCTAAGCAAAACCCAATTGTTCATGGCGGCTACTATGGAGTATATATAGGTGGGAGGACGTCCAAGGGGGTGTTGGGGTCGTGATCTAACCCTAACACACGAAAATAATGGACTTAGACTTGATACAAGACCCAATGGCCCAATATGGTGGCGCAGCACCCTGACAGATTCTGTATTTGATTTTGTTTCGACGATTCCTGACGACTCCGAAGGAATTTTGACATGGGACCGGTGCCATTGGAAAGTTTATCCTCTCCCCTTTCCTTGCATATGTAGAACGTCCACAACGGAGTTCGTATGCGTCCTGGGCGTCCGTTTTAGTGCGTACTGCTCCTGGACTCCGAGTTGGATACGATTTGGAGTTTGGTTCGGTTTCCATCTTCTTTGAACGAATTCTCTGGTCTTCCACGTCCCTAATACTCCCTCCAAGTACTCCTTGAACCTCTCCATGGATCCTAATCACAAATAAATCATTAAGTAGCAATTTATGTTCAAAAACATATAAGGAAATATATAAGAACGAGTTCACCTCTGAAATTAATTGTTGTGTATGAACTCTATTGATTGCATCTTGTATGTTCAATGGAGTGTTGTTTGTATCCATAGAAGTGATGTCCTCATCAACTTCCACAGTGCATTCCGGCCT
This sequence comes from Tuctoria greenei, assembly GCA_036927565.1. Classification (NCBI taxonomy): domain Eukaryota; kingdom Viridiplantae; phylum Streptophyta; class Magnoliopsida; order Poales; family Poaceae; genus Tuctoria; species Tuctoria greenei. Next base: position 202,856,869 of record JAYESD010000004.1, read on the forward strand.
TTGTAACTCCATCTCCATGTCTTCGACGACATGCTGGTCGACCTTTCGTAGCCTGATCTTGCCGCTACTCGAAGGCTTGATTAACACCATGGTGATGTAAGCGGTACCACTTTTTTGAGGGAAAAAGCCCCCTTCCTTGCATGTCAAATGTCGAAGTGTTAATGCGACACTTCCCCCGTGAAAGTGCATCTAGGCATCCCTTGTGGGTTTTGGTTGATTTATGAAAAACAAATGAGATCCTAACCAAATTATTGAGATGAGTGCAGGTTTTAATGAAAACATGGAGAAAGCACAAAAAGAAAGGAGAGTGAGAAATCAAGTTGTAAAGAGCTCAAGAGATGAATAGAATAATCTTTGTGTATGGAGTGTGTTGGAGAAACACACCCCAAGAGCTCAAGCTAATTATAATCACTCTCACTGCACAAATTCATATAGGTCCAGACTTGTCCAATATACCCCGGACTAGTCCGATATCTCTCTGTTCAAAATCGGACAAGTCCTCCCAGTGTGGACTTGTCTGAACAATCCAGGTTTACACAGATCGAACTAGTCTGATATCACCACAGACTAGTCTAATATCTTTCTGACAAAGATCGGACTAGTCCTCCCCAGTGCGGACTAGTCCTAAACACTTCACAGTTTTGCATGAAATTGGACAAGTTCGATATCACCATGGACTAGTCCGATATCCTTCTGATCCAAATCGAACAAGTCCGATATATGCCCGGATTAGTACGAAAAACCTTCTAAATAATATCGGACAAGTCCTCCAAGTGCGGACATGTCCCCAATTCACTAAGGGTTTCACCACCACCGGACTAGTCCGATATGTGACGGACTAGTCTGAACATTTCTAGAGACTAAAACGGACTAGTCCACCTCTAGCCGGACAAGTTCGATAATTCAGGGCACTTAGGGTTTCCCACACGCCGCACATCGGACTAGTCTGGAGTCCATCACGGACTAGTCCGGACTTTGAAAACCCTAACAGTAACCCTTGGAAACCCTATTATAAATAGAGGTGCAGGGTCCGTCTATGATAACTCTCGACTCCCAACGCCATCACACCCTCCAAGAACCTAGAAAACACGTCTCTCCACACAATCCAACGGAAGAAAGATCAAATCCTTGAGGACTAACATTATATCAAAGGAGAGACACGATTCTTCAAGTCTTGAGGTCTTGGGTTTGATTCTCTCACACACTCTTGTTCTTTCATTGCAGATCTTACGAGTGTTTCTTGGTGGTGTTTTGATTCGTAATCTTAGGGAGCCCTCAACTTGTGAGAAGGCCCCTTGAACCCGGTTATCTTAACCCTTTGTGATAGTGGAAGAGAATTGGCCTTTGTGGCGATTCGTCAAGGTTAGGGCTGGTGAAGACCCGGTCCTTTCGTGAGCTCCTCAACATGGATGTAGGTTTCCTTTATGGAAACCGAACCACGGGATAAAAATCTTGTGTCCTCACTTTGTGCTTATTGTTCATTGCATCTATGGTTTAAATTGATCTTAGTCAAATTACGTTCAAACTTGAAACTAAGGTCACCTTGTGCTATCCTCAGTTTAGTTGAAGAAACATACTTTATTTACATCGAGATCATTGATCAAACTTGATTGATCTAGTCTGCAAGCACCGGACTAGTCCGCACTCTATCGGACTAGTCCGATTTCTCGGTATTTATCAAGCTGCTGAGTGTTGCAGGTTCTGACTAAAATTCAAAAAGGCCTATTCACCCCCTCTAGGCCACATTCAATTGGTATCAGAGCAAGGCTCTTCAAGAAGAGACTAATCGCTCGAAGAGAAAATGTCGGATATGAAGGATGTGCACAAGAGCCTCAACCAAGAGAAGGTTGAAGATGAAAAGGCTCAAAAATTGGAGAAGCTCGTCAACGCCATTCAGGACTTCGAGGATGACGATGAGGAGACACTTGAACTCAAGGCGCTCCTAAAGAAGAAAGCCCTCTCCAAAGGGAAAATGAAGATCGAGTACGAGAAGAAGAAGAAGGGGAGTAGTCACACAGACTACTCCCGATATCCTTTCAACTACGATCGTCTAAATTCTAACAATAGCCATTATTTGTCTATTCCTCTAGGAAAAGCCCCACACTTTGATGGAAATGATTACTCAATGTGGAGGCAAAACATGAAAATGCATTGAATCTCACTTAACCCCAGCTTGTGGCATATAGTGTGCACAGGTATAGATATCCTAGACGACGATGAAGAGCTCACACCAAGCCAAGAGCAAGCAATTCATCGGAATGCTCAAGCTGCAGCGGTCATCACTAAGTCGGAACGAGTTCACCAAGGTGGATGGACTCGAGATTGCAAAGGAAATATGGGACCCACTGCAAACTACACACGAAGGCGATTGTCATGTGCGAGAGGCAAATATCGAAATGATCGAAGGTGAATTGGGAAGATTCGCCATAGAAGAAGATGAGTCGTTGCAAGACATGTACAATCGGTTGAAGACTCTCATCAACAAGGTTCGAGCATATGGAAGTAAAAAGTAGAATGATCACGAGGTGGTGAAGCTCATCCTTAGAGCTTTCATGCCTCGCAATGTTACCTTGTGCTCGATGATTAGAGAAAGCTCCGGGTACAAGAAAATGACTCCAGATGAATTGCTTGGAAAGATCATCAACTTCGAAATGATGGATAAGCAAGCAAAACATGTCAAGGAGGTTGCCGACCTCACCTCAGCAAAGAAGAAAGGGGTCGCCTTAAAATCCACTTACAAGCCCTTGTCAAAAGAAGCTTGAGAGGCTCAAGATGAAGAGGACAACGATGACGAGAGCAGCGATATAGACGAAGAAGATATGATCCTCTTTATGAAGAAATTCAAGAAGATGATGAAAAGAAGACAAGGGGGTAAATCAAGTGAAGGAAAACACAAAGAAAATTCAAGACCGAAATTGAGGCGGGCTTGCTATAACTGTGGTGAATATGACCACTTTATAGTTGATTGCCCATATGAAGAAAACAAGAAGAAGATCAAGGAAACAAAGCCTCAACCCAAGAAGTTCTTCAAGAAGAAAAGGCAAGTGGGACAGGCGCACCAAGGAAAGGAGTGGGACTCAAATGATCAGTCCTCATCCGAAGAGGAAGAGGAGATGGCTGGCATAGCCATCAAAAAGACGACGAAGAAATCAACTCTCTTCCCATCTATTGACGCCAGGAAGGACAGCGACACATGTCTAATAAAGAAGGAAGGTAAAATAAAGGTAACAATTAAAACTTCCTCCTCATATTCCTTTGCCAACAATAGTGATGATTATAGTGAATATGATAGTTGTGATGAAGATTTGTTTGTTGGCCTAGATAAGAAAATTGCTGCAAAAATGAAATTTTTGATGGATAAATTTGTTTACAAGGAGGAGCTTGTTGATCGACAAGAAGATATGATCATTCTTCAAAAGGAGGAGTATATTAAGATCAAAAAGCTCCTTGAACTTGTAAAGGAGCGAAGCAAGTCACTTGAACTTGAGCTAGCTTCAAGCAAGGAAACTTGCTTGAAGTTAAGCGACTCAAATGCTATCATCAAGGATGAACTTGCTAACTTAACAAAAGTTAACAAGATCCTTGAGGTACAAGTTGAGTCACTCAAGAAAAGTGAACCTTCATCCTCTTCAAGCTCTCCTTCTCAACCCCTTAAAACTGAACCTACTACTACTTGTGCATGTGCTAAAATTGATACTAGCTTGAAGGACAAGTCAACCTCGATCAAGGACAAGCATCCTTCCCGTGGTGGCATATTTGACAAGGAGAAGGTCAAGTATGCACGTAGTGCATACTTGGCCACAAGGCCTCCTAATGTCAAATATGGCATTGGGTATTCCTATGGTGAAAAGCAAAATGCTAGAAACCATAAGAATAACAAGGAGTGCATTGTCTTTGTTAAGGGAAACTCCCCTCAAGTTAGAAAACCTAATAATGTTGATAAGTTCAAAAATGTTAACACATATGAGCAACAATTATTATTTAGAACTTTTGATGCATCTTATGTTCTTATGAAAAACGCTTTTGGTAAAGTGCACGCCAAATATGTTGGGCCACGCCATGGGAATACCAAAGTCCCATGTGTGGGTGCCCAAATCTCTTGTGACTAACATCAAAGGACCCAAGCAAGCTTGGGTAACTAAAACAAAGACATAATTTGTTTTTGCAGGCCTACTCCTCTGGTGGAGCAAAATGGGTGCTAGACAGTGGATGCACCAACCATATGACTGGAGAACGAAGAATGTTTGTAGAATATGAAGAAAATGAGGATCCAAGTGAGGGCATCTATTTTGGAGACAATAGCCATGGAAGGGTGCTTGGTACCGGTAAAATTGCAATATCATCTCAACACACGCTTTCTCATGTTTTGCATGTTGACTCCTTAGATTATAACCTTTTGTCCATATCTTCAAAACTCCTCAAGGGCTATCACATCCGAGGTTTGAAGGATGTTGTCTTTGAGAAAGATAGGCCTTGTAGCGCGTGCCAAGCCAAGAAGCAAGTAGGAGCACTCCATCCCGCGAAGAACATCATGACAACAACAAGACCGCTCGAGCTACTTCACATGGACCTATTCAGTCCAATCGCTTACATAAGCATCAGCGGTAACAAATATGGCTTAATAATTGTTGATGACTTTTCGCGTTTCACGTGGGTTTTCATTTTGCATTATAAGACAGAAACACAAGGAACCCTCAAGAAGTTCTTCAAGCGCCCCCAAAATGAGTTCTCATTGAAGATCAAGAACATACGAAGTGACAACGGCACGGAGTTCAAAAACACTCAAGTTGAGGAGTACCTAGACGAAGAGGGCATCAAACATGTATTTTCAGCACCATACTCACCTCAACAAAATGGAGTGGCTAAAAGGAAGAACTGAACCCTCATAGAGATGGCGAGAACAATGCTTGATGAGTACAAGACATCAGATCGGTTTTGGGATGAAGCGGTCAACACCGCTTGTCACGCCATAAACCGACTCTATCTTCATCGCCTACTCAAGAAGATATCATATGAGCTACTCACGGGTAACAAACCTAATATTTCCTATTTTCGTGTTTTCGATTCTAAATGCTATATCTTGAACAAGAAGACTAGGACTTCAAAGCCTGATTCGAAGTCCGATGAAGGTTTCTTGCTTGGCTACAATTCAAACTCTTACGCCTATCGTGTCTTCAACAAGGTCTCCGGACTTGTTGAAGTTGCACGTGACGTAGTGTTCGATGAAACTAACGGCTCTCAAGAAGAGAAAGTTGATCAATGTGTGCTAGATAGAGAAGAGGCTCCTTGTCAAGTGTTGAGACGAATGGTATTGGGTGATGTTAGACCACAAGCATCACCCCCAAATATAAATAAAGAAGATGAACCACAAGTGGAGGTAATGGATCAAGAGGAAGCTTCTACACTACATCAACCTCAAGAAGACGAAAATGATCAACACAAAAATGAGGGCAACCATCTAGGGGGAGTAGAAGATGACCATGAAGACTCAAGACCACAAGTGCCACACCCAAGAGTACACCAATGCGTCCAAAGAAATCACCCCGTCGACAACATAATCGGGGACATCCAAAAGGGAGTAACTATTATATCTTGAATTGCTAATTTTTGTGAACATCACTCTTTTGTATCTGTTTTGAAACCGCACATGACTGAGGATGCATTGAAAGATCCATATTTGGTGGTGGCAATACAAGAAGAATTGAACAACTTCAAACGAAACGAGGTGTGGGAACTAGTCAAATGACCCAAGTTCAACGTCGTCAACACCAAATGGGTCCTCTGCAACAAGAAAGAAGAACATGGGGTGGTGACAAGGAACGAGGCACGACTTGTGGCCAAAGGGTATTCAGAAGTCGATGGTTTGGATTTTGACAAAACCTTTGCTCCCGTAGCTAGACTTGAATCTATTAGAATATTACATGCATATGCTACTCACCATGATTTCAAGCTCTATCAAATGGAAGTGAAAAGTGCCTTCCTCAACAGACCAATCAAGGAGGAGGTGTATGTGGAGCAACCCCCCGGATACGAAGATCAAGAGTTCCCCGACCACGTGTTCAAACTGCGTAAGGCTCTCTACGGCCTCAAACAAGCTCCTAGAGCATGGTATGAGTGCCTTAGAGATTTTTTAATTGAGAATGATTTTGAAATTGGTAAAGCAGATTATATGTTGTTTACAAAGCACTTTGACAATGATCTTTTTATTTGTCAAATTTATTTTGATGACATTATCTTTGGTTCAACTAACAAATCCTTTGAAGAATTTAGTAAGATTATGACAGATTGGTTTGAGATGTCCATGATGGGAGAGCTGAAATACTTCTTGGGATTCCAAGTGAGGCAACAAAAGGAAGGGACGTTTATAAGCCAAACCAAATATAATCAAGACATACTCAAGAAGTTTGGAATGCACAAAGCGAAGCCAATAAAGACTCCCATGGCAACAAATAGACACTTGGATCTCAATGAAGATGGACCAAGCGTGGATCAAAAGGTATATCGCTCCATGATTGGATCCCTACTTTACTTATGTGCATCTAGGCCTGATATTATGTTGAGTGTGTGCTTGTGTACAAGATTTCAAGCCAATCCTAAGAAGTGCCATTTGACAGCCGTAAAAAGAATCTTGCGGTATTTAATTCATACACCCAACCTAGACCTTTGGTATCCTAAAGGTTCCAAATTCAATCTCATTGGATACTCCGATGCAGATTATGTCGGGTGCAAAGTAGATAGAAAAAGTACCTCCGGTACATGTCAATTTCTAGGTATATCCCTAGTTTCTTGGTCCTCCAAGAAACAAAACTCCATTGTCTTATCCACAGCCAAAGTGGAGTATGTTGAAGCCGGGAGTTGTTGTGCACAACTCCTTTGGATGCGACAAACTCTAAGGGATTACAGTTACGGTATGAGCCGTATTTCACTCCTTTGTGATAATGAGAGTGCCATTAAAATTGCCCATAATCCCATTGAGCACTCTAGGACCAAACATATAGACATCCGACATCACTTTTTGAGAGACCACTCTATGAAAGGAGACATAGCCATTTCCCATGTCAACACCGAAAAACAACTAGCCGATGTATTCACCAAGCCACTTGATGAAAAACATTTTTGCGAACTCTGAAATGTACTAAATATCCTTGATGCTCGGAATGTGGCTTGAAAACTTGCATACATGTATGGCTTCTTCAAAATATGTTGATTGTGTTGTGAAAATCATCTCTCTCAATTTTCTCTGAAAAACTATTTCAATTGCTTTATCTTGGTGAGTTATGGTCATTTCTTGATTGTTGTATGTTTACTGATCATATTCATCAAGATTATTTGATTGTTTTGGCTCCTATTTTCTCTATTAGTACCTTCTAATATATACGAATCGTCTATCCAGTTCTGTTCTGGTGACCACAAACTAGTTCGTGGTCACCCGGACTAGTCCGCACACTGCAGACTAGTCCGCGGAGTGTCTGGTAGTCCGGACTAGTTCGGTGGACCACGGACTAGTCCGATTTTTTGACTCCATAACTCTAGGCACCGCCAAAACCCTAATCTCCTTCACCCTCACAACTCACCTCACATTCTCTCTCTTCACTCGAGCGCCCCCAAGGCTATTTGGCGATTTCTCCATCAAATCCCTTCAAGTTTGGGTGGAAATCGATCTCCATTGCTAGGGGATTGAAGACCACGGACTTGTACGCAACTCCAACTCCTCCTTCGCCATGAATCAAAGAATCTCAGTAAATTCCCCCCCAAACCCTAGAAACTTTGATTTCTTTCGTTTTGGATCAAATAGCTTAGTTCCTTTCAGCTAATACATGCTTCCTTGCTGTATTGCATCTATGTTAAGCTATTATTGCATTGAGCAACACCATTTGTCTCATAGTTAGAGTTTGAGATGTTGAACATCAGACTAGTCCGGTCTCTATACGGACAAGTCCGGACCCTCCGGACTAGTCCGCACATGAGCACCTGACAAGTCTGATTTTTTAACTGAACTCAACCCTAAAATTCCAACTACTCAATGCATACCCTTGCCATCAACACTCATCCATTCCTTGAATAATCTCTTTGTCAGGACAATGTCGAATGAGAACATCTCCGACTTTGAAGATGAGATGGAACAAGATTTGTTGCCCCGTGCTTTGGAGTATCGCGCTAACAAGAGGCAAGAGCATGCCTCCGAGCTAGCACCTTCTACACCTCAGGTGTGATGCAAGGTTCTAGCCAAGAAGCCTGCGTCCAAAGCCAAGGATCCAGTTGGTTCTAGCTCAGATGCTACTCGCCAAGCTAAAGGCAAGGGAAAAGGGAATTGCCTCGGGCCCGATCGGCCCTCTCAAGATGGTAGCTCCGAGGCAGGGGAATAGGGATCCCTCCGAGAAGTTCAATGGCAAGGGAAGCGATATGGCTTCCAAGCTCAGAATGATTGACCCATTACAGTCGATCAAAGAAGGCAGCCGAGCCAAGATTCTGGAGTAACTTCCACACGGACTTCTATAGCTCTGTGTACCTCTCTTTGAAGACTCCAGTTGTCCACAACCGGTGGATTGACTGGAATCATTTTGAAAGGAAGAGCTTTGGTGCTTTTGATCAAGTGGTGGAGGCTGCAGCAAGGCATGGACTGAAGGACCTATTTTCCTTTAGGTACAACTGGAACGATGAAATCATTGCTCAATTCTATGCCACGTGCTATTTTGCCATTGATGAAGAGGAGAGGATGACTTTGAAGACGCATGGATCCAAGTACACTATTACATATGATGACTTTGCAAGACTGCTTCACCTAGAAGACTCTAGCAACAATGAGCTTACCATCGACAACATTGGTGTCTTGGAAAGGATAATATGTAGTTTCTTTATGATACTAGCCTGAAGTACATCCCTTCATCAACCAAGAACATGAAGCCCTTCTTCATGGTTCTTCGTAGGGTGCTAAGGAAGACAATAGCTCCAAAAGATGGGGATGCAGGAAGTGTGCAAGGGTACTTGAGGACCTTAATGAAAATGATAAGCAAGAATAGGAAGTTTGATGTTTTTTATTACATTTGGAATGACATGGTCAACATCTCCTGCACACCGAACAGATCTTGCGGATATGCACCATACTTGATGTTAATGATTGAGAAAGTCACGGGGATCGAGTTTGTGAAGGATGTTGAGCACACCCCCCTAAGGCCCCAGAAGCCTTCCCAAGCCACTCTCCCAGCTGTTCCATCCCCTACATGTAGTGAGGAGGCTCCTAGGAGGGCCCGAGCTGAAGCAAGACCCCCATCCAGTACAGGAGCTACTCCTTCCAAGAAGGGGTCCCCCAGTGGGATTTTGTAGTACTTTGCAGCCATTTTTGGCTCATGCAAGAAGGATCTTTAGAACAAGGTGAGGAAGGCCGACATGAGGTATGTCAAGGAAAATGTCAAGAATATTTGTCAGAAGCTGGAGATCGAGCCTATTGGATCTCCCATTATCTCAAATGACTCAACTTCAGACTTCAGTGATCTTACACCTTTGTCTCCCTCCAAACTTGCTTACTTCGGCATTGGGGGCACTTCGAGTGGTTTCGCTCCTCCTCCTCCTCCTCCTCCCCAACCTGAAGATGAAGATGAAGACGAGGAGAGGACCGACAGCGAGGAATGAGCCACTAGATCCCTCCTCTCCTTCTTTTGGTGTCTTGATGCCAAAGAGGTAGAGATTGAGGGGGAGTCAATAGGTCCTAGCTGTTGGTTGCGAGATGAGAGCTCCATTTGTGTTCATTTTGGTTGTAAAACTTTAATGCTCTCTTATGCTTTTGGAATTGTGGTGTGGTACAATGATTTAGTTTGTGCTTACGCTTATGAAATTTGTGATGAAAGTCTGATATAATCAGTGCCTATGCTTTGAAATTGACATTTATGCTTGATGTTGTTATATCTATGTCAATTATTTCTCTCTCATCATGACTATTGCTTACACATACTTAGTATTGCACCCCACCATAAACAGTGCACATATATCTTATGTTGTCATGCTTAATTTGTTCCAAACACATGTGTGCACACTTTATGAAAATTTTGTATCTTTATCATATTTTGTGAAATCTCAATTGGTTGTCATCAATCACCAAAAAGGGGGAGATTGAAAGTGCATCTAGGCATCCCTTGTGGGTTTTGGTTGATTTATGACAAACAGATGAGATCCTAACCAAATTGTTGAGATGAGCGCATGTTTTAATGAAAACATGGAGAAAGCGCAAAAAAAGGAGAGTGAGAAATCAAGTTGTAAAGAGCTCAAGAGATGAATAGAATAATCTTTGTGTATGGAGTGTGTTGGAGAAACACACCCCAAGAGCTCAAGCTAATTTTAATCACTCTCACAAATTCATACAGGTCCGTACTAGTCCGATATACCCCGGACTAATCCGATATCTCTCTGTTCAAAATCGGACAAGTCCTCCCAATGTGGATTTGTCTGCAGAATCCAGGTTTACATGGATCGGACTAGTCCGATATCACCACAAACTAGTCCGACATCTTTCTGACTAAGATCGTACTAGTCCTCCCTGGTGCGGACTAGTCCTAAACACTTCACAATTTTGCACGAAATCGTACAAGTTCGATATCACCACGGACTACTCTGATATCCTTCTGATCCAAATTGGCCAAGTCCGATATATGCCCGGATTAGTCCGAAAACCTTCTGACTAAAATCGGACAAGTCCTCCAAGTGCGGACTTGTCCCCAATTCACTAAGGGTTTTACCACCACCAGACTAGTACGATATGTGTCGGACTAGTCCAAACATTTCCAGAGACTAAAACGGACTAGTCCGCCCCTAGCTGAACAAGTCCGATAATTCAGGACACTTATGGTTTCCCACACGCCGCACACCGGACTAGACCGGAGTCCACCATGGACTAGTATGGACTTTGAAAACCCTAACGGTAACCCTTGGAAACCCTAATATAAATAGAGGTGCATGGACCATCTATGATAACTCTCGACTCCCAGCGCCATCACACCCTCCAAGAGCCTAGAAAACACGTATCTCCACACAATCCAACGCAAGAAAGATCAAATCCTTGAGGATTAACATTAGATCAAAGGAGAGACACGATTCTTCAAGTCTTGAGCTCTTGGGTTTGATTCTCTCGCACACTCTTGTTGTTTCATTGCAGATCTTACGAGTGTGTCTTGGTGGTGTTTTGATTTGTAATCTTGGGGAGCCCTCAACTTGTGAGAAGGCGCCTTGAACCCAGTTATCTTACCCCTTTGTGATAGTGGAAGAGAATTGGCCTTTGTGGCGATTCGACGAGGTTAGGGTTGGTGAAGACCCAGTTCTTTTGTGGGCTCCTCAACGTGGATGTAGGTTGCCTTTGTGGGAACCGAACCACGGGGTAAAAATCTTGTGTCCTCACTTTGGGCTTATTGTTCATTGCATTTCGGGTTTCAATTGATCTTAGTCAAATTACATTAAACATTGAAACTAAGGTCACCTTGTGCTATCCTCAGTTTAGTTTAAGCAACATACTCTAGTTACATATTAATCTCCTTTGCTTAGAGTACATGGATCGAGATCATCGATCAAACTTGATCGATCTAGTCTGCAAGCACCGGACTAGTCCGCACTCTATCGGACTAGTACGATTTATCGGTATTTGATCAAGTTGTTGAGTGTTGCAGGTTCCAACTAAAATTCAAAAAGGCCTATTCACCCCCCCTCTAGGCCACATTCACCCCGGATCTGAAAAGGAGCAGCCCGGGGAGGTTCTTTGTTTGGCGGGGCTTAGGCCTCAATCAAGTGTTCTTGAAGACGAGAGTATGACACGGTGGTTTTTATGTTGTTCGGGCCGCAAGGAGCATAACACCCTACTCCATGGTTGGTGTTATTGCTAGTATGCGTGTATGTGTGGGTGTGGTGTTCCGTCCTTTGTAACGGTGGCGGTCTGGGCCTTTTATAGACAAGGCCAGATGCCTTACAAGTGGGGTCCCAGGGCCCGACAGGTTGTACCAGAGTGTTCTTATTCTAAAGATCTAAGGCTTCTCGTGTAAGCTTGCTCTGATCGAGGCAGTGAAGACTCGCCGTCTTGCCGCCTCTCTTGTCAGTAGCCGCACGCCGTGCTGACGGTGGTAGAAGGTGTCTCGTCGGCTGGTCTTATTGCTGCAAGCTACCCACTTGGCCAAGTGGGATAGGCCTGCAGCGCCTTCACTGTGATGCGATGTGTCATAGCGGCCTCTGACCATTGGCATGCTCTCCGTTGTGCGCTGGAGGTGGGTGCGCGTCTTCAATGCTTGACTTGAGTAGGGTGCATCATCCCTTGACTCCCGCATTTTACCGTCCGAGGCGAGCTGCGGGACACGTGGAAGCATTGGGGCTGATCTCCGCTAGGGAGGTCAGACCTGGTCCTCTGTGACGCGTGGCAGCTCCAGGCCTCATCAGGGGATGTGGCAGCTTCGGGCCCTTTCCCGTGGGGGGTGCTGGTCCTGGCATTCCGTGCCGTGTGGCTGTATTGGGGCGCTCCTCCAAGGTTGGATGAGGTCCCGTCCCTACACATGGCGACTCAGGAGCCCGTCACACCGGAGGGGCCAAGTCCCATCTTCAAGGCTTACATGGCATCCCCAGAGCTTGATCTTGTGGGAGGAAGAGGTCTTGGTACCTATGAAACATGCAGCGGCTCTGAACATGCCTCAATGTCTTCATCCTGTGTGCGAGGGTACCCCGTCTGCAGGGTACCAACACCATCCTTGCTAGAACCCTACCTAGGACAACCTAACATTTCCACTTGATGATTGTCTTACTTCCACCTAGCCTTCCTTTGAGAAAATATAAATGACACCCTTTGGGAATACTCTTTAAAAGGGGAAATGCTACGACGATAGTTTTCGTGCACTTGCGGATGTTCACTTGAGAATTAAAACCTACCAACAAGCATTTCTGGCACCATTGCTAGGGATGAATTGTTAGTAGTGCATAGGAAATATCATCGAGCAATTTTGGCGCCGTTGAAGGGGAAGGAAGCCGAAGTATTACATGATTGAGTGAATAGGATAGGACCCTGGTAGGTTTTAGTAGGATGACCCTCTTTTGTTTTTGCATTTTATGTGAAAACGGGATAGTGTATGTCTGGTTTCTGCTTGCCAGAAAACTTTGTTGAAGATCCCAAATCCCTTCTGAGAGATCGACCTCATGTCGTGACCCCTCAGATGCTTCAAGCGGCAAAGCAAGCCAGCACAACTGCACCAACAACTGAAACACCAATGGCCCAAAAGACCCTTTGTGAGTTTTCGGCTTCCTCTGCTAACAATGTGCTTGTTGGGCCCACTGTTAACACGGGAGACGTAAACTTCAAAATCAAGACTGGCCTAATCACTATGGTTCAAGTCAACCCATTTTGTGGGAAGGCTAACGAGGATGCAAGTGGTCACCTTGTTCCTTGAGATCTACAACACTATTAAGATAAAGGATGTATCCCCTGATGTTGTCCGTCTTAGGCTGTTGCCATTCTCTCTTCTTGGGAGAGTGAAACAGTGGTTCTATGTGAACTGAAGTGCTGTAGACACTTGGGAGAAATGTTCTATGGCATTCCTCGCCATGTTTTTCCCGTTGGGCAAGTCCAATACCCTACGTGGAAGAATTTCTAGCTTCCAGCAAAATGCCAATGAATCTATTACCAAGGCTTGGGAGTATATCCTAGCCTGTCCCCACCATGGGATAGATGACTGGCTCATCATCCAAAAATTCTACAACGGGATGATCCCTTCCACCCGTGACCATGTTGATGATGCTGCTAGAGGTGCCTTCTTCTCATTGACGGTGCCCAAAGCCAAAGATTTGATTGAGAAGACGGTGTCAAACATGGGTTGGAGCAATGAGCGTCTCCATACCCGCCAGCGAGGCATGCACACCTTGAACTAAATAAAGCAACTATGTAGCTAAGCAATAGGATAGCGCAGCTCCAATCAACACCACAGGCAAGCTGACAGCATACACGGCCTAGAACTCCACATTATCACCGTTATACTCCCAATCCTGACCTACAACTGTTGGTGGGGGAATTGCAAGAGTGAGTACATGTCATACTAAGCAAGTGTGGGAAGTATGACATGTAGCTGATTCAAATGATGAATATAATAAAGGCGAAGTGCTGAAAAGTACATCAAAACATTTGAAAAGCAATATATTACATTTGTGTGAAGTAAACCCATCATAAACCATGAAGTTACCATAATACCAGTCCATATTCCGTTACCATCATCCATATTCAATACCATAATTCAATCCATAACCAGCCATAACCATATTATCAACCGTAACCAGTACCAAACAATACCAAATCTCAAGTTTTCTCTAATCATGTGAGGGTCCAGGTTGCTCATAATCAGGAGCACAACTATCATGATAGTTTTTTTTACACTCAGTAGAGGTTGTACCACTTTACCCACATGTTTGTGATTTCATCACCTTTCGATCACTATAGAATCTCAATTATGCCATCTCACACTTTCTTAGGTGTGTGGCCAAGAGATCACAAAATAGCTTTTACAAAGGGACTACTAGCTTGTACGTACCCACAGAGGTTTCACCGGTGGTGATGTCTCCAACTGAGCACATCTTCAACCAAGGGCCCCCTCTTGTGCCATTCAGATCCCAGGGAGTCTTGCCAACCATATCCAAACCCAATTCGGCTCCCCTTCCCCACTGTGCCAAATGATCCGCTCAATACTAGCAATACCCTAATTAATCAGCTATGCCGCACCCATACTCCGCCTCGTGGTGGCACTGTAAATCCTGGATGGTCGCTCCACAAACCGGTCCTTAGATCTTAAGCAAGCTAAACCACCAAAATAGTCCAACCCAAACCACAAACCATGCTTGCTTAGATCTCCCAAGTCCCACATTACCATTTAGCCATATTCATCAATTTACATCAGCCATTAATTCATAATTAGGTCATTTGGTTGATTTCCCATCCCAATTAATTAAAGCGAAGCAGAAAGGTGAAAAGTCCTTCCTCACTCTCTACAATATATTCCAAGTGAAAAGGATGGTCAAACAAGTCTAGTAAACACCTATAATGGTTTCCCATCAAATTTACACAAGCATGCAATTTTGCAAATAAAACCTTTAAAAATATAATATCAAAATGATCAAGGACACTTGCCATGCTCTTGGGCTTGGTTTGGATCAAAGACTTCAAACTCCTGGTGCTGGAGATCCTCCGCAACACTCTCTAGCGCAAAATCCATCTAAACTGCGCAATGAACATACAAGACAAGAATTACAATCAATAAGTGCACATATATTACTCAATATGACATGACATGCATGATTAATGTAATTGTGAAGTAAGACTTTGTTAATGAGTTGTTAATGATGTTTACTAACTAGTTCTAATAGCTTTTAACAAATTTGGATAGGTATGGAATTGATTCAAACCAATTTAGATTTAACTCAACAGGAAACAGATTGCAAAATCGGACTAGTCTGCTAGGGACCGGACTAGTCTGCCCTTTGCAGGAACAACGAACTAGGGTGTTCTAGATCAATGTGAATTTGGAGAATTAGGGTTGAATTCACATGAGAAAGAGAGAGTAAAAGGTATACCAGGTGTTTAGAACCCCAATGGATCAAGGGTTTTGGAGGAACACTTGAATCTTAATGATCTATGGTTGATGAAGAACTTGAAGGAGGATTGTTGATGAAGAACAAAACTTGATGGAGATCTTGATACTCTTTCGTTTCCTCCTCTTCTTCTTCTTGCTCAGGATCTCCTTCTCCCTCCCTGATGGTGGCTCCCCACAAATTAGGGTTTGGGTGGACTTTCAATTAAGGCAAAAGGATGTAAGGTCAAGGGGTGGGGTTGTGTATATAAGGGGTGGAGGCTAGGGTTTCAATGAATTCGAGTTTGGGGTGGGTGGAGGCCCGTGTGGGGTCCCACATGGGCTCCAAAAAGAGTTAGACACGACGTCCTTAGGCCCACTTAAGGTAAAACCCAAAAACAAGTCATGAACCAAAAGATCAACTCGGAATCGCGAGTTACCAGACAAGTCCGCAAGAGGACGGACTAGTACGAAGATTGGCAGAGGCAAAAAACGTATAAGTCAGAACTATATCAAACAAGTCTGAACTTGGTCAAAGGAAAATCAGAGAAGTCTGGCCAGAACCGGACAAGTTCGATTTTAGTCAGAGGAAAAATGGGCAAGTTCGCTGGAATATCGGACAAGTCCGGACAAGTCCAGTGACTTAGCAAAATTTCAAGGATCCATGGAATAACGGACTAGTCCGCAATGGACCGGACAAGTCCAAAACTATACAGAGACAAAAACTAGAATAGTCCGCAGCTAAAACAGACTAGTCCGATGGAGGTCAGAAAGAAATCGGACTAGTCTGCAAAAACTGGACTAGTCCGCACTTCTCAGAACTTTTGAGTACGGTTTTGCTTCTAATTCATTTTAAACTTATTCATTTTTATATGGATGTATGTTAGACATGTATTAGAATGTATGGAATGCATGATACATGAAAATGAGGGTGTTACAAACCTACCCCCTTAAAATGAATCTCGCCCTCGAGATTCAACGTGGAAGAGAAAAGATAGGGAAATTCCTTCTTGAGATCATCTTCCAGCTCCCAAGTTGCCTCTGATTCTGTGTGATGCTTCCATTGTACTTTACACCATCGAATCACCTTGCTTCTTGTGACTCTCTCCTTGGTTTCCAAGATTTTGACTAGTTGCTCGACATAAGTTAAATCTGCCTCTAATTCCAATTCTTCCATTGGCACTTGTTCTTCCGGTACCCTTAAACACTTCTTGAGCTGGGAAACATGAAACACATCATGTACATCTGAAAGATGAGCTGGCATCTCCAATTTATATGCTACTTCTCCTCTTTTGTCCAAAATCTTGAAAGGCCCAATATAGCGAGGTGCTAGCTTGCCTCTGATATTAAATCTCTTATGACCTCTCATTGGTGACACCTTGAGGTAAACAAAATCTCCTACTTCAAAGGCTAGTTTCCTTCTCTTATTGTCCGCATAGCCTTGTTTCCTTGATTGAGCAAACCTCAAGTTTTCACGAATAATCTGGACTTGTTTCTCAGCTTCTTGCAACATATCCAGTCCAAATACTTGATTTTCTCCTGTCTCATTCCAGTACAAAGGCGTCCTACACTTCCTCCCATATAGTGCTTCATAGGGTGACATTTTCAGGCTTGCTTGGTAACTATTGTTGTATAAAAACTCTGCATATGGGAAGCTTTTGTCCCATCCTTACCCATTCTTCAAAGCACAAGCTCTTAACATGTCCTCTAAAATCTGATTGGTCCTCTCAGTTTGTCAATCCGTTTGAGGGTGATATGCTGAGCGAAAATTCAACTTTGTTCCCAATGCTTCATGCAATTTCTGCCAAAACCTGGAGGTAAATTGAGAACCTCTATCGGACACTATCTTCTTTGGAACTCCATGCAAACATACTATTCTTCCCATATACAGTTCCGCCAATTTCTATCCATTAAAGGTTGTCTTGACGGGAGTAAAGTGAGCTGACTTATTTAACTGATCACAATTACCCATAGAGTCATAACCAGAGTGGGTACGCGGTAAACCAACTATGAAGTCGATACCAATTTCTTCCCGCTTCCATTCCAAAATCTACAATGGCTACAATAATCTAGCTGGCCTTTGATGTTCCTCCTTGACTCGTTGGCACACATCACACAAAGGCACATATTCAGCTATGTCCTTTTTCATGCTAGCCCACCAATAACAAGTCTTCAAGTCCTTGTACATCTTCGTACAACCGGGATGAATTGAGTAAGGCTATTCATGTGCCTCCTTTAATATTGTCTCCCGAATATGCTTCACATTAGGCACGACAATCCTCTTCCCAAGCCATAGGGTACCATGGTCATCCTCATCAAATCTGAATTATCTCCACTCTTGGGTCCTTTCCTTGATTTCTTGGATTTCCTCATCTGTTGTTTGTGCTTCTCGAATTTCTTACTCCAAGGTCGGATTTAACTCCATTATCCCCATCTCATTCACAAATCCAAGATTCAACCGTTCAAACTCCTTACATAGCTTGGATGGCAATTCTCGAACCTTGAGCTGGTGGTTTACTCCTTTCCTACTCAAGGCATCGACCACTACATTAGCCTTCCCTGGATGATAGTTGATTCCCAAGTCATAATCCTTGATGTGCTACAACCATCTTCGTTGCCTTAAACTTAGATCTGTCTGTGTGAATATGTACTTAAGACTCTTATTATCCGTGTAAATTTCACACCTATGACCAAGAATGTAGTGTCTCCTAATTTTCAATGCATATACCACAGCTGCAAGTTCCAAATCATGCGTTGGGTAATTCTTCTCATGTTTCTTCAATTGTCTCGATGCATAGGCAACCACTTGACCTTCTTGCATAAGCACACATCCAAGTCCTTGTCTCGAGGCATCATAATATATATCGAAAGTTTTGCTCACATCCGGTAATATTAGAACTGGGGCTATTGTTAACCTTTTCTTCAACTCCTCAAAACTTTCTTGCCAAGCTTGAGTCCATTGGAAAGCCTTCCCCTTCATTAACAATCCCGTCATTGGCTTGGCTATCTTGGAGAAATCCTGGATGAACCTACGGTAATATCCAACCATTCCAAGAAAACTCCAGTTCTCCTTTACATTATGTGGGGGTTCCCATTTCAACACGTCCATCACTTTACTAGGGTCAACCGATACTCCTCCTCCCGAGATGATATGACCCAAAAACGACACCTCTTTCAACCAAAACTGGCACTTGCGGAATTTGGTGTACAATTGATGCTCCCTCAATTCCTACAATGTAAGCCTCAAGTGTTCCTCATGCTCCTCCTCGCTTCTCGAGTAGATCATAATAACATCAATGAACACCACAACAAACTTATCCAAGTACTCCATGAAGACCTTATTCATGAGGTACATAAAGTATGCAGATGCATTTTTCAATCCAAAGGACATCCTAGTGTACTCATATGATCCATACCGTGTCCGAAAAGCTGTCTTGAGTATGTCCGATGGTCTTATATTCATTTGAAATTATCCTGACCTCAAATCAATCTTGGAGAAAACATAAGCACCCTTCATCTGATTAAACAAATCCTCTATGCGGGGCAAAGTGTACTTGTTCTTGGTGGTCACCTCATTGAGAGCTAGGTAATCCACACACATCCTTTGTGATCCATCCTTCTTATCCACGAAAAGACCGGGCGCTCCCCAAGGTGAAGAGCTTGTGTGAATAAAACACTTCTCTAGTTGCTCTTGAATTTGCTTTTTTAGCTCCGCTAACTCCTCTGGAGGCATCCTATATGGCCTCTTAGCTATAGCTGCAGTTCCAGGTATTAATTCAATAACAAACTCAATGTCTCGATCAGGTGGCATACCTGGCAACTCATCCGGAAACACGTCCACGAATTCACACACCACTGGAATCTTATCAATTGCCGCACCGTCCATGTGATTCAACTCCAATTGCTTCGGTGCATGTTGAGATGCTTCGAATTCTATGGTGATCCCTTCCTCATTGGTCAACTTCATTGTATTTGTGGCACATTCAATGACTCCATTGTGCTTCCTCAACCAGTCCATACCGAGTATAATGTCCAATCCTTAGGAATCCAAAACGATGAGGTTGGCAAAGAAGTCTACCCCCCTTATTTTAAGGCTTACTTTTGGACATACTATATTTGTCCTCATCTCTTCTCTAGGAGACTTAACCAATTGAGTAAACTTCATATGAGAGATAGAAAAACTATACTTGGCAACATATTTCGATGCAATGAATGAATGCGATGCACCAGAACCAAATAACATAGTCGACGGGTTGAAGTTTGCGAGAAACATACCAATCACCACGTCATCCTCTTGTTGAGCACACTCCGTAGAGACATGATACACGTTGTCACGAGCAAAATTCTGCTGTCCACGATTTCCTTGCAGCTCTCCTCCATTGGGTCTTGTGTTTTGTCTTGGGGCATTGCTTCCTTGACCGAGGCCTGACTTAGGACATTGATGTGCAAAGTGTCCTGCTTATCTACAAGTATAGCACTTCCTAACTTCAGAATTTGGACGGACTTGATTCTGCGCATTGGCACCAGTCAAGTTGGCACGAGGTGCAAAAGGCATTGGAGGCCTACGTCCTTGCATGACAGGGCGTTGCTGCACAAACCGAGCTGGGCGCGGTGCATAACCAGGGCGCTGCACAGGAGCTGAAGAGCTGCAATAAGGCGCATGGGGTGGTGCAAAGCAAGGGCGCGCATTACTTCCTTGTTTCTATCCCTGATGTGGCGCCTTCCTCTTGGTGTCTTGCTCCATTTCACGGACCTTGTTCTCAATCACAATTGCTTTGTCCACTAGCTTCTAGAAGTTGACATAATCACAAATGAGCAATTGTACCTGGATTTCATTGTTCAAGCCCCTCATGAACAAGTATTGCTTCCGGTTGTCCCGACTGACATCCTCAGGCACATGTCTTGAGTGTTGAGTGAATTTATTGAGATATTCTACCACACTCGATCTTCCTTGCCTCAGATTTTCAAACTCTTGCCTCTTCAAAATCATAACACCTTCCGGCACATAATGAGAATGTAAGCTCTCCTTGAACTCAGCCCAAGTAATCCTCTCTTGATTTTCATGGGCATTGCACAGCGAATCCCACCAATCGACAGTTGCTCCAACAAGTTGATGGGATGCGAATAGCACCATCTCCCGATCACTGCACTGGACTATTGCAAGTTTCTTCTCCAAAGACTTGAGCCAATCATCAGCATCCATAGGGTCAGTGGCTTGAGCAAAGGTGGGTGGCCTGGTCCTCATGAACTCTCCCAACTGGTTATGAGGCGGTGGAGGCATGTGAGGCTGATTGTTGTTGTTACCAGCCTGCAGCTGTCCCATAGTCTGTATCATGGTCTGCATGAGCTTGTTTTGCATAGCCAATAGCTGCTCAAGGTTGATTGGTCCTTGTCCATTGTTTAACAGAGGTGCTCCATTATTCTCCTCCTCATCATTGCCATCCCCCTGGTTGTGAGTCCTCACCATCTGAAGAAAAGCAAGAGATAAGAATTTAGAAAACGTTCCCAACTATATGCATCAAGGGATATGAAACCAAGCAACTACCTATACTAGCCTATATGGACATGGCAATGCTAAAGCATCCCAAAATCCTCTATTAAGAACACAAGCAAACAATATATAGCAAACAACACACCAAGCAAAAACACATCTATTCCTGAGTGTTCCTATGTGCTCTAAAGTATCCATTCTATATAGGTTCTGTCCTACGGTAAACATGTGGCTCTAATACCAATTTCTGACACCCAGTTCCGAAAATAAACCAAGCGAATACATATGTGTGCCTAGGACATTCAACACACATACACGTGTGCAATCACAAAAGGATATACAGAAAATTACCACAGAAAAAGATTAATTAACCACTTTTATTACAGAATTCATAATATCCTCGAATACAAGTTCTAATGAATATTAATGACAAGTTTGAACCAATGCAGTGGAAATAAACTAAATAAAGCAACTAAGCAGCTAAGCAATAGGATAGCACAACTCCAATCAACACCACAGGCAAGCTGATGACATACACGACCTAGAACTCCGCATTATCACCGTTATACTCCGAATCCTGACCTACAACTGTTGGTGGGGGAATTGCAAGAGTGAGTAAATGTCGTACTCAGCAAGTGTGGGAAGTATGACATGTAGCTGATTCAAATGACGAATATAATAAAGGCTAAGTGCTGAAAATTACATCAAAACATTTGAAAAGCAATATATTACATTTGTGTGAAGTAAACCCATCATAAACTATGAAGTTACCATAATGCCAGTCCATATTCCATTACCATTATCCATATTCAATACCATAATTCAATCTATAACCATCTATAACCATATTATCAACCAGAACGAGTACCAAACCATCCTAAATCCCAAGTTTCCTCTAATCATGTGAGGGTCCAGGTTGCTCATAACTGGGAGCACGGCTATCATGATAGTTTTTTTTGACACTCTGCAGAGGTTGTACCACTTTACCTACGTGTTTGTGATTTCATCACCATTCGATGACAATAGAATATCAATTATGCCATCTCACAATTCATTAGGTGTGTGGCCAAGAGATCACAAAATAGCTTTTACAAAGGGACTACTAGCATGTATGGACCACTGAGGTTTCACCTGTGGCGATGTCTCCAACTGAGCACATCTTCAACCAAGGACCCCCTCTTGTGCCATTCGGATCCCTGGGAGTCCCGACAACCATATCCAAACCCAAACCGACTCTCCTTCCCCGGCGCGCCAAATGATTCGCTCAATACTAGCAATACCCTAATTAATCAAATACGTCGCACCCATACTTGGCCTCGTGGTGGCACTGTAAATCCTAGAAGTTCGCTCCACGAACCGGTCTTTAGATCTAAAGCAAGCTAAACCGCCAAAACAGTCCAACCCAAACCACAAAACATGCTTGCTTAGATCTCCGAAGCCCCACATTACCATTTAGCCATATTCATCAATTTATATCATCCATTGATTCATAATTAGGTCATTTGGTTGTTTTCCCATCCCAATTAATTAGAGCGAAGAAAAAGGTGAAAAGCCCTTCCCGACTCTCTACAATATATTCCAAGCGACAAGGATGGTCAAACAAGTCTAGTAAACACCTATCATGGGTTTCCCATCAAATTGACACAAGCATGCAATTTTGCAAAAAAAAAAAACATTTAAAAATATAGGATCAAAATGATCAAGGACGCTTGCCTTGCTCTTGGGATTGGTTTGGATCAAAATCTTCAAACTCCTGGCGCTGGAGATCCTCTACAGCACTCTCTAGCACAAATCCTTCCAAACTGTGCAACGAACATAAAAGACAAGAATTACAATTAATAAGTGCACATATATTACTCAATATGACATGACATGCATGATTAATGCAATTGCAAAGTAATACTTTGTTCATGAGCTGTTAATGATGTTTACTAACTAGTTCTAATAGCTTTTAACAAGTTTGGATAGGTATGGAAATTGATTTGAACCAATTTAGATTTAATTCAGCAGGAAACAGATTGCAAAATCGGACTAGTCCGCCCTTCGCAGGAACATCGGACTAGGGTTTCCTAGATTGACGTGAATTTGGAGAATTGGAGTTGAATTCACGTGAGAAAGAGAGGGTAGAAGGTATACCATGTGTTTAGAACCCCAATGGATCAAGGGTTTTGGAGGCAACACTTGGATCTTGATGATCTATGGTTGATGAAGAACTTGAAGGAGGATTGTTGATGAAGAACGGAACTTGATGGAGATCTTGATCCTCTTTCATTTCCTCCTCTTCTTATTCTTCCTCGGGATCTCCTTCTCCCTCCTTTATTGTGGCTCTCCACGAACTAGGGTTTGGGTGGACTTTCAATTGAGGCAAAAGGATGTAAAGTCAAGGAGTGGGGCTGTTTATATAAGGCATGGAGGCTAGGGTTTTAATGAATTCGAGTTTGGGGTGAGTGGAGGCCGGTGTGGGATCCCACATGGGCTCCAAAAAGAGTTAGACACGACGCGCTTAGGCCCACTTAAGGTAAAACCCAAAAACAAGTCATGAAACAAAAGATCAACTCTGAATCGCGATTTAGCAGACAAGTCCGCAAGAGGATGGACTAGTACAAAGATTGACAGAGGCAACAAATGGACAAGTCCGGACTATATCGGACAAGTCCAAACTTGGTCAGAGGAAAATCAGACAAGTCTAGCCAAAACCGGACAACTCCAATTTTAGTGAGAGGAAAAACGGACAAGTCCGCTGGAATACAAGACAAGTTCGCTCAAGTCCAGGGACTTAGAAAAATTTCAAGGATTCCTAGAATATCGGACTAGTCCGCAATGGACGGGACAAGTCCGAAACTATACAGAGGCAAAAACCGGAATAGTCTGCAGCAAAAATGGACTAGTCCGCACAAACAACCAGACTAGTCCGCACTTCTCCGAACTTTTGAGTGCGCTTTTGCTTCTAATTCATTTTAAACTTATTCATTTTTATATGGATTAATGTTAGATATGTATTAGAATGTATGCAATGCATGATGCATGAAAATGAGGGTGTTACATGACAAGACCTTAGAAAGCATCAATGCCAAGATTGAAGGACTATTCTGGGCCTTCAAGAATCAATTGATTTCAACAAGATGTTGGAGACTCAATTGGCTCAACTAGCTGTAGTTGTTCCTCCAAAGGAGAAAGTGAGTGCGGTGGCTACGAGAGGTGGCAAGACCACTTGTCACCCACCATATCCCACACAAGAGAAGAGGACAACTACAAGGGAGAAGGAGGATGTCCCAGTTAGCATAAGTGAACAACATAGTGAGAGAATGGCCAAACACTTTGAGGACACCAACTTATTGCCATTCCATCACAGGCAAAGAAAGCTAACTATGGATGAGCAATTCAACCGCTTTTTTGAGATCATCCAGAAAATCCACAGCAATGTGACCTTGATCGATACGATGCAAGTACCCACTTATGCTTGCTAACTCAAGGATATATTGAATAACAAGTGACCATTGCCCACCACTGAGGTTGTCCAACTTAGGGAAGACTGCAGCGCAGCCATCCTCAATAGGCTTCTGGAATAGAAGAAGGACCCTGGATGTCCTCTCATGCTCAATTGGGGCACACCACTTTGACAAGGGCCCTCTATGACCTTGGAGCAAGTGTGAGTGTGATGTCCGAGGTGGTTTTCGACTAGCTGAACTTCACGGAGCTTACTCCAACACCAATGCAGCTCCAACTGACTCATTCCTCAATCCGTTATCCGGCGGGTATTGCCAAAGATGTCCTGGTGAAAATCCGGAACTGCTTCATACCCGTGGATTTCGTGGTGCTCGACATGGAGGTCAAGAAGGATACGCCGCTCATTCTTGGGCGTCCATTCTTAAGAACTGTGAAGGCTCACATAGATGTGGGAGCTGGAGAAATCAACTTCCATATCAATGGCAAGGAGGAGAAGTTTAACTTTTGCCCAAAGTTGTAGCAATGCTCCATGATACGCATTGGGGCAAATGTTAAACACATTCAAGAGGTTGAAATCACAACTCCAAAGGTGGACCCGCTCATTGCATTCATGAGGAATTCAATCTATGCGGAAAACCTGTCTTATCGTCCATGTCAACACTGCAAGGAGTCAGGGAAGTCCGGGCCTCCCCAAAGGCCCAAGTCCACCAAGCCACCCAGGAAAGTATGGCGGAAGAAGCAATACAAGACGTCTGAGCCCATCCCTCCGTGCCCGTATGTCAAGAAATGAAGAAGGAGGAATTTCCATCTCATCGGACGGTGGTGAGACCTAGCCAATAGGTTAAATTGGTAGTTATCTTTTTTCTTATTTTTATTTTTATTTGGATTTCCCCAGTTAGTTTGATTCTCCCACTGGATATTTGATTTTCTTAGCAAGTTGAGAATCTTATATTCTCAATTATCATTTTTATTTCTTTATTTTTCACAAAAGGAAAATTGTTGGGTTTTGAAAAAGAAAATTTTATTTGGAAAACAATTTTTCTGAGCTGCAAAAGTGGTATTTCACCAACGGGCTTATTCCATAGCCGTTGGGAAGCCACCTGCCAAAAGGGAGAACAGGGGGGGCCACCTTTCAGGTAAGTTGAGCCCCCTGCTCGGCTGACTAGGGGAAAGAGTCATTTTTGCTCTCTCTCCGCCAATGGTTACATTTGGCTTCTAAGTGACCGTTGGGGATTGCACACTATAAATGGTGGCCGTGAGGAGCTCTTCTCTTCACACCTCACCTTAGTTCATACATCCCCAAAGTCACTCTTGCTCAAATTATTTTTCTTGCTCTTCATCAAAGCACTCTTGCTTAAAATCCAACTCAAAAAGATTTGCTTTTGATTGCATTTGCAATTTGCTCTCAAGTTCTTCAAGGGAAAATTCTTCGTGGTTTTGTTTTCACTAACATCACCTTTTTCGAGTTCTTGCCTTGTTGTGTTCTTGTTTGTTGTGGCCATGAAAGGAATGAAAAGGTTGTTTAGAAAGAGGAAGGAGGCTGCAAGCTCAAGCCATGGCAGAGACTCAAGTGCACGCCCCTCTTCCGTTGCTACACCAAGTTCACGAAGGAGTGTAGAAGAGGACACCCCCATGGGTGAGAGGAGCAACCCACACCATCTTCTTCATGACGATGACCTCGACATCCAAAATGAAGTTGAAGATCAAGCATGCAAGATCCTCCAAGATCGTGAGTTTTCTCATACAAAATCTTATGATCCAGATTTGATCTCCAAAATAGGTATGGATTCCGAATTCTATTCCATTTGGCATGCACTAGGATGGGAAAATTTTGCTCACATAGAAGAGAAAGGTTCACGCTTTCTCTCCATACAATTCCTTTGCACACTCAAGATAGAATTTCATGGTATTACTTTTCGATTATTTCAAAAAGAATACAACATCCTATGGAAATTATTAAGTGAAATCCTAGGCTTCCATAAACATTTTTTGCTAGAATTAGACAATTTGCTTAAGTTTAACAAACAAAGTTTTTGGCAAGATTTAACTGCTGAGGTCAGATGTAGTGCACCTAGGAATAGCCACTTGCACAACCCCACTTTATGCTTCATGCATAGATGGGTGGCTATGACTATGTTCCTAAGAGGAGATGTAAGGATAGTGGGTGATGATGAGTTGAAAGTTTTATTTGCCATGGTTAAAAATATAAAAGTTGCTCCAGTTATTGCCATGATGACACAATGGTTAGACTACATTCCAAGGGTAGGTCCAATTGAATGCACTTCATTGATTACCCGTATTGCTACTAGGGTAGGAGCACTTGAATATTCTTCATTTGAATACATTGAAAATGAAAGAGAAT
The DNA here is from genome assembly GCA_036927565.1 of Tuctoria greenei. Lineage (NCBI taxonomy): Eukaryota > Viridiplantae > Streptophyta > Magnoliopsida > Poales > Poaceae > Tuctoria > Tuctoria greenei. The sequence continues at coordinate 202,883,738 of JAYESD010000004.1, forward strand.
TAATTGATGAAGAATATTTAGTGCAAGGACATACCCTTAAGCACGATCAAGATGGCTCTTTGATATTTTATTATCACGGCTTTGTTAATGAAATACGGTTACCTAACCCAGATTATCATTTGTACAAATGCCAAGGCTAACCATTGACCTACTTCCCATCGAGGAAGCTGAAAGAAGTAATGTCTATGGCAAGGTAACTAGAAGCCGCACAAGGAGAGCAGCCATGCCCCCAACAATCTCCATGGTCCATGAGTACGAAGAGGAAGAGAACCAAATGGGTGATGCACCCGGATGGACTCAACCTCCATCGTATGATACCAAAGGTCCATCTTGGCATGGGTGGCCAGGTGCTACATGGGAGACACCCTTATCCACTTCAAGCTCTAGCAGCTTGCCTCCAACATCTATGAGAAAATGTCATTCCACTTCGGCTAGAAGTCATCGCAACTATAGCCAAGGAATGACGGACCTCTCTAGACGTATGGAGGAGCTTGAAGTAAGGCATGTGACATCTACAACACTATACAACGGCATGTCCAAAGTACCCAAGACTGGCAACAACACATGGACGCTCAACTCATCAACCTCAACTCCACACTACAACAACAACAAGCCGATATCGCGGCATACTTCGGTCATCAAGGGTTCAACCCTCGACACGTAGGTGAGTGAAGAACAAGCTTGTGGGAGGACCCCCACTTGAGGTAAATTGTATCAAACCCTTTGCATATTTATTTTCCACATCATCACCTTGCATTTAAAAAATAGGATAGATTTTATTTCCAAATAAAGTAAAAGATGTGCGGTAAGAATGACTTGGAATTCACATAGATGAAATGATGAATAGTTGCTCTGTTTTAATTTTCCTAAGTCCCCAGTTTACAACTTACTACTCTCCAACATGTTGCTTTCATTGGCTAGAATTGCTTTTGCCTTGATTTGTAAATTGTTTGTAGCAAAAGCTTAATCCATCCTAAGTTGTTGTGAGATATGATATAGTGATAGGGTTGCTATTCCTAGTTTGATAGTGAAACTTAGATTTCCGAAGAATTTCTAAAAAGGTTTAAGTTATCCTCATTTGATTGGAAATACCCACCAAAGCCATGTGATACATTACATTGATAGACCTTATGCATATGCTATTTGCTTTCGCATTGAGCTTTGTCAAACTAGTATAGACCTATGTGAGATTTCTTTCATTACATTTTGAATTCAAGACTTGACTTGCACATGCTATACCTCTAAACTAGATGTAAGCAAATTTCCATCATACCACCATTCCACGATAAAAAGAGTGTGACACTCGGTTCCAAAAATGAACCAAGTGAACGCATATGTGTGCCCAGGACGTTCAACACACATACACGAGTGCAATCACAAAAGAGTATACAGAAAATTACCACAGAACAAGATTAATTAAGTACTTTTATTACACAATTCATAATATCCTCAAATACAAACTCTAATGATTATTAATGACGAGTTCGACTAATGCAGCCGAAATAAACTAAACTGAGCAACTAAGCAGCATAAGCAAATAGGATACAGCGCAGCTCCAACACTCCACAGGCAAAGCTAATGGTAGACACGGCCTAGAACTCCGCATTATCATCGTTATACTCACAATCCTGACCTGCAACTATTGGTGGGAGAATTGCAAGGGTGAGTACATGTCATACTCAGCAAGTGTGGAAAGTATGACATGTAGCTGATTCAAATGAAGACAATAATAAAGACTAAGTGCTAAAAAGTACTTTAAAACATATGGAATGAAATACATTACTTATATGTGAATACACCCATCATAAACTATGTAATCATTATAATACCAGTCCATATTCATTACCATCATCCATATTCCAGATTTCTCATTACCAATAACCACAATCAATATCATAATTTAATTCATAACCAGCCATAACCATATTATTAACCATAACCATAACCAACCAACCATCCCTAATGCCAATTTCCCTCTAATCATGTAGGTCATCTAGGCGCTCATAACCGAGAGCACGGCTATCATGATAATTTTATTAGACTCTACAGAGTTTGTACCACTTTACTCATGTGTTTGTGATCTCATCACCCGTCGGCGACAAAAGAACCTCCCTTATGTCAATTACACTTCCTTTTGTGTATGGCCAAGAGATCACAAAATAGCTTGTACAAAGGGATTACTAGCCTATATAGATCCCATTGAGGTTTCACCGGTGGCGATGCCTCCAGCTGAGCCCATCTTAGACCAAGGGCCCCCTCTTGAGCCATTCAGATCCCAGGGTAGGCCTACCAATCATCAACAAACCCAATTCGACTACCCCTTACCCAAGCATCCTTAACGGTCCAAATAGCACTAGCAAAGCCCTAATTAATCAGCTACGCCGCACCCATACTTGGCCTCGTGGTGGCACTGTAGTCCTGGATTATTCTCGCATAAATCGGTAAGCAAGCAAACCACCATAACAACCAACCCATCCACATACCAGGCTTGCTTAGATCACCCATTACCATATCATATTAACTAGTTCGTGTTAATCATAATCTCATCAGTGTATAATTAATGGTATAGTTGTTTTCCCATCCCAATTAATTAAGCGAAGCAAAAAGGTAAAAAGCCCTTCCCAACTCTCTACCATGTATTCCAGGTGATAAGGGTGGTTAAACAAAGCTAGTTAACTTCCTATCATTGGATTTCCCATCAAATTGACACAAGCATGCAATTTTGCAAACAAAACATTTATTTTAGAAACGGGATCAATATGCTTTAAGGACACTTGCCTTGCTCTTGGGATTGGTTCGGGTCAAAGCCTTCAAACTCTTTGTGCTAGAGATCCTTCGCATGCTCTCTAGCGCAAAACCGTCTAATCCGCTCAATGAACATACAAGACAAGAAACACAATCAAAGATTGCACAAATATTACTCAATATGGCATGACATGCATGGTTAATGCAATTGTGAAGTAAAACTAGTTAATGGGTTACTATTAATGTTTACTAACTAGTTCTAATAGCTTCTAACAAGTTTATACCGGTTTGGAGTTGATTTGAAACAATTTAGATTTACTTCAATAGGAATTAGATTGCAAAATCGGACAAGTCCGCAGGAGGTCGGACTAGTCTGCATTGCGCAGGAACAACGGATTAGGGTTTTCTAGATCAACGTGAATTTGGATAATTGGGGTTGAATTCACATAAGAAAAAGGAAGTAGATGGTATACCAGGTGTTTAGAACTCCAATGAATCAAGGATCTTGGAGGCACCACTTGGATCTTGAAGATCTAGAGTTGATGAAGAACTTGAAGGTGATTTGTTGACAAAAAACGCGAAATTGATGGAGATCATGATCCACTTTTGTTTCCTCCTCCTCTTCTTCTTGTTCTAGATCTCCTTCTCCCTCCTTGGTGACGGCTAATCACGAGCTAGGGTTTGGGTGTGGAGGAAAAGTGGCAAATAGATGTCAAGTCAAGGGGTGGAGTTGTTTATATAGAGGTGGAGGCTAGGGTTAGATGGATTTCGAGTTTGAGATGAGTAGAGGTCGGTTTGGAGTCCCATATGGGCTCTAAAAGAGTTAGGCATGACGTCCCTAGGCCCACTTAACGTAAAACCCAAGAAACAAGTTGTGAAACAAGAGATCAACTCAGAGTTGTGAACAAAGGGTCGGACCTGTCCAAAGTTGGACAGAGGGATATCAGACAAGTCCGCACTGGACATCGGACAAGTCGGAACTTATCCATAGGGGAAAAACAGACAAGTCTGGCCAAAAATCAGACAAGTCTGACTTTAGTCAGAGGGAAATATGGACAAGTCCGCTGGAATACCGGACAAGTCCAGGGACTTAGCAAAATTTCCAAGAAATTAGAACACCGGACTAGTCCGCATAGGACCGGACAAATCCAAAAGTGTTCAGAGGGAAAAACAGACTAGTCCGCAGCAAAACAGACAAGTTCATTCGAAGTCAGAGAGAAATCAGACAAGTCCGCGCTTCCCGGAATTCTTAAGTGCAGTTTTATTTCTAATTTATTTTAAACTTGTTTATGTGGATTAATGTTAAACATGTATTAGAATGTGTGCAATGCATGATGCATGAAAGTGAGGGTGTTACAAACCTACCCCCTTAAAATGAATCTCGCCCTTGTGATTCGCGCGGAAGAGAAGAGATAGGGAAATTCCTTCTTGAGATCATCCTCCAACTCCCATGTTGCCTCTTATTCTGTATGATGCTTCCGTTGAACTTTACACCATCTAATGACCCTGTTCCTTGTGACTCTCTCCTTGATTTTCAAGATTTTGAGCGGTTGCTCGGCATAAGTTAAGTCTGCCTCTAATTTCAATTGTTCCATTGGCACTTGTTCTTCTGGTACCCTTAAACACTTCTTGAGCTGGGAAACATGAAACACATCATGGACATCTGATAAGTGAGCTGGCATCTCCAACTTATATGCTACTTATCCCCGTTTGTCTAGAATCTTGAATGGTCCAATGTATCGAGGTTCTAGCTTGCCTCTTATGTTAAACCTCTTTTGACCTCTCATTGGTGACACCTTGAGGTAAACAAAATCTCCTACTTCAAAGGCTAGTTTCCTTCTCCTATTGTCCGCATAGCCTTTTTGCCTTGATTGAGCAGCCCTCAAGTTCTCGCGAATAACCTGAACTTGTTTTTTAGCTTCTTGCAACACATCCAAACCAAATACTTGAGTTTCTCCTGTCTCACTCCAGAACAAAGGCGTCCTACACTTCCTTCCATATAGTGCTTTATAAGGCGACATCTTCAAACTTGCTTGGTAACTATCGTTGTATGAAAATTCTGCATATGGCAAGCTCTTGTCCCAACTTTTCCCGTGCTTTAAGGCACAAGCTCCTAACATATCCTCTAAAATATGATTGGTTCTCTAAGTTGGTCCATCCGTTTGAGGGTGATATGTTGAACAAAAATTCAACCTTGTTCCCAAAGCTTCATGCAATTTTTGCCAAAACCTAGAGGTAAATTGAGAACCTCTATCCGATACTATCTTCTTTGGAACCCCATGTCGGCACACAATGTGCTCCATATATAGCTCTACTAGCTTCATGGTGATATAGGTGGTCTTGACAGGAACAAAATGAGCTGACTTGGTCCATCGATACACAATTACCCATATTGAGTCGTAACTGGACTGTGTACGCGGTAAACCAACTATGAAGTCCATTCCAGTTTCTTCCCACTTCCATTCTGGAATCTTCAATGGTTGCGGTAATCCAGTGGGTCTTTGATGTTCCGCCTTGACTCATTGGCACACTGTAGGATCGAAGAGCACGTGAAAAGCTACCAGAGGGGGGTGAATGGTAGATTTAAAAATCTTACGCAGCGGAAACAATTAAACCCCAAACCCTTTCGGCAGAAAAACGATATGTTAAAGAAATCGTGTGTGAGACTAATCTAAACGTGTTTCACCGTGACAAAAGTGATAGATATCAGAGATAATCAAGTCACTAAGACAACACAAAAAGAATCACTCAAATCCGTCGAGGAAAACTCAAGTTATGATCGAAAGATCAAACAATGGTCAATCTGCCCTACCCGAGAAAAAACAGTTCTGGAACGCTGCAAAGAAACTCGTGTAGATCATAGACCACAAATCCAATGACCGTGAAATTTTGACAGATGATGGAAAATCAAGTTGTTAAGACAACCCAAAAAGAACCACGTCAATTGGATCTGTAAAATTCGAGTTATGATAAAACCACCGACGAAAGGTAGTGCTGTCCAGAAACTCGACGAGTAAAACTTGTCTGGAACAAGTCGGACGAACAAGGCACAAAATTTCCTTCAAACTACGAATTTTATTCAATAGAACACAAGAGGAACAGCCCCAAAGTCGTCTACCACGAGCTCTGGGCTCCCTTGCTTATATAACCAGCCCTTAGGCCAACCCAATACCAACTAGGACTCCAATCCTACTCAGATCACGAATCGTAACTTTCCATAACTGCTCAAGATTCTTCTATACGCAGATAGAAGCAATCTTAAGACTTCCAAACACCTTAGGAACGTATCCCACATTCCTAAACAACTCAAATTCGTGACCCACACGAAATCCTATCATAACCAACTCAAATCTTTCCATATTTGAGTCAAACCCGACTCAGCCGCAGCCTGAGTCCATAACCTAGTCGGTTGGACCTTTCTGACCAATTCTTTACGTCCACATCACTTCATCACGCCTCAGAACCATGTAGCCACGTCCATGCACTCCTTGCACACGTGCAAACATCTTCCAATGACGTCCACGATACCTTCATATGCATTATTCTTGATTCAATCATGCTGCGCAACCTCCTGATCAGCTCAACCACAATTCCTCCTGAATTTGGTTGTTGGAACCTCATCTCCTCCCTGAGACTAGTCCAATGGATCCCGTCACCAGCCATGTCTTGAACTCAAGCAACACCTGCACATGAATAAACAACCAATCCATACGAGCCAAAGTCCTCGACTTGACTCAAGTTAGTTCCGAACACAACACCTTACGTGAGCACCTCCCATAAGCATGTTGCAAAGCATATCAAAACGAAATCATCCATATCAACCAAAACACACCAAAAACTTAGCAAATGAATACTAAGAAATCTTTCCAAGAATATAAAGCAAGTACGAAACATTGCAAATGAAAAGCAGAAGCACTTTGGTCAAGTTCCGGACCTTGCCAGAGCAACCCGGAGCTTGAGCCGGAGCTAACAAGAGCTAGTATAACCAAGCTCTCGCCGGAGCTTACAAAAGCTAGCAAGACCTAGCGCTGGAGCTTACCAAAAACTAGTCAAAACTAGTCAACCCAAAGCCGGAGCTGGACAAAGTAAGTTGGAGCTTAGCAAAAACATGCCGGAGCTATCAAATATATGCCGGAGCTATCAAAGACATGCCGGAGCTAAAGATAAAGCTCACCGGAGCTAACCAAAGCTAGTCGGACCTTACCAAGAAGTCGTACCTAGCATCTAACATAGCCGGAGCTACCCAAAACAAGTCGGACCTACCGTCGGACCTTGCTGTAGCTCGAAGCTAGAGTCGGACCTTGATAAAAAGGTGTTTTGGTGATATTCAAAACTTTTATCATCAAAGCCAAGTGTATTCACTACAAGCCAATGTATTCAGCACACATAGGTCTTACAATCTCCCCCTTGATGAATGCATTGGCAACACCATTTAAAATCCGAATATTGGCTTATTCACATAAAAGTTTTGAAGACAATTTCTCCCCCTTTGTAAATCAAAAGTAAATGAGAAGAAAAATTATCCCATATTATTTCTCCCCCTTTATTATCTCTCCTTATGCACATATTCTCTATCTCTTCATGCTTATCTCTCCCCCTTTGACAATGTATTCAGCAAGTCATGAGATATAAACAAATTATCTCTCTCCCTTTAGTTGTTATGAGCATATTATAACATATACATATAAACAAAGCTCATCCAAGTCATACTATCAAGTAACTTACACTATCACATCAATGAGATACATAAAGTAGTGTAAGCCATGCTAGAGATCATATGTAATTTCCAATTTAAGCAAGTCATGATCTCACAAACTTAACTATTTCAAAACCTGAAAGCATGACACTTGTTGTTGCATTTAATATTTTTCAAAGCATAAATTTAGATCATATGATATTTGCAAGAGATTATATGCGCATCTGCCTTATTCTAACCAACCAAGCCAAGCCTATGTCATTTGATAATCAGAAGCTTAAGGACATGGTTTTAGTCATACACAACTTCTTCTAAGTTCATATCTAAGTGCAATGATAAGCCATCTCAAAAGAAGAAGTGCGATGCATGCATATTCTCTTGATCTTTTCTCAATTTATATTTGTTCATAAAAACTCAACATGTGAGTTGATTACTTGATAAATTCTTAATGATTAAAAGCATTTGTGAGCATGCAACAAGTTCAAAACAGCAAGAAAGTTCGACCATGACCAGATTTAGTGTAAGTAATTATTCCAATTACTAGACATGGCAAAAACTACAAAATGTATAACACGAGCAATGTAGTAAGAACTTCCAGCATGTAAAAGGAATCACAAAGTCATATATGTATGAAATACTATGCTCATATTATTTTAATTTCAGATTCACACATAGACTTCCCAAGTTTCAAAAACTCCCCCTCAATTTAATCCATGAGGATGCATAACCCCTATTTCACTACGAATGTAACAAAAACGAGTGAAATCCAATGGTTTTGTAAAAATGTCCGCCAATTGTTGTTCGGTATCTACATGGTGAAGCACAATGTTTCCTTTTTCAACATTATCTCGGAGAAAGTGATACCTAATGTCAATGTGCTTAGTTCTAGAATGTTGCACGGGGTTTTTAGCAATGCAAATAGCACTAGTGTTATCACAAAATAGTGGAACACTATCTAGATCAACCCCATAGTCCTTAAGTGTTTGAACAATCCAAAGAATTTGTGAGCAAGCACTAGCAGCAGCTACATATTCAGATTCGGCTGTGGATTGTGCAACTGAATTTTGCTTTCTAGAGGACCAAGCAACAAGAGAATTACCAAGAAAATGACAAGCACCGGAAGTCCTTTTCCTATCAATCCTACAACCCCCAAAATCAGCATCCGAAAAAGCTTTCAAAGTAACGGTTGAGGAAGAAGGAAGAAAAATGCCAAATTCTTGGGTTCCATGTAAGTACCTGAGAATCCTTTTGATGGCTTGACGATGTGAAACACGTGGGGAAGCTTGAAACCGTGCACAAAGACATACGCTGAATTGTATGTCTGGTCTTGATGTCGTGAGGTACAAAAGTGATCCGATCATGCTTCTATATTCTTTTTGATCCACGGGTTCACCATCTTCATTAAGTTCAAGTGTTGTTGTTGTTCCCATTGGTGTCCGAAGAGGCTTGCTTTTGTCCATGTTGAAGCGCCTTAGGAGGTCTTTGGTATACTTCATTTGATGCACAAAGGTACCCTCCTTGGTTTGCTTGATTTGCAGCCCCAAAAAGTAAGTGAGTTCACCCATCATACTCATTTCAAATTCAGAACTCATCATTGCTGAAAACTTGGACACAAGATCATGAGAAGCACAACCAAAGATAATATCATCCACATACACTTGAACGAATAATGAGTCATTGCCATGTTTAAGCACAAAAAGAGTTTTATCAACCTTGCCCATGGTAAACCCCTTTTCAAGTAAGAATGTTTTTAGCCTATCATACCATGCTCTAGGGGCTTGTTTGAGACCGTATAAGGCTTTGGACAGTTTGTAAACATGATTAGGAAAAATCTGGATTTTCAAAACCCGGTGGTTGTTTGACATAAACCTCCTCATCTATGTAGCCATTAAGAAAAGCACTTTCAACATCCATTTGATATAGCTTAAAACCTTTAGATGCTGCAAAAGCTAACAAAATTCTTATGGCTTCTAATCTAGCGACAGGAGCAAAAGTTTCATCAAAATCTAGACCTTCAACTTGAGTGAAACCTTGAGCAACCAACCTGGCCTTATTCCTAACCACAACCCCATCCTCACTTTGTTTATTTTTATATACCCATTTAGTTCCAATTAAAGTGTGACCTAGAGGTGGAGGTACAAGTTTCCAAACATTATTTCTTTCAAAATTTTATAACTCTTCTTGCATGGCAATAATCCAAGATTCATTAGTGATGCGTGTGATATAACTTTGGGTTCAAAAGAAGCAACAAAAGTAGAATGAGCATGAGAGTTTGGATCGCAAAACCTGGACCGTGTGACTCGTTCGTGCAAGCTTCCAATCATCTGTTGTGGGGGATGATCTTTGTAAAAACGTAGGGGAACAGATGTCTCACAAGCTTCTTCTTCATTAGGTTCATCGTAGATTGATGAGCTTGTGACTTGTGGACGATCAGGACCAGCATAGGTGATAGCCGGAGCTTGTTCAATGTTCGGAGCTGGACACGTGTCAACTTCAGAACTACCAGGCAATATCACCGGCTCTTCTTCATCTTCGAAAATACCCTCCCCCTGAGGATACGGATCTGGTCCTGCAACACCGGAGCTAGTACCTGGGCTAGCTTCATCAAAAGACACTTCACAAGTCTCCACAATTTTGTTAGTGTCAAGTAAAAGCACACGGTAGCCTCTAGTATGAGATGGATAACCAAGAAATATGCCATCAATGGATCTAGGTTCAAATTTATCAAGATTACCATGTTTCTTAACAAAGCATTTGTAACCAAAGACCCGAAAGTGTGTAACACAAGGCCTATGTCCAAACTGAAGCTCATATGGTGTTTTACTTAGCTTAGCACGCAAGAAAACACGATTTGAGACATAACAAGCGGTTGCTAACGCATCAACCCAAATTTTCCTAGGAGTTTGATATTCATCAAGCATAGTCCTAGCCATCTCATCTAAGGTTCTGTTCTTTCTTTCTACAACACCGTTTTGTTGAGGTACATATGGTGAAGAGAATTGATGATCTATTCTATTTTCAGCACAAAAGTGATCAAAAGAATGATTTTTAAATTCAGTTCCGTTATCACTTCTAATTGCTTTTAAAGATCCTGGGTGATCAATCGATAATCTAAGAAATAAAGTTCTAAAGTGACTAAAGGCTTCATTCTTAGACGCCATGAAGTAAACCCAAGAGTATTTAGAATAATCATCAACAATAACAAGAACATACCATTTACCTCCGAAGGATTGAACACGTGAAGGTCCTACGGTGTCAAGGTGCAAAAGTCGACATGGTTTAGTTGTCATGATCATTGTGAGAGGAGTATGTGAACCTGTAATCATCTTAGCATGTCTACAAGAAGAGCACACAATTTCTTTGTTCCCTTTAAGCTTAGGCAGCCCACGTATGCGATCAAGAGCACTAACATGCGTTAGGTGATCAAAGCCTACGTGACCAAGTCTACGATGCCAAAAATATAAGTCCTTTGAATCATTAGCAACTAGACACCTATGCTTAGAGGAAGTCATATCAAAATCAGCTTTAAAAACTCTTCCAAACCGAGACATGTTAAAAATAAGCTCACTATTTGAACCTACAACTTTGCAGCAGTTTTTATTAAAAATAATTTCTAGATTTTCATCTAGCAATTGTGCAACAGAAAGCAAGTTGTATTTCAAATTTTTGACAAGTGCCACATCCTTCAAAGTGTAGTGATCATTTACTCTAACCGTACCCTTAGCAATTATAGGAGTTGAAGAATTATCGGCAAAAGTAACATTCTCTACACGTGACACAAAAGAGAGGGAGGAGAACCAATCTTTGTTACCGGTCATGTGGCGTGAGCAACCTGAATCCACAATCCAAATATTCTCCTTCCTCAAGCGTGTAACCTACATAGAAGCACAATACGTCGATGACTCAATATTGGGGTTAGTCAAAAGGCATTTAGGTATCCAGTACTAAGTCACACGACGTGCAGCAGGAAAAACACGCGAAAGCTAAGATAAAATAGCAGTTTTATGAGTCAAAGATTGAGGTTTTCTGTTCTTAATAGTTGATTTAGAAGTTGTTACTTGTTTAGAGTGAAAACCAGTAGCTCCGGAGGTAAAAGCAGAAGGTCCGGAGGCAAAAACTGAAGCTCCGGAGGGAACAACAGAAGATCCGGGAGCTCTCGGAGCTATCAGAACTACCGGAGCTGCCTTTGTAGATTTCTTGCCAAAAGTTCCAGAAGCAACCTTTTCAAATTTCTGACTCATTAAAGCAGGTTGCATGTTTCTAATTTTCGGTTTAGCATGAAAGTTATGAGATCTAGCAGACATTCTTTCCCTTTTCTGTTGTTTAGCTAGTCTATAACAAAAATCTATGACATGACCATCTCTACCACAGTAGGTACAATGAAACTTAATTTTGTAATCATGTCTCGATGAGCACCCAACATTAGAAATAGAATTAGAAAGCACTCCTGCAGATTTGAAAACCACTTCTTTTTATTTAGGAACTGTTTGAATCAAACCACTTCCTAATGACTTTACAATTTTAGGTGGATGTGCCTTAGCATGAACATGAGAATCAAAACCTAAACCAGTTTTATCTTTGCAAGACTTGGAAGAATTCAACAGCAAGTTTAGATTCTTATTCCCATTACAAAACCGATCTAATGTCCTATGCATGTCATCAAGTTTATTGGACAGATCAAGGCAATTTTCACATGAAGTTTTTCCTTTTAGTTTGCAATTTGAACAAAATTTAACTTCATGAGAACGTAAAGCATTGTTCAATATAGAAATTTCATTCATAGCATCCTGTAGTTTCTTATCAAGATCATCACAAGTAGAACAATGCAAATCAACTGTAGAACAGCTAGCATCTTTCAAGTTTTTATCATTAAGTACAACAAGCTCTTTGTTCTTTTCAATTTCTTCATCAAGTCTATCTAGAGTGGAGGAGTGTGCACTTCTTAATGTGGACAATTGTTCATAGATTAAGTCACATGAGGGACATGCCTCATCACTAGGAATCAAATTTTTAAACGATTAATTTCAGTTTCTAGTGATTCAATTTTAGCAGCATTATCCCTAAGCTTTTTGTCCTTTTTCTTGACAATAATAGTTGCACGAGAAATAGCATCACACATTTCATTGCAGGTAGAACATACCTCATCGTCTTCACTGTTGTGTTCTGCATCCTCTTGACTTGATCTTGATCTTGTTTTGCCCGCCATGAAGCATAAGTTGGCCAGATCATCATCATCTTCATCACTTTCAACGTCTACATCACTTGAACTAAGTTCTTGAAGTGCGGTGATGAAGCTGTTAATTATCTTGCGTCCTATGGTACCCTTCTTTTTCTTTTTGTTGGAATTTCCAGAGGAGGTCCGGACCTTGCTTTGTTTTTCTTCCCGGGTGGTCGGACCTGAAAGGTTAGGGCATTCTGTACGAAAGTGTCCTGTTTTACCACATTCAAAACAGCGTTGAGGTCCAGAGCTTCCTCTCCTTCTAGTTCTCACATATTGCAATGCTTTTGAGAATCTAGTAGAGATGAGTGCCAACTCCTCTTCTGGAAATTCTTCGATCTGCTCTAGGGTTAGTGAGGACAATAAAGCAAGAGTATTGCAAGATGATGATTGGCCGGAGCTAGACATATCACGTTGTGAAACAAATGCAATAGACTTATTTGGGTTCTTACGTGCTAGGATGTCAATTTCATGAGTTTTTAGTTTAGAATAGAGTACATCTAATGTAAGAGAACTCATGATAGTAGATTCACGAATAGATGTGACTTTCATCTCCCAAATTGACATGTCTAATGCACTAAGAAGTTGCCTAGCATTCTCAGCATCAGAAAAATTTACATTGACACTACGTAAGTTGCTGAGAATTTTATTGAAACGAGCAAAGAGGTCATCGATAGACTCACCTGGTTGCATCTCAAAACGCATATATTCCTTTTTGAACATATCTTGTTTTACCTCCTTGATTGTGTTGGATCCTTCATGGTAATCACAAAGAGCTCTCCAAACATCGTATGCTGATCGGATGTGCGCGACACGATCAAAGTCGCTTTGAGTGAGTCCTTGGATGATCAAGTTTTGGGCTTTGTTGTTGTTGTCGACGTCCCGTAGGTTTGTGGCCGTGACTTGATCATTGGGTGGCACCTCATAAGGCTTGTATACCTTCTCCCATATTGCAAAGCCTTGTGCCTGGATGAAGGCCTTCATGCGTGCCTTCCAAACCTGAAAATCAATACCAGCAAACACACAAGGTTTGGCGGAGTACTTCTCCATGATGATTAGTCAAAAACACGTGCAAATCACAAAGATTAGAGCACCGTGGATCTGATACCAATTGTAGAATCGAAGAGCACGTGAAAAGCTACCAGAGGGGGGGTGAATGGTAGATTTAAAAATCTTACGCAGCGGAAACAATTAAACCCCAAACCCTTTCGGCAGAAAAACGATCTGTTAAAGAAATCGTGTGTGAGACTAATCTAAACGTGTTTCACCATGACAAAAGTGATAGATATCAGAGAGAATCAAGTCACTAAGACAACACAAAAAGAATCACTCAAATCCGTCGAGGAAAACTCAAGTTATGATCGAAAGATCAAACAATGGTCAATCTGCCCTACCCGAGAAAAAACAGTTCTGAAACGCTGCAAAGAAACTCGTGTAGATCATAAACCACAAATCCAATGACCGTGAAATTTGGAAAGATGATATAAAATCATGTTGTGAAGACAACCCAAAAAGAATCACGTCAATTGGATCTGTAAAATTCGAGTTATGATAAAACCACCGACGAAAGGTAGTGCTGTCCAGAAACTCGACGAGTAAAACTTGTTTGGAACAAGTCGGACGAACAAGGCACAAAAGTTCCTTCAAACTACGAATTTTATTCAATAGAACACAAGAGGAACAGCCCCAAAGTCGTCTACCACGAGCTTTGGGCTCCATTGCTTATATAACCAGCCCTTAGGCCAACCCAATACCAACTAGGACTCCAATCCTACTCAGATCACGAATCGTAACTTTCCATAACTGCTCAAGATTCTTCTATACGCAGATAGAAGCAATCTTAAGACTTCCAAACACCTTAGGAACGTATCCCACATTCCTAAACAACTCAAATTCATGACCCACATGAAATCCTATCATAACCAACTCAAATCTTTCGATATTCGAGTCAAACCCGACTCAGCCGCAGCCTGAGTCCATAACCTAGTCGGTTGGACCTTTCCGACCAATTCTTTACGTCCACATCACTTCATCACGCCTCAGAACCATGCAGCCACGTCCATGCACTCCTTGCACACGTGCAAACATCTTCCAATGACGTCCACGATACCTCCATATGCATTGTTCTTGATTCAATCATGCTGCGCAACCTCCTGATCAGCTCAACCACAATTCCTCCTGAATTTGGTTGTTGGAACCTCATCTCCTCCCTGAGACTAGTCCAATGGATCCCGTCACCAGCCATGTCTTGAACTCAAGCAACACCTGCACATGAATAAACAACTAATCCATACGAGCCCAAGTCCTCGACTTGACTCAAGTTAGTTCCGAACACAACACCTTACGTGAGCACCTCACATACGCATGTTGCAAAGCATATCAAAACGAAATCATCCATATCAACCAAAACACACCAAAAACTTAGCAAGTGAATACTAAGCAATCTTTCCAAGAATATAAAGCAAGTACGAAACATTGCAAATGAAAAGCAGAAGCACTTCAGTCAAGTTCTGGACCTTGCCAGAGCAACCCGGAGCTTGAGCCGGAGCTAACAAGAGCTAGTATAACCAAGCTCCCGCCGGAGCTTATAAAAGCTAGCAAGACCTAGCGCCGGAGCTTACCAAAAACTAGTCAAAACTAGTCAACCCAAAGCCGGAGCTAGAAAAGTAAGTCGGAGCTTAGCAAAAACATACCGGAGCTATCAAATATATGCTAGAGCTATCAAAGACATGCCGGAGCTAAAGATAAAGCTCACCGGAGCTAACCAAAGCTAGTCGGACCTTACCAAGAAGTCGGACCTAGCATCTAACATAGCCGGAGCTACCCAAAACAAGCCGGACCTACCGTCGGACCTTGCTGTAGCTCGGAGCTAGAGTCGGACCTTGATAAAAAGGTGTTTTGGTGATATTCAAAACTTTTATCATCAAAGACAAGTGTATTCACTACAAGCCAATGTATTCAGCACACATAGGTCTTACACACACATCACATAATGCTACATATTCGGCTATGTCCTTTTTCATGCTAGCCCACCAATAACACGTCTTCAAGTCCTTGTACATCTTCGTACAACCGGGATGAATTGAGTAAGGCGAGTCATGTGCCTCCTTTAGTATTGTCTCCTGAATATGCTTCACGTTAGGCACGACAATCCTCCTACCAAGCCATAGAGTTCCATGTTCATCCTCATCAAACCTGAATTCTCTTCCCTCTTGGGTTCTTTCCATGATTTATTGGATTTCCTCATCCTTTGTTTGACCCTCTTGAATTTCTTGCTCCAAGGTCGGACTTAACTCCATCATTCCCATCTCATTCACAAATCCAAGATTCAACCGTTCAACCTCCTTACATAACTCGGATGGCAACTCTCGAATTGTGAGTTGGTGGCTTACTCCTTTCCGACTCAAAGCGTCGGCCACTACATTGGCTTTTCCTGGATGATAATTGATTCCCACATCATAATCTTTGATGAGCTCCAACCATCTTCGTTTCCTCAAATTCAGGTCCGTTTGCGTGAAAATATACTTAAGACTCTTATGATCCGTATAAATTTCACACATATGACCAAGGATGTAGTGTCTCCAAATTTTCAATGCGTGTACCACGGCTGTGAGTTCCAAATCATGCGTAGGATAATTCTGCTCATGTTTCTTTAATTGTCTCGATGCATGTGCTACCACTTGACCCTCTTGCATGAGCACACATCCAAGTCCTTATCTCGATGCATCACAATATATATCAAAGCTCTTGCTCACATCCGGCAAAATTAAAACTGGAGTTGTTTTTAATCTTTTATTCAATTCCTCAAAACTTTCTTGACAAGCTTAAGTCCATTGAAACGCCTTCCCCTTCATTGGCAATTCTGTCATTGGCTTGGCTATCTTGGAAAAGTCCTTGATGAATCGACGGTAATATCCAGCCATCCCAAGGAAACTCCTTATTTCCTTTACGTTTTGCGGCGGTTCCCATTTCAACACGTCCCTCACTTTTACGGGGTCAACCGATACGCCTCCTCCTGAGATGATATGACCCAAAAACAACACCTCTTTCAACCAAAACTAGCACTTGCTAAATTTGGCGTACAATTGATGTTCTCTCAACTTCTGCAATGTAAACCTCAAGTGTTCCTCATGTTCCTTCTCAACCTTTGAGTAGATCATAATATAATCAATAAACACTACGATGAACTTATCTAAGTACTCCATGAAGACCTTATTAATGGGGTACATAAAGTAGGAAGACACATTTGTCAATCCAAAGGGACATCACGGTGTACACATAAGATCCATAACGTGTCCTAAAAGCTGTCTTGGGTATGTCCGATGGTCTAATCTTTATTTGAATGTATCCCGACCTCACATCGATCTTAGAGAAGACACAAGCATCCTTCATCTGATTGAACAAATTCTCTATGCGTGGCAAGGTGTACTTGTTCTTGATGGTCACTTCATTGAGAGCTCGGTAATCCACGCACATCCTTTGTGACCCATCCTTCTTATCCACAAATAGAACGGGTGCTCCACAAGGTGAATAGCTGGACAATTAAAACCCTTCTCTAGTTGCTCTGTAATCTGCTTCTTGAGCTCCGCTAATTCCTTAGGAGGCATTCTATACGGCCTCTTAGCTATAGGTGCAGTTCCAGGTATTAAATCAATAACAAACTCAATGTCTCGGTCAGGTGGCATACCTGGCAACTCATCCGAAAACACGTCCAAAAATTCACACACCATCGGAATCTCCTCCATTGCAACACCATCCATATGATTGAGCTCCAATTGCTTCGGTGCGTGTTGAGATGCTTCGAATTCTACGGTGATCCCTTCCTCATTAGTCAACTTCACCATCTTTGTGGCACATTCAATGACTCCATTGTGCTTCCTCAACTAGTCCATACCAAGTATAATGTCCAATCATTGAGAATCCAAGACAATGAGGTTGGTGGAGAAGGTTACCCCCCTTATTCTAAGGCTTACTTTTGGACATACTATATTTTTCCTCATGTCTCCTCCAAGAGACTGAACAATTAGAGAAAACTTCATATGAGACATAGGCAAAATATACTTGGCAACATATTTCGATGCAATGAATGACTGCAATACTCCAGAATCAAATAACATAGTCGTTGGGTTGGAGTTTGCGAGAAACATACCAATGACCACATCATCCGCTTGTTGAGCATCCTCCATAGAGACATGGTTCACGTTGCCATGAGCGAAATTCTGCTGTCCACGGTTTCCTTGCAGTTGTCCTCCATTAGGTCTTGGGTTTTGCCTCAGCGCATTGCTTCCTTGACCAATGCCTGACTTGGGACATTGATGTGCAAAGTGTCCAGCTTTAGCACAAGTATAGCACTTCTTAACTCCACCAGAATTATTGGGACGGACTTGATTCTGCGCATTGGCACCAGGAAAGTTGGCACGAGGTGCATAAGGCATTGGAGGCCTAGGTGCTTGCATGAAAGGGCGCTGCTGCACAAACTGAGTTGTGCGTGATGCAAATCCAGGGCATTGTACAGGAGCAGGGGAGCTGTAATATGGCGCATTTGGTGGCGCAAAGTGAGGGCACACATTACTTCCTTGTTGAGGTCATTGGTATGACGCCTTCCTCTTGTTGTCTTGCTCCATCTCACAGACCTTGTTCTCCACAACAATTGCTTTGTCCACAAGTTTTTGAAAGTTGGCATTGTCACAGTTGAGCAATTGTACTTGGATCTCATTGTTCAAGCCTCTCATGAACAAGTATTACTTTCAGCTGTCCCGGCTCACATCCTCGGGCGCATACCTTGAGAGTTGAGTGAATTTGTTGAGATATTCACCCACGCTCGATCTTCCTTGCCTCAAGTTCTCAAATTCTTGCCTCTCAAAATCATACTCCTTCCGACACATAATGAGAACGGAAGCTCTCCTTGAATTCAGCCCATGTAATCCTCTCTTGATTCTCATGAGCATTGCATAAGGAATCCCACCAATGCGTAGCTGCTCCAACTAATTGATGAGAAGCAAATAGAACTTTGTCCTGGTCACTGCATTGGACAATAGCTAGCTTCTTCTCCACGGACTTGAGCCAATTATCGGCATCCATAGGGTCAGCGGCTTGAGCAAAGGTCGGCAGCCCCAGTCCTCATAAACTCTCCCAAACTGTTATGAGGAGGTGGGGGTGGCGATGGAGGCATGTGGGGCTGATTGTTGATGTTACCAGCCTGCAGCTGTCCCACAGTTTGTATCATGGTCTGCATGAGCTAGTTCTGCATAGCCAAAAGCTACTCAATATTGATAGCTCAATGAGCAGGTCCTTGTCCATTGTTGTTCTGAGGTGCTCCATGGTTCTCCTCCTCATCATCGTCATCCCTCTGGTTGCGAGTCCTCACCATCTGAAGAAAAGCAAGAGATAAGAATTTAGAAAACGTCCCTAACTATATGCATCAAGGGATATGAAACTAAACAACTAACTACACTAGCCTAGGTGGACATGGCAATGCTAAAGCATCCCAAAATCCTCTATTAAGCACACAATCAACCAATATATATAGAAACAGCACACCAAACAAGAACACATCGATTCCTAAGTGCTCCTATGTGCTCTAAAGTGTCTGTTCTATCTAGGTTGCGTCCTACGGTCAACCTGTGGCTCTGATACCAATTTGTGACACCTGGTTCCGAAAATGAACGAAGTGAATGCATATGTGTGCCTAAGACATTCAACACACATACACGAGTGCAATCACAAAAGAGTATACAGAAAATTACCACAAAACAAGATTAATTAAGTACTTTTATTAAAAAATTCATAATATCCTCGAATACAAACTCTAATGATTATTAATGACAAGTTCGACTAATGCAGCAGAAATAAACTATACTGAGCAACTAAGCAGCATAAGCAAATAGGGTATAGCGCAGCTCCAAAACTCCACAGGCAAAGCTGATGGTAGACACGGCCTAGAACTCCGCATTATCATTGTTATACTCGCAATCCTGACTTGCAACTGTTGGTGGCGGAATTGCAAGGGTGAGTACATGTCGTACTCAGCAAGTGTGGAAAGTATGACATGTAGCTGATTCAAATCACGACAATAATAAAGGCTAAGTGCTAAAAAGTACATTAAAACATATGGAAAGCAATACATTACATATATGTGAATACACCCATCATAAACTATGTAATCATTATAATACCAGTCCATATTCATTACCATCATCCATATTCCAGATTTCTCATTACCAATAACCATAATCAATATCAGAATTTAATTCATAACCAGCCATAATCATATTATTAACCATAAGCATAACCAACCAACCATCCCAAATCCCAGTTTGCCTCTAATCATGTAAGCCATCCATGCGCTCATAATCGGGAGCACGGCTATCATGATAGTTTAATTAGACTCTGCAGAGTTTTACCACTTTACCCACGTGTTTGTGATTTTATCACCCGTCGGCGTCTAAAGAACCTCCCTTATGCCAATTACACTTTCTTTGGTGTATGGCCAAGAGATCACAAAATAGCCTTTACAAAGGGATTACTAGCATATTTAGACCCATTGAGGTTTCACCGGTGGCGATGCCTTCAGCTGAGCACATCTTCAACCAAGAGCCCCCTCTTGAGCCATTCGGATCCGAGGGTAGTCCCACCAATCATCAACAAACCCAATCCGACTACCCCTTCCCCGAGCATCCATAAAGGTCCAAATAGCACTAGCAAATCCCTAATTAATCAGCTACGCCACACTCATACTTGGCCTCGTGGTGGCACTGTAATCCTGGCTTATTCTCACATGAACCGGTCCTTAGATCTAAAGCAAGCAAACCAGCATAACAACCAACCCATCCACATACCAAGCTTGCTTAGATCACCAATTACCATATCATATTAACCAGTTCATGTTAATCATAATCTCATCAGTGTATAATTAATGGTATAGTTGTTTTCCCATCCCAAATATTTAAGCGAAGAAAAAAGGTAAAAAGCTCTTCCCGACTCTCTACCATGTATTCCAGGTGATAAGGGTGGTTAGGCAAAGCTAGTTAACTTCCTATCATAGGATTTCCCATCAAATTAACACAAGCATGTAATTTTGCAAAAAAAACATTTATTTTAGAAACGGGATCAATATGCTTTAAGGACACTTGCCTTGCTCTTGGGATTGGTTCGGGTCAAAGCCTTCAAACTCTTGGTGTTGGAGATCCTCCGCAATGCTCTCTAGCACAAAACCGTCTAAGCCGCACAATAAACATACAAGACGAGTGTAAAATCCCAGTCTATCCTTAATATGAAGTTCAGTTACCAGTTGTTCTCAACCATAGTGAAGATCAAATATGGTTGCACACATGAACTTGATATCATCAAGTATTTTTCTTTCCCTTATACTTAAATTTTATGAACATGAGGGAGGGATTTCACCAATGACCCTAGGATAATTCAAGTGGCCTTTCTACAAATTTTGGAATTTATTAAATGGAAAAAATTGCTAAGACAAATCAATATGCAGTACTAAATATATTCAAATTAATTCAAACCTTGAATATAACCACTGTACATATAGGCCCTGTCAAAATTATTCAAATCTGAGGCTATACATTTTTCCGTGGCCTCATAATATTCCAAATAGCCTTCCTGCAAAGTTTCAAGATTTTTGAATTTCATTTGCTATTTTATATGAGACACTTAGCAAATTCAAATCAAATTCAAATTTGAATTTGAAATTTAACTGAAACTTGTCCAAATTTGAAATACAATTACAGAATCTGAACCTAGACAATTGATTTGGCCTCTCCACAAAAATCTAGAATTTTTGGACAGTTCTAGTTAGGAGAATTGAAGTTACAGAGGGGTTTAGGATGAAAGGGGCAGTGGGGCCCACCGGCCAAACACAGCCGTGAGTGCTCTATTTCACAGTTGTCCCCGCGATCGACGCCGGGAGGGCACGCTACCGTGACAGGACATGCAGCGGCAAGCAGCTGTGTTGCTAGATGACTCCTCCACCTTTTTAAGGGCCTGCGGCACCTCACCGACGAGTACACCACCCTCTGTTTTGCAAAAACCGATTCCCTTCGCCATTGCTGCCGCATCCTCTTCCCGAACGGTGTGCACCTTGATCTTACCTCTTCTCTGTTCGATGCAAATAGCAAAGATGGCACCAAGACTACACTCTATCGTCTAAACCTCTTATCTCGTCGTGTTATTCATTGTTTGACCCGTATTTTGAAGTCCCGCCGTCGCCATCGCTGGGCCGCTGAGGAGGTCGCCCTCTGTCCACCGTCGACAAGCCAGAGGAAACCTTTTCAGCCCCCGACTTCTATAAGAAAAAAGTGTGTTATCGCGCCTTATGTATGCTCACCAAGTTTCAAGCCACGCCATGCCTTGTAGCGTTCTTATTTCCATATTTTCTGATGATAGTTCATACCTATGTCTCTAAGTTAAGGATTTAATTCGTTTTCTACATCTAATAATTCTAGGCAATAGAGAAGGGATAGTTTACATATCTCTCTGCGAACATTCCGGATCAAAAAGATTTGGAAACCATCGTGTGTCAACCGAGATAGCCGAGTTTTGGTCGCCGCCGGTGAAAAAGCTGCGATTCACCGTCGAGCTCATAGTTCCCAGCCGTTTCTCCCCTTACCTAGTCCTGGTTCATGATCTTCACGACACAAGGAAGCTTTTGGACAAGAAACCAAGGCGTTTGATCTAGAAAAGAGGGAGTTATACCCTGCCCGAGCTGTCGCCGTCGCTGTCGCACCGCCGGTTCCAGCTGTCGGCGAGCCCTGGGAACAACACCGACGTGTTCAGCGTGGTGGAAAACCCCCAGGTGGCAAGTTTGGCTAAGCTCGGCACACAGGAGATACCAGCGGCAAAGTCACCGGCGATCCCCGGCCGCGAGCGCCGCAGTCGCGCGTCGGCCGTCGCGAGGTAGACGAAAGCCTCGCGGGACCCGCCTGTCAGCGACGCTGTCTACACGCGGGATCAGCTGCGGTTCTGGATCCAGTGCGGCTGCGTGGTTGAACTCCGTGGCCCCCGGTGTGGCCCAGTTACGATTGGCCCCTTTAAATGAAGTGGGACCGGCTGCTTTATTCAAATATTTCCCATTGGAAAATAATTCCAGGATTTAACCAAACTTCTAAAAATCATTACTCCTAGTAGTTTTGCTCAAAAATTTCCAAATAAATTCTCGTAGACTCATCTCAATCTATACTTTGCAGTGATGCAATTTATTGGACATGAAACGCCCATATTTTTTATATTTAATTCTTTTGAGCTAACTTCTTGGAAAATTAATTACTCTTGTTCTTATAATTGGAAAATTCCCAATTTTGGTCAGAACGCTCTTGTTAATACACGAGATCTCCGGCAAAAATTTCAAGTTCATTGGTTTTAAATTAATGGGTTGATCAGTGTTCCAAATCTCTATGTAGTTGAAAATTGAGAAAATTACAAAATCAATTTCAGAAATTCCCCCAAACTTGAAAAATCAGTTTCTCCCTGTAGAAGCTTAGAAAATTGTGAAACCAATTTTCCTAGAACCAGTGAGGCCCCTCTACATGGTAATACCACTAGTAGCCATGATAGACCTCTAGAATTTCAACCAAAATTCAGAGAAGGTTTATACTTGTAGGAATTTTAGGGACAACGGACTTCTATGATCTTCTCCTGTTCTTTGCAAGAGTCTTCATTATAGTCCCTAGTATATACCATAAAAGTTACAAAGCCATTTAAGATCATAATCTTATTTGTTTCATGAGATATTAGCTTGTGACCTTAAACATATTATTTATTTTCAAAATCATTCATATATAGTATATGCATAACGTGTAGTAATTGAAGTCAAGGAGCAGCCGGATGCTTTGGAATTCCAGCTGCTGCAAACTAACATAGACTCGAATTCGCATTCAGGTAAGCCCCGGTTTACATTTAAGTTCCTTACAATGTCTTTGTAGTTTTCATTCACCTTACGACTTCAGATGTTTGTGCATTACGTTTAAGGTGTTTGACATCCACTTGCATGACCAAATAACCCAGGGAGTGGTTAGAATAACTCATAGACTCGTGTAGTAACTGCCATGCTTATATTCATAGGGATCCGATAGAAGCTGAGTAGTTGGAATCTACTCGCAAGATAGGATTTTATTACACGGGATGAATTGGATCAAGAAATGATTTATAAATATGAAATTGAGACCGATCAGAGATGAGTAGGAAGCGAAAAGAGGTGGTCTTGGTCGCATATCTCTGACCGTGTCGATTAAGGCTCGTGCCGTGTGCGGCCCTGCTGGACAAGCTTGAATTGTACCGGCGACAGACTGGAGAAATGGGCTGCAGCAAACTGACGTAGCTTGATACTGGTTTGTCAAGGCATACAATTCCATTTTATAGGCATAGGATGAGGGCAGTGATGTGTAAATTAGCTGGTGAGCACGTCAGAGTACGCCCCACGCAGTGACCTCCTGCTCGTGACGGATCGACCGGTTCGGCATTCGAGTGTTAGGTGAAAGGTGTCCATATACGACTAGTACTAAAGTGCTATGTAGGTACTGCTGTAAGTACTCGCTGACGCTTCTGAAAGTACGTATGTGTTGTGTTGACTGGGTGTGTCCTGATTGCAATCACCGTCCCTCGCGGTAATAGAGTACCACTTGTTCACTGCGTTGTGACGTAGTAAATACTGAAGAAGTTAGGAGAATATGATGTATTGAATTATAATTGTTTTGCAACCTTGTATGGCTTAGATATAGAACAATTAAAAGTTTACAGTTTCCCCATACTTTACCTGTAATAGCATTATGTGCTTTGGGCATGTCATATCATCGGCAAAGTGTTTCTTGTTTGATTGTGGAGTCTATAATGTGTCGTGCCTGAAGAATGTCATGTGCTACTTAAAACATGATTATAAGGATCCACTTGTAGGTGTGTCCTTTATGCTATTCCTTACCTATGCTTAGTATTCACCCTTGCATATGTCTAGTGAGACGGGCTAGTCTTGCTGAGCCTTAAGCTCACGTTTGCAGTTAACAAGTTTTTGCAGATTATATGACTAATGACGGGTTCGATGACGAGGCTGCACCCCCTCCAGGGTTTACAGCTGAGTGGGAACCCTGCACGCTGCCGTAAGATGGGTGTTGCCAGTGCCAAGCATCCAGGGCATGGATGACTTTTCTTTTGCATAGCTAGTGCCGAGAGCGTAGCTATGATGTATAGTTCTCTTTCCTTTTTGCTTAGTACTGTAAAACTTCCGCTGTGTTTATAAATAAGGACTTGGTATTGTATTTTATTCTCATTCTTTTCTTGTATACTGTTGGGTGTCGCATCGCACGACACCACCCAATGAGATCCTTGGATGTCGGAATTCCGGTCCCCATAGCATGGTATCCGAGCATCAGTGGGAACGGTGTGCTCGAAAAGAGCATATTTTAAAAAACTAAGGATTATATGAGTGAGGAATTAGCTATATGCCCATATAAGGAGTATCATTAGTATATGATATAAAGGTGGTAAACTAACTACGTGTTATTATATTCTGTAACGATGCTCCGACATCTGGTAAGAGGTAAGGTACGGCACCACAAGTGGGTCAATTGCGGTAAGCTCACCATGCGAGAGGTAGCATGAAAGTCTTTCCGTGGCTTGGCATGGAAAGTTTAATAGGAGTCTCTAAAACGTTCCATGTTTCTGAGAACCAATGACACGCGGTACCCCAACGTGCTTCAAAGTTAGTGAGAACCCCCGTTGGGTGGTGAATAACCCAATAGTATGCATCTCTAGAACTATTCATGTTCTATGGGAGCATGCGAAACACGTATGCCCGAGCGTGTATAAGCCTGTTTGTGCGGGAGTCTTTGCTGTACAGACGTAGTACAACCATATACCTCGAGACATGACATCGCTTGAGGGCGACTCACCAGAGTCGTATGCATTTACTTTCATATATATTATTATTGTGACTGCCTGTTATGTTTCCCCATGCCGCCCTTGAGGTGTGAAGGTGTGAAAGGGGATTGTTTCTCTTCTGCAGCACTAACTACAGCAGCGACCCATGTAGAACACGTTTGCGAGTGAACGATACTAGGGCCACCTATAAACGTATCCGGATATACCAGTTAGAATTTTCTTTGGTGAGGCATGTAGTACCGTCAGTATCGACTTTGATACTTGACCATCCCTAATGGAAGAATGGTTGCATTACATTTGGAAAGTCTAACTATCAGGTGCTGGTAGGTTCGGACTCCGCAGAATGAGTTTTGACTCGACAAAGGGTTATAACTAAGATTCTTGATTTCTGGCAGAAGTTTGCTCAACTTCGCCAGGTTGTAATCTTGATTAGTTATGAATAAAATTAGGGGTATGCTATATGGATGGAAATCTCTTGAAGACCTCTACAACTTTTCTGTTGACCATTAAGGCAGAAAAGCTTGATAATCTGTTAAAATTTGGGGTATGCTTAAACTGCTCCAGATGACCATACCATTGCACCAGTCTCTGTATTTTTGCCATAAATCACTGTAGAAAAATCTTCTGCCTTATTTTGATACATATCTGGAAAGGGTAGAAGGATATCTACAGATTTGTTATTCAATGTTTTTCCTGATTCGAATTTGAGGCAATTCAAATTTCGAGTTCGAGACGGTGAACTGCAGGGCTGCTGTTGAAAAACAGTCAGTTCATCTGTTAAGTTGGGATAGCTCTAGCTTTTAAACCAGAATAGTGACATGGACACATATATACATTTATGGAAACCTTAGGACGTCCTCTATAAACTTCATGTTGCACCCATGGCCTGAATCTTGGTGTAACTGTGTTTATTCCTATGGTCGCAAACTTGGTTCTGGCCGACCAGAACTTGAAACAGTTTGCACATAGTTTCGAATTTGCATGCTGTACCTGTATAACAAATGATTCATGGCTAAAATCTTTTACTTATGGATTGTTAAATTGATGTTATACAATGTTTATTTTCTCATTACCTCAATATATTGTTTTGATATACCTGTATAAATTGTGGAAATAACCACATATACAGGGGAGGTTCTGTCAAAATTTCCAGAAAACATGGGTGAACTTCAAACCTGTATAGATTGTACTTCCTAGATACCCTGGAGCTGTATGAGTACAATATGGAAAGTTTGTAAAGTTTAATACAACTTTTGTATTCAACCCAACATCTGGTTCTGATGTTTCCGGTATAAAAATTTTGAATTTATACAGGAAGGTCAGCTAGAACAGACTGTGATCACTAATCCAACTTTAAATTTTCCTTGAATTATTGGAAGTTGGAAACCTTTTCATTGTTGAAGTGTCCTTTCCACGGATGGAGGATTTGATGGTACACCTACAGAACGTATGGGTGTTCGCAACGTGTGCTCATCGGAAAGGATTTCCGGAATTGTTCATAGCGCTGCTTCAACGGTTCAGGTATCGCGACTGAATGTGGCCTAGAGGGGGGGTGAATAGGCCTTTTGAATTTCCTGCACACTTAATAGAATCGTCAAAACTTAGTTGGCCGGACTAGTCTGGTTGTGTGGGCGGACTAGTCCGGTGTGCAAAAATTATGTGTGTTGATCAGGTATTAATTGGAAAAATAAATTTCTTTCGCAGCGGAATTGAGAACAACTGATATTTTTACTTGATATTAGTATAAGAATGCAGGTGTAACTTCTAATTGCCTTATGTTGAAGTTTAGCACTCAAATGATCTAATGAACAAAATTTAAACTAAATGAGACACAAGACACACGAATTTTTCCCGAGGTTCGATCTCACCACAAGATCTACGTCCTCGTTGAGGAAGCTCACACAGAGTCGGGTCTCCAACCCTTTCCCTCTTCAAGTCACCACGAAGGCCGACTTGATTCCACTATCACGGGTAATCACCAAGTTTGTGGGGCAACCTCACACGTTGAGGACTCCCACGAGAATTACAATGAAAAGGTGATCAAATACACTCAAAAGTATTACAATGCAGAGTATGAGTGTAGAAAGATCAAACCCCCAGAGCTCGCAATGGAAGAATGACGATCTCCCAATCCCGAATCCAAGTGTTCAATTGATTTCACTCTTTTTGAACTTTGGATGTGTGGGGAGATGTGTTTTGGGCTCTTGGGACGAAGTGGCGACGCTAGGGTTTTCTCTTTGATCAATATTCGACGTGTGTGTTCATAGGAAAGTCGTGGACTCTCTATTTATAGGGTTTCCAAAAGCTAGCCGTTGAAAAACCCTAACACCGGACTAGTCCGGTGCAAGTCCGGACTTGTCTGGTCCCAAAGTGTTTCGAGGTCCAGAAAGTTTGCCGAACCAGTCCGGTCCAACCTCGGACTAGTCTGGTGCGTTGTGAAAGTGACTCCAGAAAGTTCATCGGACTAGTCCGCGGACTAGTCCGATCTCCACGAATGGGAGATTACAGAAAGTTCAACGGACTAGTCCGGTCAATGATTGGACTAGTCCGGTCCCTCAGTATGAGAGACTCCAGAAACATCAACGGACTAGTCCGGTGGAAGAACGGACTAGTCCGGTCTCCTTGTGAGTGGGATTCCAGAAAGGTGAACGGACTAGTCCGGTCCCTGATCGGACTAGTCCGGTGCTTTGTTAAAGTTAGGTTAGTTTTAATCCCTTACCCTCGCGCAAAGTTGTGATCTCTTGGAGTGTGTCTTTCATACACTCCCTATACATTCAAAATCTATTTTGGTCTTCCAAGCTTCATCAAAGTATTTCTCTTTGAACACCACTTCATTTTTCACCTTTTTGTGTGCACCGAAATGTTTCACTTGTTTGTCCTGCAATCATCTCAGTAGTTTCATTAGGATCTCATATGTTTGTCATCAATTAGCCAAAACCCACAAGGGATATCCTAGATGCACTTACAATCTCCCCCTTTTTGGTGATTGATGACAACCATTTGAGATATCACAATTGAGAATAAAATCTTGATTTTCATAAGGTGTGCACATATGAGAATAATGATAAGTCCACAAAACAATTTCTCACATATACACACACCTTATGGTGGGGTGCCTAACAAGTGTGTGATCAACAAGGTGTGATGAAGTAAAGATAATCAACAATGAGTATAAAGATAATCATCCAAGCAACAATAAGCATCACACATAAGAGAAGAAATAGTGCATTACAAGGTTTTAAAAATTAAGTACACATGTCCTTGATCACAAAAACATAAAGACACCAACTACTCTCAAACTATTAGACTTAATCTCTCCTAGTCTCAATCTCTCCCCCTTTGGCATCAAGGCACCAAAAAGGGAAAAATTGAGGGGAATCACTCATCGTCACTCTCTTCCCCCATCTCGGTCCGGTCCTCATCTTCACCACCATCATCATCATTTGCCGGAGCGGACTCTTCCTCGGAGTCCTCGAAGGCGGGCGGGGATCCCACCGGCTCAATCTCCAGCTTGTCGCAGATTGCTTTGATGTTGGCATTGACATATTGTTGATGCTTCTTCTGCCTGACTTCAATCTTGCGGCAGCAGGCAAAGATAGAGGTGAGCATTTTGAGCACACCACCGGAGGGTTCATGAGCAGGTGCAGAGCTAGGAGGAGCAGATGAGGATCTTGTTGCATTCACATCTCGAGCCTGCTTAGTCCTCCTCCCAGCTTCAGGGGAGGGAGGTGCATCAGGAGCTGAAGGTAGAGTGTACTCGGTGGGCTTTTGCGGTTTCATCCCCGTATGGTGAACATCCTTGTCGAACTCAAGTCCAGTCACCTTCTCAATCATGTACATGATGTACGGGGCATACCCACAAGATCTGTTTGGAGTAATTGAGATGTTCACAATGTCATTGTAGATGTATTCAAAGACATTGAACGGTCTCCTCCCACCAATGACCTTCATTAGGGTCCTCAAGGTTCCTGGAATAGTCCCCGCATCTCCATCTTTTGGGGCTATTGTCTTCCTCAAAATTCTGTTGAGGACCACATAGAAGGGCTTCAAATATTTGATAGTGGGAGCAACATACGGCATCCTTGTGTCATAGAGAAATGTGAGCTCATCCTTCTCCAGGGGTTGCAAGTTGTGGATGACTAGATCATGATCCAAGGTATGCTCAAGGTGGAGAATCCTTGCAAACTCATCATAAGTGACACTATACTTGGAACCATGGGTCATCCAAGTAAGACTGTCTCCATCACCCCGAGCAAAGTAGAGGGTAGAGTAGAATTGGGCGATTACCTCATTGTTCCAGTCATTTTCAAAGGAAAACAGTTCCTTCAGTCCGTGCCTCTCTAGAGACTCAACCACCTCACGGAAAGCAGGATACTTCTTTGACTGCATGTACCCGATGTTCACCCATTGACTCTTCACAACGGGATTCTTCATCTTCATGTACACATGCTCGTAGTAGTCGGCATGGAAGTTGCTCCAAAATCTTGGGTCTGAGCATTGCCGAGGTTGAGCATACACATCAACCTGCCTGAAGCTGTCGGCAAGATCACCCCCTTTTCCAGTGAAATCCTTGCTTGAGCGTTGCCTGTTGCGGTGACTTGGGTTCTTCATTTTCAAGGGTCCAATGGGACCACTAGCAAGCCCTTTTCCCTTGTTGAGAGTCCTCTTTGGCCCTGAGGAGCTCTCACCGGCCTTTCCTTGGGCCTTCTTCACAACTACCCTCCTTTTCTTGGGCAAGTTGTCGTCGGAGGGTGGAGAGTGCACATTTACATCATGCCTTTTCTTCATGTACCTCTCCTTGGCTCTCTTCACCTTTTCGCGCTCAACTTCTTCATCAACATAGAAGGAGCTATCATCTGAGCTTGAAGACATCGTGCCTAACAAGGGGTTCATGATTTAGATGAGAATTAACTAAGAATGAAGGTGATGTGAGGATTCAAGTGTCAGAGACCGGACTTGTTCGTACCTAGGAGCCGGACTAGTCCGGCCTGGCACAAGAACCCTAACAAAGCTAGAATCACAACTTCTATCTAGGGTGCAAATGAGTATGAAGGTGAAAGGAATACATCTCTGAAGCTAATGTACTTCCTTAGAATCAAGAGAAACAAACTAGGACTAGAAAAGTTGAGAGTTTGATTTTAGGGAGAAATTTACCGAGATTTGAGGATTCGCGTTGAAGGAGCGCAAATCTGTCCGGATGAGTTTGGAGAGGAGTACCAACTCTACGAGGGGAGAGTTTCCCACGGAGAGAGCTTGGATTTTGAGGGATCAACTCGAAAATCACCTTTTGGGGGCTAGGGTTTGAGAGGAGAGGGTTTAGGTCAAGTGGAGGGAGATTTGAAACGGGCCAGCTGCTTATATAGGCAGCCGACCGGACTAGTCCGGTCTGGGGGTGGACTAGTCCGGTGTCCCTGAAAACCCTAGGAAGAGGGATTATCCGGACTAGTCCGGTGGAAAGCCTGACTAGTCCGGTGATACTGGACAAACTAAGTATTTTGAGATAACTAACAGTGATCCAAGGACAACTTTTGCAAATAATCTTGGTGATTATGACCAGAAAGCAATCAACACAAAAACATGGTCATAAATTCCAAGATTTCTTCATTAAAAATAGTTTTCTTAGGAGGAAAAAGAGAGGTGAGGGGCAGTTTTAGCAATAAAATGTAACATTTGAAGTATCAACCAAATGTGCAACGTTTCAAGCC
Organism: Tuctoria greenei; assembly: GCA_036927565.1. Classification (NCBI taxonomy): domain Eukaryota; kingdom Viridiplantae; phylum Streptophyta; class Magnoliopsida; order Poales; family Poaceae; genus Tuctoria; species Tuctoria greenei. The sequence goes on from JAYESD010000004.1 coordinate 202,914,984, forward strand.
ACATTTCGAGAGTCAAGAATATTAAGTTCATTCCTAAGTTCACAAAACCTTTTCTCATCCAATGGTTTGGTAAAAATATCTGCAAGTTGTTTTTCAGTTCTAACATGTGAAATAGCAATGTCACCTTTTAATGAATGATCTCTAAGAAAATGATGACGGATATCTATGTGCTTAGTTCTTGAGTGCTCTACTGGGTTGTGTGCAATTTTTATAGCACTTTTATTGTCACATAGAAGTGGGATATGGTTAAGATTGTAGCCGTAGTCCCTAAGGGTTTGCCGCATCCAAAGTAATTGGGCGCAACAGCTACCGGCTGCAACATATTCTGCTTCTGCTGTGGAAAGGGCAATAGAGTTTTGCTTTTTAGATGACCAAGATACCAGGGACCTACCAAGAAACTGACAAGTCCATGACGTGCTCTTTCTATCGACTTTGCATCCTGCATAGTCGGCATCGGAATATCCTATCAAGTTAAATTTGGATCCTTTGGGATACCAAAGGCCCAAGGTGGGTGTGTGTACAAGGTACCTTAGGATTCTTTTTACAGCAACTAAATGACACTCTTTAGGTGCAGCTTGAAACCTTGCACACAAGCAAACACTAAGCATAATATATGGCCTAGATGCACATAAATAAAGTAAAGAGCCAATCATGGACCGATATACCTTTTGATCTACATTTGGACCATCTTCATTGAGGTCGAGATGTCCATTTGTGGCCATGGGTGTCTTGATGGGCTTGGCTTTGTCCATATTGAATTTCTTGAGAATGTCTTGTGTATATTTGGTTTGGCTTATAAATGTACCTTCTCTTAGTTGCTTCACTTGGAATCCCAAGAAGAACTTTAATTCGCCCATCATTGACATCTCGAACCTATCTGTCATAATTTTGCTAAACTCTTCACAGAAGATTTGTTAGTTGAGCCAAAGATAATGTCATCAACATAAATTTGACATACAAATAAATGATCATCATAATGTTTAGTGAAAAGTGTATAGTCAGCTTTACCAATTTTGAATCCATTCTGAGTTAGAAAATCTCTAAGACACTCATACCAAGCTCGAGGAGCTTGTTTGAGGCCATAGAGAGCCTTACGCAGTTTGTAGACATGGTTGGGATACTTCGGGTCTTCGAATCCTAGTGGCTGCTCCACATAAACTTCCTCCTTGATTGGGCCGTTTAAGAAAGCGCTTTTGACGTCCATTTGATACCGCTTAAAATTATGGTGAGTAGCATATGCCAATAAAATACGAATGGACTCAAGTCTAGCTACAGTAGCGAAAGTTTCATCAAAGTCCAAACCTTCGACCTGAGAATAACCTTTGGCCACCAGTCTTGCCTTATTTCTTGTTACTACTCCATGTTCATCTTGCTTGTTCCGAAAGACCCATTTAGTTCCGACTATGTTCGCCTTTGGTCTCTCCACTAGCTCCCATACTTCATTTCTCTTGAAGTTGTTCAGCTCCTCTTGCATTGCAATCACCCAGTCTGGATCCCCTAAGGCTTCTTCTACCCTGTATGGTTCCAGAAAAGACACAAAAGAGTAGGATTCACAAAAATTTGCAACTCGAGATCTAGTAGTTACTCCCTTTGCAATATCTCCAATGATGTTGTTGACAGGGTGGTCTCTTTGCACGCTCTGGTGTACTCTTGGGTGTGGAGCTTGTGTAGTTGCTTGTTCTTCATTATCTTCATGTACATTTTCTCCCCCTAGATCATTGCTTCCATGATGGTCCTGATCTTCTTGACCTCCCTCCTTTTGATCTTGTGCAAGGGCTCCCCCTTGATCATTGCCTCCGCGTTGAGGTTCAACTTGTGCATTTGAGTCGAATGTTTGCTCTTGTGGTAAGATATCGCCAAGTCCCATTTTCTTCAGTGCTTCATATGGAGCTTCCTCTTCATCTAGCACACACTTATCAACTTGCTCCACTTGGGAGCCGTTAGATTCATCGAACACTACATCACATGCTACTTCAAAAAGGTCGGACACCTTGTTGAAGACACGATAGGCGTAGGCATTCGATTCATAACCGAGCAAGAATCCTTCATCGGACTTTGAAGCGAACTTAGAGGCCCTCTGTTTCTTGTTCAGAATAAAACATTTGCAACCAAAAACTTTAAAATAAGAAACATTTGGCTTTTTACCGGTAAGGAGCTCATATGGAGTTTTCTTCAGTAGTCGATGGAGGTACAGTCGATTAGTGGCATGGCAAGCGGTGTTCACCGCCTCTGCCCAAAACCGATCTGATGTCTTGTATTCATCCAACATGGTTCTCGCCATTTCGATTAATGTTCTGTTCTTCCTTTCGGCCACTCCATTTTGTTGAGGGGAGTAGGGTGCTGAGAATTCATGCTTTATCCCTTGTTCATCGAGAAACTCTTCAACTTGGAGATTCTTGAATTTTGTCCCGTTGTCACTTCTGATGTTCTTTATGGTTGATGAGAATTCGTTCTGAGCTCTTCTCAAGAACTTCTTGAGAATCCCTTGAGTTTCTGATTGATCATACAAGAAAAATATCCAGGTAAATCTTGAAAAATCATCAACAATTACTAAACCGTATTTGTTACCGCCGATGCTGATGTACGAGACTGGACCAAAAAGATCCATGTGGAGAAGTTCCAGCGGTCTTGCGGTGGTCATCACATTCTTGGCGGGGTGTGATGCACCGACTTGTTTTCCTGCTTGACAAGCGCTGCACAGCCTGTCCTTTTCAAAAACCACATCCTTAAGACCACGGATGTGACCACCTTTTAGAAGTTTCTGCAGATTTCTCATCCCAACATGGGCTAGCCGTCTATGCCATAGCCATCCCATGTTGGTCTTAGCAACCAAGCAAGTGTTGAGTTCGGCTTTATCTTTGTTGAAGTCAACTAGATAAAGCTTGCCCTTCAACATTCCCTTGAATGCAATTGAGCCATCGCTTCTTCTAAAAACAGTCACACCCTCATCAGTGAATAAGCAGTTGTAACCTTTGTCGCATAGTTGGGATATTGACAAAAGGTTATAATCTAGAGAATCTACGTGTAAAACATTTGACAGGGTATGTTGAGAGGATATTTCAATGTTACCGCTACCAAGGACCTTTCCTTGGCTGTTGTCTCCGAAGTATATGCCTTCACCTGGATCCTTGTTGTGCTCGTACTCCACAAACATACCTCTCTCTCCGGTCATGTGATTTGTGCATCCGCTATCAAGTACCCATTTTGTTCCGCTGGAGGAGTAAGCCTGCAAAAAGAATTATTCCTTGGTTTTAGGTAACCAAGCTTGCTTGGGTCCTCTCAGGTTAGTCACAAGAGTCTTTGGCACCCACACACAAGTTTTCAAGTTCTTGTGGCGTGGCTCTGTATATTTGGCAATGACTCTTCCATTTTTGGCTTTCATAAGAACATAAGAAGCATTAAATGTATGAAACAATGTTTGTGGTTCAGATTCATGAGATTTTTCCTTGACAAAGACAATTCTATTCTTAGCATGATTAGAAGTAGGCATGTGTTTGTTCTTATCAAAACCAAGGCCATCTTTGATATTAGGAGGTCTAGTGACCATGTATGCACTGCGTGCATATTTGATCTTCTCCTTATCAAAGATGCCTCTTGGAGGGGCATGCATATTACGAGAAGTTGATGTATTAGAAATAATATTCTTCTTACTAGAGCAAGTGCAAGTTCCGATTGTTGTCAAACTCATATCTTTGGAGGAAGAGCTCTTGGAGGAAGAAGAGTCACTTTGCTTGAGCGACTCAACTTGCACCTCAAGGATCTTGTTAACTTTTGACAAGTTAGCAAGTTCTTCCTTGATTGCAATATGCGAGTCTTTTAGCTTTGAGTAAGTTTCCTTACTCAAGACTAGCTCAACTTCAAGCGACTTGTTCTTCTCTCTTTCAAGCTCGAGAAGCTTTTCAACTTCTTGATATCTCTTCCTTTCACGGATGAGCATATCTTCTTGTTGATCAAGAAGTTCCTCCTTCTCAAAAATTTCGTTCGACAACATTTCCATTTTCTTTAGAGCAATTTTACTTAGTCCTCTAAACATTTCTTCGTTATCGCTAGAGCTGTCAAAGTCATCAATAGAGGAATTTAGCGTAGGAGGAGTGAGCCGTACCTTTTTCTTGCCTTCCTTAGCCATAAGGCAAGTGTGGTTGTTCATGTCCTGTCTTCCCATGTTTGGAAAGAGTGTGGCCTTCATAGTAGGCTTCTTGATTGCAATAGTGGCCATCTCTTCTTCTTCATCGGAGGAGGACTCGTCGTTTGAGTCTCACTCCTTGCCAATGTGAGCTTGATGGTTTTGTCTTCTTTTTCTGAAAATTTTCTTTTCTTGAGATCTTGTTTCCTTCTTCTTTTTGTTTTCTTCATAGGGGCAGTCCATCATCAAGTGACCATACTCTCCGCAGTTGTAGCAAGTGCGTCGAGCCTTGGATTTTCCTTTGTCCTTGCTTTTGCCTTCATTTGAATTATTGTCGTGTCTTCTTTTCATCATTCGCTTAAACTTCTTGATAAAGAGTACCATTTCCTCATCATCAAGATTGGTGCTCTCGTCACTTGTGTGCCCATCGTCTTGATCTTCACGAGCTCCTTTGAGTTTGGGTCGACATGTAGCTTTGAGAGCGACCTCTTTCCTTTTGGAGGAAGTGAGTTCGTCCAAGTCTTTGACATATTTTGCCTCTTTCTCCATCATCTCGTGATTTATGATCTTCCCCAACAACTCATTGGGGGTCAATTTATGAAAACCGGGGCTTTTCTAATCATTGAGCAGAGTGTGACATTTCTTGGCATGAAGGCTCTAATCATTCTCTTGACTACCTCGTGATCCGTCCATTTCTTACTTCCATAGGCACGTAACTTGTTGATGATTGCCTTCATCTGGTTGTACATGTCTTGAGGTGATTCGCCTTCTTCAATAGAGAATCTCCCCAACTCTCCTTCAAGCATTTCTATTTTTGCTTCACGAACCGATCTATTTCCTTCGTGAGCCGTCTTAAGTGTATCCCAGATTTCCTTTGCACTTTCTAAGCCATCAATCTTGGTGAATTCCTCTCTACTTAATGATGATGTGATCACGGCGACGGCTTGTGCATTTCTGTGAATCTCTTGTTCTTGTTCTGTGGTGAGTTCTTCATCCGTGTCTGGGATATCTATGCCAGTGCAAACAATGTGCCATAGACTAGGATTTAGGGATATTAGATGCATCTTCATGTTGTACTTCCACATTGTATAGTCGCTTCCGTCAAACTGTGGAGGTTTTCCCATAGGAATAGAAAGATAATGGTTGTTTGAGTTGAGACGGTTGTAGTTGTAAGGCTGTCGGGAGTAGTCGTGATGACCGCTCCCCATCGTCTTCTCTTCTTCCTTTCCTTTTTGTCCTAGCAGCTTCTTTCTCAGAAGTGCCTTCAATTGTCGCACTTCTTCATCATCGTGTGGGCTCTCTTTCAGCACATCAAAAGCTTTAGTTTCTTGTTCTTCCTCATTGATGTTCATCTTCGAGATATCGTTGTTCTTCTCAGAGGCCATTAATCTCTCCGAGATGTGAGTCTCGTTGGTGGAGAACCTTGCTCTGATACCAATTGAATGTGGCCTAGAGGGGGGGGGGGGGTGAATAGGCCTTTTGAATTTCCTGCACACTTAATAGAATCGTCAAAACTTAGTTGGCCGGACTAGTCCGGTTGTGTGGGCGGACTAGTCCGGTGTGCAAAAATTATGTGTGTTGATCAGGTGTTAATTGGGAAAATAAATTTCTTACGCAGCGGAATTGAGAACAACTGATATTTTTACTTGATATTAGTATAAGAATGCAGGTGTAACTTCTAATTGCCTTACGTTGAAGTTTAGCACTCAAATGATCTAATGAACAAAATTTAAACTAAATGAGACACAAGACACACAAATTTTTCCCGAGGTTCGATCTCACCACGAGATCTACGTCCTCGTTGAGGAAGATCACACAGAGCCGGGTCTCAAACCCTTTCCCTCTTCAAGTCACCACGAAGGCCGACTTGATTCCACTATCACGGGTAATCACCAAGTTTGTGGGGCAACCTCACACGTTGAGGGCTCCCACGATAATTACAATGAAAAAGTGATCAAATACACTCAAAAGTATTACAATGCAGAGTATGAGTGTAGAAAGATCAAACCCCAAGAGCTCGCAATGGAAGAATGACGATCTCCCAATTCCGAATCCAAGTGTTCAATTGATTTCACTCTTTTTGAACTTTAGATGTGTGGGGAGATGTGTTTTGGGCTCTTGGGACGAAGTGGCGGCGCTAGGGTTTGCTCTTTGATCAATATTCGACGTGTGTGTTCATAGGAAAGTAGTGGACTCTCTATTTATAGGGTTTCCAGAAGCTAGCCGTTGAAAAACCCTAACACCGGACTAGTCTGGTGCATGTCCGGACTTGTCCGGTCCCAAAGTGTTTCGAGGTCCAGAAAGTTTGCCGGACTAGTCCAGTCCAACCTCAGACTAGTCCGGTGCTGTGTGAAAGTGACTCCAGAAAGTTCATCGCACTAGTCCGCGGACTAGTTCGATCTCCACGACTGGGAGATTACAGAAAGTTCAACGGACTAGTCCGGTCAATGATCGGACTAGTCCGGTCCCTCAGTATGAGAGACTCCAGAAACATCAACGGACTAGTCCGGTGGAAGAACGGACTAGTCCGGTCTCCTTGTGAGTGGGATTCCAGAAAGGTGAATGGACTAGTCCGGTCCCTGATCGGACTAGTCCGGTGCTTTGTTAAAGTTAGGTTAGTTTTAATCCCTTACCCTCACGCAAAGTTGTGAGCTCTTGGAGTGTGTCTTTCATACACTCCCTATACATTCAAAATCTATTTTGGTCTTCTAAGCTTCATCAAAGTATTTCTCTTTGAACAACACTTCATTTTTCACCTTTTTGTGTGTACCGAAATGTTTCACTTGTTTGTCCTGCAATCATCTCAGTAGTTTCATTAGGATCTCATATGTTTGTCATCAATTAGCCAAAACCCACAAGGGATATCCTAGATGCACTTACAGCGACATACCGAGCTATTGGGGCAGGGAATTCAATGACGGAGGTGTGACAAGATGCACCATCTATTTGAGGTGCCCGCTGGTCCGCCATATATTGGATGGGCTCCTTTCTCCATCCGGGTGAAAGGGGCTCAGTTGGAAGACACGTGGTGTTTTGCTGCGAGTGTTGCTATTGCAAGGTTTTGTAAGCTTCATTTTTGTCATTTGGCGGGCACCCCGTTCTCGCTCTTTCCATTCGATGGTAGAGCTAGTGAGGAGTGGGCAAGTAGAATAAGTGCATATTATGGCATTCACGGAGAGGTACCCAAGATAATCTTGGCATTATATGCAGCATCATCGAGCCAAGTGAGCGTTACCCAACATCTTAGCATTAAAGGGTTGTTGGGTGATATGAAGCAAGCTTTGATTCGAGGAGATCATTTTGAGTGGGCCAATGACTCACTTAGAGCCATGATTTCTCCTCTCAACCGACGTTTAAATGTTAGGGAGAATCGGTGGCATCGAGCTATTCAAGACCTATCGGAAGCTCGCCAGGAAGCGCAATGCGCAGAAAGCGCATTGGAGGCGAGTCAACTTGAGGTACAGCTGCTGGATGATCAGTTGTGTACGGTAACTCAAGAACGGGAGGAGACTCAGGATTTGAGAGACAGTTGCGAGCATGCAAGAAAGGAATTGGAAGACTATAAGATGTTTCTTCTACAGGTTGATGTGTAGTCATTAGTTGTCGCGACATCATCGGTGGCGGGTGAGGTAGCAACTCCTGCTCCAGCACCCGCACCTGTGGCACCAATTTATGAGGATGAAGAGGAAGAAGAAGATCCTGAGGAACATGAGTACATCGATTAGGATGTATCGGAGTAGGATGGGGCAACATTCCTACAATCACGGGGCAACATATAGTTTAGTAGTTGCTCATGTTTATTTTGTGGCCATGTTTATGTCATATTATAAAGAGTAGTGGGTGTGTATAAGATGACAAGGTGTGTATGACATGTCATGGGGACCAAGTATAGTAGGGATGCACTTCCGTAGTGGGAGTCCGTTATTTTGGAGTTCACTACTGTAAACTTGGTCATGAGATAATATATCTTGTATAAAGTTTGTACTTTATCAATATATGTGAACGTTATGCACTTATTCCCTTGTCAATATTCGCACTACTATAATATGAATGAATGAAGGAAAAACAAACATGTTGCTGATTTTAAAAATCATATGGATGCAGAATGATGCGTACGCATTTGACGCCTGAGATGGGAGGTTCAAGTCATGGTCGTGAGGACGAATCTCCGACCCAGGAGCCACCTGCTACACCGCAACAACAAGTTCCACCACTACCACCTCCTAAACTTCCGAGGAGTCTAGCGGAGGTTCTCACCGCAGTGCTGTAACACCCCAAGTATAAACATCCTGGACGCTACTAAAATCATTTAAACATTAACACTAAGTAAGAAAAATATTTAAAATTTCGGCAGAATCTCCTTTGAAGACTCTATCATCCGCGGGCAGCAAAACACAATAATATGCATGACATTATATAGCAACACTATTAAACACATATTCATTCTCACAAGAGAATTAAAGATGCAAATGACCACAACGCAGTCTCAACGATGCAAAAGTATGTAATTAACTAAGAATTTCAATAAACTAAGCTTATTAATTGGTTTGCATGCTCAAGTGCAGATGCTACCCTCTTTCCAATGCATGCTTGATCAACAGGTACCTAAAAACCAAATAAACACAAGAGTGAGTAAAAACACTCAACAAGTACACTTAGAGCTTGAAGAACAATCGAATCAACTAAATGAAACATAGCAATACTTGAACTTGAAATAAGGAACAATGAAATAGTAGTTTCCGTCTGAAATGGACGACACTTGAATTCTCCTTAGCATTTACCGATAAAGCCGAGCAAGTGGGGCCAGCACTTACTCACAAGAACATGAATATAAGAACAACTCCGGACTTAACCGGTACTTGAATGATAATTCAATGAACAACTTGAACCTTGAAGTTCGAAGAAAATAATCATAAAGCAAGTGAACCTTGAAAACTCAAATAATGAATCAATAACACGAGAGAAATTAATAATGAGCAAACAACACATATCAGAAAACAACTCATCATGCACTTGCCTTAACCCCCACGAGAACCGGAAAGCACTCGCTCGATCCCGGAACTATCCAAACCTGAGTCTACAAAAATGGCGCACAGATAACAATTAGGAAGACGACAACACGCTGGACAATTAAATTTCAGATCAAGTCTATAGCTAGTAACAGCAGCACCTATCGATTAAATTAACGGCAACAACAGAATTAATTATGGACATCAAACAGCAAAGTAATTGTTGCAGCTAGGTAATGATAATACTCAATTTCTAGTTCTATTAAACAACATGATTACTTATCCAATCGAGCTTGTGAGTCTTCTCTAGACAATAGTTAAACAGAGGTGACAAAGTAACGTGCAGCAGCAGGTAGATTGGGTGACTGCAGCAGCCCCAAATCACGGCAAAGCAATGAAGGAAATTAAGAAAATGAGTTATGACAGCATAGGACGTTATGAAGTCTCTACGACAGCCAGCATAATTTTCTTTCTTACATCAGCTTAGCTAGCGGCCAGCATAAATACAGCAGCTGCAGCAGCGAACTACGTCTGGCAGAACAATGCTAATCTACGGAGGAAAAACCAACCGGAATAACAAGCAAGACACAAAAATCTCCAGTTACCTGCACCCTTGCCCCTCTCTTGCCTGCACCACCCTCAACGCAACACTACTGAAGCACCGGTAAACTGGCCGCAAAGTACAGGCTAGCAGGCAACGGCAGCTCACGTACGGGGAGAGGAAGATGGTGATTTGTTTGAGGAACAACAGGAGAGATCGGGAAAAACTTCCCTGGCGGCGCTGGTAGAGGAAAGGAAGAGATCCACCAGGGAGTTCCTTTTTTTTTATAGTCCAGCTAACTTAGTTTTACATCCAATGGCTCAAAATAAATCAGTTTCCAACTAACTCATCAGTTTTCCGAATTAAATATATAAATAGTGAAATGAAATCGTCTCGACGAGCTCTACGCATCTACGGTCTCCGATCGTCCATCGGATCAATGGTTCAATAAGTCAAAGTTTGGTCAACTCTTTGTGTTCCTAACCGCGAACTTATTTTTTTTTCTAAAATTTTTAAATGTTTAGGATATCACAAGTGCTCGGCTTGCGCGACGAGCAAACTGAGTTGCTGCGGACTTTGGTTCAACATTCGTCCCGTCAAGGGGGTGACCAGATGCGGGTCCACGACAACCTTCTCTGAGTTCATACTCAGACTTCATGTCAACGCACCCGCCGGTCTTCTTGGAGGCCTATGAACCGTTGGAGGCAGAGAACTGGCTACGCTCCATCGAAGGAAAGTTCAGTTTTCTGCAGATGACCGAACAACAGAAGACCTTGTTCGCGGCACAACAGTTGCAGGGTTCTGCTGGGGCATGGTGGGCGAATTATCTCGCCGCACGACCAGCAGACTATGTACGAGGTGGGGAGAATTCCGGGAGGCATTCCGCACCTATCATATACCTCCCAGTATCATGAGGAGGAAGCTTCAAGAGTTCTTGAAGCAAAAGCAAGGAGTAAGGAATGCTTACAAGTACTCCAAGGTATTCAACTACTTGGCCCAATATGCTCAGGACCAAGTGAGTATTGAAGATAAGAAGCGTGAGTGCTTCTACCGGGGTTTGAACCCCAAGACGAAGGACATGCTTGCCTTGTTCAACAGCGGCAACTTCAACAACATTGTCAACGCTGCGATCGTGCAGGAGGACGCTACTAGAGAGTTGTTCTCTGACAAGCAGAAAAGGAGTGCTCCACGGAGCAGCGGAGGTGGTGCTTCCCGGAAGTACCGAATGGTGTATCGATCACCATCCGGCCAAAGGTGGCAGCCGCCATCGCGACCATCGATCTTTCGTGGTCGCCAGTTCAACAACGCCGGCTTCCGTCCGCAGCAGCAACAGCAGGGGCTGATTCCGCATGCACTTCCACCTCCACCGCGTGCACCGGGATTCCGTCCTCCTTTCCGTGTCGGTTAGACCCCGTACACGTGTTTCACGTGTTGTCGTATGAGGCACTTCGCCAAGGACTGCCCGCAGAGCGGAGGACAGTCATCGTACCAGGGGGCAAACCAGCCCCACAACCAGCCCCAGAAGCCATCCACCAGAACCGGCAATGTCCACCACCTCGGCATCGAGGATGTTTCGGAAGGCACACCCGTACTCGCGGGTACATTCTCTCTCCTTGGTCATCCCGTAGTCATCCTCTTTGACTCCGGTGCTTCCCACAACTTTATTAGCAAGTCTTATGTCATTCAATATCAGTTGCCTATCATTCCCACAAAAACCCCATATATGATTTGTTCTCTGGGTGGGAGAGTAGTAGCAAATGAGATGGTCCATAGGGTACCTCTTAATCTGGGTGGGAACATATACCCTACCTCTCTTATATTACTGGAGCATCAGAAGTTAGATGTCATCTTAGGGATTTCATAGTTGCAATACAATGGTGCTATTATCTACATCATTCCTTGGAGAGTATATCTGAATTCTCCACTCAACCCTCCCCAAACTCTCATTCTTGAGGGTATCATCCAAGTAACTCCAACTACTTACAACATCAAGGCCTTTAAACTTGAGGACATTCTGGTGGTAGGTGAGTATCCGGACGTATTTCTCGAAGATCTTCCTAGTATGCCACCAGAAAGAGATGTCGAGTTTAAGATTGAACTTATACCAGGAACAGTGCCAATCTCGAGGAAGCCGTATAAAATGGCACCTAAATAACTTGCAGAACTGAAGGAGCACCTGAAGGAACTTATGGACAAGGGTTTCGTTCGTCCAAGTTCATCACCTTGGGGCTGTTCTACATTGTTCATGGAGAAGAAGGATAAGACACTAAGACTATGTGTGGACTATCGTCCACTCAATGCTGTCATGATCAAGAATAGGTATCCACTACTACACATCGATATTATGTTCGATCAATTGGTCGGTGCTAAGGTATTTTCAAAGAAGGATCTTCGTTCTAGATATCATCAAATTAGGATTCGACTAGAGGATATACCTAAGACGGCATTTTCGACAAGGTATGGTGTAAAATCCCACTAAATTCTAAATATGAAATTCAGTTGTCAGTTAAATTCAAATTTAATTGGGTTCAAGACATGGTCATGTATATAAACTTTAACCTATTCAATTCCTTTTTCTTCTCATGTTCAAAATTTTATTAACATGATAAACATACTTCACCAATAATCTTAGAATAATTCAAATATCATTTCTGCAAAATTTTGGAATATTTGAATGTGGTTTGCTTGGGCAAATCAATTTATAGTACCTCATATACTCAAATACTCAAAATAGAATATAGCTACCGTATACACATGCCCTGTCAAAAATATTCAAATCTAAGGCTATAAATTTTTCTATAGTCTTCTAAAGTTACAAATAAGCTCCTTGAAAAGTTTCATGAATTTTGGAGTCCATTTGTTATATTAATTGAGACGCTCAGCGAATTTGAATCAAGTTTAAATTCAAATCCAAAATCTGGTCAAAATATACTTGAACATAAAGATATAAACACACCATTGTGTTCATCATATTTTTCTTGACTTATCCATGAAGTTTCATGATTTTTGGAGTTCATTTACCATTTTAAAATGAATTACAATGTGGGCAGGGGTTGTGAGGCTGACTGGTGGGGCCCACCAGTCAGCAGCCCATGTGCAGCCGCATTTCAGCGCGCGCTGCGCACGCCACCGCGACGGCCTGCATGCCCAGCGCGACAGCAGCGATCTGCTGCCGTTTGAGCCCTACAAATATCGCCCCTGGCTCCTCTTTATCACTCCATGGTCGATCTTTTCGTCCTCCCTCACGCTGAGCCGACGATCTACGTCATTTCGCCCCGAGCACAAGTTTTCCGACCGCCGGTGCCGCGTGTCCGTTGCCGGCCAGCCGGAGGCCTCTCGCGCCAAGCTCTCAATGGCAAAGTTGTTCCCCACTCCCTCGTCTAGCCTCTTGTTCACTCCTTTCGTTCCTTCGTTGATGTTTTGGCCGGTATTTTGAAGCTACACCGGAGCTCGCCGTCGAGGATGTCGTGCGCCGTCTCTGATCCACAGTGTCAGGCAGCTGCGAGCAGTTTTCGTCCTTCGATTCCAACTGCAATGTGGTGCGCCTGGACACCCTCTGCAGGACGGTGAAAGTCGTTCCTCATTTATGTGAGTATCGAGCAAGTTATCCAAGTTTTACTCTCGGCCGAAGCTTATGAACTAGCTCGGTTTTTCATTAAATTCAGTTTCCACACTCAATCACTCTTCACAATTGCTAGCAAATAGTTTCTACACTTCCTTGCGCACCCTCTCGAACTGGAATCACCAAAAATGATAGACCGTAGCTCGAGAATCACGAGTTCTTCCCTCTGCCATTAAGAAGTTACCTCTGTCACCGTCGACGATGGTTTTCCCCGCCGTTAAATGATGAGTTCACCTTCCCATCACTTACCTCATGGTTCCAGAAGACTTCCCCAACATTTTCCCATAGTTTTAAGCTATGGGGCGACGGTTCCGACATGGCCGGAACCCTAGCTGCCGCCGCCGCCGATGCGCTGCCGTTTCCGACCATCGATAGGCTTCACCGCCCCCACCATCGTGCTCAGAGCATGATTTTAGGGTTGAGCGCCCAAGGCTAGGTGCTGCGGTGGCCGGGAACTCGGATCCGGCAAGGCTCGCCGGAGCGCGCCACCGCGGGAACCGCGAGCGCCACCCGCGCGCCGTCGGCCCGAGGAAGAGGAAGGTGCCGCAGGGTCCACACGTCAGTGAGCGTTTTACCTTGGTTCACGGATCTGCTGTGGCTGCGGGATTCCGTGTGACCACATGGGAAATACCGTGTGCACCCGTGTGTTGCTTCGACCAGAGCATACCACGTCAGCTGGTGGGGGCCCATGCGCTATTGTTTTGAATTCAAATTAATTCAAACAATTCCACATTTGGCTCCAACTTAGAAAGTCCATAACTCTCTGTAGACTACTCCAAAAATCTTCAAACAAATTTTGTTTGAAAGCTCTTGAGCTTTAGTTTCTGTTAGTACCAATTAAGTTTCGTGAAACTTAATTTTAAATGCTGTAGAAAAAAATCTTTCCAAATCCCAATACAATTTTTCCAGATGAACTTTCCACTCGAAAAATTCCCAAAACTCACATAAAATACATTATCCTATTCTTGATTACCAGAAAAAGTTTGGCAGCCATTGCACTTGTATAACCCTCTGTATAATTCAATTACCTTTTTTAGTTATTGAATTATTACAGATGTTTAGTTGCTTTATTGTGTTCTTAATTTGGACAGAACCTTCCTTTAGTCATACACTAGTTCCTATAACAATTTGGGATTTAATTGACTTAGTCTCCTGGTCCTAATTCAGTTGCCAACTTAATGTTAATTGAAAAGCTAAAATTTAGTTATAAAATAATTCCAGAAATTCTTGCCATCTTTGAAATTTAATATCTCCTTCACCAGGGCTTATAAATTTATGAAACCAATTTTGCTAAAACCAGGACAACATCCTCTATCATGATCATCAACTGTCAGCTATGTTCAAGCTACAGTTTCTTCTCTAAAATTCTTGGAAGTTTATCGTTTGCCATAATTTTAGAGACAACAAACTACTTTGATCATCTCCTGTTCTTTGCAAGAGTATTCCTTGTAGTCCATAACATCTACCATAAAAATCCCAAAGCCAAATAATATCATTCACTCACTATAACCATAGTTAGAAACTTATGAACTATATGTACATTATAATTTACTAGCATTCATATATGCATGTCGTGTAGTGATCGATATTGACGAGAAGTGTCACTTGGAGGAGAAAGCCAGGGTGTCCACTTGAAGTCCTTGGCGGAGTCTTCAGAGAAGGACCACTAACAATTGACATTTAATCGAGTCGCAAACTAAGGCAAGCCCCGGTTTGCATTTAAAAGCTTTACAGAGTTTTGCAGTATTTCTCACATTACGTCTTAAGTTTCATATGTGCATTACGTATAGGGTGATTGATACTCCAATTGCATGACCACAAATCCCAGGGGTTGGTTGGAACGGGTTACAGTTTGACCTGTAGTAACTGCATTGCTAATGTATAGGAAATCCGGTAGAAGTCGAGTAGTTGGAATCTACTCGCAAGATAGGAATAACAGTTCACATGAGGGTGGAAGATTAAAAATGGCTTATGAAATGAATATGAGACCGGGCAGGGGGAATAGGAGTTGATGATACGGAATCTCGAGCGCATAGCCCTGCCTGTGTCGCTTGAGGACCATGCCGTATGCGGCACCGTTGGGCAAGCTTGAACTGTACCGGTTGCATAATGGTATATGGGCCCATTAAACTGATGTAACTCTAAACTGTAGTGTGGAGACTCCTTGGTTGTCCTTGAATGGAGATGCGAAGGCATAAAGGTGTAAATCTTCTAGCGGGCAACTTCGACATGTCCGTGTAGGGGACCTTTTGCTCGAGATGAAGAGGTTTGTCGACATTGGGGTCTTGGGTGAAAGGTGGCCACGTATGACGCGGGGAGGAGAGCACGTATGTGTCTCCCACACGGGTGTGCGTGTCGTGTAGTCTGGGTGTGTCCTGATTGCAATCACCGTCCCTCGCGGTAATAGAGTACCACTTGTCTGTCGTTGTCGTGACGTAGTAAATACTAAAGAAGCCAGAAGAATATGTTGTATTGAATTGTATTTGCTTGCAACCTTGTGTGACTTAGAGATAGCAAAATTAAAGTTTACAGTTTCCCCATACTTTAGCGGTAATAGCATTATGTTCTTTGAGCATGTCATATCATCGGCAAAGCGTTTCTTGTTTGATTGTGGAGTCTATGATGTGCTGTGATTGAAGAATGTCATTCGCAACTTAAGACATGATTATAAGGATCCACTTGTAGGCGAGTCTATTTATGCTATTCCATACCTATGATTAGACTTTACCTTGCATATGTCTAGTGAGACGGGTTAGTCTTGCTGAGCCTTATGCTCACGTTTGCGCTTTAACGATTTTTGCAGGTATTAGGTTTATTTCTGCTGTTCAGGTTGTACATGACATCTCGAGGTATCGAGATAAATCTCACGTAAACCACACTGCTGCTGAATATTCTTCTTGTTGCTAATGAGAAGCGTCCTAGGGCATGGACGTCTTCTCTCCTTCTTAGTTAGGTGAGATTATGAGTATGTATTTTCCGCTGTGTGTGTACACCTGTCGTACACTCTTTTGTGAACTATTCTTATTATGAAATGAAAACTTTATATGTTTTGGTATCCTTTTTGTGTGTGATGTTAGGTGCCGCATCGCACGGCACCACCCAATGAGATCCTCGGATGTGTGGACTCTGGTCCCCAAAGACGTGGTATCAGAGCTTCATTGAGAATAGCCGCTTGAAAAGAGCCTATTTTTGAAAACTCCGAAGTAGTCGAGCGAGGATTAGTTATATGCCCATTAAGGACTATTATTAATAGAAGTTATAAAGGTGGTAAACTAACTTATATATTATTAATTCTGTAACGACGCTCCGACGTCAAGTAAGAGGTAAGGTACGCCACCGTAAGCGGATCAATTGCGGTAAGCTCACCATGCGAGAGGTAGCATGTAAGTTTTCTGTGGCTTGGCACGGAAAAGTTAATAGGAGTCTCTGAAACTTCCCATGTTTTTGAGAACCTATGACACGCGGTACCCCAGCATGCTTCAAAGTTAGTGGGAGCCCCCGTCGGGTGGTGTATAACCCGATAGTATGCCTCTCTAGAATCATTCGTATTCTATGGGAGCATGCAAAACACATATGCCCGAGCGTGTATAAGCCGGTTCGTACAGGAGTATTTGCTGTACAGACGTATTTACTGCCATGTACCTCGAGACATGACCTCGCTCGAGGGCGACACACACCAGAGTCGTATGCATTTACTTTTGTATAAATTATTGTGATTGCCTATCATGTTTCCCCGTGCCGCCCTTGAGGTATGAAGGTGTGAAAGGGGATTGTTTGTCTTTTGCAGCATTGACTACGGTAGCGACCCGTGTAGCACACATTTGCGACTGAACGATACTAGGACCACCTATAAACGTATCCGGATATACCGGTTAGAATTTTCTTTGGTGAGGCACGTAGTACCGTCAATATCGACTTTGATACTTGACCATCCCCAACGTCAGAATGGTTGTATTACATTTTTGGAAAGTCCGACTACCAGTTGCTGGTAAGTTTTGGACATTGCAAGGTGAATATCACTCATAACTCGTGAAGAATCAAGGTTCTTTATTTCTGGCAGAGGTTTGCTCAACTTCGCCAGGTCAAAATCTTTGTTAGTTGAAAAATAACATAAGGATATGCTATATGTATAGAGAAATCATCAAGTCCACTACAAAGTTCATTTTGGTCATTAGGACTGAAAATGATCCTACCTTGGCGTAATCTGAACTCCACAGAAACTACTACAAATGTGTTACCCAATTACACAGTCTCTGTATTTTCACCATAACTTCTTGTAGAAAAATCTTCTGTCCTATTGTGATACATATATGGAGATGGCAAAAGCATCACTACAACTTTGTAAATTGATGTGTTTTCTAATTCGACACTGAACCAATCCAAATCCCAGGTTGAAACTGGTACACTGCAGATCTGCTGGCAGAAAACCAGTCAACTCATCTGTCGACTTTAGACAGTCATATCTCCTAATATTAAAGCTTGACATAGTCATATGTATACATTTATGGAAAGCTTAGGAAGTCCTATATCAACTTTCTATTCAACTCCTGGTCTGAATCTTTCATTACCAGAGTCCAATTCCAATTGTCGCAAACGCTGTTCTGGCAGTCCAGGACCAGAAATCATTTGTGCATAGTTGGAATTTGCGAGCTTTGACCTGTATAACGACTTTGTAAGCCTGAACCAAATCTATTTCTGGAATATTAACATGATTTGGTACCATGTTTATTTTTTAATTACCTCAAGATATTGTTTTGATATACCTGTATAAACTGTGGACAAAAACCCACATATACAGGGGAGGTTCTGTCAAAAGTTCCAGAAAATTTTAGTCAACTTCATACCTGTATAACTTTTAATCCAGAGCTCACCTGGAGGTGTTCAAGTACAATCTGGAAAGTTTATGAAATGATATAAAACTTTTGTATTCAACTCAAATCCTATTCCTGCCATTTACTGGGAGCAGTTTCGAATTTATACAGGATGGTCTGCTGTAACAGAACTGAAGTTCATATTCCAGATTTGAACTGTCTTGTAACCATTAATCAAGTTTCTATATCTTCCATTCCAGAATTGCTATGTGGGCAAAGTAATACATTCTGGGAAGGTTTTTGAGTTTACTATAAATTTGTGGTTGAACTCCATACCAAATCCTGCATTTAACTGTGAGAAATAATTACGTTTCTACAGACTGGTCTGATGGACCAGAAACTGGACGGCATACCAGTATGTGATATTATCAACACAAATCGTTTTAGTTTCACCTTCTTATGTCACTCATCAGGTCTAGGGGTGATTACTCCACATGATTGATTAACGTAAAGTTGAAACACCATGTTAAGTGATTGGTGGGCAGAATCACTTATTTGGGTCTAGTTCAATGTTCTAGTCTTTATTTACACCTAGCATACTGCATTGTTAAATGATGCATATTACGGTCTTTATCATGACTCCAGTTGGTATTGCAACTTTGGATCTTAACCGTAATGCTCACTCTTGCAGCATGGATCACACTCATTTTGAGGTTGAACCGGGTAATTCTGCTCATGGTGGAGATGACTCAACTCTACCACCAGTGCCATCATCAACCGGATTGGCAGAAGTCTTAGCAAGGATGGCCGAGTCTCTGTAGACGTTGGTACAGCAGAGTGTACAATCTGAGGCTCGACCACTTGATCAACCTCAAGTCACATATCTGGATTTCTTGGCAACTCAACCACCGGTTTTCACAGAAGCCTGGGAACCATTGGAGTCGAAACATTGGCTCCGGGTGATTGAAGCCAAGTTTGAGTTACTCCAGTGTGATGAGTATTAGAAGGCTTTATTTGCCGCTCAACAACTTCACGGATCCATAGGAGCTTGGTGGTCTGAATATCTCACCACTCTCCCTGACGGTCATCGTGTGACCTGGCCGGAGTTTTCGTGATGCTTTTCGTGCATGCCTCATTTCTACAGGGATGATTAAAACCAAGTTGGAGGAGTTTGTGGAGTTGAAGCAAGGAGAAATGAGTGCTTATGAATACTCCAAGGCGGTCAATCGTCTGGCTCAATATGCGCCTGAGTATGTAAATACCGAGGCATTGAAGTGTGATTGTTTCTTTCAAGGACTGAACGTCGAGCTTCGAGCTCGACTGGTGTTATTCAATAACGGCAACTACAATGACTTGGTTGGTGATGCTATTGTTTAGGAGGATGCAACTCTTCGCTATCAGGCAGAGAAGAGAAAGAGGAAGACATCACTGAAGATTATTAGTGATGTTCCTCAGGAGGATCGTGCGGTATATTGCTTACCGTCCGATCGAGAGCTTTGGTCGAGTGAGCAACCACAACAGGATCGGTATCACTCCTATCCAGTGGACACTTTAATTGCACCTCAGCAAAGCGTGCAAGTGTGTCCTGATTCTCCACCGCAGCAGTATGATCTCACTCTTGCAGCCCAATCTTTGCAAGATGTGCATGTTGTCAGTCCACCCCAATTCAGTGGAAAGCACAGAATGCATTTAGCACGGGAACGTCGCAAGACGGAACGTACAGTGTCCAATTGTCCTTTTCCAAGAATTCTGATCAGCACCATAAACTTAAAAAGAAGACCTCATCGAAGTCTGCCAGTGTTAATTATGCTGCGATTGAGGACATTCCAGAAGGAGAACTTGTTTTAGCAGGCATGTTTACTTTACATGATCAACTAGTAGTTGTTCTATTTGACTCTAGAGCTACTCATAACTTTGTGAGCAAGTCTTTTGTGCTGAAACATCAAGTGCCAATTGTGACTATCTCACATCCTTTTTGTGTCAGTTCACCTGGAGGCAATATATCAGCTAATGAGGTTGTTCCTCGAGCACCTTTGTGCATGGGTGGAAATATCTATCTGGTGAACCTCATCATTTTGGAAGGTCAGCAGATTGATATCATCTTGGGGATGTCATGGTTGACACATCATGGAGCTATCTTTGATATCAGCTCGCGGACTGTCCAACTGAATTCTCAATTCCATGGTAGCAACACTTTAAATCTTTTGGATACCGCACCAAGAGTCTCAGCGGTGCATCACACAAGTGCCAAGAAGCTTGAGGATATCCCAGTAGTGTGTGAATATCCAGACGTGTTTCCTGATGATCTTCCGGGCATGCCACCAGAACGTGACGTCGAGTTCAAGATTGAACTAGCGCCGGGAACCATGCCAATCTCAAGGAAGACGTATAGGATGGCACCAAAGGAACTTGCAGAATTGAAGGAGCAGCTGAATGACTTATTGAGCAAGGGTTTTATTCGCCCAAGTTCATCACCATGGGGTTGTTCCGCGTTGTTTGTGAAGAAGAAGGATGAGACTTTGAGGTTGTGTGTGGACTATCGTCCACTGAATGCGGTCACCATCAAGAACAAGTATCCACTACCATGCATTGATGTCTTATTCGATCAACTAGTGGGTGCTAAGGTATTCTCAAAGATGGACCTTCGTTCAGGTTATCATCAGATTAAGATTCGACCTGAGGACATTACAAAAACCGCATTCTCTACGAGGTATGGGTTGTATGAGTACCTTGTCATGTCCTTTGGGTTGACCAATGCACCAGCTCACTTCATGTATCTCATGAATTTGGTGTTTATGCCGGAGTTGGACAAGTTTGTCGTGGTATTCATTGACGGCATCTTAGTGTATTCCAAATCTGAAGAAGAACAAGCTAAACACTTACATGTTGTGTTGCAACATTTAAGGGATCACAAACTATATGCAAAGTTCAGCAAGTGTGAGTTTTGGATCTGCCAAGTGCCATTTCTAGGGCACATCATCTCAGATAAGGGTATTGCCGTTGATCCAAGCAAAATTGTACAAGTCCTAAAGTGGAAATATCCCAAGTCCGTATATGAAGTTCGTAGTTTCCTTGGCTTGGCTGGCTATTATCGGAGGTTCATTCCGAGTTTCTCAAAGATAGATAAACCAATGACGGAACTACTGAAGAAGGGAACAATATATGTATGGACTAAAGAATGTGAAGAAGCATTTCAAGATTTGGTGAAACACCTCACAACAGCACCAGTGTTGGCTCAGCCGGACACAACCAAACCATTTGATGTCTATTGCGATGCATCTGGCATTGTTCTTGGTTGTGTACTCATGCAAGATAGAAGAGTGATCGCGTATGGATCCTAACAGCTTCGGAATCATGAACAACATTATCCGACTCATGATCTTGAGCTCGGTGCCGTGGTGCTCGCATTGAAGATGTGGAGGCACTATCTATTAGGCAATCTAGTGCATCTCTACACTGATCACAAGAGTTTGAAGTACATTTTCACCCATAAAGACTTGAATATGCGACAGCGAAGATGGTTGGAATTGATCAAAGACTATGAGATTGAAATCCACTACCATCCTGGCAAAGCAAATGTGGTTGCAGATGCGCTGAGCCGCAAGTCTCATGTCAATCATCTGTCGATCATTTCAATGGAAGAGGATGAGCCGAGTTTATACTTGGTTCCATATGGAGCGCTCTACAATCTAGCCCTCATCCCTACCATCAGGGAAGATATTGTAGAGGCTCAGAAGGAAGACAAGGGAATGTCGCACACGAAGAATGAAGAATGGCGAGATGAAATGCTTTCGATGTGATGATCACGGTACTATTTGGTTTAAAGACCGTATAGTCGTACCCCATGACATGGAGCTCCAAAAGAAGGTCTTGGATGAAGCACACTTATCCAAGTACTCTATTCATCCAGGTAGCAACAAGATGTACCAAGATCTAAAGAAGAAATTTTGGTGGTCCCGGATGAAGCGAGAGATAGCAAAGTATGTATCCGAATGTGATACATGTCGGCGAGTGAAAGCCAACAATTTGAGGCAAGCCGGACAGTTACAACCCTTAAACATACCGGCATGGAAGTGGGAAGACATCAACATGGATTTCATCGTTGGGTTACCCCTCACTTTCCGTAAGCATGATTCGATTTGGGTGATAGTTGATCGGTTGACCAAGTCGGCTCATTTTATCCCTGTCAACACCAACTATCGAGGTCCCAAGTATGCAGAGTTGTATATCACAAGGATCATGTACCTACATGGAGTACCCCACACTATCATATCAGATTGTGGAGCCTTATTTGTTGCTCGATTTTGGGAGCAGCTCCACACATCATTGGGTACCAAGTTGATTCGAAGCTATGCTTATCATCCACAGGCTGATGGTCAGACGGAGCGAGTAAATCAAGTCCTTGAGGACATGCTACGAGCTTGTGCCATCCACCATGGTAAAAATCGGGATGATCATCTACCATTGGCGGAGTTTTCATATAACAATGGCTATCAAGCTAGTATCCAGATGGCGCCATATGAAGCTCTATATGGTAGGAAGTGTCGCACACCATTGAATTGGTGTGAGACTGATGAAAGAGTGACATATGGTATTGATCTGGTCAATGAAGCAGAGGAACGAATGTGAGTAATCCAGGCCAATCTCAAGGCTGCTCAATCTCGACAGAAGAGTTATGCAGACAAACAACGTCGACCTCTTCACTTCAACATTGGGGCTCACGTTTACCTTCATGTATCTCCAATGAAAGGGATTCACCATTTTGGGGTGAAGGGAAAGCTGGCTCCATGATTCATCAGGTCGTTTGCTATCACTGAGAAATGCGGACCTGTGGCCTATCGTCTGGAGTTACCGGCGTCTCTCTCTGGAATTCATAACGTATTCCACATCTCTCAGTTGCGGAAGTGTCTCAAATCCCCAGTTGAAGTCCGCTCGGAAGATCTTGACGCTCTACAACCTGATCTCACTTATTATGAGCATCCGGTCAAGATCATCGATGAGAAGACTCGCACCACAAGAAGCCACACTTTGCACTTTTACAAAGTCTTGTGGAACAACCATACCGCTGAAGAAGCAACTTGGGAAAGTGAGGATTTTCTTAAATCAAACTATCCGGACTTGTTAGCAGCATATGTTCATTAGATCTCTTTCTTTTATCCTTCCTATTATAATCTCGGGATGAGATTCTTTTAATGGGGGGGGGGGGAATGTAAAATCCCACTAAATTCTAAATATGAAATTCAGTTGTCAGTTAAATTCAAATTTAATTGGGTTCAAGATATGGTCATGCACATAAACTTGAACCTATTCAATTCCTTTTTCTTCTCATGTTCAAAATTTTGTTAACATGAGAAACATACTTCACCAATAATCTTAGAATAATTCAAATATCATCTCTGCAAAATTTTGGAATATTTGAATGGGGTTTGCTTGGGCAAATCAATTTATAGTACCTCATATACTCAAATACTCAAAATAGAATATAGCTACTGTATACACATGCCCTGTCAAAAATATTCAAATCTAAGGCTATAAATTTTTCTATAGTCTTCTAAAGTTACAAATAAGATCCTTGAAAAGTTTCATGAATTTTGGAGTCCATTTGTTATTTTAATTGAGACGCTCAACAAATTTGAATCAAGTTTAAATTCAAATTCAAAATCTGGTCAAAATATACTTGAACATAAAGATCTAAACACAACATTGTGTTCAGCATATTTTTCTTGACTTATCCATGAAGTTTCATGATTTTTGGAGTTCATTACCATTTTAAAATGAATTACAATGTGGGCAGGGGTTGTGAGGCTGACTGGTGAGGCCCACCAGTCAGCAGCCCACATGCAGCCGCATTTCAGCGCGCGCTGCGCGCGCCACCGCGACGGCGTGCATGCCCAGCATGACAGAAGCGAGCTGCTGCGTTTGAGCCCTACAAATATGGCCCCTGGCTCCTCCTTATCACTCCACGGTCGATCTTTTCGTCCTCCCTCACGCCGAGCCGACGATCTGCGTCATTTCACCCCGAGCGCAATTTTTCCGACCGCCGGTGCTGCGCGTCTGTTGCCGGCCAGCCGGAGGCCTCTTGCGCCAAGCTCTCAACAGCAAAGTTGTTCCCCACTCCCTCGTCTAGCCTCTAGTTCACTCCTTTCGTTCTTTCGTTGATGTTTCGGCCGGTATTTTGAAGCTACACCAGAGCTCGTCGTCGAGGTTGCCGTGCGCCATCTCTGATCCATGGTGCCAGGCTGCTGCGAGCAGTTTTTGTCCTTTGACTCCAACTGCAAAGTGGTGCGCCTGGACACCCTCTGCACGACGGTGAAAGCCGTTCCTCATTTACGTGAGTATCGAGCAAGTTATCCAAGTTTTACTCTCGGCCGAAGCTTATGAACTAGCTTGGTTTTTCATTAAATTCGGTTTCCACACTCAATCACTCTTCACAATTGCTAGCAAATAGTTTCTACACTTCCTTGCGCACCCTCTCGAACTGGAATCACCAAAAATGATAGACCATAGCTCGAGAATCAAGAGTTCTTCCCTCTGCCATTAAGAAGTTACCTCTGTCGCCGTCGATGATGGTTTTGCCGACCGTTAAACGACGATTTCACCTTCCCATCACTTCCCTCATGGTTCCAGAAGACTTCCCCAACATTTTCTGATAGTTTTAAGCTACGGGGTGACGGTTCTGACATGGCCGGAACCCTAGCTGCCGCTGCCGCTGATGCGCCGCCGTTTCCGACCGCCGGCAGGCTTCACCGCCCCCACCATCGTTCTCAGAGCATGATTTTAGGGTTGGGCACATAAGGCTAGGCGCTGCGGTGGCCGGGAACTCAGATCTGGCGAGGCTCGCCGGAGCGCGCCATTGGCCCGAGGAAGACGAAGGTGCCGCAGGGTCCACACGTCAGTGAGCGTTTTACCTTGGTTCACGGATCTGCTGTGGCTGCGGGATTCCGTGTGACCACGTGGGAAAAACCGTGTGCACCCGTGTGTTGCTTCGACCAGAGCATGCCACGTCAGCTGGTGGGGCCCATGCGCTATTGTTTTGAATTCAAATTAATTCAAACAATACCAGATTTGGCTCCAACTTAGAAAGTCCATAACTCTCTGTAGACTGCTCCAAAAATCTTCAAACAAATTTGTTTGAAAGCCCTTGAGCTCTAGTTTCTGTTAGTACCAATTAAGTTTTGTGAAACTTAATTTTAGATGCTGTAGAAAACAATCTTTCCAAATCCAAATACAATTTTGCCAGATGAAATTTCCACTGGAAAAATCCCCAAAATTCACATAAAATACAATATCCTATTCTTGATTACCAGAAAAACTTTGGGAGCCATTGCAGCTGTATAACCTTCTGTATAATTCAATTACCTTTTTCAGTTATTGAATTATTACAGATGCTCAGTTGCTTTATTGTGTTCCAAATTTGGATAGAACCTTCCTTTAGTCATACACTAGTTCCTATAACAATTTGGGATTTAATTGACTTAGTCTCCTGGTCCTAATTCAGTTGTCAACTGAATGTTAATTGAAAAGCTAAAATTCAGTTATAAAATAATTTTAGAAATTCTTGCCAACTTTGAAATTTAATATCTCCTTCACCAGGGTTTATAAATTTATGAAACAAATTTTGCTAAAACCAGGACAACATCCTCTATCATGATCATCAACTGGCAGCTATGTTCAAGCTACATTTTCTTCTCTAAAATTCTTGGAAATTTATCGCTTGCCATAATTTTAGAGACAACGAACTACTTTGATCATCTCCTGTTCTTTGCAAGTGCATTCCCTGTAGTCCCTAACATCTACCATAAAAATCCCAAAGCCAAAGAAGATCATTCACTCACTATAACCATAGTTAGAAACTTATGAACTATATGTACATTATAATTCACTAGCATTCATATATGCATGTCGTGTAGTGATCGATATTGACGAGAAGTGTCACTTGGAGGAGAAGGCCAGGGTGTCCACTTGAAGTCCTTGGCGGAGTCTTCAGAGAAGGACCACTAACAATTGACATTTAATCGAGTCGCAAACTATGGCAAGCCCCAGTTTGCATTTAAAAGCTTTACAGAGTTTTGCAGTATTTCTCACATTATGTCTTAAGTTTCATATGTGCATTACGTATTGGGTGATTGATACTACAATTGCATGACCACAAATCCCAAGGGTTGGTTGGAACGGGTTACAGTTTGACCTGTAGTAACTGCTTTGCTAATGTATAGGAAATCCGGTAGAAGTCGAGTAGTTGGAATCTACTCGCAAAATAGGAATAACAGTTCACATGAGGGTGGAAGATTAAAAATGGCTTATGAAATGAATACAAGACCGGGCAGGGGTAATAGGAGTCGACGAAATGGAATCTCGGGTGCATAGCCCTGCCTGTGTCGCTTGAGGACCGTGTCGTATGCGGCACCGTTGGGCAAGCTTGAACTGTACCGATTGCATAATGGTATATGGGCCCATTAAACTGATGTAACTCCAGACTGTAGTGTGGAGACCCCTCAATTGTCCTTGAATGGAGATGCGAAGGAATAAAGGTGTAAATCTTCTAGCGGGCAACTTCGACGTGTCCGTGTAGGGGACCTTTTGCTCAGGATTAAGAGGTTTGTCGACATTGGGGTCTTGGGTGAAAGGTGGCCACGTATGACGCGGGGAGGAGAGCACGTATGTGTCTCCCATGCGGGTGTGCGTGTCGTGCAGTCGGGGTGTGTCCTGATTGCAATCATTGTCCCTCGCGGTAATACAGTACCACTTGTCTGTCGCTGTCGTGACGTAGTAAATACTAAAGAAGCCAGAAGAATATGTTGTATTGAATTGTATTTGCTTGCAACCTTGTGTGACTTAGAGATAGCAAAATTAAAGTTTACAGTTTCCCCATACTTTAGCGGTAATAGCATTATGTGCTTTGAGCATTTCATATCATCGGCAAAGAGTTTCTTGTTTGATTGTGGAGTCTATGATGTGTCGTGCTTGAAGAATGTCATTTGCTACTTAAAACATGATTATAAGGATCCACTTGTAGGCGAGTCTATTTATGCTATTCCATACCTATGATTGGACTTTACCTTGCATATGTCTAGTGAGATGGGTTTGTCTTGCTGAGCCTTATGCTCACATTTGCGCTTTAACGATTTTTGCAGGTATTGGGTTTATTTCCGTTGTTCAGGTTGTACATGAGATCTCGAGGTATCGAGATAAATCTCACGTAAACCACACCGCTGCTGAATGTTCTTCTTGTTGCTAATGAGAAGCGTCCTAGGGCATGGATGTCTTCTCTCCTGCTTAGTTAGGTGAGATTATGAGTATGTATTTTCGGCTGCATGTGTACCCCTGTCGTACACTCTTTTGTGAACTCTTCTTATTATGAAATGGAAACTTTATATGTTTTGGTATCCTTTTTGTGTGTGCTGTTAGGTGCCGCATCGCACGGCACCACCCAATGAGATCCTCAGATGTGTGGACTCCGGTCCCCACATATGGGTTGTATGAGTACCTTGTCATGTCCTTTGGATTGACCGATGCACCGGCTCATTTCATGTATCTCATGAATTCGGTGTTCATGGCGGAATTGGACAAGTTTGTTGTGGTCTTCATCTACAACATCCTTGTGTATTCGAAATCCAAAGAAGAACATGCTCAACATTTGCGCATCATGCTTCAACGATTGCGAGACCACAAGCTGTATGCCAAGTTCAGCAAATGTGAGTTCTGGATCAGCCAATTTCCATTTCTAGGGCACATCATCTCTGCTGAGGGGATTGCAGTTGATCCAAGAAAGATTAAGCAAGTACTCAAATGGGAGTCTCAAAAGTTTGTACATAAAGTTCGAAGCTTCCTGGGTTTAGCAGGATATTACCGGAGGTTCATTCCATGTTTTTCCAAAATAGCTAAACCAATGACAGAACTTCTGAAGAAAGGGAAGAAGTATGTATGGACGGAGGAATGTGAGGAAGGTTTTCAAGCATTAGTGAAACACCTCACAACAGCGCCGGTATTAGCACAACCGGACACAAACAAGTCATTTGATGTTTATTGTGATGCATCTGGGATTGGTTTGGGTTGTGTGTTGATGCAAGACAGAATGGTGATCGCTTATGGATCACGGCAGCTTCGGAACCATGAGTAGCATTATACGACTCATGATCTTGAGCTCGTTGCCGTGGTACTTGCATTGAAGATGTGGAGACATTATCTATTGGACAACCTAGTGCATCTCTACACCGATAAAAAAAGCTTGAAGTACATCTTCACCCACAAGGACTTGAATATGTGACAGCGGAGATGGTTGGAATTGATCAAAGACTATGAGATTGAGATCCACTACCATCCTAGCAAAGCAAATATAGTTGCAGATGCGCTGAGTCGTAAGTCACATGTCAATAATCTTTCTATCACCTCGATGGAAGAAGAAGAATCGAGTCTTTACTTGGTTCCATATGGGGCGCTCTACAACCTAGCTCTCATTCCTACCATAAGGGAAGATATTGTAGAGGCTCAGAAGAAAAACAAGGGCATATCGCATATTCGCCGAAGAATGAAGAAGGGGGAGATGAAGTGTTTCTGATGTGAGGATGACGGTACCATCTGGTTCAAAGACCGCATCGTGGTGCCCCACAATGTGGAACTTCGGAAGAAGATATTGGACGAAACTCATTTGTCCAAGTATTCAATTCATCCAGGAAGTAACAAAATGTACCAAGACTTAAAGAATAAATTTTGGTGGACTCGGATGAAGAGGGAGATAGCAAAGTACGTATCCGAATGTGATATGTGTCGGCGGGTGAAAGCCGACCACCTGAAGACAGCCCCGGTCAACTTCAACCTTTGAGCATACCAGCCTATAAATGGGAGGACATCAGCATGGATTTCATTGTTGGATTACCTCTCACCTTTCACAAGCATGAATCGATTTGGGTGATAGTTGACTGACTCACCAAGTCGGCTCACTTTATTTTAGTCAATGCCAAATAGGTGGCATGGAAATATGCAGAATTGTATATTGCCAGGATCCTATGCCTACAAGGAGTACCCCGCAATATCATATCAGATCGTGGGACCTTATTTCTTGCTCGGTTTTGGGAGCAGCTCCACGCATCTCTGGGTACCAAGTTGATTCGAAGCTCAGTTACCATCCTCAGACTGATGGTCAAACGGAGCGAGTAAACCAAGTGCTAGAGGATATGCTCCGCGCCTGTGCCATCCACCATGGTATGAATTGGGATGATCATCTACAATTGGCGGAGTTTTCATACAACAATGGTTATCAGGCTAGCATCCAGATGACACCATATGAAGCTCTTTATGGCCGGAAGTGCCGCACACCTTTGAACTGGTGTGAATCCAGTGAACGAGTGATATATGGTATCGACTTGGTAAATGAAGCCGAAGAACGAGTATGAGTTATTCAAGCCAACCTCAAAGCTGCTCAATCTCGCTAGAAAAGCTATGTGGACAAACAACGTCGACCTCTTTACTTCGATGTCAGGGATCACATTTATCTTCGTGTATCCCCAATGAAAGGGATTCATCGCTTCGGAGTAAAAGGAAAGCTAGCTCCACGCTTCATTGGGCCATTCGCAGTAATTGAACAATGCGGACATGTGGCGTATCGGCTAGAGCTACCAGCGTCGCTTTCAGGGGTCCACAATATGTTTCACATTTCACAGTTGCGGAAATGTCTCAAGGCCCCAGCTAACGTCTGTATAGAGGATTTGGATGCTCTCCAACCAGATCTTACTTACTCTGAGCATACAACCCAGATAATCGATGAGAAGACTCGCACCACAAGGAGCCACACCCTACATTTCTACAAGGTCTTGTGGGGCAACCACACCGCTGAAGAAGCAACGTGGGAAAGTGATGAATACCTTAGAATGAACTATCCAGACTTGTTAGCAGCATATGTTCATTAGATTGTTTTCTTTTATCCTTCCTATTGTAATCTCGGGATGAGATTCTTTTAAGGGCGGATGTAAAATCCTAGTTTTTCCTTAATATGAAGTTCAGTTACCAGTTGTTCTCAACCATAGTGAAGATCAAATATGGTTGTACACATGAACTTGATATCATCAAGTATTTTTCTTTCCCTCATACTTAAATTTTATGAACATGAGGGAGGGATTTCACCAATGACCCTAGGATAATTCAAGTGGCCTTTCTACAAATTTTGGAATTTATTAAATGGAAAAAATTGCTAGGACAAATCAATATGCAGTACTAAATATATTCAAATTAATTCAAACCTTGAATATAACCACTGTACATATAGGCCCTGTCAAAATTATTCAAATCTGAGGCTATACATTTTTCCATGGCCACATAATATTCCAAATAGCCTTCTTGCAAAGTTTCAAGGTTTTTGAGTTTCCTTTGCTATTTTATTTGAGACACTTAGCAAATTCAAGTCACATTCAAATTTGAAATTTAACTGAAACTTGTCCAAATTCAAAATCCAATTTTAGAATCTGAACCTAAAAATTGATTTGGCCTCTCCACAAAAATCTAGAATTTTTGGAAAACTCTAGGTAGGAGAATTGAAGTTACAAATGGGGATTAGGATGAAAGGGGCAGTGGGGCCCACTGGGCAGTGAAACACAGCCGTGAGTGCTCTGTTTCACGGCTGTCCCCGCCGATCGACGCCGGGAGAGCATGCCACCATGAAAGGGACATGCAGCGGCAAGCAGCTACGTGGCTAGATGACTCCTCCACCTTTTTAAGGGCCTGCGGCGCCTCACCGACGAGTACACCACCCTCTGCTTCGCAAAAACCGATTCCCATCACCATTGTCGCTGCCTTCTCTTCCCCACCGGTGAGCACCTTGATCTTACCTCTTCTCTCTTCGATGGCAATAGCAAAGATGGCACCAAGACTACACTCTATCGTCTATACCTCTTATCTCGTCGTGTTATTCATTGTTTGATCCGTATTTTGAAGTCCCGCCATCGCCATCGTTGGGCCGCCGAGGAGGTCGCCCTCTGTCCACCGTTGACAAGCCAGAGGAAATCTTTTCAGCCATAGACTTCTATAAGAAAAAGGTGTGTTATTGCGCCTTATGTATGCTCACCAAGTTTCAAGCCATGCCATGCCTTGTAGCATTCTTATTTCCATTTTTTTCCGATGATAGTTCATACCTATGTCTCTAGGTTAAGGATTTAATTTGTTTTCTACGTCTAATAATTCTTGGCAATATAGAAGGGATAGTTTACCTATCTCCCTGCGAACACTCCGGATCAAAAAGATTTGGAAACCATCGTGTGTCGACCGAGATAGCCGAGTATTGGTCGTCGCCGGTGAAAAAGCTGCGATTCACTGTCGAGCTCATAGTTCCCGGCCATTTCTCCCCTTCCCTAGTCCTGGTCATGATCCTCACGGCACAAGGAAGCTTTTGGACAAGAAACCAAGGCGTTTGAGCTAGAAAATAGGGAGTTCTACCAAGCTCGAGCTGTCGCCGCTGCCACCACCGTCGCACCGCTGGTTCCAGCCGTCTGCGAGCCCCGAGAACACCATCGACGTGTTTAGCGTGGTGAAAAACCCTCAGGTGGCAAGTTTGGTAAAGCTCAGCGCACGGGAGAGACCAGCGACGAAGTCGCCGGCTGCAAGCGCCGCAGTCGCGCGCCAGCCGTCGTGAGGTAGACAAAAGCCTCGCGGGCCCCGCCTGTCAGCTTGACGACCTTGGCGTCGTCGAGAGAAGATCGACCGCCCGGTTGGCGATTCCCGGGTTGTCGGAAGGCGGCTCCGCCCCTGTCTCTCAGCCAAGAGCTGAGGTCACCGGCAAGGGCAAGGAGCTGGCGGAGGAGCCGGAGAGCCGGAAGAGGAAGCTGCGACATGCTGACGGAAGGTCCGTCGGGCTTGCCACTTCCCCGCCAGTTCCCCGTCCTCAGGAAGGAAGATCCTCCGCCTCTGTAGCGTCTGTCCCCGTGGTGGGGTCCTTTCGGAGCGCTACTGTTCCAGCGGTGGGATCCTCTCGGAGTGCGGCTGTCCCCGTGATGGGTCCCTCCGGAGGTGCCAGCTCCGGAGAGGCGACTCCGGTTCGAGAAGCGGTGAGGGCCTCCAGGTCTAGGAGTTCCTCCCGGTCAAGGAGAGCTCCGACCCGGGAAACGCCCGCGGCTACGGCAAGTCCTGGGAGTCCTCCCGGAGCTCCTACGCCGACCGTGGCCAGCCCGGAACGTCCGGGAAAGAGGTTCCGCGCAAACTGGTGCGCGAGCCTCCCAAGGTAATTTTTCTTGCTTACCTCAATTAACTTTTAATTATAGCATCTGTTTGCTCAATTTCTTCATTCTTCATCTGCAGCGTTCCCAAGAAGGGGAGTGAAGCTCCGCCCTCAGCCACAGTGTCTGAGGTTGCGAGGGCTTCTGCTTCAGCCCCGGTGCCGCCCCAGGCGGAGGCTGCGACAGCTCCGGCGCCGGCTGTCGTGGTCATGGACCTCGACTCGTCTCCAGAAGTTCCCGTGGTAGCGCCGGACCACGGGATTGAAGATGCGCCAGCGGCACCCGCTCCGGAAGTTGAAGCTCCGGGCCCTGGTGCTGCAGAAGTAGATGCTCCGGCTGTTGAGTCGGAGGAAGTAGCGGTCCCGGCTTCAGAGCCGGAAAGTGCTGAAGCCCCGGCGGTTGAGCCGGAGGTAGCTGAAGCCTCGGCGTGCGAGCCGGAAGTTGAAGTGGTTCCGGCAATTGAGCCGGTTACTTCCGAAGCTCCGGTCGCAGAGCCGGTAGCTATTGGAGCGCCGGCTGCAGAGCCGGTGATTGTGGAGGCGCCGGCTGCAGAGCCGGTGGTCGAAGAGGCGAGGGAGCTTGAGCCTCCCTCAGAAGAAGCGTCCCGGCCGGAGCCAGTGGAGGCGACGACGTCGATGGTACCCGTGGCGGAGCCAGAGTGCCTGAACGAAGTCGCCGGCCCCCAGCCTGAGGGGGCGAATGAAGATTTGGTGGTGGGACCTTCTTCGGTGGCGACTGAGGCCATCCCGGAGGAGTGCCCTAGTGCCTTGGAAGCTCGGGGTTCCACTCTCGTAGAGTGGGACCCAATTTTTGTAAATGAAGACCCGCTGGAACCAGCGGAGGAGACCCCAGAAGGTCCGGAGCCCATTTCGCTGTCGATGTCCGTCGACAACGCTTGCTCCAGCCTACGTCAAGTCCAGCTAGCTTTCTTCCACGACAGCAAGGCTCTTGAAGAGGAGCGCCAAACCCTTAGGAGGTGGCGTAATCGACTCCAATTCGAGACCAAGCTGGCGCAGTCGAGGATTGCGGACGACAAGGAATGGATCAGGCGGGAGAAGGTCCGCCTGGAGCTCTGGGGTGAGATGCTGGACGAGAGGGAGAGCATGACTCACAACCTCGACGCCCAATCCCGAGAGTACCATGACCAAGCTAAGGCTGCTAACGATGCGGCCAACGCTCAGTTCGATCAACTCGAGGCCATCAGTACCGCACTCATCAAGCGCCAAGAGGCACTTGAGGGAAGGGAAAAGCGGCTCGAGGATGAGGAGCAAAAACTCCTGGAACTACGGGATGACGTCTTGCGACGTGAAGAAGAGCTCGCCGAGAAGACAGCTCTGGCGGACAAGGGCCTCGAGGAGCGCGCTAAAAAATTGGAAGAGCGCAGCCTCGAGGAAGAGGAGAAGACCTGGGTGCGGGGGCAGGAACTCTACGAGTACGAGTGTGCCCTTGTCGCCCGGGAGAAGAAAATAGAGGCTAGGGAGAAAGACCTGGTCGACCGCCGGAACAAGACCCACCTCCGGGAGGAGGAGCTCGGAAGACTTGAGAAGCGGGTTGCTGCGAAGATTCAGCAAAACGCCAAAGAAGTCGAGCGTCTTTCCCGCGAGAATTCGGAGCTGGCGGCGGCCCGGAGGTCCCTGGAAGAGATGAAGGGCCTGAGGAAGACGGACTCCCTGCAAATTTGGGAGTTCCTGAGCAAGGCCGATGATGCGCTAGCGCCGATGGGTTTCAGCCCCGTGCTCCCGGATGATCCGGAGCCGGAGCTGGACCTTGCGTTGCAAGCGTTGAGCGCTGCGGGCAGCAAGCTCTCCAAGGTGGGCGACGTCATCGCGGACCAGCTGGAGGTCGAGGGGCAATCCCTGGCTAGGAACGTCACAGAGTATGTGTTGACGTGTTACACTAGCCGGAACCCTCGATTCTCTCTGGACCCGGTGCTTGAAGGCCCCGTCGAAGGAGAAGGCGAAGCTACCCGAGCCAGCGTGTCGGAGGTCGCCCAGAAGGTCGCTGAGTTCTTCCATAGGGTCTAGGACTATCTTTCTTAGCCTTTATTTGTATCTTCTCTTCTTCCTCAATTTTGTAATCCCTTGTCTCCAGATGTAATCTCCGGTCTTCTGATGAAATGAAATCCCCAATTTTTCGTGAATTTCATTTTTTGTCTTCAACATCTTTGTCTTCACTTGGCCCCCTGGTAGATGTGCACAATTTGATTGTGGACATGTACCAAAAGGATGTTGAGTTTTGTTGAAGACAAATTTGCTTCGAACTCGTATAGTTTAGGTCCGAAGTTTTCGATAGTGAAGGTCCCTTGAAGTCGTCGGAGCTTAGAAGCTCCGGTACTGTCCATCGTCAGAGCTTAGTAGCTCCGGCAATAGCCTCTACCAACACGTTGAGTGTCGATAGTTAATACTTCAAGGTGTCGGAGCTTAGTAGCTCCGGCAATGACCCTTGCCACGCCTGGCTTGCTGGCAACAGACTCTAGTGATAGAGTCTTCTCACCATCTTTAAGTTAACGCCGGTGGGAGTCGGAGCTTGGTTAACTCCGATTTTTCTCCATCAATATTGGGTTTATTTTTCCTGCACACTTAAGCCAAGAAAAACAGTAAAATTCGTTCCTTATCTATAACTTCATCGCGGCTTATGGTTCTCAAGAGAATTTCCAGTTGAACACAATTTTTAGTATAATTGGATGAATTGTCTTTTCTTTTAGATCCAATTGTCCATGGACTCACCTTACTTTGGCCTGCCGGGATGTAGGTAGAGTGGCGTACTTAGGGTGCTTGACCAGGCTAAGTCGATAGCGCACTCCGGCCCTAGAATGGCTTGGCGGCTTTCAGGCGAGTTGGCCACAGATGATATTTAAATCTAAAAAATCCGACAATTCAACTCGAATCGTACGTAAATCGGTCTAACTGGAATTTCTTAAGAATTGCACGTTTCTGTTATAGACAAGAAAGAGAAAAATAAAAGTGTCAAGCCTTATGCAAAAATGAATGCACGTGGAGTCTATTTCACCTGAAGATGTCTTTCATTATAGGTCCGGGGTACAGGGGAAACAAGTACACTCTTAGGGTACGGAACCAGGCTAAGTGTGTTTGGTTTCTCGTTTGACCCTGGGTAGTTAGCCACACTTCTAGTCCGGAGACTGTATCAAGTGTTGCATGAGCTCTTCAAACCTTTCGGGAAAGGTCCGGCTGCTCTCCCGGAGGAACTACCCGACTCTGTACAATGACTCTATAACATACATTTCAAGTTACTTAAGACTCACCTCCGTGGAATTAAGTGTAGAACTTACGGAGGTGCTCGATGTTCCAAGGATTTGGGAGAGGTGTCCCATCCTCGGTAGCCAAGCGAACGCTTCCGGGACGGGATACTTTGATCACTCGGAAGGGCCCTTCCCAGCTGGGTGAGAGTTTGTTTTGCCCTTCTCTGGATAGTATTCTCCGTAGCACCAGATCGCCTTCCTCGAGCTGTCGGTTGTGTACATGCCGCTGATGATAGCGCCGTAGAGCTTGGCGGTATCGGGCATTCCGAACAGCTGCTTGGCACCTTCCCTCCTCGGGGAGGTCTAGGTCTTCACGCCGGAGCTGGTCCTGCGCGGCTTCGTCGAAGGTCCGGACTCGGAGGGAACCCAAGGTGATTTCCGGAGGAAGGATCGCTTCAGCTCCGTACACCAGGAAGAAGGGTGTTTCTCCGGTTGCCCGACTTGGAGAAGTCCTGTTAGCCCATAGAGTGGGCGGAAGCTCTTCGATCCAATTAGCTCTGTGCTTTTTCAAACGCTCATAAGTGCGTGTTTTGAGTCCTTTAAGGATCTCTGCGTTTGCTCTCTCGGCTTGTCCATTGCTGGCAGGATGAGCTACGGAAGCGTAGCAAACTTGTATGCTGAGGTCTTCGCAATATCCTTGAAATGCGGAGCTTGTAAATTGAGTCCCATTATCAGTGATGATCTTATTTGGGACTCCGAATCTGCTCACGATAGATTGTAGAAAATTGATTGCAGATTGTTTGTTGATCGTCACAACAGGAGTAGCTTCCGGCCACTTGGTGAACTTGTCAATGGCGACGTACAGGAACTTGTAACCTCCGACGGCTCTTGGGAAGGGTCCCAAGATGTCCATCCCCCACACAGCGAAAGGCCATGTAGGAGGTATCATTTGTAAGGGCTGAGCAGGTGTATGAATTTGCTTTGCATGAAATTGGCATGCTTTGCATTTCTTCACTAGCTCAGTAGCATCCTGGAGCGCTGTAGGCCAGTAGAAGCCGTGCCGAAAGGCTTTTCCGACCAGCGTGCGGGAAGACGCGTGGTTCCCACACTCACCTCCATGGATTTCTGCGAGGAGCTCGCAACCTTCTTCCCTTGTGATGCACCGCATTAGGATGCTGTTGGCACCGCGCCGGTAGAGATCCCCTTCTACCAACGTGTATCTTTTAGCCAATCTGACTACCCGGTCAGCGGATACATCATCGTCAGGAAGGATGTTGTCTTTCAAGTAGTTCCGGATCTCCGAGATCCATGCATCGGAACTAACTTGAGCATTTGAGTCTTGCGTGCTGGGTTGCTCGGAGCTTCCGGCAGCACCTACGACCCTTGATGGCTGCCATGGTAACAGGGCCATCGGGACCGTCAGCTTCGGGATGCTGATCTCGCCCCCTTCGTTCAGTTCGGCAGGCTGAACTGTGGGTTTTGACAACCTCCGGACAAAGGTTCCGTCAGGAGCCGGAGCTCCGGTTGACGCCTTGGTCGAGAGTTCGTCAGCTTCAGCGTTGTGAGCACGCTGAACATGGTGAAGGTCTAGGACTTCGAAGTCCTTCTGAAGCCTCTGGACTTCAAGGAGATAAGCAGCCAGCTGGAGATTATTGCAGGAGCATTCACCCTTCACCTGTTTGATGACAAGTTGTGAATCTCCTTTGACCAGCAACTGCTTGACACCATATGATAGTGCCACCTTTAATCCATATATGAGTGCTTCGTACTCCGCCATGTTGTTGGTTGCCTTGAAATCAAGGTGCACCATGTATTTCACCTTCTCCCCGGTTGGTGCGAGGAGAAGGATTCCAGCTCCGGCTCCCTGCTTCTGCATGGAGCCGTCGAAGTAAAGGGTCCAGTGAGGCTTAGTGAAGGCCGGAACTTGTGGTTCCGTCTTCTGCTCGCTGGGGCCCCCAGGGTTTAATGGAGAGGGAGTCCATTCTGCCACGAAATCTGCCAACGCTTGACTCTTGATTGCTTGTCTTGGAATGAATTCGAGGTCGAATTCAGCCAGTTCCGCTGCCCACTTTGCTATATTCCCAGTTGAATTGGGATTATGCAGGATCGCTCGAAGTGGATATGAGGTTACCACCGAGACTTTGTGAGCTTGGAAATAGTGTCGAAGCTTCCTTGAGGCAATAAGAACTGCGTAGAGCAGCTTATGCACCTCTAGGTATCGAGTCTTGGCATCATGTAACACTTCACTGATGAAGTATACTGGGCGTTGAATGGTCCGGACCCCCCCGGAGGGGTCCGGAGCTTCCTCTCCATTGATCCGGACCCTGTCGGAGGAGTCCAGACTATCTTCGGGGACCTCCGGGTTCTGGGTGGAGGAACTCGGAGCTTCTTCAGGAATGACCTGGATCCTATCGGAAGGATCCGGGTCCTCTGAAGTGACTTCTTGTGGGTTCAAGTCTGGGAGCTGGGACCCAGACCCGCTTTCAGGAACCTCCGGATCCTCCCGAAGGGATCTGGATTCCTGAGTATTGGGTAGTTCCGGTCTCTCCGCAACCAGAACCATACTGACGACTTCGTCAGCAGCTGAAATGTAAAGCAATAAAGGCTCACCAGGGTTCGGAGCTACCAAGACTGGTAGGGTGGTGAGGAACTGTTTTAGCTCCTGGAATGCCTTCTCTGCTTCTTCAGACCATTGGAATGGTCCGGACTTCCTCAGTAACTTGAAGAAGGGAAGTGCCCTTTCCGCCAGTCTTGAAATGAACCGGCTGAGGGCTGCTAGACATCCAGTTAATTTTTGGACGTCTTTGATGCGGGTTGGTGGCCGCATGTCTTCAATGGCTTTTATCTTCGTCGGATTAGCCTCTATGCCCCGGTGACTTACCAGGAAACCAAGAAGCTTTCCGGAACTAACCCCAAATACGCATTTGTCTGGGTTTAGCTTCGTGCGGGTGGCCCGCAGCTTGTCGAAGACAGCCTGCAAGGTGTCCAAGAGGGACTCCTTGTTCTTGACTTTGACCACGATGTCATCAACATACACTTCCACTATGTCTCTGATGAGTTCTTCGAAAGTTTTGTACATTGCTCGTACAAAAGTTGAAGCTGCATTCTTGAGACCAAAAGGCATGGCTGTGTAACAATACAATCCATCCACTGTGATGAATGAAGTATGTTCTTCATCTTCCCTAGACATCCGGATTTGATGATATCCTGAATATGCGTCTAGAAAACATAGTAACTCACACCCGGAGGTGGAATCCACTATCTGGTCTATTCTAGGTAGTGGGAATGGATCTTTTGGACATGCCTTATTCAGTGTGGTGTAGTCGATGCACATCCGAAGTTTCCCGCCGGCTTTAGGCACAACGACTGGGTTTGCCAGCCATTTTGGATGGTAGACTTCTCGGATGAATCCGGCTTCGAGCAACTTCTTCACTTCTTGTCGGATGAAGTTTTGTCGCTCTACAGATTGCTTCCGAGGTTTCTGGTGCACAGGCCGAGCGTCGGGGTAAATCTTCAGATTGTGCTCAATCACTTCCCTGGGGATCCCAGGCATTTGTGACGGTTGCCAAGCAAACACGTCAACGTTAGCCCGGAGGAAAGTGATGAGCGCGAGTTCCTATTTGTCGTTCAAGCCACCCGATATGCAGGTAGTTTGAGTGACATCGGAACCAATTTGGACGACTTTGACTGGAATGTCGGTGTCGCCGCTTGGCTGCACACGAGGTGCAGAGGTCGAGCCTCGTTGACGAATGCTCGGAGGTTGTGGAGCTTGCTTCTGCCTGGAGTCCTCTTCTTGCGCTGTGGTGAGCGCGTGAAGTTCCTCCAGAGCAGTTACTCCGGCAGTGCGATCTCCACGGATCCGGAGAACGCCTACTGGTGTTGGCATCTTCAACACCAGGTATCCATAATGAGCAGCTGCCATGAATTTGTACAAGGCAGGTCTACCCAAGATGGCGTTGAATGGTAAGTTGATCTGTGCGATGTCGAAGATCAACTTCTCGGTGCGATACTTCTCCCGGGTCCCGAAGGTAACAGGGAGAGTAATAGCTCCGAGTGGGGTTATGGCCCCCGGACCTACTCCGGAGAAAGGTCGAGAGGGCTGGAGGTCCGAAGGTCGAAGCTGAAGCTTAGTGAAAGCTTCGAAGCTGATGAGATTAAGCCCCGAACCTCCATCTACCAGGACATGATGGAGCTGGATGTTGTTGATGGTGGGAGATACCATCAAGGGTAGCTGGCCAGCTCCGACCATGCTTTGAGGACAGTCCGAAGCATCAAAAGTGATGGGTGTGTCCATCCACTTTCGATGTGGCTCCGGTCTAGCTGTAGGAGCTACAGCAGCCATATCCCGTCGCATAGTCTTGATGACACGACGAGAGGTGATGTCCCATGATCCACCAAAGATGGTGTTCATGGTTTTTCGACGCTCGTTGTCGGAGACGTCGGAATCATCGTCGACGGAGGTGTAAACGGCTTTCAAGACCTTTTTGGGGTCCTGAAACCCTAACTCCTCTTCAGCCGGAGCTTCATCGACCTTTTGTTTTCCCTCCCTCTGTCGGAAGGGAGACCCTTCCCGGCGCTTGTGGTAGCGCTCGGCAAGGTTTTGGACCTCCCGGCAGTCCTCCAGTCTGTGGCTGCTCGTTTTGTGAATGGGGCACCACATCTTGGACTTTCCACCGTCTTCAGAAGACGGTCGAGGTCGCTTCTCGGGGCGTGGCCCTCGGCCACCAGGAGTTGCAGCGGCTGCAACGTTGGATGTGCCGGCCGACGGCTTCTTCTTGCCGTTGGTCTTCTTTTTCTTCTTACCACTCCCGGAGGTAGCGGCTTCTTCTTTGGAGGATTTTTTATGATCCTCCAAGGCTGGTTTGGAGTGCATTTCACGGCCCTCCGCAGCTCTGGCACATTTGTCAGCCAGGCTGAAGAGCTCCGTGACGCTGGTGATCTCTTTGATCGCCAGCTTCTCCAACATCTTCTTGTCTCGTACACCCTGTCTGAATGCCACAATGACAGAAGCGCTTGAGATAGAAGGGATTGTGTTACGTACCTGAGAGAATCTCTGGATGAATGACCGCAAAGATTCTCCTCCTTTTTGCACGACCGCAAAAAGGTCCAGTTCAGTGCCCGGACGGGTGTATGAACTCCCGAAATTGGCGGTGAACTGGCGGCACAATTCCTCCCAACTGTCGATAGAGTTGGGTGGAAGGCTCATAAACCAGGACCTAGCGGTCCCAGTTAAAGCCACTGGAAAGTAATTGGCCATTACGGCCTCGTTTCCTCCAGCTGCTAGGATCACAGTGGAGTATATCTGCAGAAATTCTACGGGATTAACAGTCCCGTCGAATTTTTCCGGCAAGTGTGGCCGGAACTTCTGTGGCCATCTAACCATGCGCAGGTGCATGGCTAGGGCGGAACAGCCTCCTCCTACTCCTTCCAGAGTAGAAAGGTCTTGAGCATCTCGTCTTTCTCGAGCTCGCTCGATGTGGACACGGCCATCTTGTTGGCGGTATCGGCGATCAAGCTCCGCCCGGAGGTCGTGTGTCGAAAGCCGAGATGCAGTATGGGCACGTCGTGCCCCAGAGGGCAACGACGTCACTTGCTGTGACGCAGCTCTTCTTCGGTTGTTGGAGACATGTGGACCAAGTCTTCCAGACAACGTTCATCGCTGCGACGGGGCCCGCCCTGAAGGAGGTGGACCCTGGTTGTTGAGGCGTTCGGCCGCTGCTGCGACCAAATGCTCAACATCAGCTCTCCATTGCTCCATGGCACCTTGAGATGCATCCGGAGGTGGTGGTCGCTGGAGGAGAGCACGCGCTGCATGGAGCGCGTGTTCTGGGTTGTCATGACTTGCCGGCGCAGAATGTGACGCCGGTGCACCATCATGTCGTCCGGCATGTCTTGCCGGAGAAGATGGTGGTGGTGGGAGTGTGACTCCCGCTGGAACTGAGGCTCCTGCCGGTGGCTGCATGTTGGAGGGATTGCCTCCGACAGCCTGGGCAGCAGGTTGCCCGTTGGATGATCCAGCCGCAGAATTCACCATTCTTGAAGATCTCAGGCGCCCTCCTGGCGCGCCAACTGTCGACTGTTGGAGTCGGCAGATCCCCTGACACTATGAAAGTGTTGAAGGAGTTTGTGGTTCGGTTTGGGCGCGCGGAGACCTAAGAAAGTGAAATGCGATTGAACACGAGTGACACAGTGATTTACGTGGTTCGGGCCGCCTGAGCGTAATACCCTACTCCACGGGTGTGTGTGTGTGTTGTATTAACTTGTGAGCTTACAAGTGTTCCAAAAAGTCCCCCTCGTGTATCGTCGGTTTGCCCTTTTATAGTATAAGGACAAACCATTACAAGTCAGCCTGGCCCGACATGTGGCCCTGGCGGTTATTAGTATTGATACACGAGATTAATTGTTGTTAATAACCCTGTAACGGCTCTGACAGTGCCGTTACAGGTGTTAAGATCGTCCGATTGAATATCATTAATGTGGAATTAATGATAATTAATCGGGTCTTGAAGTCCGCGACTGTCCTTTGGAGATCCGGAGCCGTTACAACGTCTTCCCGGGGGTTTGAAGCGGCTAGCTCCGACGTATGGACACGTGGCAGCTCCGGAGCTTGTTTAGGAGAAGCGGGAAGCTCCGGGGCGGCCTGGCACGTGTCAGGTCCGGAGCTTCTCTCGGTCAGGGGTTACCTCCGGAGGTGCCGTTTCAGTACTTAGGCCGGAGCTTCACCCTTGCGGGTAATAGCTCTGGTCTGACAGTACACGTGGCAATCTAGGATCTAACCATGTTGGAGAAGCGGGTCCGGTTACGTCTGGCGAGTGGACCCCCGAGGGTCTTTCATTTGAGAAGATGTCCTTCCCTTGAGATTTTTGTAACCTCAGGGGGTGTATGGTTTTTAGGGTACCGACACCATCCTTGCTAGAACCCTACCTAGGCCAACCTAACTTTGCCACTTGATGATTGTATTACTTCCACCCATCCTTCCTTTGGGAAAATATAAATGACACCGTTTGTGAATACTCTTTAAAAGGGGAAATACTACATTGATCGTTTCCGTGCACTTGCGGACGTTCACTTGAGAATTAAGACCTACCAACAAGCATTTCTGGCACCATTGCTAGGGATGAACTGTTAGTAGTGCGTAGGAAATATCAACAATCATCATCCAACCAAGCCCTGTACACGCTGAAGTCAGACTCATAGGAAGAAAGACGAGTATCAAAATCTAAAAGCAGCTTCTTCTTCTTCTTCATATCATCAGTAGCCTTATCTGAAACGACAGAGTGTGAAGGAGCAGCAGGGAGAGGTTGGTGTTTGTGATTGCCCATAAGGATCTCTCAAAGACATAGACCAAGCATATGTAGATGCATGCAGGGAACCCAGTCGCGATAATTGATGTCATTGAAAAGCACCGATCACTGCAAGAGTGGGAACCTACCCGAAGAAGAAGTCACCTTATAGGACAACCGGTGATGGCTAGAGCGCAAAATACGCAGCAGCGGGCGATGGCGAGAGCGCAAGAGAGGAAGCGGCACAAGCTTCAATTTTTTTATTTTTTATTTTTTGTAACCCTAACTGCCCCTACCTTCCGCAACCCGACTGG
The DNA here is from genome assembly GCA_036927565.1 of Tuctoria greenei. Lineage (NCBI taxonomy): Eukaryota > Viridiplantae > Streptophyta > Magnoliopsida > Poales > Poaceae > Tuctoria > Tuctoria greenei. The sequence continues at coordinate 202,958,087 of JAYESD010000004.1, forward strand.
TGGCGACCGATGAAGTCTATCGGGAACGGATCAAGAGCGGATGCACCATTGGTAGAGGAGCCGAGAGCCACTAGGTGGGGTGGCGGTCGGGGGCTCGCTCATCGGCCTTGACGAGGCAGAGGGTGTGGAGCAAAGGCGCCCTTGATAGAGGAGCTGAGAGCCACTCGGTGGGGCAGTGACCGGGGGCCCACTCGTTAGCCTGGACAAGGCAGCGGGACTTGGCTTGGTGGAACCGATGTCAATCTGAGAGAAACCAACGTGGATCTCCGATCGGGGTGTAGAAGAAAGGAAAAAAACCGGCAGATGATGAATTTTAGCCTAGAGAGTCGGCAACATATACCAACAAGGCCACAAATGTGAAATCGTTACAATACCGTACTATTGCCACGCCTGTGAAATCGTTGCAACCACATACAATTACCACGAATGTGAAATCGTTGCAATACCATGCTATTTGTTGCAATAAGTTAAATCGTCGCAATATGCTAAATCGTTGTAACAACATACTATTTGCCACGAATATGAAATCGTTGCAATACCATACTATTTGCCACGATCGTGAACCCGTTGCAATACCGTTGCGATACGTTAAATCGTCGCAATACATGAAAACGTTGCAATAGCGTCCTATTTGTCATCGATGTAAAATCGTTGCAATACCATACTATTCGCTACGGATGCCAAGGCGTCGCAAATAACCTATCACTACGGGAATTATTACGACGATTCGTAAAAACTATCGCCATGCTCTTTTTCGTTGCAACAGCGACCTATTGCGACAAAAAACAATCTATTGCTACGAATTTTTTCGTTTCGATAAACCGGAATCCTTGCAGTGAGTAGGAAAGAGAATCTAACCCTAGTTTGGCTCTATACCATATTATGAATGATGCTCGTATTGATATGAGGCTACGAGGTCAAATATATAGAGGTAAAAGAGATTACAAATATGTAAAAACCCCAAAGATAATGAGAAAAATACAATAAACTCCTATATGTCTAAAAACTATAAGGAGAACAGAGTATGTACATTGTGTTGTTACATATGTGAGAGGAAATCTTCCACTAGCAACACCCCAGAACTAGCGACATGGAAGAAATAGAACTATGATATATCAGACGCTCATCATCTAAAAATGATATATCCGACGCTATAACTGTGGCCATGTCTTTGGCACCAGCACCAGACCAAGCTCATTCCTCCTGTATCTCATTTTAAAGACAGTGAATGGTCTTCTCTTGATCAGGAAAACTCTGGCGTTCCTTTCCTTCCAGAGTGTCTAACAAACTAAGATCGCAAATGAATTATGCCATTTAGCGCTGAGCGCTGGACTTCTTTCTGTCATGCCTTGAAACCAGGGGCGGACCTACGGGGTATGCCGGATTGGCCACGGCATACCCCGCGGTCCAGCAAAACACGGGGTGGAGCAGACACCAAGCGAAGAGCTAGCAGGATGGGCGAACGAGAAGAAACAAATGGAGCGAACAAGAAACGAGAGTCGAGTGAACCAGCGAAGAACAGACGCTGTGCGACTACCGGATACGCGTGCTCATGCGACCGTGACACGCGAGGAAGAAGGGCGGGGTGGTGGGAGGGCGCCAAGCGCATCAGGTTGTGCTGGACGGCTGAAGCGCGAGCTCGCGACGCAAGTGACGGCGGGAGCGCACCCAGGCACGAGCCCTTCGTGCAGGGGAGGCCGCGAATAACTCTATTGCTCGGAAGAACCATGGATGAGGCATGAGTGCCGCTCCGAGCTGTTGTACAGACAGCTGGGGCAAGAAAGTTTTTTATGCCTGTTTAGACTTAAGACTATAGAAACACGTGTATCCAAGAGCGCACACCATGCTACTTTGAATCAAAATCGGAATTCAATGTGGTGCAGATTTTCACAATTGGGAGGCATTGGACTTGAAATGGATGAATATGATATATTCAATACATTTATATCAATTAGAAAGTGGTGGTTAAAATTCAAACAAGTAGTATTTTATATCTATCTTATATGTATATTTAACCATTGTATTTGAACTATTTATATTGTAGTTTATTGAATTTAAAACTTATCATCTTATTTAAAATCTGTAATACTGAATTATGCTAAAAAATATAATTTTTGCTGAATTAGTAAATATTTTATCAAATTGTATATAAAACTTTTTTATATGGCATACCTTATAATAAAACCTAGATCCGCCACTGGTTGAAACCAAGTCTCCAACGTTGCCTGATGGTTCCAGTTGGCTTGAAAGATGTTAGGAATGTCTATTGTTTCCAAATTTCTTCGACATTAAGAGCAGAAATATTTATTAACTCAACCTCGATGCTGCAACCTAATGACTGTACAGATCCAATCTTGAAGAAGAAGTCACACAAAAAATTTGCAGCGTGACAGTGCCCACACCTGCCAGACCTGCCAGATCGGGATATTTGTTACCCAAATATGACGGCAGGGATGAATGTAAACCACCGGCTGCACATTGTACAGTGCTGATGACGATGTAGCTGAACCATAGTTGAGGCCAAGGTTGAACAGGTCACCGCATGCTGTCACCCTGACAAACATAAAAGTTGGTGACGGGATTTCAGATTTAACATCTCAGAGCGTTGGCTAAGTCAAAACATATGCTATGAACAGGGTGTCAACGCATGTGGTTGTACTGTTTGCATGGAGTGTGACTGCGTGCTCTGCTGCTGAATCGATCATGACAGAATGACCCACCAAAACAAATAAAAAAGTATGTATGAACTGCTTCTGGCTCTTGCGTGCATGCAAGAATTAGGTACTCTATCAAGACGAGTTGCATCCATATCTCATACTACTCGAATATAAATTTTAACCTACCCATATAAGGCATGTATGAATATCTTGCATCCATTCTTGAGTGTCACCGTGTCACAACCTCCAGACTGAAGAAGGAACAATTGAACACCTAGAACATAGTAACGATAGACAGATGCGACTAATTTACAATGGCTGAAGCCGTCGTAATTGAACTTAAACCGTCATAATTAAACTATTTATGATGGTTTTGACTTAATTATTACAGTTTCTCGTCGTCATAATTAAATCATCGTAAATAAGCTAATTTACGACGGTCACTGTCGCAAATTAGCTTACTTACGACAGTAGCTTATAGCCGTCGTAAACAAGAGTCCGTGCCACGTGGTGGGTTGGGCAATCTTATTACGATGATTCTAGAAGGCTATCTTAAATAACTTAGACTTATTTACGATGAAAATATGCCAGTTTTTTGTGAGCTACTACTCGCCCAAAAGAATATATTTAATTTTGTGGGGCTCACGAAAATATTTCGTTTTCCTGTAGTGTTGTAAATAACAGATGTCTTATAGACGACGGCCACTACCTAGGCCGTAGTAAATAAGTTTTTAATTTTTTTTTAAAAAACTGAAAATGACTAACCTGGAATGATGGCAAGCTCATATAGCATATATACAAATAATATACATTCAAAAATAGCAGAACATTCAAAATTACAACCACAAACACTGAACACATCACAAAATGCAAATGACTATAAATTAGCCCCTCGACTACCTCCGTAGCCGGAGAACTCATCTCTGCGCGTCCCTCCTGGTACCGGTAGCTGTGGCAATGGAGTTTGAGTCTCTGTCATCGATCCCTGCAATGCACATGAGTAGTTAGATATGTTTAAAACTTTCAAAATGTGTTTTTGACTATGTTTAATTAAGTTTTTCCTCTCTCTCTCTCTCTCCGTCTCTCTCTCTCTTACTTTCTCTCTCTCACCCTCTTCCTCTCTACCATCCATTCTGGCCCTTCTCTCTCACTCTCTTCCTCTCCCTCTCTACCATCCACCCCCTTCACTCTCTTCCTCTCCCTCTATAGCGTTCATCCCCACTCTGTCTCTCACTCTCACACTCTCTCTCTCGCACTCCCTCTCCCTCTTCTCTACCACTCCATTTCTCTCTCTCTCCCTATCTCTATATCTCTCTTACCCCCCTCTCTCTCATTGTCACTCTCTTCCTCTCCCTCTCTAATCTCTCCCTCCCCTTCTCTTCCACCCCCTTCTCTCTCTATCACCCTCTGAGTTTGTCATAGATTTGGCTATGTTAAATGAAATATGGCTATACTTGACAGCTTTATTACCTGGACATCCCAAGCAGGCAGCTGTGGTGTGGGCAGCTGTGGCGGCTGCCACGAAGAATCACGATCTCTTGGCCATGCTGTCGAGCTAAGGCCCGTCATCGTAAAATATTAGAACATACATATTACTAAAATGCTATGAATTGAAAATAAAGTAATTTAAATTATCTACCTACATCGCTGCACGCATATTGCCATGTAGTTCGCCTGATACTTCTATGCGGTCCTGTGCATGGTTTTCTCCCAATCCAGCTCTTCTTGGGTCCGCGCCAGTGTTGGTATTTCTTAACACCACAGATTTATCCGCAAGCGCATGGAAATACCGTTGTAGCACTTCCCCTTAAGGAGTATTCCCAAGGGTATCGAATCCAAAGAACGTGTGTGCTAATCTTTCGAACTAGCTCACCCAAGGACACAAAGTTGTTGGGTAGGCAAGGAATAGAGAGGAATTCAAAGTATTCATCCTAATTCAAGGTAATTTATAGTAGATGCTTGCTTCGGGCACGGGCTTACTCCTAGCAATACTAGGATGACTCTCGCCAAGAGCCTATGGCATAGCCGAACATGGAGGATTACGAAGGACAAATAGGACTTTCACCACCTACTGCCTACCTCTTCAATCCGTGGGTCTACGAGATATCCACTAATGATTTATAACCTAAGCACCATGCTTACGTTCTAAATCACTACTCTAGTTGTTTCGAATACAAAGATACAACTAGAGCCTCTAATGAATTAAAGCAGTGAACCCACAAGTAACTACTTGTGCAAACTACTAAGAATAAAATATCAAAATTGTATTGAATTCACAAAGGCTTACTTCATTGAGTAAAACCTTGTAGGGGTTCAAGTATAGAAGAGGGACTTGACAAGCCAAAGCCTCCTTCTCCTAGACTCTTCACCACACTCTCCTTCTACTTTGGTTGCCTCTAGGACTACTCTAAACCTTTGGAGTGTAGCACTATTCTTAACTTTTGTTGTGTGTGAGAAGTGAGGTGAGGGGGTCTATTTATGGATAGAGAAGGGTCGGTTCCTACCACAATTAACACGTGAATCAGTCATTATTGACTCCAGGAAGCCGGGAAGAGCCAACACGTGTCATTTGACAGGGTTTGGCGCCAGGAAGGGGTCAGCCGAACCCCTGGTTCGGCTGACCTAGTCAAGCCTCCCCTTGGGGAGTGCTTCCTCCAGGTGGCTTCCAAGTGCGCCCCCTTGATGTATATGGGTGCAACACCGTTGGATCTCCTCGTATTCTTCTGTTTGTGAGCCATTTGATCCATGTGTTGCCACATGTCATCGCCTGATTCGTTGAAATCCATTTTCATGGATTCATTCTGCATGTTTTGATATTTTGGGTAATAATTCACCTGCATACAAATAGACACCAACACTTGTGGAATTGGGTTAGTGTATAGCCCTACCACTATGTTTTGTGTTTCTTTTATGCACATTATGAGGTAAAATTGACAGTCAAAATATGGTACTTAAGCACCGTCAACAAACTCCCTCACACTTAGTCCTTTGCTCGTCCTCGAGTGAAGGCAAGAAGAACTAGTGTGTTGTCATGAATTTGCTATAAGGTAGAAAATAAGGATACTAGATATTTCAACTTATACCTGAATGCATGGATCCCCTTTGTGTATGTGGCTACCACATCAATCTTGGGAGTTTGAAAAGTGGAACGGTTAGAATGAAGTTCTCTTGGATCATTCTCTGCTGAAATGATTTGGCAATTGCTATATTTGAAAGTCATAGGAACATTTGCCCTTGCCTTCTCGATCGGAATCTCTCAAATCTCTCAAAGTGTTTGAATCCTCACCATGGCATGTTTTGCCAATTCTTGTCCCTATACTAAATGTGGCTATATCTGGAGCTTAGTAGGGATGAATGTGGTACACATTTGCAATTCATATGTTACTAAGTCAAAAACTTGATCCTATGAGAGACTTATGCAATGAACAAAGTGAAGGGAAAATTCTTGTGTACATGAATGGAATGGAGGGGTGAGGTGATAACTCCCCTGAATTTGCTCTCTTTTAAGGATGAAACATGGCTACTTTTTTTAGCACTATTACTCTTTTTCAAGAGTGGATGCTTTTTATTTTTTCTTGTAGCCATGTCTTCTACTCCTTTTTTATTTTTAGAGAGGCTTTCATTTGTATTGTATGGAGTTTATTTTTGACGGATGGGTAATAGATGGATGCAAACTCTCAATGTGAGAAATTTTGCATGAATGGAGTGCACAAGAGTTTTCAATTCAAAAAGTTCATGCATGTAATTCAATTGGGTCACAGGTTTGACAAAGTTCAACGAAAAACAAAGTGGCATATGCTTGTGGTTTTCAATGAATGTATCATATCGCCATGGTGGGTATATAAATTTCCAATGAGAGATTTAGGCAAAGTTCAAGACTTCAAAAAGTTACAAATGTCAAAATCAATTTCAAGCAAAAGGATGATTTCTAAAGAACTCATTTACCATATCACAATAGTCAAATACCTATATGATGTGTTTTTCCTATTGAATTATGGGAATCATAAACAAGGTAATGAATTGAAATATAAAGTATTCAAAATTTCAGCTTAAGCAAATTCTTGACTACCAATTTTTTTTTTCAATTTGTTGAGTTGATTCATTTTAGATATGCAATGAAAAATATGAAATCAACTCAAACAGCAGGGTAGCGCATAAAATTAGGAAAAGAAATCCAAACTGATTTTCTGGAGCGAAACGGAGTCGTATGATGCAGAAAACAAGTTGGCCGACCATGGGATTCGGCCGACCTCCTGTTGCCTCTTCTATGGCTCTGTTTCGTCGGGTCGTTTTCTCATTCGGTCGCGATGTGTTTTGATATGCAACGTTAATTTTTTACATCGGGATTTCGTGACTTGGGGACATGTTTCCCCCACACTTGTTTCCTGAATTCTTTATTCAACAAAATAAACTAAAGGGGGAACTTTACCGGTGTTAGATGAACCGGTAAGTTCACTTTATTGAAATCAAAATATGGGGATGCTTACATTATTTAATCTAGATTTAGAAAACAAATGTTTTTTTAAATAAAATCCTATGTAATAAGCATCCTATGCTGTCGGGACATCTAAACTATGGTGTGTTGTAGATGTCGGGATCCCCGACGGCATTGCACAAGCGCTGCAGTTTGGCACTCATGCCACGGCGAACACCATCAATCTCCTCCTTGAGGGCCATGATGTCGTCCTTCTGTTCTGCCCTCTCGATGCGCCCTTCAGCCACCAAGTCAGACAACTTCTTGTTCTCCAAGCGGAGAGAAGCGAACTCCTTGATCAGTTGTGCCACTTTAGGGGCACGAGGAGAGTCCTCATCACTGCCCTTGAACTGACTGGGTGGCCCGTTGATGGCAGGTGGCAGGACGTGTCGCCTAATCTTGGAGGGCGACGAGCACGTCGATTCCTCCATCGCAGATTATCCACACGCTTGAATAGGCCCTTAGCGTAGCCTCCTTCGCATTTGTGCACCCCATGGATAAGAAAGCGATCTCCCATGCGTTCCGGCGAGGTACAGGTGGGCATATTGTAGTGGTGGCTCACTACATCGCCCTTCTTAGTCTTCAGTGTGTACATGAACTCCTCGACGGGCAACAATGATGGGAGAGACTCGTCTTTTCCATGGAAAAGACGTGTCTTGACTGGGTTGAGTCCAGCCAAAGTTGGATGGCATGGCATCGTCGACTTCATCGGTGTTCTCCGAGGGGAGAGCGACCGGACAGCGCTACGAGGTGTAGGGATGCGCCCGCGCGGAGTCATCGCATGCGGGATCATGGCAAGGGGCTTGACATCGATCGCCATGACGGACTCCAAGGTGAGGGAAGTTTTGTCGTTGGCCGACGTAATGTCCCCGCTCAGGTTGAAGGTTGAGCTGGAGGAGGCGTGAGGCACAATCTTCTTGTCGGCCATGACGAGGACGGGAGGAAGATGATGATTCAATGAGGTGTATAACTTTCCTCTATGTTTCCGTCCTTTAAGTAGGCGGGGAATGACGTGTTTCACCGAGGATTTTGTGGAGGATATCGAGGAGGATCAACAGGAGAAAATAGAATGCGAACGGCGCGATGGGAGAGTCGGCCGACCCTAGGGTTCGGCCGACCCCCTTCTGGCTCCGTTCGGGCCACATTTTCTCGGGTCGATTAAATGGGCCTCATAGATGAAGAATTGGATGGGCCCATTAGTTGTACGTGGAGGATTTAAACAGAATTGAAAGAAATGACATGGAAATCGATTAGATTTACCATGTAAAATTCTTTTTCTGTATCCTTTTGGGAATCGAGAAATAATTTGAGTCGGTGCCCATTCACTTTGATTAGTTGACCATCATCACCTTGGAGTGTGATTGCTCCATGGGATGAAGTATCTACTACAGTGAATGGTCCTTCCCATTTACTTCTAAGCTTCCCATGTCCAAAGAGTTTAACCCTAGAGTTAAAGAGTAAAACTTTATCTCCAGGTTTGAACTCTTTCGGTGTAATCCTCTTATCGTGCCATCTTTTGGTTCTCTCTTTATAAATTCTGGCACTGTGGTACGCCTTATCTCTCCATTCCTCCAACTCAGAGATTTGCTTCACTCGGTGATTTCCAGCTTCATTAAGATTCATGTTCCACCACTTGATGGCCCAATACGCTCTATGTTCCAATTCTACGGAAAGATGGCAAGTCTTCCCATAGACAAGTTGGAAAGGAGACATGCCGATAGGTGTCTTGTAGGCAGTACGATATGCCCACAATGCGTCGGGTAGCTTTTGCTTCCATCCCGTTCCCATTTCCAAGACAGTCTTCTACAGAATATTCTTAATTTGCTTATTAGATGTTTCTGCTTGACCATTTGTCTATGGGTGGTATGGGGTAGCAGTGTTATGTTGGACTCCAAGTTCCCTTAAAAAGTTCCGGAAGGTGTTATCTATGAAATGGGACCCTCCATCACTTATGACCATACAAGGGTTCCAAATCGTGGGAAAATGATCTCATGGAACATTTTTCTTGCTTGCTTGGAATCAACTTTTTTACTGGCAATGCTTCTACCCATTTTGACACATAATCGACGACAACCAGAATATACTCGCAATCATAAGAACTAGGAAAAGGTCCCATGAAATCAATGCCCCATACATCAAATAATTCCACTTGGAGATTGTATGTTAGGGGCATCGCATCGTGAGCAGAGATTCCTCCATGCTTCTGGCATTTCCAACAACTGCAAATGAATTCCTTGGTATCTTCATACATTGAAGGCCAATAGAATCCACTCTGCCAGACCTTTGCCTGAGTACGGTCAGCACTATAATGACCATCATAGGAGCCAGCATGGTATTTCTCTATAATTTTGGTGCCTTTGATTGATGGGACACACCTTCTAAGAAGGCCATCGGCACATACTCCATAGAGGTAAGGGTCATCCCAAAGGTGTCTACGACTCTCATAAATGAGTTTCTTTTTGTTCTCCCCTGGTGGTACGTATCCTGTGACCATAAAGTTCACGATATCTGCATACCAAGGGTGTGAGTCTGTCACCTTGAGGAGCATATCATCTCGTAGGAAGTCATTGATTGGTATTTCCATGGTTTGTGTGACTTCCATATGTGAAAGATGATCTGCTACTGAATTCTCTACTCCTTTCTTATCTCTTATTTCCAGATCAAATTCTTGGAGTAGAAGAATCCATCGAATTATCTTGGGTTTAGCATCCTTTTTGGTAAGTAGATATTTCAAAGCAGCATGGTCTATGTAGACTATGACCTTTGCTCCAACCAAATAGGATCTAAACTTGTCGATAGCAAAAACTACTGCTCGGAGCTCTTTCTCAATTGTGGCATAACTGAGTTGGCCTCCTGTTAGAGTTTTGCTAGCGTAGGCTATTGCGTGATGCTTTTTATCTTTGGTTTGGCCTAAGACTGCACCAACAGCAAAGTCACTGGCATCACACATGATTTCGAATGGCAGCGTCCAATCAGGGGGTTGGATAATTGGAGCTCAGATGAGTGCCTTTTTGAGTATATCAAATGATTTAAGGCATTCATCATCGAAATCAAAGGGAGCTTCTTTAGCTAATAGGTTGGTGAGGGGTCTAGCGATTTGGAGAAATCCTTGATAAATCGTCGGTAGAACCCCGCATGACCTAAAAAGCTGCTGATTCCCTTAACATTGATAGGAGGTGGAAGTTTTTCAATAACTTCAATTTTATCTTTGTCCACCTCTATCCCTCTCTCGGACACCAAGTGTCCAAGAACGATGCCTTCCCAGACCATGAAATGGCACTTTTCCTAATTAAGCACAAGGTCCTTCTCCTGGCATCTTTGTAAGACCCTGTCTAAATTTTCTAGACAATGATCAAAAGTTTTTCCATAGATAGAGAAATCGTCCATGAAAACTTCCATGATATCCTTGATCATGTCTGAAAATATAGACATCATGCATCTCTGGAAACAGGCAGGAGCGTTACACAGTCCAAAGGACATATGCTGGTAGGCATAGGTCCCGTAAGGACATGTGAACGTGGTCTTACTTTGATCATCGGGATGGATAGGAATTTGATAATATCTCTAATACCCATCAAGGAAACATAAGTAGGAGTGTTTTTCCAATCGCTCTAACATCTCATCGATGAAGGGCAATGGAAAATGGTCTTTCCTTGTTGCCTTGTTAAGTTTTCGGTAGTCAATGCACATCCCCCATCCCGTGACGGTCCGTTGGGGAATTAATTCATTCCTCTCGTTTTGAACAACTGTCATACCTTCCTTCTTAGGCACTACTTGAACTAGACTTACCCATTCACTATAAGGAACAGGGTAAATAATCCCGGCATGCAGAAGTTTCAAGACTTCTCTATTGACAACTTCCCGCATCGCATTATTCAATCGCCTTTGAGGTTCCCTTGAGGGGACACTCTCAGGGTCAATAGGAATACGATGGGTGCATAACACTGGACTAATTCCCTTGAGATCCTGAAGTGAATATCCAAAAACAGCTCTATGCCCTTCTAACATGGCTATGAGTTTGAGTGTTTCATCATCTGAAAGCTTGTCACTTATGATGACAGGGACTTCCAAATCGGCATTTAGAAAGGCATAACGTAGGCCTGGAGGTAGAATCTTGAGCTCAACAGGAGGTTTTGGGGAGGGCTCTTCTTTTGGCAATTCAATTTCCTCCTGAAATTCATCCTCCTCTTGGACGAAGTCTTCTTCTCCTTCAATTTCAGGGGGTTCTAAAAATTGAAGAGTCCTAACCTCCTCCATTGGCTCATCTTGGATGGGAGATTCTGCAGATGTGTTCTTTGAACGCAGAATACGCATGGAGAAGTTTCTCCCTCCAAGTTTTATATTGAGGATTCCTTCCAAAGGAACTTCCATGAGAAATTTCTCTATGGGAATCCCTATCATGATGTCGAAATGTTGGATTTTGAACACGTGAAAATCTAGGAGAGCCTCAACATCTTTGTGTCTAACAAACACTTGTTGCAGAATCCCACATCCTTCAAGAATGGTTCCGAATGAATCTCGAAAGGATTTGTGTGTTGGTGCCAATGGCACATCACCAAGAATGGCGACAACACAAGAATCAGAAATGAGATTTTCTCAAAGAGTAGGGTTGTATAGGATTCTCATTGGTGTCCCTCTAATAGAACATAAAATGGTAGCCAAAGGTGAGGTCATCCTAAGAATTTCGTATCAATTCTCGACTTCAGCTGTCCACTCTCTTCTTAAGATAGAGGTCAACTCCTTGACCATCTGACAGATGAACACCCCGTCAGATGGTTCACATGGAGTTGGTGGCAAGAAGGTTTCCTATAGCAACAATACTTCGAGATATTTTCATAATCTTCAAAAAGCTTTTCCTCGAAGTAAAATGGAAACTGCGAGGGTTGAATTTCTTCTACCTTTGTAGCCTCAGGTTCGGCAGAGGATTCCTCTGGCAAGGCTTGGGGTAAACAAGAAATGGGTTCATTCTTGTCCAAGAGTGTATCCACCGTTCTTGACACGACTTCCTCTTGGGGAGGCTCATTAAGACCCATAATGAAGGAAGAATTTTCTAGAATTCTGTCTAGAAGATCATTGCCTTCTTCTAGAGTCTTATGGAGGAAAGATCCTCCAGCTGTAATGTCAAGATATAGGGCATACTCTTTGTTCAATCCCATGAAGAAATGTTGCAAAAGCATTGGATCAGGGATTAACAAATCTGGGCCAGAATCCCACAAAAGGGAAAATGTGCCCCAAGCTGCACCTATGGATTCCTTCTCCATCTGCTGGAAGCATAGTACTTCCTTTTGTAAGGAAACAATTTGGGCAATGGGGAAGAAAACAAGACAAAAAATTTCTCGTAATTCAATCCAATCACCATTTGTCTTCCCAATGTAGTGGTTGTACTATTGTTTGGCTTTTTCCTTAAGGGAAAAAGGAACAACTTCCATTTCAAAGTTTCCTGTGTCATACCTTTGATTAGAAGGCATGAACACTGTTGTTCGAACTCTCGTAGATGGTGGTAAGGGTTTTCACAATCTGTTCCTGAGAAGGATTGTTCCCGAACCATGGCTATAAAGCCAGGGCGAAGTTCATAGCTGGTTGAACAAATAGGTTTCGCCGCAGGCGGTGGCTCACAGAACTTTCCCTTCGGAGCAGAGTAAGAAAGAATGGTGGGTTGCTCCATTTATATGGTGGTGGTAAGGTAAGAATAAGAAAGGTAAGATGATAGATAAGGGGGATATGATACGAGGGTGATCATGGTTCAAAGATTAACAACAACTGTCCCCGGCAACAACGCCAAAAATGCTTGTTGGTATTTCTTAACACCACAGAGTTATCTGCAAGCGCACGGAAATACCGTTGTAGCACTTCCCCTTAAGGAGTATTCCCAAGGGTATCGAATCCAAAGAACGTGTGTGCTAATCTTTCGAACTAGCTCACCCAAGGACACAAAGTTGTTTGGTAGGCAAGGAACAGAGAGGAATTCAAAGTATTGATCCTAATTCAAGGTAGTTTGCAGTAGATGCTTGCTTCGGGCACGGGCTTACTCCTAGCAATACTAGAATGACTCCCGCCAAGAGCCTATGGCATAGCCGAACGTGGAGGATTACGAAGGACAGATAGGGCTGTCACCACCTACTGCCTACCTCTTCAATCCGTGGGTCTACGAGATATCCACTAATGATTTATAACCTAAGCACCACGCTTATGTTCTAAATCACTACTCTAGTTGTTTTGAATACAAAGCTACAACTAGAGCCTCTAATGAATTAAAGCAGTGAACCCACAAGTAACTACTTGTGCAAACTACTAAGAATAAAAGATCAAACTTGTATTGAATTCACAAAGGCTTACTTGATTGAGTAAAACCTTGTAGGGGTGCAAGTGTAGAAGAGGGACTTGACAAGCCCAAGCCTCCTTCTCCTAGATTCTTCACCACACTCTCCTTCTACTTTGGTAGCCTCTAGGACTACTCTAAACCTTTGGAGTGTAACACTATTGTCAACTTTTGGTGTGTGTGAGAAGTGAGGTGAGGGGGTATATTTATAGGAGGAGAAGGGTCGGTTCCCGCCACAATTAACGCACGAATCAGTGACCATTGGCTCCATGGAGCCGGGAGGAGCCAACACGTGTCATTTGACCAGGTTTGGTGCTAGGAAGGGGTCGGCCGAACCCCTGGTTCGGCCGACCTGGTCAAGCCTCCCCTCTGGGAGTGCTTCCTCCAGGTGGCTTCCAAGTAGGCCCCCTTGATGTATATGGGTGCAACACCGTTGGATCTCCTCGTATTCTTCTGTTTGTGGGCTATTTGATCCATGTGTTGCCACGTGTCATCACCTTATTCATTGAAATCCATTTTCATGGATTCATCCCTGCATGTTTTGGTATTTTGGGTAATAATTCACCTGCATACAAATAGACACCAACACTTGTGGAATTGGGTTAGTGTATAGCCCTACCACTATGTTTTGTGTTTCTTTTATGCACATTATGAGGTGAATTGACGGTCAAAATATGGTACTTAAGGACTGTCAATAGCCAACATCCTTGCATCCTTTGAAACTCCAAGTCTCTCTGCGAGAGACGATGACTCGACGACCCAACGAACGAAGCTTGCATTGATGCAGTGTCGCTCGAAGGTCACGCCGCCCTCAAGTAGACAACTCCATGAAAATTGAGAAACCTACAAAAGAATAAATAATACTAATTGAAAGAAGGAAGAATGAGAAAAATAAAACAAATAACCAACTCACAGTCCATGGGATTTTCCGCCTCCGCTTGCGCACACGACTTGAGGGTCGATTGGCGCATTGTCCCAATTGTGCCCTTCACCGTGTATCCTCACGGCCTCCTCCTCATACTTTTCCTAAAAAATAAGGAAATTGTGTAAGCGTGTCAATAATGGTATTAGTTATAATTCAATTGATGAATTTTGAGAACTTACCAGTCGATCATCCACGATCTAACTACACTGCCAAGGCTGGGAAGGGTCACTTCCCTTGTGACCTCTGTGACCCCCGGTTCTGAAAATGAACCAAGTGAGACGCATATGTGTGCCCAGGATGTTCAACACACATACGCGATTGCATCACAAATGATATACAAAAATTACCACAATACAAATTATTAAATAAGTACTTTTATTACAATATTTAAATAATACTCAAATTACAACTCTAATGATCATTATTGCTAATAGAATGTGAAACTAATGCAGCGGAAATAATCTAAGAATTAAGCTAAGCAACTAAAAAAAGGGATACAACACGACTCCAAGCAATCCACGGGCAAGTCGACGGCAGCACACAACCTAGTAATTCACATTATTCTCAGAGTACTCCCAAACATCACCTGAGACTGTTGGTGGGGGAAGGGTGAGCACATGTCGTACTCAGCAAGTGTAGAAAAATAATGACATGTAGATTAAATAAGGAATGATAATAAATAATGGCTAGTTGCTGAAAAGTACATTTAAAACATGTAAAAAACATACTAAGATGTCTATGTGAATTAATACCATCATATCCCAAATAATTACCAATTATGAGTCCAATACCATCAATTACCATTAGATCACATCCATGAACAATTATCCATCCAAATACCAATTCCTTACGATCATCATTAACCATGTCCACTTATCAAAGTCCAAAACCATAACCATTACCAAACAATCCCAATTTTCCAAGTTCCACTCTAATAATGTGAGGGTCCAGGTTGCTCATAACTAGGAGCACGACTATCATGATAGTTTTTAACATTCAGCAGAGGTTGTACCACTTCACGCTTGTGATTTTATCACCTTTCAGTGACCAATAACCTCCCTTATGCCATCTCACACTTTCTTGGGTGTGCAGCAAAGAGATCCCAAAATAGCTTTTACAAAGGGACTACTAGCATGTACGGACCCAGTAAGGTTTCACCAACAGGCTTGAATCTCCATTCTCCCACCCACGGGCCCCCTCATGTGCCATGCGGTTCCCAGGGTAGCCCTCCTCAACTCCCATTACCCGCACCATCCAATGGTCCATACAATACCAGCAACACACCTAATTATTCAGCTAAACCGTACCCATACTTGGCCTTGTGGTGGCACTGTAAATCATGGATGGTCGCTCCACGAACCAGTACTTAGATCTAAAGCAAGCGAAACCACCATAACATCCAACCCAGTCCATGATCCATGCTTGCTTAGATCTCCTAGGTCCCATGTTTACCAAGTAACCACATTCTCAATTCTCATCATATACATGCTCATTAATTCATGTTAAGCCATTTGGTTGTTTTCCCATCCAAATTAATTAGAGCAAAGGAAAAAGTGTAAAATACCCTTCCCGACTCTCTACAATAGATTCCAAGCGACAAGAATGGTCAAACAAGTCTAGTAAACAACTATTTTGGGTTTCCCATCAATTTGACACAAGCATGTAGTTTTTCAAACAAAACATTTAATAACAGGATCAAAATGTTCAAGGACACTTGTCTTGCTATTGAGACTGATTATGATCAAAAGCTTCAAAGTTTTGGTGCTGGAGGTCCTCGACAGCCCCCTCTAGAGCAACACCTTCTATTCCGCGCCAGAAACATACCAATCAAACATTAAAATGAATAAATGCTCATATATTACTCTATATGCCATGACATGCATGAATAACACAATTATAGGGTAATGCATGTTATTAGGTTAATATCATTGCTTACTAACTAGTTACAATTAAGTTTTACATGTTAGAACAAGTTTCAAGTCATTTCAAAGGATATTAAAGAAGTTCGAGGAATCTCAGAGCAAGAAAACCGGACTAGTCCATAGAGAGGTCGGACATGTCCGTTCTGGTACAGAAAGGCGATCGGACTAGTCCGCACTAGGACCGGACAAGTCCGTTTTGGCTAGGGTTTTGGCGAATTTTCAACTAGAGCATAGTTAAAGTTGATATAGAACCATAATTTACATAGAAAAGATGCATCTAAGATATACAAAGAATTCAAGGGTTTAAGAGTTGAAGACTTGAGAATTTGAAGTCAAGATCGAAGGAGATGAAGAATTGGCAAAGGAGGATGTTGACGATGAAGTTTTGATGATGAAGATCGCAGCAGCAACGATGATATTGGTTGATCCACCTCCTTCCTCCCTTCTCCTTCTTCTCCCTGTGGTGGAGGCTCCTTGATGGTGGCTCTCATGAACTAGGGTTAGGGGTTCCCTTCAATTGTGGCAAAGGGAGGAAACGGTGGGTGTTGGGGTGTTTATATAGGGTGGAGACAGTAGGGTTTGGGTGGAACTCGAGTTTAAGGTGGTGGAGGCCGAGTAGGTGTCCCACATGGGCTCCACTGGGGTTGAACACGACGTTCTTGGGGCCACTTAAGGCATATGCCTAATAACTTGTCATGGAGGATGAAATAGAGTCTGAGTCGGGCATACCAGACTAGTCCGCTCAGGAGCCAGACAAGTCCGATATGGGATAGAAAGTTGAACGGCCAAGTACGGTTGTGGTCCAGACAAGTATGAAAATGTCCAGAGAGCAAAATGGACAAGTTCGGTATGGGGTCGGACAAGTCCGGAGGTCTTCTCAAATTTTCAAAATCGTACCAAAACGAGGAATTACCGGACAACTTTGAAAAGTTCCAGTAGGAAGGATTGGACTAGTCCGTACTCGGGAATGGACAAATACGAACAACATCAGAAGAATTTTCAGACAAATCCGGGGCAAAAAGCGGATAAGTCCGGAAGACAAAAGAGAGTAGAACAAACTAGTCCGATGTCCAATATGGAAAAGTCCGCACTGACACAAGTTTTAATTGCTATTTTGGTTCTAATTCATTTTAAATTTGTTCCTGTTTGTGTGTCTTAATGTTAAACATGTATAAGAATGTATGCAATGCATGATAGATGAAAATGCGAGTGTTACAAACCTACTCCCCTTAAAATGAATCTCGCCCTCGAGATTCAACATAGAAGAGAAGAGATAGGAAAATCTCTCTTGATCATCTTCCAACTCCCAAGTTGCTTCCGTTTTTGCATGATGCTTCCATTGTACTTTGCACCATTGAATCACCATGTTTCTTGTGACTCTCTGCTTGGTTTCCAAGATCTTGGCAGGTTGCTCTGCATAGGTCAAATCTGCACCTAATTCCAATTCTTTCATTGGCACTTGTTCTTTCGGTACCTTTAAGCACTTCTTGAGCTGAGAAACATGGAACACATCATGAACATCAGAATGATTTGCTGTCATCTCCAACTTATATGCCACTTCTCCATGTTTGCCCAAAATCTTGAATGGTCCAATATAGCGAGATGCCAACTTGCCTTTGACATTAAATCGCGTATGACCTCGCATGGATGACACTTTGAGCTATACGAAGTCTCTCACTTCAAACGCTAAGTTTCTTCGCCTATTATCCGCATAGCCATTTCGTATTGACTGAGCAGCCCTCAAATTCTTGCGGATTGTCTGAACTTGCTTTTCGGCATCCTAGATTACATCAGGTCCAAATACTTGAGTTTCTCCTATTTCATTCCAAAACAAGGGTGTTCTACACCTTCTCCCATACAATGCTTCATATGGCGACATCTTCAGGCTTGCTTAGAAACTGTTATTGTAGGAGAATTCAGCATACAGCAGACTTTGTCCCAACTTCCTCCATATTTTAGCACACAAGCTCTTAGCATGTCCTCCAAAATCAGATTCATTTTCTCGGTTTGTCCATACATTTGAGCGTGATATGCCAAACTAAAATTCAATTGGGTTCCCATAGACTCGTGCACCTTTTTCCAGCACCTTGAGGTAAATTTAGAACCTCTATCGGACACTATTTTCTTTGGCACTCCGTGTAAGCACACTATTCTTCCCATAAACTATTCTGCCAACTTTGCTCCACTATAGGTAGTCTTGACAGGAATGAAATGAGCTGATTTCGCCAACCGATCCACAATAACCCATATTAAATCATAACTTGCTGAAGTGTGAGGTAATCCAACTATGAAATCCATACCAACTTCTTCCCACTTCCATTCTGGAATCTTCAAAGGCTGCAATAATCCAGCCGGCCTTTGGTGTTCAACCTTCGCTCGTTGGCACACATCACATAATGCAATGTATTCAGCTATGTCCCTTTTCATGCCATCACACCAATAATATGTCTTCAAGTCCTCATACATTTTTGTACAACCATGATGGATGGAGTAAAGTGAGTCATGTGCCTCCTTTAATATCTTCTCTCAGAGACGCTTCACATTAGGAAGAACAATTGGTTTCCCAAGCCATAGAGTGCCTTGGTCATCCTCATTAAATTTGAATTCTCTCTCTTCATGGGTCCTTTCCTTGATTTCCTCATCCTTGGTCTGACCTTCTCGAATTTCTTGTTCTAAGGTCGGATTTAACTCCATTATTCCTATCTCATTCACAAATCCAAGATTCAACCGTTCAAACTCCTTGCATAGCTCGGATGGCAACTCTCGAATCGTGAGTTGGTGGCTTACTCCTTTCTGACTCAAAGCATCAGCCTCTACATTAGCCTTCTCTGGGTGATAGTTGATTCCCACATCATAATCCTTGATGAGCTCGAACCATCTTCATTGCCTCAAATTCAGGTCCATGTGTGTGAATATGTACTTGAGACTCTTGTGATCCGTATAAACCTCACACCCATGAACAAGAATGTAATGCCTCCATATCTTCAAGGCGTGCACCATGGCTGCATGTTCAAGATCATGGGTTGGATAATTCTGCTCATGTTCCTCAATTGCCTCGATGCATAGGCTACCACTTGATTTTCTTGCATAAGCACACATCCAAGTCCTTGTCTTGATGCATCACAATAAATATCAAAACTTTTACTCACATCAGGCAAAACCAAGACTGGTGCGGTGGTGCTCCTCTTTAACTCCTCAAAACAAGCTTGAGTCCATTGGAAAGCTTTCCCCTTCATTAACAATTTTGTCATGGGCTTGACTATTTTGAAGAAATCCTTGATGAACTGACGATAATATCTAGCCATTCTAAGAAAACTCTAGATTTCCTTCACATTCTGTGGCGGCTCCCTTTTTAGCACATCTCTCACTTTTCCTGGGTCAACTGATACTATTTCTCCCAAGATGATATGGCCCAAAAATAACATCTCCCTTAACCAAAACTGGCTCATGCTGAATTTGGCATATAATTGGTGTTCCCTCCATTTCTGCAATGTGAGCCTCAAATGCTCCTCATGCCCCTCCTCGCTTCTCGAGTAGATCATGATGTCATCAATGAACACCACAACGAATTTATCCAAGTACTCCATGAATACATTTTTTATGAGGTGCATAAAGTATGTCAGTGCATTGGTCAATCCAAAAGATATAACGGTATACTCATAGGATCCATACCGTGTCCGAAAAGCTTCTTTGGGTATATTCGACAGTCTAATCTTCATTTGAAAATAACATGATCTCAAGTTGATCTTGGAGAAAACACAGGTGCCCTTCATTTGATTGAACAAATCCTCTATACGGGGCAACGTGGACATCATCACCTCGTTGAGAGCTCGGTAATCCACACACATCCTTTGGGATCCATGCTTCTTATCCACGAAAAGCACTGGCACTCCCCAAGGTGAAGAGCTTGGGCGAATGAAACCCTTCTCTAGCTGCTCTTGAATTTGCTTCTTGAGCTTCTCTAACTCCATAAGAGGCATCCTATACGAACTCTTATCTATAGATGCAGTTCCAGATATCAAATCAATAACAAACTCAATATCACGATCGGGCGGCATACTCGGAAACACAGCTGGATACTCACCACCCACCGGAATGCTCTCCAATGTGACACCTTCAACATGACTTTGTCACTTTATCCCTTGTGGGTTGGGCTGTCTCAACTTTAATACGGGTGCCATGCTCACTTGTCAATTGCACAATCCTCTCGGCACATTGAATCACTCCATTGTACTTGCTCAACCAATCCATACCAAGTATTATGTCTATTCCTTGGAAATCCAGGACAATGAGATTCGCAAGAATGTCTACCCCCCTTATTTTGATGCTTACTCTCGCGCACACTATATTTGTCCTCATCTCTCCTCCAAGAGATTTTATCAACATAGTGTGTTTCAAATGAGCTATATGCAGGTTATACTTGGCAACATACTTCGATGAGATGAATGAATGAGATGCTTCAGAATCAAATAAAATGGTCGTGGGGTTTAAGTTCACGAGAAACATACCAATCACGACATCATCCACTTGTTGGGTATCCTCAGTAGAGACGTGATTCACATTGCCACGAGTGATATTCTGCTATCCATGGTTGCCTTGTGGCGCTCCTCCGTTTGGCTGTGGGTTCTGCCTTGGTGCATTATTCATTGGTCCATAGCTCCTCTTGGGCATTGACTTGCGAAGTCTCTAGCCTCTCCACAAACATAGCATGTCTTGCTGCTCGAAGCACCAGGGAAACTCAGGCACTGCTGATTTTGAGAGTTAGTCACCATAGTACGGCGCGGTGCAAATGGTGCAGGTTTGCGAGGCGCTTGCATAACAGGGTGTTGCTGCAGTTCGGACGTGGAGAATAAGGAGCTCGATAAGCAGGAGCGGAGGGGTTGTAATATGGCGCACTTGGCAGCACAAGGCGAGGACGGACAATACTCCTTTGCGGCTGACCTTGGTATGGCATCTTCCTCATATTGTCTTGTTCCATCTCACAAATTTTGTTTTCAATCACAATGGCCTTGTCCACAAGCTTCTGGAAAATTGCATAGTCAAAATTGAGCAATTGAACTTGAATCTCATTATTTAGGCCTCTTATGAACAAATATTGCTTGCGGCTATCCCTGCTAACATCCTCTGGAGCATACCTTGAGTGTTGAGTGAATTTATTGAGATACTCACTCACACTCGACATTCCTTTCCTTAGGTTCTCAAATTCTTGCCTCTTCAAGATCATAACTCCCTCGGGAACAAAGTGAGAACAAAATTTCTCCTTGAATTCAGCCCAAGTGATCCTCTCTTAATTTTCATGGACATTGCAAATCGAGTCCCACCAATCTGTAGCTGCTCCAACTAGCTGATGGGAAGCAAAAAGGACCTTCTCCCTGTCACTGCACTGGACAATAGCAAGCTTCTTCTCCAAAGATTTCAGCCAATCATCAGCTTCCATAGGATCATTGGCTTGAGCAAAAGTGGGTGGCCTAGTCCTCATAAACTCTCCCAACCTGTTATAAGGCGGTGGGGGTGGCGGCGTTGGAGGCATATGGGGCTAATTCTAGTTATTGGCCTGCAGCTGTCCCAAAGTTTGCATCACAGTATGCATAAGCTGATTTTGCATAGCCAACAACTGCTCAAGGTTGCTAGCCTCAGGTCCAAGTCAATTGTTGTTCTAAGGCGCTCATTGTTCTCCTCATCCTCATGGGCATTCCTTTGGTTGTGAATTCTCGACATCTGAAGAAAGTGCAAGAGATAGAAGAATGTAGAAAACACCGCCAACTATATGCATCAAGGAAAATGAAACTAAGCAACTTCCTATATAATCCTATATGGATGTGACAAGCGCTAAAGCATCCCACAATCCTCTACTAAGCACACAAGCACACAAGTAAACATTACACAACAATCAGCAAACCAAACAAACCTCAAATATTCCTGAGTGCTCCTATGTGCTCTAAAGTGTCCATTCTATCTAGGCTACGTCCTACGATCATCTTGTGGCTCTGATACCAATTTGTGACACTCAGTTCCGAAAATGAACAAGGTGCAACACATATGTGTGCCCAGAATGTTCGACACACATACACGAGTGCATCATAAATGATATACATAAAATTACCACAACAAAAATTATTAAATAAGTACTTTGATTACAATATTCAAATAATCCTCAAATTACAACTCTAATGATCATTATTGCTAATAGAATATGAAACTAATGCAACGGAAATAATCTAAGCATTAAGCTAAGCAACTAAGCAAAGGGATACAACGCAGCTCTAAGCAATCCACAGGCAAGTTGACAGCGACACACAACCTAGTACTCCACATTATCCTCAGGGTACTCCCAAACGTCACCTGAAACTGTTGGTGGGGGAATTGCAAGGATGAGCAATGTCGTACTCAGCAAGTGTGGGAAAATAATGACATGTAGCTTAAACATGCAATGATAATAAATAATGGCTAGTTGCTGAAAGTTCATTTAAAACATGTAAAAAGCATACTAAGATGTCTATGTGAATTAATCCCATCATATACCAAATAGTTACCAATTATTAGTCAAATATCATCAATTACCATTATATCACATCCATCAACAATTATCCATCCAAATACCAATTTCTTACCATCATCATTAACCATGTTGAAAGTGCATGTAGGCACGCCCTTGTGGGTTTTGGATGATTGATGACAAACAAGTAAGATCCTAATTAAATTTGTTGAGATGAGAGTAGGTTTCGGAGAATTGAACTAAAGGTACAAATGGTGAAAAATTGAATTTCAAGAAAGGGAAGAACACAAGT
Organism: Tuctoria greenei; assembly: GCA_036927565.1. Taxonomy (NCBI): domain Eukaryota; kingdom Viridiplantae; phylum Streptophyta; class Magnoliopsida; order Poales; family Poaceae; genus Tuctoria; species Tuctoria greenei. Next base: position 202,981,172 of record JAYESD010000004.1, read on the forward strand.
GAACAAAAGGTGCAAGAAGGTGAAATGATTAGAATCAAAAAAGGGAAGAGAACAAGTAAAGAAGAGATGCTAAAGTAGTCCAAAATGTATAGGGTGTGTGTGAGAGACACACCCCCAAGAGATCAAGTCATTGTGGAAAGAATAAGGGCTAAAACACATTTCAAGTTGCAGGAATAGAGGACTAGTCCGAACTCAGAGAGGACTAGTCCGGTCTCTCACATTATCACAATAGGACTAGTCCGGTTTCACAGGGGACTAGTCTGCTCTATCACAGTACCTCATAGAGGACTAGTCCGATTTCATAGCAGACTAGTCCGTTTTCTCACAGTTCCAAAAGACGACTAGTCCAGTGGTTCAGAGGACTAGTTCGATTACTTTTTTGGACAAAAACGGACTAGTCCGGTCCTAAACAGACTACTCCGGTTCACTCACAAAAGTTAGGGTTTCCTAGTGTGCTGCACTTATACACGTCAAAATGACTCAGCACACCAGACTTGTCCTGTCCGTAGCGGACTAGTCCGGTCATCGGGATCCAAATGGTAACTTTTATAAATGTCTATAAATAGGTGATCCACGACCCCACGACCACCATCTAAGAACCCTAGCGCCGTCACTACATCCAAGAGCACAAGAACACTCCTCTCCACACATTCTAAGGTGCTAAGAGTCAAATCTTTAGGTATTGGCAATTGGGAAAGGGAGAGTGAAGATCTTATCAACATTGAGCTCTTGGGTTTGATTTCTCACACACTCCTATTGATTATTGTGTAATTATTTGAGTGTGTTGATCTCTATTTTTGTTTATAATCTTGTGGGAGCCCTCAACGTGTGAGGTTGCCCCACCAACTTGATGGTTACCCATGATAGTGGAATCAAGTCGGCCTTGTGTGCTAACTTGACGAGGGAAAATGGTTTGAAGAGACCCGACTCTGTGTGGGCTTCCTCAATGAGGAGTAGATCTCTTTGGTGAGATTGAACCTCGGGAAAAATCATTTGTCTCGTGTGCTCTTGATCCATACTTTTCATTATCATCACTATCTAGGGCATAGACTTAATCATATTTACAACTTGTGTTAATCTTGTATTCCACATGCAAATCATTTACCATTAACAATTGCTAGACTTGTTAGTACAGTTTACTACATTCCGCTGTGAGAGATTCAAAGGAAACATATAAGAGATCTCAATTTGACAGCTGTGATTACACACACCGGACTAGTCCTTACTCATACCAAACTAGTCTGACCTTCCTGGTTTTAATAGTTTTGCTATTTAGGAAAAAATTCAAAAGCCTATTCAGCTCCCCTCTAGGCCACATTCAATTGGTATTAGAGCAGGTTCTCCATCTAAGAGACTTACCGCTCGGAGAGATCAATGGCCTCAGAGAAGAACAATGAGATACCGAAGGTGCCCAACACTAAAGAAGAGCAAGACTCAAAGGCATTCGATGTACTCAAGGATAACAAACACGATGATGAAGAAGTGCATCAACTCAAGGTGCTTCCAAGGAAGAAACTCCTAAGCAAAAAGTGCAAGGAAGAAGATGAGGAGCCGACGGGGAGTGGTCGTCAAGACTACTCTCGATATCCTTATAATTACGATCGTCTTAATTCTAACAATCATTATCTTTCAATTCCTATGGGGAGACCTCCACATTTTGACGTAAATGATTATACCATGTGAAAATATAATATGAAAATGCATCTTATCTCCTTAAACCCCAGTCTTTGACATGTTTTGTGTATAGGTGTAGATATCCCGGACACCGACGATGAACTCACACTGGAGCAAGAGCAAGAGATTCACCGCAATGCACAAGCCGTCGTAGTGATTACTTCTTCCTTGAGCCTAGATGAGTTTACCAAGATTGATGGACTGGAGAGTGCCAAAGAAATATGGGATACACTCAAGACTGCCCATGAAGGAAATCACTCATTTCGTGAAGCGAAAATTGAAATGCTTGAAGGACAATTGGGAAGATTTTCCATTGAGGAAGGTGAATAACCTCAAGAGATGTACAACCGAATGAAGGCACTTATCAACAAGATTCGTGCCTATGGAAGCAAGAAGTGGACTGACCCTGAGGTGGTCAAAAGGATGATTAGAGCATTTATACCGAGGAATGTCACTCTATGTTCGATGATCCGAGAATGTCTAGGGTTCCATAAAATTACTCCAGACAAACTACTGGGCAAAATAATCAACCATGAGATGATGGAAAAGAAAGCCAAATATGTGAAGGACCTTGCCGAGCTGACTTCATCAAGGAATAAGGGGTTGGCTCTCAAGGTGGCCAGCAAACCAAATAATAGGAAAGTCCACAAGGTGAAAGAATATGAAGATAGCGACGACATGAGCACCGACATGGATGAAGAAGAAACGGTCCTCTTCATGAAGAAATTTAAGAGGATGATGATGAGATGGAGAAAAGACAAAAATTCTTGCGATGATAAGCACATAAAAAAGACATGTCCAGATCTAAACGCTCATGCTATAACTGTGGTGAATATGGACACGTCATAGTTTATTGCCCATATGAAGAAAATAATAAGAAGAAAGAAGTGAAGCCTCAAGAGAGGAAAATCTTCAACAAGAGGAGGCAAGCTCATCAAGCACACATCAGCAAAGAGTGGGACTCAAACGACGAGTCCTCCTCCGATGAAGAAGAAGAAGAGATGGCTACTATTTCCATCAAGAAGCCTACCAAGAAGTCTACACTCTTCCCAAACATGGGAGGACGGGACACTCATGATCATACTTGCCTCATGGCTAAGGAAGGCAAGAAAAAGGTTTGACTTACACCTCCCTTGCTTAATTACTCTGGTGATGAGTTTGATAGTAGTAATGAAAATGAACACATGTTCAAAGGCTTAAGTAAAACTACATTAGATAAAATGAAAAATTTCATGGGTGAAATATTTGAGAAGGAAGATATTATCAACAGACAAGAAGATATGCTCGTCCTTCAAGAAGAGAGATACTTTGAGTTTGAAGAGGCCCTCGAGCTAGAAAAGGAAAAGAGAGAAGCGCTTGAGCGTGAGCTAGCTTTGAGCAAGGAAACTTGCTCAAATCTAAAAGATTTGAATGTTTTACTTAAGGATGAGCTTGTTAACTTGACAAAAGTTAAGAAGGACCTTCAAGTACAAGTTGAATCACTGAAGCAAAGTGCTTCCTCCTCACCATCTAAGAGCTCGCCTTCTTCAAATATTGAGTCTATTCCACGTAAAACTTGTAATTGTGCTAATTTGGTTCTTGAATTGAAAAATGATCTTAAAGTGGCACAAAGCAATAATTCACCCAAAGGTGGCATTTTTGATAAGGAGAAAATCAAGTATGCACAAAGTGCATACTCGGTTACTAGAGCTGTGAGACCTATGTGTGCTGAATACATTGGCTATGGCGATAAAAGTTTTGAATACTACCAAAACACCTTTATCATCAAGGTCTAAGCTCCAACAAGGTCCGACAATAGGTCCGGCTTGTTTTGGGTAGCTCCAGCAAGGTTCGACTTCTTTGTCTAGGTCTGACTAGCTTTGGTTAGCTCCGGCTCTAGGTCCGACTAGCTTTGGTTAGCTCCAACGCTAGGTCTGACTAGCTTTGGTTAGCTCCGGCGCTAGGTCCTGCTAGCTTTGGTAAGTTCCAGTGTTAGATCATGTTAGTTTTGGTAAGCTCCGGTTCAAGGTCCGGTTAGCTTTGGCAAGGTTCGGAGCTTGATCGCAGTGATTCTGCTTTTAATTTGCAATGTTTCAAACTTGCTTTCTGGATTATGGAAATTTTGCTTAGTTTTCTTTTACTAAGTTTTTGGTGTGTTTCAGTATTTATGGTTGATATCTTTTCGCTAAGGCTTGCAACATACTTATGTGAGGTGCTCACGTAAAGTGTTGTGGTTATCGGAACTAACGAGAGTCAAGGCGAGGACTTGTGCTTGGAAGTATTGGTTGTTTATTCATGTGCAGGAGTTGCTTGAGTTCAAGACAAGGCTGGTGACGGGATCCATTGAACTAGTCTTAGGGAGAAGATGAGGTTCAACAACCAAGTTTGGGAGGAATTGTGGTTGAGTTGATCAGGAGGTTGCGTAACATGTTTGAATCAAGAACAATGCATATGAAGTTATCTTGGACGTCGTTGGAAGATGTTTTCACATGTGCAAGGAGTGCATGGACATAGCTACATGGTTCCGAGGTGTGATGAAGAGATGTGGACATAAAGAATTGGTCGGAAAGGTCCAATCGACTAGGTTATGGACTTAGGCTGCGGCTGAGTCGTGTATGACTCAAATATGGAAAGTTTTGAGTTGGTTATGATAGGATTTCTTGTGGATCACGAATTTAAGTTGTCTTAGGAATGTGGGATACGTTCCTAAGGTGTTTGGAAGTCTTAAGACTGCTTCTATCTGCGTATAGAAGAGCCTTGAGCAGTTATGGAAAGTTTCAATTCGTGAATTGAGTAGGGTTAGAGTCCTAGTTAGGTTTGGGTTGGCCTAAGGGCTGGTTATATAAGCAAGGGAGACTAGAGATCGTGGTGCACGACTTTGGGGCTGTTTCTCTTATGTTTTGATCAATAAAATTCGTAGTTCGAAGGAACTTTTGTTCCTTGTTCGTCCGACTTGTTTTCGTCAAGTCTTTCTCGTCGAGTTTCTTCACAATACTATCTTTCTTTGGTGGTTTTATCATAACTCGAGTTTTACAGATCTGATTGATGCGATTCTTTTTGGGTTGTCTTCACAACTTGATTTTCTATCGTCTGTGAAAATTTCACGGTCATTAGATTTGTGGTTTTGGATATAGACGAGTTTTTATTGCAGTATTCCATAACTATTTTTTCTTGAGTAAAACAGATTGACCTTTGTTTGATTTTTCATTCGTAACTTGAGTTTTTATCGACGGATTTTCGTGGTTCTTGTTGTGAAGTCTTCATGACTTGATTCTCTACAATGTATACTTGTTTAGTTACAATTGATCAACTTTAGATTAATCGCATACACGATTTCTTTAACAGTTGTTTTTCTACCGAGGGATTTTTCGTTCCTTCCGTTGAAAAGTTTTAATCTACCATTCACCCCCCTCTGGTAGCTTTACACATGCTCTTTGATCCTAAAATTGGTATCAGAGCCACGGTGCTCTAATCTTTGTGATTCGCACATGTTTTTGACTAATCCTCATGGAGAAATACTCGGCAAAACCTTGTGTGTTTGTTGGTATTGATTTTCAGGTTTGGAAGGAACGCATGGAAGCTTTTATCTAGGCGCAAGGCTTCACGATATGGGAAAAAGTGTACAAGCCTTACAATGTGCCACCGAATGATCAAGTCGCGGATACAAACTTAAGAGATGTTGACAACAACAACAAAGCCCGCAACTTGATAATCCAAGGACTAACTCAGAGCGACTTCGATCGTGTGGCACACCTCCGATCGGCGTACGATGTGTGGAGAGCACTTTGTGACTACCACGAAGGATCCAACATGATCAAGGAGGTAAAGCAGGATATGTTCAAAAAGGAATACATGCGCTTCGGGATGCAACTCGGTGAGTCCATTGATGACCTTTTTTCTCGCTTTAATAAAATTCTCAGCAACTTGCGTAGTGTTAATGTTAATTTTTCAGATGCTGAAAATGCTAGGCAATTGTTAAGTGCATTAGACATGTCAATTTGGGAGATGAAAGTCACATCTATTCGTGAATCTACTGTCATGAGTACACTTACATTAGATGTGCTATATTCTAAATTCAAAACTCATGAAATTGACATAATCTCACGTATGAACCCCAACAAGCTCTTGCATTTGTTTCTCAACGTGATATGCCTAGCTCCGTCCAATCTTCATCTAGCAATACACTTGCTTTGCTGTCTTCACTAACCCTGGAATAGGTTGAAGAATTTCTAGAAGAAGAGCATGCACTCATCTCTACTCGGTTCTCAAAAGAATTGCAAAATGTGAGAATTAGAAGGAGAGGAAGCTCCGGACCTCAACGATGCTTTCAATGTGGTAAGACAGGACACTTTCGTAAAGATTGCCCTAACCTTTCAGGTCCTTCTACCTGTGATGAAAAGCAGAATAAAGTCAAGTCCTCTCCTGTCAATACCAACAACAAGAAGAAGGGTTTTACAGGACGCAAACTGATAAATAGCTTCATCAGCGCACTTCAAGAACTTGGCTCAAGTGATGTAGACATTGGAAGTGACGAAGATGAAGATGATCTGGCAAACTTGTGCTTCATGGCAGGCAAATCAAGATCAAGTATGGAGGATGCAGAACACAATAGTGACAATGAAGAGGTATGTCCTACTTGTAATGAAATTTGTGATGCTATTTCCTATTCAGCTATTACTGTTAAGAAAAAGGACAAAAAGCTTAGGGACAATGCTGTTAAAATTGAGTCACTAGAATCTGAAATTAATCGTTTGAAAACCTTGATTCGAGTGATGATTCTTGTTCCTCATGCGATTTAATATATGAACAATTGTCCTTTAAGAAATGCACACTTCTCCACTCTTGATAAACTTGAGATAGAGATTGAAAAGAACAAAAAGATTGCTGCAATTAATGACAGGAAATTAAAAGATGCTTCTTGTTCTACAGTTCATTTGCATTGTTCTACCTGTACTGATCTTGAAAAGAAACTAAAAGATGCTATGAATGAAATTTCAATACTGAACAATGCTTTACGTGCTCATGAAGTTAAATATTATTCTAATTGCAAACTAAAAGGAAAAACTTCATGTGAAAACTGCTCAGAATTGTCTAAGAAACTTGATGACATGAATAGGACACTAGAGCAATTTTGTATTGGGAACAAAAATCTAAACTTGCCGCTGAATTCATCCAAGTCTTGTAATGATGAAACTGGTTTCGGTTTTGATTCTCATGCTCATGCTAAAGCACATCCACCTAAAATTGTGAAGTCATTAGGAAGTGGTTTGTTTAAAATAGTTCCTAAACCAAAAGAGGCGGCTTTTAAATATGCAGGAGTGTTGTCACATTCAGGTTCAAATAAACATACTGCATGCTCATCTAGACATGAACACAAAGTTAAATTTCATTGTACCTACTGTGGTAGAGATGGTCATGTCATAGATTTTGTTATAGACTAGCTAAATAACATAAAAAGGAAAAAAAATGCAAGCTAGATCTTATAACTCTCATGCAAAATTCGTTGCACATACTAAACCGAATGTCAGGAACATGCAACCTGTTGTTATGAGTCAAAAACACTCAATGTTTACCTTCGGAGCTTCAGTTTTTACCTCCGAACCTTCTGTTGTTACCTCCAGACCTTCTGTTTTTGCCCTCGAAGCTACTGATTTTTGTGCTACACAAGTAACACCTTATAGGTCAGTAGTTAAAAACAAGAAATCTCAAACTTTGACTCATAAACATGCTGTTTTATCTCAGCTATCGCGTGTTGCTCCTACTGGAGGTCGTGTGACTCAGTACTGAATTCCTAAATCCCTATTGACTAACCCCAATATTGAGTCATCGATCTATTATGCTTCTATGTAGGTTACATGGTTGAGAAAGGAGAACATTTGGATTATGGATTCAGGTTGCTCATGCCACATGACTGGTAACAAAGAATGGTTCTCCTCCCTCTCTTTTGTGTCACGTGTAGAGAATGTTAGTTTTTCCAATAATTCTTCAACTCCTATAATTGCTAAGGGTTCGATTATGGTAAATGATCACTACACTTTGAAAGATGTGGCACTTGTCAAAATTTTGAAATACAGCTCTATTTCACAATTGCTAGATGAAAATTTGGAAATTATTTTCAATAAAAATTGCTTGTAGATTCAAATAGTGAGCTTATTTTTAACATGTCTCGGTTTGGAAGAGTTTTTAAAGCTGATTTTGATATGTCTTCTTCTAAGCATAGGTGTCTAGTTGCTAATAATTCTAAAGACTTATATTTTTGGCATCGTAGACTTTGTCACGTAGGCTTTGATCATCTCATGCGTGTTAGTGCTCTTGATCGTATACGTGGGTTGCCTAAGCTGAAAAAGGACAAAGAAATTGTGTGCTCTTCTTGTATACATGCTAAGATGGTTGTAGGTTCACATACTCCTCTCACAATGATCATGACAACTGAACCGGGTCAACTTTTGCACCTTGACACTATAGGACCTTCACGTGTTCAATCTTTCGGAGGTAAATGGTATGTTCTTATGATTGTTGATGATTATTCTGGATACTCTTGGGTTTTGTGACACCCGGTTCCGAAAATTGAACCAAGTGAACACATATGTGTGCCCAGGATGTTCAACACACATACACGAGTGCATTCACAAAAGAGTGTACAGAAAATTACCATAGCACAAGATTAATTAACCAAATTTTATTACACAATCCATAGTATCCTTAAATACAAACTCTAATGAATATTAATGACAAGTTCAACTAATGCAGCGGAAATAAACTATATAAGCAAAATAAACAGCTAGGCAGCACAAACAATAGGGATATATGCGCAGCTCCGAAACACCATAGGCAAAGCACGGTAGACACGGCCTAGAACTCCGCATTATCGCCATTAATCTCCCAATCCTGACCTACAACTGTTGGGGGGATTGCAAGAGTGAGTACATGTCGTACTCAGCAAGTGTGGAAAGTATGACGTGTGGCTGATTCAAATGACGACAATAGTAATGGCTAAGTGCTGAAAAATACATTAATATATTTGAAAAACAATATATATTACATGTATATAAAATAAACCCATCATAAGCCATATAGTTATCATAATACCAGTCCATATTCCATATCCATCATCATATACCAATATCCATATTCAATACCAGAATTCAATTCATAACCATCCATAACCATAATTCCAACCATAACCATCCCAAATACCATCCCAATACCGAGTTCCCTCCAATCATGGAAGTTGTCCAGGTGCTCATAACTGGGAGCACGGCTACCATGATAGTTTTATAAGACTCTGCAGAGTTTTTACCACTTTACCCACGTGTTTGTGATTTCATCACCTTTCGGTGACTAAGAACCTCCCTTATGCCCATGACTCGTCGGTCACATTACACACTTCCGTTGGTGTGTGGCCAAGAGATCACAAAATAGCCTTTACAAAGGGATTACTAGCCTATTTAGACCCCACTGAGGTTTCACCGGTTGCGATGCCTCCAACTGAGCACATCTTCAACCAAGTGCCCCCTCTTGAGCCATTCGGATCCTAGGGTAGTCCCACCAATCATCAACAAACCCAATCCGACTACCCCTTCCCCGAGCATCCTTAATGGTCCAAATAACACTAGCATAGCCCTAATTAATCAGCTATGCCACACCCATACTTGGCCTCGTGGTGGCACTGTAATCCTGGCTTATTCTCGCATGAACCGGTTGTTAGATCTAAAGCAAGCAAACCACCATAACATCCAACCCATCCACATACCAGACTTGCTTAGATCACCCATTACCATATCATTTTAACCAGTTCATATTAACCATAATCTCATCCATGCATAATTAAGTTGAGTGGTATAGTTGTTTTCCCATCCCACTTGATTAAGCGAAGCAAAAAGGTAAAAAGCCCTTCCCGACTCTCTACCATATATTCCAGGTGACAAGGGCGGTCAAACAACGCTAGTAAACTTCCTACCATAGGATTTCCCATCAAATTGATACAACATGCAGTTTTTTCAAACAAAACATTTATTTTAAAACAGGATCAATATGCTTCAAGGACACTTGCCTTGCTCTTGCAGTTGATTAGGGTTAAAGCCTTCAAAATCTTGGTGCTGGAGATCCTCCGCGGCACTCTCTAGCGCGAATCCGTCTAATCCGCACAATAAACATACAAGACAATAAACACAATCAAAGAGTGCACAAATATTACTCAATATGACATGACATGCGTGATTGATGCAAATGCAAGGTAGAACTTTGTCGGTACCCTAAAAACCATACACCCCCTGAGGTTACAAAAATCTCAAGGGAAGGACATCTTCTCAAATGAAAGACCCTCGGGGGTCCACTCGCCAGACGTAACCGGACCCGCTTCTCCAACATGGTTAGATCCTAGGTTGCCACGTGTACTGTCAGACCAGAGCTATTACCCGCAAGGGTGAAGCTCCGGCCTAAGTACTGAAACGGCACCTCCGGAGGTAACCCCTGACCGAGAGAAGCTCCGGACCTGACACGTGCCAGGCCGCCCCGGAGCTTCCCGCTTCTCCTAAACAAGCTCCGGAGCTGCCACGTGTCCATACGTCGGAGCTAGCCGCTTCAAACCCCCGGGAAGACGTTGTAACGGCTCCGGATCTCCAAAGGACAGCCGCGGACTTCAAGACCCGATTAATTATCATTAATTCCACATTAATGATATTCAATCGGACGATCTTAACACCTGTAACGGCACTGTCAGAGCCGTTACAGGGTTATTAACAACAATTAATCTCGTGTATCAATACTAATAACCGCCAGGGCCACATGTCGGGCCAGGCTGACTTGTAACGGTTTGTCCTTATACTATAAAAGGGCAAACCGACGATACACGAGGGGGACTTTTTGGAACACTTGTAAGCTCACAAGTTAATACAACACACACACACACCCGTGGAGTAGGGTATTACGCTCAGGCGGCCCGAACCACGTAAATCACTGTGTCACTCGTGTTCAATCGCATTTCACTTTCTTAGGTCTCCGCGCGCCCAAACCGAACCACAAACTCCTTCAACACTTTCATAGTGTCAGGGGATCTGCCGACTCCAACAGTCGACAGTTGGCGCGCCAGGTAGGGGCGCCTGAGATCTTCAAGAATGGTGAATTCTGCGGCTGGATCATCCAACGGGCAACCTGCTGCCCAGGCTGTCGGAGGCAATCCCTCCAACATGCAGCCACCGGCAGGAGCCTCAGTTCCAGCGGGAGTCACACTCCCACCACCACCATCTTCTCCGGCAAGACATGCCGGACGACATGATGGTGCACCGGCGTCACATTCTGCGCCGGCAAGTCATGACAACCCAGAACACGCGCTCCATGCAGCGCGTGCTCTCCTCCAGCGACCACCACCTCCGGATGCATCTCAAGGTGCCATGGAGCAATGGAGAGCTGATGTTGAGCATTTGGTCGCAGCAGCGGCCGAACGCCTCAACAACCAGGGTCCACCTCCTTCAGGGCGGGCCCCGTCGCAGCGACGAACGTTGTCTGGAAGACTTGGTCCACATGTCTCCAACAACCGAAGAAGAGCTGCGTCACAGCAAGTGACGTCGTTGCCCTCTGGGGCACGACGTGCCCATACTGCATCTCGGCTTTCGACACACGACCTTCGGGCGGAGCTTGATCGCCGATACCGCCAACAAGATGGCCGTGTCCACATCGAGCGAGCTCGAGAAAGACGAGATGCTCAAGACCTTTCTACTCTGGAAGGAGTAGGAGGAGGCTGTTCCACCCTAGCCATGCACCTGCGCATGGTTAGATGGCCACAGAAGTTCCGGCCACACTTGCCGGAAAAATTCGACGGGACTGTTAATCCCGTAGAATTTCTGCAGATATACTCCACTGCGATCCTAGCAGCTGGAGGAAACGAGGCCGTAATGGCCAATTACTTTCCAGTGGCTTTAACTGGGACCGCTAGGTCCTGGTTTATGAGCCTTCCACCCAACTCTATCGACAGTTGGGAGGAATTGTGCCGCCAGTTCACCGCCAATTTCGGGAGTTCATACACCCGTCCGGGCACTGAACTGGACCTTTTTGCGGTCGTGCAAAAAGGAGGAGAATCTTTGCGGTCATTCATCCAGAGATTCTCTCAGGTACGTAACACAATCCCTTCTATCTCAAGCGCTTCTGTCATTGTGGCATTCAGACAGGGTGTACGAGACAAGAAGATGTTGGAGAAGCTGGCGATCAAAGAGATCACCAGCGTCACGGAGCTCTCCAGCCTGGCTGACAAATGTGCCAGAGCTGCGGAGGGCCGTGAAATGCACTCCAAACCAGCCTTGGAGGATCATAAAAAATCCTCCAAAGAAGAAGCCGCTACCTCCGGGAGTGGTAAGAAGAAAAAGAAGACCAACGGCAAGAAGAAGCCGTCGGCCGGCACATCCAACGTTGCAGCCGCTGCAACTCCTGGTGGCCGAGGGCCACGCCCCGAGAAGCGACCTCGACCGTCTTCTGAAGACGGTGGCAAATCCAAGATGTGGTGCCCCATTCACAAAACGAGCAGCCACAGACTGGAGGACTGCCGGGAGGTCCAAAACCTTGCCGAGCGCTACCACAAGCGCCGGGAAGGGTCTCCCTTCCGACAGAGGGAGGGAAAACAAAAGGTCGATGAAGCTCCGGCTGAAGAGGAGTTAGGGTTTCAGGACCCCAAAAAGGTCTTGAAAGCCGTTTACACCTCCGTCGACGATGATTCCGACGTCTCCGACAACGAGCGTCGAAAAACCATGAACACCATCTTTGGTGGATCATGGGACATCACCTCTCGTCGTGTCATCAAGACTATGCGACGGGATATGGCTGCTGTAGCTCCTACAGCTAGACCGGAGCCACATCGAAAGTGGATGGACACACCCATCACTTTTGATGCTTCGGACTGTCCTCAAAGCATGGTCGGAGCTGGCCAGCTACCCTTGATGGTATCTCCCACCATCAACAACATCCAGCTCCATCATGTCCTGGTAGATGGAGGTTCGGGGCTTAATCTCATCAGCTTCGAAGCTTTCACTAAGCTTGAGCTTCGACCTTCGGACCTCCAGCCCTCTCGACCTTTCTCCGGAGTAGGTCCGGGGGCCATAACCCCACTCGGAGCTATTACTCTCCCTGTTACCTTCGGGACCCGGGAGAAGTATCGCACCGAGAAGTTGATCTTCGACGTCGCACAGATCAACTTACCATTCAACGCCATCTTGGGTAGACCTGCCTTGTACAAATTCATGGCAGCTGCTCATTATGGATACCTGGTGTTGAAGATGCCAACACCAGTAGGCGTTCTCCGGATCCGTGGAGATCGCACTGCCGGAGTAACTGCTCTGGAGGAACTTCACGCGCTCACCACAGCGCAAGAAGAGGACTCCAGGCAGAAGCAAGCTCCACAACCTCCGAGCATTCGTCAACGAGGCTCGACCTCTGCACCTCGTGTGCAGCCAAGCGGCGACACCGACATTCCCGTCAAAGTCGTCCAAATTGGTTCCGATGTCACTCAAACTACCCGCATATCGGGTGGCTTGAACGACAAATAGGAACTCGCGCTCATCACTTTCCTCCGGGCTAACGTTGACGTGTTTGCTTGGCAACCGTCACAAATGCCTGGGATCCCCAGGGAAGTGATTGAGCACAATCTGAAGATTTACCCCGACGCTCGGCCTGTGCACCAGAAACCTCGGAAGCAATCTGTAGAGCGACAAAACTTCATCCGACAAGAAGTGAAGAAGTTGCTCGAAGCCGGATTCATCCGAGAAGTCTACCATCCAAAATGGCTGGCAAACCCAGTCGTTGTGCCTAAAGCCGGCGGGAAACTTCGGATGTGCATCGACTACACCACACTGAATAAGGCATGTCCAAAAGATCCATTCCCACTACCTAGAATAGACCAGATAGTGGATTCCACCTCCGGGTGTGAGTTACTGTGTTTTCTAGACGCATATTCAGGATATCATCAAATCCGGATGTCTAGGGAAGATGAAGAACATACTTCATTCATCACAGTGGATGGATTGTATTGTTACACAGCCATGCCTTTTGGTCTCAAGAATGCAGCTTCAACTTTTGTACGAGCAATGTACAAAACTTTCGAAGAACTCATCAGAGACATAGTGGAAGTGTATGTTGATGACATCGTGGTCAAAGTCAAGAACAAGGAGTCCCTCTTGGACACCTTGCAGGCTGTCTTCGACAAGCTGCGGGCCACTCGCACGAAGCTAAACCCAGACAAATGCGTATTTGGGGTTAGTTCCGGAAAGCTTCTTGGTTTCCTGGTAAGTCACCGGGGCATAGAGGCTAATCCGGCGAAGATAAAAGCCATTGAAGACATGCGGCCACCAACCCGCATCAAAGACGTCCAAAAATTAACTGGATGTCTAGCAGCCCTCAGCCGGTTCATTTCAAGACTGGCGGAAAGGGCACTTCCCTTCTTCAAGTTACTGAGGAAGTCCGGACCATTCCAATGGTCTGAAGAAGCAGAGAAGGCATTCCAGGAGCTGAAACAGTTCCTCACCACCCTACCAGTCTTGGTAGCTCCGAACCCTGGTGAGCCTTTATTGCTTTACATTTCAGCTGCTGACGAAGTCGTCAGTATGGTTCTGGTTGCGGAGAGACCGGAACTACCCAATACTCAGGAATCCAGATCCCTTCGGGAGGATCCGGAGGTTCCTGAAAGCGGGTCTGGGTCCCAGCTCCCGGACTTGAACCCACAAGAAGTCACTTCAGAGGACCCGGATCCTTCCGATAGGATCCAGGTCATTCCTGAAGAAGCTCCGAGTTCCTCCACCCAGAACCCAGAGGTCCCCGAAGATAGTCTGGACTCCTCCGACAGGGTCCGGATCAATGGAGAGGAAGCTCCGGACCCCTCCGGGGGGGGGGGTCCGGACCATTCAACGCCCAGTATACTTCATCAGTGAAGTGTTACATGATGCCAAGACTCGATACCTAGAGGTGCATAAGCTGCTCTACGCAGTTCTTATTGCCTCAAGGAAGCTTCGACACTATTTCCAAGCTCACAAAGTCTCGGTGGTAACCTCATATCCACTTCGAGCGATCCTGCATAATCCCAATTCAACTGGGAATATAGCAAAGTGGGCAGCGGAACTGGCTGAATTCGACCTCGAATTCATTCCAAGACAAGCAATCAAGAGTCAAGCGTTGGCAGATTTTGTGGCAGAATGGACTCCCTCTCCATTAAACCCTGGGGGCCCCAGCGAGCAGAAGACGGAACCACAAGTTCCGGCCTTCACTAAGCCTCACTGGACCCTTTACTTCGACGGCTCCATGCAGAAGCAGGGAGCCGGAGCTGGAATCCTTCTCCTCGCACCAACCGGGGAGAAGGTGAAATACATGGTGCACCTTGATTTCAAGGCAACCAACAACATGGCGGAGTACGAAGCACTCATATATGGATTAAAGGTGGCACTATCATATGGTGTCAAGCAGTTGCTGGTCAAAGGAGATTCACAACTTGTCATCAAACAGGTGAAGGGTGAATGCTCCTGCAATAATCTCCAGCTGGCTGCTTATCTCCTTGAAGTCCAGAGGCTTCAGAAGGACTTCGAAGTCCTAGACCTTCACCATGTTCAGCGTGCTCACAACGCTGAAGCTGACGAACTCTCGACCAAGGCGTCAACCGGAGCTCCGGCTCCTGACGGAACCTTTGTCCGGAGGTTGTCAAAACCCACAGTTCTGCCTGCCGAACTGAACGAAGGGGGCGAGATCAGCATCCCGAAGCTGACGGTCCCGATGGCCCTGTTACCATGGCAGCCATCAAGGGTCGTAGGTGCTGCCGGAAGCTCCGAGCAACCCAGCACGCAAGACTCAAATGCTCAAGTTAGTTCCGATGCATGGATCTCGGAGATCCGGAACTACTTGAAAGACAACATCCTTCCTGACGATGATGTATCCGCTGACCGGGTAGTCAGATTGGCTAAAAGATACACGTTGGTAGAAGGGGATCTCTACCGGCGCGGTGCCAACGGCATCCTAATGCGGTGCATCACAAGGGAAGAAGGTTGCGAGCTCCTCGCAGAAATCCATGGAGGTGAGTGTGGGAACCACGCGTCTTCCCGCACGCTGGTCGGAAAAGCCTTTCGGCACGGCTTCTACTGGCCTACAGCGCTCCAGGATGCTACTGAGCTAGTGAAGAAATGCAAAGCATGCCAATTTCATGCAAAGCAAATTCATACACCTGCTCAGCCCTTACAAATGATACCTCCTACATGGCCTTTCGCTGTGTGGGGGATGGACATCTTGGGACCCTTCCCAAGAGCCGTCGGAGGTTACAAGTTCCTGTACGTCGCCATTGACAAGTTCACCAAGTGGCCGGAAGCTACTCCTGTTGTGACGATCAACAAACAATCTGCAATCAATTTTCTACAATCTATCGTGAGCAGATTCGGAGTCCCAAATAAGATCATCACTGATAATGGGACTCAATTTACAAGCTCC
Source organism: Tuctoria greenei (assembly GCA_036927565.1). Classification (NCBI taxonomy): domain Eukaryota; kingdom Viridiplantae; phylum Streptophyta; class Magnoliopsida; order Poales; family Poaceae; genus Tuctoria; species Tuctoria greenei. The sequence goes on from JAYESD010000004.1 coordinate 202,997,273, forward strand.
GCATTTCAAGGATATTGCGAAGACCTCGGCATTGGATCGAAGAGCTTCCGCCCACTCTATGGGCTAACAGGACTTCTCCAAGTCGGGCAACCGGAGAAACACCCTTCTTCCTGGTGTACGGAGCTGAAGCGATCCTTCCTCCGGAAATCACCTTGGGTTCCCTCCGAGTCCGGACCTTCGACGAAGCCGCGCAGGACCAGCTCCGGCGTGAAGACCTAGACCTCCTCGAGGAGGGAAGGTGCCAAGCAGCTGTTCGGAATGCCCGATACCGCCAAGCTCTACGGCGCTATCATCAGCGGCATGTACACAACCGACAGCTCGAGGAAGGCGATCTGGTGCTACGGAGAATACTATCCAGAGAAGGGCAAAACAAACTCTCACCCAGCTGGGAAGGGCCCTTCCGAGTGATCAAAGTATCCCGTCCCGGAAGCGTTCGCTTGGCTACCGAGGATGGGACACCTCTCCCAAATCCTTGGAACATCGAGCACCTCCGTAAGTTCTACACTTAATTCCACGGAGGTGAGTCTTAAGTAACTTGAAATGTATGTTATAGAGTCATTGTACAGAGTCGGGTAGTTCCTCCGGGAGAGCAGCCGGACCTTTCCCGAAAGGTTTGAAGAGCTCATGCAACACTTGATACAGTCTCCGGACTAGAAGTGTGGCTAACTACCCAGGGTCAAACGAGAAACCAAACACACTTAGCCTGGTTCCGTACCCTAAGAGTGTACTTGTTTCCCCTGTACCCCGGACCTATAATGAAAGACATCTTCAGGTGAAATAGACTCCACGTGCATTCATTTTTGCATAAGGCTTGACACTTTTATTTTTCTCTTTCTTGTCTATAACAGAAACGTGCAATTCTTAAGAAATTCCAGTTAGACCGATTTACGTACGATTCGAGTTGAATTGTCGGATTTTTTAGATTTAAATATCATCTGTGGCCAACTCGCCTGAAAGCCGCCAAGCCATTCTAGGGCCGGAGTGCGCTATCGACTTAGCCTGGTCAAGCACCCTAAGTACGCCACTCTACCTACATCCCGGCAGGCCAAAGTAAGGTTAGTCCATGGACAATTGGATCTAAAAGAAAAGACAATTCATCCAATTATACTAAAAATCGTGTTCAACTGGAAATTCTCTTGAGAACCATAAGCCGCGACGAAGTTATAGATAAGGAACGAATTTTACTGTTTTTCTTGGCTTAAGTGTGCAGGAAAAATAAACCCAATATTGATGGAGAAAAATTGGAGTTAACCAAGCTCCGACTCCCACCGGCGTTAACTTAAAGATGGTGAGAAGACTCTATCACTAGAGTCTGTTGCCAGCAAGCCAGGCGTGGCAAGGGTCATTGCCGGAGCTACTAAGCTCCGACACCTTGAAGTATTAACTATCGACACTCAACGTGTTGGTAGAGGCTATTGCCGGAGCTACTAAGCTCTGACGATGGACAGTACCGGAGCTTCTAAGCTCCGACGACTTCAAGGGACCTTCACTATCGAAAACTTCGGACCTAAACTATACGAGTTCGAAGCAAATTTGTCTTCAACAAAACTCAACATCCTTTTGGTACATGTCCACAATCAAATTGTGCACATCTACCAGGGGGCCAAGTGAAGACAAAGATGTTGAAGACAAAAAATGAAATTCACGAAAAATTGGGGATTTCATTTCATCAGAAGACCGGAGATTACATCTGGAGACAAGGGATTACAAAATTGAGGAAGAAGAGAAGATACAAATAAAGGCTAAGAAAGATAGTCCTAGACCCTATGGAAGAACTCAGCGACCTTCTGGGCGACCTCCGACACGCTGGCTCGGGTAGCTTCGCCTTCTCCTTTGACGGGGCCTTCAAGCACCGGGTCCAGAGAGAATCGAGGGTTCCGGCTAGTGTAACACGTCAACACATACTCTGTGACGTTCCTAGCCAGGCATTGCCCCTCGACCTCCAGCTGGTCCGCGATGACGTCGCCCACCTTGGAGAGCTTGCTGCCCGCAGCGCTCAACGCTTGCAACGCAAGGTCCGGCTCCGGCTCCGGATCATCCGGGAGCACGGGGCTGAAACCCATCGGCGCTAGCGCATCATCGGCCTTGCTCAGGAACTCCCAAATTTGCAGGGAGTCCGTCTTCCTCAGGCCCTTCATCTCTTCCAGGGACCTCCGGGCCGCCGCCAGCTCCGAATTCTCGCGGGAAAGACGCTCGACTTCTTTGGCGTTTTGCTGAATCTTCGCAGCAACCCGCTTCTCAAGTCTTCCGAGCTCCTCCTCCCGGAGGTGGATCTTGTTCCGACGGTCGACCAGGTCTTTCTCCCTAGCCTCTATTTTCTTCTCCCGGGCGACAAGGGCACACTCGTACTCGTAGAGTTCCTGCCCCCGCACCCAGGTCTTCTCCTCTTCCTCGAGGCTGCGCTCTTCCAATTTTTTAGCGCGCTCCTCGAGGCCCTTGTCCGCCAGAGCTGTCTTCTCGGTGAGCTCTTCTTCACGTCGCAAGACGTCATCCCGTAGTTCCAGGAGTTTTTGCTCCTCATCCTCGAGCCGCTTTTCCCTTCCCTCAAGTGCCTCTCGGCGCTTGATGAGTGCGGTACTGATGGCCTCGAGTTGATCGAACCGAGCGTTGGCCGCATCGTTAGCAGCCTTAGCTTGGTCATGGTACTCTCGGGATTGGGCGTCGAGGTTGTGAGTCATGCTCTCCCTCTCGTCCAGCATCTCACCCCAGAGCTCCAGGCGGACCTTCTCCCGCCTGATCCATTCCTTGTCGTCCGCAATCCTCGACTGCGCCAGCTTGGTCTCGAATTGGAGTCGATTACGCCACCTCCTAAGGGTTTGGCGCTCCTCTTCAAGAGCCTTGCTGTCGTGGAAGAAAGCTAGCTGGACTTGACGTAGGCTGGAGCAAGCGTTGTCGATGGACATCGACAGCGAAATGGGCTCCGGACCTTCTGGGGTCTCCTCCGCTGGTTCCAGCGGGTCTTCATTTACAAAAATTGGGTCCCACTCTACGAGAGTGGAACCCCGAGCTTCCAAGGCACTAGGGCACTCCTCCGGGATGGCCTCAGTCGCCACCGAAGAAGGTCCCGCCACCAAATCTTCATTCGCCCCCTCAGGCTGGGGGCCGGCGACTTCGTTCAGGCACTCTGGCTCCGCCACGGGTACCATCGACGTCGTCGCCTCCACTGGCTCCGGCCGGGACGCTTCTTCTGAGGGAGGCTCAAGCTCCCTCGCCTCTTCGACCACCGGCTCTGCAGCCGGCGCCTCCACAATCACCGGCTCTGCAGCCGGCGCTCCAATAGCTACCGGCTCTGCGACCGGAGCTTCGGAAGTAACCGGCTCAATTGCCGGAACCACTTCAACTTCCGGCTCGCACGCCGAGGCTTCAGCTACCTCCGGCTCAACCGCCGGGGCTTCAGCACTTTCCGGCTCTGAAGCCGGGACCGCTACTTCCTCCGACTCAACAGCCGGAGCATCTACTTCTGCAGCACCAGGGCCCGGAGCTTCAACCTCCGGAGCGGGTGCCGCTGGCGCATCTTCAATCCCGTGGTCCGGCGCTACCACGGGAACTTCTGGAGACGAGTCGAGGTCCATGACCACGACAGCCGGCGCCGGAGCTGTCGCAGCCTCCGCCTGGGGCGGCACCGGGGCTGAAGCAGAAGCCCTCGCAACCTCAGACACTGTGGCTGAGGGCGGAGCTTCACTCCCCTTCTTGGGAACGCTGCAGATGAAGAATGAAGAAATTGAGCAAACAGATGCTATAATTAAAAGTTAATTGAGGTAAGCAAGAAAAATTACCTTGGGAGGCTCGCGCACCAGTTTGCGCGGAACCTCTTTCCCGGACGTTCCGGGCTGGCCACGGTCGGCGTAGGAGCTCCGGGAGGACTACCAGGACTTGCCGTAGCCGCGGGCGTTTCCCGGGTCGGAGCTCTCCTTGACCGGGAGGAACTCCTAGACCTGGAGGCCCTCACCGCTTCTCGAACCGAAGTCGCCTGTCCGGAGCTGGCACCTCCGGAGGGACCCATCACGGGGACAACCGCACTCCGAGAGGATCCCACCGCCGGAACAGTAGCGCTCTGAAAGGACCCCACCACGGGGACAGACGCTACAGTGGCGGAGGATCTTCCTTCCTGAGGACGGGGAACTGGCGGGGAAGTGGCAAGCCCGACGGACCTTCCGTCAGCATGTCGCAGCTTCCTCTTCCGGCTCTCCGGCTCCTCCGCCAGCTCCTTGCCCTTGCCGGTGACCTCAGCTCTTGGCTGAGAGACAGGGGCGGAGCCGCCTTCCGACAACCCGGGAATCGCCAACCGGGCGGTCGATCTTCTCTCGACGACGCCAAGGTCGTCAAGCGCGGGCATCTTCCGCCGGAGCTCCCTGCTAAACTCAACTTCCACGTTCAGGGGGAGGAAAGCCGGCGGCGGAGTCAAGTACTCTCCGTCAACATCGATGCCGTGCTGGAATTTCTTGAGGTGAAACTCCAAGGACTTCCCCACCATGCTGGACTTCAACCCGGTCTCGACCCGGTCCTCGTCCATCACGCTGTTGAGGGCCCAGGCGAGCTTCTCCCTCCTCTTCAGCGGTGCCCACCTGTTGGACAGGAAGTTGCAGAACACCGCCTGGGGAGTCAGTCCTCCCTCCACACATTGGCGGATCCTGGACAGGATGGGGTCGAAAGCTGCCGCCAGCACCGGAACTTCGCTCCACACCGACGTGTCAATGCCGGGCAGACCGTCTGGCAGCTCCAACCGCTCGTGCTCCTCCACCCGGACGACTACCCAATCTTTCTTCCAGTCATCCCACTTCCCGAAAGGGAACGACCGGAGGTACTTGAACGGGCACTTCTTGCGCTTCACAAAGTAATAGAAGCCAAGGTACTCGTCGCTTCGGCCGGTGGTTTGAACGGTGAAGAAGGTCCGGAAGAGCTCGATGCAGGGAGGAATGCCCACCCACATCTCGCAGAAGTGGACAAAGATGGACACAAGGAGGAGGGAGTGAGGGCCAAGGTGGTATAGCTGCAGACCATAGAAGTCCAGCAGCATCAAGAAGAAGGAAGAAAACGGTGGGATCAGCCCCACCATGGCGTACGATGAAAAGTACACCATCTCGCCGGAGTGCTCCTTTTTAAAGGGAAGCTCCCCGCCGGCGCGGACTGAACGGTTGAAGAAGTCCGACGGCCACCCCATGAGGGCTCGGACCTTCTTCAGATCGCTCTCCGTCTTCAAACGACTCTCACGCAGACCCAACTCCATCGCAGCACAGCTAGGCAAGAGAAGAGGAGCAAAGCACGAGTTGGGAGTTTGAGCGCAAGAACAGATGGAAAGCGTAAAGAACTCCCGACGGTGCGCTTTCCTTCTTAAGTAAGCCCTCGCAACGCTTGGATGGAAACTGCAGGAGAGTCAAGGATACTACTCAAGAATTCAACCCAGCCGATGACAAGAGGGCCCGGGACCACCCTGACGATCAAGTCGAGGTTCTTACCCAGGCGAACAGTTGTCATCACGAGGCGGGAAACCCAAAGGCGGCGGACTGACAAGGCGCGCGGAACCGATACGGTTTTCGTATCGGGAACCGGCGACCTTCAATTGCGAGAGATCCGCACGTCAAAGATCTTATCTGCCGCCTGAGGTGCGCCACGCGTCAGGACTTAACCGTAAAGCCTCGCAAAAGGCACCTCCGAAGACCCTTGAAGACCCAGTTCAAGAGTCGTCAGTGTGGACCCACCTCCGGCGGAATGACTTCATCCCGTTGGCCTTCCCCGGAGGTAGGTCCAGGGGGCCACTGTCGGTACCCTAAAAACCATACACCCCCTGAGGTTACAAAAATCTCAAGGGAAGGACATCTTCTCAAATGAAAGACCCTCGGGGGTCCACTCGCCAGACGTAACCGGACCCGCTTCTCCAACATGGTTAGATCCTAGGTTGCCACGTGTACTGTCAGACCAGAGCTATTACCCGCAAGGGTGAAGCTCCGGCCTAAGTACTGAAACGGCACCTCCGGAGGTAACCCCTGACCAAGAGAAGCTCCGGACCTGACACGTGCCAGGCCGCCCCGGAGCTTCCCGCTTCTCCTAAACAAGCTCCGGAGCTGCCACGTGTCCATACGTCGGAGCTAGCCGCTTCAAACCCCCGGGAAGACGTTGTAACGGCTCCGGATCTCCAAAGGACAGCCGCGGACTTCAAGACCCGATTAATTATCATTAATTCCACATTAATGATATTCAATCGGACGATCTTAACACCTGTAACGGCACTGTCAGAGCCGTTACAGGGTTATTAACAACAATTAATCTCGTGTATCAATACTAATAACCGCCAGGGCCACATGTCGGGCCAGGCTGACTTGTAACGGTTTGTCCTTATACTATAAAAGGGCAAACCGACGATACACGAGGGGGACTTTTTGGAACACTTGTAAGCTCACAAGTTAATACAACACACACACACACCCGTGGAGTAGGGTATTACGCTCAGGCGGCCCGAACCATGTAAATCACTGTGTCACTCGTGTTCAATCGCATTTCACTTTCTTAGGTCTCCGCGCGCCCAAACCGAACCACAAACTCCTTCAACACTTTCATAGTGTCAGGGGATCTGCCGACTCCAACAGTCGACAAACTTGTTAATAGATTGATTTCAAAGATCACTAACTAGTTCTAATAGATTTTAACAAGTTTATACAAGTTTGGATTTGATTAGAACTACTTTTAGAATCAATTCAACACAATTTAGTCAGCAAAATCGGACTAGTCTGTAGAAGGCCAGACTAGTCCGCACTTCGCAGAACTAGCGAACTAGGGTTTTCTAGATCGACGTAAATTTAGAGATTAGGGGTTGAATTCTCATAAGAAAAAGAGAATAGAAGGTATACCAGGTGTTTAGAACTTCAATGAATCAAGAAACTTGGAGGTAACACTTGGATCTTGGTCATCTAGGGTTGGTGATGAATTTGGAGATGAATTGGTGATGAAGAATGAAACTTGATGGAGATCTTGATCCTCTTTCGTTTCTTACTCTTCTTCTTCTTGCTTGGGATCTCCTCCTCCCTCCTTGATGGTGGCTCTCCACGAACTAGGGTTTGGGTGGGGTGGAAAAGTGGCAAATAGATGTCAAGCCAAGGGGTGGGGTTGTTTATATTGAGGTGGAGGCTAGGGTTAGATGGATTTCGAGTTTGAGAGGAGTAGAGACCGGTTTAGAGTCCCACATGGCCTCTAAAAGAGTTAGGCACGACATCCCTCACGTGAAACCCAAGAAACAAGTCGTAAAACAAAAGATCAACTCGGAGTCGCTAAATATCAGACAAGTCCGGAAAGGGCCAGACTAGTCCAAAAATGTCCAGAGAGAAATTCGGAAAAGTCTGGCCAAAAATCGTACAAGTCCGACTTTAGTCAAAGTGGAAATCGGACAAGTCCGCTAGAACACCGTACTAGTCCGGAAAAGTCCAGGGACTTAGCAAATTTTCAAGGATTCTTGGAATATCAGACTAGTCCGCACAAAATCGGACAAGTCCGAATGTTTCCAGAGGCAAAATCGGACTAGTCCATAGCAAAAACTTACAAGTCCATTTTTATTCAGAGAGAAATCAGACTAGTCCTCAGCAAAATTGGACTAGTCCGCACTTTCCTGCATTTTAAGTGCGGTTTTGTTCCAAATCAATTTTAAATGTTCCAAATCAATTTTAAACTCGTTCCTCTTGATGTGGATCAATGTTAAACATGTATATGAGTGTATGCAAGGCATGATGCATGAAAATGAGGGTGTTACAAACCTACCCCCCTTAAAATGAATCTCGCCCTCGAGATTCGACACGGAAGAGAAGAGATAGGGAAGTTCCTTCTTGATATCATCCTCCAATTCCCACGTCGCTTCTTTTTCTGTGGGGTGCTTCCATTGAACTTTACACCATCTAATAACCTTGTTCCTTGTGACTCTCTACTTGGTTTCCAAGATCTTGACCGGTTGCTCGACATAAGTAAAATCTTCCTCTAATTCCAATCCTTTCATTGGCACTTGTTCTTCTGGTACTTTTAAGCACTTCTTGAGCTGGGAAACATGAAATACATCATGGACGTCTGAAAGATGAGCTGGCATCTCCAACTTATACGCTACTTCTCCTCTTTTGTCCAAAATCTTAAATGGCCCAATGTAGCGAGGTGCTAGCTTGCCTCTTATGTTAAACCTCTTATGACCTCTCATCGGTGATACCTTGAGGTAAACAAAATCTCCCACTTCGAAGGCTAAATTCCTTCTCCTACTGTCCGCATAGACTTTTTGTCTTGATTGGGCAGCCCTCAAGTTTTCACGAATTATTTGGACTTGCTTTTCGGCTTCTTGCAAGACATCCGAACCAAATACTTGAGTTTCTCCTGCCTCATTCCAGAACAAAGGTGTCCTACACTTCCTCCCATAAATCGCTTCATATGGTGACATTTTCAAGCTTGCTTGGTAACTATTTTTGTATGAAAATTCCGCATATGGCAAGCTTTCGTCCCAACCTTTCCCATGCTTTAAAGCACAAGCTCTTAACATGCCCTCTAAAATCTGGTTGGTCCTCTCGGTTTGTACACCAGTTTGAGGGTGATATGCCAAACTGAAATTCAACCTCGTTCCCAAAGCTTCATGCAATTTCTGCCAAAATCTGGAGGTAAATTGAGAACCTCTATCCGAGATTATCTTCTTCGGTACTCCGTGTCGACACACAATATGCTCCATGTATATTTCAGCCAATTGTGTAGCTGTATATTTGGTCTTCACGGGGATAAAATGAGCTAACTTGGTTAAACGATCCACAATTACCCAAATTGAGTCATACCGGGACTGAGTACATGGTAAACCAACTATGAAGTCCATACAAATTTCTTCCCACTTCCATTCCGGAATCTTTAATGGTTGTAATAGTCCAGCTGGCCTTTGATGTTCCACCTTGACTCGTTGGTACACATCACACAATGCTACGTATTCAGCTATGTCCTTCTTCATGCTATCCCACCAATAGCAAGCCTTCAAGTCTTTGTACAACTTCGTACAACCAGGGTGAATCGAGTATGGCGAGTAATGTGCCTCCTTTAATATTGTCTCCCAAATATGCTTCACATTAGGCACAACAATCCTTTTTCCAAGCCATAAGGTACCATGTTCATCCTCATCAAATCTGAATTCTCTCCCTTCTTCGGTCCTTTCCTTGATTTCCTTGATCTCTTCATCCGTCGCTTGTGCTTCTCAAATTTCTTGCTCCAGGGTGGGGTTTAACTCCATCATCTCCATCTCATTTACAAATCCAAGGTTCAACCGTTCAAACTCCTTACATAACTCGGATGGTAACTCTCGAACTGTGAGTTGATGACTTACTCCTTTTCTACTCAAAGCATCGGCCACTACATTGGCTTTTCCCGGACGATAGTTGATCCCCAAATCATAATCTTTGATGAGCTCCAACCATCTTCGTTGCCTCAACTTCAGATCCGTTTGTGTGAAAATATACTTCAAACTCTTATGATCCGTATAAATTTCACACCTATGTCCAAGAATATAGTGTCTCCAAATCTTCAATGCATGTACCACGGCTGCAAGTTCTAAATCATGTGTTGGTAATTCTTCTCATGTTTCTTCAGTTGTCTTGATGCATAGGCGACCACATGACCTTCTTGCATCAATACACATCCAAGTCCTTGTCTCGAGCATCGCAATAAATATCAAAACTCTTGCTCACATCCGGCGGTACCAAAACTGGGGCTGTTGTCAACCTCTTCTTCAACTCCTCAAAACTGATTTGACAAGCTTGAGTCCATTGGAAAGCCTTTCCCTTCATTAGCAATTCTGTCATTGGCTTGGCTATCTTGGAGAAGTCCTTGATAAACTGACGGTAATATCCAGCCATCCCAAGAAAGCTCCTTATTTCCTTTATGTTTTATGGAGGTTCCCACTTCAACACGTCTCTCACTTTTCCGGGGTCAACCGATACTCCTCCTCGTGAGATTATATGACCCAAAAACGACACCTGTTTCAACCAAAACTGACACTTGTTGAACTTGGCATACAATTGATGCTGCCTTAATTTCTGTAGCGTAAGCCTCAAGTGTTCCTCATGTTCCTTCTCATCCTTCTAGTAGATCATAATGTCATCAATAAACACCACAACGAACTTATCCAAGTACTCCATGAAGACCTTATTCATGAAGTACATAAAGTAGGCAGGCGCATTTGTCAATCCAAAAGATATCACGGTGTACTCATAAGATCCATACCGTGTTCTAAAAGATGTTTTGGGTATGTCCGATGGTCTAATCTTCATTTGAAAATAACCCGACCTCAAATCAATCTTAGAGAAGACTCAACCACCCTTCATCTGATCAAACAAGTCTTCTATGTGTGGAAAGGTGTACTTGTTCTTGATTGTTACCTCGTTGAGAGCTCGGTAGTCCACACACATCCTTTGCGTTCCATCCTTGTCCACAAATAGAACGGGCGCTCCCCAAGGTGAAGAGCTTGGGCGAATGAAACCCTTCTCTAATTGCTCTTGAATTTGCTTCTTGAGCTCCGCTAATTCCATAGGAGGCATCCTATACGGCTTCTTAGCTATAGGTGCAGTTCCAGGTATTAAATCAATAACAAAATCAATGTCTTGATCAGGTGGCATACCTGGCAACTCATCCGGGAAGACATCCAAAAATTCACACACCACCGGAATCTCTTCAATTGGGGCACCGTCCATATGATTCAGCTCCAATTGCTTCGGTGCATGTTGAGTTGCTTCAAATTCTAAGGTGATCCCTTCTTCATTAGTCAACTTCAACGTCTTCATGGCACACTCGATAACTCCATTGTACTTCCTCAACCAGTCCATACCAAGTATAATGTCCAATCCTTGAGAATCCAAAACAATGAGGTTGGCGGAGAAGTCTACCCCCCTTATTCTAAGACTTACTTTTGGACATACTATATTTGTCCTCATCTCCCCTCCAGGGGACTTAACCAATAGAGTAAACTTCATATGAGAGATAGGCAAACTATACTTGGCAACATACTTCGATGCAATGAATGAATGCGATGCTCCAGAATCAAACAACATAGTCGCGGGGTTGGAGTTGGCGAGAAACATACCAATGGTCATGTCATCCGCTTGTTGAGTATCCTCCGTGGAGACATGGTTCACGTTGCCACGAGCAAAATTCTGTTGTCCATGGTTCCCTTGTGGCTGTCCTCCATTGGGTCTTGGGTTTTGCCTTGGTGCATTGCTTCCTTGACCAAGGCCTGACTTAGGACATTGATGCGCAAGGTGTCCAGCTTCTCCACAAGTATAGCACTTCTTAACTCAACCAGAATTATTGGGACGAGCTTGGTTTTGAGCATTGGCACCAGGAAAGTTAGCACGAGGTGCATAAGACATTGGAGGCCTAGGTGCTTGTATGACAGGGCGCTGCTGCACAAACTGAGTTGGGAGCGGTGCAAATCCAGGGCGTTGAGCAGGCGCAAAAGAGCTGAAGTATGGCGCATTGGACGGTGTGAGGCAAGGGTGCACATTACTTCCTTGTTGCTGTCCTTGATATGGTGCCTTCCTCTTGTTGTCTTGTTCCATCTCACAGATCTTGTTCTCAACCACGATTGCTTTGTCCACAAACTTCTGAAAATTTGCATAGTCACAATTGAGCAATTGCACTTGGATTTCATTGTTGAGGCCCCTCATAAATAGGTATTGCTTTCGGCTGTCCTGACTAACATCTTCAGGTGCGTATCTTGAGAGTTGAGTGAATTTATTGAGATATTCACTCACGCTTGATCTTCCTTGCCTTAAGTTCTCAAATTCTTGCCTCTTCAAGATCATAACTCCCTCCGGCACATAATGAGAACAAAAGCTCTCCCTGAATTCAACCCAAGTAATTCTCTCCTGATTCTCATGAGCATTGCAATATGAATCCCACCAATCCGCAGCTGCTCCAACTAGTTGATGAGAAGCAAATAAGACCTTCTCCCGGTCACTGCATTGGACAATAGCAAGTTTCTTCTCCACGGACTTGATCCAATCATCCGCGTCCATAGGGTGAGCGGCTTGAGCAAAGGTGGGTGGCCTAGTCCTCATAAACTCTCCCAACTGGTTATGAGGAGGCGGGGGTGGCGGTGGAGGCATGTGGGGCTGATTGTTGTTATTGCCAGCCTGCAGCTGTCTCGTAGTTTGTATCATGGTCTGCATGAGCTGGTTTTGCATAGCCAAAAGCTGCTCAATGTTGATAGCTCCATGAGTAGGTCCTTGTCCATTGTTGTTCTGAGGTACTTCATGGTTCTCCTCCTCATCATTGACATTCCTCTGGTTGCGGGTCCTCACCATCTGAAGAAAAGCAATAGGTAAGAATTTAAAAAACGTCCCCAACTATATGCATCAAGTGATATGAAACTAGACAACTAACTAGCCTACGTGGACATGGCAATGCTAAAGCACCCCAAAATCCTCTATTAAGCACACAAGAAACCAATTTATATAGCAACAGCACACCAACAAAAATACATCGATTCTTGAGTGCTCCTATGTGCTCTAAAGTGTCCATTCTCTCTAGGTTGCGTCCTACGGTCAACCTGTGGCTCTGATACCAATCTGTGCCACCCGATTCCGAAAATTGAACCAAGTGAACGCATATGTGTTCCCAGGATGTTCAACACACATACACGAGTGCATTCATAAAAGAGTATACAAAAAAATACCACAGCACGAGATTAATTAACCAAATTTTATTACACAATTCATAGTATCCTTGAATACAAACTCTAATGAATATTAATGACAAGTTCTAATGCAACAGAAATAAACTAAATAAGCAAACTAAACAGCTAGACAGCACAAGCAATAGGGATATATGCGCAGCTCCAAAACACCACAGGCAAAGCTGACAGTAGACACAGCCTAGAACTCCGCATTATCTCCATTAAACTCCCAATCCCGACATGCAACTGTTGGGGGGGGGATTGCAAGAGTGAGTACATGTCGTACTCAGCAAGTGTGGAAAGTATGACGTGTGGTTGATTCAAATGATGACAATAATAATGGCTAAGTGCTGAAAAGTACATTAAAACATTTGAAAAGCAATATATTACATGTATATGAAATAAACCCATCATAAGCCATATAGTTATCATAATACCAGTCCATATTCCATATCCATCATCACATACCAATATCCATATTCAATACCAGAATTCAATTCATAACTATCTATAACCATAATTCCAACCATAACCATCCCAAATACCATCCCAATGCCGAGTCCCTCTAATCATGGAAGTTGTCCAGGTGCTCATAACCGGGAGCACGGCTATCATGATAGTTTTATTAGACTCTGCAGAGTTTGTACCACTTTACCCACGTGTTTGTGTACCTTTCGATGACCAAGAACCTCCCTTATGCCCATGACCCGTCGGTCACATTACACACTTCTGTTAGTGTGTGGCCAAGAGATCACAAAATAGCCTTTACAAAGGGATTACTAGCCTATTTAGACCCCACTGAGGTTTCACCGGTGGCGATGCCTCCAACTGAGCACATCTTCAACCAAGGGCCCCCTCTTGAGCCATTCGGATCCCAGGGTAGTCCCACCAGTCATCAACAAACCCAATCCGACTACCCCTACCCCGAGCATCCTTAATGGTCCAAATAACACTAGCAAAGCCCTAATTAATCAGCTACGCCGCACCCATACTTGGCCTCGTGATGGCACTGTAATCCTGGCTTATTCTCGCATGAACCAGTCCTTAGATCTAAAGCAAGCAAACCACCATAACATACAACCCATCCACATACCAGGCTTGCTTAGATCACCCATTACCATATCATTTTAACCAGTTCATATTAACCATAATCTCATCCATGCATAATTAAGTTGAGTGGTATAGTTGCTTTCCCATCCCAGTTGATTAAGCAAAGCAAAAGGGTAAAAAGCCCTTCCTGACTCTCTACCATATATTCCAGGTGACAAGGGTGGTCAAACAACGCTAGTAAACTTCCTACCATAGGATTTCCCATCAAATTGACACAACATGCAGTTTTCAAACAAAACATTTATTTTAAAACAGGATCAATATGCTTCAAGGACACTTGCCTTGCTCTTGCGCTTGATTAGGGTCAAAGCCTTCAAAATCTTGGTGCTGGAGATCCTCCGCGGAACTCTCTAGTGCAAATCCGTCTAATCTGCACAATAAACATACAAGACAAGAAACACAATCAAAGCATGCACAAATATTACTAAATATGACATGACATGCATGATTGATGCAAATGCAAGATAGAACTTGTTAATAGATTGATTTCAAAGATCACTAACTAGTTCTAATAGATTTTAACAAGTTTATACAGGTTTGGATTTGATTAGATCTACTTTTAGAATCAATTCAACACAATTTAGTCAGCAAAATCGGACTAGTTTGTAGAAGGTCGGACTAGTCCGCACTTCGCAGAACTAGCGAACTAGGGTTTTCTAGATCGACGTAAATTTGGAGATTAGGGGTTGAATTCTCATAAGGAAAAGAGAATAGAAGGTATACCAGGTGTTTAGAACTCCAATGAATCAAGAAACTTGGAGGTAACACTTGGATTTTGGTGATCTAGGGTTGGTGATGAACTTGGAGATGAATTGGTGATGAAGAACGAAACTTGATGGAGATCTTGATCCTCTTTCATTTCCTCCTCTTCTTCTTCTTGCTTGGGATCTCCTCCTCCCTCCTTGATGGTGGCTCTACACGAACTAAGGTTTGGGTGGGGTGGAAAAATGGCAAATAGATGTCAAGCCAAGGGGTGGGGTTGTTTATATAGATGTGGAGGCTAGGGTTAGATGAATTTTCAGTTTGAGAGGAGTATAGGCCGGTTTAGAGTCCCACATGGACCCTAAAAGAGTTAGGCACGACATCCCTAGGCCCACTTAATGTGAAACCCAAGAAACAAGCCGTAAAACAAAAGATCAACTCGGAGTCGCGAAATATCGGACAAGTCCGGAAAGGACCGGACTAGTCCGAAAATGTCCAGAGAGAAAATCGGAAAAGTCTGGCCAAAAATCGAACAAGTCCGAATTTAGTCAGAGAGGAAATCGGACAAGTCCGTTGGAACACCGGACTAGTCTGGAAAAGTCCAGGGACTTAGCAAATTTTCAAGGATTCTTGGAATATCGGACTAGTCCGAAAGTTTCCAGAGGCAAAATCGGACTAGTCCACAGCAAAAAGGGACAAGTCCGTTTTTAGTCAGAGAGAAATCGGACTAGTCATCAGCAAAATTAGACTAGTCCGCACTTTCCTGCATTTTAAGTGCGGTTTTGTTCCAAAACAATTTTAAATGTTCCAAATCAATTTTAAACTCGTTCCTCTTGATGTGGATCAATGTTAAACATGTATATGAGTGTATGCAAGGCATGATGCATGAAAATAAGAGTGTTACAGGTTTACTTTATGGAATCTAAGAATGAGACTTTTAGTCACTTTAGAACTTTTTTCTTACATTATCAATTGATCACCCAGGATCTTTAAAAGCAATTAGAAGTTTTAATGGAACTGAATTTAAAAATCAATCTTTTGATCACTTTTGCGCTAAAAATGGAATAGATCATTAATTATCTTCACCATATGAACCTCAACAAAATGGTGTTGTAGAAAGAAAGAACAATACCTTAGTTGAGATGGCTAGGACTATGCTTGATGAATATAAAACTCCTAGAAAATTTTGGGCTGAGGCAATTGCAACCGCTTATTATGTCTCAAATCATGTTTTATTGCATGCTAAGCTAGGTAAACCACAATATGAGCTTCGGTTTGGACATAGGCCTAGTGTTACACACTTTTGGGTCTTTGGTTGCAAATGCTTTGTTAAGAAACATGGTAATCTTGATAAACTTGAACCTAGATCCAGTGATGGCATGTCTCTTGGTTATCCATCTCATACTAGAGGCTACTGTGTGCTTTTACTTGACGCTAACAAAATTATGGAGACTTGTGAGGTGTCTTTTGATGAAGCTAGCACAGGTACTAGCTCAAATATTGCAGGTCTGGATCCATATCCGCATGGGGAGAGCATTTTCATTGAAGATGAGGAAGAAGTGGAGCTGCTGCCCGAAAATTCCGTAGCTAATGACTTTGGTTCAGCTCCGGATGTTGATTCTCATCCAGCATAGCAACTATTATTGCTGATCCACATCGGCCTCAAGTCACAAGCTCATCGATTTGTGATGAACATGAAGAAGAAGAGCCTTGTGAAGTGTCTACTCTCCTCCAGATTCTCAAACGTCATCCTCCACAACAAATGATTGGAAGCTTGCATGAACGAGTCACACGGTCTAGGTTTTGTGATCTAAACTCTCACACTCATTCTGCTTTTGTTGCTTCTTTTGAACCCAAAGATATATCACACGCACTCACTAATGAATCTTGGATTATTGCCATGCAAGAAGAGTTAGAAAATTTTGAAAGAAATAATGTTTGGAAACTTGTACCTCCACCTCAAGGTCACACTTTAATTGGAACTAAATGGGTGTTTAAAAATAAACAAAGTGAGGATGGGGTTGTGGTTAGGAATAAGGCTAGGTTGGTTGCTCAAGGTTTCACAAAAAATGAAGGTCTAGATTTTGATGAAACATTTGCTCCTGTTCCTAGATTAGAAGTCATAAGAATTTTGTTAGATTTTGCTACATCTAAAGGATTCAAGTTATTTCAAATGGATGTTTAAAGTGCTTTTCTTAATGGCTATATAGATGAGGAGGTTTATGTCAAGCAACCACCAGGTTTTGAAAATCCAGATTTTCCTAATCATGTTTACAAACTGTCCAAAGCCTTGTACGGTCTCAAACAAGCCTCTAGAGCATGGTATGATAGGTTAAAAACATTCTTACTTGAAAAGGAGTTTACCATGGGCAAGGTTGATAAAACTATTTTTGTGCTTAAGCATGGCAATGACTCATTATTCGTTCAAGTGTATGTGGATGATATTATATTTGGCTGTGCTTCTCATGATCTTGTGTCCAAGTTTTCAGCTATGATGAGTTCAGAATTTGAGATGAGTATGATGAAAGAACTCACATACTTTTTGGGGCTGCAAATCAAGCAAACTAAGGAGGGAACCTTTGTGCTTCAAACGAAGTATACAAGAGACCTTCTTAAGCGCTTCAACATGGACAAAAGCAAGCCTCTTCGGACACCAATCTGAACAGCAACGACACTTGAACTTGATGAAGATGGTGAACCTGTGGATCAAAAAGAATATAGAAGCATGATCGGATCACTTTTGTACCTCACGGCATCAAGACCAGACATACAATTTAGCATATGTCTTTGTGCACGGTTTCAAGCTTCCCCACATGCTTCACATCGTCAAGCCATCAAAAAAAATTTTAGTTACTTACATGGAACTCAAGAATTTGACATTTTTCTTCCTTCTTCCTCAACTATTACTTTGAAAGCTTTTTCGGATGCTGATTTTGGGGGTTGTAGGATTGATAGGAAAAGTACTTTCAGTGCTTATCATTCTCTTGGTAATTCAACTGTTGCTTGGTCCTCTAAAAAACAAAGTTCGGTTGCACAATCCACAACCAAATATGAATATGTAGCTACTGCTAGTGCTTGCTCACAAATTCTTTGGATTGTTCAAACACTTAAGGGCTATGGGGTTGATCTAGATAGTGTTCCATTATTTTGTGATAACATTAGTGCCATTTGCATTGATAAAAAACCCGTGCAACATTCTAGAACTAAGCACATTGACATTAGGTATCACTTTCTCCATGATAATGTTGAAAAAGGAGACATTGTGCTTCGCCATGTAGATACCGAACAACAGTGGGCTGACATTTTTACAAAACTTTGTGAAGTCCATCCCGGACTTATCCGCACTCAGGATCCGTTCTACTGCAAGCATTGATCACAGATTGGTAAACCCTAGCCCTAACCCTCATATTCATTCGTCTCTAGGGTTTAGGCCATTTCTTTCACTCTATAGGGCTTCAATACACTCTTAGTATCCTACATTATCATTGTCCTGCACTTTGTTCTATGTCCACAAAGATTTGATGAATTTTGAATAACTAGGGTCCATGCTGATGAACACCGGACTAGTCCGAGTTACCCTACAGACAAGTCTGGTTCACCGGACCAGTCCGCATAAACCACATACAAGTCCAATTGTTAACAACATTAAACCTATTATGTCGACTTCATTAAGTTCTTTGACTCAACCTTGTATTTGTATTCTCATTCACTTCTACCGTGTCAGGCATCATGTCGAGCTCAGATGAAAGCATGTTTAGCGAGTCAAGCTTGAGGCGACACGTCTCGCTCAAAATGCCAATTGGGGATCGAGGAACAACAATGGACCAAGTTTCAGCATGAAAAGAATGCCAAAGCATCAGGCATTAGCTCTCGACAAAAAGTCCCAGCTAAGAAAGCTACTGAAAAAGTCAAACAAGTGGTCAATCGAACATACAAGGCCAGAAAGAGTAAGGACAAGGGCAAAGGTCTTGCGAGGTCCTCAGACCTTATTGGGGCACTCGAAATGGATGCCCCGATGCACAATCGTAACCGTCATTCCAATGATGATGCTTTAACTAGAAAGTGTGTTGTCAAAGCCAAAAGGCTAAGGAAGATTGATGTATATGGTCACATGAAGGTGGCAGCAGATCCATGGTTTTGGAGTGAATTTCACTATGATTATTACCAAACCGTGTACCTTCGCATGAAAACTTCAGTTGCTAAGAATCAATGGATTGATTGGGAGTACATTGAGGGCAAAGGGAATGAGGCATTTCATCAAGTGATTGCAACACTTGATAGACATGGCTTGAAAGACCTTTTAGCCTTCAGATATGATTGGAATGATGAAATCATAGCTCAATTCTATGCCACTTGCTACTTGTCCAAGTCTGGAGCCGATGAGATCACATGGATGACTCATGGAAAGAAGTACTCAGTTGGTTATGAGGAGTTTGCTGAGATACTCAACTTGGGTTCGTCTCTTAACAACGGGCTCAAAGTTCACAATGTCAAGGTGCTAGACAAGAATGAGCTGAACTTCCTCTATGACACTGCCTATCCGTTCAAGGCTCCATCCACCAACTATTTGGAGCCTTTCTTTGCTGTATTGAATCGGGTGCTAAGGAAGACTATTGCACCCAAATATGGTGATGCGGGAAGCATTCATGACTTCCTCCACAACTTGATGCAAATCATAAGTGGAGATGAAGAATTCGATGTGTTTGATTATATCTACAATGATATATTCAACATTGCTCACACTCCAAATCGGCCCTGCAGATATGCCCCCTACATTATGTTCATGATAGAGAAAGTCTTAGGATTTGGTTTTGTCAAGGATGTTCTTCACACCAAGCTCAGACCTCAGGTTCCTACAGCTCCTCCTCCATTTTCCAACTCTACAAGATAGCGGTCCACTCATGCCACTCCAGTAGGTGCCTCATCTATCGCAGCTCACTCATCCTCAAGAGGCTCCAACATCGGCATTTTGATGATGCTACATGCCATATTCACCTCTTGTAGCAAAGTGGAGGTTAAGCAACATAATGAGACGCAAGCAAGGAAGAGGCACTCTCGATACGTGAAGGAGAATGTGATTGCCATACGCCAGAAGCTCGAAATGTCACCTATTGGCTCTCCAGAAGTTTCAGAAGATTCAGATGAAGATTTCACTAAGATGCCAACACTTACAGATGATGAGCTAGCTTTCTTTGGTATTGGTCCCTCCATTCGATCTACTGCTCCTTAGGCAAGTGACAATGATGATAATCTTGATGAGGAGCAAGACAGCAAGAGGACACAGAGTGAGGGAAATGTGGAACAAGAAGATGAAGATGAGGAGTAGCTTTTCTCAGTTTTTCTCTTTTTGGTGTCTTGACGTGTAAAATACCACATTTTCCTTCATATGAGGTTCAGTTGTAAGTTGGTTGTTAACCCTACTGGAGACCAATTATAACCATGCTTATAAACTTGATCTCATCAAATCTTTTCTTCTACTCATGCTTAAATTTATTAACATGAGGAATGAACTTCACCAATAAACTTAGATTAATTCTTTCGACCTCTCTTCAAAGTTTGGAATTATTTGAAGAAAGATTGCTAGGCCAAATTAAATATGCAGTACCAAATAGATATTCAAACTGATATAAATTGAATATATACTACTGTATATTTGTCCCTGTCAAAATTATTCAATTCAGAGGCCACAAATTTTTCTATGGTTTTCTAATATTCCAAATAGACTTCCTGCAAAGTTTCATAAATTTTGAACTCCATTTGCTATTCTAATTGAGATGCTTAGCAAATTCAAACCGTGTTTTGAATTCAAATTTTGAATTCTGTTCAACTAGTTTGAACATTAAGATTTGAACACACTCTCATGGTCAGCATAACTTGCTTGACTTATCCTCTTAGTTTCACAATTTTTGGAACTCAATTGCTATTTAAATCAGTGACACCATTGAATTTCATTCAAATTCAAATTTGAATCTGAAATTAAATTGAAACTTGCTCCAATTCAAATCCAATTGCAGAATCAAATTCTAGATATTTATTTGAGCGTCCCCACAAAAATCTAGAATTTTTGGACAAAATTTGGTAGGAGAATTGAAGTTACAGAGAAGGGAAGTGGATAAGAGGAGGTGGGGCCCATTGTCAGCTGAAGCACTCGAGTGAAACCCACGGGGGGGGGGGGGGGGGGGGGGGTGGCCCTTTCTCCAGCTCGCTCCGCCGATCGACGCCAGCAGCACGCGACACCGCGATGTGCATGCATCCACCGAGCTGCTTGCTTGCTTGCGCCGTGGCGCGCTCCCCTCTCCCCTCCGTCCCTATAAATACCCCCCTTGTCCGTCGCCATTGGACTCCATCCCGGTTCATGCCATTTTTGCCACCCCTGTTCGATCAAGCTCTCGCCGACGATTGCAGTCGTCTCTTCCCGAGCTATAAGTAGATAAAAGGCGCGTCACAAACTCCTCTGCGTATTCTCTTCAGTCGTTGAACGTGACATAGCTTCTGCTTGGCATATTTTGAAGTTTCCCTGTCGCCGTCGAGGAAGCCGCCGAGAACCTTCCCTGTCTCACCGTCGAACTCCAGTTCTAGGCCATCTCCAGCCTCGATCCTTTAAGCAAAAATATTCGCAATCCACTCTAGTTCATGCTCACAGAATCTAAGCTTATGACCTGCAGTGTAACTTGAGTTCTTGTTCGAGAACCGAACAATTTCTCAATAGAATAGCAAAGCTTCAGTCTTAAATTCATTTCATTCTTGCAATCATCCTTTAATCTAGTTAGCAGATAGCTTCTATGTGTCCTAAGGAAGCTCCATGCCCCAAAACCATGAAAGTTATCAACCGAGCATCTTAGATTTCAAGTTTTCGCGGCCGTCGGTTGAAAAATCGCACTTCACTGTTGAACTCAGCCTTGCTGGCGATTTCACCCCAATCTGACCCCCAAATTATACTCCTGGTGCTCCCAGAAAGCTTCCCGACCTTTTCCCGAGCCTATTGAGCCATTGCCGAGCATTGAAGGCTGAAACCCTAGCTCCGCCATCACCGTCGCGCCACCGTCTTCGGCCATCGCCGGCGTGATTGGACACCACCATCGGCTTGCACGGTCAATTTTAGGGTTCAGCGGTCACGACGAGGCCGAAAGAAGGTCGACACACCTAAGTCCGGCGAAGCACCGCCGCGGTTCCGGCGAGAAGCGCCGTCGCGTCGCGAGGTAGACGAAGGCCTATGGGTCCCACTTGTCAGCGCCTATTCGAACGCCCAGGATCAGCTGCGGCAATGGATCCGGTGCGGCTGCGCGGTTGAACCCCGTGGCCCCCGGTGTGGCCCAGATGCGATTGGACCATTTCAGTAAAGTGGGACCGGCCCCTTTTATTTGAAATTTCCAATAGGAAAATAAATCTAGATTCAATCCAAACTTAGAAAATCCATACCTTCCAGTAGAATTATCCAAAAATTCCCAAATAAATTTCGTTAGAACCAGCATGAAGAATATTGTCCAGTGGTTCACTTGGATTTGTATGAAAAGCCATAGATATTCCTCCATAATTCATATAAGAAAAATGCTTAAAGAATTTATTTCCACAGTTCTGTTAATTGGAAAATTTCCAATTATGGTCAGAACACTATTGTTAATACCTTTGATCTCCAATAAAAGTTTCAAGCTCTTTAGACTTAAAATACTAGGTTGATCCAAATTCCAAATCTCTATGTAGTTATAAATTGAGAATAATGGAAAAAAATCAATTTCCAGAAATTTATCCAAACTTGAAAAATCAATTTCTCCCTGAAGGAAGCTCAGAAAATTGTGAAACAAATTTTCCTAGAACCAGTGAGACCCCCTCTACATGATACAACCCTTGGTAGCCATAATACATCTCCAAAAATTTCAACCAAAATTTAGAGAAATTTATTGCGTACCATAATTGTTAAGAATAACACACATCCTTTATCATCTCCTGTTCTTTGCAAGAGTCTTCTCTATAATCTCTAGTATCCACCATAAAAATCCCAAAGTCAATTAAGATAATTATCTCATTTTATCTTAATATACTCATCCCACCTTAAGCATCTTAATTATTTACAAAATCATTTATACCAACTATATGCATATCGTGTAGTAGCTGAAATCAAGGAGCAACCGGAAGCTTTGGAGGTCCAGCTGCTAGAAACTAACATAGACTCAAACTCGCATTCAGGCAAGCCCCGGTTTGCATTTAAGTTCCTTACAATGTTTTTACAGTTTTCATTCACCTTATGTCTTCAGATGATTGTGCATTATGTTTAAGGTGTTTGACATCCACTTGCATGGCCCACAAATCCTATGGAGTCTTGGGTAGGTCTACGGCCCGTTGAGTAGACACTGCTATGCTTATACTCATAGGAATTCGGTAGAAGACGAGTAGTTGGAATCTACTCGCGAGATAGGAATGTTATCATACGGGAGATACGGGAATAAGAAAATGGTGTATGAATATGAAATTGAGACCGAGCAATGGATAGGAGGCAGTGAGACGTGGTCTCACTTGCGTAGCCCTGCTTGTGTCGATTGAGGACCGTTTTGTGTGCAGCCTTGCTGGACAAGCTCGAATTGTACTGGCGACATACTAGAGGAATGGGCTCCAGTAAACTGACGTAGCTTGATACTGGTTTGTCAAGGCATTCCGTTCCATTTTATAGGCATGGGTTGAGGGCAGCAAGGTGTAAATCAGCTGGTGGGCACATAAGTGTACGCCCCACGCAGTGACCTCCTGCTCGTGACGGATCGACCGGTTCGACATTCGAGTGTTTAGTGAAAGGTGGAGATATACGACTAGTACTGAATCGTTATGTAGGTACTGCTGAAAGTACTCGCTGGCATTTCCGAAAGTGCGTATGTGTCGTGTTGTTCCGGGTGAATCCTGATTGCAATCACCGTCCCTCGCGGTAATAGAGTACCACTTGTTCACTGCGTTGTGACGTAGTAAATACTGAAGAAGTCAGGAGAATATGATATATTGGTTTACAAATTGCTTGAACAACCTTGTTTGGCTTAGAGATAGTACAATTAAAAGTTTACAATTTCCCCATACTTTACCTGTGATAGAATTATGTGCTTTGTGCATGTCATATCATCGGCAAAGCGTTTCTTGTTTGATTGTGGAGTCTATGATGTGCCGTGCCTGATGAATGTCATGTGCTAAATAAAACATGACTATAAGGATCCACTTGTAGGTGAGTCCTTATGCTTTACTTACTTATGCTTAGTATTCACCCTTGCATATGTCTAGTAAGACGGGTTAGTCTTGCTGAGCCTTATGCTCACGTTTGCAGTTAACGAGTTTTTGCAGATTATACAACTAATGACGGGTTTGATGATGAGGCTACACCCCCTACAGGATTTACAGCCGAGTGGGAACCCTGTACGCTGCTGTGAATTGTGTGTTGCTAGTGCAAAGTATCCAGGGCATGGACGACTTTGCTTTTGCATAGCTAGTGCTGAGAGCGTAGCTATGATGTATAGTTCTCTTTCCTTCCGTTAGTACTTTTAAACTTCCGCTGTGCTTTTCAATAAAGACTTGGTATTGTAATTTGTTCTCGTTCTTTTTCTTGTATATTGTTGGGTGTCGCATCGTAGGACACCACCCAATGAGATCCTTGGAGGTCGGGATTCCGGTCCACAAAGACATGGTATCGGAGCATCATTGGGAACGGTGTACTTGAAAAGAACATATTTTAAAAAATTAGGATTTGAGTGAGGAATTAGCTATATGCCCTTATAAGGAGTATTATTAGTATAAGGTATAAAGGTGGTAAACTAACTTATATGTTATTAATTCTGTAACGACGCTCTGACTTCAGGTAAGAGGTAAGGTACGCCACCGTAAGCGGATCAATTACGGTAAGCTCACCATGCGAGAGGTAGCATGGAAGTTTTCCATGGCTTGACACGGAAATGTTAATAGGAGTCTCTGAAGCTTTCTATGTTTTTGAGAACAATCTATGACACGCGGTACCCCAACATGCTTCAAAGTTAGTGGGAGCCCCCGTCGGGTGGTGTATAACCCGATAGTATGCCTCTCTAGAATCATTTATATTTTATGGGAGCATGTGCAACACGTATGCCCGAGCGTGTATAAGCCAGTTCGTACGGGAGTCTTTGCTGTACATACGTATTTACATCCATGTACCTCGAGACATGACCTCGCTCGAGGTTGACTCACACCAGAGTCGTATGCATTTATTTTCATATGGATTATTGTGACTGCTTGTCGTGTTTCCCCGTGCCGCCCTTGAGGTGTGAATGTGTGAAAGGGGATTGTTTGTCTTTTGCAGCATTGACTACGGTAGCGACCTGTGTAGCACACGTTTGCGCTAGTGAACGATACTAGGACCACCTATAAACGTATCCGGAAATAACCGGTTAGGATTTTCTTTGGTGAGGCACGTAGTACCATCGGTATCAACTTTGATACTTGACCACCCCCAACAACGACAAAATTGGATGCATTATATTTTGGAAAGTCCGACTATCAGGTGCTGGTAGGTTTAGACTCCGCAAAGATAAAAATTCGATTCAACAAGGTTAAAAATAGGGTTAGGATATATGGATGAAAAGTTTTCGAAGTCCTCTACAACTTTTCTGTTGACCATCAAGGCAGAAAAGCTTGATAATCTATTGAAATTTGGAGTATGCTTAAACTACTCCAGATAACCCGTACCGTTGTACCAGTCTCTGTGTTTTTGCAATAACTCACTGTAGAAAAATCTTCTGCCTTATTATAATACATATCTAAAAAGGGGAGAAGCATATGTACAGTTTTGTTATTTAAAGTTCCTCTTTATTCAAATTGGAGGCAATTCAAATTTCGAGCTCAAAACAGTGAACAGCAGGGCTGCTGTTGAACAACTGTCAGTTCATCAGTCAAGTTTAGGTAGCTTTAGCTTTTGATCCAGAATAGTGACATGGTCATATATATATTACTTTATGGAAATCTTAGAAAGTCCTCTATCAACTTCGTGTTGTACTCGTGTCCTAAATCTTGGTATATCCGTGTTAAATTACTATGGTTTGCAAACTTGGTTCTGGCAGATCAGAACATGAACAGTTGGCACATAGTTTAGAATTAGCACACTATACCTATGTAAAAAATGTTTCATAGCCGAAATATTTTACCTCTAGATTGTTAAAATGATGTTATACAATGTTTATTTTGTCATTAACTCAATATATTGTCATGATATACCTGTATAAGTGGTGGAAATCACCACATATATAGGAGAGGTTCTGTCAAAATTTCCAGAAAATATGGGTCAACTTAAAACCTGTATAGATTCTATTTCCTAGCTCACCTGGAGCTGTATGAGTACAATCTGGAAAGGTTGCAAAGTGTACTACAACGTTTATATTAAAACCAACATCTGTTTCTGACGTTTCCTGTGTAAAAATTTTGAATTTATACAGGAAGGTCAGCCGCAACAGACTGTGATTACAACTCCAGTTTTAAATTTCTTAAACTGTTGAGAGTTGGAAACCTTCTCATTGTTCCAGTATCCTTTTCTATAGATGACGGATGTGATGATGCTATTACCGGACGGATGGATATTTTCCACTTGCGCTAGCCATCCGGGTTTCCCAAGTATGTTGTGGGAAGTACTCCAACAGTTTGGTTTCATCGAGATGCCAGGCTATTGGGGTAGAGAAACGACTGACAGGGGTGTTCAGTCCTGCACCATTTGGTAGACATTCCAGCTAGTCCTACATCATTATGGATGGGCTCCTTTCTCGGGTTACTATCGAGGGGGATCATTTAGAGGACACTTGGGCAATCGCTGCAGGCGAAGAGCTTATGAAGTTCTGTGAGCTTCATCAAGATGCCATGGCGGGGACTCAATTTGCCCTTATCCCGGTCCGTGGTATGGCTGGATTTGAGTGGCAATATCGTATGGTTGCTGCCTATACACCGTATGGCGACACCACCTCGACGACACTTGGGACATATGCGGCTTCATCCAATATGGTGGTTTCTACACAAGGCACAATTATTTTGGAGCAAGTCGAAGCCTTGCGGGAAGCGACGGAGCGGGGAGATACCCTTGATTATATAAACGAGAATCTACGTTCGCTCCTAGATCTGGCAAATCACCGGCTAAATAAGTGCGAGAGTCTGCTGCATTACGCTAGCATTAGACTACGAAAAGCTCGTGCCGAACAACGGTACACTCGCAATGAACTACAACAAGTTCGTGGTCAGTTGCAAGCGAGTCAGTTAGAGGTGCAACAACAGTAGGAGCAGCTGTTAGTAGTCACTGAAGAGCGGGACACCGCCGTTGAGACAGCTCAGAATTGGGAGTATGAGGCAGAACAACTTCAGGATAATGTGATTGAGGCTGAAGCACAATTGCAACCAGTGGTGTATCCACTGGCCCATAATATGCCACTAATTATGGGTGAACAATTGCCTTTGAATGACGACGAAGAAGAAGAAGATCCTGAGGAACTCAAGTACGTAGAGTAGGACATATTAGAGTGGGATGTGGCAGCACTTCTGCCGTCACGGGGCAACTTATAGTTTAATAGTTGCTCGTGTATTCTTTTGTGGCCATGTTTGTGTCATATTAAGAATAGTAGTGGGTATGTCTAAGATGATAAGATGTGTATGACATCTCATGGGAACCAAGTATGGTAGAGATGCATTTCCATAGTGGGAGTCCATCATTTTGGAGTTTACTACTATAAACTTGGTCATGAGATAATATATCTTGTATAAAGTTGTACTTTATCAATATATGTGAATGTTATGCACTTATTCCCTTGTCAATAGTCGTGCTACTGAAAAATGATATGGATAAAGGAAAAGAAAACATGTGCTGATTTTAAGTCATTGGGATGCAAAATGGTACGTACGCGCTTGACACCAGAAATGGGAGGATCCAGTCGTGGTCGTGAGGAAGAATCTTCGACCCAGGAGACAGCTGCAACGCCGCAGCAACAAGTTCCTCCACCACCACCTCCTGAACTTCCAAGGAGTCTAGCGGAGGTTCTCGCCGCAGTGCTTGGCTCGCACGACGAGCAAACGGAATTACTGCAAACTTTGGTCCAGCATTCATCCCGTCAAGGAGGGAAACCAGATGCGGTTCCATGACAACCTTCTCCGAGTTCGTACTCGGATTTCATGTCAACACACTCGCCGGTCTTCGTGGAGGCCGATGAACCATTGGAGGCAGACAACTGGCTCCGCTCCATTGAAGGGAAGTTCGGTTTGCTACGAGTGACAGAACATCAGAAGACCCTGTTCGCGGCCCAACAATTACAAGGGTCTGCTAGTGCGTGGTGGGCAAATTACCTTGCTACACGACCAGCCGGCTATGCCGCAAGCTGGGAGGAGTTTCGGGAGGCGTTTCGCGCCTATCACATACCTTCTAGTGTGTGATGAGAAGGAAGCTTCAAGAGTTCTTGGAGCTGAAGCAAGGGGGAAGGAGTGCTTACGAGTACTCCAAGATATTCAACCACTTGACCCAATATGCTCAGGACCAAGTGAGTACTAAAGATCGGAAGTGGGAATGCTTCTATCGGGGTTTGAACCCCAAGATGAAGGACAAGCTTGCCTTGTTCAACAGTGGCAGCTTCAACAACATGGTAAATGCCGCAATCGTACAGGAGGACGTTACTAGGGAGTTGTTCTCCGACAAGAACAAAAGGAGTGCTCCGCAGGGCAGCGGAGGAGGCACTCCTCAGAAATACTGCATGGTGTATCGATCACCATCCGGCCAGAGGTGGCAGCCGCCATCGCGACCACCGATGTTTCGTGGTCGCCCATTCAATAACGTCAGCTTCTGACCACAACAGCAACAGGGGATGATTCCGTGTGCACCTCTACCTCCACCGCGTGCACCAGGATTCCGTCCTCCACTCCGTACCGGTCAGACCCCGTACACGTGCTATATGTGTGGACGTACGGGGCACTTCGCCATGGACTACCTGTAGAGCGGAGGACAGTCATCGTACCAGGGGCGAACCAGCCTCGCAACCAGCCCAAGAAGCCAGCCAACAGAACCGGCAACATCCACCACCTCACCATCGAGGACGTTTCAGAAGGCGCACCCGTACTCATGGGTACATTCTCTCTCATTGGTCATCCCGTAGTCATCCTTTTTGACTCGAGTGCTTCCCATAACTTTATTAGCAAGTCTTATGTCAATCAATACCAATTGCCTATCATTTCCACAAAAACCCCATATATGATTTGTTCTCCGGGAGGCAAAGTAGTAGCAGATAAGATGGTCCATAGGGTACCTCTTAATATGGGTGGGAACATATACCCTATCTCTCTCATTATATTGGAGCATCATAAATTAGATGTCATCTTAGGAATGGCATGGTTGCAATACAACGATGCTATTATTGACATCATTCCTCGAAGAATATATCTAAATTCTCCTGTCCACTCTCCCCAAATTCTCACTCTTGAGAGTAATATCCACGTGCCTCCAACTGCTGATAACACTGAAGCCTGTAAACTCGAAGATATTCCAGTAGTATGTGAGTATCCAGACGTTTTTCCCGAAGATCTTCCTGGTATGCCACCAAAAAGAGATGTCGAGTTTAAGATTGAACTTGTATCGGGAACAGTGCCAATCTCGAGAAAGCCGTATAAGAAGGCACCTAAAGAACTTGCAGAACTGAAAGAGCAGCTGAAGTAACTTTTGGAAAAGGGTTTCATTCATCTAAGCTCGTCACCTTGGGGTTGTTCTGCATTGTTCGTGGAAAAGAAGGATAAAACATTGATACTATGTGTGGACTATCGTCCACTCAATGCTGTCATGATCAAGAACAAGTATCCACTACCCCGTATCGATATTCTGTTCGATCAGTTGGTAGGTTCTCGGGTATTTTCGAAGATGGATCTTCGCTCTGGTTATCATCAGATCAGGATTCAACTAGAGGATATACCTAAGACAGTATTCTTGATGAGGTATGGATTATATGAGTACCTTGTCATGTCCTTTGGATTAACCAACGCACCGGCCCATTTCATGAATCTCATGAATTCGGTATTCATGCCGGATTTGGACAAGTTTGTCGTGTTCTTATCGACGACATCCTTGTATACTCAAAATCCGAAGAAGAACATGCACAACATTTGCACATCATGCTTCAACAATTGCGGGACCATAAGTTGTACGCTAAGTTCAGCAAATGTGAGTTCTGGATCAACCAAGTGCCATTTCTAGGGCACATCATCTCTGTCGAAGGGATTGCAGTTGATACAAGCAAGATTAAGCAAGTAGTCAAATGGGAGTCTCCCAAGTCTGTGCATGAAGTTCGAAGTTTCCTGGGTTTAGCTGGATATTACCGGAGGTTCATCCCAAGCTTTTCCAAGATAGCTAAACCAATGACGGA
This sequence comes from Tuctoria greenei, assembly GCA_036927565.1. Lineage (NCBI taxonomy): Eukaryota > Viridiplantae > Streptophyta > Magnoliopsida > Poales > Poaceae > Tuctoria > Tuctoria greenei. The sequence continues at coordinate 203,027,120 of JAYESD010000004.1, forward strand.
ACTTCTGAAGAAAGCAAAGAGATAAACTTGGACAAAGGAATGTGAGGAGGGTTTTAAAGCATTGGTAAAACACCTCACAACAGCACCAATATTAGCCCAACCAGACACAACAAGATCCTTTGATGTTTATTGTGATGCATCTGGAATTGGTCTGGATTGTGTATTAATGCAAGACAGAAGGGTGATCACTTATGGATCACGGCAGCTTCGAAACCATGAGCAGCATTATCCGACTCATGATCTTTAACTCGCTGTCGTGGTACTAGCATTAAAGATGTGGAGACACTATCTATGGGGCAACCTAGTACATCTCTACACTGATCACAAAAGCTTGAAGTACATCTTCACCCAGAAAGAATTGAATATGCGACAACAAAGATGATTGGAGTTAATCAAAGACTATGAGATTGAGATCCACTACCATCCCGGAAAGGCAAATGTAGTCGCAGATGCACTAAGTCGCAAGTCCCATATCAATAACCTTTCTATCACCTTGGTAGAGGAAGAAGAATCAAGTCTTTACTTGGTTCTGTATGGGGCGCTCTACAACCTAGCCCTCATTCCTACCATAAGGGAGGAAATTATGGAGGCTCGGAAGGAGGACAAGGGTATATCCCATATTCGTCAACGAATGAAAAAGGGGGAAATGAAGTGTTTCCGAGGTGACGATGACGGTACCATTTAGTTCAAAGACCGCATCGTGGTACCCCGCAATGTGGCACTTCGGAAGAAAATTTTGGACGACGCTCATTTGTCCAAATATTCCATTCATCCAGGGAGTAACAAATTGTACCAAGACTTGAAGAAGAAATTTTGGTGGACTCGGATAAAGAGGGAAATAGCGAAGTATGTATCCCAATGTGATACATGTCGACGAGTGAAAGCCGACCATCTGAAAGCAGCCGGACAATTACAACCGTTAAGCATACCTGCAGTGAAATGGGAGGACATCAGCATGGATTTCATTGTTGTATTACCTCTCACTTTTCGCAAACATGACTCAATTTAGGTGATAGTCGACCGACTCACCAAGTCGGCTCACTTTATTCCAGTCAATGTCAAGTATGTGGCATGGCAATACACAGAGCTGTATATTGCCAGGATCTTATGCTTACACGGAGTACCCCGCACTATCATATCAGATCCTGTAACCTTGTTTGTTGCTCGATTTTGGGAGCAGCTCCACACATCTCTGGGTACCAAATTGATTTGAAGCTCAGCTTACCATCCAGAGACTGATGGTCAAACGGAACGAGTAAACCAAGTACTAGAGGATATGCTCCACGCTTGTGCCATTCACCATGGTAAGAATTGGGATGATCATCTACCATTGGCGGAGTTTTCATACAACAATGGTTATCAGACTAGCATTCAAATGGCACCATATGAAGCTTTTTATGGCCGGAAGTGCCGCACACCGTTAAACTGGTGTGAATCTGGTGAACGAGTAACATATGGTATAGACTTGGTAAAGGAAGCCGTAGATCGAGTACGAGTTATTCAAGCCAACCTCAAGGCTGCTCAGTCTCGCCAGAAAAGCTATGCGGACCAACGACGTCGACCGCTTCATTTTTGATATCGGGGATCACGTTTACCTTCGTGTATCTCCAATGGAAGAGATTCATCGCTTCGGAGTAAAAGGGAAGCTATCTCCACGTTTCATCGGACCATTCACAATAAGTGAGAAATGCGAACTTGTAGCCTATCGGCTAGAGCTGCCAGCATTGCTGTCAGGGGTGCACAATGTGTTTCACATTTCACAATTGAGAAAATGTCTCCAGGCCCCAGCGAAAGTCCGTATGGAGGATTTGGATGCTCTCCAACCAGATCTTACTTACTCCGAACATCCAACCCAGATGATTGATGAGAAGACTTGTATCACAAGAAACTGCACCTTGCATTTCTACAAGATCTTGTGGGGAAACCACACCGCTGATGAAGCAACATGGGAAAGCGAGGAATATCATAAAGCCAATTATCCGGACCTATTAACATCATATGTTCATTAGATCTTCTCCTTTTATCCTTCCTTTTGTAATCTCGGGACGAGATTCTTTTAAGGGGGAGAGGAAATGTAAAATCCCACATTTTCCTTCACATGAGGTTCAGTTGTAAGTTGGTTGTTAACCCTACTGGAGACCAATTATAACCATGCTTATAAACTTGATCTCGTCAAATCTTTTCTTCTACTCATGCTTCAATTTATTAACATGAGGACTGAACTTCACCAATAAACTTAGATTAATTCTTTTGACCTCCCTCAAAGTTTGGGATTATTTGAATAAAGATTGCTAGGCCAAATTAAATATGTAGTACCAAATAGATATTCAAACTGATATAAATTGAATATATACTACTGTATATTTGGCCCTGTCAAAATTATTCAATTCAGAGGCCAAAAATTTTTCTATGGTTTTCTAATATTCCAAATAGACTTCCTGCAAAGTTTCATAAATTTTGAACTCCATTTGCTATTCTAATTGAGACGCTTAGCAAATTCAAACTGTGTTTTGAATTCAAATTTTGAATTCTGTTCAACTAGTTTGAACATTAAGATTTGAACACACTCTCATGGTCAGCATAACTTGCTTGACTTATCCTCATAGTTTCACAATTTTTGGAACTCAATTGCTATTTAAATCAGTGACACCATTGAATTTCATCCAAATTCAAATTTGAATCTGAAATTAAATTGAAACTTGCTCCAATTCAAATCCAATTGCAGAATCAAATTCTAGATATTTATTTGAGCCTCCCCACAAAAATCTAGCATTTTTGGACAAAATTTGCAGGAGAATTGAAGTTACACAGAAGGGAAGTGGATAAGAGGAGGTGGGGCCCACTGTCAGCTGAAGCACTCGAGTGAAACCCACGGGGGGGGGGGGGGGGGGGGGTGCTCTGTCTCCAGCTCGCCCCACCGATCGATGCCGGCAGCGCGCGTTATCGCGACACACATGCATCCACCGAGCTGCTTGCTTGCTTGCACCGTGCCACCCTCCCCTCTCCCCTCCATCCCTATAAATACCCCCCTTGGCTGTCGCCGTTGGACTCCATCCCGGTTCATGCCATTTTTGCCGCCCCTGTTCGATCGAGCTCTCGCCGACGATTGCAGCTGTTTCTTCCCGAGCTGTAAGTAGATAAAAGGCGTGTCACAAACTCCTCTACATATTATCTTCAATCATTGATCGTGACATAGCTTCTGCTTGGCATATTTTGAAGTTTCCCATTTGCCGTTGAGGAAGCCGCCGAGAACCTTCCCTGTCTCGCTGTCGAACTCCAGTTCTAGGCCATCTCCAACCTTGATCCTTTAAGCAAAAAGGTTCGCAATCCTCTCTATTTCATGCTCACATAATCTAAGCTTATGACCTGCAGTGTAACTTGAGTTATTGTTCGAGAATCGAACGATTTGTCAATAGAACTACAAATCTTCGCACATAAATTCATTTCATTCTTGCAATCATCCTTTAATCTGGTTAACAGATAGCTTCTATGTGTCCTAAGGAAGCTCCATGCCCAAAAACCCTGAAAGTTATCAACCAAGCATCTTAGATTTCAAGTTTTTGCGGCCGCTGGTTGAAAAACCGCACTTCGCCGTCGAACTCAGCCTTGCCGGCGATTTCACCCCAATCTGACCCCCAAATTATACTCCTGGTGCTTCCAGAAACCTCCCCGACCTTTTCTCGAGCCTATTGAGCCATTCCCGAGCATTTCCGACGAAGGCCGAAACCCTAGCTCTGTCGTCACCGTCGCACCGCCGTCTTCGGCCATCGCCGACGTGATTGGACACTACCATCGGCTTGCACGGTCGATTTTAGGGTTGAGCGGTCACGGCGAGGCCGAAAGGAGGTCGACGCACCTAAGTCCGGCGAAGCACCGCCGCGGTTCCGGCGAGAAGCGCCGTCGCGTCACGAGGTAGACGAAGGCCTATGGGCCCCACTTGTGAGCGCCTATTCGAACGTCCGGGATCAGCTGTGGCACTAGATCCGGTGCGGCTGCGTGGTTGAACCCCGTGGCCCCGGTGTGGCCCAGATGCGATGGTCCCATTCAAATAAAGTGGCACCGGCCCCTTTTATTTGAAATTTCCAATAGGAAAATAAATCCAAATTCAATCCAAACTTAGAAAATCCAAAACTTCCAGTAGAATTATCCAAAAATTACCAAATAAATTTTGTTAGAACCAGCATGAAGAATACTGTCCAGTGGTTCACTTGGATTTGTATGAAAAGCCATAGAAATTCCTCCATAATTCAGATAAGCAAAATGCTTAAAGAATTTATTTCCACAGTTCTGTTAATTGGAAAATTTCCAGTTTTGGTTAGAACACTATTGTTAATACCTTTGATCTCCAGTAAAAGTTTCAAGATCTTTATACTTAAAATACTAGGTTGATCCAACCTCTATGTAGTTATAAATTGAGAATAATGGAAAAAAATCTATTTCCAGAAATTTACCCAAATTTGAAAAATCAATTTCTCCCTAAAGGAAGCTCAAAAAATTGTGAAACAAATTTTCCTAGAACTAGTGAGACCCCCTCTACATGATACAACCCTTGGTATCCATAATACATCTCTAAAAATTTCAACCAAAATTTATACATGATTATTGCGTACCATAATTGTTAAGAATAACAAACATCCTTTAACATCTCCTGTTCTTTGCAAGAGTCTTCTATATAATCTCTAGTATCCGCCATAAAAATCCCAAAGTCAATTAAGATAATTATCTTATTTTATCTTAATATACTCACCCCACCTTAAGCGTCTTAATTATTCACAAAATCATTTATACCTAGTATATGCATATCGTGTAGTAGCTGAAATCGAGGAGCAGCCGGAAGCTTTGGAGGTCCAGCTGCCAGAAACTAACATAGACTCAAACTCGCATTCAGGTAAGCCCCGGTTTGCATTTATGTTCCTTACAGTGTTTATACAGTTTTCATTCACCTTACGTCTTCAGATGATTGTGCATTATGATTAAGGTGTTTGACATCCACTTGCATGGCCCACAAATCCTATGGAGTCCTGGGTAGGTCTATGACCCGTTGAGTAGACATTGATATGCTTATACTCATAGGAATTCGGTAGACGATGAGTAGTTGGAATCTACTCGCGAGATAGGAATGTTATCATACGGGAGATACGGGAATAAGAAAATGGTGTATGAATATGAAATTGAGACCGAGTAGTGGATAGGAGGCAGTGAGACGTGGTCTCATGTGCATAGCCATGCCTGTGTCGATTGAGGACCGTTTCATGTGTGGCCCTGCTGGACAAGCTCCAATTGTACCGGCGACATACTGGAGGAATGGGCTCCAGTAAACTAACGTAGCTTGATACTGGTTTGTCGAGGCATTCCGTTCTATTTTATACGTGTGGGTTGAGGGCAGCAAGGTGTAAATCAGCTGGTGGGCACGTCAGTGTACACCCCATGCAGTGACCTCCTGCTCGTGACGGATCGACCGGTTCGACATTCAAGTGTTTAGTGAAAGGTGGCCATATACGACTAGTACTGAATTGTTATGTGGGTACTGCTAAAAGTACTCGCTGGCATTTCCGAAAGTGTGTATGTGTTGTGTTGTTCCGAGTGAATCCTGATTGCAATCACCATCCCTCGCGGTAATAGAGTAGCACTTGTTCACTGCGCTATGACATAGTAAATACTGAAGAAGTCAGGAGAATATGATATATGGGTTTACAAATTGCTTGAACAACCTTGTTTGGCTTAGAGATAGTACAATTAAAAGTTTACAGTTTCCCCATACTTTACCTGTAATAGCATTATGTGCTTTGTGCACGTCATATCATCGGCAAAGCATTTTTTGTTTGATTGTGGAGTCTATGATGTGTCGTGCCTGATGAATGTCATGTGCTAAATAAAACATGACTATAAGGATCCACTTGTAGGCGAGTCCTTATGCTTTACTTACCTATGTTTAGTATTCACCCTTGCATATGTCTAGTGAGACGGATTAGTCTTGCTGAGCCTTATGCTCATGTTTGCAGTTAACGAGTTTTTGCAGATTATACAACTGATGACGGGTTTGATGACGAGGCTGCACCCCCTACAGGGTTTAAAGCCGAGTGGGAACCCTGCACGCCGCTGTGAATTGTGTGTTGCTAGTGCAAAGTATCTAGGGCATGGATGACTTTGCTTTTGCATATCTAGTGTTGAGAGCGTAGCTATGATGTATAGTTCTCTTTCCTTCTGTTAGTACTTTTAAACATTCGCTGTGCTTTTCAATAAAGACTTGGTATTGTAATTTGTTCTCGTTCTTTTTCTTGTGTATTGTTGGGTGTCATATCGCACGACACCACCCAATGAGATCCTTGGAGGTCAGGATTCCGGTCCCCACATGATGCCAAAGGGGTAGAGATTTAGGGGGAGTAGGTTGTCATAGTCGTTATCCTTAGATTTATTTGGTCACGGGGGACTATCTTTAAAACTTGAAATGTTTTATGTTGAATCCTGTTATGCTTTAAGTAAGACCTATTGTGCTTTGTGTAAGACTTTGCCTGTTATGCTTTAATGTTCATGTGTGATGCTTATTATCATGTCTCCATAATAACTGTTGATTAAGCTTATCATATTGTTATTTATGTTCATCACAATTATTTCTCACACACACTTGATAGGCACCCCACCATAAAGAGTGCATATATGAGAAGTAATTCATGCTCACAACTTTTTGTTACTCATATGTGCACACTTTATGAAAATCAAGTTTTTACTCTTATTTGGGTAATCTCCAAAATGATTGTCATCAATTACTGAAATGGGGGAGACTGAAAGTGCATCTAAGCACGCCCTTGTGGGTTTTGGATGATTGATGACGAACAAGTGAGATCCTAATAAAATTTATTGAGATGAGAGCAGGTTTGGGACAATGGAACTAAAGGTACAAAAAGGTGAAAACTGAATTTCAAGAAAGCGAAGAACACAAGTGAACAAATGGTGCAAAAAGGTGAAAAGATGAGAATCAAGAAAGGGAAGAGAACAAGTGAAGAAGAGATGCTAAAGTAGTCCTAAATGTATAGGGTGTGTGTGAGAGACACACCCCCAAGAGCTCAAGTCGTTGCAGAAAGAATAAGGGCTAAAACACATTTCAAGTTGCGGGAATAGAGGACTAGTCCGGTCTCTCACAGTATCACAATAGGACTAGTCCGGTTTCACAGAGTACTAGTATGTTCTATCACAATACCTTATAGAGGACTAGTGCGGTTTCATAGCAGACTAGTCCGCTTTCTCACAATTTCAGAAGAGGACTAGTCCGGTGGTTCAGAGGACTAGTTCGATTACCTTTCTAGACAAAAACGGACTAGTTTGGTCCTAAACAGACTAGTCTTATTCACTCACAAAAGTTTGGGTTTCCTTGTGTGCTGCACTTATACACGTCAAATTGACTCAGCACACAGGACTTGTCTAGTCCGTAGCGGACTAGTCCGGTTGTCGGGATCCAAACGGTAACCTTTCTAAATGTCTATAAATAGGTGATCCACGACCCCACAACCACCATCTAAGAACTTTAGCACCGCCACTACATCCAAGAGCACAAAAACACTCCTCTCCACACATTCTAAGGTCCTAAGAGTAAAATCTTTGGGAGTTGGCAATTGGGAAAGGGAGAGTGACGATCTTATTGACATGGAGCTCTTGGGTTATATTTGTCACAAACTCCTGTTGATTGTTGTGTAATTATTTGAGTGTTTTGATCTCTATTTTCTTTTGTAATCTCATGGGACCCTCACCGTGTGAGCTTGCCCCACCAACTTGGTGATTACCCGTGATAGTGGAATCAAGTCGGCCTTGTGTGGTGACTTGATGAGGGAAAAGGGTTTGAAGAGACTCGGCTCTGTGTGGGCTTCCTCAAGGAGGAGTAGATCTCTTTAGTGAGATCTAACCACGGTAAAAATTGTTTGTCTCGTGTGCTCTTGATCCATAGTTTTCATTATCATCACTATCTATGGCATAGACTTGATCATACTTACAACTTGTGTTAATCTTGTATTCCACATGCAATTCATTTACCATTAACAATTGCTAGAGTTGTTAGTACAATTTACTACATTCCGCTGTGAGAGATGCAAAGGAAACATATAAGAGATCTCAATTTGATAGTTGAGATTACACACACTGGACTAGTCCTTAGTCATACTGGACTAGTCCAGCCTTCATGGTTTTATTAGTTTTGCTAAGTGTTTCAGGAAAAAATTCAAAAGCCAATTCACCCTCCCTCTAGGACACATTCACATGTCCACCTATCAAAGTCCAAAACCATAAACAATACCATAACCATAATAAAACCATCCCAATTACCCAATTTCCACTCTAATCATTTGAGGGTCCAGATTGCTCATAATCGGGAGCACGGCTATCATGACAGTTTTTAACACTCTGCAGAGGTTGTACCACTTTACCCACACGTTTGTGATTTCATCATCTTTCGGTGACTAAGAACCTCCCTTATGTCGTCTCACACTTCCTTTGGTGTGTATTTTCGGACAACATCAGAAGCATTTTTGGACTAATCCGAGGCAAAAAGTAGATAAGTCCTGAAGACAACTGAGAGTAGAAAGGACTAGTTCGGGGTCCAATAAGGAGAAGTCCGCACTAACACAGGTTTTTATTGCTATTTTGGTTCTAATTCATTTTAATCTTGTTACTTTTTGTGTTGCTTAATGTTAAACATGTATAAGAATGTATGCAACGCATGATAGATGAAAATAAGGGTGTTACAACCTCTCTTCTAGACTTGAATCATGCTCGATTCCTGACCGGTCTCGCACTCCTGTTAGTAGGATAAATATATTATGAAGACATAAAAAATGTTATGATACATTTATCATGCATTTAGCAAAATGCAAATGGCCATCGGTGCCATAGTTGTGCTTCCAATCACACCCCCTGTAACCTTGAGCCCTCTTGGACTTAGCGATGAAATCATTGCCAGCCCACATCCAATAGAGAGCTCGATATGCATCGGGTCAACCCTCTAACCAGGAAACACTAACCTACATATATTTTGTATCTCATCAAAATACTTTTATTTTAACTAAATGTTGAAAATATTTAAAAATAACAACTTACTTCCGCGTAATGATCTTCTGTCAAGTACGCGTTGAAGGTTTTCCTAAAAAGTCTCAACTCCTACTATTGATTCCACTTCAGGTACTCGTTCATAGCTTGAATACAAGCGTACGACAACGCTTGCGTGACAAGCTTCGGAGCATTCTTTTTGAACACAACTCCCGTGTGGTATGTACCACACTCGCTCGTGTCCTCTAAATGGTACCTCAACTATAAGAAAATAAATATTCAAGAGATATGTATTAACAATTTAAGCGAGTTGAAGAAAACAAGTTCAATAAATTTTATTAAAATACTTACCAGAAAATCTTCCCACACAACCCCCCCTGAATGATGTCGTGCGCATCGTCAGGGATACGACTGTAGTCATCCCACAATATAGCAGGGATGCCCTCAATGACACTGGGATAGTGCAAACACACTAAACCTGTGATGACAACGGACACCTGTCTGTGGTGTCCCTCACCCTTGAACGAACAATCGTACAAAGAGGTGCAAGACATTTGTTAACTCATTAAGTAATGGGAGACAACCCCAATAATTTAATATTATACAATTTTTTTACCTATCTCCAATTGGGCGAATAGTACCTGACTCTCTAGGAATGGGAGGAGGAGCAAAAAAAGTGGGTCCTTCTTGTCCATCGCCTCTACTTCAGCACCACATCTAGTGACCCGAAAGGCTGCTCACCACTCGAGCCACAAGGCTCCACGCCAGTCAGCTCCAAAGGGTGGCCAGTGGACACCGAAGGGAGGCCAGCCGACTGTTGACGGTCCTTAAATGCTAATTTGACCGGCATATCACCACATAAAAATTATAAAATGGAGAACACGACATAGTGGCAGGGGTTATTACTAACCAGTTCCATAAGTGTTAGTGTCTATTTGCGTGCATGTGAATTAAGCACCAAAATACCCAAGAATGTAGGGAGCAATCCACAAAGTTACCTTTTGACTAATCAGGTGATGACACGTGGCATCACATGGATCTATGGACCCTTTCCCTGGCATATCTGAGGGAATCCAACGACAATTCACACGGGAGTGGACCCTGAGCCCACCTACCAACGACTTGGAGGAAGCACACCTTGAGAGGCGCCATCACCAAGTCGGACGAACCAGGGGTTCGACTGACTCCTTCTTGGTGTCAGACTCGGTCAGCCACCACGTGTCGACTCCCTGTGGTGCTCTAAAGCTGCTGGAGACTGATTTGCGCACAAAAGATGGTGGGAACCGCCTCTACTCTATGTATAAATAGGAGAGAGAGGCTTTACTTCTCCACACACCACAAGTTTGTGAATAGTACTCCACTCATAAGGTTTAGATTTGCCCAAGTGGCCAGCTAAGTAGAAGGAGAGTGAGGAGGAGCAGGAGGAGGAGGCTTGGGCTTGTCAAGTCTTTCTTGAACACTTGTATCTCTACAGAAGTTCTATCGGAATCGAGTAAGAAACTTCTATAAATTCAATAAAAGTTTGATTTATATTCCATAGTAGTTTGCCTTTGTAGCTACTTGTAGGTTCACCGCTTTAATTCATTAGAGGTTCTAGTTGTAGCTTTGCATTTGAAATGATTAGAGTTGTGAATTAGAACTTAAGCATGGTGTTTCGATTAGAATTTATCAGTGGATGTCCGTAGACCCGTGGATTGAAGAGGTAGGCAGTAGGTGGTGACAGCCCTATTTGTCCTTAGTAATCCTCCACGTTCGGCTATGCCATAGGCTTGTAGCAGGAATCGTCTTAGTTTTGCCATGGGTAAACCTATGCCAAAAGCAAGTATATGTCGTAGCCTGCTGTGTCTTAGAATCAAACCATTGAATTCATCTCAAATCCTTACCTACCAAACAAACTATGTGTCCTTGGGAGAATAAGGTATAAGATCTCAGACACGTTCCTTGGATTCGATACCCATGGGAATACACTTTAAGGGGAAGTGATACAGCGGTTTATCTATGCACTTGCGAATTTCAATCTGTGACGTACAAGCCATCAACAAGCATTTCTGGCGTCGTTGCCAGGGAACGGTTTTTGTTGATCTTCGAACCTTGTTCACCCTCGTATCTATTTTCTTCTCTTTACAATTTACCTTTTCACCATCAAAATGGAGCGGTCCACCTTTCTTTCTGTGACATTTGGTTCCGAAAATGAACCAAGTGAACGCATATGTGTGCCCAGGACGTTCAACACACATACACGAGTGCATTCACAAAAGGATATATAGAAAATTACCATGGAACAAGATTAATTAAGCACTTTAATTACACAATTTATAATATCCTCGAATACAAGCTCTACTGATTATTAATGACAAGTTTGAACTAATGTAGTGGAAATAATCTAATTAAGCAAAATAAGCATAAGGGTGGCGCAGCTCCAAGCAAACCACAGGCAAGCTGACGGCAGCACACAACCTAGAACTCCTCATTAACGTCGCGATACTCCCAATCCTGACTTGCAACTGTTGGTGGAGGGATTGCAAGGGTCAGTACATGTCGTACTCAGTAAGTGTGGAATGTATGACATGTACCTAATACAAATGATGAATATAATAATGGATAAGTGCTAAAAAGTATGTTAAAACACTTGAAAAGCAATAAATTATATGTATGTGAAGTAAACCCATTGTATACCGCAATGATTACCATAGTACAAGTCCATATTCCATATCCAACACCATTATACCAGTTTTTACCATTACCATAAACCATATCCAATGCCATAATTCAATCCACAACCAGTCATAACCATATCATCAACCATAACCAGTATCAAACCATAACCAAACCATCCCAAATCCCAAGTTTCCCTCTAATCATGTGAGCGTCCAGGTTGCTCATGACCGGGAGCACGGCTATCATGATAGTTTTTAAGACACTCTGCAGAGGTTGTACCACTTTACCCACCTGTTCGTGATTTCATCACCCTTCGATGACTATGTAACCTCTATTATGCCGCACCCATACTTGGCCTCGTGGTGGCATTGTAAATCCTGGATGGTCCCTCCACGAACCGTTCCTTAGATCTAAAGCAAGCGAAACCACCATAGCATCCAACCCAATCCACATACCATGCTTTCTTAGATCACCCATTACCATGTCATATTAACATGTTTATATTAACCATAATCTCATTAATGCATAATTAAATGGTTTAGTTTTTTTCCATCCCATTTAATTAAGCGAAGCAAAAAGGTAAAAAGCTCTTCCCAACTCTCTATCATGTATTCCAGGCGACAAAGGTGGTTAAACCGAGCTAGTAAACTTCCTATCATAGGAATTCCCATCAAATTGACACAAGCATGCAGTTTTGAAAACAAAACATTTATTATAAAAATAGGATCAATATGTTCAAGGACAGTTGCCTTGCTCTTGGGCTTGATTAGGATCAAAGACTTCAAAATTCTGGTACTGGAGGTCCTCCACCGCACTCTCTAGCGCAAATCCATCTAATCCGCGCAATAAACATACAAGACAAGAATTACAATTAATAAGTGCACATATATTACTCAATATGTCATGACATGCACGATTAATGTAATTGTGAACCAAAACTAGTTAATGAGTTGTTAATAATGTTTGCTAATCAATTACAATGGTTCTTAACAAGTTTGGACATGTTTGGAGTTGATTTAAATCAATTTAGAATTAATTCAGCAGAAAACAGACAGCCAAACGGACTAGTCCGCTATAGGGTCGGACTAGTCCGCCCTTCGCAGAAACAACAACAAGGGTTTTCTAGATCGACGTGAATTAGGAGAAACGGGGTTGAATTCACGTAATAAAGAGGAAGCAGAAGGTATACTAGGTGTTTAGAACTCCAATGAATCAATGGTTTTGGAGGCAACACTTGGATCATGATGATCTAGGGTTGACGAAGAAACTTGAAGATGACTTGTTGATGAAGAATGAAAACTTGATGGAGATCTTGATCACTTGATCCTCTTTCGTTTCCTCCTCCTCTTCTTCTTGCTTGGATCTCCTTCTCCCTCCTTGGCGGCGGCTATCCACGAGCTAGGATTTGGGTGTGTTTCAAAAGTGGATGGGTGTTGGGTCATTTATATAGGGGTGGAGGGCTAGGGTTTGATGGAGTTCGGTTTTATAGAGGGTGGAGGCCGGTGTGGGGTCCCACATGGGCTCCAAAAGATTTAGACATGACATCCTTAGGCCCACTTAAGGTAAAACCCAAAAACAAGTCATGGAAGAAAAGATCAACTCAGAATTGTGATCACAAGACAAGTCCACGAAAGGCCGGACTAGTCCGATATTAGTCAAAGAAGAAAACAGATAAGTCCGGACTACATCGGACAAGTCCAAACTTAGTCAGAGAGGAAAACGGACAAGTCCGCTAGATGTCAAACAAGTCCGGACAAGTCTAGGGACTTGGCAAAATTTCAAGGAATCGGGATACCGGACTAGTCCGCAATGGACCGGACAAGTCCGAAAATTGTACAGAGAGAAAAACGGACTAGTCCATAGCAAAAAAAGACATGTCCGAGGGACGTCAGAGAGAAATCGGACTAGTCCGCACCAAAAATGGACTAGACTGCACTTCTCAGAACATTTGAGTGCAGTTTTGCTTTAAATTCATTTTAAACTCATTCCTTTTTATGTGGATTAATGTTAAACATGTTTATGAACTTATGCAATGCATGATGCATGAAAATGAGGGTGCTACAAACCTACCCCCCTTAAAATGAACCTCACCCTCGAGATTCAACGCGGAAGAGAATAGATAGGGAAATTCCTTCTTGAGATCATCTTGCAGCTCCCAAGTTGCCTCTGATTCTGTGTGATGCTTCCATTGAACTTTACACCATCTAATATTCTTGTTTCTTGTGACTCTCTCCTTGGTTTCTAACATTTTGACAGGTTTCTCGGCATAAGTCAAATCTGCCTCTAATTCCAATTCTTCCATTGGCACTTGTTCTTCCGATACCCTCAAGCACTTCTTGAGTTGTGAAACATGAAACACATCATGAACATCTGATAAGTGAGTTGGCATCTCCAACTTATATGCTACTTCTCCTCTTTTGTCCAAAATCTTGAATGACCCAATGTATCGAGGTGCTAGCTTGCCTCTGATATTAAACCTCTTATGACCTCTCATTGGTGATATGTTGAGGTAAACATAATCACCTATTTCAAAGGCCAGTTTCCTTCTCCTATTGTATGCATAGCCGTTTTTCCTTGATTGAGTAGCCCTCAAGTTTTCACGAGGAAACTAGACTTGTTTCTCAGCTTCTTGCAGCATATCAGGTCCAAACACTTGATTTTCTCCTGTCTCATTCTAGAACAAAAGTGTCCTACACTTCCTCCCATATAGTGTTTCATAGGGTGACATTTTCAAGCTTGCTTGGTAACTATTGTTATATGAGAATTCCGCATACGGCAAGCTCTTGTCCCAACTCCTTCCATGCTTCAAAGCACAAGCTCTTAACATATCCTCTAAAATCTGATTGGTCCTCTCAGTTTGTCCATCTATTTGAGGGTGATATGCTGAGCTAAAATTCAACCTTGTCCCCAATGCTTCATGTAGTTTCTACCAAAATCTGGAGGTAAATTAAGAACCTCTATCCGACACTATCTTTTTTAGAACTCCATGCAAACATACTATTCTTCCCATATACATTTTAGCCAACTTCTCCCTATTAAAGGTTGTCTCGACGGGAGTAAAGTGAGATGGCTTAGTTAATCGATCCATGATTACCCATATGTAGTCATAACCGGATTGGGTACACGGCAAACCAACTACAAAGTCCATAATGATCTCTTCCCACTTCCACTCCGGAATCCTCAATGGCTGCAATAATGCGGCTGGTCTTTGATGTTCCGCCTTGACTCGTTGGCACACATCACACAATGCAACATATCCAGCTATGTCCTTTTTCATGCTAGCCCACCGATAACATGTCTTTAAGTCCTTGTACATATTTGTACAACCGGGATGAATGGAGTATGGCGAGTCATGTGTCTACTTTAATACTGTCTCTTGAATATGCTTCACGTTAGGCACGACGATCCTTTTACCAAGCCATAAGGTACCATGATCATCCTCATCAAACCTGAATTCTCTTCCCTCTCGGGTTCTTTCCTTGATCTCTTGGATTTCCTCATCCTTTGTTTGACATTCTCGAATTTCTTGCTCTAACGTTGGGTTTAACTCCATTATTACCATCTCATTCACAAATCCTAGATTCAACCGTTCAAACTCCTTAAATAACTCAGATGGCAATTCTCGAATCGTGAGCTGATGACTTACTCCTTTCTGACTCAAAGCATTGGCTACTACATTAGCCTTTCCTGGATGATAGTTGATTCCCACATCGTTATCCTTGATGAGCTACAACCATATTCGTTGTCTCAAATTCAGGTCTGTTTGCGTGAATATGTACTTGAGACTCTTATGATCCGTATAAATTTCACACCTATGTCCAAGAATGTAATGTCTCCAAATCTTCAATGCGTGTACCATGGCTGCAAGTTCCAAATAATATGTTGGATAATTTTGCTCATGTTTCTTCAATTGTCTCGATGCATAGGCTACCACTTGACCTTCTTTCATGAGCACACATCCAAGTCCTTGCCTTGAGACGTCACAATAGATATCAAAACATTTGCTCGCATCTGGTAATATCAAGACTGGGGATGTAGTTAACCTCTTCTTCAACTCCTCAAAGCTTTCTTGACAAGCTTGAGTCCATCGGAAAGCTTTCCCCTTCATTAGCAACTCTGTCATGGGCTTGGCTATCTTGGAAAAGTCCTTGATAAATCAATGGTAACATCCAGCCATTCCAAGAAAACACCAATATCCTTCATGTTCTATCGTGGTTCCCACTTAAACACATCTTCGATGTGTATTGTGATGTCTAAAATTTAATGCGAAAATCCGGAGTTTCTTCAAATGTACCATCTTCCACATGGTTTAGCATCGTCTTTCCAGTTGTTGACTGAGCCGCCTTGAATTCTATACGGACTCCCCCGTTAATCTTTCGATTACACTGCCCTTGTCTCCTATTGAATCATTCCATTATGCTTTCATAGCCAGTCCATTCTTGGACATACTATCTTTGTTCTCATCTTCCCTATAGCTTCGTCTGAGATAGCGAATCTTCTGGTTGTGTCCTTCTTCCATTGAAGTAGAGGTTTAGCAAGATAGAAGAGAGAGATAGAACGAATCCCCAACTATATGCATCAAGGGATATGAAACTAAGCAACTAACTATACTAGCCTATATGGATATGGCAACGCTAAAGCATCCAAAAATCCTCTACTAAGCACACAAGCAGCAATACATAGCAATCAGAACACAAAACAAAAATACATCGATTCCTGAGTGCCCCTATGTGCTCTAAAGTGTCCATTCTATCTAGGTTGCGTCCTGCAGTCAACCTGTGACTCTGATACCAATTTGTAACACCCGGTTCCAAAAATGAACCAAGTGAACGCATATGTGTGCCCAGGACGTTCAACACACATACACGAGTGCATTCACAAAAGGATATACAGAAAATTACTACAGAACAAGATTAATTAAGCACTTCTATTACACAATTCATAATATCCTCAGATACAAGCTCAATGACAAGTTTGAACTAATGCAGTGGAAATAATCTAATTAAGCAAAATAAGCATAAGGGTAGCGTAGCTCCAAGCAAACCACAGGCAAGCTGACGGCAGCACACAACCTAGAACTCCTCATTAATGTCGCGATACTCCCAATCCTAACCTGCAACTGTTGGTGGTGGAATTGCAAGGGTGAGTACATGTCGTACTCAGCAAGTGTGGAAAGTATGACATGTAGCTGATACAAATAATGAATATAATAGTGGCTAAGTGCTTAAAAGTACGTTAAAACACTTGAAAAGCAATACATTATATGTATGTGAAGTAAACCCATCGTATACCGCAATGATTACCATAGTACAAGTCCATATTGCATATCCAACACCATTATACCAGTTTTTACCATTACCATAAACCATATCCAATACCATAATTCAATCCATAACTAGCCATAATCATATCATCAACCATAACCAGTATCAAACCATAACAAAACCATCACAAATCCCAAGTTTCCCTCTAATCATGTGAGGGTCCAGGTTGCTCATGACTGAGAGCACGGCTATCATGATTGTTTTCAATAAAATCTGCAGAGGTTGTACCACTTTACCCACGTGTTCGTGATTTTATCACCTTTCGATGACTATGGAACCTCTACTATGACATCTCACACTTCCCTAGGTGTGTGGCCAAGAGATCACAAAATAGCCTATACAAAGGGACTACTAGCACGTACGGACCCACTTAGGTTTCACCAGTGGCGATGTCTCCAACTGAGCACATCTTCAACCAAAGGCCCCCTCTTGTGCCATTCGGATCCTAGGGAGTCCCGCCACAAATCCAAACCCAATCCGACTCCCCTTCCCCGGTGCGCCAAATGATCCGTGCAATACTAGCAATACCCTAAATAATCAGCTATGCCACACCCATACGTGGCCTCGGGGTGGCACTATAAATCCTGAATGGTCGCTCCATGAATCGGTCCTTATATCTAAAGCAAGCAAAACCACCATAGCATCCAACCAAATCCACATACCATGCTTGATTAGATCACCCATTACCATGTCATATTAACCATAATCTTATTAATGCATAATTAAATGGTATAGTTCTTTTCCCATCCCATTTAATTAAGCGAAGCAAAAAGGTAAAAAGCCCTTCCTGACTCTCTACCATGTATTCCAGGTGACAAGGGTGGTTAAACAGAGCTAGTAAACAGAGCTAGGAATTCCCATCAAATTGACACAAGCATGCAGTTTTGAAAACAAAACATTTATTGTAAAAATAGGATCAATATGTTCAAGGACACTTGCCTTGCTCTTGGGCTTGATTGGGATCAAAGACATCAAAATTCTGGTACTAGAGGTCCTCTGCAACACTCTCTAGCGCAAATCCGTCTAAACTGCACAATAAACATACAAGAATTAAAATCGATAAGTGCACAAATATTACTCAATATGTCATGACATGTATGATTAATGCAATTGTGAAGCAAATTTAGTTAATAAGTTGTTAATAATGTTTACTAATCAATTACAATGGTTCCTAACAAGTTTGGACAGGTTTGGAGTTGATTCGAATTAATGTAGAATTGATTCAGCAGAAAATAGACAGCCAAACCGGACTAGTCCGCTGAACGGCCAGACTAGTCCACCCTTCGCAGAAACAGCGGCTAGGGGTTTCTAGACCGACGTGAATTTGGAGAAACGGGGTTTAATTCACATGAGAAAGAGGAAGTAGAAGGTATACCAGGTGTGTAGAACTCCAATGAATCAAGGGTTTTGGAGATAACACTTGGATCTTAACGATCTAGGGTTGATGAAGAAACTTGAATATGACTTGTTGATGAAGAACAAAAACTTGATCACTTGATCCTCTTTTGTTTCCTCCTCTTCTTATTCTTGCTCGGATCTTCTTCTCCCTCCTTGGCGGCGGCTATCCACGAGCTAGGGTTTGGGTGTGTTTCAAAAGTGACAAAGAGATGTGAAAATAGGGTGTTGGGTCGTTTATATAGGGGTGGAGGGCTAGGATTTGATGGAGTTCGGTTTTAGAGAGGGTGGAGGCCAGTGTGGGGTTACACATGGGCTCCAAAAGAGTTAGACACGACGTCCTTAGGCCCACTTAAGGTAAAAACCAAAAACAAGTCATGGAAGAAAAGATCAACTCGGAATCGCGATCACCGGACCAGTCCGCGAAAGGGCGGACTAGTCCGATATTAGTCAGAGAAGAAAACGGATAAGTCCGTACTATATCGGACAAGTCCGAACTTAGGCAGAGAGGAAAATGGACAAGTCCGCTAGATGTCAGACAAGTCCAAACAAGTCTAGGGACTTGGCAAAATTTCAAGGTATCGAGATACTGGACTAGTCCACAATGGACCGGACAAGTCCGAAAATTGTACAGAGACGAAAACGGACTAGTCCGTAGCAAAAACGAACATGTCTGAGGGAGGTTAGAGAGAAAACGGACTAGTCCGCACTTCTCAGAACTTTTGAGTGCGGCTTTAGTTTAAATTCATTTTAGACTTATTCTTTTTTTATGCGGATTAATGTTAAACATGTATATAAACTTATGCAATGCATGATGCATGAAAATGAGGGTGTTACAATTTCTTATTCTGCCCCAAAGGTGAGTTTTGCGATCCACCGCCGTTGATGAAACCAATTTGCTTTATAGTCATGGTTCGAGAACAATCCTTCTCCATAACGGATTGTGAAAACCCTTACCACCATCTACGAGAGTTTGAACAATTGTATTCATGCCTTTCAATTAAAGGCATGACACAAGAAACTCCTAAGTGGAAGTTTTTTTCTTTTTCTCTCAAGGAAAAAGCAAAACAATGGTACACCCATATCGTTGGGAAAAGAAGCGGTGATTGGAGAGAATTACGAGACAAATTTTGTCTTGCGTTCTTTCCAATATCTCAATTTTTTCCTACGAATGGAAGTATTAGGCTTCCAACGGATGGAGAAGGAATCGTTAGGTGCAGCTTGGGATAGATTTTTGCTTTTGCAAAATTCTGGACCGGATTTGTTAATCCCTGATCGGTTGTTATTGCAACATTTCTTTATAGGACTTAACAAAGAATCTGTCTTATATCTTGACATTACGACAGGAGGGTCTTTCCTCCATAAGACACTAGAAGAAGGGAAGGAACTTCTAGATCGAATTCTAGAAAATGCTTCCTTCATTATGGGTCTTAATGAACCTCCCCCAGAGGAAGCCACGTCGAGCATCGAGGACAGTCCTATAGCCAAGGAAGAGCCAAAAGCATTCCCATCACTTGTCTTGCCTGTGGAATCCTCTCCCAAACCTAAACCATCGAAGGATGAAGAAATTCAACCTTCGAAATTCTCGTTCTACTTCAAAGAGGAAATTTTTGAAGATTATGGAAACACCTTGAAGTACTGTTATCAAAGGAAGTCATCATTGCCTTCAACTCCACCTGACCCGCCAAATGGAGTATTCCTCCAAGAGATGGTCAAAGAGTTGACTTCTATTTTGATCTTAGAATGGACTGCAGAGGTTGAGAGCTCACCCGAAATCCTTCGGATGACCTCACCCTTGGCTACCATTCTATACCACATTAGAGGAGCAACAATGTAAGTCCTATATAATCCCTATGTTGGAGCTAATATCATTTTTGATACTTGTGCTCTCTCCATTTTGGGCAATGTGCCTGTAGAACCAACACAAAAATCCTTCCGAGATACATTTGGAAATGTTTTTTAAGGATATGGGATTTTGCAAAATGTGTCGGTGAGACACAAAAATCTTGAGGTTTTCCTCTATTTCCATGTGTTTGAAGTCCGAGACTTTGATATTATGATTGGGGTACTATAGGAACGGAGAGCACGTGAAAATCTACCAGAGAGGGGTGAATGGTAGACTAAAACTTTTTCAGTGGGAGTTACAAAAATCCCTCGGCAAAAAACAATAAATTGGAGAAACCAGTGTGTGCGACTAATCTAAACATGATCAACTGTGACAAGACTAGCATAGATTGTAGAGAATCCTGTCACGAAGACACGACAACAAGAATCACGAGAAAACGTCAAGTAAAACTCAAGTTATGATCGAAACCCTGAGCAAAGGTCAATCTGTTCTAACAGAGAGCAAAGAGATCTGCTACGCTGCAAAGAAACTCATATAACTCAAAACCAACGAACCGATGACTGTGAAATTTTCATAGATGATAGAGCATCAATACAACACAAAAAGAATAATGTCAATTTGATTTGTAAAATGGGAGTTACGATCAAAACACCAAAGAAAGGTCAGGCATCGCAGAAACTCGACGAGAAAGACTTGACGAAAACAAGTCAGATGAACAAGGCTCATAAGCTCCTCTAAAATGCAAATTTTATTCATCAAAGACACAAGAGGAACAGCCCAAAGTCGTGCTCCACGAGCTCTGGCCTCCTTTGCTTATATAACCAGCCCTTAGGCCAACACAATCCTAACTTGGACTCCTTCCATAACTGCACAAGACTCTTCCATACGTAGATAGAAGCAATCTTAAGACTTCCAAACACCTTAGGATCATCCTAAACATTCCTAAAACAACTCAACCTATTGATCCAGATGAAATGTAACCAAAAGAAATTTGAAATCTTCCATAAACAAACCATAACCACCTCAGCTGCAGCCTGAGGCATAATCCAGCTGGTTGGACATTTCCGGCCACATCTTCACGTCCATATCTCTTCACCACATCTTGGAACCATGTTCCCACGTCAATGCACCCTTTGCACACACGAAAACATCTTCTAATGACGTCCACGATACCTTCATATGCATTGTTCTTGACTCAAACATGATGTGCGACCTCCCGATCAACTCAACCACAATTCCTCCCGAACTTGATTGTTGAACCTCATATTCTCCCTAAGACTAGTCTAATGGATCCCATGACCAGCCATGTCTTGACCTCAAGCAACACCTACACATGAATAAACAACCAATCTTTGTGAGCCCAAGTCCTCCACTTGACTCTCGTTAGTTCAAAAAACACAACACCTTATGTGAGCACCTCACATAAGCATGTTGCGATCCATATCAAAAATGATATCAGCCATAACCACCAAAACACACAAAAAACATAGAAAATGAATACTAAGTAAATCTTCCCATAAGCCAAAAGCAAGTTTGAAACATTGCAAGTTAAAACAGAGCAAAATAGAGCAACCGAACTCAATATGAAAACTCTTCGGAGTAACTGTTACTCTTGATATGAAAAATGAAAGATCAGATAGTCCAAAACCTTCGAGGGTAATGTTTTTTCCAAAAACACATTTGTAAAGATGAACCGCGTTGACTCATGTGACTGAATGTTCGGACAATCCGAAGCGAGAAACACGTGCGAGTCACGTGCGAAAAAAGTTTGGACAACCCGAAGTAGAGGTGGCCAAATGGGCCGGGCCAAACGGGCCAGCCCAAAGCACGACAAAAATGGCCCGACAGGAGCATGACCCGGCCCGAAAAAATCGGGCCCGGGCTGGCCCGAGACACGACACGGGCCGTGCCCAAGCCTAGATCTTCGACCCATCGGGCTTGCTGGCACGACCTGATTAGGCCCGGCACGATCGGCCCGCCGGTTGGCCCGGCCCGGCACGGCCCGGTATGGCCCAGCATGGCCCGGCAAGCTTAAAATGGATTCGGGCCATGCCTGGGCCTAGACCCCCGACCCGTGGGCCGGCCCGGCACGGCCCGATTTTTTTTCCGGGTCGTGCCGGACCCAAGTTTTTTAGGCACGAGCCCAGCCGGGCTCTGGCCGGGCCGGCCTGGCACGGCCCTGCCACCTATAACCTGAAGTTGGTGTTTCAGCAATATTCAAAACTTTGAATGTAACCCCTCACTTTTATTCTAATTGTCAATGTATTCAGCACACATAGGTCTCACAATCTCCCCCCTTGATGAATGCATTGGCAATACCACTACAAAACCGAACATTGGCTCATTCACGTTTTATGGAAAGTTTTGACAAAAAGAAAATTTATCCCCCATTTTGAAAATAAAAAATCAAATGAGAAAAACCGAAAAATTCTTCCCCCAAGTATGTACACTCCCATAAGAAGAATCGTGCAAGAACACTTGTGAATGTGCAACGTGTGACCAATCCCCCCCCTTTGACAATGTATTCAGCAAGGTTAAAAAAAGAAGTTTTAATTGTTTTATGAGCAGAATATGAGATATACATATAAAACAAAGCTCATATGGTCATACAATCAAGAAAATTACACTATCTCATCAATGAGATAAATAAAATAGTGTAAGCCATACTAGGGATCAAGTGTAATGTTTCAATTTAAGCAAGTCATGATCTCACTATCTCAACTATTTCAAAACTTGAAAGCATGACACATGTTGCTGTTTTTTATTTTTCATTATCATTTAAGGCACAAATTTTGATAATCTATCATTTGCAAGAGATTATATGCCACATCAGCCTTTTTCTAACCAACCAATCCATGCCTATGCCATTTAATAATCAGAAGCTTAAGGACATGGTTTTTGTCATATACAACTCCTTCCACGTTCATATCAAAGTGCAATGATAAGCAATCTCAAAAGAAGAAGTGCGATGCATGCATATTCTCTTGATCTTTTCAGATTTTTATTTGGTCATAAAGGCTCAACATGTGGGCTATTGATTGATTATTTTTTCATGATTAAAAGCACTTGTGAGCATGCAACAAGTTCAAAACAGCAAGAAAGTTCAATCATGACCAGATTTAGTGTAAGTAATTATTTAAATTACTAGTCATGACAAAAACTACAAAATGTATAACACGAGTAATGTAGTAAGAACTTTCAGCATGTAAAACGAATCACAAGGTCATATATGTATGAACAACTTATGCTCATATTATTTTTAATTTCAGATTCACAAATAGACTTCCCAAGTTGCAAACTCTCCCTCAATTTAATCCATGAGGATGCATAACTCCTATTTCACTATGAATGAAACAAAAACGAGTAGAATCCAAAGGTTTTGTAAAAACGTCAGTCAATTGTTGTTCGTGTCTACATGGTGAAGCACAATGTTTCCGTTTTCAACATTATCATGGAGAAAGTGATACCTAATATCAATATGCTTAGTTCTAGAGTGTTGCACTGGGTTTTTAGCAATGCAAATAGCACTAGTGTTGTCACAAAATAGCAGAACATTATCTAAATCAATCCCATAGTCCTTTTAGCAATCCAAAGAATTTACGAACAAGCACTAGCAGCAGCTATATATTCAGATTTGACTGTGGATTGTGCAAGAAAACTTAGTTTTATAGAGGACCAAGCAACAAGTGAATTACCAAGAAAATGAGAAGCACCCAAAGCATTTTTCCTATCAATCCTACAACCCCCAAAATCAGCATCGGAAAACGCTTGCAAAGTAATAGTTGAGGAAGATGGAAGAAAAATGCCAAATTCTTGAGTACCATGTAAATACCTGACAACGCTTTTGACGGCTTGACAATGTAAAACGCGTGGGGAAGCTTGAAATCTTGCACAAAGACATACGCTGAGTTGTATGTCTAGTCTGGATGCCGTGAGATACAAAAGTGACCCGATCATGCTTCTATATTCTTTTTGAACCATGGGTTCACCTTCTTCGTCAAGTTCAAGTGTTGTTGTTATTGCCATTGGTGTACGAAGAGGCTTTTATTGAAGCGCTTAAGAAGGTATCTTATATACTTTGTTTGATGCACAAAAGATCCTTCCTTGGTTTGGTTTGCTTGATTTGCAGCCCAAAAAAGTATGTGAGTTCTCCCATCATACTCATCTCAAATTCCGAACTCAACATAGATGAAAATTTGGACATGAGATTAGGGGTGGGCATCCGGTTAACCGGAACCGGTCAGCTTCGTTTTTCGTTTTTTTTTTTTTGAAAGTTCGGTTTCCACAAAATGAAAACCGAAGTAATGGCTGTGGAAGAGAAAATCGACCACCCGGTTAACCGAAACCAACCGGCTCAGTGTTGGTTAAATCGAAAAAAAAACCAGACCTACGGCCGATGCAGGCAAGTGGATGGGGTCTTGGGTGGGGCACGGCACCGGTCGGACTCGAGGGAGGCAGCACGCGTTGACCAACCTCAAGCGCACGATGGACACACACTCGAAGGCGCAATGCGCGGTCATCATCAGCGGTCACTCATTGAATGTTTTGATGGACTCTTGAGTGTGGCAGTTGTGTTCTTGAGTCAACTTCCTCTTCTCTGTCATCTTCTTCGTCTCCCTCTTGATCATTGCTACCATATTGATATTCATTGTCTTGAGCATGGTGATCTTCATCTTGGGGATCTTGACCTTGATATTGTGTGGGAGGCACCACTGGTGATGAAGTTGGGTCACTTGGGCCTTGATGCTTTTGTGGTTGTATGTCACCAAGTGTCATCCTTCTTAGTGCCATGCAAATGCCTCTTCTTCATCTAGCACACATTGGTAAACTTGCTCCACTTGGGATCCATTAGTTTCATCAAACATCACGTCATGTGCAATTTCAACACAATTGGAGGTTGTGTTAAAAATACGATAGACGTAGGTGTCTGAATCATAGCCAAGTAAGAAACCTTCATCGGATTTTGAAGTGAACTTTGAAGTCCTAGGCTTCTTGTTAAGAATGTAACACTTACTACCGAAAACTCGAAAGTGTGAGATGGTGGGTTTGTTATCGGTAAGAAGCTCATAGGGTGTTGTCTTCAATAGATGATGGAGGTCGAGGCGGTTTGTGGCATGGCAAGCGGTGTTAACCGAGGCACCCAAAACCAGTTGGATGTCTTGTACTCATCAAGCATGGTTCTTGACATCTCTATAAGAATGTGGTTCTTTCTTTCGGCCACCCCATTGTGTTCAGGTGAGTAGGGTACCGAAAACTCATGCTTGATACCCTCCTCGTCCAGGTACTCTTCCACTTGAGTGTTTTTGAACTTGGTGCCATTGTTGCTTCTTATCTTCTTGACTCTAAAGGAGACTCATTGTAAGCTCTCCTCAAGAATCTCTTGGGGACACCTTGAGTTTCACCTTTGTCATGTAAGAAAAACACCCAAGCGAAGCGGGAAAAGTCATCAACAATAACTAACCTATATTTGTTACCACCCATGCTTATGTAAGCAATGGGACCAAAGAGGGCCATGTGTAGCATCTTCAATGTCTTTTTTGTCGTCATCACATTCTTGGCGGGATGAGCGTCTCCGACTTGCTTCCCGGCTTAGCACGCGCTACAAGGCCTATCCTTCTCAAAATGACATCCTTAAGACCACAGACGTGATCCCACTTTAGAAGTTTTTGTAGATCCCTCATACCAACATGGGCTAACCTACGATGCCACAACCATCCCATGTTGGTCTTTGCCATCAAGCATGTGTCAAGTTTAGTTTTATCCGAAGAGAAATCCACAAGATAAAACTTACCCTTGGGCACACCCTTGAAGGAAAATGAGTTATCACTTTTTCTAGGGATGGTCACACCCTCATTAGTAAACAAGCAATTATAACCTTTCTCAAAGAGTTGAGATATGGAAAAAATGTTATAATCTAGAGATTCAACATGCATTACATGAGAAATAGTGTGTTGAGAAGAAATGTATATTTTATTCATACCTTGTACCTTCCCTTGGTTATTATCGCCAATGCAGATACCTTGACTTGGGTCATCATTTTCTTCATACTCCACAAACATTCTTCTCGCTCCGGTCATGTGATATGTGCATCCACTATATAGCACTCACTTTGAGCCACCGAAGGCTTAAGCCTATAAAACAAGTTAAGTATTTTGTTTTAGGTACCCAAACTAGGTTGTGTCCTTTGAGGTTAGTTACAAGGCATTTGGGCACCCACACACAAGATTTTGGGCTCTTGTGGAGCGGCCCAACATATTTTGCATATAAATAACCAAATTTACTCTCCATAAGTACATAATATGCATCAAAATCATGAAACATATTTGAGTTGAAATTTTTAGCATTTTTAGCATCTTTGTCATGTTTAACAATTTCAAGAGAGGAAGATGCATGATTTTCATTCTTGACATGATATGAACCTTCTTTGACAATAGTAATGTGCACCTTGTCATTCTTGAAGAGTCTAGCATTTTGCTTTCCTCCCCTAGAATAACCAAGGCCATCTTTGGTCAAGGGAGATTTGGTGATCGAGTATGCACTACGTGCATACTTGATCTTCTCCTTGTCAAAGATGCCACCCTTGGGTGTGCTCTTGCTCTTTGTCGCTTTAAGTTCATTCTTCAAGACAATCACAATATTAGTACATTTACAAGCTTTAACATTTGAGTTCATATTTGATATGTTTGAGCTTGTTGAGGCGGTACAGGAGACTCTTGACTTGAGAGTGTCGAATTGTGCCTCAAGACTCCTGTGACCTTTGTTCAAGTTTACAAGTTTGTCTTGGAGCACAACATCCGAACTCTTGAGACTTCAAGAAGTCTTCTTGCTCTCGGCAAGTTCAAGTTCAAGTGCCTTGTTCTTCTCCCTCTCAAGCTCGAGGAGTTTCTCAAGATCAAGATTGTGTTGCCTCTCAAGGACAAGCAACTCCTCTTGTTCATTGAGAGGCTCCTCCTTATCAAATATTTCATCAAAGAGCATTTTCATCATAGAAATAACACTCTTATTTGAGCCTTTAAACATATACACATTCTCACTAGGACTATCAAACTCATTGTTGTTAGTCGTTATATACCAATTTCGACCGTCAATATAACTCAATTATATGAAGGAATAAATATTTCATACACACATCATAGTTAGATTTAACATAATTCGACTTGTACTTGGAGAAATAGTGCATGCAGTAGTTTTTATGCGGAAATGATAGAGAATGAGTGTAGCAATCCTAAAAAGTGCCACCCCAGCCAATCACACAACAACATGTAGCACCGCATGGATCCATGACTCATTCCCAGGCGTATCCGAGGAGATCCAACAGTGTATCATTTGGGAAGGGGATAAGGGTCCACTAGGAAGTCACCCCGAGGAAGCACACCCGAAGGGTGGTGAGGACCAGGTCGGCCGACTATCCTAGTTGGCCAGCTTGGTCCTGGAGCCAAACCCGGTCTTCCTCCACATGTTAGCTCCTCAAGGCTCCCTGAAGGCGGTGAAGACTAACTCATGCACTAATTGTGGCGGGAACTGCCTCTACTCTGTGTATAAATAGGGGGTGTCTCACTTCTCACACACACCACTATCGAAGTGTTTGATACGACACTTCCCCTAGACCCACTGAGTAGTATCCCACGGAGGTTCTTTTGTGGTTGGGGCGCGCAAAGATCAAGATCAAGATGATGACCTCAGAGATTTACGTGGTTCAGGCCGCCTGAGCGTAACACCCTACTCCACGGGGTTTCTGTAATTGTATTGAGCGAGTACGTTCGCTAGGATCAGGTCGAATCTGATCAGATTCCCCTGTTATTCGTGCAGTGCAGCCCTTAATAGTTCTAAGGACTGACTGTTACAAAGCTGGTCTGGCCCGACATGCGGCCCTGGCGTGCTTAATGACCTAATATACTGTCTAAAGAGTATTGAGTCTGATTAATAGTGTGGTAATGTTCCTTCATGGCAGTGTTACCCCCGGGCCAACCTCTGGGAGAAACCCTTTGGGTTAAGTTGTTCTGCCAGAGGTGGGGCCATTCTTGATTCCCACGCTTCGATTTTCAAAAGTCCTCTGATGCGCCGATAGAGTGATGGTCCGAGAGTGAACCTTCGACGTGTGGATTGTTATGAATGCGGCAGATGAGATCTTTGAGTGCGGATCTCACGCAATTGAAGGTCGCCGGTTCCCAATACGAAAACTGTATCGGTTCCACGCCCTGTCAGAGCGCCGACTTTGGATTTCCCGCCGCCCATCATGGCAACAGTTGGCCTTGGGTAAGGACCTCGATCTCTTCATCAGGGTGGCCCCAGGCCCACTCGTCATTGACGGGGTAGATTTTTCAAAAGTGCCTTCGATCTCACTGCGGTTTCCATCCAAGCGTCGCGGAGGCTTACTTTAGAAGGAAAGTGCGCACAGTTTGAGGACTCTTTACGCCTTCGATCATCTTTGCGCTCAGAGCCTCCCAAACTCCGCCTAGCTTCCCTTCCTTTGCACCGCTTTGCTGCGATGGGGTTGGGTCTCCCCAAGAGCCGCCTTAAGAGTGATGATGATCTGAAGAAGGTCCGGACCTACATGGGGTGGTCCAGTGACTCCTTCAATCATTTGGTCTGCGCCGGCAAGCTCCTATTCAAGAAGGAGTGCGATGGCGATATGGTGTACTTCACAGTGTACGCCATGGTGGGATTCATTCCACATTTCTCTTCTTTCCTCTTGATGCTACTGGACTTTTATGGTCTGTAGTTGTATCACCTTGGCCCTCATTCTGTTCTTCTTGTGGCAACATTCGTCCAGTTCTGCGAGATGTGGGTGGGTATTCCCCCCTGTGTCGAGCTTTTCCGCACCTTCTTCACCATCCACACCACCGGCAAGGGGTCCGAGTTCCTTGGCTTCTACTATTTTGTGAAGCGCAAGGACTGCCCCTACAAATACTTGAAGTCGTTTCCTTACGGCAAATGGGACGACTGGAAGAAGGATTGGATCATCGTCGCGGCAGAGGAGCATGAGAAATTGGAGCTACCCGAAGGTCTCCAAAATGTTTACACTGGCGTTTGGAGTGTAGTTCCAGTGTTGTCAGATGCCTTCAACCCCGTCTTGACCAGGATCCGCGAGTGCGTGGAAGGTGGAGTGACTCCCCAGATAGTCTTCTGCAACAGGTGGGCTCCGCTGATGTAGGATCGAAGAGCACGTGAAAAGCTACCAGAGGGGGGTGAATGGTAGATTTAAAAATCTTACACAGTGGAAACAATTAAACCCCAAACCCTTTCGGCAGAAATACGATCTGTTAAAGAAATCGTGTGTGAGACTAATCTAAACGTGTTTCACCGTGACAAAAGTGATAGATATCAGAGAGAATCAAGTCACGAAGACAACACAAAAAGAATCACTCAAATCCGTCAAGAAAAACTCAAGTTATGATCGAAAGATCAAACAATGGTCAATCTGCCCTACCCGAGAAAAAACAGTTCTGGAACATGGCAAAGAAACTCGTGTAGATCATAGACCACAAATCCAATGACCGTGCAATTTTTACAGATGATAGATAATCAAGTTGTTAAGACAACACAAAAAGAATCACGTCAATTGGATCTGTAAAACTCGAGTTATGATAAAACCACCGATGAAAGGTAGTGCTGTCCAGAAACTCGACGAGTAAAACTTGTCTGGAACAAGTCGGATGAACAAGGCACAAAAGTTCCTTCAAACTACGAATTTTATTCAATAGAACACAAGAAGAACAGCCCCAAAGTCATGCCCCACGAGCTCTGGGCTCCCTTGTTTATATAACCAGCCCTTAGGCCAACCCAATATCAACTAGGACTCCAATCCTACTCAGATCACAAATCGTAACTTTCCATAACTGCTCAAGATTCTTCTATACACAGATAGAAGCGATCTTAAGACTTCCAAACACCTTAGGAACGTATCCCACATTTCTAAACAACTCAAATTCGTGACCCACGTGAAATCCTATCATAACCAACTCAAATCTTTCCATATTTAAGTCAAACCCGACTCAGCCGCAGCCTGAGTCCATAACCTAGTCGGTTAGACCTTTCCGACCAATTTTTTACGTCCACATCTCTTCATCACGTCTCGTAACCATGTAGCCACGTCCATGCACTCCTTGCACACGTGCAAACATCTTCCAATGATGTCCACGATACCTTCATATGCATTGTTCTTGATCCAAACATGTTGCGCAACCTTCTGATCAGCTCAACCACAATTCCTCCCGAACTTGGTTGTTGGAACCTCATCTCCTCCCTGAGACTAGTCCAATGGATCCCGTCACCAGCCATGTCTTGAACTCAAGCAACACCTGCACATGAATAAACAACCAATCCATACGAGCCCAAGTCCTCGACTTGACTCAAGTTAGTTCCGAACACAACACCTTACGTGAGCACCTCACATAAGCATGTTGCAAAACCACAGTAACACAATATTATCCATATCAACCAAAATGCACCAAAAACTTAGCAAATGAATACTAAGCAATCTTTCCAACAATGTACAGCAAGTACGAAACATTGCAAATGAAGAGCAGAAGCACTGCGGTCAAGTTCTGGACCTTGCCAGAGCAACCCGGACCTTGAGCCAGAGCTAACAAAAGCTAGTAGAACCTAGCGCCGGAGCTTACCAAACTAGTACAACCAAGCTCCCACCGGAGCTTACAAAACTAGCAGGACCTAGTGCCGGAGCTAACCAGAACTAGTCGGAACTAGTAATCCCAAAAGTCGGAGCTAGAAAAATCAACTTCGGAGCTTAACAAAAACATGTCGGAGCTATCAAAGACATGCCGGAGCTAAAGACAAAACTTCACCGGAGCTGACCAAAGCTAGTCGGACCTAGCATCGAACGTAACCGGAGCTACCCAAAACAAGCCGGACCTACCGTCGGACCTTGTTGTAGCTCAGAGCTAGAGCCGGACCTTGATAAAAAGGTGTTTTGGTGATATTCAAAACTTTTATCATCAAAGCCAAGTATATTCACGACAAGCCAATGTATTCAGCCATATAGGTCTTACAATCTCCCCCTTGATGAATGCATTGGCAACACCATTTAAAATCCGAACATTGGCTTATTCACATAAAAGTTTTTGAAGGCAATTTCTCCCCCTTTGTAAATCAAAAGTAAAATGAAAAGAAAATCTCTCCCCATTTATTATCTCTCCTTATGCACATATTCTCTTTCTCTTCATGCTTATCTCTCCCCCTTTGACAATGTATTCAGCAAGTCATGAGCATATAAACAAATTATCTCTCCCCTTTTAGTTGTTATGAGCATATTATAACATATACATATAAACAAAGCTCATCCAAGTCATACTATCAAGTACCTTATATTATCACATCAATGAGATACATAAAGTAGTGTAAACCATGCTAGAGATCAAGTGTAATTTTGAATTTTAGCAGGTCATGATCTCCCAAACTTAACTACTTCAAAACCTAAAAGCATGACACTTGTTGCTGCATTTAATATTTTTCAAAGAATAAATTTAGATCATATGATATTTGCAAGAGATTATATGCGCATCTGCCTTATTCTAACCAACCAAGCCAAGCCTATGTCATTTGACAGTCAGAAGCTTAAGGACATGGTTTTAGTCATACACAACTTCTTCCAAGTTCATATCTAAGTGCAATGACAAGCCATCTCAAAAGAAGAAGTGCGATGCATGCATATTCTCTTGATCTTTTCTCAATTTATATTTGTTCATAAAAACTCAACATGTGAGTTGATTACTTGATTAATTATCAATGATTAAAAGCACTTGTGAGCATGCAACAAGTTCAAAACGGCAAGAAAGTTCGACCATGACCAGATTTAGTGTAAGTAATTATTCCAATTACTAGACATGGCAAAAACTACAAAATGTATAACATGAGTAATGTAATAAGAACTTTCAGCATGTAAAAGGAATCAAAAGTCATATATGTATGAAATACTATGCTCATATTATTTTAATTTCAGATTCACACATAGACTTCCCAAGTTTCAAAACTCCCCCTCAATTTAAGCCATGAGGATGCATAACCCCTATTTCACTACGAATGTAACAAAAACGAGTGAAATCCAAAGGTTTTGTAAAAATGTCAGCCAATTGTTGTTCGGTATCTACATGGTGAAGCACAATGTTTCCTTTTTCAACATTATCTCAGAGAAAGTGATACCTAATGTCAATGTGCTTAGTTCTAGAATGTTGCACGGGGTTTTTAGCAATGCAAA
The DNA here is from genome assembly GCA_036927565.1 of Tuctoria greenei. Lineage (NCBI taxonomy): Eukaryota > Viridiplantae > Streptophyta > Magnoliopsida > Poales > Poaceae > Tuctoria > Tuctoria greenei. Next base: position 203,059,590 of record JAYESD010000004.1, read on the forward strand.
TGGCACTAGTGTTATCACAAAACAGTGGAACACTATCTAGATCAACCCCATAGTCCTTAAGTGTTTGAACAATCCAAAGAATTTGTGAACAAGCACTAGCAGCAGCCACATATTCAGATTCGGCTCTGGATTGTGCAACTGAATTTTGTTTTCTAGAGGACCAAGCAACAAGAGAATTACCAAGAAAATGACAAGCACCGGAAGTATTTTTTCCTATCAATCCTACAACCCCCAAAATCAGCATCCGAAAAAGCTTTCAAAGTAACGGTTGAGGAAGAAGGAAGAAAAATGCCAAATTCTTGAGTTCCATGTAAGTACCTGAGAATCCTTTTGACGGCTTGACGATGTGAAGCACTTGGGGAAGCTTGAAACCGTGCACAAAGACATACGCTGAATTGTATGTCCGGTCTTGATGCTGTGAGGTACAAAAGTGATCCAATCATGCTTCTATATTCTTTTTGATCCACGGGTTCACCATCTTCATCAAGTTCAAGTGTTGTTGTTGTTCCCATTGGTGTCCGAAGAGGCTTGCTTTTGTCCATGTTGAAGCGCCTTAGGAGGTCTTTGGTATACTTCGTTTGATGCACAAAGGTACCCTCCTTGGTTTGCTGGATTTGCAGCCCCAAAAAGTAAGTGAGTTCACCCATCATACTCATTTCAAATTCGGAACTCATCATTGCTGAAAACTTGGACACAAGATCATGAGAAGCACAACCAAAGATAATATCATCCACATACACTTGAACAAATAATGAGTCATTGCCATGCTTAAGCACAAAAAGAGTTTTATCAACCTTGCCCATGGTAAACCCCTTTTCAAGTAAGAATGTTTTTTGACCTATCATACCATGCTCTAGGGGCTTGTTTTGAGACCGTATAAGGCTTTGGACAGTTTGTAAACATGATTAGGAAAATCTGGATTTTCAAAACCCGGTGGTTGTTTGACATAAACCTCCTCATCTATGTATCCATTAAGAAAAGCACTTTTAACATCCATTTGATATAGCTTAAAACCTTTAGATGCTGCAAAAGCTAACAAAATTCTTATGGCTTCTAATCTAGCAACGGGAGCAAAAGTTTCATCAAAATCTAGACCTTCAACTTGAGTGAAACCTTGAGCAACCAACCTAGCCTTATTCCTAACCACAACCCCATCCTCACTTTGTTTATTTTTATATACCCATTTAGTTCCAATTAAAGTGTGACCTTGAGGTGGAGGTACAAGTTTCCAAACATTATTTCTTTCAAAATTTTCTAACTCTTCTTGCATGGCAATAATCCAAGATTCGTTAGTGAGTGCGTGTGATATATCTTTGGGTTCAAAAGAAGCAACAAAAGCAGAATGAGCATAAGAGTTTGGATCGCAAAACCTAGACTGTGTGACTCGTTCGTGCAAGCTTCCAATCATCTGTTGTGGGGGATGATCTTTGTAAAACCGTAGGGGAACAAATGTCTCACAAGCTTCTTCTTCTTCATGTTCATCACAAATCGATGAGCTTGTGGCTTGAGGATGATTTGAATCAGCATTGATGGTTGTCGGTGCTGATTGAGAATTAACATCCGGAGCTAAACCAAAGTATTTAGCTGCTGAATTTTCTGGCAGCAACTCCAATTCTTCCTCATCTTCAATGAAAATGCTCTCCCCCTGCGGATATGGATTTGGACCTGCAATGTTTGAGCTAGTACCTGGTCTAGCTTCATCAAAAGACACTTCACAAGTCTCCACAATTTTGATAGTGTCAAGTAAAAGCACACGGTAGCCTCTAGTATGAGATGGATTACCAAGAAACATGCCATCAATGGATCTAGGTTCAAATTTATCAAGATTACCATGTTTCTTAACAAAGCATTTGCAACCAAAGACTAGAAAGTGTGTAACACTAGGCCTATGTCCAAACCGTAGCTCATATGGTGTTTTACCTAGCTTAGCACGCAAGAAAACACGATTTGAGACATAACAAGCGGTTGCTAACGCATCAGCCCAAAATTTCCTAGGAGTTTGATATTCATCAAGCATAGTCCTAGCCATCTCAACTAAGGTTCTGTTCTTTCTTTCTACAACACCGTTTTGTTGAGGTACATATGGTGAAGAGAATTGATGATCTATTCTCTTTTCAGCACAAAAGTGATCAAAAGATTGATTTTTAAATTCAGTTCCATTATCACTTCTAATTGCTTTTAATGATCCCAGGTGATCAATTGATAATCTAAGAAATAAATTTCTAAAGTGATTAAAAACTTCATTCTTTAGATGCCATAAAGTAAACCCAAGAGTATCTAGAATAATCATCAATGATAACAAGAACATACCATTTACCTCCGAAGGATTGAACTCGTGAAGGTCCTACGGTGTCAAGATGCAAAAGTTGACATGGTTCAGTTGTCATGATCATTGTGAGAGGAGTATGTGAACCTGCAACCATCTTAGCATGTCTACAAGAAGAGCACACAATTTCTTTGTCCCCTTTAAGCTTAGGCAGCCCACGTATGCGATCAAGAGCACTAACACGCGTTAGGTGATCAAAGCCTACGTGACCAAGTCTACGATGCCAAAAATATAAGTCCTTTGAATCATTAGCAACTAGACACCTATGCTTAGAGAAAGACATATCAAAATCAGCTTTAAAAACTCTTCCAAACCGAGACATGTTAAAAATAAGCTCACTATTTGAACCTACAACTTTGTAGCAGTTTTTATTGAAAACAATTTCCAGATTTTCATCTAGCAATTGTGAAACAGAAAGCAAGTTGTATTTCAAATTTTTGACAAGTGCCACATCCTTCAAAGTGTAGTGATCATTTACTCTAACCGAACCCTTAGCAATTATAGGAGTTGAAGAATTATCGGCAAAAGTAACATTCTCTACACGTGACACAAAAGAGAGGGAGGAGAACCAGTCTTTGTTACCGGTCATGTGGCGTGAGCAACCTGAATCCACAATCCAAATGTTCTCCTTCCTCAAATGTGTAACCTACATAGAAGCACAATACATCGATGACTCAATACTGGGGTTAGTCAAAAGGCATTTAGGAATCTAGTACTAAGTCACGCGACGTGCAGCAGGAAAAACACGCGAAAGCTGAGACAAAACAGAAGGTTTATGAGTCAAAGTTTGAGATTTTTTATTCTTGACTACTGACCTATAAGGTGTTACTTGTGTAGCACAAAAATCAGTAGCTCCGGAGGCAAAAACAGAAGGTCTGGAGGTAAACTTTGAATGTTTTTGACTCAAAACAGCAGGTTGTACATTCGGTTCAATGTGTGCAGCAAATTTTGCATGAAAGTTATGAGATCTAGCAACCATTCTTTCCCTTTTCTGTTGTTTAGCTAGTCTATAACAAAAATCTATGACATGACCATCTCTACCATAGAAGGTACAATGAAATTTAACTTTGTGTTCATGTCTAGATGAGCAAGCAATATTTTTATTTGAAACCGAATAAGGCAACACTCCTGCAGATTTGAAAACCACTCCTTGTTGTTTAGGAATTGTTTGAATCAAACCACTTCCTGATGTCTTTACAATTTTAGGTGGATGTGCCTTAGCATGATTATGAGAATCAAAACTAAACCAGTTTTATCATTGCAAGACTTGGAAGAATTCAGCAGTAAGTTTAGGTTCTTATTCCCATTACAAAACTGATCTAATATCCTATGCATGTCATCAAGTTTATTGGACAGATCAAGGCAATTTTCACATGAAGTTTTTCCTTTTAGTTTGCAATTGGAACAAAATTTAACTTCATGAGAACATAAAGCATTGTTCAATATAGAAATTTCATTCATAGCATCCTGTAGTTTCTTATCAAGATCATCACAAGTAGAACAATGCAAATCAATTGTAGAACAGCTAGCATCTTTCAAGTTTTTATCATTAAGTGCAGCAAGCTCTTTGTTCTTTTCAATTTCTAACTCAAGTTTTTCAAGTGTGGAGGTGTGCGCACTTCTTAATGAGGACAATTGTTCATATATTAAATCATATGAGGAACATGCATCATCACTAGGAATCAAAGTTTTTAAACGGTTGCTTTCAGATTCTAGTGATTCAATTTTAGCAGCACTATCCCTAAGTTTTTTGTCCTTTTTCTTAACAATAATAGTGGCACGAGAAATAGCATCACACATTTCTTCACAAGTAGGACATACCTCTTCATTGTCGCTGTTGTGTTCTGCTTCCTCCATACTTGATCTTGACTTGCCCGCCATGAAGCACAAGTTTGCAAAATCATCTTCATCTTCATCACTTCCAATGTCCACGTCGCTTGAACTGAACTCTTGAAACACGATGATGAAACTGTTGATCATCTTGCGTCCTATGGTACCTTTCTTCTTCTTGTTGGAATTTCCAGAGGAGGTCCGAGCCTTGCTTTGTTTTTCTTCCCGGGTGGTCGGACCTGAAAGGTTAGGGCATTCTGTATGAAAGTGTTATGTTTTACCACATTCAAAACATCGTTGAGGTCCGGAGCTTCCTCTCCTTCTAGTTCTCACATTTTGCAATGCTTTTGAGAATCTAGTAGAGATGAGTGCCAACTCCTCTTCTCCAAATTCTTCGATCTGCTCTAGGGTTAGTGAGGACAACAAAGCAAGAGTATTGCAGGATGATGATTGGTCGTAGCTAGACATATCACGTTGTGAAACAAATGCAATAGACTTATTGGGGTTCTTACGTGAGATTATGTCAATTTCATGAGTTTTTAACTTGGAATATAGAACATCTAAAGTAAGTGAACTCATGACAGTAGATTCACGAATAGATGTGACTTTCATCTCCCAAATTGACATATCTAATGCATTTAGCAATTGCCTAGCATTTTCAGCATCTGAAAATTAACATTGACACTACGCAAGTTGCTGAGAATCTTATTAAAGCGAGCAAAAAGGTCATCAATAGACTCACCGGGTTGCATCTCGAAGCGCATGTATTCTTTCTTGAACATGTCTTGCCTTACCTCTTTGATCGTGTTGGATCCTTCGTGGTAGTCACAAAGTGCTTTCCACACATCGTATGCAGATCGGAGGTGTGCAACATGGTCGAAGTCGCTTTGTGTTAATCCTTGTATGATCAAGTTCCAAGCCTTGTTGTTGTTGTCGACATCTCTTAGATTTGTAGCTGTAACTTGATCATTTGATGGCACTTCGTAAGGATTGTATACCTTCTCCCATATTGCAAAGCCTTGTGCCTGGATGAAAGCCTCCATGCGTGCTTTCCAAACCTGAAAATCAATACCAGCAAATACACAAGTTTCAGCGGAGTACTTCTCCATGATGATTAGTCAAAAACACGTGCAAATCACAAAGATTAGAGCAACGTGGATCTGATACCAATTGTAGGATCGAAGAGCACGTGAAAAGCTACCAGAGGGGGGTGACTGGTAGATTCAAAAATCTTACGCAGCGGAAACAATTAAACCCCAAACCCTTTTGGCAGAAAAACAATCTGTTATGGAAATCGTGTGTGAGACTAATCTAAACGTGTTTCACCGTGACAAAAGTGATATATATCATAGAGAATCAAGTCACGAAGACAACACAAAAAGAATCACTCAAATCCATCGAGAAAAACTCAAGTTATGATCGAAAGATCAAACAATGGTCAATCTGCCCTACCCGAGAAAAAACAGTTCTGGAACACTGCAAAGAAACTCGTGTAGATCATATAACACAAATACAATGACCGTGCAATTTTTACAGATGATAGATAATCAAGTTGTTAAGAAAACCCAAAAAAATCATGTCAATTAGATCTGTAAAACTTGATTTATGATAAAACTACCAACAAAAGGTAGTGCTGTCCAGAAACTCGACGAGTAAAACTTGTCTGGAACAAGTCGGACGAACAAGGCACAAAAGTTCCTTCAAACTACGAATTTTATTCAATAGCACACAAGAGGAACAGCCCCAAAGTCGTGCCCCACGAGCTCTGGGCTCCCTTGTTTATATAACCAGCCCTTAGGCCAACCCAATATCAACTAGGACTCCAATCCTACTCAGATCACAAATCGTAACTTTCCATAACTGCTCAAGATTCTTCTATATGCAGATAGAAGCAATCTTAAGACTTCCAAACACCTTAGAAACGTATCCCACATTCCTAAACAACTCAAATTCGTGACCCACACGAAATCCTATCATAACCAACTCAAATCTTTCCATATTTGAGTCAACCCCGACTCAGCCGCAGCCTGAGTCCATAACCTAGTCGGTTGGACCTTTCCGACCAATTTTTTATGTCCACATCTCTTCATCACGTCTCGGAACCATGTAGCCACGTCGATGCACTACTTTCACACGTGCAAGCATCTTCCAATGACGTCCACGATACCTTCATATGCATTGTTCTTGATCCAAACATGCTGCGCAACCTTCTGATCAGCTCAACCACAATTTCTCCCGAACTTGGTTGTTGGAACCTCATCTCCTCCCTGAGACTAGTACAATGGATCCCGTCACCAGCCATGTCTTGAACTCAAGCAACACCTGCACATGAATAAACAACCAATCCATACCAGCCCAACTCCTCGACTTGACTCAAGTTAGTTCCGAACACAACACCTTACGTGAGCACCTCACATAAGCATGTTGCAAAACCACAGTAACACAATATTATCCATATCAACAAAAATGCACCAAAAACTTAGCAAATGAATACTAAGCAATCTTTCCAACAATGTACAGCAAGTACGAAACATTGCAAATGAAGAGCAGAAGCACTGCGGTCAAGTTCTGGACCTTGCCAGAGCAACCCGGACCTTGAGCCAGAGCTAACAAAAGCTAGTAGAACCTAGCGCCGGAGCTTACCAAACTAGTACAACCAAGCTCCCGCCAGAGCTTACAAAACTAGCAGGACCTAGCGCCGGAACTAACCAGAACTAGTCGGAACTAATAATCCCAAAAGTCGGAGCTAGAAAAATCAACTTCGGAGCTTAGCAAAAACATGTCGGAGCTATCAAAGACATGCCGGAGCTAAAGACAAAACTTCACCGGAGCTAACCAAAGCTAGTCGGACCTAGCATCGAACGTAACCGGAGCTACCCAAAACAAGTCGGACCTACCGTCGGACCTTGCTGTAGCTTGGAGCTAGAGTCGGACCTTGATAAAAAGGTGTTATGGTGATATTCAAAACTTTTATCATCAAAGCCAAGTGTATTCACGACAAGCCAATGTATTCAGCACATATAGGTCTTACAGCTGAAGAAGAGGGAGAAGCTCGCGTGGGCCATCAAGAGCGTGATGGATGATGAACGGATTGAAACAGGTCTGAAATCCAACTTGCATGATGAATCCTTGGAGTTTCATTTCAAGAAATCCCAGCATGGGATTAACGTCAACGACGATGACTTGGCTCCGCCAGTGACCTTCCTCCCCTTGAACATGGAGGCATTGTTCAGTAGGGAGCTCCGGAGGAGCATGCCGGTGCTTGATGACCTCAGCAAGGTAGAGAGGCGTCCGACCACCAGATTGGTGATTCCCGGAGCTTCCGAGGTGGTCCTGCCTCCGCCACGAGCGAAAAGACTGAAGACGTCGGCAAGGGCAATGGCAAAGAGCCAGTTGAGCCCTCCAGCCAGAAGAGGAAGTTGAAGCACGCTGACGGGAGGTCTGTCAGACCTACTCCTTCCACGACGGCTGCTTCTCCCCAAAGGGGGAGATCTTCTGTAGCTACCCCTGCTCCGGTGCAAACGTCTTCAAGAGGCGTAAGCTCCGGGTAGGCGACCCCGGCCTCAGTGCCAGCTAGAAGTTCCAGGTCTGAGGGTTCTTCTCGGCGAATAGAAGCTTCGGCTGAAAGGACTCCGGTGGCTGCGAGTGTTCCTCAACTGAGGTCCGAAGTAGTTGTCTCACCAGATTTGGTGGGATCTAGCTTCGGGCCTCAGAAGAAGAGGTTCTGAGGTGACTGGGGTGGTAGCATCCCAAGGTAAGCCTTGATTGCCCACCCTAAAATGCTAGTCTTGTTTTTGATGTGTTCTTAATCTTCTCTTCCCTTTGTTTCCATGGTGTCAAAGAAGGGAGCCAGAGCTTCAGCGCCTGTTGCAGATGTTGGGGATGCACCTGCTGAAGCTCCGGCTTCGAGCGCTGAGCCTCCTCGTCAAGCGGAGGTGGAAGTTGTGGGCAGCTCCGGCGCCAGCTATCGTGAACTTGGACTCGGAGTCCTCCCCGAAGCTCCTGTGGTAGCACCGGACCACAGGAGAGAAGTTGAGGATGTACCCCTGTTGGCGGAGGCTGATGTTCCAGCACCGACAATGCCAGAAGTTCTGGCTTTTGAGCCGGAAGTTGCCGAAGCTCTAGCTACTGAGCCAGAAGTAGCTGTTGAGCCAGAAATCACCCAAGCTCTGACGCTTGTGCCAGAAACGGTTGAAGATCCAACGACTGAGCGGAAAGTGGTAGAGGGTCCGTCGGCCGAGTCGGAGGTGGTTGGAGGTCCGGCAGCTGTGCCAGTCGTCGTGCCAGAGCCCGAGCCAGCGGCAGTCGAGGCTCTAGTTGAAGCTCCGGCTGTTGCTCCAGAGGTGGTGACCTCGGAGGTACCTGGGCTAGAGCAAGAGTAGCCCGAAGAAGTGGCAGCAGGTCCTCCGACTTTGGAGCCATCAATTGAAGACCCTGATGTGGCGCCTTCAACTGCTTTGGAGGTGGACGTTCCCCCAGTGGGCTCTTCTACTGCTGCTGAAGGGTTCCAAGAGAGCGGCCCTAGCGCTCTAGGAGTACAAGGGTCCACTATTGTATAGTGGGACCCAATTTTTGTGATGGAAAACCCTTTTGAGCATGCGGAAATGGTTCCAGCGGGCTCAGAACTCATCCCTCTGGTGTTGTCCATAGACAATGCCTGCTCAAGCCTCCGGCGGGTCCAGCTTGCCTTCGAACATGAGAGCAAAGCCTTGGAGGAGGAGCGCAACACCTTGAGGTGTTGGCGCAACAGACTCCATTTTGAGACCAGGCTTGCTCAGACGAGGCTGGCTGACCAGAAGGAGTGGATCAAGGGGGAGAAATCCCAGTTGGAGTACTGGGATAAGTTGATGGAAGAGAAGGAAGCCGCCATTCAGGCGCTCAATGCTAACTTCAGGGAAATCCTGGAGCAAGCCAAGGAGATACGTGAAGCTGCTGACGAGCGTTACGAAAAGCTTGCTGAATTGAATGGAACTCTCCTGAAGCGTCGAGCGTACCTGGAGGCAAGAGAGGAAAAACTCCTGTGGCGGCAGGAGGATGTGGTGAGGAGAGAGGCGGAGGTCACCCATAAGCTAACTTTGGGTGAGAAAAATTTGGCGGATCGCAGCAAAAAGCTGGATCTATGGAAGGAGGAATAGAGGAAGAAGAACTGGAAGGTGGGGCAAGAGCTCTCAAAAAGAGAGTCTGACGTTGCCGCTAGGGAGGAGAGAGTTAAAGGCAGGGAGAAAGACCTTGCTGAAAGGCGGAACTGCATCCACCTCCGGGAGACGGAGCTAGCCGATTGGGAAAAGCAAGTTGCTGAGAGCATGCAATAGCATGCTAAGTTGGCTGAGCGCCTTGCTCGTGAAGGTTCAAAGCTTGCGGCTGCCCGAAAGTCGCTGGAGGAGCTGCAGAGCCTGAAGGAGACCGAAGCTATTCAAGTGTGGGACTTCTTAGGGCGGGAAAATGACGCGCTGACACCGCTGGGTTTCGGTCCAGTACGTCCGGACAACCTGGAGCTGGATCTGGACAGAGCGATGGTGGCCCTCAACGGTGATGGCGGCAAACTTGACGCGATGGGTGATGTCATCGCGGATCAACTGGAGACGGAGGGGAAAACTACAGCTACAAACGTCACTGAATACGTGCTGACGTGTTATGTAAGCCGAGATCCCCAATTCCCACTGGACCCGGTGCTTGAAGGTCCCGTTGCTGCAGAGGAAGACGCCGCCAAAGCCAGCGTACGAGAAGTTGCCCAAAAAGTAGCTTCATTCTTCCGCAGGTCTTAGGTACTCCAGTAGCTAGGGCTTTCTTCCTATTGCCTTCTGCTGTACTCTCCCCATTTTGTAATCCAGTATCTCAAATTAATGAAATCCTCCTTTCTGCCTTCAATTTCACTTTTGTCTTCAATATATCGTGTCGTATCTTGTTGGCCTCCTGGTACATGTGTACAGTTGAAGTGTGTACATGTACCAAAGGTTATGACAGTACGTTGATGACTTGATTTCTTCGCACTTGTAAATTTTAGGTCCGAAGTCTTCAGTTTTGAAGCACCGAAGACAGGCCCCCTGGGATGGTCGGAGCTTGGTAGCTCCGGTGTCAAATATTAGACGTTGACGGCAGACCCATCTTGGGAGATGCTGGAGCTTAGTAGATCTGTTGTCGTCCACCATCGCTATGAATTTTTGCTTGTCCTGCACATTAAAGGCAAGAGAAAAGTAAAATTTGTCCTCTTGTCTATAAATTGGTTGTGACTTATTATTCTTATTTGAACTTTGAGTCCAAAGAAACTTAGCATGATAACGAGCATTTTGATATAATCTTTTTAGATCTACATGCCTTTTCAGTACTCACCCTACTAAGGCTTGTCGGGGTGTAGGTAGAGCGGCGTACTTAGGGTGCAGGACCAGGCTAAGTTGATAGCGCACTCCGGACCTATGTTGGCTTGGCGTTTAGGCAAGTAGACTATGTAGGAATGTTAAGATCCAAAAAGACTATCAATAAGGCTTGTAATGCATGTTAATTACTTGAAACAAAGCTCAAAAAGATTTGCACAACTTTATTATACAAGTGGAATAAAAATAATTTGATATATTGAGCCTTGCACAAAAGGTAAATGCACGCGGAGTCTGTTTTCACACAACAATGCCTTTCATTATAGGTTCGAATTACAGGGGAGACAAAGACACACTTAGGGTGCTGGACCATGCTAAATGTGCTATACATCTTGTACTAACCCAGGGCAAGTATTTACACTTTTAGTGTTGTGACTGTCTCAAGTGTTACTTGAACTTTCCGGACCCTCCCGGAGGGGTCCAAATGTTCTCCTGGAGGACTTGCCCGTCTCTGTATAACGACTCTACAACATGCATTGTGTGTAATTACAGACTCACCTCCGTTATTCTAAGAGTAAAACTTACGGAGGTGCTTGATGTCCCAAGGATTGGGAAGCGGGATCCCATCCTTAGTTGCTAAGCGAACACATCCTGGTCGGGATACTTTAATGACTCGGAAGGGACCCTCCCAGCTGGGGGAAAGTTTGTTCATCCCTTCACAGCTTAGTATCTTCCGAAGCACCAGGTCGCCATCTTCAAGCTGTCGGTCGCGCACATGCCTTTGATGATAGCGCCGGAGCACTTGGCGATAACGTGCATTCCGAATAGCTGCTTGGCACCTTCCCTCGTCAACGAGGTTAAGGTCTTCATGCCAGAGCTGGTCCTGCGTGGCTTCGTTGAAGGTCCGGACCCAAAGGGACCCCAAGGTGATCTCCGGAGGTAGGACTGCTTCAGCTCCGTACACCAGGAAGAATGGAGTCTCCCCAGTTGACCGGTTAGGTGTTGTCCTGTTTGCCCATAATGTGGACGGAAGCTCTTCAATCCAGTTAGCTTCGTGCTTTTTCAAGCGCTCATATGTGCGCGTCTTGAGTCCTTTTAAGATTTCTACGTTTGCTCTCTCGGCTTGGCCATTGCTTGCTTGATGAGCTACTGAGGTGTAGCTAAGTTGAATGTCGAGGTCTTCGCAATATTCTTGGAATGCAGCACTTGTAAATTGAGTTCCGTTGTCAGTTATGACTTTGTTCGGAACTCCAGATCTGCATATAATGGACTTCAAGAATTTGATTGCTGATTGTTTGTTGATTGTTACTACTGGAGTTGCTTCCGGCCACTTGGTGAACTTGTCGATGGTGACATACAAGAACCTGTCACCTCCGACGGCTTTTGGGAAAGGTCCCAAGATATTCATGCCCCACACAGCGAATGGCCATGTAGGAGGTATCATTTGTAGTGATTGAGCCGGTGTGTGAATCTGTTTGGCATGGAATTGACACGCTTCACATTTTTTTCACTAGCTCAATTGCATCATGAAGTGTTATAGGCTAGTAAAAGCCATGCCGGAAGGCTTTACCGACAAGCGTGCGAGAAGAAGCATGGTTCCCGCACTCGCCTCCATGGATGCCCGCGAGGAGCTTGCGGCCTTCTTCCCTTGCAATGCACTGCATTAGGATGCCATTAGCACCGTGTCGGTAAAGATCTTCTTTTACCAATGTGTATCTTTTAGCCAATCTGACAATCCGATCAGCGGATACACTGTCTTCAGGAAGGATATTGTCTTTAAAGTAGCTCCGGATCTCCGAGATCCATGCATCGGAGTTAACTTGAGCTTCTGAGTCTTGCGTGCTGGGTTGCTCGTAGCTTCCGACAGCACCTACGACCCTTGGTGGACGCCATGGTAGCAGGGACACCGGGACCGCCAGCTTCGAGGTGCTGGTCTCGCCCCCTTCGCTCAGTTCGACAGGCTGAGCTGTTGGTTTTGACAACCTACGGACGAAGATTCCGTCAGGAGCCAGAGCTCCGGTTGAGGCTTTCATCAAGAGTTCATCGGCTTTGGAGTTATGGAGACGCTGAACATGATGAAGATCCAGGACTTCAAAGTCCTTCTGAAGCCTCTGGACTTCAAGGAGATAAGCAGCTAATTGAGAATTGTTGTAGGAGCATTCAACTTTCACTTGTTTCATGATTAGTTGTGAATCTACCTTCACCAATAGTTGTTTGACACCATAGGATAGTGCCACCTTGAGTCCATAGATGAGGGCTTCATACTCTGCCATATTGTTGGTTGCCTTAAATCAAGGTGTACCATGTACTTGACCTTCTCTCCGGTCGGAGCCAGGAGAAAGATTCCAGCTCCGGCCCCCTGCTTCTGCACGGAGCCATCGAAGTTGAGGGTCCAGTGAGGCTCAGTGAATACTGGAACTTTGAGCTCTAGTTTCTGCTCACTGTGGCCCCCAGGGTTCGATGTAGAGGGGGTCCACTCTGCCACAAAGTCAGCCAAAGCTTGACTTTTAGTTGCTTGTCTCGACACGAATTCTAGATCGAATTCTGCCAGCTCCGCTGCCCACTTTGCAATATTCCAAGTAGAACTAGGGTTATGCAAAATTGCACGTAGTGGAAAAGAAGTTACCACTGATATTTTGTGGGCTTGGAAGTAGTGATGAAGCTTCCTTGAGGCAATAAGAACCGCATAAAGAAGTTTATGCATCTCAATGTATCTTGTCTTGGCGTCGAGGAGTACTTCACTGATGCAGTACACAGGGCGCTGGATGGTCCGGACCCTTTCAGACAAAGTCCATCGTTGTGAAGGTGCTCGCCCCGAAGGGGGAGGACCTTGGTTGCTGATGCCTGGAGCCGTAGCTGCGACCAGATGGTCAACATCAGCCCTCCATTGTTCCATAGCACCCTGGGTTGCACCTGGAGGCGGTGAGCGTTGTAGAAGAGCTCACGCAGCAATGAGTGCGTGCTCGGGGTTGTTGTTTGTTGATGCAGTGATCAACGCAGATGCTCCATCTTGTTGACCAGCATTGTTTGCTGGAACAGATGGTGGTTGTGGTGCCACAGCACCTGCTGGAGCAACGACACCTGTTGGTTGTTGGATGTTGGAGGGATTGCCTCCGGCAGGTGGTCCAGCGTGGTTGCCATTGGAAGATCCAGCAGCTGAATTCACCATCTTGTGATCTCGGGATTGCGCCGCTCCCCCTACCTGGCGCGCCAAATGTCGAAGTGTTTGATACGACACTTCCCCCGGACCCGCTGAGAAGCAGCCTGCAGAGGTTCTTTTGTGGTCGGGGCGCGCAAGGATCAAGATCAAGATGATCACCTCAGAGATTTACGTGGTTCGGGCCACCTGAGCGTAACACCCTACTCCATGGGGTTTGTGTAATTGTATTGAGCGAGTACGTTCACTAGGATCAGGTCGAATCTGATCAGATTCCCCCATTATTCGTGCGGTGCAACCCTTTTATAGTTCTAAGGACTGACCGTTACAAAGCTGGCCTGGCCCGACATGTGGTCCTGGCGTGCTTAATGACCTAATATACTGTTTAAAGAGTATTAAGTATAATTAATAGTGTGGTAACGTGCCTTCATGGCAGTGTTACCCCTATTAATGGTGCACTTGATCGTGTGTCATTAAGATGGCATTAATGACACATTATTAGACCTTGTAACTGCTGCTTTAACCGTCCTTGAATGTTTGTAATGGACATGATATGCTCGTATTTCTGTTGGCGATGAAGGTCCGGAGGCTCCACACGTGGCAGATCCGGAGCTTTCCCTTGCGGGAGGGTAGGTCCGGGGTTGTTGTATATGTGTCGGTACAGGAGCTCCTCTCTGACGGGGGCTAGGTCCGGGGCTGTAGGATCGAAGAGCACATGAAAATCTACCAGAGGGGGGTGAATGGTAGATTTAAAAATCTTACGCAGTGGAAACAATTAAACCCCAAACCCTTCGGCAGAAAAACGATTTGTTGAAGAAATCGTGTGTGAGATTAATCTAAACGTGTTTCACCGTGACAAAAGTGATAGATATCAGAGAGAATCAAGTCACGAAGACAACACAAAAAAATCACTCAAATCCGTCGAGAAAAACTCAAGTTATGATCGAAAGATCAAACAATGGTCAATCTGCCCTACCCGAGAAAAAAACAGTTCTGGAACGCTGCAAAGAAACTCGTGTAGATCAAAAACCACTAATCCGATGACCGTGAAATTTTGACAGATGATAGATAATCAAGTTGTGAAGACAAACCAAAAAGAATCACGTCAATTGGATCTGTAAAACTCGAGTTATGATAAAACCACCGACGAAAGGTAGTGCTGTCCAGAAACTCGACGAGTAAAACTTGTCTGGAACAAGTCGGACGAACAAGGCACAAAAGTTCCTTCAAACTACGAATTTTATTCAATAGAACACAAGAGGAACAGCCCCCAAAGTCGTACACCACGAGCTCTGGGCTCCCTTGCTTATATAACCAGCCCTTAGGCCAACCCAATATCAACTAGGACTCCAATCCTACTCAGATCACGAATCGTAACTTTCCATAACTGCTTAGGATTCTTCTATACGCAGATAGAAGCAATCTTAAGACTTCCAAACACCTTAGGAACGTATCCCACATTCCTAAACAACTCAAATTCGTGACCCACACGAAATCCTATCATAACCAACTCAAATCTTTCCATATTTGAGTCAAACCCGACTCAGCCGCAGCTTGAGTCCATAACCTAGTCGGTTGGACCTTTCCGACAAATTATTTACGTCCACATCTCTTCATCACGTCTCGGAACCATGTAGCCACGTCCATGCACTCCTTGCACACGTGCAAACATCTTCCAATGACGTCCACGATACCTTCATATGCATTGTTCTTGATTCAATCATGCTACGCAACCTCCTGATCAGCTCAACCACAATTCCTCTTGAATTTGGTTGTTGGAACCTCATCTCCTCCCTGAGACTAGTCCAATGGATCCTGTCACCAGCCATGTCTTGAACTCAAGTTACACTTGCACATGAATAAACAACAAATCCATACGAGCCCAAGTCCTCGACTTGACTCAAGTTAGTTCTGAATACAACACCTTACGTGAGAACCTCACATAAGCATGTTGCAAAACCACAGTAACACGATATCATCCATATCAACCAAAACGCACCAAAAACTTAGTAAATGAATACTAAGCAATCTTTCCAACAATGTAAAGCAAGTACGAAACATTGCAAATGAAAAGCAGAAGCACTGCAGTCAAGTTCCGGACCTTGCCAGAGCAACCCGGAGCTTGAGCCGGAGCTAACAAAAGCTAGTAGAACCTAGCGTCGGAGCTTACCAAAACTAGTACAACCAAGCTCCCGCCGGAACTTACAAAACTAGCAGGACCTAGCGCCGGAGCTAACGAGAACTAATCGGAACTAGTAAACCCAAAAGCCGGAGCTAGACAAAGTACGTCGGAGCTTAGACAAAGCATGCCAGAGCTATCAAATATATGCCGGAGCTATCAAAGATGTGCCGGAGCTAAAGATAAAGCTCATCGGAGCTAACCAAAGCTAGTCGGACCTTACTAAGAAATCGGACCTAGCATCTAACGTAGCCGGAGCTACCCAAAACAAGTCGGACCTACCGTCGGACCTTGCTGTAGCTCGGAGCTAGAGTCGGACCTTGATAAAAAGGTGTTTTGGTGATATTAAAAACTTTTATCATCAAAGCCAAGTGTATTTACTACAAGCCAATGTATTCAGCACACATAGGTCTCACAGGGGCTGTTGTACACGTGTAGTCACTGGAGCTTCCCTTGGTTGGGAGTTTTGTTCCAGTCTTATTTTACACGTGTTAACCCGGGAGCCAGCCATGTGAGGGGAGCGGGTCCGGTACAACGTGACATGTGGGACCTGCATGGGTCTTCAACTCTGATAGGTGGAACTTTCTTGCACTCCTTGCGGTATCGTGGGGTACTCGGTACGTAGGGTAACGACAACCACTCAAGCATTCTCTCTTGTATTACACTAGTGCTCTTAGTCCCTTAATAGAGGTTAGGGTGTAGAGAGGAGCCTCTAGTCTCAAGTCCAAATTGGGAAAAGTATGGCTCATGTATCTTCTCTTGTATTTGTAACGTTATGCTTTATAATATTATTATTAGTCTTTACTTATTCATATACTTCGATGAAGCGTTCCTTGTTTGGTTGTTGATTCCGTGCATGTGTTAGGTATATATTTCATTATGATGTAGTTATAATGCCCTTATTATATTATCATAAACATTGTGTACCTCCAGTATAGTCTAATTAGGTATTAATGTGATTATGTTAATATGAGTAATGTAGTTATTGGTTCTAACATAGGTTTCAATGATGTTTAGGTTAGTCATTGCCTTAGGATCGTGCTTGTACCTAGGATCTTAAGGTATTTAATTGTTATGTAAGCATGATGCTTAGATAATTAAGTAACGATTGATGTCCCGTAGACCCACGGTTTGTAGGGGTAAGCAGCAGGTGGTGACAGCCTTGTCTGTCCTTTGTAATCCCCCATGTTCGCCTACGCCGCACGCTCGTGGCGGGAATCGTCCTGATATTCTCAAAGATAAACCTGTGCCCGATATGTTGGACTGTTGAGCCCTAATACTCGTAGTTAGCATAGCCACATGTACACTAGTTGACTATGAATATGAATATCTAAAGAACAGTAGGAGTAGCTCTCTCTCTCCTTAACTCATCCTCCACTAGGACATTCTTACCCCTTAGAGTAGTTTGCTTAGGTGTGTATCACACTACCCCATCACTTTGTTTATCCATCCTACCAAATCCCTCACTAGAACAACCTCTTCTATCCTTGACCATGGATCTCTTCTAACTTGCCTTCCTTTGGGATAAACAAATATGATACCCTAGGAAATACTCTCGGGTGAAATGCTACAGTGGTACTTTCCGTGTGCTTGCAAAACTCATCTTGCTTTGTTTTGGGTTAGCCAAGTGCCTCTGCAGAACTAGTCTTGCTGCTAGGATGACCTGTAGACATTAAGAAGTATAAACAAGCATCTATGTCGCTGTTGCCGGGGAAAGCACACAAATTTTCATGATCATGTGGTAGATATGATCCTAGTAGGTATTTAGTAGGATAACCCTCCTTTGTTTTCACATTCTTTGATGTGAAAATAGAGTAGTGTATGACCGGTTTCCATTTCTTGGCCATTAATGTAGAAGATCCCGAGTCACTGCCGAGAAGAGTTCGACCTCGTGTCGTTCCTCCTCAGGTGATCTTGTTGGCTAGGAAACCCGTCACCCTCACACCATCACGCTCCAAGCCAATGGCCAAGAAGACCCTTCTGGGTTCTCGACTCCCTCTTCTGACAATGTGCCTACTGGGCCCAATGTCAACACGGGAGACATGAACTTCGAGATCAAGACTGGCCTAATCACTATGGTGCTCGCTAACCCCTTCTGTGGAGCCAATGAGGATGCTAGTGCTCACTTGGAACAATTCCTCGAGATTTGTAGCACTTTTAAGATCAAGGATGTCACTCCTGATGCCATTCGTCTTAAACTGTTTCCATTCTCCCTCCTTGGGAGAGCAAAGCAGTGGTTCTATGCGAACCGAAGTGCTATAAATATTTGGTAGAAATGTTCCTCAGCGTTCCTCGCCAAGTTCTTCCCATTGGGCAAGACTAATGCCCTACCTGGAAGAATTTCAAGCTTCTAGCAAGAGCCAAAGAAATAAATTCCTGAGGCTTGGGAAAGGCTGCAGGAGTATATCCTAGCCTGTCCCCACCAAGGGATGGTTGATTGGCTCATCATCCAAAACTTCTACAACGGGCTAACTTCATCGGCCCGTGACCATGTGAATGCTGCTGCTGGAAGAGCCTTCGTCTCACTTCGGTGCCCAAAGCTAAGGAGTTAATCGAGAAGATGGTTTCCAACTTGGGGTGGAGCAATGAGCATCTCCAGCCCCGACAATGATGCATGCACACCTTGAAAGAGGTGGACATGATCGCTGCCAAATTAGGACTCCTTATGAAGAAGTTGGAATGTCAATCCTGTGATGAAGCATTTAGCATTGTCCAAGCCTTAGACTCTCACATGACATGTGAAGTCTGTGGCAATGCGGGTCGTATGGGGAGTGTGATGAGTAGTTTAGGCCTGATCTTCCAAAAGGTAAGTCGATTGGGGTGGAGAACTCGACGTTGATGATCCGCGGCACTCGAGCAGTTCGAGTACCCCTGCAATCACTACACCACTGCTCCGTTGGTTATTAACCATGCTGCACACGCTTGACCTCACCAAGAAGGCTAAGACCATCCGCACCAGCATACTCTAAAGCATACTCTATACACTGTTTTTCTTCAGCTTTTACAGTACGTACTCTAAATTACACTGCGAAACAGTGTATCCAGTATGCTTTACAGCGTACCACTGCGGATAGTCTAATCCCTGCAAGTGCAACCGAGAACACAAGTAAGAACGTTGAAGACACAATCTCAAATCGCAAAGTTGGGGTCTCACAAATCGTAGAACAGCGATATTATTGATCTAAGCAAAACCCACCAAATATGACCGGCGGCTGCAGTATTTAAAGGCTAGGGTTTGGCCAAAACACGCTTAGACGCGTCCCTAATGGACTCATACAGAATACAAGGCCCAAAGGCCCGATTTAGTGGCGCAGCACCGGATTGAAATCTGGACTCGACTTGTTTCGATGATTCCCAATGACCCCTGATGAATTTTGAGGTGGTACCAGAACCATTAGAAAGTTTATCTTCTCCTATTTCCGTGCATATGTTGAAGTCGAAAACAGAGTCCTTATGCATCCTGGGCATCCGTTTTAAGGTGGACTGCTCCTGGACTCCGAGTTGAACTCAAGTCCGAGTTGTAAACTGATTTCATCAACTTGTGGACGTCCCAGCAGGTTCTCCACGTTCCCAAGGCCTCTTCCCTTCACTTGTTGATCTTCTCCATTGTTCCTAATAACAATTAAATCATCACATAGCAATCTATTCTCAAACTCACATGCAAAGGAAGTTTGGAACGAGTTTACCTGCTGATTTATTAATTGTGCTCGTGCTCTTGTGATTGGTCCTTGCAGTTCAATGTGCGTCTCCGCTGTTGTGATGTCCTCATCATTCTCCCCCTCTTGAATTGGATTCGTCCTCGACTCAAATTCATCTTCTTCTCCCAAGTAGGGTCACAAATCTGAAATGTTAAATGTGGGACTAACCCCAAAATTCGGAAGCAACTCAAGCTTATATGCATTATCATTAATCTTTTGAACAATTTTAAAAGGACCAGCAGCTCGTGGCATAAGTTTAGATTTTCTCAACTCAGGGAATCGCTCTTTTCTCAAATGTAACCACATCAAATCATCCGGTTCAAGTTTTACTTCTTTTCTACCTTTTCTACCTGCAATCCTATACTTCTCATTCATCTTTTCAATATTTTTCTTTGTAGTTTCATGCATCTTAAGAATGAATTCAGATCGTTGTGCAGCATCCAAATTTATAGTTTTAGAAGGAGGCAAGGTAGTAAATCAATAGGAGCACGGAGATTAAAACCATACACTACCTGAAATGGACTTACCTTCGTCATAGAGTGAACGGATCTATTGTAAGCAAATTCTATATGTGGTAAACACTCCTCCCACAACTTCAAATTTGTTTTCAAGACAGCCCGCAACATAGTGGATAAAGTACAATTAACTACCTCGGTTTGTCCATCCGTTTGTGGATGACATGTAGTTGAAAATAGCAACTTGGTTCCCAATTTATACCACAAAGTTATCCAAAAATGACTTCAAATTTTTGCATCACGATCAGAAACAATGGTATTTGGCACACCATGTAAATGAACAATTTCCGTCATAAATAAATCAGCAATGTGTGAGGCATTATCATTCTTATGACAAGGTATAAAGTGTGCCATTTTGGAGAAACAATCAACATCTACAAAAATACTATCCCTCCCCCTCTTGGTCCTAGGCAATCCCAAAACAAAGTTCATAGAAATATCCTCCCAATGTACACTAGGAACAGGAAGAGGCATATAAAGACCATGTGGGTTAAGGCGAGACTTAGCTTTATTGCAAGTAGTGCATCATGACACGTAGCGCTCAACATCACGCCTCATATTTGGCCAAAAGAAGTGTGTGGACAGCACGTCTTCAGTTTTCTTCACTCCAAAATGTCCCATCAAGCCTCCTCCATGTGCTTCCTGCAAAAGTAGTAGACGAACGGAGCTAGCTGGAACGCGTAGCTTGTTAGCACGATAGAGGACACCCTCTCGCAGCACATATTTATTCCAAGTTCTTCCTTCTCTACAATTTTCAAAAGCATCTTTGAAGTTCAAATCAGTAGGATATAATGCTTTTATTGTTTCCAAACCAAAGATTTTATGATAAAGTTGGGATAGCATGGTATAAAGTCTAGATAATGCATCGGCAATGACATTTTCCTTCCCTTTCTTATGCTTAATGATGTATGGAAACGACTCTATGAACTCAATCCATTTAGCATGTCGTTTATTCAGATTGGTTTGACACTTAATATACTTCAATGATTCATGATCGGAATGTATGACAAACTCCTTAGACCAAAGATAATGTTGCCAAGTTTGTAATACTCGCACTAAGGCATACAATTCCTTATCATAAGTTGAATAATTCAGAGAAGGACCATGAAGTTTTTCACTAAAGAAAGCAACGGCTTTACCTCTTTGTATGAGAACGCCTCCAATATTAATGCCACTTGCATTGCATTCAAGCTCAAAGGTCTTGTCAAAATCAGGAAGTTGTAGCAATGGTTCTTGCGTAAGGTTTGATTTGAGACCATCAAAAGCTTGTTGATGCTATTTGCCCAATAGAAATGGCACTCCCTTCTTTGTTAGCTCATGCAAAGGTGCTGCAATGGTGCTGAAATCCCGCACAAAACGGCGATAAAAACCTGCAAGACCAAGGAAACTACGAACCTGCGTGACAATTGTTGGGGCTGGCCAGCTAGTGATCGCTTCAATTTTTGCCTCATCCATCTCAATTCCCTGCGAGGAAACAATATAGCCAAGAAATGGACTCGATTGGTGCAAAAGACGCACTTTTCAAGGTTACCAAACAAACGTGCATCTCTCAAAACAATAAAAACAGCACGTTAATGATCAAGATGTTCAGCATATGACTTGCTGTAAATGAGAATATCATCGAAGTAAACCACCAAAAAATTTCCAATGAAAGCACGTGAAACCTCGTTCATTGATTGCATAAAGGTGTTGGGTGCATTAGTGAAACCAAAAGGCGTGACTAACCACTCATAAAGTCCAAACTTGGTTTTAAATGCAGTTTTCCATTCATCTCCTAGTGCCATTCTAATTTGGTGGTAACCACTATGCAAGTCAATTTTTGTGAAGATGATAGCACCACTCAATTCATCAAGCATGTCATCTAAGCGAGGAATAGGATAACGATATCAAATGGTGATGTTATTAATCGCTCGACAATCAACACACATGCGCCAACTATCATCTTTCTTAGGAACCAAAAGAACAGGAACAGAACAAGGGCTAAGGCTTTCACGAATGTACCCGCGGTCCAAAAGATCTTAGATTTGTCGCTGAATTTCCTTAGTTTCCTATGGATTCGCCTTGTATGTTGCACGATTTGGCAAGCTTGCTCCTGGAATCAAATCGATCTTGTGTTCAATGCCTCTCATGGGTGGTAAATCAGGGGGTATCTTGGAGGAAAACACATCCTCAAACTCCTGCAAAAGGTTAGCAACAGCAGGGGGCAATGAAATAGATAATTCAGGAAGTGAAAACATGGCTTCTTTGCATACTAAAGCATAGCACATCCCCTTAGCATCGAATAAATCAACAAGGCCAGATTTAGTTGCGAGCAACGATGGTGATTTCAACTTAATGACTTGTTGTTTTTCAGATTCTAATTTTGTTACTTTTCCATCACGAATTTTACTCTTCTCAAAATGCACAATTTCAGCAGGAGTCATGGGAAGCAAAGTGATTTTCTTTCCTTTATGCATGAGAGTATATTTATTAGTTATACCATGATGAATAGCATCTGTATCAAATTGCCAAGGACGACCCAATAAAAGAGAACAAGCATCCATAGGCATGACATCAAAATCAGCAAAATCATGGTAAGAACCAATTGAAAAATGTATTCTCGCTGTTTGTGTTACCCGAACCTTACTGCTATTGTTGAACCATTGAATGTGGTATGGATGAGGGTGTGCTCTTGTTGTCAAACTAAGTTTCTTGACGACGTCCATGCTAACCAAGTTATTGCAGCTACCTCCATCAATTATAGTGTGTACACGGTAGTCCTTGACGATGAGAAACATGTGGAAGAGGTTGTGCCGTTGTAGCTTGTCGTCGGACTCCATTTTGGAGCTCAAGGCATGATGCAAAATGATGCTCCTATAGTTTTCATCGCCAATGTACCAAGTACCTCTTCTTCGGTGTGTTCGTCATTGGATCTGTAAAGTCAGTATCAAGAGAATATTCATCTTCAACATCCGAAGTACTATCATACCCGCCATCGTCGCGTGCTATATATGTTCGTTTGCTCGGGCAATCTCTCAGCATATGACCAAGTACCTGGCAGCGGTGACACTTAATGTCGGAAGTATGACTCATAGAAGGAGTGGACAATGAAGGCTTGAATAACGTCGCCTTGTTGCCCTCCGGCACGCAAGAAGGTGGAGCAGCAGGTGTAGTTCGTTGGCCTCCATTGGATGGTGTCGTCGCTGCACGGGGGGTCGAAGATGGTGCTGTTTTGGATGGTGTAGACGTCGAACGCGGCGTGAAGTTGCTCCTCATGCATTGTTGATGTTGTTGTCGGCCCTGCAATTCTTTTTCTGCCAACATAGCAAGCTGAAATAATCTGTTAACAGTATCATATTCCTTGTAATCAACAATGTCCTGAATTTCATGCCTCAACCCCCCATAAAAATGAGCTATTTTATCATCCATGTCCTCTACTACCCCACAACGCAGCATACCCTTTTGTAACTCTTGATAATAATCCTCTATAGACATGTTACCTTGGTTTAAGCGCTGCAATTTTTGATGAAGGTCCCGATGAAAAGATGGAGGAACAAATCGAACATGCATAGCTTCCTTTAATCTATCACATGTTGGAGGATCAATTCTAGTTTTAACAATTTCATTCCACCATATGATAGCAAAGTCCTTAAACTCACTAGTGGCTTGACGAACTCTATGTTGTTCAGGAACAAGATGGGCATTAAATTTTTGCTCTACTGTAATCTCCAAATCAAGATAATCCTCAGCATCATAAGCACAAGAAAAAGAGGGTATAGTAAATTTCACTTTAGCAAAAGGATCATCAGGAGGACGATTATAATTATTATGATAATTATTACCTCCCATACCTCGACGATAAAGTGGTAGTCTTGGCTGATTGTTGTGATCTTCCATATCATCAAAAGCATTGTCTTTATGTCTTCCAGCGAGAGGCAACCTAGCCTCAAAAGTATTCATCCGAAGAGCAAGGTCATCAAGTTGACGAGTCAAGTTCGCCAATGACTCCTCCGTTGATGCGTTGTATTTGGCGAACATATCTGTCATGGTCTTCATCATATCACGTAACTCAGCATATTGAACACATTCGTCATCATTGTATTCTCCTTCCATTGTTAGTAGGAAACAAAAGACAACAAAAATATGTTATCCCTATCAACTACAGTGACAATGCGAAAGGTGGAAGAAAACAATCTCTCTCGCTCAAGGGTCTTACCACGCTCTTACAAGTGTTCTTACCGACACAGCAGGTGGTGTGGATGGTGAGATGAACCAATGAAGCGTGGGGTGATTGCAAAGGTACCTGTTATGCTCAATAGAAAGGTGGAGCTTGGATGGTACAATATGGTGGCTAATAAGCAAAAAATCGTTAACAGGTAAACAAAGTTGAATAAGTATTCAATGTAGGAAACTTTTGCTGGTCAACCAAGTGCTCTAGGGCCAAGCACAATACAAGGAAGTAGCAATGCAAAAGGAAGACAGAATTATATAACCAACAATCACATCACAAGTAGTATAGGCCAATTTCTTTAATATACGTGCTCTTCACTATTTCTTATTTTTTTTGAAATATTTTTTTGATATTTTTTCTTTACTCAGGAGCACGAAAATATGAAGCACACAAATTTTCAGCCCAATTGAATGTAATATGCGGCCTATAGAAAATCAAGAAGATTCTTTAAAATTTGTGCTGAAACTTCAGAGGCCGGATAGCCTATCTTCCGAGGGGAATTTCGGCAATCTAATTTTTGCCGAACGCAGAGTAGCGGCGGAAAACAAAATACAAAATTTTGCATAGATCAATTTGAAAAAAAAAATTGCCCAATTTCGAGTTCGTATGCGTAAGTTATGGCCGTTTTAAAGTAGGTTGTCCGAGTTACGATTTTTGGATGTTGATTCCAACTCGATTTGAGAATAGACTCGCAATCGGATATGAAAACGACCGGGAATTTACACAGCAACTAATGGGGTGGTGTGTGATGATTCAAGGATGAGTGGCACAAAGGTTTTTCACCTAATCTAGGGCTAGCGATGCGGGAGTTCACGCAAGGCGGCTAGCTAGGGCAAACCGATGAACGTGGTGGATTGGTTTGTTGTTTAGGGATTGTGGAATAGGTATCGAACAGCAAGAAAACAAGGACGAAATACGATAACTAGGACCCAAAACACAAAGCTAAACTAGCAACAAGACTCGACCACAAGAATGCAAACTCAACAATGCAAACTGAAAAACGAAACTGCAGACACTATAGTCTAGGAAGGGGTAAAAATGATTTAATTTTTTTGTGGCTTTTCTGTGGACTTTAGGTTTAAAGAAAACTGATCTAATGGAAGGAAAACAAGGATACCTCACAGGCAACCTGGAAATCTGATACCAATTGATGAGTAGTTTAGGCTCCATCTTCCGAAAGGTAAGTCAATTGGGGCGGAGAACTCGATGTTGATGATCTGCGGCACTTGAGCAGTTTGAGTACCCTTACAATCACTATACCACTGTTATGTTGGTTATCAATCGTGCTACAGACACTTGACCTCGTCAAGAAGGCTAATCCCTGCAAGTGCAACCGAGACCACAAGCAAGAACGTCGAAGACACAATCTGAAATCGCGAAGTTGGGGTCTCACAAACTGTAGAACGGCGATATTATTGATCTAAGAAAAACCCACCGAATATGACTAGCGGCTGCAGTATTTAAAGGATAGGGTTCGGCCAAGACACGCTTAGATGTGTCCCTAATGGACTCATACGCAATACATGGCCCAAAGGCCCGATTCGGTGGTGCAGCACCAGAAAGAAATCTGGACTCAACTTGTTTCGACGATTCCCAATGACTCCGGATGAATTTTGAGGTGGAACCAGAGCCATTGGAAAGTTTATCTTCTCCTCTTTTCGTTCATATGCGGAAAGTCAAAAACGGAGTCCTTATGCATCCTGGGCGTCCGTTTTAAGATGGACTACTCATGTACTCTGAGTTGAACTCAAGTCCGAGTTGTAAACTGATTCCATCAACTTGTGGACGTCCCAGCTGGTTCTCCACGCTCCCAAGGCCTCTTTTCTTCACTTGTTGATCTTCTCCATTTTTTCTAATAACAATTAAATCATCACATAGAAATCTATTCTCAAACTCACATGCAAAGGAAGTTAGGAACGAGTTCACCAGCTGATTTATTAACCGTGTGCGTGCTCTTGTGATTGGTCCTTGCAGTTCAATGTGTGTCTCTGCTGTTGTGATGTCCTCATCAGAGTGACTACCCCAAGACCCGTGAGGATGCCTTATACTTGGCCAACAATGGTAATTGCAACAACAACAATGGCTACGGTCCAAGAGGTCAAGGGTGGGACCAATCACCCCTTTCTTTCAATGAGGCTACAACAACAACAATGGCAATGAGAACCAGTTTCACTTGAGAGAACTTGTCATTAGCAAAATTATGATCAACGATACCCAATCCAATAAGTTGTCAGCTAATGACAAGACCACGGAGAACATTAATGCCAAGGTTGAAGGCTTAGCTTCTGCCTTCAAGAACCAGTTGAGCTTCAACAAGATGTTGGAGACCCAGTTAGCTCAACTGGCAATTGTTGTCACGCCACTAGAGAGTGGCAAGATGCCAGGGCAACCCAAGCCTCCTGTAGAAAATGCCAACATGGTTTCTCTACAGGAAGGCAACTAGCTGAAGGACCTTGGATATCCCACCATATCCTGCTCCATTGGCACACTACACTTTCACAAGGCCCTTTGTTACCTTGGCTCAAGTGTTAGTGTCATGCCAAAAGTGGTATTTGACCAGCTGAACTTCACCACACTATCTCCAACAGCAATGCAGCTACAGCTGGCCGATTCATCGGTCTGCTACCCCACAGGTATTGCCGATGGCATCCCGGTGAAAATCTGGAACTGCTCATACCCGTGGATTTTGTGGTGCTCGACATGGGGGTCGAGAAGGAAACCCCGCTCATTCTTGGGCACCCTTTCCATAGCACTGCGGATGCTCGCATCGATGTCAGAGCTGGAGAAATCTGCTTCCATATCAATGGCAAGGAAGAAAAGTTTGACTTCCGACCAATGAAGGAGCAATGCTCCATGATCAAAATCAAGTATGGCCCGAATGTCAAACATGTCAAGGAGGTCAAAGTTACACCACCCCAAGTGGACTCCCTCATAGCATTCATGAGGAAATTAATTTACGAGAGACTCCATCTTTTCGCCCTGGTCAACAATTTAAAAAGACAGAAAATTTGGGGCCATCCGAACAGCCCAGGTCCACAAGACCGCCAAGGTAGGTGTGGCTGAAGAAGCAAGGCGAGCCAGCCATGCCCACTTCTCCAGGGCCAGAGGCTAGAAAATGAGTGTCAAGACGACGGAGAAAATTCATCTCATTGGATTTTGGATGGGACCTCGCCAATAGGTTAATTTTGGTAGTTATCACATTTTTTATTTTTCCACCATCATTTTGATTTTTCCCATTTGAATTTTTTCATTTGCCCATAGCATGTTTTGATTTTTTACAGGGTTGGGAATTTTGTAGTCTCAACTTAGATTTATTTTTCATGTTTAGGAAAATAACTTTTTTAAATTTTGGGAAAGTTCTATTTGAAAACCATTTTTTAGAGCAGTTTTGTGGTTGATTCATCCAACAGCTAGAAATATAGCCGTTGGGGAGCCACTTGCCAAAAGAGGAGACATGGGGGGCCCTACCTATAGGTCGGCAGACCCACCTAGTCGGCCAAGCTAGGGAGAGTGCCATTTTGGCTCTCTCTCCTCCAATGGCTACATTCTTGCCTCTTATGACCGTTGGGGTGTTCTATGCTATTTATACATGCCCGGGTGAATGGATTGCTTCACACTTCACCTCATTATCACCTCCACAACTCACTCTCACACTTTGTGAAACACGGTTTCGAAAATAAACCAAGCGTAATGCATATATGTGCCCAGGATGTTTAACACGCATACACAAGTGATTCACAAGCGATAAACAGATATAACCATGTCTCGAATAAAAACAGTAATAATAGTACCTTATTACAAACTAAATAGTATCAAATACATGTTCTAAAAGACTGCAGCAGAAAACACTAAACACTAATGACTTCAAACTCCACAGGCAAGCTTGACGGTAACACACGCGCCTAGTACCCCTCAAAAACCTCATGGTACTCCACATTGTCGCCTGCGTCTGAATTTGTCGAGGGAATAGCAAGGGTGAGCACATGTTGTACTTTGCAAGTGTGGGGAAGTATGACATGTAGCTTAAACAAGGCATGATAAGTACATGGGCTAATTGCATAAAAGTACATTGAAAATAGTTGAAAATGCAATTATACCATCATTAAGTGTGGTCTTCCCAAAATAACCCGAACAACATTAATTCCAACTTAAATAACCAATACCAGTAATAATCATCCACAACCATCTCATAACAGCTCATATGTCTCAATTCCATATGCCAAAGCCAATTAATGAACCATTACCAATTTCCAATTCGATTCCAGCCATTAAACCATGTTCAAGGTCCATAACTCTAATCATGTGAGGGTCTAGGTTGCTCATGTCTGGGAGCACGGCTATCATGATAGTTTTAAACACACTCTGCAGAGGTCATACCACTTTACCCACAAGTTAGTGATTCCATCACCTTTCGATGACTAAAGAATCTCAATTATGCCGTCTCACACTTCCTTAGGTGTGTGGCCAAGAGATCACAAAATAGCCTTTACAAAATGATTACTAGCATATTTAGACCCCACTGAGGGTTCACCGGTGGTGATGTCTCCCACTGAGCACATCCAACCAAGGGCCCCCTCTTGAGCCATTCGGATCCCAGGGTAGTCCCACCAATCTCTACAAATCCATCTAACTACCCCTTCCCCAAGCATTATTAATGGTCGAAATAGTACTGGCAAAATACTAATTAGTCAGCTAAGCCGCACCCATACTTTCCCTGTGGTGGCACTATAAATTTTGGATGGTCGCTCCACGAATAGGTTCTTAGATCTAAAGCAAGCAAAACCACCAAAACAGTCCAACCCATTCCACATATCTGACTTGCTTAGATCCCTAGGCACCATGTTGCTAAACGGTCATTGTCGAAGTGTTAATGCGACACTTCCCCCGGATCTACTAAGGAGCAGCCCACGAAGGTTCTTGTTCGGCGGGGCTTACGCCTCAAATTAGTGTTCTAGCGGAAGAGTATGAGACACGATGGTTTTTACGTGGTTCAGGCCGCAACGATCATAACACCCTACTCCACGGTGGATTGTATTGCTGGTGAGTGTGTATGCGTGTGTGCGTATCGGGGATTCTAAGTTTGGTCCTTGTATCGGTGGCGGTTCGGGCCTTTTATAATCAAGGTCGGACACCTTACAAGTGGGGTCCCGGGGCCCGACAGGTGGTCTAGGGGCAATTTTATCCTAAAGATCTAAGGCTTCTTCTGTAAGCTTGCTCTGACCGCGGGCGTGAGGACTCGCCATCTTGCTACTCGAGTCATCATTAGCCCACGCACCATTGCTAACATTGGCAGGGAATGTCCCATCCAACTGTCTCTGGCGCCGTAAGCTACCCACTTGGTGGAGTGGGATAGGCCTGCGACGACTTCACTATGATGCGATTAGTCGTAGCGGTACCTGACATTAGGCGTGCGCTGCACCATGCGTCTGGGGAAGCCGCGTATCTTCAAGGCTTGATGGAGACAAGGCGCACCGCCCTCTTAACTTCCCCAATATCTGCTCAAGGCAAGTGGACTGACCATGCGGTCGCTGGGGAGCTCTCCGCCATGGTGGAGGCCACGCCTGTCTTGTGGGCCACGTGGCATCTCGGGAGCTCACCTCCGTTGGGGAGGCCAGGTCTTGCCCAGCGGGCCACGTGGCAGCTCGGGTGCTCGCCTCCGTTAGGGAGATCGTGTCTCGGCTTTGTGGGCCACATGGCAGCTTGGGAGCTTACCTCTGTGGAGGAGGTCAGGTCCCGCCCTGCTGGACACGTGGTTGCCTGGGAGCTTGTCGTCGAGGCGGAGCTGCGCTCCCCCTTTTGGATGTCTCGTGGGCACCCCGGACTTCCCATCTGAGGCTAGTGCGTCCGTGTTTCTTTGAACACGTGTCACCCTTGGACCCTGTCCCTGCTGGGAGGCGAGGTACCTAGGCAGCTCTAGCTTGTGCGCGAGGGTACCCAATATGCTGTGTACCGGCAGTGGCCCCTGGGTCCACCCTGGGGTGAGGCGACGAGCCTGAGGGTGGGTCCTTATCCTGCTTTATCGCGCGGTCTTTTAATTTTGTCTTGATTAGTTGAAGCGGTGCACTCTTCTGCTGTTGTGACAATGCATCCCTTTCTGGTCGAGGGGTTGTGGCAACGAGATATTTGCTTGCTGTGACATTATCGCGACGGTTCCCAAGGCGCCTGCTGCACTTCTGCTGCTTTCACTTCCGTCTTTATGGGAACCGTCGAGTTGCCTTCTCTAGCGGGGAACTGCTCGGGCCGGCTTTTCTGATGGTGGACTTTGGCCCACTCTTCATGGACATCGTGGTACGAGCCGTTGATTTGGAGCCCGCTCAAATTTGTACGGTGCGCCCAAACACCACTAGGGTACTTTAAAAAAGGTACCTTTGTGGGCAATGGAGGTTTCTTTCTTCCGCACGCCCCAAGCATTCAAGCCTTCGACTCCCTCCTTGTGGGTCTGCCCATCCTTGAGGTTCTCGACCCCTGCTCTAATGGACTCAGCTTTGCGTCCATCCCAGATGGAGGATGTCTCACCCGTGAGGCGTCTTTTTGACTGGGAGGACAAGGAATGACGGGATCTGATCTGTCCCAACTCCTTGCCACTGGAGTTGGGGGAGAAAGAGATTGTCTTCTTCCCAGCGTACGCATACTCCGGGTTCGTCCCTCCTGTTTCCTCCTTCCTAGTAACACTCCTGGAAGTCCTTGGGCTCCAGCTTCATCACCTGTCGCCGAACTCTCTGGTGGTGGCGGTGGTGTTCTCGCATTTCTGCGAGATGTTCGTCGGGGTGTGCCCATGTGTGTCAGTGTTCCGGCAGTTCTTCGTGCTGAGGTGGACCGAGAAGAAGAACAAAGACAACTTCCTCAGCGGTTTTTGCTTCCAGCATCGGGCCAAAAACCCCTTTAAGTACATTACTCCCCTCTCCTCGCCGAAGTGGCCCGGCTGGAGGATCGACTGGGTGGTCGTACATGATGACGCCCACATTCGCATGGTCCTGCCCACTGGCTGGTCAGCGATTAGGAAGGTGGTCTGGGAGGAACGCCTAGAGCTTGAGGCGGCGTACAGGCTGATGATGGAGAGGATCCGATTCCTAGCGGACCACGGCCTGTCGGAGCTATCGGTGATGGTCGACTTCGTTCGTCGCCATTTGGCCCCTCTCCAGCACCGTTGCCACCTTGCATGGCTCTAATTCGGGCTCCAACATGGTACTAGGTTGCTGAGGGGTCGCGACACGGAGATGACCCTGCAGGAGGTGTTTGATGCAATGTCCAAGGCGTGCGACGACCTGCTGTCGGACGACGTCTTCAACCTTTCGCAGGCTTGCCTTCCGCTTTGCACGGATCGAACCCGCCGGATGAAGGTTCTAAAGGAGATGCCCAACCTGTACGCGATTGGTCTTGCGCCGCAGCAGGTTGGCGATGAGAGCTGGGGCCTGGCCATCGTCGACTCTTTGGAGGAGTCTGTACCTTCTTAAGGTTCTGAAGCCTCCAGGGCGGAGGAGGCGCCCACTACTGGGGGGAAGGGCAAGGCGCTTGTCCCTGGCATAGGTAAGGGGAAGGCACCGGTCCCTGACGTAGGCAAGGGGATTGCCTGGTGGTCGTAGTCGTGAAGGAGAAACGCCCTTGGTTGCCACTGAGGGCATCGACGCAGGTGGCCTTTGCTCCAAGTTAGCGTCCACCGGTGCGCCCCTCTTCGGTAATGGGCATCGGCGATTCTTCGTGGGGAGGTTCTGCCCGTCAAGCGGCGGCTCCGCTGTCGTCGGCGGTCGACGCGTCATCCAGCATCCCCGTCACCTGCGTGGTCCAGGGCGCCATAGGGGACTCCGGCATCATCACACTTACAGAGCCTTAGGCAAAAGGCCTCGAGCCGACGTCGTCAGCAGCTCGGGAGGTGGCTCTGTCGGGGTTGGTGGAAGCACACCAGCGTAGTGTGGCGGCACTGCTGGTGGTTTTGGCGTGCCCTGTTGGGATGGCATCGTCTGTTACACCATCGCCAGGGCCCGCAGCTTCAGGGTCGCCGAAAGTGGAGGCTCACTGGAGCTTCTGGGGACGTCGGTAAGGCATTCTTACCAACGCTTGTTCTATTATTTCGCATACCTTTGTTGATTGGTCAGGGCTTGATCTCGATATGTAGGGCTACATCAGCTGTTGTGAGGCCCTTACCGCCAGGGGTAGTGCCCGAGGTCATTTTGAAGGTGGCCGAGGATGCTACGACTGTGCTGGCCGGGCAGTCTGCCAAGCTTGTCCAGGGGCGCGCTGTTCTGGTGTTTGTGTCTGGTGTGGGTGCTGAAGCATCTCCGACTGCATCTCCAGCTGCCGCGTCAGAGGCACCTACAACCGTCGGACCAGAGGCACCTCCAGCCGTCGTGGCAGAGGCACCCCCGGCCGTCGTGGCGGAGGCCATGTCGGAGCCGACTCCGGGGGTCAAAGGTCTGACCTCCACTGCTGCTGATTTGGAGGGCGGCTCTCTGAGCGATGGTGGCTCTGTTGCTTCAGGTGGCACTGCAACTCCTGCTCAGTCTCCAGGGGCAAGATCCCCATTGCTTGTGGCCTAGCCTTCACCGCTACAGGAGGAAGAGGTCTCTGAGATGATCACCGAACGGCTTTTCCTGACTTTGGCGCAGCCAGAGCGCCTCTCTGACGTCATGGACTTGATGCAATCCAGTATCCTTTAGGTGCAATCCAACCTCCATCGGGCGCAAGAGGATCTTGCCGCGGAGTGGGAGAAGCTGCGTGCCGAGGGCGAGCACCTCCGAGGCTGGGAGGGTCTCCTAAGCTCTAGGATCGTCGAGGTGAAGGCGAAGTACCAGAAGGAGAGCAAGGAACTGGAGGTGAGGCACCACTTGGTGAGGGCCTCAGACTCCTTGACCTAGAAGATTATGTCCGACACCAAGGCAGCCAACAACGCTGCTGACGCCCGCTTGCACGCTCTTGCTACTGATCGAGAGGCTCTGAGTCGCCAAGAAGCCGTCGATGCCAAGAGGGAAGTTGTTGTCGTCGAACAAGAGGTGGCAGCGCATGCGATGATGGCCCGAGCTGAGGCTGATCGGGACAGACTGTAGTCCCGCCTCGAAGACCTTGAACTCCGGGAGAGCAATTTGGCGCGCAATCGGGCGCAACACCTAGTCGTAGCGCAGTTCAGTCGGGGCTGAGGCTGGTAGCTTGTTTTTTGTATTCGGGGTTCACCCCCCCCCCTTTTGTAAAGAATTCCTTAATGAATTCGAATTTGTGTTCGGCTTCTTGCATTATCACTGTGCTTCTCAATTGTTGCTCTGAGTCCTTAGCTGCGTAAGGGTTTGCAGAACCTTTGTTGAGCTCGTTGGTTTCTCAGGGCCAACAGTTTGCACAATTGATATGGCCGAAGCATCGTCCGTTGATTTTCTGCATGTGGATACCCTTAGAGGCCCCTTGGTAGATGTGGTTAGTTGGCTAATCACGTCTACCACTTGATTGCAGAATGTCTTGAACTGGCCTCTGTGGAGTGGGGGGGGTTGGAGTGTCGTAGCACCATCATTTGCAGGAGTTGGATGCTCTGACGTCGTCCACCATCGTCGTATAGTCGTCAACGGCAGGCCCCTTGGGAGGTGCCAGAGCTGGGCGCTCTGGCATCGCCCACCGTCGTCTTGAGTCGTGGACGGCAGGTCCCTTGGGGGGTGCTGGAGCTGGGTGCTCCAGCGTCGTCCACCATTTTCATGTAGACGTCGATGGCAGGCCCCTAGTTTACAGGCTATCGCAAGGGAACCCTGTTAGCAACAAGAGCGGGGCAGGAGCGTTTACTCACTTATCCGTGCTTGGTGTTGTCATTGACGTTCTGGGACATCCACGGCAGGCCCCTTGGGAGGTGCCAGAGCTGGATGCTCCGGCGTCGCCCACCATCATCGTAGAGATGTCGACGGCAAGCCCCTTGGGAAGTGTCGGAGCTGGATGCTACAGCGTCATCCACCATCATTATGGAGGCGTCCGCAGCAGGCCCCTTGGAAGGTTCTGGAGCTGGATGCTTCAGCGTCGTCCACCATCGTTAGTGAGACGTTGACAACAGGCCCTTGGTTTACAGGCTATCGCAAGGGAACCCTATTAGCAAGAAGAGAGGGGCAGAAGAGTTTACTCACTTATCCGTGCTTGGTGCAGTCGTTAACATTCTGGGTCATCAACGGCAGGCCCCTTGGGGGGTTCTAGAGCTGGATGCTCCGGCATTGTCCACCATCATCGTAGAGACGTCATCGGCAAGCCCCTTGGGAAGTGCCGGAGCTGGATGCTCCGGCGTCATCCACCATCGTCGTGGAGGCGTCGATGGCAGGCCCCTGGTTTACAGCCTATCGCAAGGGAACCCTGTTAGCAACAAGAGCGGGGCAGGAGGGTTTACTCACTTATCCGCTCTTAGTGCTTTTGTTAACGTTCTGGGACGTCGATGGCAGGCACCTTGGGGGGTGCCAGAGCTGGATGCTCTAGGGTCATCCACCATCATCGTACAGATGTCGACGGTAGGCCCCTTGGAAGGTGCCGAAGCTGGATGCTCCAGCGTCATCCACCATCATCGTGGAGGCGTCGATGGCAGGCCCATTGGGAGGTGCTGGAGTTGGATGCTCTAGTGTCCTCCACGACGTCGACGGCAGGCCCCTGGTTTATAGGCTATCGCAAGGGAACCCTGTTAGAAACAAGAGCGGGGCAACAGAGTTTACTCACTTATCCTCGCTTGGTGCTGTTGTTAACATTCTGGGATTTCGTCGGCAGGCCCCTTGGGGAGTTCCGGAGCTATATGCTCTGGCATCGTCCACCATCATCGTAGAGACGTCGACAGAAGGCCCCTTGGGAGGTGCTGGAGCTGGATGCTCTGGTGTCATCCACCATTGCCGTGGAGGCGTCGACGGCAGGCCCCTTGGGAGGTGTCGGAGCTGGATGCTCGGGCATCACCCACCATCATCGTGCAGACACCGACGGTAGGCCCCTAGTCTATAGGCTATCGCAAGGGAACCCTGTTAGCAACAAGAGTGGGACAGGAGAGTTTACATACTTATCTGCGCTTGGTGCTGTCGTTAACGTTCTAGGACGTTGACGATAGGCCCCTTGGGGGGTGCCGAAGCTAGATGCTCCAGTGTCGTCCACCATCATCGTAGAGATGTCGATGACAGGCCCCTTGGGAGGTGTTGGAGATGGATGCTTCGGCTTCATCCACCGTCATTGTGGAGGCATCGACGACAGGCCCCTGGTTTATAGGCTATCGCAAGGGAACCTTGTTAGCAACAAGAGTGGGGCAGGAGAGTTTACTCACTTATCCGCACTTGGTGCTGTCGTTAACATTCTGGGACATCGACAGCAGGCCCCTTGGGGGTGTCAGAGCTACATGTTATGTCGTCGTCCACCATCGTCGTAGAGACGTCGACAGCAAGCCCCTTGGGAGGTGCCGGAGGTGGATGCTCCGGCGTCATCCACCATCATCGTTGAGGCGTCGATGGCAGGCCCTTGGTTTATAGGCTATGGCAAGGGAACCCTGTTAGCAACAAGAGCGGGGCAGGAGAGTTTACTCACTTATCTGCGCTTGGTATTTTCATTGGCGTTCTGGAACATCGACGGCAAGCCCCTTGTGAGGTGTCGGAGCTGGATGCTTTGGCGCCGTCCACCATCATCGTAGAGTTGTCGTCGGGAAGGTCCTTGGGAGGTGTCGGGGCAGGCTGTTCTGCACATATGATAGAAGCAAGGTGGACTAGTTTGCTCGTTGATTTACTTGTAGCTCTCCCTTAGCTCTGTCATGCGTTACTGTCCTGGGCTGATTCGCGGGGCCTGAGTAATTCAGTGCGTTGGTGCTTCGGGGCCCGGCTCCTGTCGTCCTCAGGGTGTGAGCTTTCTGGCTCTCAATACTTGGTTGTAGTGCTGGGAGGTAGGGTGTGTAGGCCTAGGGTACAGTACCAGGCTAAGCAGTTTACACCCCCTGGACCTTCTGCTCGGCACAGACCTTTCCTAGGGAACCTTCTGGCGCCACAGGGCACTAATGACAAGAGGGGCCAGAAGAACCCCTCATACATCGCAGGTACCTCAAGCAGACCCGCCTGCATTAGGATTGCATGACTCCTTCATGGGTGAGTTATAGAGTGTACAATCGCGCATATAAAATAATACGCAATAAACGAGTCTTATGTGGCATGTTCATTAACTTAATGCGTAAGTAAATGGACAAAGTTTTCAAGAAGCCTTTAAGTAAAACGGTCATTTTTTAAGAGGAGTTCGTAGGGGGAGACAGGCTTTTACAAAAGAGGGCAACGGCTTGCCTCCGGATGATGAGGAAGGCAGGGTGCACAGGCTTTAGAGTTCAGAACCAAGCTAAGTCGGCTGCACACTCTGTTCCTGACCCTTCGGGTGCTTGGTTGTCCTTACTGCTGCTCCTAAGCCCTACGAAATCCTTTACACTGTTCTACTAAGACTAGTATTTACAATAGGGGTGCCCGCATCTCCATGAGTAGCTGTGATGGTTGGCGGGCAACCTTGCTGTCAATAGCTACTTAGAGGAGCGATGAGCGAGCATCCTTATTTCCTGCCTTGACCGCCCATCTTGCAAGTGGTTCGAGCAGAGCTGGGACTGGGCTTGGCAGCTTTCACGGAGGTGTCGATGCTGCTGGAGGGCTGCAGCTGAGGTATGGCGGGTGATCTGCACCGTCGTGAGCTTTGCGGAGGTCGACTTGATCCAGGGCCGATCGGGATAGGTGTTGGGTCCGCCTTGAGTACCTGGATCTGCTCCAAGGCTAACACTGCAGCGGTGCGATCTCTGCGTATCCCAAGGACGCCGGAGGTGGTTGGCATCTTCAGGATGAGGTAACCGTAGTGGGCTACAGCCATGAAGTGGTACAGGGCAGTCCTGTCGATGATGGCGTTGAAGGGGAGGCTGACATCAGCAACGTCAAAGAGGATGATCCCCGTCCTGTAGTTGTCAGGTGTCCCGAAGGTCACCCACATGTGGATGTTGCCGTACGGGATGATGCTCCCAGGTCCCACCCCCGAAAATGGGCTCGAGGGGGCCAGCTTGGACACTGGGATCTGCAGCTATTTGAAGGCTACACGGCTGAGGAGGTTGAGGCCGGCCCCGCCATCTATCAAGATGTAGTGAAGCTTGACATTGGCTATGGTGGGGGAGACTAGGAGAGGTAGGACCCCTACCCCGGCCATGTTCTTGGGGCAGTCAGAGGCGTCAAAGCTAATCGGCGTCTCCTTCCAGTGGTGGTGCTGCACTGGAGTGGGTACAGGGGCTATCGAAGCCACCGCACGACAAAGGGTCTTGACCGCATTTCGGGACGCGGGATCCCAAGACCCTCCGAAGATGACGTGTAGGGTCTTGCGACGCTCGTTGTCGCTGCTGGCGTCGGAGTCCTCATCTTGGTGGACCACTTTGACAGCCCGCTCTTGCTTCTGTACTCCATCTCCTCGTCATTTTCGACCTTGGGTTTGACCTTCTGCTAGCCCTCCCGTTGGCGGAAGGGGGCGCCATTCGAGCGCTGCTGCGCCCGCTCTTGGTAGCGTTCGGCACACCTTTTTATCTCCCAGCACTCGCTCGCGGTGTGTTTGCGAGTCTTGTGCACCAGGCAGGGCTCGACTTCTTCATCAGTGGCAGGTGGCTAACGAGGGTGTTTCTTCGGGCGTGGGGGTTTGCCTCCTCCGATTGCGGCTACTGCCGCAATGGGGGATCCATGCAGCGGCTTGTTCTGGCCGCCACACCGGTTCCTGTTCTTCTTTTTGCCGCTACTAGGAGTAGTGGCTCCTTCTCCAGTCTGGTTGGCCCCGCTGCTCCAGGGGTAGGCTGAGTGTGCCAGTCGCGGCCTTCTGTCGCCCTGGCACACCGATCGGCCATGGAGAAGAGCTCGGAGACGTCTTGCACGTTGTGCGTAGCTAACTTCTCGAGCATCTTGCGGTCATGCACTCTGTGGCGAAATGCCACTATGACACAGAGGCATTTGGGATGTTGGGAATGGAGTTGCGTACCTGGGAGAAATGCTGGATGAATGATTGGAGCATCTCCTTGGGTTGCTGTCGCACGACGTGGAGGTCAAGCTCAGTGCCGAGGCGCGTGTAGGAGCTACCGAAGTTCGCCGTGAACTGCCAGCACAACTCATCCCAAGAGGTTATAGACTCCTCAGGAAGGTTCATCGGCCACGAGCGGGCTGATCCAGTGAGGGTGATTGGGAAGTAGTTCGCCAGTTTGGTCTCATCCGCTCCTGCAGCAAGGAGCGTCGTGGTGTAGATCTGTAGGAACTCCGTCGGGTTGATGCTTCCGTCGAATCTCTCTGGGATATGTGGCCGGAACTTGCATGGCCACATTGCGCAGCGGAGGTGCGGAGCCAACGTCAAGCAGCCTCCCACGGGCCTCGTCGGAGAGGCAAATGGGACAGCATACCCCAAGGGGGTCTGCTGTACGACGTGTGGAACTTGTTGGACTTGCGGTTGTGGCACTGGTTGTGCCATGCATTGCTGCAACGGTACTGGCTGCACCTAGTACTGTTGATGCACATCCTGCTGCACCGAGTACTATAGGGGAGCTGTCGATCCGACATACTCCTGGTCAGGTGGCGGAGAGTTTACCTGCGGTGCACCTTGGACGGAGGACACGTCGTGAACAGGGCATTGAGGGCTATATTCGTCATTGAGGTTGCGCAGACTCTCTCGCTGCCACTCGATGATGACACGGGTGTCCATGTGAGCATGACGACGGTCAAGCTCAGCCCTGAGGTCCTCCGTGGGGAGCCGGCCAACGCTTTGTAGGCTTGCAGGAGCGGGAGTTGGCAGGGTGACGGTCGATGGATTGCGTGCATGACAGCGACAGGAAGTGCCTTCCCCTGTTGGGGGAGTTGATGGTTGTGACGACGAGGTGGTCGATGTCTTGGACCCACTGTTGAGCCGCCCCCTGAGAGGCGTTCAGCGACTGTGGGTGGTGGAGGAGAGATCTGGCCACCGCCAAAGCACTCTTCAGGCTTGCTCTTGTGGCTGCCGGTGGAGCCAACTGTATTGGGGCATGTCCCGACGTGCCATTTTGGCCAGCCGTACCTGCAAGGGGTCGAGACGGACCAGGGAGTGTCGCTCGAGCGACGGATCTGGTCACCGGACGACGGTCGCGAAAACCGCCTTCCACGGGC
This sequence comes from Tuctoria greenei, assembly GCA_036927565.1. Taxonomy (NCBI): domain Eukaryota; kingdom Viridiplantae; phylum Streptophyta; class Magnoliopsida; order Poales; family Poaceae; genus Tuctoria; species Tuctoria greenei. Next base: position 203,098,908 of record JAYESD010000004.1, read on the forward strand.
CTGATGAACACCATGGTGGTGAAATTTCTACCACTTTTTTGAGGGAAAAGCCCCTACCTGGCGCGCCAAATGTCGAAGTGTTAATGCGACACTTCTTTCGGATCTGCTAAGGAGTGGCCCGCGGAGATTCTTGTTCGGCGGGGCTTAGGCCTCAAACTAGTGTTCTAGCGGAAGAGTATGAGACACGGTGGTTTTTACGTGGTTCGGGCCGCAAGGAGTGTAACGCCCTACTCCACGGAGGATTGTATTGCTGGTGAGTGTGTATGCATGTGTGTGTATCGGGGATTCTGAGTCTGGTCTTTGTATTGGTGGCGGTCCAGGCCTTTTATAGTCAAGGTCGGACACCTTACAAGTGGGGTCCCGAGGCCCGACAGGTGGTCCCGGGGCGATCTTATCCTAAACATCTAAGGCTTCTTCTGTAAGCTTGCTCTTACCGCTGACGTGAGGACATGCCGTCTTGCCGCTTGGGTCATCAGTAGCCCATGCGCCGTTGCTGACATTGGCAGGGAATGTCCCATCCAACTGTCTCTGGCGCCGTAAGCTACCCACTTGGCGGAGTGGAATAGGCCTGCGACACCTTGACTATAATGCGATTAGTCGTCGCGACACCTGACATTAGGCGTGCGCCGCGCCATGCGTCTGGGGAAGCCGCGTATCTTCAAGGCTTGATGGAGACAAGGCGCACTGCCCTCTTAACTTCCCCACTATCTTCTCAAGGCAAGTGGACTGACCATGCAGTCACTAGGGAGCTCTCCGCCATGGTGGAGGCCACGCCCTTCTTGCGGGCCACGTGGCAGCTCGGGAGCTCACCTCCGTGGGGGAGGCCAGGTCTCGCCCCGCGGGCCACGTGGCAGCTCGGTTGCTCGCCTTCGTTGGGGAGATCGAGTCTCGACTTTGTGGGCCATGTGGCAGCTTGGGAGCTTACCTCTATGGAGGAGGTCGGGTCCCGCCCTCCCGAACATGTGGCTGTCGGGGAGCTTGTCGTCGAGGCGGAGCTGAGCTCCCCCTTTTAGATGTCTTGTGGGCACCCTGGACTTCCCATCTAAGGCCGGTGGGTCCGGGTTTCTTTGAACACGTGTCTCCCTCGGACCCTATCCCTGCTGGGAGGCGAGGTACCTAGGCGGCTCTAGCTTGTGCGCGAGGGTACCCGGTATGTCGGGTACCGACAGTCATTATTATCAATTCTCATCATTAAAGTGTTCAATAGTTCAAAATTAAGTAATATGGCTATTTCCCAAACCCAATTGAGTATAGTGAAGCAAAAAGTGTAAAATACCCTTCTCGACTATCTACATTGTGTTCAAGCGACAAGGGTGATCATACAAAGCTAGTAAAACAATTGGGTTTCTCCATCAATTGACACAAGCATGCAATTTTGCAAAAAAAAACATTTAAAAACCTAGATCAAAATGATCAAGGACACTTGCCTTGCTCCTGAGCTTGGTTTGGATCGAAGCCTTCGAAACTCCAGTTCTGCAGATCCTTGAGAGCACTCTCTACAGTGAGACCTTCTATTCCACGCGACAAACATGCAAAACAAACATTACACTTAATAAATGCTCACATATTATTCAATATGCCATGATATGCATGATTAATGCAATTGTGAAGTAAAACTAGTTAATGAGTTGCTATTAATGTTTTCCAACTAGTTAAAATGGTTTCTAACAAGTTTGAACAAGTTTGGAATTGATTTGAGTAAATTTGGATTTAATTCAGCCTGAACCAGATTCACACACCGAACAAGTCCGGTATAGGGGCTGGACAAGTACGCCCTATACAAAACTACAATTTAGGGTTTTCTGATCAGCGGGGTTTTAAGGTTAGATTCTCGTGGAAACTTGAATGTGGAGGGTGTACCGTGTGCCTAGAGATCCAAAGGTCCAAGATTGGATGCAAAGCTTGAATCTTGACATCTAGGGCTTGATGAAGATGAGTTAGTGAGGGTTTGGTGATGAAGAACGTCAATTGTCGAAAAGTTGATGAAGATTGTGCTTGATCGATTCCTTCTCCCTCTTCTCCTCCGTCTCCTTGCTTCTGGACCTCTTCTTGACGATGGCACAAGGCAAAAGATGGCAGCGAGGGTTTTCCAACTTGGTGGAGAGGTGAGGGGGTATTGGGTTGTTTATAGGGTTGAGAGATACGGTTTTGGTGTGGATTCCAAGTGATTTTCGGTGGGGGACGAGTAGGGGCCGAGGTGGGGTCCACTTGGGCTCCTCTAAGGTTGGGCACGAAGTTATTGAGCCCAATTAAGGCAATTACCCAATAACCAATCGTGGAAGAATATTAGAATCCGAGTTGAATTCAGTAGGTCAGACTAGTCCCTATGGGGGATCGAACAAGTCTGTTTTGGAACAGAGGCTACAGCGGACTAGTCCGGTGTATAAGGTCGAACAAGTCCGGGGTTGCAGAATAAAACGCTTCCGGACTAAAATTCAACAAGGAACGGTCTAGTCCGCTTGGACCACGGACAAGTCCAGACAACATCAAAGACCAAACTGGACTAGTCTGTACATTGGGCCGGACATGTCCGGCTCTGAAGGAAATTGAAATTTCTGAATGAAAATAGGGTCACCGGACTAGTCCGGGGTTATGGCCAGACAAGTCCGCACCCTAACAGAAATAATTTGCTGATTTGGCCTAAATTCATTTTAATCTTGTTTCACTTTATTTTGCTTAATGGTATACATGTATGAGGATGTATGCAATGCATTGTGCATGAAAATTAGGGTGTTACAAGGGGTCTATACTCCTGAGTTGAAGATGTTTCTAATCTTTCCGCAATAAGAACCATGCTGACAACCTGTGTAGTGGCAGCAATGTAAAGCAGAAGAGGCTCGCCATGTTGTGGACATACCATGATGGGTAGTGTGTTGAGGAGCTACTTGAGTTCTTGGAATGCCTTCTATGCTTCTTCAAACTAATGGAATGATTCGTTCTTCCTCAACAATTTGAAGAAGGGAAGTGCCCGCTTTGCCAACCTTGGGATGAACTGACTGAGCGAAGCTAGATATCCTGTAAGCTTCTAGACATCCTTGACACGGGCTGGAGGCCGCATCTTTTTGATGGCTTTGATCTTGGCTGGATTCGCCTCAATTCCTCAGTGAGTCACCAAGAAGCTTTCCGGAGCTAACCCCAAAGACACACTTGTCCAGGTTGAGCTTCGTGTGTGTCAAACGCAACTTGTCGAAGACGGATTGAAGATTGTTGAGGAGTGAGTCTTTGTTCTTCACCTTGACAGTGATTTCATTGACGTAGACTTCCACCAGGTCTCTAATCAACTCCCCAAAAGTTTTGTACATGGCTCGCACAAAAGTAGAGGCAGCATTCTTAAGACCAAAAGGCATGGCAGTATAACAATATAACTCATCTACTATGATGAAGGAAGTATGCTCTTCATCCTCCTTAGACATTGGAATTTGATTATATCCAGGATAAGCATCTAGGAAACACAATATTTCACACCCGGAGGTAGAATCCACTATTTGATCTATTCTTGGTAGTGGAAAAGGGTCTTTTGGACATGCCACATTCAAAGTGGTGTAGTAGATGCACATCCAAAGCTTCCCGGCCTTTGGCACAACGACTGGGTTTGCCAGCAATCGTGGATGATGAACCTCTCGGATGAATCCAGCGTCAAGCAGCTTTTTGACTTCTTCTCTGATGAAGTTTTGCCGCTCAATAGATTGCTTCTAGAGCTTCTGTTGTTTAGGTCGTGCATCGAGGTATAACTTCATATGTTGCTCGATCACCTCCCTAGGGATCCCAGACATTTATGACGGTTGCCGTACAAACACGTCAACATTTGCTTGGAGGAAAGTGACGAGCGCTAGTTCCTATTTGTCACTCAGACCTCCCGATATACGAGTGGTCTGGGTAGCATCAGAACCAATTGGGATGACTTGGACAGGAATGTCGGTGTTGCCGCTTGGTTGCACACGAGGTGCAGAGGATGAGCCGCGCTGGCGCGAGCTTGGTGGTTGTTGAGTAGGTTGCTCCTTGCCGGATTCCTCTTCTTGCGTTGTTACAAGCGCATGAAGTTCTTTTGGCGCAGTAACTTTAGCAGTGCGATCTCCACGGATTCGGGGGACGCCTGATGGAGTTGGCATCCTTAACACGAGGTAACTGTAGTGTACCACATCCATAAACCTATAAAGGGCTGGCCTGCCTAGGATCACGTTGAAGGGGAGATTTATGTGTGCCACATCAAACACCAACTTCTCGGACCTATAGTTGTCCCGTGTCCCAAAAGTCACTAGGAGAGTAACTGACTCGAGAGGTGTTATGGCTCCTGGACCTACTTCAGAGAATTGGCATGAGGGTCTAAGGTCTGAGAGATTGAGTTGGAGCTTCACAAAAGCTGCGAAGCTGAGGAGGTTGAGCATCGCGCCTCCATCCACCAGTACATAGTAGAGCTGGATATTGTTAATAGTCGGGGAGACCATTACGGACAATTGTACAACTCCCGCCATGTTTTTCAGACAATTTAAAACATCGAAAGTATGGAAATATGCATCCACTTCTGATGGCGTTTTGCTTTGGCAGTAGGAGCAGCGGCAACCATCTCTCAACACATAGTCTTCAGAATGCGCCGGGGTGATGTCCTAGGACCTTCCATACATCATATGGAGAGTCTTCCGATACTCATTATCAGAGATGTAAGAGTCTTCGGCGAAGGTGTTGTAGAATGCCTTTAACTCCTTCTTGGCGTCTTGGAAGCCTAGCTCCCAATCAGATGGAGCTTCTTCACTGACTTTCTGCTTCCCTTCCCACTAGTGGAAAGGGGTCTCGTCTTGACGCTTGCTGTTGCATTCAACAAGCCTCTTGACCTCACAACAGTCTTCAAGATTGTGGCTTGTAGATTTATGAATCAGACACCACATCTTTTCACCGTCCTCAGACGATGGTCAAGGTCACTTGTCGGGGCGTGGTCCCCGACCATCAGGTGTTGCGGCAGCGGCAGCAGTAGGTGTACCGGCAAGTGACTTCTTCTTGCCACTTGACTTCTTCTTCTATTTGCCACTATTGTCGGTAGTAGCTCCGGCCTTGGAGGTGGACTGACTAGCCTCTGCAGCAGGTTTGGAGTGCATCTCATGGCCCTTCGCAGCTCTAGCGTATTTGTCAGCTAGGCTGAAGAGTTCCGTGACACTGCTGACATCCTTGGTTGTCAGCTTCTCCAGCATCTTCTTGTCTCTAACTCCCTGTCAGAATGAAACCACGATAGAAGCGTTTGATATAAAAGGAATATTATTCCATACCTGAGAGAATTGATGGATGAATGATCGCAGTGACTCTCCCAACTTCTGTTGTACGGCAACAGGTCCAGCTTGGTGCCAGGTCGGGTGTAGGAGCTCCCGAAGTTGGCGGTGAACTAGCGAGATAGTTCCCCCCAAGTATAGATGGAGTTGTGAGGTAAGCTCAAACACCAGGACCTTGCAGTCCCAGTTAGAGCCAGAGGAAAGTAATTGGCCATGACAGCCTCATTACCTCCAGCCGCGAGGATGACGCTGGAGTAGATATGAAGAAACTCGACAGGGTTGACTGTCCCGTCGTATTTCTTTGGTAGATGAGGCCAAAACCTTGGTTGCCACTCGACCATGTGGAGATGCATGGCAAAAGCCAAACAGTCGCCCCCAACTCCCAGAGGAAAAGGGTTTTCTCGAGCAACTCACCTCTCACGAGCACGCTCGATGTTGACACGACTGTCCTGCCTCATGTAGCGGCGGTCGAGCTCCGACCGAATGTCTTTAGTCAGGAGCCTCGATGTCATGTGAGTACGACGAGCCTCGAAGGGCAGTGATGTCACTTGCTAGGAGGGCGCATGTTTCTTGAGCTGCGATGCTGGAGGACCAAGTCTACCAGACAAGGTCCTATTTCGAGAAGTTGTCTGCCCTACATGGGGCAAACCTTGGTTGTTGATCACATTAGTTGTGGATGCAACCAAATGCTCAACGTCAGCGCGCCATTGTTCCAGCGTGACCGGAGGAGCTCCTGGTGCTGGAGGACGCTGGAGTAGACTCGTGCTACGTTCAGCGTGTTCTCCGGGTTGTTCGTTGATTCCGTGACCGATGTGAATTCACCATCCTGCTGTCTTGTGTTGGTTGCTGGAGCAGGTGGTGGTGGTGGTACGACGCACGCTAAGACAACAACGTTGGTCGGTTGTTGTACATTGGACGGATTTCCCCAACAGGCTGTACAGCCCGTCCATTGGATGAAGCAGCAGCGGAGTTCACCATCTTGAGATCTTAAGAGCAGCGCCCCCTACCTGGCGCGTCAAACGTCAAAGTGTAGACTAAAACACTTACCCTGATACTACTAAGAAATAGTTCGCTGAGGTTCGTATTCGGTTGGGGCGCTAATCAAGATCAAGAACAAGGGTGAACATAGAGGATTTTATGTGGTTAGGGTCGCCTGAGCGTAATACCCTACTCCACGGGGTGTGTGTTGATTGTTTGATTATGAGTGAGACTGAGATTCGTCTGGAAAGAGTTGTGTGTGTCCTTCTACCGAGCAGTGCAGCCCTTTTATATATCAAGGACTGGCTGTTACAGTATGCGCCATGGCCGACATGTGGTGCCAGCTATAATAAACTGCCCTATACACGATCTATGGTGTTAAGGGTGGTTAATAGCGTGATAACGTGCCTTAACAACAGTGTTACCAGTCTTGATAGTCTTCTAATCGTGTGTCATTAATATAGCATTAATAACGCGTTAACCAGGTCTTGTAACGGCCAATTGATAGCCCTTAAATGTCCGCGCCGTTGGAGATCCCGCAGCCTTCCCGTTGCAGACATAGGTCCGAGTGTGCGACACGTGGCAGCTCTGGAGCTTCCCTCTGCGGGTAGGTGGGTCCGGAGCTACTGTACACATGGCACCATCAGAGCTTCCTCTGTCGGGGAGGCAGGTCCGGCACCCTGGGACTCGTGGCAACACTGGAGCCACCCTAAGGAGGGAGGCAGGACCGGTACTGCGGGACACATGTTGCCCCCGGAAGTCTTCAACACTGGAAGGTGGAACTCCACGCGTCTTCTTCTGGTACGAAGGGATACCTGATATGCAGGTTATCGACACCATCCGTTTGTGGGTGACATGTAGTTGAAAACAGCAATTGGTTCCTAATTTATACCACAAAGTTCTCCAAAAATGACTAAAAAATTTTGCATCACGATCAGGAACAATAATATTTGGCACACCATGTAAACGAGCAATTTTCTTCATAAATAAATAAGCTATGTGTGAAGCATTATCATTCTTATGACAAGGTATAAAGTGTGCCATTTTTGAGAAACGATCAACAACTACGAAAATACTATCCCTCCCCCTCTTAGTCCTAGGCAATCAACAACAACAAAATCCATAGAAATATCCTTCCAAAGTACACTAGGAACAGGAAGAGGAATATAAAGACCATGTGGGTTTAATATTCATTGCATTTGCAAGTTGTTTCAAGTTGGGCAAAACAATTTGACAAAGGGTACAACATGCTTTTAAGCTAACGTAACCCATTTTTGAGTTGTTTTATTTTCCTGATTTAGTACAGGTAGGACAAAATTTGTAAAGAGTTGGAAGGCCTCATCAAGTGCATATCCCTCCATCAATCTTATTTTGAGTTCATGGTGGAGGAATGCTCAAGATGGTGACCCAATAGAGGAGCAAGATGAAACTCATTCAACTCCAACCTCAACATGGCAGAAGACATTGAACATGAAGTCTACACCAAAATTCATGGTTGTGAGTTTCTCACACAACAACCTTCAACCAAGACTACTCTTCAATTGAGGTACAAGTTCAAATTTTCTGTCATTTGAATTGCATTAGGATTGAATGATTTTTGCTTACATTGGTAAGGAAGATTTACACCTTCTCATCATTCAATTCTTATGCATCCTCACGAGAGTAAGTGTTGACATTACTCTTTTCGATTCTTCAAAAAGGAATGTCACTTTACTTGGGAATAAATTTAAACAAGTACCTAGAATTTCATAAGCATTGCTAAAATTGACTTAGACATTTTCTTCCTAGGTAATGCTTATGGAATGACTTAATGGTTGAATTGGTATGCAGCAATCTAGGAATAGTGATGTTCATAATTTTGATTTGTAAATCATTCATGCATGGATCACTAAATTTCAAATTCCTAGGCAAGTAATTAAAAATGTTCAGGGGGTTAAAATTGAGAATCTTGTTTGCCATGACCCAAATGATAAATATTTGCTCTTGTAAAAAAAAAAACTATGATGGTTAAAATTTTTACAAGATCAAGGGACCCATATAGTGTATTTATATCACTTGCATTGCTATGAGTAGGAGCTTTAGAAAATGTTCCACTTGATTTATCCATAAAACCCCACTCCTCGCAATGATTCATATATTGTTCATGGATACACTGAAAATTGGACCTAATTCATCTTTGGTCTTGCTCTTCCCTATACGTACAAATAAAGATTCGGTTACCTAACCCAAAAATTCATTTGTACAAATATCGGGAGCTAACCACCACTCTCTATCATAGAAGAGAAGTTTTCAGGAGTAATATTACTATGCATGCATTTAAAGATCCGATTGTTGGAAATGCAAAGAGGATTCCATTTCAACATATTTTGGCCAAGGAGTAAATTAGGATGGTTGCTACCTATCGGAAATTAAGCTCGAAGGTCAACCATAACTATATAAGGACGGAGGTTTGTCATGGAAACCCTACATATAAGCAACCAATAGGCTGCTACGAATATGTGGGAGCATTATACTCTCGACTATTCTAAGCACTCATTAAAGCTCAAGGGAATTGCCACCATCATTGGGTGTAAGTTATTCCTTTGTGACTAAAAGGTATGATGCACCTTAACTAAGGAATGATAAGATAACATCCAATGTATATTGGGTGCAAGTTGTTCCTATGTGGCTAAATCATATGTTATACCTTAGTCAAGGAACAATAGATCACACCCAACCATGTTGAGTGCACGTCATCCCTTTGTGGTTATAGGTATGTTGTACTTTAGCCAAGGAATAACGGATCGTACTCAACACATGTTGGGTACATGTCACTCCTTTGTAGCTAAAGGGTATCATTACCTTAGCCAAGGAATGACGGATCACACCCAATGCATGAGGGATACAAGTTATTCTTTTATAGCAAGAAGGTATGATACACCTTAGTCAAAGAATGATGGTACACACTCAACGCATGTTGAGTGCACGTCATGCCTTTGTGCTAAGGGTTATTACTACCTTAGTCAAGGAATAACAAGGTACATCCAACCTATAGAAACATTGAAGTGTGGATGAATTACATTGACAACACTCTCCTCGACCACACTCATGAAACCCATGGAAGGCAATCCAACTTCGACACTCAACCCTCCAATGCCAAAGCCATGCTGCAACAAGGTTAGGCCAACCTCATGACCTACATCCGTCGTTAGGGTTTCAGCTCCTATCGTGAACCTTGAAGAACAACAAGATTGGGGAAGGACCCCCACTTGAGGTAACATGTATCACACCCCTTGCATATTTATTTCCATTCACCCATCACCCACCTTGCATCTATAAAATAATTAAAAAATAGAGTAGATCTGCTTTCAAAATAAAATAAAAGATATGTGTTAAGAATGATTTGAAATTCACATAGATGAAATGATGAATAGTTGCTCTATTTTAATTTTCTTAAGTCCCTAGTTTACAACTTACTACTCTCCAAAATATTGCTTTCATTGGCTAGAATTACTTTTGCCTTGATTTAGAAATTGTGGGTAGCAAAAGCTTAATCCAATTCTAAGTTGTTGTGAGATATGATATAGTGATAAGGCTGCTATTCCTAGTTTGAAAGTGAAACTTAGATTTCTGGAGAATTCTAAAAAGATTTAAGTTACTCTAATTTGATTGGAAATACCTACCAAAGCCATATGATACACTACATTGATACACCTTATACATATGCTATTTGTCTTCACATTGAACTTTGTCAAACTAGTATAGACCTATGTGAGATTTCATTCATTACTTTTTGCATTCAAGACTTCACTTGCACATGCTATACTTCTACACTAGAAGTAAGAAAAATCCCATTATACCATACTTCCACAATAAAAAGAGAAACTTCATACCCTTCATGCTTAGTACTCTCTCCAAGTTTATTGCATAAAAAGGGAGTAGAAGACATGTCTACAAGAAAAAAGAAAAAGAAAATGCATGCTTACATCATAAGCATGAGAAAAAAGAGAAAAAGAAAAGTAGTCATGTTTCATCCCTGCAAAATAAGAGAGTCTACATAAAAAGGAGTCATCTCAAATATCCACATCTATTTCCACTCCATCACACATGCACAAGTCTTGAATCAAATAGTTTTGAATTGGTTTCTCATAAGGCTTGCTTTTTTTGACTTAACAATATTATGTGTCACAAACATTCCTACTATGTTCCCTACCAAACTCCACATACAAGCCTTATTTAGTGGTAGGATGAATTTAGGCAAAATGTCGTGGTGATGACATATTTTCACTACACATAAAGGAGAGATTGAGAGAATCAAATTGAGGTACTTATAATCTAAATTGAACTCTCCAGAATTTGAGTGGAACTTGATGTCTAGGGTATGTGTGCTCCATTTGCTGTTCTATCTTTCAACCACCCATGAATAGGAGATGGCATAAGCCCCGTAATGATTTAAGAGCCAAGCCAATTTTTGCAATACTAGGTAGAGTATTTTGTTATGCACATGGTACTTGTGAAAAATAGAATATTGTAGCAACTCCTGATCATCAACCTAAAGTCTTGACCTTGCTCGGGACGAGCAAAAGATAAGCTTGGGGAGTTTGTTGACGGTTGTTATATACCAATTCCACCCGTCAATATAACTTAATTATGTGAAGCAAATATCATTTCTTGCACACATCACCTTTCTATTTAACCTATTTCCACTTGTCCTTGGAGAAATTCGTGCATGTAAGTATTTTATACAGAATTGAAGTGAAACAAAGATATGGATCCTATAAAATATCACTCTAGCCAATCAAGCACTGACATGTGGCACCACATGGATCAAATGGCTCACAAACAAAAGTATCTAAGGCTATACAACAGTGTACACACTATATCAGTCAATGGGACCCACCTGGAGAAAGCGCAAGTTGTTTGGAGCCAGGACCAGGTCGGTCGACCTGGTGGTTCAGCCGACCCCTTCCTAGTGACAAACCAGATCAGCTTCCACGTGTTGGATCCTCCCGGCTTGAAGAAGTCGTTGATGACTGATTCGCGAGCTTTTAGTGGCGGGAACCGACCCTTCTCCACCTATAAGTAGGACAACTCACTTCAACACACACCGCTTGAGCATCATTCTGTTGTATACACTAGTTCTCTTAGTCTTAGTTGTGGCGCCCGGTTCCGAAAAATGAACCAAGCTAACGCATATGTGTGCCCAGGATGTTCATCACACATACACGAGTGCAATCACAAAAGAGTATACAGAAAATTACCACAGAACAAGATTAATTAACCAAATTTTATTACACAAACCAGATTATCCTCGAATACAAGCTCTAATGAATATTTATGACAAGTTTAACTAATGCAGCGGAAATAAACTAATTAAGCAAACTAAACAGCTAGGCAGCATAAGCAATAGGGTACAGCGCAGCTCCAACAACACCACAGGCAAAGCTGACGGTAGACACGGCCTAGAACTCCGCATCATCACCATTAAACTCCCAATCCTGACCTGTAACTGTTGGGGGGGGGGGGGCTGCAAGAGTGAGTACATGTCGCACTCAGCAAGTGTGGAAAGTATGACATGTGGCTTATTCAAATGTCGACAATAATAATGGCTAAGTGCTGAAAAGTACATCAAAACATTTGAAAAGCAATATATTATATGTATATGAATCAAACCCATCATAATCATAAGTAATATCATAATACCAGTCCATAATTCACCATCTTCATCCATAATTCCAGATTTCACCATTTGCCAATAACTATATTAAATACCAGAAATAAATCCATAACCAACCATAACCATAACCATACCAAATACCATCCCAATACCGAGTTACCTCTAATCATGGAAGTTGTCCAGGTGCTCATAACCGGGAGCACGGCTATCATGATAGTTTTATTTAACTCTGCAGAGTTTGTACCACTTTACCCACGTGTTTGTGATTTCATCACCTTTCAGTGACTAAGAACCTCTATTATGCCATCTCACACTTACGTAGGTGTGTGGCCAAGAGATCACAAAATAGCTTTTACAAAGGGATTACTAGCCTATTTAGACCCCACTGAGGTTTCACCGGTGGTGATGCCTCCAACTGAGCACATCTTCAACCAAGGGCCCCCTCTTGAGCCATTCGCATCCCAGGGTAGTCCCACCAATCATCAACAAACCCAATCCGACTACCCCTTCCCCGAGCATCCTTAATGGTCCAAATAGCACTGGCAAAGCCCTAATTAATCAGCTACGCCACACCCATACTTGGCCTCGTGGTGGCACTGTAATCCTGGCTTATTCTCGCATGAACCAGTCCTTAGATCTAAAGCAAGCAAACCACCATAACATCCAACCCATCCACATACCAGGCTTGCTTAGATCACCCATTACCATATCATATTGACCAGTTCACATTAACCAAAATATCATTAATGCATAATTAAATGTGTAGTGTAGTCTTCCCATCCCCATTTGTTTAAGCGAAGCAAAAGGTAAAAAGCCCTTCCCGACTCTCTACCATAATTCTAGGTGACAAGGGTGGGTAAACAATTCTAGTGAACTTCCTATCATAGGATTCCCATCAAATTGACACAAGCATGCAATTTTGCAAACAAAACATTTATTTTAAAACAGGGTCAATATGCTTCAAGGACACTTGCCTTGCTCTTGATGTTGATTAGGGTCAAAGCCTTCAAACTCTTGGTATTGTAGATCCTCCGTGGCACTCTCTAGGCAAATCCGTCTAATCCACACAATAAACATACAAGACGAGAAACACAATCAAAGAGTGCACAAATATTACTCAATATGACATGACATGCATGATTAATGCAAATGCAAGGTAGATCTTGTTACTAGATTGCTTTTAATGATAACTAAATAGTTCTAATAGCTTTTAACAAGTTTATACAGGTTTGGAGTTGATTAGGTCAAATTTTAGAATTAATTCAACACAATTTAACCAGAAAGATCGGACTAGTCTGCTAGAGACCGGACAAGTCCGCCCTCTGCGAGATCAGCAGATTAGGGTTTTCTAGATCGACATAAATTCGGAGATTAGGGGTTGAATTCACGTAAAGAAAAGAGAATAGAAGGTATACCAGGTGTTTAGGACTCCAATGAATCAAGAAACTTGGAGGTAACACTTGGATCTTGATGATCTAGGGTTGGTGATGAACTTGGGGATGAATTGGTGGTGAAGAACGAAACTTGGTGGAGATCTTGATCCTCTTTCGTTTCCTCCTCTTCTTCTTCTTGCTTGGGATCTTCTCCTCCCTCCTTGATGGTGGCTCCCCACGAACTAGGGTTTGGGTGGGTGGAAAAGTGGAAAATAGATGTTAATCCAAGGGGTGGGGCTGTTTATATAGAGGTGGGGGCTAGGGTTAGATGGATTTTGAGTTTTGGGATGAGTGGAGGCCGGTTTAGAGTCCCACATGGGCTCTAAAAGAGTTAGACACGACGTCCCTAGGCCCACTTAACGTGAAACCCAAGAAACAAGTCATAAAACAAAAGATCAACTCGGAGTTGCGAAATATCGGACAAGTCCGAAAAGGACCAGACTAGTCCGAAGTCGTCCAGAGAGAAAATCGGACAAGTCTGGCCAAAAATCGGACAAGTCCGACTTTAAACAGAGAGGAAATTGGACAAGTCCGCTGGAACACCGGATTAGTCCGGAAAAGTCCAAGGACTTAGCAATTTTTCAAGGATTCTTGGAATATCGGACTAGTCTGCACAAAATCGGACAAGTCCGAAGGTTTCTAGAGGCAAAATCAGACTAGTCCGCAGCAAAAATGGACAAGTCCATTTTTAGTCAGAGAGAAATCGGACTAGTCCTCAGCAAAATCGGACTAGTCCGCACTTTCCTGCATTTTAAGTGCGGTTTTGTTCCAAATCAATTTTAAATGCTCCGGATCAAATTTAATCTCATTCCTCTTTATGTGGGTTAATGTTAAACATGTATATGAGTGTATGTAGGGCATGATGCATGAAAATTAGGGTGTTACAAACCTACCCCCCTTAAAATGAATCTCGCCCTCGAGATTCGACGTGGAAGAGAAGAGATAGGGAAATTTCTTCTGGAGATCATCCTCCAATTCCAACGTTGCTTCTTTTTCGGTGTGGTGCTTCCATTGAACTTTATACCATCTAATAACCTTGTTCCTTGTGACTCTCTCCTTGGTTTCCAAGATCTTGACCGGTTGCTCGGCATAAGTCAAATCTTCCTCTAATTCCAATCCTTCCGGTACTCTCAAGCACTTCCTGAGCTGGGAAACATGAAAGACATCATGTACGTCCGAAAGATGAGCTGGCATCTCCGACTTATACGCTACTTCTCCTCTTTTGTCCAAAATCTTGAATGGTCCAATATAACGAGGTGCTAGATTTCCTCTTATGATAAACCTCTTATGACCCCTCATTGGTGACACCTTGAGGTAAACAAAATCTCCCACTTCAAAGGTTAGTTTCCTTCTCCTATTGTCCGCATAGCCTTTTTGCCTTGATTGGGCAGCCCTCAAGTTTTCACAAATTATTTGGACTTGTTTTTTGGCTTCTTGCAACACGTCCGGACCAAATACTTGAGTTTCTCCTGCCTCATTCTAGACTAAAGGTGTCCTACACTTCCTCCCATAAAATGCTTCATAAGGTGACATCTTCAAACTTGCTTGGTAACTATTGTTGTATGAAAATTCTGCGTATGGCAAGCTTTTGTCCCAACTTTTCCCATGCTTCAAAGCACAAGCTCTTAGCATGTCCTCCAAAATCTGATTGGTCCTTTCGGTTTGTCCATCCGTTTGAGGATGATATGCTGAACTAAAATTCAACCTCGTTCCCAAAGCTTCATGCAGTTTTTGCCAAAATCTGGGGGCAAATTGAGAACTTCTATCCGAGACTATCTTCTTCGGTACTCCGTGTTGACACACAATATGCTCCATGTATTTTTTGGCCAATTGTGTAGCTGTATATTTGGTCTTCACAGGGACAAAATGAGCTGACTTGGTTAAGCGATCCACAATTACCCAAATTGAGTCATACCCGGACTGAGTACGTGGTAACCCAACTATGAAGTCCATTCCAATTTCTTCCCACTTCCATTCTGGAATCTTCAACAGTTGCAATAATCCGGCTGGCCTTTGATGTTCCGCCTTGACTCGTTGGCACACATCATACAATGCTACGTATTCAGCTATGTCCTTCTTCATGCTATCCCACCAATAGCAAGTCTTCAAGTCTTTGTACATCTTTGTACAACCAGGGTGAATTGAGTAAGGCGAGTCATGTGCCTCCTTTAATATTGTCTCCTGAATATGCTTTACATTAGTCACAACGATCCTCTTTCCAAGCCATAAGGTACCATGTTCATCTTCATCAAATCTGAATTCTCTCCATTCCTCGATCCTTTCCTTGATTTTCTTGATCTCCTCATCTGCGGTTTGTGCCTCTCGAATTTCTTTCTCCAAGGTTGGGTTTAACTCCATCATATCAATCTCATTTACAAACCCAAGGTTCAACCGTTCAAACTCCTTGCATAACTCGGATGGTAACTCTCGAACTGTGAGTTGGTGACTTACTCCCTTTCTACTCAAAGCATCGGCCACTACATTGGCCTTTCCCGGATGATAGTTGACCCCCAAATCATAATCTTTGATGAGCTCCAACCATCTTCGTTGCCTCAAGTTCAGATCCGTTTGTGTGAAAATATACTTCAAACTCTTATGATCCATATAAATTTCACACCTATGTCCAAGAATATAGTGCCTCCAAATCTTCAACGCATGTACCACAGATGCAAGTTCTAAATCATGTGTTGGGTAATTCTGCTCATGTTTCTTCAATTGTCTTGATGCATAGGCGACCACTTGACCTTCTTGCATCAATACACATCCAAGTTCTTGTCTTGATGCGTCGTAATAAATGTCAAAACTCTTGCTTACATCTGGCAATACCAAAACTGGGGATGTTGTCAACCTCTTCTTTAACTCCTCAAAACTATTCTGACAAGCTTCAGTCCATTGGAACGTCTTTCCCTTCATTAGCAACTCCGTCATAGGCTTGGCTATCTTGGAAAAATCCTTGATGAATCTACGGTAATATACAGCCATCTCAAGAAAACTCCTGATCTCCTTTACATTTTGCAGGGGCTCCCACTTCAACACGCCTCTCACTTTTCCGGGGTTGACCGATACTACTCCTCCTGAAATTATATGACCCAAAAATGACACCTCTCTCAACCAAAACTGACACTTGTTGAACTTGGCATACAATCAATGCTCCCTCAATTTCTGCAACGTAAGCCTCAAGTGTTCCTCATGTTCCTTCTCATCCTTCGAGTAAATCATAATGTCATCAATAAACACCACAACGAACTTATCCAAGTACTCTATGAAGACCTTATTCATGAGGTACATAAAGTACGCAGGTGCATTTGTCAATCCGAAAGACATCACGGTGTACTCATAAGATCCATACCGTGTCCTAAAAGTTGTCTTGGGTATGTCTGATGGTCTAATCTTCATTTGAAAATATCCCGACCTCAAGTCAATCTTAGAGAAGACACAAGCACCCTTCATCTGATCAAACAAGTCTTCTATGCGTGGCAAGGTGTACTTGTTCTTGATTGTTACCTCGTTGAGAGCTCGGTAATCCACGCACATCCTTTGGGATCCATCCTTCTTGTCGACAAATAGAACGGGCGCCCCCCAAGGCGAAGAGCTTGGGCGAATGAAACCCTTCTCTAATTGCTCTTGAATCTGCTTCTTGAGCTCCGCTAATTCCATAGGAGGCATCCTATACGGCCTCTTAGCTATAGGTGCAGTTCCAGGTATTAAATCAATAACAAACTCAATGTCTCGATCGGGTGGCATACCTGGCTACTCGTCCGGAAAAACATCCAAAAATTCACACACCACCGGAATCTCCTCAATTGTGGCACCGTCCATATGATTCAACTCCAATTGCTTCGGTGCGGTTTGAGATGCTTCAAATTCTACGGTGATCCCTTCTTCGTTGGTCAACTTCATCGTCTTCGTGGCACACTCAATAACTCCATTGTGCTTGCTAGACCAGTCCATACCAAGTATAATGTCCAATCCTTGAGAATCCAAAATAATGAGGTTGGCGGAGAAGTCTACCCCCCCTTATTCTAAGGCTTACTTTTGGACATACTATATTTGTCCTCATCTGTCCTCCAGGAGACTTAACCAATAGAGTAAACTTCATATGAGAGATAGGCAAACTATACTTGGCAACATACTTCGATGCAATGAATGAATGCGATGCTCCAGAATCAAATAACATAGTCGCGGGGTTGGAGTTGGCGAGAAACATACCAATGACCACGTCATTCGCTTGTTGAGCATCCTCCATAGAGACATGGTTCACGTTGCCACGAGCAAAATTCTGATGTCCACGATTCCCTTGCGGTTGTCCTACATTGGGTCTTGGGTTTTGCCTCGGTGCATTGCTTCCTTGACCAAGGCCTGACTTAGGACATTGATGCGCAAAGTGTTCAGCTTCTCCACAAGTATAACACTTCTTAACTCCACCAGAATTATTGAGATGAGCTTGGTTTTGAACATTTGCAGCAGGAAAATTAGCACGAGGCGCATAAGGCATTGGAGACCTAGGTGCTTGCATGACAGGGCGCTGCTGCACAAACTGAGTTGGGCGTGGTGCATAACCAGGGCATTGAGCAGGAATAGAAGAGCTGAAATGAGGCGCATTGGATGGTGCAAGGCGAGGGCGCACATTACTTCCTTGTTGTTGTCCTTGATATGGCGTCTTCCTCTTGATTTCTTGCTCCATCTCACGGATCTTGTTCTCAACCACAATTGCTTTGTCCACAAGCTTCTGAAAATTGGCATAATCGCAGTTGAGTAGTTGCACTTGGATCTCATTGTTCAAGCCCCTCATGAACAAGTATTGCTTCCGGCTGTCCCGACTAACATCCTCAGGCGCATACCTTGAGAGTTGAGTGAATTTATTGAGATATTCACTCACGCTTGATCTTCCTTGCCTTAAATTCTCAAATTCTTGCCTCTTCAAAATCATAACACCCTCGGGCACATAATGAGAACGAAAATTCTCCTTGAATTCGGCCCAAGTAATTCTCTCTTGGTTCTCATGAGCATTGCAATAAGCATCACACCAATCCGCAGTTGCTCCAACTAGTTGATAAGAAGCAAACAAGACCTTCTCCCGGTCACTGCATTGGACAATAGCTAGCTTCTTCTCCACGGACTTGAGACAATCATCCGCATCCATAGGGTCGGCATCTTGAGCAAAGGTCGGCGGCCTAGTCCTCATAAACTCTCCCAATAGGTTATGAGGAGGCGGGGGTGGCGGTGGAGGCATGTGGAGCTGATTGTTGATGTTGCTAGCCTGCAACTGTCCCATAGTCTATATCATGGTCTGCATGAGCTGGTTTTGCATAGCCAAAAGCTGCTCAATGTTGATAGCTCCATGAGCATATCCTTGTCCGATGTTTTTCTGAGGCACCCCATTGTTCTCCTCCTCGTCATTGCCATCCCTCTGGTTGTGAGTCCTCACCATCTGAAGAAAAGCAATAGGTAAGAATTAGAAAACGTCCCCAACTATATGCATCAAGGGATATGAAACTAAACAGCTAGCTACACTAGCCTAGGTGGACATGGCAATGCTAAAGCATCCCAAAATCCTCTATTAAGCCCACAAGCAAGCAATATATATAGCAAACAGCACTTCAAGCAAAAACACATCGATTCCTGAGTGCTCCTATGTGCTCTAAAGTGTCCATTATATCTAGGATGCATCCTACGGTCAACCTGTGGCCCTGATACCAATCTGTGGTGCCCGGTTCCGAAAAATGAACCAAGCTAACGCATATGTGTGCCTAGGATGTTCATCACACATACACGAGTGCAATCACAAAAGAGTATACGGAAAATTACCACAGAACAAGATTAATTAACCAAATTTTATTACACAAACCAGATTATCCTCGAATACAAGCTCTAATGAATATTTATGACAAGTTCAACTAATGTAGTGGAAATAAACTAATTAAGCAAACTAAACAGCTAGGCAGCATAAGCAATAGGGTATAGCGCAGCTCCAATAACACCACAGGCAAAGCTGACGGTAGACACGGCCTAGAACTCCACATTATCACCATTAAACTCTCAATCCTGACCTGCAACTGTTGGGGGCGGGGGGGATTGCAAGAGTGAATACATGTCGCACTCAGCAAGTGTGGAAAGTATGACATGTGGCTTATTCAAATGTCGATAATAATAATGGCTAAGTGCTGAAAAGTACATCAAAACATTTGAAAAACAATATATTATATGTATATGAATCAAACCCATCATAATCATAAGTAATATCATAATACCAGTCCATAATTCACCATCTTCATCCATAATTCCAGATTTCACCATTTGCCAATAACTATATTCAATACCAGAAATAAATACATAACCAACCATAACCATAACCATACCAAATATCATCCCAATACCGAGTTCCCTCTAATCATGGAAGTTGTCCAGGTGCTCATAACCGGGAGCACAGCTATCATGATAGTTTTATTTAACTCTGCAGAGTTTGTACCACTTTACCCACGTGTTTGTGATTTCATCACCTTTCAGTGACTAAGAACCTCTATTATGTCGTCTCACACTTCCGTAGGTGTGTGGCCAAGAGATCACAAAATAGCTTTTACAAAGGGATTACTAGCCTATTTAGACCCCACCAAGATTTCACCGGTGGCGATGCCTCCAACTGAGCACATCTTCAACCACCTCTTGAGCCATTCGCATCCCAGGGTAGTCCCACCAATCATCAACAAACCCAATCCGACTACCCCTTCCCCGAGCATCCTTAATGGTCCAAATAGCACTGGCAAAGCCCTAATTAATCAGCTACGCCGCACCCATACTTGGCCTCGTTGTGGCACTATAATCCTGGCTTATTCTCGCATGAACTGGTCCTTAGATCTAAAGCAAACAAACCACCATAACATCCAACCCATCCACATACCAAGCTTGCTTAGATCACCCATTACCATATCATATTGACCAGTTCACATTAACCAAAATATCATTAATGCATAATTAAATGTGTAGTGTAGTTTTCCCATCCCCATTTGTTTAAGCGAAGCAAAAGGTAAAAAGCCATTCCCGACTCTCTACCATAATTCCAGGTGACAAGGGTGGGTAAACAATTCTAGTAAACTTCCTATCATAGGATTCCCATCAAATTGACACAAGCATGCAATTTTGCAAACAAAACATTTATTTTAAAATAGGGTCAATATGCTTCAAGGACACTTGCCTTGCTCTTGCTGTTGATTAGGGTCAAAGCCTTCAAACTCTTGGTGCTGTAGATCCTCCGTGGCACTCTCTAGCGCAAATCCGTCTAATCCGCACAATAAACATACGAGACGAGAAACACAATCAAAGAGTGCACAAATATTACTCAATATGACATGACATGCATGATTAATGCAAATGCAAGGTAGATCTTGTTACTAGATTGCTTTTAATGATAACTAACTAGTTCTAATAGCTTTTAACAAGTTTATACAGGTTTGGAGTTGATTAGATCAAATTTTAGAATTAATTCAACACAATTTAACTAGAAAGATCAAACTAGTCCGCTAGAGACCGGACAAGTCCGCCCTCAGTGAGATCAGCAGATTAGGGTTTTCTAGATCGACGTAAATTCGGAGATTAGGGGTTGAATTCACGTAAGGAAAAGAGAATAGAAGGTATACCAAGTGTTTAGGACTCTAATGAATCAAGAAACTTGGAGGTAACACTTGGATCTTGACGATCTAGGGTTGGTGATGAACTTGGGGATGAATTGGTGGTGAAGAACGAAACTCTGTGGAGATCTTGATCCTCTTTCGTTTCCTCATCTTCTTCTTCTTGCTTGGGATCTTCTCCTCCCTCCTTGATGGTGGCTCCCCATGAACTAGGGTTTGGGTGGGTGGAAAAGTGGCAAATAGATGTTAATCTA
This sequence comes from Tuctoria greenei, assembly GCA_036927565.1. NCBI lineage: Eukaryota > Viridiplantae > Streptophyta > Magnoliopsida > Poales > Poaceae > Tuctoria > Tuctoria greenei. Next base: position 203,120,112 of record JAYESD010000004.1, read on the forward strand.
AGGGGTGGGGCTGTTTATATAGAGGTGGGGGCTAGGGTTAGATGGATTTCGAGTTTTGGGATGAATAGAGGCCGGTTTAGAGTCCCACATGGGCTCTAAAAGAGTTAGGCACGACGTCCCTAGGCCCACTTAACGTGAAACCCAAGAAACAAGTCGTAAAACAAAAGATCAACTCGGAGTCGCAAAATATCGAACAAGTCCGAAAAGGACCGGACTAGTCTGAAGTCGTCCAAAGAGAAAATTGGACAAGTCTGGCCAAAAATCGGACAAGTCTGACTTTAAACAGAGAGGAAAACGGACAAGTCCGCTGGAACACCGGACTAGTCCGGAAAAGTCCAAGGACTTAGCAATTTTTCAAGTATTCTTGGAATATCGGACTAGTCCGCACAAAATGGGACAAGTCCGAAGGTTTCCAGAGGCAAAATCGGACTAGTCCGCAGCAAAAACGGACAAGTCCATTTTTAGTCAGAGAGAAATCGGACTAGTCCTCAGCAAAATCGGACTAGTCCGCACTTTCCTGCATTTTAAGTGCGGTTTTGTTCCAAATCAATTTTAAATGCTCCGAATCAATTTTAAACACATTCCTCTTTATGTGGGTTAATGTTAAACATGTATATGAGTGTATGTAGGGCATGATGCATGAAAATTAGGGTGTTACATTAGTGGAGTTAGGATATAGGGAGGAGAGCCTCTAGTCCCAAGTCCAGATTGAGAAAGATATGGCTCATGTATGTTTTCTTATATTTGTGACATTATGCATAATATAGATATTATATTTAGTCTTCTTTTGTTCATATACTTGGATTAAGCGTTTCTTGTTTGATTGTGGATTCCTTGTATGTGGTAGGAATAGTCTTTATGATCATGCCTTAATGTCATTATACTATCATCATAAACACTATAAACCCCCACTCTAGTCTATGTAGTTATGATATGCTCATATTAATATGAATAACTTATGTCTCAACATTGGTTCAACGATGATTTAGTTCATTGCCTTAGGATGACTTGTGTTGCAGCTCCTAAGGTATTTACTTAATATGCTAGCATGGTGCTAGAATAGTTAAGTAGTGTTGGATGTCTCGTAGACCCACGGAATTAAGAGGTAGACAGTAGATGGTGACAACCCTATCTGTCCTTATATAATCCTCCATGTTCGGTTATGCCACAGGCTCTTGGCGGGAGTCGTCCTAGCATTGCTAGGTTAAGCCCGTGCTCGATGTGTTGAAGAACTTAGCATAAGGATTCATCATTGACATGCTCATTAGTATCTAACCTAGGCTATGTATATGTATATTAGAAGCATTGTAGGAGAAACTCCCCAATCCTTAGTCTAACTTCCATTAGGACTCATCTACCCTTTAGAGTAGATTGCTTAGATGTGTGTCACACTACCCATATATTATCAACGTATCCCTATATTGATAATTGATTAGTAGCCCATAGCTTGATCATAAGAGTAGTGTTTACTTTACTCCATTGCCTTCCTTTGGGATAAATACGATACCCTTGGGAATACTCTTGACTGAAATGCTGCACGACAATTTCTGTGCGCTTGCGGACCTCATCTCTTTCGAGAGATGATTTGTGACGTAAGAAACGTCAACAAGCATTTATGGAGCCGTTGCCGAGGACGATTTTTTTAATATTTCTTAGTATTTGTCAACACATACCATGCCTACATGACTAAGTCGAAAACAATTTGTGTCCGAAGCAAATATCGGATATATCAAACGACCGCGCAGGCTCCATCCAAAAAAACAGATGGTATGCTAGGAAATCATTAAATGAGAATTGACTCAAGCCAAGCTACGGGAGCAAAGGTTTCATCAAAATTCAAATCTTCGACTTGTGCATAGACCTTTTCAACAAGTCGTGCCTTGTACTTTGTCACCAACCCGTGTTCATATTGCTTGTTGTGGAACACCTACTTGGTGCCTACCACTTTGGCATTGGGTCTCTTCACAAGTTGCCACACCTGATTTTTCTTGAAGTTGTTCAACTCTTCTTGCATGATCATCACCCAATCCGGATCTCGTAGTGCTTCCTCTACCTTGAAAGGTTACAAAGAAGACACAAAAGAGTAATGTGCACAAAAGTTGACCATAAGATTGAGTTGTTACCCCCTTGGAGATATCTTCAAGCATGTTGTTAACGGGATGATCCTGTTGAACACTTCGATGAACTCGTGGGTGTGGCACTTGAGGTCTTGAATCAACTTCTTATTCATCTTCTCCTTCATCTTCCTCTTGATCATTGCCATCGTCTTGGTTCTCCTCTTCTGGCACTTGGTGATCTTGATCTTGGGAGTTTTGTGCTTGATCTTAAGAGGGAGGTGCCAGTTGTGATGCAGATGAATCACTTGGACCTTGCTCTTCTTGAGGTTGAATGACGCCAAGTGCCATCCTCTTCAATGCTACTTGTGGTGCCTCTTCCTCATCTAGCACACATTGATCAACTTGCTCCACTTGGGAGTTATTAGTTTCATCAAACACCAGTTATGTGTGATTTCAATAGAATTGAAGGTTTTGTTGAAGACACGATAGGTGTAGGTGTTTGAGTCATAGCCAAGCAAGAAGCATTCATCGTATTTTGATGTGAACTTCGAAGTCCTAGGCTTCATGTTAAGAATGTAGCACTTACTACCGAAAACTCGAAAGTATGAGATATTGGTTTTGTTACCGGTTAGGAGCTCATTCAGAGTTTTCTTCAATAGACAATGGAGGTACAGGCGGTTTGTGGCGTGACAAGCGGTGTTGATCGCTTCCGCCCAAAATCGATCCCAAGTCTTGTATTCATCAAGAATGTCCTCACCATCTCAATGAGAGTATGATTCTTCCTTTCGGCCATCCCGTTTTGTTCACGGGGGTAGGGGCAAACACTCATGCTTGATGCCCTCCTCGTGCAAATACTCCTCCACTTGAGTATTCTTTAATTTGGTGTCGCTGTCAATCCTAATCTTCTTCACCCTCAAGAGAACTCATTTTGATCTCTCCTCAAGAATATCCTGAGGACACATTGTGTTTCACCTTTCTCATGCAAGAAAAATATACAAGTGAAACAAGAAAAATCATCAACAATTACTAAGGCATATTTGTTATTGTCAATGCTTATATAAGCAATGGGACCAAAGAGGTCCATCTGAAGCATCTCTAGCGGCTCTGTCGTCATCATCACGTTCTTGGTGGGGTGTGTAGCTCCAATTTGCTTCCCGGCTTGACATGCGCTACATGGCCTATTTTTCTCGAAGACAACATTTTTAAGTCCACGGATGTGATCCTCCCTTAGAAGCTTTTGCAAATTCCTCATACCAACATGGGCTAGCCTCCTATGCCAAAGCCACCCCATGTTAGTCTTTGCCATCAAGCATGTGTCAAATTGAGCTTTATGCGTGGTGAAGTCCATGAGGTAAAGCTTGCCCTTCAACACACCCTTGAAGGCAATTGAGTTATCACTTCTTCTAAAGATGGTCATACCCTCATTAGTGAATAAACAATTATAGCCATTCTCACATAGTTATGATATGGACAAGAGGTTATAATTGAGTGAGTCAACATGTAAAATGTGTGAAAGAGAAGGTTGAGGAGAAATTGCAATTTTACCAACACCAATGAATCTACCTTGGCTATTGTCACCAAAATAGATGCCCTCGCTCGGATTGTCGTTCTCCTCATACTTAATGAACATCTTCCTCTCTCCAGTCATGTTATTTGTGCACCCACTATCGATTACCCATTTTGAACCACTGAAGAAGTAAGTCTACAAAACAAGTTAGACTTTTGTTTTAGGTACCCAAACTAGGTTGGGTCCTTTGAGGTTAGTCACAAGTGGGCACCCACACACAAGATTTGAGACTTTTGTGGTGTGGCCCAATATATTTAGCATACACATATCCAAACTTGCTTCTCATAAGTACATGGGATGCATCAAAATCATGAGACATAATTTTTATCATTCTTAGCATTTTTGCCATTTCCATATGAAGTTGATGCATAATTGTTGTTCTTAAGTTGATATGAGCCTTCTTTGACAAAAGCAAAAGCACTCCTTGTTATTCTTGAGGATTCTAACATTTGTCTTTCCTCCACTTGAATATCCATGGTCATCCTTGACAAGAGAAGATCTTGAGATCGAATATGCACTACGTGCATATTTGATCTTCTCCTTGTCAAAAATGTCACTCTTGCTAGTGCACTTGCTTTCTACCTCTTCAGGCTGATTTTTCAAATCTTGAGCATGATTAGCACAATTGCAAGTTTTAGTGTTCAACTCCATATTTATGAGGGTGAGCTCCTTGAGGAGGAGGAGGAGGTAGAGATGCTTGACTTGAGAGTGTCGAATTGTACTTTAAGACTCTTGTGAGTTTTAGTCAAACTCACAAGTTTATCTTGGAGTACAACATTCTCACTCTTGAGACTAATGCTAGTCTCCTTGCTCTTGGCAAGTTCAAGTTCCCTACTCCTCTCCCTCTCATTCTCTAGAAGCTTCTCAATTAAAGATTTTTTTGCTTCTCTAGGAAAAGCAACTCCTCTTGTTCATTGAGAAGTTTCTCCTTATCAAATATTTCATCAGAATACATTTTCATCCTAGCAACAACACTCTTATCCAAACCTCTAAACATGGATTTATTCTCACTAGCACTATCAAAATCATCATCTTTAAGAGAATACAAAGAAGAAGTTTTAGGTTTGACCTTTCTCTTCCCTTCTTTGGCCATGAGACACATATGGCTTGAAATCTTTCAATCTCCCGTGTTGGGTTCATGGTTGATATCTTAATGGTGACGGTCGTCATATCTTCATCATCCTCGAAGGAGGACTCATTGTTGGAGTTCCACTCCTTGCCAATGTGGGCTTGACAATGCATTTTCTTCTTCTTGAATATTTTCTTCTCTTGAGGCTTCTTCTCCTCTTTCTTCTTCTTCTTGTCATCCTCCTTCTCGTATGGGCAATTTATAATAAAATTCCCATATTCACCACAGTTGTAGCAAGCCCTCTTCGTCCTTGTATTGCTCTTTTCCTTGCCCTTCCTCTCATGGTTGGGACTTCTTCTTCTTATCATTCTCTTGAACTTCTTGGTGAAGTAGGCCAACTCTTCATCATCCATATTCGTGCTTTCTTCATCTTCACTCTCTTCATCTTCACTTGACTCTTGTACTTCTTTTCCCTTAGACTTAGATGAGGCCTTGAGAGCTTTGTCTTTATTCTTTGATGAAGTCACTTTGGCAAAGTCCTTGACATGTCAGCCTTCCATCTCCATCATCTCATGGTTGATGATCTTGCCTAGCACCTCATCCAGGATCATCTATTGAAAATTGGGGCTCCCTCAGATCAAGGTGTAGAGGGTAACATTTTGAGGCATGAATGCTCTTATCAACCTCTTCACCACTTCATGGTCCATCTATTTCTTGCATTTGTACGCCTGACTCTTGTTGATGAGAGTCTTGATCTAGTTATACATCTCTTGTGGTGTTTTGCCATCTTCTATGGCGAAGCGTCCAAACTCCCTCTCAATCATCTCTATCTTGGCCTCTCGCACGGATCGATTGCCCTCATGAGAAATCTTGAATGTGTCCCATATGTCATTGGGAGCTCCAATCCATCCACCTTGTTGAACTCTTCTTGGCTCAAGGATGAGTTGAGGACGACCACCGCTTGAGAATTGCAGTAGATTTGATGATCTTGCTCATAGGTGAGCTATTCATCATCCATGTAGATATCTATACATGTGCATACAATGTGCCAAAGGCTAGGACTGGGAGAGATTAGATGCAATTTCATATTGTGCTTCTACATGGTATAGTTGGTGCCATCAAGTGTGGTGGTTTGCCCAACGGAATAGACAAGTAATTAGAGTGAGAATTTAAGCGCTCGTAGTTGAAAGGATATCGAGAGTAGTCTTGTTGACTACTCTTTAGCTTCTTCTCCCTTTCAAGCCTTCTCTTCTTTTCTAATTCACTCTTCTTCTTCCTTAGAAGCTTTGCGAGATGGTCCACTTCATCATCATCATCTTCATCGAAGCTTGAGATGTTGAATCGCGGAGGTGGTCCTTGGGGCTTTCTTGTCTCATTGTTGGGAGGAGGTGGGTTGGATCCTTGAGTCTCCTCCGGATTGGTCTCATTGGTGTTGGTGGCGTCTTCCTTTCCAGCGTTGTTGAGCCCGTCTTCCTTTCCGGAGTTGTCCCTCTATCTTATGTCCAAGCGATTAAGAGCTTGATGGAGATACATACTCTGATACCAATTAAAAGTAGCCTAGAGGGTGTGAATAAGCAATTAAAATTAAAATACACTTCATTAAAATTTGTCCTGATCCCATACCTCGGATAAGTCCGAGCTTGGGTCGGACTTGTCCGACTGTGTTCGGACAAGTCTGGCAGTAAGTCGGATATGTCCAACTTCCTTCACAGGACAAGCCAAAGGTGCGATTTTTCTTAACTTTAATGAAGAAAATAGCATCCTAGAAATTTTAAAAGCAATACAAATGATAAATCAAGAACCACAATATGCTAGAACAAGTAGAAAACAATAATACGCCTAGATGATAAAAAGAAGGAAAAATGGTGCGAAAATGAAAAAGTGAGACAGTAAACACAGGATTTTCATCAAGGTTCAGTTTTACAAAGAAACCTGCGTCCTCGTTGAGGAGTTCACAAAGGATCGGGCCTTCTTTAGCACTTTCCTCACCAAGAGACCAGAAAAGTCTTGCCTTGATTTTCTACTATCTCAACAAGGGTGATACAAACTTCTTAGACATCAAAATCACAAGCGAAATCACCGGGCGACGCCTAACCATCTAGGATATGAGCCCAAGAGTTACAAACACGAAAAAAAGCTTAAGTAAACTTAGTGAATCAAATCAAAGCTCACCCCAAATCCACTTCTCAAATCTCTCGACCACTCTTTCACTCTTCCAAAAAATCACAAGTTTTGGTTCTAGAAGATGAAAGGTAGGTGTTGAAGTGCTTTTGAGGGTTTTCTGGGTGCAGGTGAGAGTTTGAATGGTTAGGTTTAGACTAAGAGGACATTTGATACCCTATTCATAGCAAAAAAATAATGTTGACCGTTGTTAGGCTGCCCACATCGGACAAGTCCGAAAATATCTTGGACATGACCGAGCTAACGGGCCCAGTGATGGTATGGCTAAGTGTTTGATTCTGAGTTAGTATGTAAAAGCTGCTTCAAATATGTCCTACAAGCATCGAAAAAGTCTAAATTACCAAAGTGGGATTTGTGATAGACTTAACCGGCTTTACACCCCTCGGACAAGTCCGAACCACTTTGGATATGTCCGGATCTATGCAGGGAGTTTTTGGACAAGTCTGTCCAATCTCGAACAGGTGCGAGTGGCTAGAGAGACTTATAATTTTTCTAAGTCTTGGTATGTCGGACAAGTCCGACATACCTCGGACAAATCTGAAGCTATGCATAGACTTTTCGGACATGTCTGGCCAAACTTGAACAAATCCGCGTGGCAAGAAGGACTTAGAAATTTTAAGTCCTATTGTGTCGGACAAGTCCGACACACCTCAGACATATTCGGTTCTATGTAGGGACTTCTCAAACATATCTGGCCAAAACTCGGACAAGTCCGAGTGACTAGAGAGACTTAGATTCTTTTTTAAGTCTAGGAAGGTCGATCAAGTCCGACCTGCTTCAGTTAAGTCCAAATTTGTGCAGGGAGAATTCAGACATATCCGAGCCTATGGCTCGGATAAGTCTGGACCTTAAGTTAATTAATCTCTTTAAAACTACCCAAGGGCTTGAGCTCCCATTTGATTCTCTAAGTTTAAACAAGCCGTGTCCATCTTCATGGTACGAACTAAAGGAAAATAAAATTATAATTCTATGAGTCCTTCTGCGCATTTTCTCTTTTTCTAAAAGTAGTTGCAATAAAACCATTACATACTTTAATCTCTACGAGAACTCAGCAAATTCATTAGTTATTTTATCGTTTATCATTGATCATCCAAAATTCACAGATGCACTTTCAGCGGCAGTTGGGATGAGAAGTCAGGCGAAAGGGTTCGGAATCTGGCTGCAGCGGATACAGAGCTGTATGTCGGGCAAGTAAAAAATTACATTAAGGAAAAACCAAAAATATAATACAAGAGTATTTTTGTCCAATTGAAAATGGTGGATAGTAAAATTGTAATTGTGTCACGGGCTGAGAGCATTGTAAATGCTTCCGACATCACTTGAAAAGGTCGTAATACATCTGATATGAACCAAATCCAAAATAATGTTGGACCGATTAAAAAAAATCCAATTTTTGACTATGGTCAGCTCAGTTGAATCCAGCCATCAACTATCTTCAATAAATCCAACTACCCAACACAAAACTGTCAGTGTCATACCGACGGGATCTGACGAGGCGGAGCGTTGGCGTGTCGCTTGTCCGCCTCGGACCATTTCCGACCACCGCGAACCCAGAAAAGAATGCCCGGGGAAGACGGCGAGCTGGGGCGTGGCGGCAGCGTGGAACAGGTCGCCCCCCCACCACCCGCCTCTCCTCCCCGTCGTCCCCGACCTCCAGCTCCTAATTTAACCCCCCACCCGGCCTCCCCGGCTGCCCCGTCCCCCCTTAACCTCCGCTCCTCCGCCTCCTCCTGCGGCTCCCACTCCCATCCTTTGGTTCAGGAGGCAGGCAGGCAGGAAGCCAGGTAGGTTACAGGGGGATCAGCTCGGCTCCGTTCCTTGCGATTCCTTTTCGCCCGTGTATTGGGTTCGTTTCTTGGAAGGTCAACCTGTTTCTCGGTCCTCCCTGCTGAGCGTGAAGGTGTTGCTGTCATCGTAAGCGTCTTGGTCGGATTCGGCTCGTGCCCTGTTGTTGTTGCTGCTGCTGCTGATCGGGCTGGAAGATGATGAAATGGGGGCTCAGCAGCGGGACGCCTGCGGATTCCTACTACGAGGTCCGGTCCGATTGCACGGAAGATGTGCCCAAGAGCAAGTTCAAGATCAAGGTCTGATTTTTCTTCCTCCTCCCTTGTTCTTAGATTCCACGTCTTTAATTTAAGTACTGACGTGGGGGTATTCTAATTGCACTCTCATCCTTTTGATGGTGTAGTAATTTGGCCAATGTACGTTTCTGCTAGAGAAAACAGACGAAGGAGTCGGCCAATGTACTATTGAGAAAGTCCCATCCATAACAGAGATATGAAAAAAACATAAAAAGAGACCTCATAACAACATTGTGTGTGTATCCTAACCGAAAAGGTGGAGAATTTACGGGTGCAACGATGCATCTTGCATCTGCTGTATGAACTGCCCATCAAGATTATCACTTGTTAGTAATTTCTCATATCATTTCCAAAGGTCATTAGCATTAATAATCTGTTAAATTTTCTGCAGGAAGTAAAGCAGTTGTTTACCATATGCAATTAAATAATAAATCCTGCATCTTGCCATCTGGTCATACCAAAGTCTACGGGAATTGATACAAACTTTACTGTCTCTGTACCTCAAAAAAAAAAGGAAAAAAAAAAGATGCCATAGCTGCATGAACTTTCATAGCATTTTCAATTGGAGAAGGCCTACTGCTTTTATGTTTTCCTATCGGCACACCACAGTCCTTTCTTGTGAATCAACTCTGTCTTATTCATTTCTACATTCAGGCTGGAAAAACGCTAAGTGTTCGGAAATGGAAGGCTGCTTTTAGCCCCGATGGCTGTCTTGATATTGCCTCAGTCCTTAGCAGGATACAAAGAGGAGTAAGGTTCCTTGATTTTATAGTTTTTATCTTTAGTTAGATGCTCCTTGTTCTGCAGGGGTTCCTTCTACACATCATGATAACTTAATTATGATTTGTCCTTTTTTTTTCAGGGTGTCCATCCAACCGTCAGGGGGGAGGTCTGGGAATTTTTACTTGGTTGTTTTGATCCCAGGAGTACCTTCGATGAGAGGGAGGAGATCAGGCAAATAAGGAGGTACTCATTTTCCTAAAAGAGCATCTGGTATATTGGTTTTTTGCAGCTCAATCTTTTTATTTGCTTGGTATTCAAGTGTTTACAATGTTAGAGAATCTTCTACAGTCTCTCAATCCCAATCTCAATATCTAAAAACAGTTCGAAGTGGGTATTAGCCTAGTGGTTAAGACTCTTAGTAGCACCCGTGTCCTAGGTTGGATTATCTGTGGAGCTAATTTTCGGACGGGGGTAAAATAGGTCACCCGTTGGTTCCCCTGATCATGCACGCGAGATGGACTGACCTGTGTGGGGGCAGATCCTCATATAGGGGCTAGGGTGTGCTGAAAGCACCGGTAAAGATCTGACCCATAAGGGCGGACCCTCGCGCTGCAGAGGGGGGCTGCCTGTCATGACCTTTCTTGGCCGTGCTCCAGTTGAGTTCCCTATAATACAATACATGGGGTGGCAGTTCCCCCTCAGCCGAGTTTTTTTTATTATAGGTATCAATAGAAAGTTATTATTCTCCACAGACCGAAGCACACTCATTTCCTCAGTTGTATATTTCTTCAATCCTCAGTATGTCTGATATTTCGTGTGCAAACATCCAACCATCATATTTAATTTCGTTGTACAGAATTATTTTTTATTAAAGGAAAATTAAAATGAGCCCTATGATATATAGGTTTTCATATCCCATTTGGGACTGTGAACGTGAAACAAATTTGGTATAGAATGAATACAAATTTATTGTCCTTTTGCAGTTCCCTTGTATTTTCTGGCAATTCTACCATTATATATTTTTTTCCACGGATTTCCATAATATTTTTCTTTTTTTTAGCATTAGAATCACTAATGAAACATGATACCCACTTAGCCTGAAATTGTATGAACTAAACAGGCTACAGTATGCTAGATGGAAAGAAGATTGCAGGGTGATGGATTCTCATGTTGGTAGCGGAAAAGTTATCACAGCGCCGCTTATCACAGAGGATGGTAAACCTATCAAGGACCCTTTGGTTTTACTTGAGGCCACAGACCGGAGCACTTCAGAAGGTGCTTCAACTAGCAATAAAATCGAAGTTGATGTAGATGCAAGTCCCATTACAGATAAACATGTTATCGAATGGAAGCTGACATTACATCAAATTGGTATGCTGCAACGCCTGTTTCTGGTTTTTTTTTCTATTGAAACTCTTTTGTCCCCTTTTCATGATTAAAATTTGGAAAAAAAAAATTATAGGACTTGACGTGCTACGGACTGACCGCACAATGGTATTTTATGAGAACAAAGAAAACCTTTCCAAGTTGTGGGATATTCTAGCTGTGTATGCATGGATTGACAAAGATGTTGGTTACTGTCAAGGTCAGCTACATCTGACTTGCAGAGGAAGCTAATCTACGGTGCAAAAATTCTGGCAGATGTACTGATGCTTAAATTAAACTGTTAACAGGAATGAGTGATTTATGCTCACCAATGATAGTACTACTCAAGGATGAAGCAGATGCATTTTGGTGTTTTGAGAAACTGATGCGTAGATTGGTATGACATGTCTTTTTGTGAAGATTCTGTTAATATTTTTATGCTTTGAGAAGCTGCTGCAGAAACCTGTATGGCTACATTTTCTTTCTTTCTTTTGGTCCTTTGAAATCAATTTGATAATATTGATGCTTGAAATTTGAAGCGAGGGAACTTCAAATGCACGGACCAATCTGTGGGAGTTGCCAACCAACTGCAGCACCTTGCATCTATTATTCAGGTTCTTGATCCAAAGCTACATGACCACCTAGGTAATAAATTGCGTATGAATTAATTTGACAAACATTTCATCTAATTTTTTCAATTTTACGACAGTTTTAATAGCTTTTAGTCCTGAACGCAGAAACTCTTGGTGGAGGTGACTACCTTTTTGCATTCCGTATGTTCATGGTGCTATTTCGGCGTGAAGTGTCTTTTGGAGACTCCTTATACCTCTGGGAGGTATGAGGCTACCATAACAATACAATATGAGACCACATTAGTGGCTTCCCCTGTGTATTACATTAAAAATAGAGGGTGCATATAGGCTATTGAAAGGACAAAAGAAAACAATGTGATGGATATTGCTACAACATTATGCCTTTGATTAGACTAAAAGATTTGTATGTATAAATACAAGGCACACTCCTTAACTCAATTTACTTCTTGAATTAATTAAGCATTCCATTCTTGTTTACTTACAGAACGGAGATTTACAGACTGTATCTAGCCAGTAAACAAGTCAGCTTAGTGGCATATTACCATCAGTTTGTATAATGCTATGTTTTGTCTGGATGAATATGATTTTTTTATGTAATATGAAATTTAAACAAAGCTTCTGTATATTTTTGATGCATTGATTTTTTTAATGGGTAAGTTACTTGTAACTCATGTTCTATCTCTCAAACCTGTCAACAGATGATGTGGGCTCTTGAATATGACCCCGACATCTTCTTCGCAGCATGTGAAGAAGCAAGTACAACACACAAAAAGGTTTCTAAATCAAAACTGAAAGGACTACGCCATTTCGGCAAGTGGGATAAGGAAAGCACAAAGAATGGGGCTGAGGATGGTGAAGAAGGTCCAGTTCCGATATCAGTTTTCATGGTTGCTAGCGTTCTTAAGGAAAAGAGAGAAAAACTATTACAAGAAGCCAGAGGACTGGATGATCTTATTAGGGTAAGGGTCAACACTAGTTATTCTTTTCCTTGTAAAATTTTCAATTCATTCCATCTGGAGGTGGCACATGACCTAAACAATCTATACCAAAATGTATCATGTTCCCTATTTTTCATATTCATCTCACTGAGGCTACTTCGTGAGAGGAACAGCACAAAGAAATTATCAATGCTAACTCGATTGTGGTTAAGACTTAAGAGATCTAAATTTTGACTGACTTCTTAAAATCAGTTTAGTGTCCAGCCTTTTTTCCCCTGTGAAACAGCTTCAGGCCAATCTTGTGCTATGTGTTGTAGCCCACTTTATAACCCTTGCTTTTGTTTCTTTCCAGATATTGAATGATGTAAATGGGAATTTAGATGCGAAGAAAGCTTGTGCAGGAGCTTTGAAACTTCACAAGAAATACCTGAAAAAGGTAAGTTATTATTCTGTTACTCTTCTTAGTTACCATGCGAACTATTTTTTATCAATATCATGGCTGAAATTATGTTGATTTCGTAGTCAGGGGACTATATGAAAGAGGTAAAATATGGTATGCAAAATGTTCTGGGGCATAAAGCTGAGTACATTACATTTGTCCTTTTGACAGGTACAAGCAAAGAAACCTTAAGAATGATACGGAATGTACACCTCCAATGTGTTAATTCTTTACCAATTGGACATGTCCAACCATATCCGAAAGGAAATGTAGCGTGAAGGATGAGTACAGGTGGTCATCATTTGATACGCTGACACTAAAGTTTACCGGGTTAGTAGGTTTTGTGTACAGGCTGAGTGCAACCGGTTGTATGTATACTACATTCCTTGTAGTTCTGGTTTTTTTCTGGCTGTAAAGACAGAAGGCGGTGTGGATAGCATGCCTTCCTTACATAATCATTTCAATACAAGTTGGAATGAGCAACACCTTGCCACATAACTGTTTCAAGAATCTTTTCTCCTGAAAAATGTCAATGAGAACTTTTTTTCGTTAATGTTTATGTCCGTGTGCAACATAGAAAACGCCACGTTTCTTCCACAGGATGGATGTTTTACCTATTTCTGACGAAATATGCAACTGCGAATTGGAAACAAATTAAAACTACATGCATTAAAGAAGAATGTTTTCTGGGAGCGACATGTAAGCTGGTATAGCAACTTCTAGAATGCTGGATGCTGTACACAATGCATGTACTTATACTACGCAATAGGCCTTTTGCAACATGCTCTCATCGAGGAATGGGGGATAATTAAAAGGTCGACTAAAGGGCTGTAATACTCACTCTGGCCAGTTTTGTATGATATTTTGGAGTGACAAACTCTGTACAACAAATCACAAGAGTAAAATCCATTGCTAGGGCATTGTTAATTTAAACTTGATTCAGAAGCCAAATGCAATGCTAGGGCATTGTTATTTAAATCAAATGGACATAAGTGAAATAATTACAAATCCTTCACTTGATTAAGAATAAACTAATGTGTGTATAAATATAACGTGTTATTTCCAATCAAGCTAAAATTTAAATCATGAAATCCCTCTTTTTGGTCAGAGTTTGATTCAACATATAGATCTTGACTTCAAACTTAAAAAATCCAATTTACAACTATAACTAGGCCAAGAATCTAATTGGCATCCACTAAAACGTTATTAATACTTAATCAATTGTACTTGCAAACAGTGTTTTAAAGTCCCGCCTGGACGCCTAGGCGCCTAGGCGGGCGCCTAGGCGAGCATCAGGCGACGAGGTGTGCAGCGGCTGCGGCGGCGTCGAGTGCAGGGAAACGGGCGTGGGCGGCGGCAGTGACGGCGCTGAGAGCGCTGAAGAGTCGTGGCAGGCGTGGTTGGCGGCGGCGCTGAGGGTCGGGGGCGGGGCAGGCAGAAGAAGAATGGGTGGGGGGCGGTGGTGTGTAAAATGGGCCTAAATGATGGACTCGGCCCATATGACTTGAACCATTGGATCACATCCAACGCCCAATATTCCACATCAAGGCAATAAAAAATACGTAACCCTAAGCAGTGCCCACCCGCGGCGGCTCCTCTCCACTCCTCTCCCCACCCGCGGCGGCTCCTCTCCCCACCCGCGGTGCTCCTCCCCACTCCTCTCCTCACCTGCGCGGCGGCAGCGACGACCGCGGCAGCCGGCGACGGCGGAGGGGGCAGCCGGCGACGGTCGGACGCAGCGCTGGACGGTCGGTTGCGGCGGCGAAAGGCGGCTGCGGCGGCCGACGGCGGCGGACGGCGGCGACCAGGCGAGGCGAGCCTCTCTGGTGTCCTCCCGCCACCGACTGGATGCCTAGGCGGACGCCTCAAAAACGCTGCTTGCAAAAACTTTACAAACTTTATGTTGCAATATGAACTAGTTATGTAGAACTGAAAATCATAGTAAGAAGGTAGATTCAAACTATAAATCATTTCAGCTTGGATTAAGCAAGTTCAAATTTGATTTAAGGTGCAAAAGAAAGTAAATTAGGACCACAATTTATTTTTCAAATCTGGATCAATCAAATAGCAAAATAAATTGCACTATTTGTGTTCGTCGTGTTCAAATTGGCTAACCTACAAAATTTGGTGAAAACTAGACTTTGTTTGATATTTTATTTTGAATTTACAAAGCTGCTGCAGTGTTGTGTCTACGATAGGTGAGGCCCACTGCCAGCAAACCCCACCGATCAGAGCTGAGTCGAAGTGATCGGTTCCCTCCTCTGTTGTGTGCTCGACACCACAGGCATGCAACGGCCACACAACTACCAGCGCCAAGCTCATCCGCCCTTATCTAGAGGTGGCAATCAGACCGTGCCGGGCCGGCAGGCACGTCCCGTTCGTGCTTCAGGCCGTTTTGACCCATAGAATGAAAGCCCAATGGGCCGCGTTGTGCCGTGCCGCTCGTGCCGGCGGCTAGAAAAGGCAGCCCAAGCACGGCCCAAAGAATGACGGGCTACCTTCGGGTGGGCTGGCCTGAGCACACCCCAGATCAAGTGATGATGCCCGGCTGGTCATTGGCAGGGGACTGTGGCGCCGACTAATGGATTCCACAAGTCAAAGCGGTACATACAAAAAAAACTTAAAAAAATTCCAAAAAATATAGGAGTTTAAGGTGCATATGTTACATCTTCACAAAAAAAATTAGTAGGAAAATCGAAAATTTATAAGCTTAACAGGAAAAAAATGAAACTGTTTCTTGTCTTTTTTATATCTCTGGAAATAAAACTAATTTGGAATCCGATTGAAAATGCTTATTTTTTGGAGGTTTAAAAATGAAACAACAATATGTAAATGTTTATTAGCTTTAGACCCGCATGTCAGTGAAAGAAACAACTGGGCCGTCTGGACACCACGTCCAGCAGCGTCAAATGGGCCGCCGAAGAAGACGGCTCACGGCGGCCGAGCGCGCGCGCCGGACGCACCCGCGCCTACCGCACACGAGTTTAGTCCCACCTCGGAATTTCACGGGGCGTGGAGCCATGTTATAAGCTTGGGTGCTCCTTCTGTGCCGAACTTCTGTGAAATCCCGCGCTTCCCGCCACTCGCTGCCTGGCCTGTGTGCCGTTCCTGCCACTCACCGCCATTCTCGCGCTGCTCTTCTGGGCCGCGCTTGTGTGCTTGGGCCTGTTGTCGCCAGCTGGGCCTCGGTGCCTGGCTGGAAGCCCAATTTTTTCCTTTTTTCTTTTTGTTTCCAGGGACCAAAGAGGAGGGTTTCCAGAGACAGAGAGCAATTAGATTTTCAAACAGCAAACATTCACAAACAACCATATTTCCAGACAGCAAACATTCACACAATTCATCCACAATTCCAAACAAAAAAAGACGAGACAAGTTTTTTGGAGGAATAAAATTTTATTTATGGGTTCATTACAAACTGCCTCATTAAAAACCTTACACTTGATGCGAGCTTCCCCCGGTAAGGAAAAGAGCACAATTTGTTTCAGTTTCAGTCTTACAAGGTACATCATTCGGAGCCGCTAAGCTCAAGATCCTCCAATGCTCTCCTTATTTCTGGATCCTCAATGCGGTGTTGATCTATAGATTCTGCCGCCTCTCAATCCTTAAGGCATGTGAGAACCTCAACCATATGTGGTGTAAGATAGGACCTGGAACATTGAATTCAAACAACATAAGTTGAGTAAAAATAAATGAGGTAAAAGAATATGATCTACTTAATTCTCACATCCATTCATCTACAATTCTTCCAGCAGAGCTAAAGATAGCTTCAGAAGAGACACTTGATACTGGAATAAGAAGAACATCACGTGCAAATTGGGAGAGCACCGGAAACTGACATTCGTTATCTTTCCACCACACTGAGAGGTCCACCTCAACGTCATCCTGAGCATCAATGCAAATGTCAATATATATGAAAGTTGGTACAAAAAAATACAAAACATATACTTGAAGCATTGAATCATGAGCCACATGATTTATATCAAGATAGTGAGACAACTCCGCAGTTGGATTCCAATTTGACCTATGGGATTGTGAGATTGAAGTATCTTTAGACGTCAACTTTTTTCCACATGTTAGATGCCATACTTCTTCTCTTGTCGGTTTGTGGTGCATCGGCTCTAGGGCGTGATTGACCATATTTCTGTTGATACAAAGCAAAAAAAATCAAAATATCTCAATCTTAACATATGAGTAAGAAGGTGGATAATCAATATCAAGTCTCTGACCAATAAATTGTAAAGCAGCTTCTAATTGCTCAAGCTTCTTACGTGGATCCAAAATGAGAGCAAAACAATAAAGATGTGGGGTACCATCAAAATATTTAAGGTATTTTACTTTCACGTCACTAATGATTGGGCTTAAAATTTCATCATTCTCGTTCCCTTTAAATTTTTCAACAAATGTCATAAGCCACTCAAGTAAAAGAGGAGAGGTAGGATAGTAGATACCGGATAGCAGAGTTGTAGCATTATAGAACGGTTTCAAGAGCTTTCGAAGCTTCTTTGTGATGATCCAATCATTCTCATAAAGCATTATACCTGCATCTTGAGCATTCATGAAAGTGGTGAAATTGCTCTGATACCCTTTTAATCACGCCAACATGATATATGTCGAGTTCCATCGCACTTTCATATCTAGCGACTTTTTTTTTGCTTTCAATTCCTTCAATTTGCAATATTCTCTGAATTTTCTGTACACTAGGGAGAATTCAAAAGATATCAAATGGCACTACGTATATTATCAATACATGCACTTGCCCCCGCCAATTTAGCATGCACAATAAGATTAATGATGTGGCACACACATCTTTGATGAAGCACATAGCCACCAATGTAACTATGTATGTATGGCTCAAGTATCTCCATAGCCCTGGTGTTAGCCGATGCATTATAAAGAGTAATAGACACAATCCTATTATCAATGTTATAATCTGTAATTACCTCAAGCACATGTTATCCAATTGCCTACCAGCATGGTTCTCATCAATACATCGCAATCCTAATATCCTTTTGTTCAAATTATAATCATGGTCTATGTAATGAGCAACAATACTAAGATAGTTTGTCCTTTGATGTGAAGATAACCATATATATCAGATGTTAATGCAACATAAAATGACATGGTCTTAAAAGTTTCTTTCAAGATCTCCTTTTTTTCTTTTTATCTTCTTATTAAATCACTTCTAGTAGTATTCCTTGAAACATTATTATACTGTGGGCAAAAGGCAACTTGAATCATTCTTTCAAAATTAGAACTTTCACCCATAGAAATAGGTTGATCAGTAGTTGCAATATACCTAACAATTTCAGAACGAGCAACATCACAATTATATACCCAAGTACTCACAGATCCATCCGAGTTGAAGTTCAATTGAGATTGTGTTGCACCACTTTGTCGTAAACCAAATTTTTTCAAACATGAAGAATAATGATGATTCAAATGACCCGTGCCACTAGAGGACATTGCGTAAAGAACATTACCACAATATTTGCATGTGGCGGTAGTTACCTTCATTTGACCATTCACCATTTCCTCATGCCCAACGAAGTGTTTGCAACATTTTGCTCTAGGTTTATGAGAGACAGTAGAGGATGCTTCAACATCTTCATTGCTAGGTGCACCATGTGTAGGTGCTTGTCTGACGGGCTCATGGATAGAGTAGCTCGCACCTGCATCATTCGAATGAAATTGATTACCTTCAACTTGATACTCGTCGTAGGCATCCTCACCTTCCAAATGCACATCATCCATCCCAAAGTCGCCCATGCTTGGGGACAGACGACGTGGATTCAGCTCATTGGCGGTATTGTCATGACAACCACAAGAACGACGTGACAATGACACCACATTCTTTTTCCTAGTACCACTCATGTCTTATGGGTGACTGGGTGAGACTGAGAGAGAGAGAGAGAGAGAGAGAGAGTAGACTGGCGGGGACGCGGGGTGGCGTTGGGCTCTGGCGCGCGGGCGAGGCGCGGCACGGCGTGTGCGCGGCAGGCGTGACGTTGGCAGCGCTCTGGCGCGGCGGCGTGGTGTGTGGGCGTGCGCTCTGGCGCGACGGTGCGAGCGGCGATGCAGCACCGTGCGCGGCGACGCGCGACGTCGGCCGTCGGGACACGGGAGCAGGGACGGGAGCCAAGAGTTGGTCTAACCCTAGCGTCAGAGCGTGAGTGACAGGCCGTCCACCACTTATTCCGCACGATGGTCTGTTTTCGGGCCGATGGGCTTTTTTTGTGCCAATTCAAATTTCGTGCCTATTTGGTCTGACGTGTCGCGGATCCAATGTCGTGCCGTGCCATACCGCCCGTCATGCCAAACACCCCAGCACAACACGGCCTGAAAAAATTTCGTGTCGGGACATGCCGATACTGGGGGCGATGGCGCGTGCTTCGTGCCGCCTGCTTTGGGCTCGGCCCAATTGCCAGGACTACCCTTACCCTTCCTCTGATCATTCACACTGTGCACAGGACACAAATCCATTTCCTCTCTGCTCGGCTGTGTTCTTCCTCGCTCAAACTCGTGCGCTAGCTACTGTGCCACCACCGCTCTGCTGTTCAACAACGACCCACCATCTCCATCACTCCTCTGCCCGATTGAAGCTGCAGGAGGTTGTGTCGTGCTCTCCTTAACTTCCCGACACACTGTAAGTCGGCCATCTCCTCTCCTCCAGCTACCACGGTGGTGTTCGTCTTCTTCGTTCCAAAGCCATCGCTCCACCGCACCTCAACGTGCCCAATGCTTCACATCACTCCCTCGCTTGGCTGAGCACACCGAGAGCTGCATCAACCTCTCCTCAATCTCCCGGAGACACCCCAAGGCCCTCCTTCTACCCCTACGCCGAGGCGAGTTCTTCATGTTGGTTCAAACTGCGCCATCTCCTCAAGTTCCCATCATCCCGAACGCTCACGGCTTCTCCCACCGGAGAAACCTCAGTCTAAGGTTCGCAACCACCTCGTTCTCGTCTCCATGCTCTCAGCTTATGGTTCCATTGGCCTACTCGACGAATTCCTATTTTTCCCATCAGAGTTCGTTTAAACCGTAGCTAAATTTCACAGAAATTCTCCTCACACGTGTTATTAATCTTCATTCCGTTCATGCCATAGAATCTACCCGTCCTAGCGATCACCCTGAGCCAAACCAATCAGAAAATGGTCAATTGTCCCCACCACAAGCCAAATCTCATTGCCGCTATCATAGTACCCTTCCTCTGCTCACGACATTCTTTTTCCTTTGCCACTCTCCCGTGCAAACTGAAAGCATGCCGGTGTTCAAATATGCACGTTGAGCCCTATCAAAGAAACGTCGAACAATTTAGTGCTTGGTGCAACGAGAATTACACCGCCGGAGCGTCGCGCCGCCCGACACTCACCGTCGACCATGCTCCGTCCTTCGCTGCACCGTCCCGACTAGGTCCTTGAGTTCCAATGGTCGCTCCCGTCCTCTAGGGCCTAATTCCGCTGCATTTTGCTGCCTCCGGTGAGGCACCGGTGAGATACGCCACCACCAGGGGCGTTGCACCCTCCCCCCTGCTGAAGGTTGAAGAAAACCATGTGGGCCCACTTGTCAGTGAGTAAACCGATATTTTGGATTCTTTGTGGCTCGCTTATTGTCTGTGTCCATGCGCACTGATCCGTGTGGTCTCTCTATGGCTCACGCGCCTCTGGTCAATACCAGTGGTGGGGCCCAGGCCATCAGCCTCATAAGGTTTTTCCTTTAAAAAATAATTCCAGAACAAACATTCAAGCTTCAAAAATTCATAGTTAAAAGTAGAATCCTCCAAAAATCTTCAAACCAATTTTGTTATTCTCCTATTGCTCATAAATTTGCAATGGACCATTATATCTGTAAAATACTGAATAATTTCCTTTCCATTAAACCTTTGGGAATTAGTTCCATGAGTATCCTTTATTAGAAAATTCTCAAATTGATCCAATCTTCCTTTATATACATATGAACTCTAGTAAAAATCCCAACCCCAGTAACCATTCTTATGATAGTTAATTAAGGAACTTTGCCGTATGTTAAATAAAATCCAAAAAATAATAGTGACAATCCTAGAAAAAGTAAAAACCTTGTAAAATCATAAACAACTGTAGAAAGCTCCTAAAATTGTGAAATCAATTTTATTAGATTCCTTATTATCATCCATACCTGTTAGAACCATTTATTGGCATGATAACTTCCCTATAATTTTATTTATGAAGAGAGCATTAGGAAATTATTTTGGACAATATATTTACTGGAAAATTTCTGAAAATATTTTGAGGATGGACCTATCATCCCTAGAAGCCACAGTAAAAGTTCAGCTCAATTAAACTTGTATATCTTGAACAATTAAGTATTAAGTACCATCTATTAATTAAATTGTGGATAATTAACAATAGCTCCATTAATCCTAAAAATTGGTAGAAAGCTTCCTTGTCATGCCCTACATCTCCAGTAAATTACTTCTGACCATAGCATAACTAGACCATTAGGAAAATGAATTAATCAAGAGTGCTATATACATCCTATGGACATTTTCTCCAATTACTATAATAACTACAAGTCTTGCTAATTCCATCTAGTAACCTAAGAACTTCATATCATGCATAGCTCTCTCAGATTGCAACATTATTTTCCTTCCTCGTTACCATTTGGCTAATGAAACCTTAGCAATTCAAATTCTTAACTATATGATTAATATGGCACTTATAGAAGATTTCCTCATTAACTAAAGTGAAATCAAGTGAATCATTCTCATATAACTTGAGAGCCAACAGAGGCATTGAATGTGGCCTAGAGGGGGGTGGGGTGAATAGGCCTTTTTGAATTTAAGTCGGAACCTGCAACACTCAGCAACTTGATCAAATACCGATAAACCGGACTAGTCCGGTAGTGTGCGGACTAGTTCGATGCTTGCGGACTACATCGATCAAGTTTGATTGATGATCTCGATCCAAGTACTCTACGCAGCGGAAATTAATATGTAACTAGAGTATGTTGCTTCAATTAAACTGAGGATAGCACAAGGTAACCTTAGTTTCAAATTTTGACGTAATTTTACTACAATCAATTAAACCCTAGATGCAATGAACAATAAGCACAAAGTGAAGACACACGATTTTTATCCCGTGGTTCGGTTTCCACGAAGGCAACCTACATCCATGTTGAGGAGCCCACGAAAGGACCGGGTCTTCACGAACCCTACCCTCATCGAATCGCCACAAAGGCCAATTCTCTTCCACTATCACAAAGGGGTAAGATAACCGGGTTCAAGGGGCCTTGTCACAAGTTGAGGGCTCCCCAATATTACAAATCAAAACACCACCAAGACACACTCGTAAGATCTTCAATGAAACAACAAGAGTGTACGAGAGAATCAAACCCAAGAGCTCAAAACTTGAAGAATCGTGTCTCTCCTATGATCTAATTTTGATCCTCAAGGATTTGATCTTTCTTGCATTGGATTGTGTGGAGAGACGTGTTTTCTAGGCTCTTGGAGGGTGTGACGGCGCAGGGGGTCGAGAGAGATCATAGATGGGTCGTGCATCTCTATTTATACTAGGGTTTCCAAGGGTTACCGTTAGGGTTTTCAAAGTCCGGACTAGTCCGGTGTGCGGTGTGTGGGAAACCCTAAGTGCCCCGAAATATCGGACTCCTCCGGCCTGGGGCGAACGAGTCCGTTTTTGTCTCTGGAAATGTTCGGACTAGTACGGCACATATCAGACTAGTCCGGTGGTGGTGAAACCCTTAGTGAATTGCAGACAAGTCCGCACTTGGAGGACTTATCCGATTTTAGTCAGGAGGTTTTTCGAACTAATCCGGGCATATATCGAACTTGTCCGATTTGGGTCAGAAGGATATCGGACTAGTCCGTGGTGATATCGAACTTGTCCAATTTTGTACAAAACAGTGAAGTGTTGAGGACTACTTCACACTTGGGAGGACCAGTCTGATCTTAGTCAGAAAGATATCAGACTAGTTCGTGGTGATATCGGACTAGTCCGGTCTGTGTAAACCATTACTGTGCAGACAAGTCCGCACTGGGAGGACTTGTCCAATTTTGAACAGAGAGATATCGGACTAGTCTGTGGTGATATGGACTAGTCCAGACCTGTATGAATTTGTGCAGTGAGAGTGATTAAAATTAGCTTGAGCTCTTGGGGTGTGTTCCTCCAACACACTCCATACACAAAGATTATTCTATTCATCTCTTGAGCTCTTTCCAACTTGATTTCTCACTCTCCTTTCTTTTTGCGCTTTCTCCATGTTTTCATTAAAACCTGTGCTCATCTCAACAATTTGGTTAGGATCTCATTTGTTCGTCATAAATCAACCAAAACCCACAAGGGATGCCTAGATGCACTTTCAATATCCCCCTTTTTGGTGACTGTTGACAACCAATTGAGATTTCACAAATATGATTAAAAATGCAGATTTTTCATAAAGTGTGCACATATGAGTTTGGAACGAATTGAGAAATGAAATTATAAGGCATATGTGAACTCTTTACGGTGGGGTGCAAGACTACGTGTGTGTGAGCAATAATTGTGATGAGAATGAAAAAATTGACATAATTATCTCAACATCAAGCATATATGTCAATTTCAGAGCATAAGCACATCTTGCAGCAAATCATCATCACATATTTCATAAATATAACTTAGAGGCATAAGCTTAGTCATAGCACCACATCACAAGACCAAAAGTATGAGAGAACACAAATAAAGTTTTACAACCCAAAATAAACACGAATAGAGCTCTCCTCGCAACCTACAACTACACTTAGTGGTTCCCCCTCAATCTCTCCCCCTTTGGTATCAAGACACCAAAAAGAAGGAGAGGAGGGATCTAGTGCCTTCATTCCTCGCCGTCGATCCTCTCCTCATCTTCATCTTCATCTTCAGGCCGTGGAGGAGGAGGAGGAGGAGCGGATCCACTCGAAGTTCTCCCAATGCCAAAGTAGGCAAGTTCGGAAGGTGAGGGTGGTGGAAGCTCCATGAAGTCGGAGGCAGAGTCATCAGAGATAACTGGAGATCCGATAGGCTCAATCTTCAGCTTTTGACAAATGTTCTTGATATTTTCTTTGACATACTTCAAGTATGCCTTCCTTGCCTTGTTCTGCTTGTGGAGCTTCACTTCAGATTTTTTGCAGGAGCCAAAAATGGTGGACAAGTACTTCAATATTCCACTAGCAGACCCTTTTTGAGGAGGGGCCCTAGTGGCAGGAGTAGTCCTGACATCTCTTTGAGCTCTCCTCGAAGCCTCTTCGCTGGACGCTGGTGATGGAGCAGTTGGGGGAGTAGCTTGAGTAGGCTTCTGAGGCCTCAGGGAAGTGTGCTCCACATCCTTCACGAACTCGATCTCCGTGACTTTCTCAATCATAAACATCAAGTAAGGTGCATAGCCATAGGATATGTTCGGTGTGCAGGAGATGTTCACCATGTCATTCCAAATGTAGTCAAAAACATCAAACTTCCTGCTTTTGCTTATCACCTTCATCAGTGTCCTTAAGTAGCCTTGGACACTTCCTGCATCTCCATCTTTTGGAGCTATGGTCTTCCTCAGCACCCTATTAAGAACCATGAAGAAGGGCTTCATGTTCTTGGTCGATGGAGGGTTGTACTTCAGGTTGGTATCATAAAGGAAGTCCATCTTATCCTTCCCCAAGACACCAATGTTGTGGATGGTTAGCTCATTGTTGCAGGCGTCTTCTAGGTGAATCAGTCTTGCAAACTCATCATAAGTAATGGTGTACTTGGATCCATGAGTCATCCAAGTCACGCTCTCCTCTTCATCACTAGCAAAATAGCAGGTATCATAGAATTGGGCTATGACTTCATCATTCCAGTCACACCTGAAAGCAAACAAGTCTTTGAGCCCATGCCTCTCCACAGTTGTATCACTTCTCGAAAGGCAGGGCAACTCTTCCTCTCAAAGTGATTCCAAAATCTGGCATTGTCTACCTTCTTGGATCTGCTGTAACAATCCACCATTCTGAGCTTGGAAGCCGTATCGCTTCCCTTGCCATTGAACTTCTCGTCGGAGGGGTCCTTGTTCCCCTGTCTTGGTGCATTCATCTTGAGAGGGACAATCAGGCCCAAGGCAATTCCCTTTCCCTTGCCCTTAGCTTGGCGAGGAGCTGCCGAGCTAGAGCCAGCTACATCCTTAACTTTGGACACAGGCTTCTTGGCTAGAACCTTGCGCCACACCTAAGGTGGAGAAGGTGCCGGCTCAGAGGGACACTCTTGGCGCTTCTTCCCTTGGCCCGTCAAGGACCGAAGCAAGGAGTCTTGGTCCATCTCGGCCTCATAATAAAAAATTTCATCATTGGATATCGACATTGTCCTGAGAAGGGATTATACAATGTATGGATGAGAATTGATAGCAAGGAAGTGCATTCAGTAGTTGGAAATTAGGGTTGAGTTCAGTTTAAAATTGGACTTGTCCGGTGTTCAGGTACGGACTAGTCCAGGGGACCGGACTTGTCCGTACATGGATTGGACTAGTCCGGTGTTCATCACATGAAACCCTAACTAGACGATCAATGGTGATTACCAATGCAAAAATAGCTTAAGATAGATGTAATACAGCAAGGAGGCATGTATTAGCTGGAAGAAACTAAGCTATTTGATCCAAAGCAAAAGTAATAAAAGTTTCTAGGGTTTGGGAGGACATTTACCGTAATTCTTCTATTCTTGAAGATGGAACAGTTGGGGGTGCGGACAAGTCTGTGGTCTTCAATCCCCTAGCAATGGAGATCGATTTCCACCCAAACTTAAAGGGATTTGATGGAGAAATCGCCAAATCACCTTATGGGCTCTCGAGCGAAGAGAGAGAATGTGAGGTGAGTTGTGAGGGTGAAGTAGATTAAGTTTTGGCGGCGTCTAGGGTTATGGAGTCAAAAAATCAGACTAGTCTATGGTCGGCCGGACTAGTCCGGACTACCAGACCTCTGCGGACTAGTCTGCAGTGCGGACTAGTCTGGATAACCATGGACTAGTCCATGGTCACCAGAACAGATATAATTAGCCCATTCATATATATTCAAAGGTTCTTATAGAGAAAAATAGGGGCAAAACACACAAAAATCTTGATGAATATAATCAGTAAACATGCAACATTCAAGCTATGACCATAATTCACCAAGATCAAGTAATTGAAATAGTTTTTTGGATAAAATAGAGAGAGATGATTTTCATAAGACAATCAATAGATTTTGAATAAGCCATACAAGTATGCAAGTTTTCAAGCCACGTTCCGAGCATCTAGGATATTTAGTTCATTTCAGAGCTCGCAAAAACGCTTTTCATCAAGTGGCTTGGTAAAGATATCGGCTAGTTGTTTTTCATTGTTGACATGAGAAATGGCTATGTCTCCTTTCATTGAGTGGTCTCTCAAAAAGTGATGCCGGATGTCTATGTGCTTGGTCCTAGAGTGCTCAACGGGATTATTGGCAATTTTAATGGCACTCTCATTATCACAAAGAAGTAGAATATGAATCATATTGTAACTGTAATATCTTAGAGTTTGTCGCATCCAAAGGAGTTGTGCACAACAACTCCAGCTGCAACATACTCCGCTTCAGCTGTGGATAAGGCAATGAAATTTTGTTTCTTGGAGGACCAAGAAACTTGGGATCTACCTAGGAATTGGCATGTACCGGAGGTACTTTTTCTATCTACTTTGCATCCGGCATAATCTGCATCGGAGTATCCAATGAGATTGAATTTGGAACCTTTAGGATACCAAAGGCCTAGGTTGGGTGTATGAACTAAATATCGCAAGATTCTCTTGACGGCTGTCAAATGACACTCCTTAGGATTGGCTTGAAATATTGCACACAAGCACACACTCAACATAATATCAGGCCTAGATGCACATAAGTAAAGTAGGGATCCAATCATGGAGCGATATACCTTTTGATCCACGCTTGGTCTGTCTTCATTGAGATCCAAGTGTCCATTTGTTGCCATGGGAGTCTTTATAGGCTTCGCCTTGTCCATTCCAAACTTCTTGAGTATGTCTTGAGTATACTTGGTTTGACTTATGAAGGTTCCTTCCTTTTGTTGCCTCACTTGGAATCCCAGGAAGTATTTTATCTCTCCCATCATGGACATCTCGAACCTATCTGTCATAATATTACTAAATTCTTCACAAAAGGATTTGCTAGTTGAACCAAATATAATGTTATCAACATAAATTTGACAAATAAAAAGATCATTGTCAAAGTGCTTTATAAACAACGTATAATCTGCTTTACCAATTTTAAAATCATTCTCCATTAAAAAATATCTAAGGCACTCATACCAAGCTCTAGGAGCTTGTTTCAGGCCGTAGAGAGCCTTACGAAGTTTGAACACGTGGTCGGGGAACTCTTGATCTTTGAATCCGGGGGGTTGCTCCACGTACACCTCCTCCTTGATTGGTCCGTTGAGGAAGGCGCTTTGACTTTTGAATACCCTTTGGCTACAAGTCTTGCCTTGTTCCTTGTCACCACTTCGTGTTCGTATTGCTTGTTGCAGAAGACCCATTTGGTGCCGACGACGTTGACCTTGGGTCTTTCAACTAGTTCCCACACCTCATTCTGTTTGAAGTTGTTGAGTTCTTCTTGCATTGCCATCACCTAATCCGGATCTTTCAATGCATCCTCAATCCTATGCGGTTTCAAAAAGGATACAAAAGAGTAATGTTCATAAAAATTAGCAATTCGAGATCTAATAGTTACTCCCTTTTGGATGTCCCCAATTATGTTGTCAACGGGGTGATCTCTTTGGATGCATTGGTGTACTCTCGGGTGTGGCACTTGTGGTCTTGTATCTTTGTGATCATCTTCTTCTCCCCCTGGATGGTTGCCTTCATTGGTGTGCTGATCATCTTCGTCTTCTTGAGGTTGATCTTGTGTAGATGCCCCCCCTTGATCCATTACTTCCACTTGTGGTCCATCTTCTTCATTTTTATTTGGAGATGGCGCTTGTGGTCGAACGTCGCTCAACTCCATTCTTCTCAATGATTGACATGGATCTTCTTGTCTATCTAGCACACATTGATCAACTTGCTCTTCTTGAGAGCCGTTAGTTTCATCGAACACTACGTCACGTGCTACTTCAACAAGTCCGGAGACCTTGTTGAAGATACGATAGACGTAAGAGTTCGAATCATAGCCAAGCAAGAAACCTTCATCGGACTTTGAAGTGAACTTTGAAGTCCTAGGCTTCTTGTTCAAAATATAACATTTAGAACCAAAAACTAAAAAATAGGAAATATTCGACTTGTTACAGGTGAGTAGTTCATGTGATGATTTCTTGAGTAGGCGATGAAGATAAAGTTGATTTGTGGCGTGACAAGCGGTGTTGACTGCTTAGCCCAAAATCGATCCAAAGTCTTGTACTCATCAAGCATTGTCCTCGCCATCTCTATGAGGGTTCGGTTCTTCCTTTCTGCTACCCCGTTTTGTTGAGGGGAATACGGTGTTGAGAATTCATGCTTTATCCCTTCTTCATCTAGGTACTCCTCAATTTGGGTGTTATTGAACTCCGTGCCATTGTCACTTCTATGTTCTTGATCTTCAATGAGAACTCATTTTGGGCACGCTTGAGAAACTTCTTGAGGGTTCCTTGAGTTTCTGTCTTATCATGCAAAAAGAAAGCCCACGTGAAGCGCGAAAAATCATCAACAATTACTAAGCCGTATTTGTTACCGCCGATGCTTATGTAAGCAATAGGACCAAATAGGTCCATGTGAAGTAGCTCGAGCGGTCTTGTCGTTGTCATGACGTTCTTCGCGGGATGAGGTGCTCCTACTTGCTTCTCGGCTTGACACGCGCTACAAGGCCTGTCTTTCTCAAAAACGACATCCTTCAAACCTCGAATGTGATCGCCCTTAAGGAGTTTTTGAAGATGCCTCATACCAACATGTGCTAGCCGTCTATGCCACAACCAACTCATGTTGGTCTTTGCAATCAAACATGTGTCAAGTTCGGCTTTATCTTTGTTGAAGTCAACAAGATAAAGCTTTCCCTTCAACACACACTTGAATGCAATCGAGTCCTCACTCCTTCTAGAGACGGTCACACCATCATTAGTAAACAAGCAATTATAACCCTTGTCACATAATTGAGATATTGATAGAAATAATCTAAGGAGTCAACATGCAAAACATGAGAAAGCGTGTGTTGAGATGATATTGCGATTTTACCGGTACCGAGCACCCTTCCTTGACTATTGTCTCCGAAATAGATTCCCTCACTTGGATCTTCATTTACTTCATACTCAACGAACATCCTTCTTTCTCCGGTCATGTGGTTGGTGCATCCACTATCTAGCACCCATTTCGATCCACCGGAGGAATAGGCCTGCAAAAACAAGTTATGCTTTGGTTTTAGGTACCCAAGCTTGCTTGGGTCCTTTGAGGTTAGTTACAAGTGATTTGGGCACCCACACATGGGACTTGGTGTTCCCATAGCGTGGCCTAACATATTTGGCATACACTTTACCAAAGTTGCTTTTCATAAGAACATAAGATGCATCAAAGGTTCTAAACAAAAGTTGTTGCTCATATGAATCAGCATGTTTGGACTTGTCAACATTATTAGCCTTTATAGCTTGAGGGGAGTTTCCCTTGATAAAGTCAATGCGCTCCTTGTTATTCTTATGGCTTCTAGCATTTTTCTTTTCACCATAAGAATACCCAATGCCATATTTGACATTAGGAGGTCTTGTGGTCAAGTATGCACTGCGTGCATACTTGATCTTCTCCATGTCAAATATGCCACTACAGGAAGGATGCTTGTCCTTTGCCAAGTTCAACTTATCCTTTAAGTTAGTTTCAACTTTAGCACATGTACAAGTAGTAGCAGTTTCAGATTTTAGGTGTTGAGAAGGTGAGCTTGAAGAGGATGAAGGGTCACTTTGCTTGAGTAACTCAACTTGTACTTCAAGGATCTTGTTAACACTGCAAGGATTACGGTTTATCGCAACAAAAAAATTCGTCGCAATAGGTCATTTTTGGTCGCAATTGGTCGCTGTTGCAACGAAAAAGAGCGTGACGATAGTTTTTACGAATCGTCGTAATAATTCCCGCGGCGATAGGTTATTTGCGATGACTTGGCATCCGTGGCGAATAGTATGGTATTGCAACGATTTTACATCGGTGGCAAATAGGACGCTATTACAACGGTTTCATGTATTGCGACGATTTAACGTATCGCAACGAATTGTACGGTATTGCAACGGGTTCACGATCATGGCAAATAGTTGGGTATTGCAATGATTTCATATTCATGGCAAATAGTATGTTGTTACAACGATTTAGTGTATTGCAATGATTTAATGTATTGCAACAAACAGCATGGTATTGCAACGATTTCACATTCGTGGTAATTGTATGTGGTTGCAACGATTTCACAGGCGTGGCATTAGTACAGTATTGTAACGATTTCACATTCGTGGCAAATAGTATGTATTGCAACAGTTTAGCGTATTGCGACGATTTAACGTATTGCAACGAATAGCATTGTATTGCAACGATTTCGCAGGCGTGGCAATAGTACGGTATTAACGATTTCACATTCATGGCAAATAGTATGTTATTGCAACTGTTTACCGTATTGCGACGATTTAACGTATTGCAACGAATAGCATTGTATTGCAACGATTTCGCATTCGTAGTAATAGTACGTGATTGCAACGATTTTCACATTCGTGGTAATAGTACGTGATTGCAACGATTTTCACATTCGTGGCAAATACTACAGTATTGCAACGATTTTCACAGCCGTGGCAAATAGTAACATATTGCAACAATTTCACATCCGTGGCAAATAGTATGATACTGCGACGGTTTAACGTCTGTGGCAACAGATTCGTGGCGATAGATCCTAATGCCACGAACTAGTGAATTGTGGCAACAGATCCTAATGCAACGATCATGTTCCGTGACGATAGATTCTAATGCCACGAACTAGTGAATCGTGGCAACAGATTCGTGGCGATAGATCCTAATGCCACGAACTAGTGAATCGTGGCAACAGATCCTAATGCAACGGTCGTGTTCTGTGGCAATAGATGCTAATTCCACGAACTAGTGAATCATGGCAATAGATTCGTGGCGATATATCCTAATGCCACGAACTAGTGAATCGTGGCAACAGATCCTAATGCAACGATCAGGTTCCGTGGTGATAGATGCTAATGCCATGAACTAGTGAATCGTGGCAACAGATTCGTGGCGATAAATCCTAATGCCACGAACTAGTGAATCATTGCAACAGATCCTAATGCAACGATCGTGTTCCGTGGTGATAGATGCTAATGCCACGAACTAGTGAATCGTGGCAACAGATTTGTGGCGATAGATCCTAATGCCACGAACTAGTGAATCGTGGCAACATATCCTAATGCAACGACCGTGTTCTGTGGTGATAGATGCTAATGCCACGAACTAGTGAATCGTGGCAACATACCAAGCTTACTGCAACGATTTAGTATTTGTTGCAGTACAATCGTTGCAACAGGGTGGAATCCTTGTAGTGTAACTTTGGTCAAGTTAGAAAGTTCATCCTTGATAATTACATTTGAGTCGCTTAACTTCAAGCAAGCTTCCTTGCTTGAAGCTAATTCAAGCTCTAGTGACTTGCTTTGCTCCTTTTCAAGTTCAAGGAGCTTTTTAATCTTAAGATACTCCTCCTTTTGAAGTATGATCATACCTTCTTGGCGATCAACAAGCTCCTCCTTATCAATAAGTTTATCCATTAAGAATTTCATTCTTGCGGCAGTTTTCTTATCAAGGCCAACAAGTATATCTTCATTATCACTATTGTCATCACTATCGCTAGAGTAAGAATGCGAGGAGGAAGACTTAGATGTTACCTTTCTTTTACCTTCCCTCTCCATGAGACAGGTGTCGTTGTTCTTCCTTGCGCCAATAGTTGGGAAGAGGGTGGATTTCTTCGTTGTCTTCTTGATGGCTATGCTAGCCATCTCCTATTCTTCTTCGGACGAGGACTCATCATTTGAGTCCCACTCCTTTCCTAGGTGCGCCTGTCCAGCTTGCTTTTTCTTCTTGGAGAACTTCTTAGATTGAGAATTTGCTTCCTTGGTCTTCTTCTTGTTTTCTTCATAAGGGCAATCAACTATAAAATGGTCATATTCACCACAGTTATAGCATGCCCGCCTCAACTTTGGTCTTGATTTATCTTTGTATTTTCCTTCATTTTGTTTACCTCCTTGTATTCTTTTCATCATCCTTTTGAATTTCTTCATGAAGAGGATCATGTCTTCTTCATCTACGTCACTGCTCTCATCATCACTGTCATCTTCTTCTTGGGCTTCTCGAGCTTCTTTAGTCATGGGCTTGCAAGTGGATTTCAAGGCAACCCCCTTCTTTGCTGAGGTGAGGTCGGCAATTTCCTTGACATGTTTTGCTTGCTTCTCCATCATCTTGAAATTGATGATCTTCCTAAGCAATTCGTCCGGGGTCATTTTCTTGTACCCGAGGCTTTCTCTAATCATTGAGCACAAGGTAACATTGTGAGGCATGAAAGCTCTAAGAATGAGCTTCACCACCTCGTGATCGTTCCACTTCTTGCTTCCATATGCTCAAACCTTGTTGATGAGAGTCTTCAACCAGTTATACATGTCATGCGGTGACTCATCTTATTCTATGGTGAATCTTCCCAATTCACCTTTGATCATCAATATTAGCTTCTCGCACATGACGATCGCCTTCATGTGCTTTTTTTATTGTGTCCCATATTTCTTTAGCAATTTCGAGTACATCCACCTTGGTGAACTCGTCTCGACTCAAAGATGATGTGATCACCACTGCATCTTGAACATTTCGATGAATCGCTTGCTCTTGGCTTGGTGTTAACTCTTCATCGTCGTTTGGGATATCTATACCTGTACAACATATATGCCACGAGCTTGGGTTAAGCGAGACTAGGTGCATTTTCATGTTTTGCCTCCACATAGAATAATTGTTGTTGTCAAAGTGTGGGGCTTTTCCTAGTGGGATTGACAAGTATGGATTGTTATTAGAAGTCAAATGATCAACATTAAAAGGATATCGGGAGTAGTCGGTGTGACTACTCCCCTTCTTCTTCTTCTCGTCCTCGATCTTCATCTTGCCTTTGGAGAGAGCTTTCTTTCTTAGGAGCATCTGGAGTTCAAGCGTCTCCTCATCATCATCCTCGAAGTCCTGAATGGCGTCGAGAGCTTCTCCAATTTCTGAGCCTTCTCATCTTCAACCTTCTCTTGGTTGTGGCTCTTGTGCACATCCTTCAAGTCCGACATCTTCTATTCGAGTGATTAGTCTCCTTTTGAAGGGTCCTGCTCTTATACCAATTGAATTTGGCCTAGAGGGGGGGGGGTGAATAGGACTTTTTGAATTTTAGTCGGAATCTGCATCACTCAGCAACTTGATCAAAATACTGATAAATGGGACTAGCTAGTAATGTGCGGACTAGTCCGGTGCTTGCAGACTAGATCGATCAAGTTTGATCGATGATCTCGATCCAAGTACTCTACGCAGTGGAAATTAAGATGTAACTAGAGAATGTTGATTCAATTAAACTGAGGATAGCACAAGGTAACCTTAGTTTCAAATTTTGACATAATTTGACTATGATCAATCAAACCCTAGATGCAATGAACAATAAGTACAAAGTGAAGACACAAGATTTTTATCCCGTGGTTCGGTTCCCACGAAGGCAACCTACGTCCACGTTGATGTGACGCCCGGTTCCGAAAACGAACCAAGCTAACGCATATGTGTGCCCAGGATGTTCGACACACATACACGAGTGATTCACAAATGATAAACAGATAATTACCACAGCTCAATTTATTAAATAAGTACTCTTATTACATAATTCATTAAATCCTCGAATACAAGCTCTAATGAATATTAATGATAAGTTCAACTAATGCAGCGGATATAAATTAATTAAGCAACTAAGCAAACTAAGCAAAAGGGGTAGCGCAGCTCCATGCAACACCACAGGCAAAGCTGACGGTAGACACAGCCTAGAACTCCGCATTATCGCCATTAAACTCATAATCCTGACCTGCAACTGTTGGGGGGGGGGGAATTGCAAGAGTGAGTACATGTCGTACTCAGCAAGTGTGGAAAGTATGACATGTGGCTGATTCAAATGATGAATGTAATAATGGCTAAGTGCAGAAAAGTACAGAAAAACATTTGAAAAAGCAATGTATCATATTTATGTAAAGTAAACCCATCATAAACCATGTAACCATAATAATACCAGTTCATAATTCACCATTATCAATAGCCATAATCAATGTCATAAACCATAATTCCATCCATAACCATGACCATAATCATAACCGTAACCATAACCATAATCATAACCATAACCATAACCATCCCAAATCCCAATTTCCCTCTAATCATGGAAGTTGTCCAGGTGCTCATAACCGGGAGCACGGCTATCATGATAGTTTTAATTAACACTCTGCAGAGTTTGTACCTCTTTACCCACGTGTTCGTGATTTCATCACCTTTCGGCGACTAAGAACCTCCCTTATGCCCATGACCCGTCGGTCACATTACACACTTCCGTTGGTGTGTGGCCAAGAGATCACAAAATAGCCTTTACAAAGGGATTACTAGCCTATTTAGACCCCACTGAGGTTTCACCGGTGGCGATGCCTCCAACTGAGCACATCTTCAACCAAGGGCCCCCTCTTGAGCCATTCGGATCCCAGGGTAGTCCCACCAACCATCAACAAACCCAATCCGACTACCCCTTCCCCGAGCATCCACAATGGTCCAAACAGCACTAGCAAAGCCCTAATTAATCAGCTACGCCGCACCCATAACTTGGCCTCGTGGTGGCACTGTAGTCCTGGCTTATTCTCGCATGAACCGGTCCTTAGATCTAAAGCAAGCAAACCACCATAACATCCAACCCATCCACATACCAGGCTTGCTTAGATCACCCATCGTATTGACCAGTTCACATTAACTAGAATATCATTGATGCAAAATTAAATGTGTAGTGTTGGTTTTTCCATCCCAATTAATTAAGCGAAGCAAAAAGGTAAAAACCCTTCCCGACTCTCTACCATAAATTCCAGGTGACAAGGGTGGTCAAACAAAACTAGTAAACTTCCTACCATAGGATTCCCATCAAATTGACACAAGCATGCAGTTTGCAAACAAAACATTTATTTTAAAGATAGGATCAATATGCTTCAAGGACACTTGCCTTGCTCCGGCGGATAGAGTTGCTCGAGCGCTTGGAAATCTTGATTCTGAAAATCCTCGTACACGATCTCTTGAGCACTTCCCTCTACTCGTGACCACACATACAAGAATATACATACAAATCAACATGATGCACACACAATAATCAACATGCGATGACATGCATGCATGCACAATTTAATAACTAATTTACTACGGTCGTTTATTAATTAGATGCGACTAGTTCATACGTGTTCATATGAGTTTACGGGGTTTTAGGGTGGATTAATGCTGCTGAAAATAAAATCATGGTGCAATTAAATTTAATTTACGCCTATTAGATTCAATACGGTCGCTAAAATTCGCATCGGGAACATGGCCTACCGTAGATCTGACGGCTTGACGGTCGCGGGATGGGGACAATGCGTAGACGAAGTAGATGGCGCAGCAGTCCCTCGGCGGCACGATGACGGCGACGATCTCCGGTGGACGGTGGTACCCTCCTCTCTTTCTTCCCCTTCTTCCCTCCTTTTTCTTTCCTCTTTTCTTCTCTGGCGGTGCAACCTCTCCTCTGTTCTTTTTTTTTTTTGGCGGCTAGGGCTCTTTTTCTCTTTTGGTGGCGGCTGCTTTTCTGGCATCGGGAACCGTGAGACCCCGTGGCCTTTTATATCCGGCGGCTAGGGCACCGGTGCGGGCGACGGCTGTGTGGCGCTACGCGGAATCGGGCGGGACGGACGCGCGGGAAGCGGGGCGTTCGGCGGGGTGTGGGCGCGTGGGGTCCGGCGCGATCGGAGGGGAGCGCGTGCGCGTCGCGCGTAACGCGTCGGGCGAGAGGGCGGCGGGGCGTGGGGCCCGGGGCACGTGGGCGGGTCGGGGTGGGAGCGCGGGAGGCCGAGGCGGGCGGCGGCGCAGGCCAAGGCAGCGGCAGGGTGGGGGGACCGGGGCGCAGGCGCTCGGGCGGCGGGCGGCGCCTCGGGGCGCGGCTGGCGCGGGCCAACGAGCGTGGGCGCGTCAGTGCGGGGCCGGCTGGCGGCTCGGCCGGCCAGGCCACAGGCAGCGGCAGTTTTTTTTAATATTTATTTATTTTACTTATTATTTTTTTTATACTCTTTTTTTTATTATATAATTTATCATTATATATATTATATATATATATATATATTATTCATGTTATAGATTTATTATTTATTATTTTTATAACATATATTATTAATATTAATATTTTATCTATTTTCATATATTGTTATATATATTATTTATATACATTTACATATATTTTATTATTATTATTTTTATACTTATTTCCTATTACAGGTTTTAGGATATAATTATTATTTTTTTATTTCTTCTTTTGCTACCCATATTTGTATATATATGCTCCATCTTTTATGTTTTATTATTTTTCTTTTATCCTACTAATGTTTAATGCATGATCATGTATGCAATGCAGGATGCGAAAATTTAGGGTGTTACAAACCTACCCCCCTTAAAGTGAATCTCGCCCTCGAGATTCGACAGCGTGGAGAAAAGATGCGGGAATTCTGCCTTCAAGTCTTCTTCACGTTCCCACGTAGCTTCGGCTTCTGTATGGTGTTTCCATTGCACTTTGCACCAACGGATCCTCTTATTTCTCGTGACCCTTTCCTTCACGTCCAAGATCTTGATAGGTTGCTCAACATAAGACAAATCCTCCTGAAGTTCTAACTCGTCCATCGGCACTTGTTCTTCCGGCACCCTGAGGCATTTCTTGAGTTGCGACACGTGAAACACGTCGTGTACGTCTGAAAGATGAGCTGGCATCTCCAACTTATATGCTACTTCTCCTCTTTTGTCCAAAATCTTGAATGGTCCAATATAGCGAGGTGCGAGCTTGCCTCTTATGTTAAACCTCTTATGACCTCTCATAGGTGACACCTTGAGGTAAACAAAATCTCCAATTTCAAAGCTAATTTCCTTCTCCTATTGTCCGCATAGCCCTTTTGTCTTGATTGGGCAGCCCTCAAGTTTTCACGAATTATCTGGGCTTGCTTTTCGGCTTCTTGCAACACATCCGGACCAAATACTTGAGTTTCTCCTGCCTCATTCCAGAATAAAGGTGTCCTACACTTCCTCCCATAAAGTGCTTCATATGGTGACATTTTCAAGCTTGCTTGGTAACTATTGTTGTATGAAAATTCTGCGTATGGCAAGCTTTTATCCCAACTTTTCCCATGCTTTAATGCACAAGCTCTTAACATGTCCTCCAAAATCTGATTTGTCCTCTCGGTTTGTCCGTCCGTTTGAGGATGATATGCTGAACTAAAATTCAACCTCGTTCCCAAAGCTTCATGCAATTTTTGCCAAAATCTGGAGGTAAATTGAGAACCTCTATCCGAGACTATCTTCTTCGGTACTCCGTGTCGACACACAATATGCTCCATGTATATTTCGGCCAATCGTGCGGCTGTATATTTGGCCTTCACAGGGACAAAATGAGCTGACTTGGTTAAGCGATCCACAATTACCCAAATTGAGTCATATCCGGACTGAGTACGTGGTAACCCAACTATGAAGTCCATTCCAATTTCTTCCCACTTCCATTCTGGAATCTTCAACGGTTGCAATAATACGGCTGGCCTTTGATGTTCTGCCTTGACTCGTTGGCACACATCACACAGTGCTACGTATTCAGCTATGTCCTTCTTCATGCTATTCCACCAATAGCAAGTCTTCAAGTCTTTGTACATCTTTGTACAACCAGGGTGAATTGAGTATGGCGAGTCATGTGCCTCCTTTAATATTGTTTCTCGAATATGCTTTACATTAGGCACGACAATTCTCTTTCCAATCCATAAGGTACCATGTTCGTCTTCATCAAATCTGAATTCTCTCCCTTCTTCGATTCTTTCCTTGATTTCCTTGATCTCCTCATCTGTGGTCTGTGCTTCTCGAATTTCTTGCTCCAAGGTCGGATTTAACTCCATTATCTCCATCTCATTTACAAACCCGAGGTTCAACCGTTCAAACTCCTTACATAACTCGGACGGTAACTCTCGAACTGTAAGTTGATGGCTTACTCCTTTCCGACTCAAAGCATCGGCTACTACATTGGCTTTTCCCGGATGATAGTTGATTCCCACATCATAATCCTTGATGATCTCCAACCATCTTCGTTGCCTCAAATTCAGATCTGTCTGTGTGAAAATATACTTAAGACTCTTGTGATCCGTATAAATTTCACACCTATGTCCGAGTATATAGTGTCTCCAAATCTTCAATGCATGTACCACGGCTGCAAGTTCTAAATCATGTGTTGGGTAATTCTGCTCATGTTTCTTCAATTGTCTTGATGCATAGGCGACCACTTGACCTTCTTGCATCAATACACATCCAAGTCCTTGTCTTGATGCATCACAATAGATGTCGAAACTCTTGCTTACGTCCGGTAATACTAACACCGGTGCAGTTGTCAACCTTTTCTTTAACTCCTCAAAGCTATCCTGACAAGCTTGAGTCCATCGGAATGCCTTCCCTTTCATGAGTAATTCGGTCATAGGCTTGGCTATTTTGGAGAAATCCTTGATGAATCGGCGGTAATATCCAGCCATTCCAAGGAAACTCCGGATTTCCTTGACATTCTGCGGTGGTTCCCACTTCAACACATCCCTCACTTTACCGGGGTCAACCGATACTCCTCCTCCGGAAATAATATGGCCTAAGAAAGAAACTTCCCGTAACCAGAATTGACATTTACTGAACTTGGCGTACAATTGGTGCTCCCTCAATTTCTGCAGCGTAAGCTTCAAGTGTTCCTCTTGTTCCTTCTCATCCTTCGAGTAGATCATAATATCATCGATGAACACCACAACAAACTTGTCCAAGTACTCCATGAAGACTTTATTCATGAGGTACATAAAGTAGGCAGGTGCATTTGTCAATCCAAAAGACATCACAGTGTACTCATAAGATCCATACCGTGTCCTAAAAGCTGTCTTGGGTATGTCTGATGGTCTAATCTTCATTTGAAAGTATCCCGACCTCAAATCAATCTTAGAGAAGACACAAGCACCCTTCATCTGATCAAACAAGTCTTCTATACGTGGCAAGGTATACTTGTTCTTGATTGTTACCTCGTTGAGAGCTCGGTAATCCACACACATCCTTTGCGTTCCATCCTTCTTGTCCACAAATAGAACGGGCGCTCCCCAAGGTGAAGAGCTAGGGCGAATAAAACCTTTCTCTAGTTGTTCTTGAATCTGCTTCTTGAGCTCTGCTAATTCCTTAGGAGGCATCCTATACGGCCTCTTAGCTATAGGTGCAGTTCCAGGTATTAAATCAATAACAAACTCAATGTCTCGATCGGGTGGCATACCTGGCAACTCATCTGGAAAAACATCCAAAAATTCACACACTACCGGAATCTCCTCAATTGCGACACCGTCCACATGGTTCAGCTCCAATTGCTTCGGTGCGGTTTGAGATGCTTCAAATTCTACGGTGATCCCTTCCTCATTGGTCAACTTCACCGTCTTCGTGGCACACTCAATAACTCCATTGTGCTTCCTTAACCAGTCCATACCAAGTATAATGTCCAATCCTTGAGAGTCCAAAACAATGAGGTTGGCGGAGAAGTCTACCCCCCTTATTCTAAGGCTTACTTTTGGACATACTATATTTGTCCTCATCTCTCCTCCAGGGGACTTAACCAACAGAGTAAACTTCATATGCGAGATAGGCAAACTATACTTGGCAACATACTTTGATGCAATGAATGAATGCGATGCTCCAGAATCAAATAACATAGTCGCGGGGTTGGAGTTGGCGAGAAACATACCAATGACCACGTCATCCGCTTGCTGAGCATCCTCCGTAGAGACATGGTTCACGTTGCCACGAGCAAAGTTATGCTGTCCACGACTTCCTTGTGGCTGTCCTCCATTAGGTCTTGGGTTTTGCCTCGGCACATTGCTTCTTTGACCAAGGCTCGACTTAGGACATTGATTCGCAAAGTGTCCAGCTTCTCCACAAGTATAGCACCTCTTGACTCCACCGGAACTATTGGGACGAGCTTGGTTTTGAGCATTGGTTCCAGGGAAATCAGCACGAGGTGCATAAGGCATTGCTTGCATAACAGGGCGCTGCTGCACAAACTGAGTTGGGCGCGGTGCATAACCAGGGCGCTGAGCAGGAATAGAGGAGCTGTAATGAGGCGCATTGGGCGGCGCAAAGCGAGGGCGCACATTACTTCCTTGTTGCTGTCCTTGATATGGCGCCTTCCTCTTGATTTCTTGCTCCATGTCACAGATCTTGTTCTCAACCACAATTGCCTTGTCCACAAGCTTCTGGAAATTGACATAATCACAGTTGAGCAATTGTACTTGGATCGTATTGTTCAATCCCCTCATGAACAAGTATTGCTTCCGGCTGTCCCGGCTAACATCCTCAGGCGCATATCTCGAAAGTTGAGTGAACTTATGGAGATATTCACTCACGCTTGATTTTCCTTGTCTCAAGTTCTCAAATTCTTGCCTCTTCAAGATCATAATACCTTCCGGCACATAATGAGAACGGAAACTCTCCTTGAATTCCGCCCAAGTAATTCTCTCTTGGTTCTCATGAACATTGCAATAGGCATCCCACCAATCTGCAGCTGCTCCAACGAGTTGATGAGAAGCAAATAGCACCTTCTCCCGGTCACTGCATTGGACAATAGCAAGTTTCTTCTCCACGGACTTGAGCCAATCATCCGCATCCATAGGGTCTGCGGCTTGAGCAAAGGTTGGCGGCCTAGTCCTCATAAACTCTCCCAATCGGTTATGAGGAGGTGGGGGTGGCGGTGGAGGCATGTGGGGCTGATTGTTGATATTGCCAGCCTGCAGCTGTCCCATAGTTTGTATCATGGTCTGCATGAGCTGGTTTTGCATGGCCAATAGCTGCTCAATATTGATGGCTCCATGAGCAGGTCCTTGTCCAACGTTGTTCTGAGGCACTCCACTGTTCTCCTCCTCATCATTGCCATCCCTCTGGTTGCGAGTCCTCACCATCTGGAGAAAAGCAGTAGGTAAGAATTTAAGAAACGTCCCCAACTATATGCATCAAGGGATATGAAGCTAACCAACTAGCTATACTAGCCTAGGTGGACATGGCAATGCTAAAGCATCCCAAAATCCTCTATTAAGCACACAAGCAACCAATATATATAGCAAGCAGCACTCCAAGCAAAAACACACCGATTCCTGAGTGCTCCTATGTGCTCTAAAGTGTCCATTCTATCTAGGCTGCGTCCTACGGTCAACCTGTGGCTCTGATACCAATTTGTGACGCCCGGTTCCGAAAACGAACCAAGCTAACGCATATGTGTGCCCAGGATGTTCGACACACATACACGAGTGATTCACAAATGATAAACAGATAATTACCACAGCTCAATTTATTAAATAAGTACTCTTATTACATAATTCATTAAATCCTCGAATACAAGCTCTAATGAATATTAATGATAAGTTCAACTAATGCAGCAGATATAAATTAATTAAGCAACTAAGCAAACTAAGCAAAAGGGGTAGCGCAGCTCCATGCAACACCACAGGCAAAGCTGACGGTAGACACGGCCTAGAACTCCGCATTATCGCCATTAAACTCATAATCCTGACCTGCAACTGTTGGGGGGGGGGGGAATTGCAAGAGTGAGTACATGTCGTACTCAGCAAGTGTGGAAAGTATGACATGTGGCTGATTCAAATGACGAATGTAATAATGGCTAAGTGCTGAAAAGTACAGAAAAACATTTGAAAAAGCAATGTATCATATTTATGTAAAGTAAACCCATCATAAACCATGTAACCATAATAATACCAGTTCATAATTCACCATTATCAATAGCCATAATCAATGTCATAAACCATAATTCCATCCATAACCATGACCATAATCATAACCGTAACCATAACCATAATCATAACCATAACCATAACCATCCCAAATCCCAATTTCCCTCTAATCATGGAAGTTGTCCAGGTGCTCATAACCGGGAGCACGGCTATCATGATAGTTTTAATTAACACTCTGCAGAGTTTGTACCTCTTTACCCACGTGTTCGTGATTTCATCACCTTTCGGCGACTAAGAACCTCCCTTATGCCCATGACCCGTCGGTCACATTACACACTTCCATTGGTGTGTGGCCAAGAGATCACAAAATAGCCTTTACAAAGGGATTACTAGCCTATTTAGATCCCACTGAGGTTTCACCGGTGGCGATGCCTCCAACTGAGCACATCTTCAACCAAGGGCCCCCTCTTGAGCCATTCGGATCCCAGGGTAGTCCCACCAACCATCAACAAACCCAATCCGACTACCCCTTCCCCGAGCATCCACAATGGTCCAAACAGCACTAGCAAAGCCCTAATTAATCAGCTACGCCGCACCCATAACTTGGCCTCGTGGTGGCACTGTAGTCCTGGCTTATTCTCGCATGAACCGGTCCTTAGATCTAAAGCAAGCAAACCACCATAACATCCAACCCATCCACATACCAGGCTTGCTTAGATCACCCATCGTATTGACCAGTTCACATTAACTAGAATATCATTGATGCAAAATTAAATGTGTAGTGTTGGTTTTTCCATCCCAATTAATTAAGCGAAGCAAAAAGGTAAAAACCCTTCCCGACTCTCTACCATAAATTCCAGGTGACAAGGGTGGTCAAACAAAACTAGTAAACTTCCTACCATAGGATTCCCATCAAATTGACACAAGCATGCAGTTTGCAAACAAAACATTTATTTTA
Organism: Tuctoria greenei; assembly: GCA_036927565.1. NCBI lineage: Eukaryota > Viridiplantae > Streptophyta > Magnoliopsida > Poales > Poaceae > Tuctoria > Tuctoria greenei. The sequence continues at coordinate 203,163,086 of JAYESD010000004.1, forward strand.
AAGATAGGATCAATATGCTTCAAGGACACTTGCCTTGCTCCGGCGGATAGAGTTGCTCGAGCGCTTGGAAATCTTGATTCTGAAAATCCTCGTACACGATCTCTTGAGCACTTCCCTCTACTCGTGACCACACATACAAGAATATACATACAAATCAACATGATGCACACACAATAATCAACATGCGATGACATGCATGCATGCACAATTTAATAACTAATTTACTACGGTCGTTTATTAATTAGATGCGACTAGTTCATACGTGTTCATATGAGTTTACGGGGTTTTAGGGTGGATTAATACTGCTGAAAATAAAATCATGGTGCAATTAAATTTAATTTACGCCTATTAGATTCAATACGGTCGCTAAAATTCGCATCGGGAACATGGCCTACCGTAGATCTGACGGCTTGACGGTCGCGGGATGGGGACAATGCGTAGACGAAGTAGATGGCGCAGCAGTCCCTCGGCGGCACGACGACGGCGACGATCTCCGGTGGACGGTGGTACCCTCCTCTCTTTCTTCCCCTTCTTCCCTCCTTTTTCTTTCCTCTTTTCTTCTCTGGCGGCGCAACCTCTCCTCTGTTCTTTTTTTTTTTGGCGGCTAGGGCTCTTTTTCTCTTTTGGTGGCGGCTGCTTTTCTGGCATCGGGAACCGTGAGACCCCGTGGCCTTTTATATCCGGCGGCTAGGGCACCGGTGCGGGCGACGGCTGTGTGGCGCTACGCGGAATCGGGCGGGACGGACGCGCGGGAAGCGGGGCGTTCGGCGGGGTGTGGGCGCGTGGGGTCCGGCGCGATCGGAGGGGAGCGCGTGCGCGTCGCGCGTAACGCGTCGGGCGAGAGGGCGGCGGGGCGTGGGGCCCGGGGCACGTGGGCGGGTCGGGGTGGGAGCGCGGGAGGCCGAGGCGGGCGGCGGCGCAGGCCAAGGCAGCGGCAGGGTGGGGGGACCGGGGCGCAGGCGCTCGGGCGGCGGGCGGCGCCTCGGGGAGCGGCTGGCGCGGGCCAACGCGCGTGGGCGCGTCAGTGCGGGGCCGGCTGGCGGCTCGGCCGGCCAGGCCACAGGCAGCGGCAGTTTTTTTTTTTAACATTTATTTATTTTACTTATTATTTTTTTTATACTCTTTTTTTTTATTATATAATTTATCATTATATATATTATATATATATATATTATTCATGTTATAGATTTATTATTTATTATTTTTATAACATATATTATTAATATTAATATTTTATCTATTTTCATATATTGTTATATATATTATTTATATACATTTACATATATTTTATTATTATTATTTTTATACTTATTTCCTATTACAGGTTTTAGGATATAATTATTATTTTTTTATTTCTTCTTTTGCTACCCATATTTGTATATATATGCTCCATCTTTTATGTTTTATTATTTTTCTTTTATCCTACTAATGTTTAATGCATGATCATGTATGCAATGCAGGATGCGAAAATTTAGGGTGTTACAGTTGAGCAGCCCATGAAAGGACAAGGTATTCACCAACCCTACCCTCGTCGAATCGCCACAAAGGCCAATTCTCTTCCACTATCACAAAGGGGTAAGATAACCAAGTTCAAGGGGTCTTCTCACAAGTTGAGGGCTCCCCAAGATTACAAATCAAAAAACCACCAAGACACACTCGTAAGATCTGCAATGAAACAACAAGAGTGTGCGAGAAAATCAAACCCAAGAGCTCAAAACTTGAAGAATCACATCTCTCATTGATCTAATGTTGATCCTCAAGGATTTGATCTTTCTTGCATTGGATTGTGTGGAGAGACGTGTTTTCTAGGTTCTTGGAGGGTGTGACGGCGCAGGGGGTCGAGAGAGATCATAGATGGGTCATGCATCTCTATTTATACTAGGGTTTCCAAGGGTTACCGTTAGAGTTTTCAAAGTCCGGACTAGTCCGTGGTGGACTCCAGACTAGTCCGGTGTGCGGCGTGTGGGAAACCCTAAGTGCCCCGAAATATCGAACTTGTCCGACCTGGGGAGGACTAGTCTGTTTTTGTCTCTGGAAACACTCGGACTAGTCCGACACATATCGTACTAGTCCGATGGTGGTGAAACCCTTAGTGAATTGGGGACAAGTATGCACTTGGAGGATTTGTCCGATTTTAGTCAGAAGGTTTTTTGAACTAATACGGGCATATATCGGACTTGTTCGATTTGGGTCAGAAGGATATCAAACTAGTCCGTGGTGATATCGGACTTGTCCGATTTCGTGCAAAACTGTGAAGTGTTGAGGACTAGTCTGCACTGGGGAGGACTAGTCTGATCTTAGTCAGAAAGATATCGGACTAGTCCGTGGTGATATCGTACTAGTACGGTCTGTGTAAACCTGGACTGTGCAGACAAGTCCGCACTGGGAGGACTTGACTGATTTTGAACAGAGAGATATCGGACTAGTCCGTGGTGATATCGGACTAGTCCGGACCTGTATGAATTTGTGCAGTGAGAGTGATTAAAATTAGCTTGAGCTCTTGGGGTGTGTTCCTCCAACACACTTCATACACAAAGATTATTCTATTCATCTCTTGAGCTCTTTCCAACTTGATTTCTCACTCTCCTTTCTTTTTGCGCTTTCTCCATGTTTTCATTAAAACCTGCACTCATCTCAAAAATTTGGTTAGGATCTCATTTGTTCATCATAAATCAACCAAAACCCACAAGGGATGCCTAGATGCACTTTCAGGCATCCATCCTTTTTCCCTAATTAGCAATAAACTCTCTTTTAGTTTATAAGAAACTTCAATCGTAAATTATTATGTTGAATTTGATTATGCATACTCATGTCGATAGATCACATGACAAAAACAATGGACGAGGAGCACAACTCAGAGGAGAAGGACTAACATGGACCCCGCTGCAAGCAAAGTTGTCCCAGAGCAACAACAAGAGTACGTGATGAAGGGAATCAACGAGAAGCTTCACCAGGTGAAGACACTGACTTATTGACTTGGGGAATTAGTTCGCAACCAAAGGCAAGTCCCGGTTTGCATTTAAGTTGTTAATAAGTTTTGCTTTCATAATCTATATGATGGTTAGAATGGAATTTTGCATTAAGTATACTAATGTATGATACTCTACATGCATGCCCAAAAATCCATGGAGTCTGTGGATACTATAGGACTTCACATGATTAGGGATGCTATGCTAAAGTTGAAATGGATGGAATGATATAATTCAAGTAGGTGATGACCTACTCGTGAACTTGGTCAAGTGGAATCAATTGGGCGAGTTTGGATATTGATTCACTTAAATGGTTAATTATAGACCGGACGGGAAGTTAGGATGCTCAAGAATATGGTTTTGTGGACATAGTTCCTGCCTGTGTCGATTAAGGGTCGTACCGTATGCGGTCCTGCTGGACAAGTTTGATTATTTACTGGATGCATACTGGATATATGGGATCCAGGAAATTGATATAACTTGTTAACCTGGGTGTTAAGTCATATCCCACACATCGATAGGAGAGTAGAGGCCATCCGTTGGTGCCGGGATGCTGGGACTGGCTCAATATTTGAGTATCTTGTGAAAGATTGTCACTTATGGCGTTACGGAGGAAGACTGTAAACCTCTTCTAGATGGGAGTATTGATGCGCAAGTCGGGTGTTTTTTATTCGAATCACTGTCGCTCGCGATAGGGAGCATACTTGTTCACTATGTTGTGACGTAGTAACAACATCATTGGATTATTGAGATATGCTTTTATGATTAATCTCGATACTGCAACTTGTATGGATTAGCAGTAGAGTAATTTGTCGGTAAAAGTGAAAGTAAGGATGCACTCTTAGGCGAGTTTCCATTACGCAAGTTAAATTTCCACTATTACATTTCCAGCATGTAGAGTTACATGTTTTTAGATGAGACGGTTAAGTCTTGTTGAGCTTCATGCTCACGGTTGCATGTTAAATGTTTTGCAGCAATTCGCTGCTGCTTTCATTCTGTATTGCTAGAGTGGAGTATTTGCAGGCTGGATGTGACCACTACTACCGTAATGTAGGTTTGAGAAAGCATTATGTGGCTTTCACTGTTGTATTTACTTTCGATGTAAAAATCGAATAATATTGTAACATGAACTCTTATGTTATTTACTTTGTGTTCTTTTATGTGTTGTGCTATTGGGTGTCGTATCGCACAACACCATCTAATGTGATTTCTAAAATGTCAGAACCCCGCTCCTCACAGTTTTGGGCTCCTCTTTAAAATAAAAATGAGTTTGGACTATCATTTAGGGTGGTTATTTGAGATAGCCTAATACACCACATATGAAACATATTCACTAGCACAAAAGTTTTGGTTCCTGATTTTTGTTTAATGTGACATAAGAAATATATTCATTAGCTAATTTTTTTGCCTAGTGTGATGTATGAAACATGTTTACTAAGAGCGTGTTTGGCATGACTCTACTCCATAGTAGAGCAACTATGCTTCAAAATACTGAGGTGGAGCAACTTTGCTGTGTAGGTGGAGTTATCATTGGTGGTGCTTGATTGGAAGACTGCCTCGGCTCTAAAAAAGATGGGCTTTAAGATGCAATACTATTTTCATCATTCATTTGACTCAATGCATGTATTTTGAGATGCCGGTGAAGGTGGGGGCGAAGAGCGACGGGCATCAAAGGGTCGGGCGGGGAGGCGCAGGGCGGCGACATCGATTCTGCCTTGGGATGCAGGATTTCTACTGAGGAGTAGTGAGACCAATGGCAATTGTGGGTAAATACATCTGTGAAAGTGCATCTAGGCATTCCATTGTGGTGTTGGACGATTGATGACAAACAAACGAGATCCTAATAGAATTTGTTGAGATGAAATCAGGTATATGAAGAATAGAACTAATGGCGCACAAAAAGGTGAAAATGAGGATTGAGAAAGGAAAAGCCCAAGTGAAAAATGGAAGCACAAAGTAGGTGTTATTGTATAGGATGTGTGTGAGATACACATCCCAAAAGATCATAACTTTGCATAGAGGGTGTCGAAGTGTTAATGCGACACTTCCCGCGGATCTGCTAAGGAGCAGCCCACGGAGGTTCTTTGATCAGCAGAACTTAGTTCTCAATCTAGTGATCACACGTATGAGAGTATGTGACGGTGGTTTTTACGTGGTTCGGGCTGCAAGAGCGTAACACCTACTCCATGGTGATGTTGTATTGCTGGTGTATGTGTGTGTGTGAATGCGTAGATTGGTTGTCCTTTGCAATGGTGGTGGTCTGGTCCTTTTATAGATAAGGCCAGACGCCTTACAAGTGGGGTCCAGGGCCTGACAGGTGGTCCTGGGACAATCTTATCCTAAAGATCAATGACTTCTCGCATAAGCTTCCTCTGGCCAACGCCTGAAGACTCATCTTCTTGCCACCTCGGTCTCCAATGGTCCATGTGTAGTCGCTGATGGTGTCAGGGGATGCCCCGTCCATCTGTTTGGTCACTGCAAGCTACCCACTTAGCGGGACAGGGTAGGCTTGCAGTGTATTCACTGTGATGTGATTAGACGCAGTGGTCTCTGACCATTGGCGTGCTCCACACTACCCGTCAGAGGTGGGTGCTTGTCTTCAATGCTTGATTTAGATGGGGCGCACCATCCCTTAACTCCTGCACTTTACCACCCAAGGTGAGTTACGGGACACGTGGCAGCTTCGGGGCTGGCCTCCGCTGGGGGAGGCCAGACTTGGTCTTTAGGGCACGTGGCAGCTCTGGAGCCCTTTGGGGCATGTGGCAACTTCGGGTACCTTCACGACATGTGGCAGCTCTGGAGCCCTTCGGGGTACATGGTAGCTCCGGAGCCCTTCTCGGCAGGAGGCGCCTGGCCTGGTGCTTTGAGCCATGTGGTTGCGCTGGGCCTCGCCTTATAGTAGGATGAGGTCCCGCCAGAACATGTGGCACCTTGGGAGCCCGTCCCACTGGGGGAGTCGGGTCCCATCCTTGTGGTCCACGTGGTAGTGCTGGATCCCGTACTTGAGGATGGCCAGGGTCCGGCACCTTCTGGACACGTGGCGCCACTGTACATACCTTGGCACTTTAAGATTGTGTGCGAGGGTACCTCGTATGCAGGGTACTGACATTAGCCCTTGGGTCCACCTTGGAGGAGGTGATGAGCTCAAAGGTGGAGCCCTTACCATGTTTTGCCACACTGCCCTTCGAATTTTGTCTTGGTCAGTTGAATAAGTGGGCGCTTCTGCCAACATGGCCACGCGTCTGCTCCTGGTTGAGGGACTATGGTGATAAGATCTTTACTTGTTTCAGTATCTCTGTCTTCTGCAGCGCCTTTAACTGCGACGGTTCCCAATGTAGCTATGGCACTTATGTTTGCTGTGCCTTTATGGGAACCGCTTCAGTTGTCTTCTTATGTGGCTAACCGCTTGGGCCAACACTTCGTCAGGGGGCCTAGCCCCCGCTGTGATTGATGCTGTGAGTCGAGTCGTGTGGACCGAGCCTTTGCGATATGCACGAAGTGCTCAGACGTTGCGGGGGTGATAAAAAAGGAAACCTTTGTTAGAGGGGTCGGTTCCTTCCTTACTCACACGCCATTGCTTGAGCCTTATTCCTCGAGCGCCTGAGCTTTCACCACTCAGCCAAAGCTCTCATTTTTGCTTACTCTGATGGCCTCCCCGCTGCCTCCTTCTCGCTTCCAGTCGGTTGAAGATCTAGTGCCGATGAGGCGACTCCTCGGCTGGGCGGTGGTAGAGTTAGGATGGATTATCCTACAGATCTCCCGATCTTCAAAATTTTGCTTGAAGACGAGACTTTTCTCTTTGTCGCCTATGCCACTGCGTGGCTTGCAATCCCATTGTCGAGGTTCTTCCTTGCAGTGTTGGGGGAATATGGGTTGCAACTTCACCACCTGTTGCTGAACTCTATCGCCTTGGTCGTCGTGTTCGTCCACTTGTCCGAGGCGTTCGTGGGCTGCCTGCCCATGGTGGAGCTATTCTGGTTCTTCTTCGTGATGAAGACCATCAGAAAGAGTGCGATGACCCAAGTTGGGGCCTACTACTTCCGTCATCGGGACAAGACCTCCTGGGCCTGCATTGCCTCGTTCAAAGGGGGCAAGTGGAGCAGCTGGAGGGAAGACTAGGCGATCATGTGGACCGAGGCCCATGCTTCGCTGAAGATGCCGTCTGAAGGTCCGGCCTCTGATCCGCCGCACTGCCCCCCTTCAGCAGCGCCTGTGCGGGGCCTGGGTCTACACTCGCACGTACGACCAGTGCCGACTGGATTTGGACAGCCCAACCCTTGATATGCTGGAGGAGATGTTGAAGGCGGTGAGCTATGACATTGTTGACGATGAGCACGTCTCCATACCAGACGACTGCCAGTCGCTCTACATGACCACCGACTTGAGGGCTGAATTGTGGAGCTTGATGCCGAAGGTCAAAGTGTTCGGCGTTGTCCATCTGCACCCTGAAGATACAACTGGGGCTTCAGCGGTCCTAGAGCAGTGTCGTGCTGCGAAGCAGTCAAGGTCAGTGTCTTCCTCACGTCGTTTAGGAAGTGAAAGTGCATCTAGGATCCCCGTGGGTTTTGGATGATTGATGATGACAATTAGACTAATGAGCTCAGTGATCTTAAGCACAGGTGTGGACTAAGTGGAAGCACAATCCCTCAAAAAGGAAAAAGATGGAAACGACGATGTCAACTCGAAAAGGGAAACTAGGGTTTCGAGTGTGTCGAGTTTAGACTAGCCAAATTTGTGTGAGGATGTGTGTGTAAAGTGCATTGAGATCAAGTTGGGAGCTCAAAGTGGTTTAGAGATCAAACCTATTGAGTGAAGAGAGTTGGAAGTAGTCTGGCAGTAGGGCCGGACTAGTCCGTGCAGGTGGCCGGACTAGTCCGCCCCTTGCCGGGCAAGTCCGTTTTCGGCCGGACCAGAAGGGTTTGACTGAGATCGGACTAGTCCATATTGGGACGGACTAGTCCAGGTAGTCGTGAAGTGGGTTTTGGGGACTAAGTCCCAAAACCACAGACTTGTCCATTTTAGTCCGGACCAAGAGGTCCTGACTAAGATCGGACTAGTCCGCCCTGGGGGCCGGACTAGTCCTGGTTTGAGAGGAGACTGCGTTTCATAGACTAAGTCTGGGAAGGCCAGACTAGTCCGCCCATGGGGCCGGACTAGTCCGTGGTCTTCAGACTAGTCCATTTTCACACGGAACAAAAGGTTCTGTGTGAGATCGGACTAGTCCGGTGAGGGCCGGACTAGTCCGTTGTTGAAGTGACCGTTTGAATTTGAAGTTTGGCAGGTAGTGTGACGATTGCCGCGCAGTGCGACAGTTGTCAGAGGCGTCAGTGGTCCCCTAGGCCGGACTAGTCCGGGCTGTAGGCCGGACTAGTCCGCCCATCTGCTGAAGTCAGCAGTATGGGCTTGGGACCTCTATAAATAGATGTCCCCTGGGTTCTTTTGAACAAACCCTTGAGCAAACTGAAACCCTAGCGCCGCCACAGCAACCTTGAGCCTCCAAAAGCCTCTTTCTTGCCTACATTCCCTCTAAAACTAATTCTTGTGTGGATTAGGGTTTGGTGAGGTGAAGAAGAGGAAGAACACCGCTCTTTGGCTCTCGGTTTGATCTCTTGCACTTTGCGAATCTTTGTGATCTATGGATTGAGTTAATCTTTGTGATTTGCAATTGTAATTGTGGTGGGAGCCTCAGATTGTGAGAAGCCCCAACGAATCTTGTATTCATTCTTTGTGATAGTGGAGAACCAAGTTAGGCCCATGCGGTAAACTTGGTGAGGGAAGGGTTGTTGAACCCGGTCCTTTGTGGACTCCTCAACGGGGACGTAGATTCCTTGTGTGGGATCGAACCTCGGGATAAAATCCTTGTGTCTCCGTGTTCTTCGCATTTCGTTTATCGAATATTTCGATCTAGGGTTGCTAGTTTTGTCTCGTGCTTCATATTGCTATAAACTTGTTCCTCTTAGTCATATACTTGTGTTGGTAGTTGCTAAACTTGACATAACCATATCCTCACCTGTAGCCTCGAGAAAATCACCTTAAAACTTGCTAGAAACACTTTTTAGGGATCTTCACGCAGGCTGACCGGACTAGTCCGCCCCCAGACCGGACTAGTTCGCCCCCTGTAATTTAATCTCATTTTATTAAGTCATTTGTAGGTCGATTAGCCTATTCACACCCCTCTAGGCAACTTTCAATTGGTATCAGAGCAGGACACTCCCAAAAGAGTCTAACACTCGGAGAGAAGATGGCCCGAGTGGGGTACGAAGAAGTTTCCACCAGTGAGATCCAAGCAACTCCAGAAGAGATTCTCTTCTATCAAGACAAATCAACGGATGACGAAGAAGTTCGTCAGCTCAAGGCGAAACTTCGAGAGAAGTTGAAGATTCCCAAAGTTGACACCTCAACCTCCACATCGAGTGGTACAATCAACTACAATCAACAAGGCTACAACTATGAGCGCCTTGTTTCCAACAACCACTACCTTTCCATCCCATTGGGGAAGCCTCCCCAATTCGATGGAACCGACTACGGGATGTGGAAGCACAACATGAAGATCCACCTTGTGTCACTCAATCCCTCACTATGGCAAATTGTGTTGACCGGGGTGCACATCCCTAAGAATGAAGAAGATATCACTCCGGAGCAAGCCATGCTCCTTCACCGCAATGTCCAAGCGGCCGAAGTGATCATCTCATCTCAGTTCAATCGAGTGGATGGACTTGAGGTGGCCAAAGACATTTGGGACACTCTCAAGACGGCTCATGAAGGCAACCGAGTCGTCAAGGAAGCAAAGATTGAGCTCATTGAAGGAGAGCTCGGGAGGTTTGCCATTATGGATGGCGAATCTCCCCAAGAAATGTACAACCGCCTAAAGATTCTCATCAACAAGAGTAGATCTTACGGCTGTACTAAGTGGACGGACCACGAGGTGGTGAAGAGAATGATTCGGGCATTCATGCCTAGGAACGTCTCTCCATGCTCCATGATCCGAGAAAGTCCAGGGTTTGCCAAAATGACCCCGGAAGAGGTCCTTGGAAGGATCATCAATCACGAGATCATGGAAAAGGAGGCGCTCTTCTACAATGACCTTCAAAGGTTCACCGCCTCGAAGATGAAGAATGTTGCTCTCAAAGCAACATCCTCCCCAAAAGAGCAAACGAAAGATGATGAGGAAAGCCTTGACACCGATGAAGAAGAGGCCTTCTTCATCAACAACTTCAAGAGGATGATGAGGAGAAGAAAAGGAGGATACAAGCATGAAGGAAAAGGCAAAGAAAAGGCAAGGCCCAAAAACAAGAGGGCTTGCTACAATTGTGGCGAGTATGGCCACTTCATAGTTGATTGCCCCCATGAAGAAGTGAAGAAGAAAAAGGAGGGCAAGCCTCAAGAGAAGAAGTTCTTCAAGAAGAAGAGGCCCTCCGGACAAGCACACTTGGGCAAGGAGTGGGACTCTAACGATGAGTCCTCCTCCGAAGAAGAAGAGGAGAAGATGACCACCATAGCCATCGGGAGGAGCTCCAAGGGAAGCAAGCTCTTCCCAAACCTCAACAACGACTACAAACCAACTTGCCTTATGGCAAAGGAGGGAAGGAGAAAGGTAACATCTCACTCCTCCTCCTCCATTTCCTCTCATGATGAATTTGATAGCGCTAGTGAAAATGAGCACATGTTTAAGGACATAAGCAAAAGCACCTTGCGTAGGATGAAGTTGCTTATGGATGAGATCTTTGAGAAGGAGGAGCTCATCAACAGACAAGAGGACATGATCATCCTTGAAAAGGAGAGATGTCAAGAGCTTAATGAGCTCCTTGATCTTGAAAGAGAGAAGAGCAAGGCATTGGAACACGAACTTGCTCTAAGCAAGAAAACGTGTTCAAGTCTTGAGGAGAAATCAATTGAGCTCAAGGATAAACTTGGGAACTTGAAAAAAGTTAACAAGATCCTTGAGACTCAAGTTGGGTCCCTCAATAAGAATGTAGCCTCTTCCTCCAAGAGCTCAACCTCCTCAGAGGCCTCATCCAATGCAACCACTCCTTGCAAGTGCTCTAACTTAATCCTTAAACTTAATGATGAACTAAACTTAGCGCAAGGCAAGCAAGCACCTAAGGGTGCCATCTTTGACAAGGAGAAGGTGGCGTATGCACGAAGTGCATACACCAACACAAGACCTCCCAATGTCAAGGATGGTCTTGGCTATACTAAAGGTGGAAGGCAAAATGCCAAAACCTTCAAGTATGGCAAGGACTTGATTGTCTTTGTCAAAGGAAGCTCATCTCCAACTAAAATTGTGAAGAACACCTCAACTAGCACTTGCACGCCTAAAGCTGAACCACATCCTCTATTTCATGATTTCGATGCATCATATGTTTTGATGAGGAACAAATATGGCAAAGTATATGCTAGATATGTTGGGCCACTCCGCAAGAGCCCCAAGCCTTGCGTGTGGGTGCCCAAATGCCTTACCACTAACGTCAAAGGACCCAACTCCGCTTGGGTACCTAAAAGGAAGGCATAATCTTGTTTTGTAGGCATACTCCTCCGGTGGTTCCAAATGGGTGCTCGATAGTGGGTGCACAAACCACATGACCGGAGAGAGGACGATGTTCGAGGAGTATGAAGAACACGATGATCCAAATGAAGGAATCCTCTTTGGAGACAATAGCCGAGGAAAAATCCTTGGCTCCGGTAAAATTGTCATCTCTCCTCAACACACTCTTTCTAGCGTTCTACACATTGATTCTTTAGACTATAACCTCTTGTCCATATCACAACTATGTGACAAGGGTTATAATTGTGTTTTCACTAATGAGGGTGTGAGCGTCCTTAGAAGAAGTGATAACTCAATCGCTTTTAAGGGTGTGCTCAAGGGAAAGCTTTATCTTGTGGACTTTGCGTCGGATAAAGCTCAACTTGACACATGCTTAATGGCAAAAACCAACATGGGATGGCTTTGGCATAGACAACTGGCCCATGTTGGCATGAGGAACTTACAAAAGCTTGTTAAGGGCGATCACATCCATGGCTTGAAGAATGTTTTCTTCGAAAAAGACAGGCCATGTAGTGCGTGCCAAGCGGGGAAGCAAGTAGGAGCTCAACATCCCTCCAAGAACATCATGACGACAACAAGACCGTTGGAGCTGCTACACATGGACCTTTTCGGGCCAATAACCTACATAAGCATTGGCGGTAACAAATATGGTCTTGTTATTGTTGATGACTTTTCTCATTTCACTTGGGTGTTTTTCTTGCATGATAAGGGTGAAACCCATGGTGTCCTCAAGAGATTCTTGAGGAGAGCTAAAAATGAGTTTGCCTCAAGAATCAAAGCTATAAGAAGTGACAACGGCACCGAGTTCAAAAACACTCAAGTGGAAGAATTCTTGGATGAGGAAGGCATCAAGCATGAATTTTCAGCTCCATACTCCCCTCAACAAAACGGGGTGGCGGAACGGAAGAACAGAACACTCATCGAGATGTCAAGGACAATGCTTGATGAGTACAAGACATCGGATCGGTTTTGGGCAGAGGCGGTTAACACCGCTTGCCACGCCGTCAATCGATTATACCTCCACCGCCTCCTCAAGAAGACTCCCTATGAGCTTCTAGTTGGTAAGAAACCCAATATCTTTTATTTTCGTGTTTTTGGGAGCAAGTGTTATATTCTCAAAAAGAAGCCTAGGACTTCAAAGTTTGCTTCAAAGTCCGATGAGGGTTTCTTGCTTGGCTATGACTCAAACACTCACGCCTACCGTGTCTTCAACAAAACCTCCGGAATTGTTGAAATAACACGCGACGTGGTGTTTGATGAAACTAATGGCTCCCAAGTGGAGCAAGTTGATCAAAGTGTGCTAGATCAAGAAGACTCTCCACAAGAAGCACTTAGGAGAATGGCACTTGGAGATGTTCGACCACAAGAACAACCTCAATGCTCAAGTGACCAACAACAATATGATGCAAGTACTCCTCCATGCGATCAAGTTGTCGACGGTCAAGTAGGACCTCAAAATGACTAAGAAGATGAAAGTCAAGGGAGAGGCACTCATCAAGGGGGAGATCAAGAAGAAGAAGAAGATGATGATGACTCAAGAGCTCAACCTCCACATCCTTGCGTACATCAAAGTGTTCAACGTGATCACCCCGTTGACAACATACTAGGAGACATTACTAAAGGGGTAATCACTCGTTCTCATGTTGCAAACTTTTGTGAACATTACTCCTTTGTCTCTTCTTTGGAGCCCCATAGGGTTGAAGATGCATTGAGAGATCCGGATTGGGTGGTGGCCATGCAAGAGGAGCTTAACAACTTCGAGAGGAACAAAGTTTGGGAGCTTGTCAAGCGTCCACAAGCAAATGTTGTGGGCACCAAGTGGGTATTCCGCAACAAGCAAGATGAACATGGTGTTGTGACAAGGAACAAGGCACGACTTGTGTCCAAGGGGTACTCACAAGACGAAGGTTTGGATTTTGATGAAACCTTTGGTCCAGTAGCTAGGTTAGAGTCAATTCGAATATTACTTGCATTTGCTACTCACCATGATTTTAAGCTATATCAAATGGACGTCAAGAGTGCGTTCCTAAATGGCCCAATCAAGGAGGAAGTATATGTGGAGCAACCACCGGGCTTCGAAGACCAAGAATTCCCAAACCATGTCTTCAAATTGCATAAGGCTCTCTATGGCCTCAAACAAGCTCCTAGAGCTTGGTATGAGTGTCTTAGAGACTTTCTAATTGAAAATGGTTTTAAGATAGGAAAAGCTGATTACACTCTATTTACAAAGCACTTCAATGATGATCTTTTTGTGTGCCAAATATATGTCGATGACATTATATTTGGTTCTACTAACAAAGTGTTTTGTGATGAGTTTTCAAAGATTATGACGGAAAGATTTGAGATGTCCATGATGGGGGAGCTGAAGTTCTTTTTAGGTTTCCAAGTCAAGCAACTCAAAGAAGGCACGTTCATAAGTCAAACAAAGTACACTCAAGACATATTGAAGAAGTTTGACATGGACAAGGCCAAACCCATTAAGACTCCTATGGCGACGAATGGACACCTAGACCTCAACGAAGATGGTCCAAGTGTGGACCAAAAGGTATATCGTTCCATGATTGGCTCCCTGTTATATCTTTGTGCATCTAGACCGGATATCATGCTTAGTGTGTGTATGTGTGCACGGTTTCAAGCTGCACCAAAGGTGTGTCATTTGACCGCCGTGAAGAGAATTCTTAGATTTCTAGTTCACACACCGAGCCTAGGACTTTGGTACCCCAAAGGATCCAAGTTCAACCTCATTGGTTATTCCGATGCGGATTATGCGGGGTGCAAATTTGATAGAAAGAGCACATCCGGGACATGCCAATTCTTGGGTAGATCATTAGTGTCTTGGTCCTCTAAGAAACAAAATTCCATTGCTCTCTCCACAGCCGAAGCGGAGTACGTCGCAGCCGGAAGTTGTTGTGCAGAACTTCTGTGGATGAGACAAACTCTAAGGAATTATGGTATAAACTTGCGTCATATCCCTATCCTATGTGACAATGAGAGCGCCATCAAAATAGCCCATAATCCAGTTGAGCATTCAAGGACCAAACACATAGACATTAGACACCACTTCTTGAGAGATCATTCCTTAAAGGGGGACATAGTGATTTCCCATGTGAGAACCGAGAACCAACTAGCCGACATATTCACCAAGCCCCTAGATGAGAAGCGATTTTGTGAGCTTAGGAGTGAGCTCTGAAATTTGGCTAGAGGGGGGGGGGGGTGAATAGGCTAATTGACCTGCAAATGACTCAATAAAACGAGATTAAATTACAGGGGGCGGACTAGTCCGGTCAGGGGGCGGACTAGTCCGGTCAGCCTGCGTGAATAACCCTAAAAAAATGTTTCTAGCAAGTTTTAGGGAATTTTCTCGTTGCTACAAGTGAGTATATGTTTAAGTCAAGTTGAGCAACAACCTACACAAGAGCAAGTCAAGTTTCCACAAGTTTGTAGCAATGCGGAGTATGAAACGAGACTACCAACCCTAGAACAAAGTAATCAATAGAATGAATGCGAAGAACACAAGGGGGCAATGATTTTATCCCAAGGTTCGATTCCACACAAGGAATCTACGTCCCCGTTGAGGAGTCCACAAAGGACCGGGTCCAACAACCCTTCCCTCACCAAGTTTACCGCACGGGCCTAACTTGGTTCTCCACTAATCACAACGGTGATTACAAAGTTCGTTGGGGCTTCTCACAAACTGAGGCTCCCACACCACAAAGGTGATCAACACAATAAAACAAACTCAATACACAGCCCACAAAGACTCAACGAGTGCAAGAGATCACACCGGGAGCACAAGCGCGATGTTCTTCCTCTTCTCCACCTCACTAAACCCTAATCCACTCAAGAATTAGTTTTAGAGGGAAAGTAGGCAAGAAGGAGGCTTAGGAGTGCTCCAAGTTGGCTGTGGCGGCGCTAGGGTTTGAGTTTTTCCAAAGGTATTCGAAATGAGGCCGGGGGTCCCCTTTTTATAGGGGTCCCAAGCCCAATCTGCTGACTTCAGCAAAAGGGCGGACTAGTCCGGCCTAGGGGACCACTGACCCCTTTGTCAGGTCCCGACAGCTGACACACTATCGTCACGCTACCCGCCAAACTTCAAATTCAAACGGTCACTTCCAGAACGGACTAGTCCGGTCAACACCGGACTAGTCCGATCTCACACAGAGCCTTCTGCTCCGTGTGAAAACGGACTAGTCTGAGGACCACGGACTAGTCCGGTCCTCCCAGACTTAGCCACAGAAGCACCTTTTCCTAGCCAACCCGGACTAGTCCGGCCCCACGGGCGGACTAGTCCGTTCTCACTCAGGACCTCTTGGTCCTGTCCAAAACGGACAAGTCCGTGATTTTGGGACTTCATCCCCAAAACCCACTCACAGCTACCCGGACTAGTCCGGTCACAAACGGACTAGTCCTATCTCGGTCAGACCCTTCTGGTCCGGCCGATAACGGACTTGGCCGGCCAGGGGCGGACTAGTCCGGCCTCCTGCACGGACTAGTCCGGCCCTACGGCCAGACCACTCATTCACTCATTTCTTTCATAGGTTTGACCTCTAAACCACTTTGAGCTCCCAAACTTGATCTCAATGCACTTTACACACACACCCTCCTATTACTACGGCTAGTCTAACTCAATCACGCTAGAAACCCTAGTTTCTACGCTTCGAGTTGACTCCGTTTCCTTCCTTTTCCTTTTTGAGGGTTTGCGTCTCCGATTGAGTCTTCACCTGTGCTAAGATCACTTGAGCTCATTAGCGACTTAATTGTTGTCATCAATCATCCAAAACCCACGCGGAACCTAGATGCACTTTCAATCTCCCCCTTTTTGGTGATTGATGACAACACATTAAGTCCTTCACAAATAAGAGTATAAAGTTTTGGTTTTCATAACATGTGTGCGTATGAATGACTCCCCCTCAATGTATGCAACATGTAAAAGAGATGGAGAAGTTCTTTCATACCCACACACGTTATGGTGGGGTGCCTACGTGATGTGCTCAACAGTTTGTGACAAGACATGAATAACATCAATACATTCATAAGATTGACAATAAGAGCAATATATTGATAGTAAGCAACATTAACGAGTCTTGCACAAATGTAAACATCCAAGAGCATAAATATGTTACATGACAGTCATACATCACAAAACACACTTACATGACAGTCATACAACACAAAACACACCCACAAAAGGACTAAACTCACTAAACTCCCTTAACTCTCCCCCTTTGGCATCAAGGCACCAAAAAGGAAAAGAAGGGGGAACAACTAACTAAACCTAGTCCTCATCTTCTCCACTTTCGCTCTCAGTGGCTTCGGAGTCTTCAATGTTTGCCTCTGGCTCTTCGTCGTTGTCGTCGTTGTCGGAGGATTCCCTTGCCGAGGGAGCTGCCCGAGAGGAGCTTCCATCCTCCTGGAGCTGAGCAAGCTCATCGGCAGTGAAGACGGGGAAAGGAGTGATCTCCCCATCACTCTCCTCAGGAGATGACATCGGAACTTCAAGCTTCTCACACACCGCCTTGAGATACTTCTCTTGGCACTTGTGTGCCCTCTGAGCGCGAATCTCTTGCTTCCGGAACGAGGTGAAGATGGCCTTGAAGCATTTGAAGAACGCACTCATGGACTGAGGCGGAGGCGGAGACGGAGGCGCCACTGGGCGAGACAGAGGATCAGCATTCTTGCGTCTTGGAGGCACCGGCACATTTGGCGGCTTCTGGGGGCGCAGAGGTCGGTGCGATACATCCTTGACAAAGGACACGCCCGACACCTTCTCAATAAGGCACATAATGTAAGGGGCATACCCGCACGCCCTGTTGGGGGTATGCGAGATGTTGAAGATGTCGTCGAAGATGTAGTCGACGAGATTGAACTTCTCTTCCCCATCAATCAGAATGAGCAGGTGCCTTAGGTTTCCTTGAATGACCCCTGCATCACCGTCCTTGGGTGCAATGGTCCTCCTAAGTATCCGGTTCATGATGCTGTAGAATGGCTTGATGTTCCGAGCTAGTCCGGCATCAAACGGGAGATGGCTTGGATACGTGTAAGCCAGCTCCTCACGATCCACTGCCTTGAGGTTCGAGATAATGATCTCGTGGTCCATGTGAGCCTCAAGACCAAGGATCCTTGCAAACTCAGCATAGGTGACAGAGTATTGTTCACCATGAGTCATCCAAATTATCCTCCTGTCACCTGAGCTTGTGAAATAGATTGTGGAGTAGAATTGGAGAATAACTTCCACATTCCAATCATATTTGAAGCCCATGATCTTCTTGAGATCATGGCGCTCGGCAGCTTCAATCACGGCATCAAAGGCCGAGTGCTCCTTCTTCGCCATATAGTCCCAGTCCACCCACTGAGCCTCTATCACTGGCTTCTTCATTTGTTGGTAGACTAGCCTGTAATAGTCACAGTGGAAGTCACACCAAAACCTGGGATCAGCTGTGCTCCTTTCAAATTTATAGACCTTCTCGGTCCTTAGCCTTCGGGCCTTTTCAGCCCCTTTGCCATGGAACACATTTGCCGACAGTTCCTTTTGCCGGTTGGGATTCCTTTCCGGTGTGTGGAGTTCAAGGGGGCCAATAGAGGTGGCCTTCCCCTTTTCCTTGATCACAACCCCACCAGCAGCCCTCTTAGCTAATATCTTGACTGCGGGGTTCTTCTTCTTTGGCTCGATAGGAGCCGGAGCTTTTCCCTTCTTCGGGTCACGCTCGACCCTAGGGACAGCCTCTTCTTGGGCTGGCTCCTTGCCCTTAGCCTTCTCGCCAAGAGTGACGAGCTTCTTCCTCTTTGGGGCATTGGCCTCAGCGGCCTTGGAGTTATGGGCCTCCCTATCCTCTCTTTTCTTCTTTCGCAGCTCATTCAGTGATTCTGCGGTGGCACGGGCAATGGCTTCATCCTCATTGTAGATGCTCGCAGCAACCTTGGATGCTTCGAGTGCCTTGAGCTTTCTTTCCTCCTTGGCCTTCTGCGCCTCCATTAGCGCAGCCTTAGTCCGAGCCTCGGCAATTTGGGCCTTGGTACGCCCCTCGAGGTTGACACGCGGAGGAGAGCACTCGGAGTTCGACATTCTGTGCAAAGGATGGAGAGAGGAAGATATGAGCCTAGGAAGAAGAAGTATTGCCGAGAAGATCTCGAGAACCAACTAGAAGTAGGGTTTGCCCTGTGCAAACCGGACTTGTCCGCCCCAGGGGCGGACTAGTCCGCCGGCCGGACTTGTCCGCCTGGTGGCCGGACTAGTCCGGGTTACACAGGAAGAACCCTAACCCTAATCGATTCATCGAAAAATTTGTGAACCAATGCGCAATACTCCTAGGCTATGATCGCAAGGGTGTATAGAACAACATTAATGAAGGTGTTCCTATCAAAAACTTGAAGAATCAAGAATGGGGCTAGTTTTTGAGGAACGATGAAATACCTTCAAAAATCCGCTTGAGTCGTCGAAATCGGCGTGGATCTCGAAGGTGGAGCGCGGGGAAGTGATCCCTCACTCCCAAGGACTTCGATGCGCGGATTGGAGTTGAGTTTTGGTGGTTGGAGCGCAAAATCGCCGATTTGGGGGCGGTTGTGCGCGCATGGAAGCTTGAGAGTCAAGTGAGAGAGAGAGAGAGGGGGTCCGGGCCGCCTGGGGGTTTAAGTCCCCAAGGGCCGGACTAGTCCGGTTGAGGGGCCGGACTAGTCCGGTCTGCGGACCAGACCCAGACTAGTCCGGGTCCGGACTTGTCCGGTGGAAGGCCGGACTAGTCCGGTCTGCGGACTAGCTGCGGACTAGTCTGACCCGGACTTGTCCGGCCATAGGGGCGGACTAGTCCGGTCCAGCTGGGCTGAAAAACAATATATTTGGGTTTTGCCCATAAAGATAAGTCCTTTTGGACAGATATAGCAAGGAAAACATGACAAGCATGATTATGAGTCAATAAAGAACAACTTATGAACATTTTCATGAAGAAAATAGATTTCTCAAACAAATTTGAGGAGAAATCGACATAGAGAGGAGTTTTTCGAAATGTGGCTCAAAATATATGAGGAATGTGGTTTAAGCCACGTTCCGAGAATCCAACACGTTGAGCTCACTTCTTAGCTCACAGAAACGCTTCTCGTCAAGAGGCTTGGTGAAGATGTCCGCAAGTTGATGTTCCGTCCTCACATGCGAAATCTCAATGTCTCCCTTCATTGAGTGATCTCGCAAGAAATGGTGTCGAATGTCTATATGTTTGGTCCTAGAGTGTTCCACCGGATTATGGGCTATCTTGATTGCACTCTCGTTGTCACACAAGAGTGGAATTTTACGCAGGTTAATCCCATAATCCCCAAGCGTTTGTCGCATCCAGAGAAGTTGTGCACAACAACTTCCGGCTGCAATGTATTCAGCTTCGGCGGTGGAGAGAGCAATAGAGTTTTGCTTCTTAGAGGACCAAGACACAAGAGATCGACCTAAGAATTGGCACGTACCCGATGTGCTCTTCCTATCAACTTTGCACCCCGCATAGTCCGCATCGGAATATCCGATGAGGTTAAACTTGGATCCTTTGGGGTACCAAAGTCCTAGGGTAGGTGTGTGTACAAGATATCTCAAGATCCTTTTAACGGCGGTCAAATGACAAGCCTTGGGTGCTGCTTGAAAGCGTGCACATATACACACACTTAGCATGATATCGGGCCTAGATGCACAAAGATAGAGAAGTGATCCGATCATAGACCTATATAGCTTTTGATCCACACTTGGACCGTCCTCATTTAGGTCTAGGTGTCCATTTGTCCCCATAGGGGTTTTGATGGGTTTTGCTTTGTCCATGTCAAACTTTCTTAGAATATCTTGAGTATACTTAGTTTGACTTATGAACGTCCCTTCTTTGAGTTGTTTCACTTGAAGTCCTAGAAAGAACTTCAACTCACCCATCATGGACATTTCAAACCTCTCCGTCATTATCTTGGAGAACTCGTCACAAAACACCTTATTTGTGGAACCAAATATGATGTCATCCACATATATTTGGCACACAAAAAGATCCTCGTTGAAGTGCTTTGTGAAAAGGGTATAATCCGCTTTTCCTATCCTAAAACCATTCTCAACTAGAAAGTCTCTTAGGCACTCATACCAAGCTCTAGGAGCTTGCTTGAGGCCATAAAGGGCCTTTCGCAATTTGTACACATGGTTAGGATAGTCTTGGTCTTCAAATCCCGGAGGTTGCTCTACAAAAACTTCTTCCTTGATTGGACCATTTAGGAATGCGCTCTTAACATTCATTTGGTAGAGCTTGAAATCATGATGAGTAGCAAAGGCTAATAGTATCCGAATTGACTCAAGCCTAGCTACGGGGGCAAATGTCTCATCAAAATCCAATCCTTCAACTTGTGAGTATCCTTTTGCCACAAGTCGTGCCTTGTTCCTAGTTACCACGCCATGCTCATCTTGTTTGTTGCGAAACACCCACTTGGTTCCAACAACATTAGCTTGAGGGCGCTTGACAAGCTCCCAAACCTTGTTCCTTTCAAAGTTGTTGAGCTCCTCTTGCATGGCAACTACCCAATCCAGATCCCTTAAGGCATCTTCAACCTTATGTGGTTCCAAGGATGAGACAAAAGAGAAATGCTCACAAAAGTTTGCAACACGTGAGCGTGTTGTTACTCCTTTTGTGATATCTCCTAGAATGTTGTCAACGGGATGGTCCCGTTGAACACTTTGATGAACACGAGGATGCGGGGGTTGACCTCTTGAATTACTTGGTTCATCTTCTTCACTTTGGTCTCCCCCTTGATTCATGCCTCCCCCTTGATCTTCATTCTCATTATCACTTTGGGGAGCATCTAGAGGATCTTCAACTTGTCCAATGGGGTTTTGACCTACTTCATAGAGAGGATGGTCACTTGAACTTTGAGATGGTTCTTGTGGGCGAACATCTCCAAGTGCCATTTTCCTTAGAGCTTCTAGTGGAGGTTCCTCTTGATCAAGGGCATGTTGATCAACCTGCTCCACTTGAGAGCCATTGGTCTCGTCAAACACTACATCACGTGCTACTTCAACAATTCCGGAGGATTTGTTGAACACACGGTACGCATGAGTGTTTGAGTCATATCCAAGCAAGAAACCCTCATCGGACTTTGAAGCAAACTTCGAAGTCCTAGGCTTCTTGTTGAGGATATAGCACTTGCTACCAAAGACCCGAAAGTAAGAAACATTGGGTTTCTTACCAATAAGAAGCTCATAAGGAGTCTTCTTGAGGAGGCGATGAAGGTACAATCGATTCACGGCATGGCAAGCGGTGTTAACCGCTTCCGCCCAAAACCGGTCCGATGTTTTGTACTCATCTAGCATCGTCCTTGACATCTCAATAAGCGTCCTATTCTTTCTTTCGGCTATGCCATTTTGTTGTGGAGAATAGGGAGCGGAAAACTCATGCTTGATGCCCTCCTCATCTAGGAACTCTTCTACTTGCATGTTTTTGAATTCGGTGCCATTGTCACTTCTTATAGCCTTTATCCTCAAGGTGAACTCATTTTGAGCTCTCCTTAGAAATTTCTTGAGGACACCGGGAGTTTCACTTTTATCATGCAAGAAGAACACCCAAGTATACCTTGAAAAATCATCAACGATAACTAGACCATACTTGCTGCCACCAATGCTAATATAGGCAATGGGGCCGAAAAGGTCCATATGGAGTAACTCCAAAGGTCTAGTTGTCGTCATGACATTCTTAGAGGGGTGTTGAGCTCCTACTTGCTTTCCCGCTTGGCAAGCACTACATGGCCTATCCTTTTCAAATACTACATCCTTTAGGCCACGAACATGCTCACCCTTAAGGAGCTTTTGAAGGTTTCTCATTCCAACATGGGCTAGCCTTCTGTGCCAAAGCCATCCCATGTTGGCTTTTGCCATTAAGCATGTGTCAAGTTGAGCTTTATCCGCGGTGAAGTCCACAAGATAGAGCTTTCCCTTGAGCACTCCCTTAAAGGCTATCGAGTCATTACCTTCTCTAATGACACTCACTCCCTCACTAGTAAACACACATTTATATCCTCTATCACATAGTTGTGATATGGATAGGAGATTATAGTCTAGAGAATCAACATGCAAGACATTTGATAAAGTATGTAATGAGGAGATAGAAATTTTACCGGAGCCAAGGATTTTCCCTTGGCTATTGTCCCCAAAGAAGATTCCTTCACTTGGGTCCTTATTCTCCTCATACTCTATGAACATGCTTCTCTCTCCGGTCATGTGGGTGCATCCGCTATCCAATACCCATTTCTATCCACCGGAGGAGTAAGCCTACAAAACAAGTTTTATGCCTTTCTTTTAGGTACCCAAGCGGAGTTGGGTCCTTTGACGTTAGTGGTTAGGCATTTTGGCACCCACACGCAAGGCTTGGGGCTCTTGTGGAGTGGCCCAACATATCTAGCAAACACCTTGCCGTGTTTGTTCTTCTTCAACACATAAGATGCATCAAAATCATGAAATAAATGATGCGGTTCAGACTTAGGCAAGTTTTTGCTAGAGGGTGAGTTCTTTTCATTTTTAGTTTGGGATGAACTCCCCTTAACAAATACAATCATGTCTTTGCCATACTTGGAGGTTTTGGCGTTATGCCTTGCACCTCTAGTATAGCCAAGACCATCCTTGACATGGGGTGGTCTTGTGTTGGTGAATGCACTTCGTGCATATGCCACCTTTTCCTTGTCAAAGATGGCACCCTTAGGTGCTTGTTTGCCTTGTGCTAGGTTGAGTTCATCCTTAAGTTTAAGGATCAAGTTGGAGCACTTGCAAGGTGATGTTGCCTTGGATGAGGCCTTTGAGGGGGTTGAGCTCTTGAAGGAAGAGGCTACATTGTTCTTGAGTGACTCAACTTGAGTCTCAAGGATCTTGTTAGCTTTTGACAAGCTTCCAAGTTCATCCTTGAGCTCAATCGACTTCTCCTCAAGACTTGAACACGTTTTCTTGCAAAGAGCAAGTTCGTGTTCCAATGCCTTGCTCTTCTCTCTTTCGAGCTCAAGGAGCTCATCAAGCTCTTGACATCTCTCCTTCTCAAGGATGAGCATGTCCTCTTGTCTATTGATGAGATCCCCCTTCTCAAAGATCTCATCCATAAGCAATTTCATCCTTTGTAGGGTGCTTTTACTTATGTCCTTAAACATACTTTCATTTTCACTAGCGCTATCAAAATCATCATGTGAGGAAGTTGGGGAGGAAGGATGAGATGTTACCTTTCTCTTTCCTTCCCTTGCCATAAGGCAAGTAGGCTTGTGGTCGTTGTTGAGGTTGGGGAAGAGCTTGCCTCCCTTGGAGTTCCTCCCGATGGCTATGGTGGCCATCTTCTCCTCTTCTTCTTCGGAGGAGGACTCATCGTTAGAGTCCCACTCCTTCCCCAAATGGGCTTGTCCGGAGGGCCTCTTCTTCTTGAAGAATCTCCTTTCTTGAGGCTTCCCTTCCTTCTTCTTCTTCTTCGTTTCTTCGTGTGGGCAATCAGCGATGAAGTGCCCATACTCGCCACAGTTGTAGCAAGACCTTTTTGATTTGGGCCTTGCTCTTTCCTTTCCCTCGCCCTCATAGTTGTGCCCCCCTTTCTTCCTCCTCATCATTCTCTTGAATTTGTTGATGAAGAAGGCCTCTTCCTCATCGGTGTCGAGGCTCTCCTCATCACTTTCTTCTTGCTCCTTTGAAGAGGGCGTTGCCTTGAGTGCAACGTTCTTCATCTTGGAGGCGGTGAACTTTTGGAGGTCGTTGTAGAAGAGCGCCTCCTTCTCAATGATTTCATGGTTGATGATCCTCCCAAGGACCTCCTCCGGGGTCATTTGAGTGAACGCCGGGCTTTCCCGAATCATGGAGCACAGAGAGACGTTCCTAGGCAT
This sequence comes from Tuctoria greenei, assembly GCA_036927565.1. Classification (NCBI taxonomy): domain Eukaryota; kingdom Viridiplantae; phylum Streptophyta; class Magnoliopsida; order Poales; family Poaceae; genus Tuctoria; species Tuctoria greenei. The sequence goes on from JAYESD010000004.1 coordinate 203,187,440, forward strand.
GAATGCCCGGATCATCCTCTTCACCACCTCGTGGTCGGTCCACTTGGTGCAGCCATATGACCGGCTCTTGTTGATCAGCACCTTCAGCCGGTTGTACATGTCTTGGGGGGATTCACCATCCAAGATGGCGAATCTCCCAAGCTCTCCTTCGATGAGCTCGATCTTGGCCTCCTTGACCACTCGGTTTCCCTCATGCGCCGTCTTGAGGGTGTTCCATATGTCTTTGGCCACTTCAAGGACATCGACACGGTTGAACTCATCTCTAGAGAGAGATGAGATGATCACACCCGCAGCTTGAGCGTTGCGGTGGATGAGGATGGCTTGTTCTTGAGTTATGTTGTCCTCATCCTTTGGAATCTCCACCCCGGTCATGACAATTTGCCACAACGCTGGGTTGAGTGACACGAGGTGGATCTTCATGTTGTGTTTCCACATACCGTAGTCCGTTCCATCGAATTGGGGAGGTTTCCCCAATGGGATGGACAAATAGTGGTTGTTGGCGGCAAGGCGTTCATAGTTGAACCCTTGCCGGTTGTAGTTGGCTCCGCCACCACCACTTGATTGGTTTGACGGATCAATCTTGGAGATGTTCAACTTCTCCTGGAGCTTCGCCTTGAGTTGGCGAGTCTCCTCATCGTCCGTTGGCTTATCTTGATAAGCCAACGTCTCCTCACGGGTCGCCTCGTAGTTGCTGCTCGATGCATCGTCATTCACCACTCCGGCCATCTCTCCGAGTTGTTAGACTCTTTGTGGAGAGTCCGGCTCTGATACCAATTGAAATTTGCCTAGAGGGGGGGGGGGGTGAATAGGCTAATTGACCTGCAAATGACTCAATAAAACGAGATTAAATTACAGGGGGCGGACTAGTCCGGTCAGGGGGCGGACTAGTCCGGTCAGCCTGCGTGAATAACCCTAAAAAAATGTTTCTAGCAAGTTTTAGGGAATTTTCTCGTTGCTACAAGTGAGTATATGTTTAAGTCAAGTTGAGCAACAACCTACACAAGAGCAAGTCAAGTTTCCACAAGTTTGTAGCAATGCGGAGTATGAAACGAGACTACCAACCCTAGAACAAAGTAATCAATAGAATGAATGCGAAGAACACAAGGGGGCAAGGATTTTAACCCGAGGTTCGATTCCACACAAGGAATCTACGTCCCCGTTGAGGAGTCCACAAAGGACCGGGTCCAACAACCCTTCCCTCACCAAGTTTACCGCACGGGCCTAACTTGGTTCTCCACTAATCACAACGGTGATTACAAAGTTCGTTGGGGCTTCTCACAAACTGAGGCTCCCACACCACAAAGGTGATCAACACAATAAAACAAACTCAATACACAGCCCACAAAGACTCAACGAGTGCAAGAGATCAAACCGGGAGCACAAGCGCGATGTTCTTCCTCTTCTCCACCTCACTAAACCCTAATCCACTCAAGAATTAGTTTTAGAGGGAAAGTAGGCAAGAAGGAGGCTTAGGAGTGCTCCAAGTTGGCTGTGGCGGCGCTAGGGTTTGAGTTTTTCCAAAGGTATTCGAAATGAGGCCGGGGGTCCCCTTTTTATAGGGGTCCCAAGCCCAATCTGCTGACTTCAGCAAAAGGGCGGACTAGTCCGGCCTAGGGGACCATATTCACAAGGTTTTGTTGTGCAATATGTCCATAAGGATCTTCTATAGTGGCTAAAACTCAAATATATATGTTTTCAGCCTCCTAGGACCGGACTAGTCCGCCCTTCGGCCGGACAAGTCTGGATCCGGACTGGTCCGGGTCTGGTCCGCTGACCGGACTAGTCCGGCACCGCTACCGGACTAGTCTGGCCCCTGGGGACTTAAACCCCCCAGGAAGCGGCCGACCCCTCCACTTCCTCATCTAAGTTCTCTCTCTTCCACGCGCGCGAAACCACACCCTTTCGACGATTTTCGATTCCAACCACCAAAAACCGATTCCAATCCGTGCATTGGACTCATTGGAGGCAAGGGAGACCTTTCCCAAACATCCTCGACGCAATCCCTCCCTGATCTTGTCGATTCTTCAAGATTTGAAGAGGTATTCCTCCTTTTTCAAAAACTAGCCTCATTATTGATTCATTGAGTTTTGGTAGATGCCTCTTCATTAAAGTTGTTACTAGTGACCTTGTGATCATAGCCTAGGAGTATTGCGACTTGATTCCAAATTTCTCGAAAAACTGTTAGAGTTAGGGTTTAGCCTGTGCAACCCGGACTAGTCCGGTGCCAGGCGGACTAGTCCGCCCCTTTAGCGGACAAGTCCGGTCTGCACAGGTCAAACTCACACTTTAGCTGTGTTTCGTGAATTCTTTCGCATTATTCCAACTCCTTGACCTTCTATCTTATGGACTCTATTCCTTTCAGCTAAAATGGCCGCTCCTCGCCGTTCCACTTCTCCTCCCACTGACACCGAGTGGGAGGCAGAGCAACTCCGTCTCGCCGAAGAACGAGCAAGAGCTGAAGTTGAGGCTGCGGAGAAGTATCTCGAGCAGCATGCAAGAGCGCAAGCAGCCAAGAAGCAACAAGCTGCTCGGGCCGCCGCGTTGGCCTACGACGAGGATGAAGCAATGGCTCGGGCCATTGAGGAGTCACGGAAGGATCTCTGGAAGAAGAAGCGAGAGGAGCGTGAAGCTCACAACTCTCAGGCGACTGCTGCACAAGTCTCCAAGAGAAAGAGGCTTGTGACACTTGGAGAGAAGGACAAGGGCAAGGAACCAGCACAAGAAGACTTTGCTTAACGCCGGATCGAGAGAGATCCGAAGAAGGGAAAGGCCCCGACTCCTGCTGAGCCAAAGAAAAAGAAGCCCTCAGTGAAGGCCTCGGCTGCGAAGGCAAAGGGCATTGCTATCAAGGAGAAGGGGAAAGCCAAACCGATTGGTCCCCTAGAAGTGCACACTCCCGAGAGGAATCCAAACAGGTAGCGTGACATAGCTGCAAATATCTTTCATGGAAAGGGAGCTGAAAAGGCAAGAAGGCTCCGGACGGACAAGGTGTATAAGTATGAAAGGAGCACCACCGACCCTCGGTTTTGGTGCGACTTTCATTGTGATTACTACCGTCTGGTCTACCAAAGCATGAAGAAGCCTGTGATTGAAGCACAGTGGGTAGACTGGGAGTACATGGCAAAGAAGCAACACTCTGCATTTGACGCCGTCATTGAAGCTGCTGAGTGTCATGAGCTCAAGGAGATCATGGGGTTCAAATATGACTGGAACGTCGAAGTGATCTTGCAATTTTACTCCACTATCTACTTCACCACCTCAGGTGACAGGAGGATCATATGGATGACGCATGGAGAGCAATACTCAATCACTTATGCAGAGTTTGCCAAGATTCTAGGGCTTGAGGCACATATTGATCATGAGATCATCATCTCTAACCTCAAGGCCGTGGACCGTGATGAGCTGGCATACATGTACCCCAGTCATGTCCAATACAGTGCCAGACATGCTCGCAACATCAAGCCCTTCTACAGCATCATGAACAGGATCCTTAGAAGGACAATAACACCAAAGGATGGTGATGCTGGGGTGATTCAAGGAAACTTGAGGCACTTGCTACTTCTTGTTGATGGGGAGGAAAAATTCAACCTCGTCGATTATATTTTCGACGATATCTTCAACATCTCGCATACCCCCAACCGTGCTTGCGGGTATGCTCCCTACATTATGTGCCTCATAGAGAAGGTGTCGGGCTTGTCCTTTGTCAAGGACGTGTCGCATCGCCCGCTTCGTCCTCAGCAACGTCCAAATGTGCCGGCTCCTCCATGCCGGAAGAATGCAGATCCTCCATCTCGCCCCGTGGCGCATCCTTCTCCGCCTCCACCTCAATCGATGAGCGCTTTCTTCAAGTGCTTCAAGGCGATCTTCACTTCCTGCCAGAAGCAAGAGATCCGAGCTCAGAGGACACACAAGCGCCAAGAAAAGTATCTTAAGGCGGTGTGCGACAAGCTGGAGGTCCCTATGTCCTCTCCGGAAGTGAGTGACGGGGAGATCACTCCTTTCCCCAACTTCACCACCGACGAGCTCGCCCAGCTCCAAGAGGACGGAAGCTCTTCCCGGGCAGCTCCTTCGGCTCGTGCCTCCGACGATGACAATGAGGATCAAGAGGACCCGGAGGCCACGGAGAGCGACTCCCGCGACGATGACGATGATGAGGAAGACGATGACTAAACTTTTAGGTCATGTTTCCCCCCTTCTTTTCCCTTTTTGGTGTCTTGATGCCAAAGGGGGAGAGATAGTTGGGAGTCAGTCGGGAGAGATAGTCAATATGGAGGAGTGTTAGAAAGGTTGGGCAAGGGTTCTTGGGTGTGGAGTGTCGTGTGTAGTTCTTGTTGGGTCCGTGGACATGTTGCACTCCTTTATTGTAATATCTATGTCTTGTCGATTGCTTAAATTTGTGCAAGACTATGCTCTTAATGTTAAATATCACATATGATGTTTTGAATGTCTATCTTTTTATCATATTCATGCCTGTTATGTCTTGTCACAAATTGTTGAGCACAACACGTAGGCACCCCACCATAACGTGTGTGCGTATGAAGGACTTCCTCAATCTCTCTTTTATGATGCATTCATTGAGGGGGAGTCACTCATACACCCGCACGTTATGAAAACCACAAATTTACACTCTTATATGTGAAGACTTAATGTGTTGTCATCAATCACCAAAAAGGGGGAGATTGAAAGTGCATCTAGGATCCCCGTGGGTTTTGGATGATTGATGACGACAATTAAGTGACTAATGAGCTCAGTGATCTTAAGCACAGGTGTGGACTAAGTGGAAGCACAATCCCTCAAAAAGGAAAAAGATGGAAACAGCGATGTCAACTCGAAAAGGGAAACTAGGGTTTCGAGTGTGTCGAGTTTAGACTAGCCAAATTTGTGTGAGGATGTGTGTGTAGAGTGCATTGAGATCAAGTTAGGAGCTCAAAGCGGTTTAGAGGTCAAACCTATTGAGTGAAGAGAGTTGGAAGTAGTCTGGCAGTAGGGCTGGACTAGTCCGTGCAGGTGGCCGAACTAGTCCGCCCCTTGCCAGGCAAGTCCATTTTCGGCCGGACCAGAAGGGTCTGACTGAGATCGGACTAGTCCGTATTGGGACGGACTAGTCCGGGTAGTCGTGAAGTGGGTTTTGGGGACTAAGTCCCAAAACCACGGACTTGTCCGTTTTAGTCCGGACCAAGAGGTCGTGACTAAGATCAGACTAGTCCGCCCTGGGGGCCGGACTAGTCCTGGTTTGAGAGGAGACTGCGTTTCATAGACTAAGTCTGGGAAGGCCGGACTAGTCTGCCCATGGGGCTGGACTAGTCCGTGGTCTTCAGACTAGTCCATTTTCACACGGAACAAAAGATTCTGTGAGAGATCGGACTAGTCCGGTGAGGGCCGGACTAGTCCGTTGTTGAAGTGACCATTTGAATTTGAAGTTTGGCGGGTAGTGTGACGATTGCCACGCAGTGCGACAATTGTCAGAGGCGTCAGTGGTCCCCTAGGCTGGACTAGTCCGGGTTGTAGGCCGGACTAGTCCGCCCATCTGCTGAAGTCAGCAGTATGGGCTTGGGACCTCTATAAATAGAGGTCCCCTGGGTTCTTTTGAACAAACCCTTGAGCAAACTGAAACCCTAGCGCCGCCACAACAACCTTGAGCCTCCAAAAGCCTCTTTCTTGCCTACATTCCCTCTAAAACTAATTCTTGTGTGGATTAGGGTTTGGTGAGGTGAAGAAGAGGAAGAACACCGCTCTTTGGCTCTCGGTTTGATCTCTTGCACTTTGTGAATCTTTGTGATCTGTGGCTTGAGTTAATCTTTGTTATTTGCAATTGTAATTGTGGTGGGAGCCTCAGATTGTGAGAAGCCCCAACGAATCTTGTATTCATTCTTTGTGATAGTGGAGAACCAAGTTAGGCCCGTGCGGTAAACTTGGTGAGGGAAGGGTTGTTGAACCCGGTCCTTTGTGGACTCCTCAACGGGGACGTAGATTCCTTGTGTGGGATCGAACCTCGGGATAAAATCCTTGTGTCTCCGTGTTCTTCGCATTTCGTTTATCGAATATTTCAATCTAGGGTTGCTAGTTTTGTCTCGTGCTTCATATTGCTATAAACTTGTTCCTCTTAGTCATATACTTGTGTTGGTAGTTGCTAAACTTGACATAACCATATCCTCACCTGTAGCCTCGAGAAAATCGCCTTAAAACTTGCTAGAAACACTTTTAGGGATCTTCACGCAGGCTGACCGGACTAGTCCGCCCCCAGACCGGACTAGTCCGCCCCTTGTAATTTAATCTCATTTTATTAAGTCATTTGCAGGTCGATTAGCCTATTCACGCCCCCTCTAGGCAACTTTCAGGAAGGGCAGAGGTAGGGCCCTCAACAGCCTCCGACGGGGCGGGGGACAGCCAGCCAGCTCCAGCTCCGTTGGTGAGAAAGCGTTCCCATACCCTGGTCGTGGGCCCCATGATGAGAAAATTGATGAGAAGGTTTAGGCCCGATCTTTCGAAAGGTAATGGGTAAGTCGATTGATGGAGATCTCGACGTTGATGATCCGAGGCTCTCGAGTAGAACATGAACAACCCCTGCAATCACTACACCACCGCTCCATTGGTTATCAACCGTGCTTCACACGATTGACCTCGCCAAGAAGGCTAATCCCTGCAAGTGCAACCGAGAATACAAGCAAGAACAAGGTAGACACGATCTGAAATCGCGAAGTTGGGGTCTCACAAACCGAAGAACGGCGATATTATTGATCTAAGCAAAACCCAATTGTCTATGGCGGCTACCATGGAGTATATATAGGTGGGAGGACGTCCAAGGGGGTGTTAGGGTCGTGACCTAACCCTAAGACACGAAAATAATAGACTTAGACTTGATACAAGGCCCAATGGCCCAATACGGTGGCGCAGCACCCTGATAGATTCTGTACTTGATTTTGTCTCGACGATTCCTGGCGACTCCGAAGGAATTTTGACATGGGACCGGTGCCATTGGAAAGGTTATCCTCTCCCCTTTCCGTGCATATGTAGAATGTCCAAAACGGAGTTTGTATGCGTCCTGGGCGTCCGTTTTAGTGTGTACTGCTCCTGGACTCCGAGTTGGATACGATTTGGAGTTTGGTTCGGTTTCCATCTTCTTTGAACGAATTCTCTGGTCTTCCACGTCCCTAATACTCCCTCCAAGTACTCCTTGAACCTCTCCATGAATCCTAATCACAAATAAATCATTAAGTAGCAATTTATGCTCAAAAACATATAAGGAAATATATAAGAACGAGTTCACCTCTGAAATTAATTGTTGTGTATGAACTCTATTGATTGCATCTTGTATGTTCAATGGAGTGTTGTTTGTATCCATAGAAGTGATGTCCTCATCATCCTCCCCTTCTTGAATTGGAGTCATCCTCGACTCAAGTTCATCTTCTATCATGTGTGGGTCCATATGTGCAACGCCATCAAATCTTCTTGTAAGCATGAAAGGAGGAGGCCAAGGTGGTGGATGGCATAGTGCACCATCTTGATCTTGTCCATCAAATAAGAGTGCACATTCACTTGAGCCAGGATCCCAAACAAATAAACATTGTGTCATGTTTGTAAGTGCAATAATAATATGCATGATCTCATCATTCTCCCCTTCTTTATGACAAGCCGTCCTCGGCTTGCTCGTATGTCCAGCAAAAAGTCTTGCTTTGGGGGTAGAGTTTAGGCCCGAGTGAGCACTGTCCATATTGCACAACCGCAGTGAAAAATGTTTTTGTTGTCCCTGCTGCAAGAAAAAAATACTAGAAAAACTTGACAAGATATTATTAGCGTTAGTACATTCATTTACTTGACCATGTTGTTGCAACACAAAAGGAGCTTCCTCATTTGAACATATGTAAACTTTATGCACCATAAACATACCACTATGTTCATATTTGCCTATAGCATAAAAAATATTTCTACTTAACAAAGGCAATTGAGACTGAGAAAATATTATCTTCTCTACGATATCTAGATCACAAAGAGTGTCAAATTCAACATAGCCCAAAGTATTTAGAAAAGATAACAATTTCAGCTCATCCCTTTCACATGTAGTTGGGATCAAATGCTTAATTTCAGCACAAGTGAGTAATAAAGTATCAAATTCATTTGGTTGTTCTAGCATAGGTATAATATAATTATCAGCACGCAACTCATTTTTGTTATAAGAATCAGTAGGAAAATCAACTAATGGTAAAGGTGTATTATGAAAAGGTTCATCTTGTTGCTGCTCATCGATAGTATGATTGGTAGCAAAATTCAGAACATCCAAAAACTTCTCACCTTCAACAAGTGTGTTGTGATATTCGTTACCTTTATTCTCATTTTCAGCAGTAATTGTGGGTGAAATATGAATTGATAGATCTGAATTTTCACAAGAGTTGTTGAACACCTCGTTCGGTTTTGGATTTTCTACGATTATAGGTTCTTGTTCCTGCAAAAGGTTAGGCATAGGAGGTGGTACAACAAGAAAATTCTTCTCAAGCTCATGTATTTCATCTTTGCAATTGGATACACTAGTAAATGTTTCTCGCATAAGAATTTTCATATCTTTCCATGTTCGAGGTTTTTCTAAATCATTTAAATTGTTCCACCAAGTTAATGCACAACCTACTAATGCACTTACAATATTTCTAATCTCCCTCCTCTCACACATATGACATTTTCCAAAAATTTTATCCAACTCTATTTCCCAAGCAATATATTCATCATAACCAAGACCATCATAAGAAGGAAGAGATGGGAGAATGTAATTACTTCTTGTGGAAGGTGTTATAAAGGTGGTCTGAATGTCATGTGAATCCTTGATTGACGTTTGATTTTTAGTAAGAAACTCCATCGCCGTCTTCATCATGTCCATCATCTCAGCATATAATGCATGATTCTTGCTTTTACCTGACATTGTTAGTAGCAAACAAAAGACAACACAAAAATATGTTATCCCTATCAACTACAAAGGATAATGGAAAAGTGGAAGTAGAATCACACACTCTCAAGCGTCTTACCACGCTCTTACAAGTGTTCTTACCGACACTGCAGGTGGCAAACGGTGGCCGGTATGAAGAAACCAATGAAGCGTGGGATGATTGCAAAGGTGTATCAATTCTGCTCAAGAGTAAGGTGTAGCTTGGATGGCACTTTATTTGTAGCAAGAATTAGCAACAATGAAATCAGATAGTAAAGTTGAGTAAGTGTCCAAAGTACTTGTCAAAGTTGTTGGTCTAAATGTGTTCCTAGTAGTTCAAGCTAGCAAGACATGAGACAAAACTAGATGACACAAAGAATGCAAGCACTTCTGTTTTTTTTGTTGTTTTTTTCCTCTTTTTTTGTGCGGCTTTTGTTTCTTGTTTTGCACTTGCCTTTTTCTTTTTTCTTCCTTTTTTTTTCAGAATGTGCTGCAAGGGAAGAACACAATGAAAATCAACCCAAGATATCTCGTGTGTCTGTCGCAGATTTTCTGCTCAACCTTCCAAGGACAAATAGGCACACTTATAGGCTCTAAATTGGAAAACTTAGAACAGCAAGATTGTAGATATATCTCTCCTCTTTAATTTCAATATATGGAAGACCTATTTTAGAAAAGAACAATAGGAGATACTGACCCCGAAATACAGACTGTTCAGAATTTTTAGGTCAATAATAGATTCGGATCTAATGCAATTTAGACATCGATAACTATATTTTCTGGGAAAATGATGAATATGAAAGTTATAGAGCACTTATTAAGCTTTCCAGAAAGTACAAGAACACCAAAATCCGAGTTCGTATGAGCGAGATATATTGAAAATACCAAACTGGACAGAGGTGAATCTAATCTGGACGTGATGACGTGATTAAAAGGATGAATCACACAATGCAAAACTCAAACTAAGACCAAAAACACTTTCTAAACCAGCAATATGACTCAACAACGGACACAAACTCAACAAAACCAAACTGAATAACAAAGTTGCAAAGGCTCAATGTGGTTTGGACAAAGTAATGAACAGATCTACTAAACTGCAAGTTTTTTTTGTGGCTTTTTTGTAGACTCTAGGTATGAAAAACAAAACTAATGTAATGGATAGATGAATTACCTAACGGGCAACCTGGAAATCTGATACCAATTGATAGGAAAATTGATGAGAAGGTTTAGGCCCGATCTTCCGAAAGGTAATGGGTAAGTCGATTGATGGAGATCTCGACGTTGATGATCCGAGGCTCTCGAGTAGAACACGAATAACCCCTGCAATCACTACACCACCGCTCCGTTGGTTATCAACCGTGCTTCACACGATTGACCTCGCCAAGAAGGCTAATCCCTGCAAGTGCAACCGAGAACACAAGCAAGAACAAGGTAGACACGATCTGAAATCGCGAAGTTGGGGTCTCACAAACCGAAGAACGGCGATATTATTGATCTAAGCAAAACCCAATTGTCTATGGCGGCTACCATGGAGTATATATAGGTGGGAGGACGTCCAAGGGGGTGTTAGGGTCGTGACCTAACCCTAAGACACGAAAATAATGGACTTAGACTTGATACAAGGCCCAATGGCCCAATACGGTGGCGCAGCACCCTGACAGATTCTGTACTTGATTTTGTCTCAACGATTCCTGGCGACTCCGAAGGAATTTTGACATGGACCGGTGCCATTGGAAAGGTTATCCTCTCCCCTTTCCGTGCATATGTAGAACGTACAAAACGGAGTTTGGATGCGTCCTGGGCGTCCGTTTTAGTGTGTACTGCTCCTGGACTCCGAGTTGGATACGATTTGGAGTTTGGTTCGGTTTCCATCTTCTTTGAACGAATTCTCTGGTCTTCCACGTCCCTAATACTCCCTCCAAGTACTCCTTGAACCTCTCCATGGATCCTAATCACAAATAAATCATTAAGTAGCAATTTATGCTCAAAAACATATAAGGAAATATATAAGAACGAGTTCACCTCTGAAATTAATTGTTGTGTATGAACTCTATTGATTGCATCTTGTATGTTCAATGGAGTGTTGTTTGTATCCATAGAAGTGATGTCCTCATCACCCCACCACCTCTGTGTCGAAGAAGCGGAAGCTAATTAGGGTTGACGGTACTCCCATCTCCAATCTTGAGGTAGCCGGAGGGGCTGAAGCCTCTGTCATCAACTTGGTCTTCGATTCCAGCGGCGACTCTGGTTCCGGAGGAGGCATGGAGGAGTATGCACAAATGGCCGCGCCGACACAAGCCGTCCAAGAGCAAGTGCGGGAGGCTGTGGCACCATCCTTGTCGTCAGGCCCGGGGGGCCTCAATCCGCCGTGCGAGCTGGGAGGCCAGGGTCTCTGGAGCTGCCCGACCCGTCGGTAAGGCGCAGTTTCTTCCTTTGCTATTTTTTCATTGTTTCTTTGCTCTGACAGAGTTGGTCTTGCATTTTCAAGGCGTCGTCGGCCAACATAGTGCCCTTTGAAATTCCAGGGGTCGGCTTGGTAGCTCCCGCACCTCCCAGAACTGGAACGGGGTCTGCTGCGCCATGTCCTATGCCTGGTGGTGCATCGGTTTCTGGTGATGCCGATGTTCTTATTCTTCCATCCGTCGAAGTAGATGAGACTGAGGTGGTGCTAGACGAGGAGGTGGACACCTTGGCCATCGCGGCTACCCCTAGTGGAGCAGGCCCACCCGTGACTGACACTGTGCCGATGCCCAATGTCATCAGCATGCAAGACGACGACTTGCCATTGGCGACTGGCAATACCTTTGTGGCAGGAGGGAGTGCTTCGGTGCCGGGCAGCGACGTGCTGACTCATGGAGCTCCAGTCAGGGAGCCATCTGATCCCCAAGCGCTGGTGTCTACCGTGGAACTGGCAGAAGAGGCAGAGAGGCAACTGTATATGGCTGCAGCCATGCCAATCCCCCTCTCTGATGCTGTTGTCGCGGCCCAGTCCGCCTTGAGCCAGGCAAAGGCTGCTTTCGTCTGAGCGTGGGATCATCTTGCTGAGGAGCGGCGCTTGGTGAAGCTGGTCGACACTAAGAACAAGGAGCTCGAGGTGAAGGTCTTGCAGGCCCATGCTGTCTCCAAGACCCGCTTGAAGCTGTGCAAGGATAAGTGGTTGGAGTTGGTCTCTTGCGAGGTTATCATTGCTGATGCGGAACGGAACTTGGCAGTGAAGGAAGAAGAAGTCTCCCGGATCCTTGGTGGCGTTACCCTGCGTACCAGGTACCCCATGATACCGCAATAAAAGCTAAGGAGTTCCACCCGTACAAGTTGAAGACCTCTAAAGGCCGCACGTGTTACACCGTACTGGACCTGCCTCCCTCGTTTGGGTAGCTCCAGCATTGACACGTGTAACACAAGGCCAGACCTAACTCCCTTCATAGGGAAGTTTCGGTCTTGCCACATGTCTAGTGACCCCGGATCTAACCCCCAGTAGAGGGAAGCTCCGGTGCTGCCACGTGTATAGTGGCTCCGGACCTGCCTCCCCACGATGGGAAGCTACAGAGCCGCCACATGTCGAACCTCCAGAGCTAAGACTTCAACAGAAGACAGAGAGATCTCCAACAGCTCGGACTTTCGAGGGACAGTTAAAGCGACAATTACAAACCTGATTACGTGTCATTAATGCCATATTAATGACACATGATCAGTGGTTTGTTAATAGGGGTAACGCCATCATTAAGGCACCTTATAACCCTATTAACTACACTTAATATTCAGCGATCATGTATTAGACAGTTAACTACGCCAGGGCCACATGTCGGGCCAGGCAAGTGATGTAACGGCCAGTCCTTAGACTATAAAAGGGTTGCACCGCACGATACATGGACAAGCAAGCTCACACGCTCAGAAGTGCCACTCAAATTCATACATACAACACACAACCCGTGGAGTAGGGTGTTACGTTCAGGCGGCCCGAACCACATAAATCCCTGGTGTCATCATCTTGTTTGTAGTCTCACTCGCACCCCAACCAATCAAGAACCTCTGCACGCTACAATCTAGTAGTACCGGGGAAAGTGCTGATTGAACACTTCGACATTTGGCGCGCCAGGTAGGGGACCCGCCGTCGATGTTTTACGCGTTGAAAGTGGGTTCTATCGGACCTACCAAGCTCCGACAACCACAGGGGGCCCGCTGTCGACGTCTTACGCGTTGATAGTGGGTGCCGTCGGACCTACCAAGTTCTGACATCCCCAGGGGGCCCACCGTCAACGTCTTATGCGTTGATAATGGGCCTCGTCGGACCTATCAAGCTTCGACACCTCCAAGGGTCTCGCCGTCGATGTCACATAGCGTTAAAGTCATCGAAACATTGTCAAACCTTTTGTTATATGTTCGCAATTAAATTGTGTACATCTATTAGGGGGCCAATAAGATAAAGGGCAATGTGTTGAAGACAAACATAAAATGGAATTCATTCATTCAAAGATTGGATTTCATTCATTAGAAGTATTGTATTACAAAATGAGGATTACAAAAGGAAAAGGAAGAAAGAAAAATGCACTAGATCCTATGGAAATACGAGGCAACTTTTTGGGCAGCTTCTTGGACACTAGCTTTGGCGGTATCTTCCTCTTCAGCAATGGGTCTTTTGAACCCCGGATCCAGAGAAAGTAGGGGGTCTCGGCTTTTGAAACACGTCAGCACTAATTCAGCGACATTATTGGCCAAAGACTTTCCTTCTGTCTCCAATTGGTCGACAATGATTTCCCCCATCGCGTCTAGCTTGTTGCTGGTAGAACTCAATGCCACCAGCGCTCTATCCAGCTCCGGCTCAGCGTCATCCAGACATACCGGACTGAAGCCAAGAGGTACCAAAGAATTATTGGCATGCCCCAAGAAGTTCCAGACCTGCTAGAACCTAGTCGTCCTTGCACTCCGTAGCTCCTCCAGTGATCGCCTGGCAGCTGCAAGCTCCAAACTCTCCCGGGCGATGCGCTCGACCTCTTTGGCGCGTTGATGAATGCTTTCAGCCACTTGCCTCTCACGGTCAGCGAGCTCCGTCTCTCGGAGATGGATGGGGTTCCGCCGTTCGGCCAGGTATTTTTCCCTTCCCTTCACCTTCTCCTCCCTGGTGGCAACATCAGCCTCTCTTTTAGAGAGCTCCTGCCCCAGCTTCCAATACTTCTCTTCCTCCTGCTTGCACTGTAGATCAAGCTTTTTTATGCGGTCAGCCAAGTTTTGCTCTCCTAGAGACAGTCTCTGGGCGAGCTCATCCTCTTCAAAATATCCTCCTGCTGTTCTATGAGTTTCTCTTCCCGTTCGTCGAGACCTTTCCGGTGCTTGAGAAGTGTCTCATGGAAAGTTTTGAGGTTGTCCTGGCAGTCATTTGCCGCCTTGTTGGCCTCTTTGGCCCGCTTAAACAGCGCCCGTGATTGGTCATCGAGAGCCTTGATCAAACCCTTCTTCTCGGTGAGTAGGCGCTCATACCTTGCCAGCCTGGCCTTTTCCTGGTCTATCCAGTCCTGTTGGTCTACCAGCCTCGACTGCGTTAGTTTCATCTTGAAGTGAAGCCTGTTGCGCCAATGCCTCAAGGTGTGGCGCTCTTCTTCGAGGACCTTGCTTTCGTGGTCGAAGGCGAGCTGAACTTGATGGAGACTGGAGCAGGAATTGTCGATAGACAACGCCAGAGGGATAGGCTCTAGACCTGCCGGGGTCATCTCCGTTGGCTCCAAGGGGTCTTTCAGTACAAAAATTGGGTCCCACGCCACAACTATGGTCCCCTGCGGTCCTGCTGCACTAGGGTGGCCCCCGAAAGCTCTTCTACTTCTGTTGCCGCCAATGAGGGTCCCATTGTGGGAACATCAACCTCTAGGGCTGACGCCGAAGGTCCCACCTCCGGATCTTCAGCCGACGGCTCTGCAGGTGGAAGGCCCACTGCCGACTCCTCTACGTGCTCTGGCTCAGACATGGGCGCCTCCTGAGCAATTACCTCTGGGGCGGACATTGGAGTTTCGTCTGGAGCCCCCACCACCTCCGACTCAGGTGTCGGTACATTAACCATCTCCGACATGGAGGCCGAAGCTTCAACTATCTCCAGCACAGAGGCCGAATTTTGAGGCACCTCTGGCTCAATCTCTTAATCTTCAGCCACTTCCGGCATGGGCGCCGGAGCTTCGGTTACCTCCAACTCAAGTGCTGGAGCTTCCGCCACCTCCGACTCCTGCACCAAAGCTTCAGTCTCTAGCACTGCTGCTGACGGTGCATTTTCATCAACTTCTCCCCCGTGGTCCAGCGCTACCACGGGAGCCTCTGGCGTCTCCTCTGGACCAAAGTCTACAACAGCTGGCGCTGGAGCTGCTGTGTCTTTTGCCACCACTTGGGGAGGCTCATTTGTTGAAGTCGGAGCTTCTCCACGCTCAGCTTCAGTCGCTGCAGCAGGTACTGAAGCCTCAGACTTTTTTCTCGACACCCTGGAAATAAAAGGTCGGGAAGATTAAAGATATAACAACGAAAAGGTTAGCACCTAAAGGTGAGTTGATGATGCTTACCTGGGGATGCTACTGCCCCAGTCGCCACGGAATCTCTGCATCTAAGGCTCGGAGTCAGATCCCACCAGATCTGGTGAGACGAAAACCATGGACCTTGGCCGGGAGCTAGCTGCAGCAGCTGGGGTCTTCTCAGTTGGAACCTCCTGTGATTTGGAAGGACCTCTGGATCCGGAGCCCACAGCTAGCACCGGAGCCAGAGGTGATATGCTGGAGCTTGTGTCCCTCGAGGGCGCCGACACTGAAGTAGGCGTAGCCACCGAAGATCTCCTTCGCCGGGGAGAAGGGGTTGTTGACGGAGCTGACGCGATGGGGCTTTCGTCAACATGCCTTAACTTCCTATTCCGACTAGAAGATTTGCCCGGCTCCTTGCCCTTGACATTGCCAGCGTCATCCACCTTCTGGCTTGGGGCAGTGGGGCCACTCTATCAGAAGCTTCGAGGATTGCTACCACGGAGGTTGACCGCCTCTCCACCACGCCCAGGTCATCCAACAATGGCATTCTTCTCCGGAGCTCCCTACTGACCTCTAGAATCATGTTCAGAGGCAGGAGAGCAGTCGGCAAAGCTAAGGCGTCGGGGGAGATGACACCATTATGGAACTTCTTCAGATGGAGCTTCAAGGCTTCATCATCCATATTGGAATTCAAACCAGTTTCAATCCGGTTGTGATCCATCACACTATTGAAAGCCCATGCAAGGCACTCCCTGGTCTTCAGCGGAGCCCACCTATTCATAAAGAAGTTGTTGAAGATCATTTGAGGGGTAACTCCTCCTTCTATGCATTCTTGAATCCTTTCCAGGATGGGCTTGTACACATATGACAGCTCTGGAACAACGTTCCAGCCATCGATGTCGATGTTGGGAAGGCCCTTGGGCAGCTCCAACCTCTCGTGCTCCTCCACGGTGATGATCACCCAATCTTTCTTCCAATCATTCCACTTGCCGGAGGGGAAGGACTTCAAGTACATGAAGGGGCGGTTCTTCCGCTTCATGAATTAGTAGAAGCCGATCAGCTCCATCCCCTTTCCGGTGCTGTGGATCGTGAAGAAGGTCCAGAACAGCTCGATGCAGAGAGGCATGCCCACCCACATCTCGTAGAAGTGGATGGAAGTCGCCACTAGCAAGATTGAGTGGGGGCCGAGGTGATGCAACTGGAGGCCATAGAAATCCAGTAGCATCAAGAAGAAGGTTGAAAAAGGTGGGATTAATTCTACCATGGCATACGCTGAAAAGTACAACATGTCTCCGACGCGCTCTTCCTTGAAGGGGAGCTTGCCGAAGCGGATGTCGCGGTTGAAGGAATCACTGGACCACCCCATGTAGGTCCGGACCTTCGACAGATCTTGCTTGGTCTTGATCTTGCCGCAGGGATGACCCAACTCCATCGCGGTAAAGTGGAGCGAAAGAAGAGAAAGCTATGCATAGGGTGGGAGGCTCTGAGCGCAAGTTTAATTGAAAGCGTAAAGAGTCCTCAAATCGTGCGAGCTTTCCTTATTAAGTAAGCCTCTACAACGCTTGGATGGAAACCGCAATGGGACCGAGACCATGTTTTCAAAAATCTACCGTGCTAATGAGGAATGGGCCCGGGTCCACTTTGGCGGAAAAGCTGAAGTTATTACCCCAGGTGAACTGTTGTCATGATGGGAGGTTGGAAGCCCAAGAGCGGCGGCCTGACAAGGCGCGCGGAACCTATACGGTTTTTGCATTGGGAACTGGCGACCTTCAATTGTGAGATCCGCACACGAAGATCTCACCTGCCGCATTCAAAAGAAGCCACACGGCGATGGTTTAACAGCGAACCGTTGCCCCAACGGCACATCAGAAGACCTTTGAAGCCACAATGCGGAAATTAGAGATGGCCCCACCTCTGGTAGAATAACTTAACCCAAAGGGTTTCTCCCGGAAGTGGTCCTGGGGGCAACTGTTGGTACCCTGCGTACCGGGTACCCCAAGATACTGCAAGAAAAGCTAAGGAGTTCCACCCATACAAGTTGAAGACCTCTGAAGGCCACACGTGTTACACAGTACTAGACCCGCCTCCCTCGTTTGGGTAGCTCCGTCACTGACACGTGTAATACAAGGTCGGACCTAACTCCCTTCATAGGGAAGCTCTGGTCTTGCCACATGTCCAGTGACCCTAGACCTAACCCCCAGTAGAGGGAAGCTCTAGTGCTGCCACGTGTATAGTGGCTCTGGACCTGCCTCCCCATGATGGAAAGCTCTGGAGCTGCCACATGTCGAACCTCTGGAGCTAAGACTTCAACGGAAGACAGAGAGATCTCCAATGGCTCAGACTTTATAGGGACAGTTAAAGTGATAGTTATAAGACCTGATTATGTGTCATTAATGCCATATTAATGACACACAATCAGTGGACTGTTAATAGGGGTAATGCCATCATTAAGGCGCTTTATCACCCTATTAACCACACTTAATATTCAGCGATCGTGTATTAGACAGTTAACTACGCCAGAGACACATGTCGGGTCAGGCAAGTGATGTAATGGCAAGTCCTTAGACTATAAAAGGGCTGCACCGCACGATACATGGACAAGCAAGCTCACACGCTCAGAAGCACCACTCAAATTCATACATACAACACACAACCCGTGGAGTAGGGTGTTACGCTCAGGCGGCTCGAACCACGTAAATCCCTGGTGTCATCATCTTGTTTGTAGTCTCACTCACGCCCCAACCAATCAAGAACCTCCGCGGGCTATGATCTAGTAGAACCAGGGGAAGTGTCGATTGCACACTTCGAAACTTGGCATGCTAGACGAGAGGCGCCAAGCCATGCAGGACTCGAAGCTTGCCATCAAACGCTAGGAAGGCGACTTGGAGCGTCATGCTCGGGAGCTCGCCGACCAGGGGAAGCTGCGCGAAGAGAGGCGGAAGGCCTCCAGACTTACCGCACGATCGTGCCTCAAGGGATCAAGAACTTCCTGGCCCGTGCCGAGGCGGTGTTGGAACCCCTTGTCCTTTGTCCCGTGCCACACGGGGAGCCGTCTCATGGGGTGGCCGAGCTGCTCCCAGCTATGGACTCCTTCTTCTCGACATCGGGGTCGGTGAACACCATCCTTCTGAGGCAGCTAGAGGTCGAAGAGAGGGAGCTGGTGGAGTAAGTGGCCTCCCATGTCTTGGTGTGCTTCTAGAGCTGGTACCCACAGATCCCGCTAGAGTCGGTAGAGAAAGTCCCATTCGATGAGTGAGAGGAGGAGGCGAGGGACGAAGTCTCGAACCTTGCCAAGCAGGTGGCCTCTTCGTTCCAGCGCAGTTGAGACTGGCGGCCCCCAGGAGGAGCACCTTGTAACCGGGGATGACTCTTTGTACAAATAACTATTAATGAATTTGAATTCATGTTTTGCTTGTTGGCTTTTCTTGTGCCTCTCAATCTGTCGCTCCTAGTCCTTAGTTGCGTAAGGGATTAGGAAATCTTGTCGAGTTCATTAGTCTTTGAGGAACCAACAATCGCACATTTAACATAGCCAATGTTGTCGTTAGTTGATGTCCTGCCTATGGGACCACCTTAGAGGCCCCTGGTAGGTGTGGCCAGGTGGTTGTGCACACCTACCACTTGATCGCAAGACGTCTTCGATGGGCCCTCAGCCGAGCAGGGGAGTTTGAGTGGATGGCTTCAGTGTGGCCCTTCCAGGGGCACTAAGCTTTGTTTGAGTGTTGATGTTGACGGTAGGCCCCTTGGGTGGTGCCGAAGCTGGATGCTCCGGCGTCGCCCACCATCATCGTAGATTCGTCGACAGCAGGCCCCTTGGGAGGTGCTGGAGCTGGCTGCTCCAGCGTCGCCCACCATAGTCGTTGAGTCGTCGATGGCAAGCCCTTGGGAGGTGCCAGAGATGGCTGCTCCGGTGTTGCCCACCATCATCGTAGAGTCGTCGATGGCAGGCCCCTTGGTACGTGCCGGATCTGGCTGCTCCGGGGTCGCCCACCATCGTCGTAGAGATATCTACGGCAGGCCCCCTCGGAGGTGCTCGAGCTGGCTGCTCCAGCATCATCCGCCACCAAGGTGTAGCACTTAGACGGTAGGCCCCTGGTGCACAGGTACCACAAGAGAACCCTGTTAGCAACTGTAGGATCAAAGAGCACATGAAAAGATACCAGAGGGGGTGAATGGTAGATTAAAACTTTTTCAGTGGAAGAAACAAAAACCTCTCGGTAGAAAATCAATCTGTAAGAAATCTTGTGTGTGACTAATCTAAATGTGATCAATCGTGACAAAACCAGTATAAATTTTGGAGAGTCAAATCACGAAGACACGACAACAAGAATCACAAAAAACCGTTGAGAAAAACTCAAGTTACAATCGAAAGATTGAACGAAGGTCAATCTATTCTACCCAAGAAAAACCAGATTTGCAACACTGCAAGGAAACTCTGTAGAACCAAAACTACAAATCCAATGACCGTGAAATTTCACAGATGATAGATAGCCAAGTTTTGAACACAACCCAAAAAGAATCACGTCAATTGGATTTGTAAAACTTGAGTTAAGCTAAAACCACAGAAGCAAAGTGGTGCTATGCAGAAACTCGACGAGAAAGACTTGATGAAAACAAGTCGGACGAACAAGGCACAAAAGTTATTTTAAACTATGAATTTTATTGATCAAATCACAATAGGAACATCTCCCAAAGTCGTGTGTCACGATCTCTGGCCTCCCTTGCTTATATAACCAGCCCTTAGGCCAACCCAATCCTAGCTAGTACTCAAATCCTATTGAGATTCAACTGAAACTTTCTATAACTGCTCAAGACTCTTCTATACGCAGATAAAAGCAATCTTAAGACTTCCAAAAACCTTAGTAACGTATCCAACATTCTTAAAACAACTCAACTTCGTGGCCCACGCGAAATATAACCAAAACAAACTCGAAACTTTCCATAAATGAACCATAACCACCTCAGTCGCAACCTGAGGCATATTCCAGCCGGTTGGACCTTTCCGACCAATTTTTTACATACACTTCTCTTCATCACGCCTTGTAACCATGTAGACATTTCCATGCCCTCCTTGCACACGTGCAAACATCTTCCAACGACGTCCATGATGCCTTCATATGCATTGTTCTTGATTCATCCATGCTGCGCGACCTCCCGACCAACTCAACCACAATTCCTCTCGAACTTGGTTGTTGAACCTCATCTTCTCCCTAAGACTAGTTCAATGGATCCCATCACCATTCGTGTCTTGAACTCAAGCAACACCTGCACATGAATAAACAACTAATACTTTCGAGCACAAGTCCTCGAGTTGACTCTCGTTAGTTCCGAAACCTCAACACCTTACGCGAGCACCTCACATAAGCATGTTGCAAACCATAGTAAAATGATATCAGCCATAACCGCCAAAACACACCAAAAATTTAGTAAAATAATACTAAACATACTTTACATAGATGTAAAGCAAGTTTGAAACATTGCGAGATAAAAGCAGAACCATTGCAGACTAGCACCGGACCTTGCCAAAGCTAACCGGACCTTGAACCGGAGCTTACCAAATCTAGCAGGACCTAGCACCGGAGCTAACCAAAGCTAGTTAGACCTAGCGCCAGAGCTTACCAAAGCTAGTCGGGCCTAGCGCCGGAGCAGACCGAAACTAGTCGGACCTAAGCACAACAAGTCAGACCTAACCAAAATAAGTCAGACCTAGACAAAGAAGTCGGTCCTAGACAAAGCAAGGTGGACCTTACATCGGACCTTGCCAGAGCTACCCAAAACAAGCCGGACCTATCGTAGGACCTAGAGTCGGACCTTGTTAAAAGGGTGGTTTGGGAGTATTCAAAACTTTTATCTTCATAGCCAATGTATTCAGCACACATAAGTCTCACAATCTCCCCCTTGATGAATGCATTGGAAACACCACTTAGAACCGAACATTGGCTTATTCAAATGAAAAGTTTTGAAAAGAAAATTCTCCCCCTATACATATTTCTTCCCTTTTGTAAATCAGAAATAAAATGAGAAAAAAATTCCCTCCGTGAGAAGAATCGTGCCAAAAACACTTATGAATATGTGCAATGTGTGATTAATTTCTCCCCCCTTGACAATGTATTCAGCAAGGTTCAAAAGAGAAATTTTGATTGTTATGAGCATATTATAATATATACATATAAAACAAATCTCATCCAAGTCATACTATCAAGTAACTTACACTATCACATCAACAAGATACATAAAATAGTGTAAGCCATGCTAGAGATCAAGTGTAATTTTCAATTTAAGCAAGTCATGATCTCACAAACTTAACAATTTCAAGACTTGAAAGCATGACACTTGTTGTTACACTTTTATTTTTTATCATCATTTAAAGCACAAATTTTGATTATATAACATTTGCAAGAGATTATATGCAAAGTCAGCCTTATTCTAACCAACCAAGCCAAGCCTATGTCATTTGACAATCAGAAGCTTAAGGACATGATTTTAGTCATACACAACTTCTCTCAAGTTCATATCTAAGTGCAATTATAAGCAATCTGAAAAGAAGAAGTGCGATGTATGCATATTCTCTTGATCTTTTCTCAGCTTTATTTGATCATAAAAGCTCAACATGTGGACAGTTGATTGATTAATTTTTTATAATTAAAAGCACTTGTGATCATGCAACAAGTTCAAAATAGAAATAAAGTTCGATCATGATCAGATTTAGTGTAAGTCATTATTCCAATTACTAGACATGACAAAAAATAAAAAAAATGTATAACAGAAGTAATGTAGTAAGAACTTTCAGCATGTAAAAGGAATCACAAAGTCATATATGTAAGAAGTACTATGCTCATATTATTTTAATTTTAGATTCACACATAGAATTTCCAAGTTTCAAAAACTCCCCCTCAATTTAATCGATGAGGATGCATAACCCATATTTCACTACGATTGTAACAAAAACGAGTGAAATCCAAAGGTTTTGTAAAAACTGTCAACCCATTAATGTTGGGTATCTACATGGTGAAGCACAATGTTTCCTTTTTCAACATTATCATGGAGAAAGTGATACCTAATGTCAATGTGCTTTGTTCTAGAATGTTGCACGGGGTTTTTAGCAATGCAAATGGCACTAGTGTTGTCACAAAAGAGTGGAACACTATCTAAATCAACCCCATAGTCCTTAATAGTTTGAACAATCAAAAGAATTTGTGAGCAAGCACTAGCAGCAGCTACATATTCAGATTTGGCTGTGGATTGTGCAACTGAGTTTTGTCTAGAGGACCAAGCAACAAGTGAATTACCAAGAAAATGACAAGCACCCGAAGTACTTTTCCTATCAATCCTACAACCCCCAAAATCAGCATCCGAAAAAGCTTTCAAATTAACGGTTGAGGAAGAAGGAAGAAAAATGCCAAATTCTTGAGTTCCATTTAAATACCCTGAAAATTCTTTTGACGGCTTGACGATGTGAAGTACGTGGGGAAGCTTGAAATCGTGCACAAAGACATATGTTGAATTGTATGTCCAGTCTTGATGCCATGAGGTACAAAAGTGATCCAATCATACTTCTATATTCTTTTTGATCGACCAGGTCACCATCTTCATCAAGTCCAAGTGTCGTTGCTGTACCCATTGGTCTCCGAAGAGGCTTGCTTTTATCCATGTTGAAGCGCTTAATAAGGTCTCTTTTATACTTCATTTGATGCACAAAGGTGTCCTCCTTAGTTTGCTTGATTTGCAGCCCCAGGAAGTACGTGAGTTCTCCCATCATACTCATCTCAAATTTTGAACTCATCATAGCTGAAAACTTGGACACAAGATCATGAGAAGCACAACCAAAGATAATATCATCCACATGCACTTGAACGAATAATGAGTCATTGCCATGCTTAAGCACAAAAAGGGTTTTATCAACCTTCCCCATGGTAAACCCCTTTTCAAGTAAAAATGTTTTTAACCTATCATACCATGCTCTAGGGGCTTGTTTGAGATCGTACAAGGCTTTGGACAGTTTTCACACATGATTAGGAAAATATGGATTTTCAAAACCCGGTGGTTGCTTGACATAAATCTCGTCATCTATGTAGCCACTAAGAAAAGCACTTTTAACATCCATTTGATATAACTTGAAACCTTTAGATGCAACAAAAGCTAACAAAATTCTTATGGCTTCTAATCTAGCAACAGTAGGAAAAGTTATATCAAAATCTAGACCTTCAACTTGTGTGAAACCTTGAGCAACCAACCTAGCCTTATTTATAACCACAACCCCATCCTCACTTTGTTTATTTTTAAACACCCATTTAGTTCCAATTAAAGTGTGACCTTGAGGTGGTGATACAAGTTTTCAAATATTATTTCTTTCAAAATTTTCTAACTCTTCTTGCATGGCAATAATCCAAGATTCATAAGTGAGTGTGTGTGATATATCTTTGCGTTCAAAAGAATCAACAAAAGCAGAGTGAGCATGTGAGTTTGGATCGCAAAACCTGGATCGTGTAACTCATTCGTGCAAGCTTCCAATAATTTGTTGTGGAGGATGACTTTTGAGAACCCAGAGGGGAGTAGACACTTCACAAGCTTCTTCTTCTTCATGTTCATCACAAATCAATGAGCTTGTGATTTGAGGACGATCTGGACCAGCAATAGTGGTCGTCAGTGCTGGTTGTGAATCAAAATCAGGAGTTGGAACAATGTCATTAGCCGGTGAATTTTCGGGCAGCAACACTTCTTCTTCCTCATCTTCAATGAAAATACTCTCCTCCTGTGGATATGGATCCGGAGCTATAATATTTGAGCTAGTACTTGGGCTAGCTTCATCAAAAGAAACCTCACAAGTCTGCACAATTTTTTTTAGTGTCAAGTAAAAGCACACGGTAGCCTCCAGTGTGAGATGCATAACGAAGAAATATGCCATCAACAAATCTAGCTTCAAATTTATCAAGATTACCATGTTTCTTAACAAAGCATTTGCAACCAAAGAACCTAAAGTGTGTGACACTAGGCATATGTCCAAACCTAAGCTCATATGGTGTTTTTCCTAGCCTAGCACGCAAGAAAACACAATTTAAAAAATAACAAGCGGTTGCAATTGCATATGCCCAAAACTTTCTAAGAGTTTGATATTCATCAAGCATAGTCCTAGCCATCTCAACTAAGGTTCTGTTCTTTCTCTCTACGACACCGTTTTGTTGAGGTACATATGGTGAAGAAAATTGATGATCTATTCCTTTTTTAGCACAAAAATGATCAAAGGATTGATTTTTGAATTCAGTTCCATTATCACTTCTAATTTCTCTTAAAGATCCTGGGTGATCAATTGATAAACTAAGAAATAAAGTTCTAAAGTGACCAAAAGATTCATTCTTAGATGCAATAAAATAAACCCAAGAGTATGTAGAATATTCACCAAAATCACAAGAACATACCGTTTACCCCCAAATGATTGAACACGTGAAGGTCTTACGGTGTCAAGATGCAAAAGTTGACCCGGTTCAGTTGTCATGGTCATTGTGAGAGGAGCATGTGAACCTGCAACCATCTTAGCATGTCTACGAGAAGATCATACAATTTCTTTGTCCCTTTTAAGCTTAGGCAGCCCACCTATGCAATCAAGAGCACTAACACACGTGAAATGATCAAAGCCAACATGACCAAGTCTATGATGCCAAAAGTATAAGTCTTTTGAATCATTAGCAACTAGATATCTATGCTTAGAAGAAGACATATCAAAATCACCTTTAAGAACTCTTCCAAACCGAGTCATGTTAAAAATAAGCTCACTATTTGAACCTACAACTTTGCAGCAATTTTTATTAAAAATAATTTCCAGATTTTCATCTAGCAATTGTGAAACAGAAAGCAAGTTGTATTTCAAAATTTTGACAAGTATCACATCCTTCAAAGTGTAGTGATCATTTACTCTAACCTAACCCTTAGAAATTATAGGAGTTGAAGAATTATTGACAAAAGTAACATTCTCTACACGTTACACAAAAGAGAGGGAGGAGAACCATTCTTTGTTACTGGTCATGTGGCGTGAGCAACCTAGATCCACAATCCAAATGTTCTCCTTCTTCAAGCGTGTAACCTACATAGAAGAACAATACATCGTTGACTCAATAAAGGGGTTAGTCAAAAGGCATTTAGGAATCCAGTACTGAGTCACACGACGTCTAGCAGGAATAACACGCGAAAGCTGAGATAAAATAGCAGGTTTATGAGCCAAAGATTGAGGGTTTTTGTACCCAACTACTGATCTACGAGGTGTTACCTGTGTAGCATGAAAAACAATAGGTTTGGGAGCAAACTTTGCATATTTTCGACTCATTACAGCAGGTTGCATGTTCCTATCATTTGGTTTAGCATGTGCAGCAAATTTTGCATGGAAGTTATGAGATCTAGCAATCATTTTTTCCTTTTTCTGTTGTTTAGCTAGTCTATAACAAAAATCTATGACATGCCCATCTCTGCCACAGCAGGTTCAATGAAATTTAACTTTGTGTTCATGTCTAGATGAGCGAGCAACATTTTTAGTTGAAACCGAATGAGACAACACTTCTGCAGATTTGAAAACCACTTCTTTTTGTTTAGGAACTATTTGAATCAAACCATTTCCTAATGACTTTACGATTTTAGGTGGATGTGCCTTAGCATGAGTATGAGAATCAAAACATGAACCATATTTATCATTGCAAGAATTAGAGGAATTCAGCAGCAAGTTTAGGTTCTTATTTGCATTACAAAACCAATCTAATGTCCTATGCATGTCATCAAGTTTATTTGACTGATCAAGGCAATTTTTACATGAAGTTTTTCCTTTTAGTTTGCAATTGGAACAATATTTAACTTCATGAGAACGTAAAACATTGTTGAATATAGAAATTTCATTCATAGCATCTTGTAGTTTCTTATCAAGATCATCACAAGTAGAATATTGCAAATCAATTGTAGAACAGGAAGCATCTTTCAAGTTTTTATCATTAAGTGCGGCAAGATTTTTGTTCTTTTCAGTTTCAAGTCCAAGTTTATCAAGTGTGGAGTTGTGTGCACTTCTTAGAGAGGAGAATTGTTCATATATTAAATCACATGAGGAACAAGAATCATCGCTAGGAATCAAAGATTTCAAACGATTAATTTCAGATTCTAGTGACTCAATTTTAATAGAATTGTCCCTAAGCTTTTTGTCCTTTTTCTTAACTATAACTGTGGCACGAGAAATAGTATCACACATTTCTTCGCAAGTAGGACATACCTCTTCATTGTCACTGTTGTGTTCTGCATCCTCCATACTTGATCTTGACTTGCCGACTCTGAAAAACAAGTTTGCCAAATCATCTTCATCTTCGTCACTTCCGATGTCCACATCGCTCGAGCCAAATTCTTGAAGTGCGGAGATAAAACTATTCACCAATTGGCGTCCTGTAAAACCCTTATTTTTCTTGTTGTTGTTTGCAGAGGAGTGTTTCGTCCTTGTTTGCTTTTCATCACGGGAAGTAGCACCTGAAAGGTTAGGGCAATCCGTGCAAAAATGTCTTGTCTTACCACATTCGAAGCATCGTTGAGGTCCAGCACTTCCTCTCCTTCTAGTTCTCACATTTTGCAATGCTTTTGAGAATCGAGTAGAGATGAGTGCAAGTTCTTTCTCTAAAACTCTTCAATTTGTTCAAGGGTTAGGTAGGACAACAAAGCAAGTGTTCCACACGATGAAGATTGGCCAGAGCTAGGCATGTTACATTGAGAAACAAATGCAAGAGACTTGTTAGGGTTCTTACGTGAGATTATGTCAATTTCATGAGTTTTCAGTTTAGAATATAGAACATCTAAAGTAAGTGTACTCATGACAGTAGATTCATGAATAGATGTGACTTTCATCTCCCAATTTGACATGTCTAATGCACTTAGTAATTGCCTAGCATTTTCAGTATATGAAAAATTAACATTGACGCTACACAAGTTGTTGAGAATTTTATTAAAACGAGCAAAGAGATCATCGATGGACTTACCTGGTTGCATCTCAAAGCGCATGTACTCCTTTTTAAACATGTCTTGCCTAACCTCTTTGATCGTGTTGGATCCTTCGTGGTAGTCGCAGAGTGCTTTCCACACATCATATGCAGATTGGAGGTGAGCAACACGATCGAAGTCGCTTTGAGTTAATCCTTGTATCATCAAGTTGCGAGCATTGTTGTTGTTGTTGACATATCTCATGTTTATAGCCGTGACTGGATCATTTGACGGCACGTCGTAAGGCTTGTACACCTTTTCTCATATTGCAAAGCCTTGTACTTGGATGAAAGCTTTCATACGTGCCTTCCAAACCTGAAAATCAATACCACTAAAGACACAAGGTTTTGTGGAGTATTTCTCCATGATGATTAGTCAAAAACATGTGCAAATCACAAATATTAGAGCACCGTGGCTCTGATACCAATTGTATGATCGAAGAGCACGTGAAAAGCTACCAGAGGGGGGTGAACGGAAGCAACAAAAACCCATCGGTAGAAAATCAATCTGTTAAAAAATCGTGTGTGTGACTAATCTAAACATTATAAATCGTGACAAAACCAGTACATATTGTGGAGAATCAAATCACGAAGACATGACAACAAGAATCACGAAAAACCGTCAAGAAAAACTCAAGTTACGATCGAAAGATTGAACGAAGGTCAATTTATTCTACCCAAGAAAAACCAGACCTGCAACGCTGCAAAGAAACTCGTGTAGAACCAAAACCAAAAATCCAATGACCGTGAAATTTTCACAGAAGATAGATAATCAAGTTGTGAAGAAAACCTGAAAAGAATCACATCAATTGGATCTGTAAAAGTTGAGTTATGATAAAACCACAGAAGGAAGGTAGTGATGTGCAGAAACTCGACGAGAAAGACTAGACGAAAATAGTCAGACGAACAAGGCACAAAAGTTCCTTTAAACTACAAATTTTATTGATCAAATCACAAGAATAACAGCCCCAAAGTCTGTGTCATGATCTCTGGCCTCTCTTGCTTATATAATCAGCTCTTAGGCCAACCCAATCCTAACTAGGACTCAAATCCTACTCAGATTCAACTGAAACTTTCCATAGCTGCCCAAGACTCTTCCATACGCATATAGAAGCAATCTTAAGACTTCCAAACACTTTAGGAATGTATCCCACATTCCTAAAACAACTCATCTTCGTGACCCCTACGAAATCTAACCAAAACAAACTCGAAAATTTCCATAAACGAACCATAATTACCTCATCCATAGCCTGAGGTATATTCTAGCCGGTTTGACCTTTTCAACAATTTTTTTATGTCCACTTCTCTTCATCGCGCCTTGTAACCATGTAGCCACGTCTATGCACTCCTTACACACATGCAAACATCTTCCAACAACGTCCATGATACCTTCATATGCATTGTTCTTGATTCAACCATGTTGCGCGACATCCCGACCAACTCAACCACAATTCCCCCCGAACTTGGTTGTCGAACCTCATCTTCTCCCTAAGACTAGTTCAATGGATCCCATCAGTAGCCATGTCTTGAACTCAAGCAACACCTGCAGATGAATAAACAACCAATACTTCCAAGCACAAGTCCTCGACTTGACTCTCGTTAGTTCCGAAACCACAACACCTTACGTGAGCACCTAACGTAAGCACGTTGCAAACCATAGCAAATGATATCAGCCATAACCGCCAAAACACACCAAAAACATAGTAAAAGAATACTAAGCATACTTTCCATAGATGTAAATCAAGTTCGAAACATTGCAAGGTAAAAGCAGAACCATTGCTAGTCGGACCTAGCGCCAGAGCTAACCAAAACTAGTCGAACCTAGCCACAGCAAGTCAGACCAGACCAAAATAAGTCGGACCTAGACAAAGAAGTTGGACCTAGCCAAAGCAAGTCGAACCTTACGTCGTACTTTGCCGGAGCTACCCAAAATAAGCCAGACCTATTGTCGGACCTAGCAGGAGCTCGAACAAAGAGTCGGACCTTGTGAAAAGGGTGTTTTGGCAGTATTCAAAACTTTTATCGTCACAGCCAATGTATTCAGCACACATAGGTCTCACAGCAACAAGAGCAGGATAGGAGAGTGTACTCACTTATTTGCGCTTGTTGATGTCGCCAACATGCCGGGACGTCAACGACAGACCCCTTGGGTGGTGCCAGAGCTGGCTACTCCGACGTCGCCTTCCATTGTCGCTGAGTCATCGACGGTAGGCCCAATAGGAGGTGCCAGAGATGGATGCTCCGGCGTCGTCCACCACAGATGTGTAGTACACTGACAACAGGCCCCTGGTGTACAGGCACCACAAGAGAACCCTATTAGCAACAAGAACAGGACGGGAGAATGTACTAAAAGATTAGCGCTTGTTGTTGTCTTCGACGTGCCGGGACGTTGACGGCGGTCCCCTTGGGTTGTGCCGGAGCTGGCTGCTCTAGCGTTGCCCACCATCATCATGGTATCATCGACGGCAGGCCACCTTGGTTTGCCAGAGCTGGCTGCTCCTGCGTCGCCCACCATCGCCGCAGAGTCATCAACAGCAGGTCCCCTCGGAGGTCTCAGAGTTGGATGCTCCGGTGTCGTCCACTACCATTGTAGAGTCATCGACGGCAGGCCCCCTAGGTGGTGTCGGAGGTGGCTGCTCTGGCATCGCCCACCATCGTCATCGACAGCAGGCCCCATGGGAGGTGCCAGGGCTGGATGCTCCGGCATCGCCCACCATCGTCGCAGGGACGTCGACGGCAGGCCCCCTGGGAGGTGCCGGAGCTGGATGCTCCGGCGTGGCCCACCATCGTAACCTGATTTGTATGTCCTGCACACACAACAGGGGTGCCTATTTTTTGCTCGTTGGCGATCTTTCCGTACTCTTTAGTTTTGCCATTCACACAGTTCCAAAAATGAACCAAGTGAGCGCATATGTGTGCCCAGGATGTTCAACACACATACACGAGTGCATTCACAAAAGTATATATAGAAAATTACCACAAAACAAGATTAAATAAGCACTTCTATTACAGAATTCAGAATATCCTCAAATACAATCTCTAATGAATATTAATGACAAGTTTGAACTAATGCAGCGGAAGTAATCTAATAAAGGAACTATGCAGCTGAGCAAAAGGGATATGGCGCAGCTCCAATCAAACCACAGGCAAGCTGACGGTAGACACAGCCTAGAACTCTGTATTATCAACATTATACTCCCAAATCTGACCTGCAACTGCTAGTTGGCGAATAGCAAGGGTGAGTACATGTCGTACTTAGCAAGTGTGGGAAAGTATGACATGTAGCTGATTCAAATAACGAATATAATAAAGGCTAAGTGCTGAAAGGTATACTAAAACATTTGAAAAGCATCATATTGTACGTATGTGAAGTAAATCCATCATAAACCATGTAGTTATCATAATACCGGTCCATATTCATTACCACCATCCATATACCAGATTTCTCATTACCATTAACCATATCCATTACCATAAACCATAATACCATCCCATAACCAGTACCAAACCATCCCAATACCAAAACCTCTCTAATCATGTAGGTCATCTAGGTTCTCTTAACCGGGAGCATGGCTATCATGGTAGTTTTTTTAATACTCTGCAGAGTTTGTACCACTTTACCCACGTGTTTGTGGTTTCATCACCTTTCAGTGACTAAGAACCTCCATTATGCCGTCTCACACTTCCGGTTGTGTGTGGCTAAGAGATCACAAAATAGCCTTTACAAAGGGATTACTAGCATGTACGAACCCACTGAGGTTTCACCGATGGCGATGCCTCCAACTGAGCACATCTTCAACCAAAGGCCCCCACTTGTGCCATTTGGATCCCAGGGAGTCCTGCCAAAAATCCAAACCCAAACCGACTCCCCGTCCCCGGTGCGCCAAATGATCCACACAATACTAGCAATACCCTAATTAATCAGCTATGTTGCACCCATACTTGGCCTCGTGGTGGCATTGTAAATCCTGGATGGTCGCTCCACGAATTGGTCCTTAGATATAAAGCAAGTGGAACAACGATATCATCCAACCCGTCCACATACCATACTTGCTTAGATCACCCATTACCATGTTACCATTAACCGTGTTCATTAGTGTACATTATCCATCATCTCAATAATTTATAATTAAGTAGCTTGGTTGTTTTCCCATCCCAAGTAAGTTGATCGAAGCAAAAGGTAACAAAAAAACCCTTCCCGACTCTCTACTAAGTACTCCAGGTGACAAGGTTGGTTAAACAAATCTAGTAAACTTCCTATCGTGGGAGTCCCATCAATTTGACACAAGCAATGCAGTTTTGCAAACAAACATTTGAAAAATAGGTTCAATATGTTCAAGGACACTTGCCTTGCTCTTGGACTTGGTTTGGGTCAAAGTCTTTAAATTCCTGGTGCTGGAGATCCTCTGCAGCACCCTCTAGTGCACATCCATCCAAACCGCGCAATAAACATACAAGATAAGAATCACAATAAATAGAGGCTCATATGTTACTCAATATGACATGATATGCATGATCAATGCAATTGTGAGGTAAGACTTTGTTAATGAGTTGTTAATAATGTTTACTAACTAGTTCTAATGGTTTTTAACAAGTTTGGACAGGTTTGGAATTGTTTCAAATCAATTTAGAATTAATTTAGTGGAAAACAGACAGCCAAACCGGACTAGTCCGCTTGGGACCCGACTATTCCGCCCTTCACAGAACCAGCAAAATAGGGTTTTCTAGGGTTTTCTTGATCTACGAGATTTAGGATAAAAATCACATGGAAAAGAGAGAGTAGTGGGTGTACCACGTGTTTAGAGGTCCAAAGGTCGAGAATTGAAGGAGAAACTTGAATCTTGACGATCTAGGGTTTGGTGATGAAGAGTTGATGGAGGATTGGTGATGAAGAACGAAAAGTTGATGGAGATCTTGCTTGGTTGATCCTCCTTCGATTTCTCCTCTTCTTCTTGCTGCTGGATCTCCTCTTGATGGCGGCTCCAACAAACTAGGGTTTGGTGGTCTTTCAATTGTGGCAAAAGGATGTAAGGTTGGGGTGTTGGGTTTTTTATATAGAGGTGGAGGGATAGGGTTTCAATGGAGGTCGGTTTTAGAGAGGGTGGAGGCCGGCGTGGGGTCGCACGTGGGCTCCAAAAGAGTTAGACACGACGTCCTTAGGCCCATTTAAGGTAAAGCCCAAAAACTCGTCGTGGAACAAAAGATCAACTCGGAATTGCGATCTCCGGACAAGTCCGCGCAAGGCCGGACTAGTCCGATATTATTCAGAGAAAAATTAGATAAGTCCACACCAAATTAGAGAAGTCTGGACTTAGTCAGAGAGGAAAACGGACAAGTCCGGCGGAAAACGGACAAGTCCAAGGACTTAGCGAAATTTCAAGGAATCAGGATACCGGACTAGTCCGCAATGGACCGGACAAGTCCAAAAATTGTACAGAGATGAAACCGGACTAGTCCACAGCATAAAGGGACATGTCCGAGGGAGGTCAGAGAGAAATCGGACTAGTCCGCACCAAAAATGGACTAGTACGCACTCCTCAGAACTTTTTGAGTGCAGTTTTGCTCCTAATTCATTTTAAACTTGCTCATTTTTATATGACTTAATGTTAAACATGTATATGAACTTATGCAATGCATGATGCATGAAAATGAGGGTGTTACAAACCTACCACCCTTATAATGAATCTCTCTCTCGAGATTCGACGACGAAGAGAAGAGATAGGGAAATTCCCTCTTGAGATCATCTTCCAGCTCCCAAGTTGCCTCTGATTTTGTGTGATGCTTCCATTGAACTTGACACCATCTAATAATCTTGTTTCTTGTTACCCTCTCCTTGGTTTCCAAGATCTTGACCGGTTGCTCGGCATAAGTCAAATTTGCCTCTAGTTCCAATTCTTCCATTGGCACTTGTTCTTTCGGTACCCTTAAACACTCGTTGAGCTGGGAAACATGAAACACATCATGCACATCTGAAAGATGAGCTGGCATTTCCAACTTATATGCTACTTCTCCTCTTTTGTCCAAAATCTTGAACGGTACAATATAGCGAGGTGCTAGCTTGCCTCTGATATTAAAACTCTTATGACCTCGCATGGGTGACACCTTAAGGTAGACGAAGTCTCCCACTTCAAAGGCTAGTTTCCTTCTCCTATAGTATGCGTTGCCTTTTTGCCTTGTTTGGGCAGCCCTCAAGTTTTCATGAATAATCTGGACTTGTTTCTTAGCTTCTTGCAACATATTAGGTCAAAACTCTTGATTTTCTCTTGTCTCATTCCAGAACAAAGGTGTCCAACACTTCCTCCCATATAGTGCTTCATAGGGTGACATTTTCAAGCTTGCTTGGTAACTATTGTTATATGAGAATTCCGCATACGACAAGCTCTTGTCCCAACTTCTTCTATGCTTCAAGGCACAAGCTCTTAAAATATCCTCTAAAATCTGATTGGTCCTCTTAGTTTGTCCATCTGTTTGAGGGTGATATGCTGAGCTAAAATTCAACCTTGTCCCCAATGCTTCATGCAATTTCTGCCAAAACCTGGAGGTAAATTGAGAACCTCTATCTGACGCTATCTTCAGTTGGAAGTAGCCTGACCTCAAATCAATTTTGGAGAAGACACAAGCACCTTTCATCTGGTCAAACAAATCTTCTATATGGGGAAAAGTATACTTGTTCTTGATGGTCACCTCATTGAGAGCTCGGTAATCCACACACATCCTTCGTGATCCATCCTTATTATCCATGAAAAGAGGGCGCTCCCCAAGGTGAAGAGCTTGGGCGGATAAAACCCTTCTCTAGTTGCTCTTGAATCTGCTTCTTGAGCTCTGCTAACTCCTTAGGAGGCATCCTATATGGCCTCATAGCTATAGGTGCAGTTCCAGGTATTAAATCAATAACAACATCTATATCTCGATCAGGTAGCATACTTGGCAAGTCATCCGGAAACATATCCAATAATTCACACACCACTGGAATCTCCTCAATTGCAACACCATCCATGTGGTTCAGCTCCAATTGCTTCGGTGCATGTTGAGAAGCTTCAAATTCTGTGGTGATCCCTTCCTCATTGGTCAACTTCACCGTCTTTGTGGCACATTCAATGACTCCACTTTGCTTTCTCAACCAGTCCATACCAAGTATAATGTCCAATCCTTGAGAATCCAAAACGATGAGGTTGGCAAAGAAGTCTACCCCCTTATTCTAAGGCTTACTTTTGGACATACTATATTTGTCCTCATCTCTCCTCCAGGAGACTTAACCAATAACGTATACTTCATATGAGAGATATGCAAACTATACTTGGCAACATACTTCAATGCAATGAATGAATGCGATGCCTCAGAATCGAATAACATAGTCGTCGGTTTGGAGTTTGCGAAAAACATACCAATAACCACGTCATCCGCTTGTTGCGCTTCCTTCGTAGAGACATGGTTCACACTGCCACGAGCAAAATTCTGCTGTCTACGGTTGCCTTGTGGCGCTCCTCCATTTGGTCTTGGGTTCTATCTTAGAGCATTGCTTCCTTGACCAAGGCCTGACTTAGGAAATTGAGATGCAAAATGTCCAGCTTCTCCACATGTATAGCACTTCCTAGCTGCACCAAAATTTGGACGGACTTGATTCTGCACATTTGCACCGGGAAAATTGGCACGAGATGCATAAGGCTTTGGAGGCCTAGGTGCTTGCATGATGGGGCATTGCTACACAAACTGAGTTGGGCGTGGTGCATATCTAGGGCACTGTACAGGAGTAGAAGAGCTGTAATAAGGCGTATTGGGTGGTGCAAAGTGAGGGCGCACATTGCTTCCTTGTTGCTGTCCCTGATATGGCGCCTTCCTCTTATTATCTAGCTCCATCTCACGGACTTTATTCTCCACAACAATTGCTTTGTCCACTAGCTTCTGGAAGTTGGCATAGTCACAATTCAGCAATTGTACCTGGATCTCATTGTTCAAGCCCCTCATGAACAAGTATTGTTTCTGGCTGTCCCGGCTGACATCTTCAGGGGCGTACCTTGAAAGTTGAGTGAACTTATTGAGATATTCACTCACACTTGACCTTCTTTGCCTCAAGTTCTCAAATTCTTGTCTCTTTAGGATCATAACACCTTCTGGCACATAATGAGAACGGAAGCTCTCCTTGAATTCAGCCCAAGTAATCCTCTCATGGTTCTCAAGGGCGTTGCATAAAGAATTCCACCAATCCGCAGCTGCTCCAACTAGTTGATAGGAAGCAAATAGAACCTTTTCCCGGTCACTGCATTGGACAATAGCTAGCTTCTTTTCCACAAACTTGAGCCAATCATCGGCGCCCATAGGGTCGGTGGCTTGAGCAAAAGTTGGTGGCCTAGTCCTCATGAATTCTCCCAACCGGTTATGGGGTAGTGGGGGTGGCGGCGGTGGAGGCATGTGGGGCTGGTTGTTGTTGCTAGCTTGTAGCTGTCCCATAGTCTGTATCATGGTTTTCATGAGCTTGTTTTGCATGGCCAATAGCTGCTCAAGATTGATAGCTCCCTTGGCAGATCCTTGTCCATTGTTGTTCTGAGGTGCTCCATTATTCTCCTCCTCATCATTGGCATCCCTCTGGTTGCGAGTCCTCACCATCTGAAGAAAAGCAAGAGAGAATAAATTAGAAAACGTCTCCAACTATATGCATCAAGGGATATGAAACTAAGCAACTACCTATCAAAGCCTATATGGACATGGCAATGCTAAAGCATCCCAAAATTCTCTACTAAGCACACAAGCAACAATACATAGAAATTAGCACACCAAGCAAAACACATCGGTTCCTGAGTGCTCCTATGTGCTCTAAAGTGTCCGTTCTAACTAGGTTGCGTCCTACAGTCAACCTGGCTTTGATACCAATTTGTGACACTCGGTTCCGAAAATGAACCAAGTGAGCGCATATGTGTGCCCTCGACGTTCAACACACATACACGAGTGCATTCACAAAAGGATATATAGAAAATTACTATAGAACAAGATTAAATAAGCACTTTTATTATAGAATTCAGAATATCCTCAAATACAAGCTCTAATGAATATTAATGACAAGTTTGAACTAATGCAGCAGAAGTAATCTAATAAAGCAACTATGCAGCTGAGCAAAAGGGATATGGCACAGCTCCAATCAAACCGCAGCTCCAATTAAACCACAAGCAAGCTGACGCCAGACATGGCCTAGAACTCCGCATTATCAACGTTATACTCTCAAACCTGACCTGCAACTGTTGGTGGGGGAATAACTAGGGTGAGTACATGTCGTACTCAGCAAGTGTGGGAAAGTATGCCATTTAGTTGATTCAAATGATGAATATAATAAAGGCTAAGTGATGAAAAGTACATTAAAACATTTGAAAATCATCATATTGTATGTAGGTGAAGTAAACCCATCATAAACCATGTAGTTATCATAATAGCAGTCCATATTTCATTACCACCATCCATATACCAGATTTCTCATTACCATTAACAATATCCATTGCCATAAACCATAATACCATCCCAATACCAAAACCCCTCAAATCATGTTGGTCATCCAGGTGCTCTTAACCGGGAGCACAACTATCATGATAGTTTTTTTAATACTATGCAGAGTTTGTACCATTTTACCCACGTGTTTGTGGTTTCATCACCTTTCGGTGACTAAAAACCTCCATTATGCCGTCTCACACTTCCGTTGGTGTGTGGCTAAGAGGTCACAAAATAGCCTTTACAAAGGGATTACTAGCATGTACGAACTCACTGAGGTTTCACCGATGGAGATGCCTCCAACTGAGCACATCTTCAACCAAGGATCCCCTCTTGTGCCATTCGGATCCCAGGGAGTCCCGCCAAAAATCCAAACCCAAACCGACTCCCCGTCCCCGGTGCGCCAAATGATCCACGCAATACTAGCAATACGCTAATTAATCAGCTATGTTGCACCCATACTTGGCCTCGTTGTGCCACTGTAAATCCTGGATGGTCGCTCACCGAATTGGTCCTTAGATCTAAAGCAAGTGGAAAAAGCATATTATCCAACCCGTCCACATATCATGCTTGCTTAGATCACCCATTACCATGTTACCATTAACCGTGTTCATCAGTGTACATTATCCATCATCTCAATAATTTATAATTAAGTAGCTTGGTTGTTTTCCCATCCCAACTAAGTTGAGCGAAGCAAAAGGTAAACAAAAAACCCTTCCCGACTCTCTACTAAGTACTCCAGGTGACAAGGATGGTTAAACAAAGCTAGTAATCTTCCTATCGTGGGAGTTCCATCAATTTGACACAAGCAATGCAGTTTTGCAAACAAACATTTGAAAAATAGGTTTAATATGTTAAAGGACACTTGCCTTGCTCTTGTGCTTGGTTTGGGTCAAAGTCTTCAAATTCGTGGTGCTGGATGTCGTCCACAGCACCCTCTAGCACAAATCCGTCTAAACTGCGCAATAAACATACAAGACAAGAATCACAATCAATAGAGGCTCATATGTTACTCAATGTGACATGATGTGCATGATTAATGCAATTGTGAGGTAAGACTTTGTTAATGAGTAGTTTAAAATGTTTACTAACTAGTTCTAATGGTTTTTAACAAGTTTGGACAGGTATGGAATTGATTCGAATCAATTTAGAAATAATTCAGCAGAAAACAGATAGCCAAATTGGACTAGTCCGCCCTTCGCAGAACCAACAAAATAGGGTTTTCTTGATCTGCGAGATTTAGGATAAAACTCACGTGGAAAAGAGAGAGTAGGGGGTGTACCACGTGTTTATAGGTCCAAAGGTCGAGAATTGAAGGAGAAACTTGAATCTTGACGATCTAGGGTTTGGTGATGAAGAGTTGATGGAGGATTGGTGATGAAGAACGAAAAGTCGATAGAGATTTTTCTTGGTTGATCCTCCTTCGAGTTTTCCTCTTCTTCTTGCTGCTGGATCTCCTCTTGATGGCGGCTCCCACGAACTAGGGTTTGGTGGTCTTTCAATTGTGGTAAAAGGATGTAAGGTTGGGGTGTTGGGTTGTTTATATAGAGGTGGAGGGCTAGGGTTTCAATGGAGGTCAGTTTTAGAAAGGGTGGAGGCCGCCGTGGGGTCCCACATGGGCCCCAAAAGAGTTAGACACGACGTCCTTAGGCCCACTTAAGGTAAAACCCAAAAACACATTGTGGAACAAAAGATCAACTCAGAATCGCGATCACTCCACAAGTCTACGCAAGGCCGGTCTAGTCCGATATTAGTCAGAGAAAAATCGGATAAGTCTGCACCAAATTGGACAATTCCGAACTTAGTCAGAGAGGAAAACAGACAAGCCCGGACAAGTCCAAGGACTTAGCAAAATTTCAAGGAATCGGGGTATCAGACTAGTCCGCAATGGACCGAACAAGTCCGAAAATTGTACAGAGACAAAATTGGACTAGTCCGCAGCATTAACGGACATGTCCGAGGGAGGTCAGAGAGAAATCGGACTAGTCCACGCCAAAAACGAACTAGTCTGCACTACTCAGAACTTTTTGAGTGCTGTTTTGCTCCAAATTCATTTTAAATTTTCTCATTTTTATATGACTTAATGTTAAACATGTATATGAACTTATGCAATGCATGATGCATGAAAACAAGGGTGTTACAGTCTTATAGTCCTGGGCTGGTACGCGGGGTTTTAGTAATTCAGTGCATTAGCGCTCAAGATCCGGGTCCCACCTTACTCAGGGTGTGAGCTTCCTGGCCCTTAATACTTAGTTGTAGCACTGGGAGGCAAAATGCGCATGATTAGGGTACAGGACCAAGCTAAGCAGGCTGCACGCTCTAGTAATTCAGTGCATTAGCGCTCAAGATCCGGGTCCCACCTTACTCAGGGTGTGAGCTTCCTGGCCCTTAATACTTAGTTGTAGCACTGGGAGGCAAAATGCGCATGATTAGGGTACAGGACCAAGCTAAGCAGGCTGCACGCTCT
The DNA here is from genome assembly GCA_036927565.1 of Tuctoria greenei. Lineage (NCBI taxonomy): Eukaryota > Viridiplantae > Streptophyta > Magnoliopsida > Poales > Poaceae > Tuctoria > Tuctoria greenei. The sequence goes on from JAYESD010000004.1 coordinate 203,226,773, forward strand.
GGACCTCCAGCTCGGCGTAGGCCTTTCATGGGGGACCATTTGGCACAACAGGGCCCCAAGTAAGGGGGGAGCCGCGAGATCTCGATACACCTTGCAGGTACCTCAAACAAGTCTGCCTTCAATAGAGTTGCATAACTCTACTAGGGGTGATATAGAGAAAAAATTCACCATGTATATGACGATAATATACGAAAAAAACGAGACTAGCCCGATCGATCACAAAATTAACAAATAATTAAGTGAACATAAGAGAAAGCACAGGGTAAGACATTGATTTTTTTCTAATTGACATTCATAGGAGGGGACTGGCTTTACAATAAGGCAACGACCCACTCTGGTTGGCAAGGGAGGCTGTCGAAGTGTTAATGCAACACTTCCCCTGGATCTGCTAAGGAGCAGCCCGCAGAGGTTCATGTTTGGCGGGGCTTAGGCCTCAATCAAGTGTTCTAGCGGAAGTGAGTATGACATGGTGGTTTTTACGTGGTTCGGGCCACAAGGAGCGTAACACCCTACTCCATGGTGGATGATACTGCTAGCATGTTTGTATGCGTGTGTGTGATGTTGGATATTTTTTTGTAACGGTGGCGGTCTGGGCCTTTTATAGCTAAGGACGGACGCCTTACAAGTGGGGTTCGGGGCCCAACAGGTGGTCCTGGGGCGATCTGAACCTAAAGATCTAAGGCTTCTCGCTTAAGCTTGCTCTGACCGTGGTAGTGAAGACTCGCCGTCTTGCCGCCTCTCTCGTCAGCAGCCCAGGTGCCATTGCTGATGATGGCAGAAGGTGTCCCGTCAGCCTATCTTGTTGCCGCAATCTACCCACTTGGCCAAGTGGGATAGGCCTGCAGCACCTTCACTGCGATGTGATTGGTCGCAGCGGTCTATGACTGTTGGCGTGCTCCACGTTGTGTGCCAGAAGTGGGTACGCATCTTAAACGCTTGGCTTGGGCAGAGCGCACCATCCCTTAACTCCCACACCTTACCATCCAGAGTAAGTTGTGGGACACATGGCAGCGTCGGAGCTGATCCCTGCTTGGGAGGCCAACCCTTGTCCTTTGTGACGCGTGGCAGCTCCGGGGCTCTCCAGGGGGTGTGGCAGCTCCGTGCCCTTCCCCACGGGGGGTGCCTGGCCCGGCCCTCTGAGCCACGTGGCAGCATCGGAGCTCTTCCTCGAGGTTGGGTGAGGTCCCATCCCAACACGTGGCATTTCGGGAGTCCGTCTCACTGATGGGGCCAAGTCCCATCTTCGAGGCTCTCGTGGTGATGCTGGGGCTCGGTCTTGAGGGAGGTCGAGGTCTTGGCACCTTCGGGACATGTGGCGCCTCCGTACGTGCCTTGGTGTCTTCATCCTTTGTGCGAGGGTACCCCATCTGCAGGGTACCAACAGTGGCCCCTAGGTCCACCTTGGGGCTGGGTGAAGAGCCCAGAGGTGGAGCCCTTTCCATGTTTTCATGCATTGTGCTTTGAATTCTGCCTTGGATAGCTGAAGCAGTCGGCGCTTCTGCCAACGTCGCCACACGTCCTCTTCAAGTGGCGGGGCTATCGTGACAAGATCTTTGCTTGCTGTAATATCTCTGTTTTTTGTGGTGCCTTTAACCGCGACGGTTCCCGATACAACTATAGCACTTTCGCTTGCTCCGCCATTATGGGAGCCACTTCAGCAGTTTTTGCAGGCAGCTGACTCACTGGGCCAGTGCTTCAGAGCGGGGACGTAGGGCCCATTGTCATGGGTGTCGCGTGTCCAGAGGTGCAGGATGAGCCTTTGCGATACGCACGAAGTGCTCTGGTGTCGTGGGGGTGATAAAAAAGGAAACCTTCGTTAGAGGGATCAGTTCCTTCCTTACTCGCGCCCCACTGCCTGAGCTGTTGCCTTCTTCCTCGAGCACCCGAGCCTTCATCCCTTAGCCAAAGCTCTCACCTTCGTCTATTCCGATGGCCTCTTCATTGCCACCTTCCCGCTTCCGGTCGGCCGGAGATCTGGTGCCGATGAGGCATCTCCTCGGTTGGGCAGCTTTAGAGTGCGGATGGATGATCCGCTGCGGGTCTCCCGATCTTCAAGATCTTCATGAGGACGAGACTGTTCTCTTTGTTGCCTATGCCACTGCTGGGCTCGCACTCCCGTTGTCATGGTTCTTCCTTGCAGTGTTGAGGGAATACGGGCTGCAGTTTCAGCACCTATCGCCAAACTCGATCGCCTTGGTCGCCGTGTTTGTCCATCTATGCGAGGCGTTCGTGGGCTGCTCGCAGTCAGTGGAGCTGTTTCGGTACTTCTTCGTGATGAAGACAAATGGAAGGAGTGCAACGACCCAGGTGGGGGCCTACTACTTCCATCATTAGGACAAGACCTCCTGGGGTTATATTGCGTCGTTCAAAGGGGGCAAATGGAGCGACTGGAGGGAATACTGGGCGATCGTGAGGATCGACCCCCATGCCTCACTGAAGATGTCGTCCGAAGGTCCATGCTCCGACCCTACCACTTGGGAAGCATTCGAGGGGTTGCCAGAGGATTATAAGCCCGTCTTGAGGAGGATCCTGTTCTTGGATGGCAAAGGCTTGACCTCCATGATGGTGTTGGCAGATTTCATGCTCCGTCGTACCGCCCCTCTCCGGCAGCATCTGCACAGGGCCTGGGTCTACATCAGCGAGTATGACCAATGCTGGATGGATCTGGACAGCCCAACTCCCAAGATGTTGGAGGAGATGCTTTAGGTAGTGACCTCCGACATTGTTGACGATGAGCACGTCTCCATTCTGAATAACTGCCAGCCACTCCATATGACCACCGACTTGAGGGTTGAACTGCGGAGCTTGATGTCGAAGGTCAATGTGTTCGGCCTCATTCGCCTGCATCTCTAAGATACGGCTCGAGCCTCGGCGGTCCTAAAGCGGTGTTGTGATGCGACACAACCAAGGTCGGGTTCTTCCTCTCATCCTTCATCAAGGGCGAAGGCAGGGCCCTCAACAACCTCTAGCAGGGCGAGGGTCAGCCAACCAGCATCAGCTCTGGAGCCAAAAAAGCATTCCCGTACGCTGGCCGCAGGAACCGCCACTTCTGTGCCAAATAATCTTAATTAACCAAATAAGCTATTTCAGAGGGACAATACTCCCATCTCCTGTCACGAGGGAGCCGGAGGGGCTGAAGCTTCTGTTGTTGACTTAGTCTCCGATTCCAGTAGTGGCCCCGGTTTCGAGGGACGCGCATAGGGGTCTGCGCAGGTGACCGCGCCGGCGCTGGTCGATCCAGAGCCGATGCCAGAGGAGGCAGGTCCGGCCTTGTCGTCGATTTTCGACGACCTCGATCTATCGTGCGGGGTGGAAGGCCAGGGTCATTGGAGTGATCCGACCTGCCGGTAAGTCGCAGGTTCTTCCTCTGCTATTTCTCTTCTTTTCTTTATTTTGATTTGACGAGGTTTTACCTTGGATTTTTAGGGTGTCGTCATCCGACTTGGTGCCCTTGGTGCTTCTAGGGGTGGGCTTGATAGCCCCTGCCTCTCCTGGAGCTGGGACGGGGTCTGCCACGCTGCATCCTACGCCCGAAGGTGCGTCGGCCTTTGGTGTCGTCGATGTCTTCGCACTCCCATCCATAGAGGTAGGCGGGGCAGAGGTGGCTCCAGGCGAGGGAGTGCCAGGCGAGGAGGTGCCCGATGAGGAGGCGGCTACCTTGGTCGTGGCGGCTTCCCAGGGCGGAGCTGACCTCCCCCCCCTCCCCCCATTGTTGAAGCAGTGCTGGCACCTGACGCCATTGGCGCACAAGATGGCGACTTGTCATTAGCGGCCGGTGATGCCCTTGCAGCAGAGGAGGGGATTTCAGCGTTGGGCAGAGGTGTGGCGGTTCCTAAAGCTCCAGTCGGGGAACCATCTAGTCCCGAGGCACTGGTGTCTGCCATGGAGTCGGCGGGAGGGGTGGAGGGGCAGTCGTCCGTGGTGACGATCGCGCCGATCCCTCCCGTCGACGTTGTTGCCGCGGCCCAGTCTTTCTTGCGCTAGACACAAGCTACGTTTGCTCGAGAGTGGGATCAGCTTGTGGAGGATTGGCGCTTGGTGAAGCTGGTCGACGCCAAGAACAAGGAGCTTGAGGTGAAGGCCTTGAAGGCCCATGCTGCAGCCGATGCCCGCCTGAGGCTGTGCAAAGATCATCGGCTAGAGTTGGTCCACCGCATAGTTTCCATTGTTGACGCTGAACATGACTTGGCGATGAAGGAGGAGGTCTCTCGGAGCCTAGAGGAGAAGCGCCAGGCTTTGCAGGACTTGGAGCTTGCCATCAAGCATCGGGAGGACAATCTGGAGCGTTGTGCTCGGAAGCTCGCCGACCGGGAGGAGACTGCGCAGAGAGAGGCGGAGAGCCTCCAGGTCTCCCACGCGACCGAGGCCCAAGGGATCCGGGACTTCCTAGATCGTGTTGGGGCGGTGTTGTAATCCCTCGGCCTTGGTCCAGTGCTGCACGAGGAACCATCTCAGGGGGTGACCGAACTACTCCCAGCTTTGGACTCCTTGTGCTCGACGTTGTGGATGGTGAACACCATCCTTGTGAGGTGGCTAGAGGTCGAGGGAAGAGAGTTGGAGGAGATGGTGGCCTCCCATGTCTTGGTATGCTTCCGCAGCTGGTACCTGATGATCCCGCTGGAGCCAGTGGAGAAAGGCCCCCTTGATGAGCGAGAGGAAGAGGCGAGAGTCGAAGTCCAGGACCTTTCCAAGTAGGTGGCCTCTTTGTTCCAGTGGAACTGAGACCGACAGCACCCAGGCGAAATGCTTTTTGTATCCGAGGATGACCCCTTTGTATAAATAATTGTTAATGAATTTGAATTCATGTTTTGCTTGTTGGCTTGTCTTGTGCTTCTCAAATTGTTGCCCCAATTCCTTCTCTGTGTAAGGTCTTGAGGAGCTTTTGTTGACGGCGTTAGATTTTTAGGGACCAATTCTTGCACAGTTGACACGGCCAATTTATCGCTAATTGCCTATGGAGCCCCCTTAGAGGCCCCCTGGTAGGTGTGGCCATGTTGTCGGGTACGCCTACCACTTGATCCAGGATGTCTCTGACTGGTCCCTAGCGGAGCAGGGAAATTGGAGTGGATTGCTTCAATGTGTCCCATCATCGTCGATGGCAGGTCCCGGGGGGGGGGGGGGGTGCTGGAGTTGGCTGCTCGGCGTCGCCCACCATCATCGTAGAGACATCGACGGCAGGCCCCCTGGGAGGTGCCAGAGTTGGATGCTCCAGCATCATCTACAATCTTTGCAGAGACGTCGACGACAGGCCCCCTGGGAGGTGCTAGAGCTAGTTGCTCCGGCGTTGCCTACCATCGTGGTAGAAGCATCGACCGCAGGCCCCTGGTGTACACGATACCGCAAGAGAACCTTGTTAGCAACAAGAGATGTGCAGGAGAATGTACCCTCTTATCCACACTTGTTGCTGCCATTGGCATGCTTGGACGTCGACGGCTGGCCGTTGGGAGGTGCCGGAGCTGGATGCTCCGGCATTGTCCACCATCTTCGTAGAGATGTCGACGACGGGCCCCCTGGGAGGTGCTGGAGATGGTTGCTCTGGCATTACCCACCATCGTCGTACTTGCGTCGGCGGTAGGCCCCTTGGGAGCTGCCAGAGCTGGATGCTCTGACATCGTCCACCATCTTCGCAGAGACATTGACGATAGTCCCCTTGGGAGGTGCCGGATCTGGGTGCTCCGGCGTCACCCGCCATCATGGTAGAAGCGTCGACGACAGGCCTTTGGTGTACACAATACCGCAAGAGAACCTTGTTAGCAACAAGAGATGTGCAGGAGAGTGTACCATCTTATCCACGCTTATTGCTGCCGTTGGTGTGCTTGGACGTCGATGGCTGGTCCCTTGGGAAGTGCCAAAGCTGGATGCTCTGACATTGTCCACCATCTTCGCAGAGACGTCAACGGCAGGCGCCCTGCGAGGTGCCTGAGCTGGTTGCTCTGGCGTTGCCCACCATCGTTGTAGTTGCTTCGGTGGCAGGTCCCTTGGGAGGTGCTAGAGTTGGATGCTCTGGCGTCACCACCATCATCGTAGGGACGCCGATGGCAGGCCCCTGGTGTACAGTCTATCTCAAGAGAACCCTGTTGGCAACAAGAGCGGGGAAGGAGAGTTTACTCACTTTTCCACGTTTGTTGCTGTTGTCGACGTGCTGGGACGTCAACGGTAGGCCCCTTGCGAGGTGTCAGAGCTAGATGCTCTAGCATCGTCCATCATTGTTGTAGAGACATCAACGGCAGGCCTCTTGGGAGGTGCCTGAGATGCCTGCTCCGGCGTCGCCCACCACCACTATAGAGACGTCGACGGCTGGCCCCCTGGGTGATGCTGGAGCTGGACGCTCCAACATCGTCTACCATCATCGCAGATTCATCGACGGCAGGCCTGCTGGGAGGTGCCAGGGCTGGATGCTCTAGCGTCGCTCATCATAGTAACTTGCTCTGTATGTCCTACACACATAATAGGGGTGCATATTTTCCGCTTGTTGGTGATCTTTTTCTATACTTATTAGCTTTGTCATGTCTTACAGTCCTGGGCCGGTATGCAGGGTTTGGGTAATTCAGTGCGTTAGCGCCCGGGACCCGGCTCCCGCCTTATTCGGGGTGTGAGCGTCCTGGCCCTCAGTACTTAGGCGTAGCACTGGGAGGCAAAGCACGCATGCTTAGGATATGGGACCAGGCTAAGAAGGTTGCATGCTCTGGACCTCCAGCTCGGTGTAGGCCTTTCGTGGGAGACCATTTTGCACCACAGGACCACAAGTAAAAGGGCAGCCACGATATCCCAGGACACTTTGCAGGTACCTCAAACAAGTCCGGCTTCAGGAGGGTTGCATAACTCTACTATGGATGATAGAAAAAATTTCACCGGGTATATGAAGATAATATACGAAAGAACAAGACTAGTCTGATTGATCACAAAATTAGCAGGTAATTAAGTGAACATTTAGATAAATCACATGGTAAGACAATGATTTTTTCAAATTGGCATTCATAGGAGGGGACTGGCTTGACAATAAGGCAACGACCCACTCCGGTTGGCAAGGGAGGCAGAGTGTTCATGCTTAGGGTACGGGACCAAGTTAAACGGCTGAACATTCTGTACCTGTACCCCCCAGAGCTTGGTTGTCCTACGTGTCATTCCTTGACACCATGACACCCTACACTATCCTACTATTTATGCTTAGGGATAGAACTTACGGACGTGTTCTCCTTCTTCTATGGCCAGGCGAACACACCCGGGGCGGGATACTTGCGTTACTCGGAAGGGGCCCTCCCAACTGGGGGGAGTTTGTGCAACCCTTCTCGAGAAAGTATGTGCCACAGCACCAGGTCACGTGTCTGGAGCTCTCTACTGCGTACGAACAACTCCTGGTAGCACCTTAGCGCTTGTCGATAGCGTGCATTTCGGATGGTGGCATGCCACCTTGCTTCGTCGACAAGGTCAACATATTCTCGTCAGAGCTGGTCCTGTGAGGCTTCATCGAATGCTCAGACTTGTAGTGAGCCCATTGCGATCTCTGGGGGGAGGACAACATCGGCCCCATACACCAGGAACAAAGGTGTTTCTCCAGTGGCACGACTGGGTGATGTATGGCTTGCCCATAGTTCATAGGGGAGTTTGTTCACCCACCTGGCACCATGCTTATCCAGGTTGTTATATGTGCGTGTCTTGAGGCCCCTGAGCATCTTAGCGTTGGCCCTTTCGACTTGGACATTGCTCTTTGGATGAGCCACGGATGCATAACAAACTTGGACACTGAGGTCTTAATAGTAGACCTGGAAAGATGCACTAGTGAACTTGGTCCCGTTGTCGGTGATGATTCTTTTTGGGACCCCAATCCTACAAACAATCGACTTGATGAACTTGACTGCAGACTACTTGTTGATGTTGATCATGGGGGCTGCCTACGGCCACTTGGTGCACTTGTCTACAGCGACGTAGAGGAACCAGTACCTTTCGTCTGCCCTGGGGAAGGGTCCCAGGATATCCAGCCCCCAGACCGCAAAAGGCCAGGAGGGCGGGATCATCTGCAGTGTCTGCGCCGGAGTGTGGATTTTCTTGGCGTGAAACTGGCACGCCTTGCATCTCTTGACTAGCTTGACGGCATCTTGTAGTGCTATTGGCCAGTAGAAGACATGCCGAAAAGCTTTGCCAACCAGCGTGTGGGAAGCTATGTGATTCCCGCACTCTCCTTCGTGGATCTCTACAAGCAAGTTGCAACCTTCCTCCCGAGTTATGCATTGTAGCAGCACGCCGTTGGTGCCACGCCAGTAGAGGTCACCTTCTACCAGCATGTAGCATTTTGCCATCCTTATGATCCTCTCAGCGGATACTGGATCCTCCGGGGGGATGTTGTCCTTCAGATAGTCCCGGATCTCCGTGATCCACACATCGGGACTCTCCTGAGCTTCTGGATCTTGGGCGCTTGGTAATCTGAGGTCCCCAGCGATGCACAAGAACCTCGGTGGGCCCAATAGTTGTAGGGCCGCTGTGATCGCCAGCTCTGTGGTGATAGGCTCGCCTTCTTCATTAGACCCGCAGGCCTAGCAGTTGGCCGTACCAACCTCCTGCCAGAGACCCCTTCAGGGACCGAGGCTCCCGTGGATGCCATGGTTGACAAGGCACCAGCGATGGAGTTGTTAGTGCGTGGCACATGGCAGAGGTCCAAGGCCTCGAAACTAGCTTCCAATTTCTTGATGTGCAGTAGCTACGCCGTGAGCTGGGGGTCGTTGAAGCAGCACTCTCCCCAGACCTGCTTGATCATCGGTTGGGAGTCTCCCTTGACCCGCATCTGCTAGACACCAAGACGTTGCGCAGATGTGGGTCCGAAGATGAGGGCCTCGTACTCTGCCATGTTGTTGGTCGCCTTGAAGTCGAGGCGCACCGCGTACTTGGAATGCTCCCCTGTTCAAGAGGTGAGCAGTACACCAGCTTCAGCCCCTTGTCTCCACGAGGATCCGTCGAAGAAGGGTGTCCAGTGAGGTCCGGTAAGCACCGGTGCTCTGGGATTCGGCTCGCTAATTTCCCTGCCCCCTTGATTGCTTGGTGAAGGAGTCTACTCAGCAACGAAGTTTGCTAGAGCTTGGCTCTTGATTGCATGCCATGGTATGAAGTCGAGATCGAACTCCGCCAGTTCGGCCGCCCATTTGGCGATATTTCCTGTTGCGTTGGGGCTGCGTAGCACTGCCCCCAGTGTGAACAAAGTCACCATCGAAACTCTATGTGCCTGAAAGTAATGGCAGAGCTTCCTCGACACAATTAGTACCGCATAGAGCATCTTGTGCATTTCAAGGTACCTTGTTTTTGCTTCATGTAGGACTTGCTGATGAAGTAGACCGGGCGCATCATCTTCCATCTGCTTCGGGCCCTGACACTCCATGTCTTCAGGGCCTAGTGCATCCTTTGGGGGCTGCGACCCAAAGGCTCCTTGATCCCCAGCGCCCCCTAGGGGGATCCGGACATCCTCTGGGGCCTGGAACCTAGAGGCTCCTTGCTCTCCGGTGCCCCCTAAGGGGACCCGGACATCCTCTAGGGGTTGGGACCCAGAGGTTTCTTGCTCTCTGGGGCCCCCTAGGGGGGCCCGGACAAGCTCTAGGGGATGGGTGATGAGGACATCACAACAGTGGAGACACACATTCAACTGCAAGGACCAATCACAAGAGCACGAGCACGGTTAATAAATCAGCAGGTGAACTCACTTCTAACTTCCTTTGCATGTGAGTTTGAGAATAGATTTCTATGTGATGATTTATTTGTTACTAGGAACAATGGAGAAGATCAAAAAGTGAAGGGAAGAGGCCTTGGGAAAGTGGAGAACCAGCTGAGACGTCTACAAGTTGATGGAATCAGTTTACAACTCGGACTCGAGTTCAACTCGGAGTCCAGGAGCAGTCCATCTTAAAATGGATGCCCAGGATGCATACGGACTCCGTTTTTTACGGTCCACATATGCACGTAAAGAGTAGAAGATAAATCTTCCAATGGCTCTTGTCCCTCCTCAAAATTCCTCCGGAGTCATTGGGAATGATCGAAACAAGTCGAGTCCAGATTTCTGTCCGGTGCTGCACCACCGAATCGGGCATTTGGGCCTTGTATCCCATATGAGTCCATTAGGGACACGTCTAACCGTGTTTTAGCCGAACCCTAGCATCTAAATACTGCATATGCCGGTCATATTTGGTGGGTTTTGCTTAGATCAATAATATCGCCGTTCTACAATTTATGAGACCACAACTTCACGATTTCATATCGTGTCTTCGATGTTCTTGCTTGTGTTCTCAGTTGCACTAGCTGGGATTAGCCTTCTTGACAAGGTCAAGCATGTGCAGCACAGTTGATAACCAACGGAGTAGTGGTGTAGTGATTGCAGGGGTACTCGAACTGCTTGAGTGCCACGGATCATCAACGTCGAGTTCTCCACCTCAATCGACTTACCTTTCGGAAGATCGGGCCTAAACTACTCATCAATGGGACCCAGAGGTTTCTTTGTTGTCGGGGCCCCGTGCGAGCTCCAAGCCTTGGGGCTCAGAATCAGAGGCAGGGGCCCCTTCCCTCCGTCTAGGCTGTTGGGGACTGGCTTGCTCTGCAACCAAAACCATACTTACCACATCTGTTGTGGCGGCGATGTAGAGGTACAGGGGCTCCCTGGGCTCCGATACTACCATTATTAGCAACAATGTCAGCTGCTGCTTCAGCTCGCGGAACGCCCTCTCTGCTTCTTCACTCCAGATGAATGGTTCAGACTGTCGCAGGAGTTTGAAGAATGGGAGGGCTCGCTCAACCGGCCTAGAGATAATCCGGCTGAGCGCTGCCCAACATCATGCGAGCTTCTGCACGTCCTTGATGCGGGTTGGAGGCTGCATCAGCTCCATCGCCTTGATCTTCTGCGGGTCGGCCTCAATTCCTCGGTTTGAGACCAAGAAACCGAGGAGCTTCCCAGCTTTTACACCAAACACGCACTTGTCGGATTGAGCTTCGTGCGCGTGGACTGCAATTTGTCAAAGACTAGGGCGAGGTTTTCTAGCAATGATGTATGTGTCTTGATCTCAATTACAATATCATCAACATATACCTCTACCAGGTCCCGAATGAGGTCCCCAAATGTTTTATGCATGGCACATACAAAGGTGGGGAGGGCATTCTTAAGACCGTAAGGCATGGAGACATAGCAGTAAAGGCCATCTACAGTTATAAATGTGGTATGTTCTTCGTCCTCTCTAGACATTGGGATTTGATGAAACCCTGAGTAGGCTTCTAGAAAGCATAGCGTATCGCATCCCGAAGTTGAATCTATGATTTGATCTATTCTAGGGAGAAGGAAGGGATCTTTAGGACATGCCATGTTGAGGATAGTGTAGTCGATGCACATCGGGTGCTTACCGCCGGCCTTGGGGATAACAACAGGATTGGCCAGCCATCTGGGATGGTGGACCTCCCGTATGAAGCCAACATCGAGTATCTTCTTCATCTCTTTGCGAATGAAGTTCTGCCGCTCGATGGACTTCTTATGGGGCCTCTGTTGTTATGGTCGGGCGTCGGGGTAGATCTTCAGATGGTGCTCGATCACTTCCTTGGGGATGCCTGGCATTTGCAACGGTTGCTAGGCGAAGACGTCGATGTTAGCTTGCAGGAAAGTGGTGAGCACCGATTCCTGCTTGTCATCCAGACTCCCTACGATACGGGTGGTCTGAGCAGCATCAGAGCCAATCGGGATTGTCTTGATGGGAATGTCATTGTCGTCGGAGGGTTGCACTCGTGGTGCAGTGGCGTGACTACGCGCGCGTGGGTCTGGCGAAGGCTGGCTCGATTCAGCATTGCTCAGGGCAGATGTTGGGGCCGTTGCCAGTGCTCAGAGCTTCTCCAAGGCTGTCACCGCAACAGGGTGATCTCCGCAGATCTTGAGAATGCCATAGGGGGTCGACATCTTGAGGACAAGGTAGACGTAGTGGGCTACATCCATGAAGCGGTACAGGGTTGGCCTTCTGATAATGGTGTGGTAGGGGAGGCTAACCTCTGCAATATTGATTAGGATATTCTCTGTCTTGAAGTTCTCGGGTGTCATGAGGGTCACCTGGAGGTGGATGCAGCTGTACGGGATAATACTCTTGGGTCCTACCCCCGAGAATGGTCTCGATGGGGTGAGCATGGATACGGGGATCTTCAGCTTGTTGAAGGTCGCACGGCTGATGAGGATGAGGGCGGCTCCACCATATACCAGAACGTGGTAGAACTTCACGTTGGCAATGGTGGGGGTGACGAGGAGGGACAGAAGCCCAACCCCCGCCATGTTCTTGAGGCAGTCAGAGGCGTCGAAGCAGATTGGAGTCTCCATCCATCTGTGATGTGGTGCCAGGGCATGATTAGAGGCTGTTGAGGCCATTGCCCAGCGCAGGGTCTTGACCGCACTCCTGGATGCGGGTTCCCAAGATCCTCCACAGATAACGTGGAGTGCCTTTGATGCTCGCGGTTGCTGTTGAGGTCGTAGTTCACCGCCTGGTGAACAACTTCCACAGCGCGTTTTGGCCTCTGGAACTCCATCTCCACGTCTTCATTGACATGTTGGTCGACCTTTCGCGGCTTGATCTTTTTGCTACTCGAAGGCTTGATGAACACATGGTGGTGAAAGCACTACCACTTTTTGAGGGAAAAAGCCCCTACCTGGCGCGCCAAATGTCGAAGTGTTAATGCGACACTTCCCCCGGATCTGCTAAAGAGCATCCCGCGGAGGTTCTTGTTCGGCGGGGTTTAGGCCTCAATCAAGTGTTCTAGCGGAAGTGAGTATGACACGGTGGTTTTTACGTGGATCAGGCCGCAAGGAGCATAACACCCTACTCCACGGTGGATGGTATTGCTAGTATGTGTGTATGCATGTGTGTGATGTTGGATGTTTTTTTAATGGTGGTAGTCTGGACCTTTTATAGCTAAGGCCGTACACCTTACAAGTGGGGTCCAGGGCCCAACAGGTGGTCCCGGGGCGATGTTATCCTAAAGGTCTAAGGCTTCTCACGTAATCTTGCTTTGACCGTGGCAGTGAAGACTCACAGTCTTGCTGCCTCTCTTGTCAGTAGCCCACGCAACATTGGTAACGATGGCTGAAGGTGTCCTGTCAGCCTGTCTTGTTGCCGCAAGCAACCCACTTGGCAAAGTGGTATAGGACTACAACGCCTTCACTACGATGTGATTGGTTGCAGCGGTCTCTAACCGTTGGTGTGCTCTGTGTCATGCGCTAGAAATGGTTGCATGTCTTCAACTCTTGGCTTGGGCAGAGCGCACCGTCCCTTAACTCCCACGCCGTACCATCGAGAGTAAGTTGCGTGACACGTGGTAGCGTCGGAGTTGATCCATGCTGGGGAGACCAGCCCTGGTCCATTGTGAGGCATGGCAGCTCTAGGGCTCTCCACGGGGCGTGGCAGCTCCGTGCCCTTCCCCACGGGGGGTTCCTGGTCCGGCGCTTCGAGCCACGTGGCAGAACCGGAGCTCTTCCCCAAGGTTGGGTGAGGTCCTGTCCAAACACGTGGCGTTTCGGGAGCCCATCTCACCGATGGGGCCATGTCCCATCTTTGAGGCTCTCGTGGCGATGTTGTGGCTCGGTCTTGAGGGAGGTCGAGGTATTGGCACTTTCGGGACACTTGGTGCCTCCGGACGTGCCTTGGTGTTACATACTGTGTGCGAGGGTACCCCGTCTACAGGGTACCTATAGAGGCAGAGTGTTCATGCTTAGGGTACGAGACCAAGTTAAGCAACTGAACACTCTACACCTGTCCCCCCAGAGCTTGGTTGTCCTAAGTGTCGTTCCTTGGCACCATGAAACTCTACACTGTCCTACTGTTATGCTTAGGGATAGAACTTACGGAGGTGTTCTATGTTCCAAGGGTTGGGGAGCAGCTCTCCTTCTTCTGTGACCAGGCGGACGCACCTGGGGTGGGATATTTGTGTCACTCGGAAGGGGACCTCCCAGCTGGGGGAGAGTTTGTGTTCCCCTTCTCGAGAAAGTATTCGCTGCAGCACCAGATCGCCCGTCTGGAGCTCTCTACTCTGCACGAACGGCTCCTGGTAGCGCTGGAGCGCTTGTCGATACCGTGCGTTTCGGATGGTGGCGTGCCACCTTGCTTCATTGACGAGGTCGACATCTTCGCGTCGGAGCTGGTCCTGGGTGACTTCGTTGAATGACCGGAATCGGAGGTAGCCCACTGCAATCTCTGGGGGGAGGACGGGATCGACCTCATACACCAGGAAGAAAGGTGATTCTCCTGTGGCCCAGCTAGGCGACGTTCGACTAGCCCACAGCGCACAAGGGAGTTTGTCAACCCACTTGACACCATGTTTATCCAAGCGGTCATATGTCCGTGTCTTGAGGCCCCTGTGGATCTCAACGTTGGCCCTTTCAACTTGACCGTTGCTCTTTGGGTGAGCTACAGACGCATAACAAACTTGGACGCCAAGGTCTTTGCAGTAGTCTTGGAATGTTGCACTGTTGAACTGGGTCCCATTGTCGGTGATGATCCTCTTCGGGACCATGAACCTGCAGACAATCGACTTGATGAACTTGACTGCGGGCTCCTTATTGTTGTTGATCACCGGGGCTGCGTTCGGCCACTTGGTGCACTTGTCTACAGTGACGTAGAGGAACCGGTACCCTCTGACTACCCTAGGGAAGGGTCCCAGGATATTCAGCCCCCAGACCGTGAACGGGCAGGAGGGTGGGATCATCTGCAGTGTTTGTGTCAGAGTGTGAATGTGCTTAGCGTGGAATTGGCACACCTTGCACCTTTTCACCATCTTGACAGCGTCTTGGAGTGTCGTTGGTCAGTAGAAACCATGTCGGAGAGCCTAACTGACTAGTGTGCGGGAAGCAACATGACTCCCGCACTCTCCCTCATGGATCTCTACGAGCAAGTCGCAGCTCTCCTCCTGAGATATGCACCGCAATAGGATGCCATTGGCGCCACATCGGCAGAGGTCTCCTTCTAACAGCGTGTAACGTTTCGCCATCCTTACGATCCGCTCAGTGGATATGTGTTCCTCCGGGAGGATGTTGTCTTTTAGGTAGTCCCGAATCTTCGTGATCCATGCATCGGGACTCTCCTGAGCTTCTGGATCTTGGGCGCCGGGTAATCTGAGGTCTCCGGTGACGCACAAGAACCTTGATGGGGCCCATGGTTAGAGGGCCGCCGAGGTTGCCAACTCTGATGTGTTGGGTTCGCCTTCTTCCTTAGGCATTGCGGGCCTAGCAGTTGGCCGCACTAATCTCCTGCCGAAGACGCCTTCAGGAACCGGGGCTCCAGTGGGCGCCATAGTTGACAAGGCGTCGGCGATGGAGTTGTCGGCACGCGGCACATGGCAGAGGTCCAAAGCCTCGAAACTAGCTTATAACTTCTTAACGTGCGTCAAGTATGTGTAGGATCGAACAGCATGTGAAAAGCTACCAGAGGGGGGTGAATGGTAGATTAAAACTTTTAAGCGGAAGCAACAAAAATCCCTTGGTAGAAAATCAATATGTTACGAAATTGTGTGTGCAACTAATCTAAACATGATCTATCATTAAAAAACCTGTATATATTGTGGAGAATCAAGTCACAAAGACACGACAACAAGAATCACGAAAAATCGCTGATAAAAACTCAAGTTACGATTGAAAGATTAAACGAAGGGCAATATGTCCTACTCGAGAAAAACTAGATCTGCAACACTGCAAAGAAACTCGTGTAGATCCAAAACCACAAATCCAATGACCGTGAAATTTTGACAAATGATAGATAATCAAGTTGTGAAGACAAACCAAAAATAATCATGTCAATTGGATCTGTAAAACTCGAGTTATAATAAAACCACCGATACAAGGAAGTGTTGTGCAAAAACTCGACGAGAAAGACTTGACAAAAAAAAGTCAAACGAACAAGGCACAAAAGTTCCTTTAAACTATGAATTTTATTGATCAAACCACAAGAAGAGCAGCCCCAAAGTCGTGCACCACGAGCTCTGGCCTCCCTTGCTTATATAACCAGCCATGAGGCCAACTAAAACCAACCTAGGACTTGTATCCTACTTAGATTAAACCAAACCTTCCATAACTGATCAAGACTCTTCCATACGCAGATAGAAGCAATCTTAAGACATCCAAACACCTTAGGAACGTATCCTACATTCCTAAAACAACTCAACTTCATGAACCATATGAAATCCTATCATAACCAACTCAAATCTTTCCATATTTAAGTCAAACCCGACTCAGTCGCAGCCTGAGTCCATAACCTAGTCATTTGGACCTTTCTGACCAATTTTTTACATCCACATCTCTTCATCACACCTCGGAACCATGTAGCCACGTCCAGGCACTCCTTGCACACATGCAAACATCTTTCAACGACGTCAATGATACCTTCATCTGCATTGTTCTTAATTCAACCATGTTGCGCGACCTCCCAATCAACTCAACCACAATATCCTAGACCAATTGTTGGACCTTATTGGAGCTCGGACCTAGAGTCATACCTTGTTGAAAAGGTGGTTTGGCAAGATTCAAAACTTTTATTGTCATAGCTAATGTATTCAGCACACATAAGTCTCATAGTATGTCGCGAGTTAAGGGTCGTTGCAGCAGCATTCTCCTCAAACTTGCTTGATGATTAGGTGGGAGTCTCCCTTGACCAGTATCTGCTGGACACCGAGACCTTGCATAGCTGTCAGTCCAAAGATAAGGGCTTCATACTCCGCCATGTTGTTGGTCACCTTGAAGTCAAGGTGCACCGTGTACTTGGACTTCTCCCCTGTTGGAGAGGTGAGCAGTACACCGGCTCTGGCCCTTGCTTCCGCGACGATCCATCGAAGAAGAGTGTCCAGTGGGGTCTGGTGAGCACTAGAGCCCTGGGCTCCGGTTCGCTGACTTCCAGGCCCCCTGGGTTGCTTGGTCAGGGAGTCCACTCAGAAACGAAGTCTGCTAGTGCTTGTCTCTTGATCACATGTCGCGGCAAAAAGTCAAGCTCGAACTTCGCCAGTTCTACTGCCCATTTGACGATGTTGCCAGTTCCGTTGGCACTGCGAAGCACCGCCCCCAGTGGCAATGAGGTCACCACTGAGACTCTGTGTGCCTGAAAGTAATGGTGGAGCTTCCTCGACACAATTAGCACTGCATACAGTAACTTATGCACTTCAAGGTACCTTGTTTTTGCTTCATGCAAGACTTCGCTAATGAAGTAGATCGGTCGCTGGATAGTCTGGACCCTCCCAGGGAATCCGACACACCTTTTTCCATCCACTCTGGGCCTAGAGACTCCGCGTTCTCTGAACCTGGGGCGTCCTCTGCGGGTTGGGACCTAGAGGCTTCTTGATCTCTGGGGCCCCCTGGGGGGACCCAGCTACCCTCCGGGGGCTGGGACCCAGAGGAATCTTGGTATTCAGGGCCCCCTGCAGTCTCCAAGCCATGGGGCTCGGCATCAGTAGCAGGCGCCCCATATGTCTCTTGAGGTTGTTGGGTACCAAGTCGCTCTACCACCAACACCATGCTCACTACTTTTGTCATGGCGGTGATGTAGAGGAACAGAGGCTCCCTGGGCTTCGGGGCCACCAAGATGGGCAGTGACGTGAGCTATCGCTTTAATTCGCATAATGCCTTTTCTGCCTCTTCTGTAAAGACGAATAGCCCAGACTGGCACAGCAGTTTTCAGAACAGGAGGGCTCGTTTAGCCAGTTTAGAGATAAACTGGTTAAAGCGCTGCCAAGCAACCTGCAAGTTTCTGTACGTCTTTGATGCGGGCTGGAGGCTGCATCATCTCTACCGCCTTGATCTTCTCCGGGTTCTCCTCTATCCCTCGGTGTGAGACCAAAAAACCAAGGAGCTTCCCGGCTTTCGCTCTGAGTACGCACTTGTCAGGGTTAAGTTTTGTGCATGTGGTTTTCAATCATCAAATACTAAGGCGAGGTTGTCTAACAATAACGTATGTGTTTTGATTTTGACAACAATATCGTTGACGTACACCTCTACCAGATCCTGAATGAGGTCCCCAAATGTTTTATGCATGGCATGTACAAAAGTAGGGAGGGCATTCTTAAGACCGTAAGGCATGGAGACATAGCAGTAGAGACCATCTATAGTTATAAATGCGGTATGCTCTTCATCCTCTCTGGACATGGGGATTTGGTGGAACCCTAAGTAAGCATCTAGAAAGCAGAGCAAGTCGCATCCCGAGGTTGAATCTATGATCTGATCTATCCTAGGGAGAGGGAAAAGATCTTTAGGACATGCCTTGTTGAGGTTGGTGTAGTCGATGCACATCTGAAGCTTCCCACCGGCCATGGGGACAACGACTAGGTTGGCCAGCCACCTGCGATGATGGACTTCCTGAATGAAGCTAGCATCGAGCAGCTTCTTGATCTCTTCGCGGATCAAGTTTTGCCGCTCGATGGACTGCTTTCATGGCCTCTACTGTGCTGGCTGGGCATCGAGATAGATATTTAGGTGGTGCTCGATCACCTCCCTGGGGATGTCGGGCATCTGAAATGGTTGCCAGGCAAACACATCGACATTAGCTTGCAGGAAAGCGATGAGTGTCGATTCCTGTTTGCTGTCTAGACTACCCGCAATGTGGGTGGTCTGGGCAGAATCGTAGCTGATCTAGATAGCCTTGATGGGTACGTCGTCATTGTCAGAGGGATGCACCCGTGGTGTAGCGATGTAGTCGTGCTCGCGTGAGCTCGGCGAAGGCAGACTAGGTCTAGCATCGCCCGAGGCAGGTGCTAGGGCCGCTGATAGTACCCGAAGCTCCTCCAAAGCAGATACTGCCGCTATGCAATCTCCGCAGATCCTGAGGACACTTGAGGGAGTCGGCCTCTTGAGGACGAGGTAGCCGTAGTGGCTACAACTATGAATCAGTACAGGCTTGGCCTACCGATGATGGCGTTGTAGGGGAAGCTGACCTCCGCAACGTCGAATAGGATATTCTTTGTCCTGAAGTTCTCGGGCATTCCGAGAGTCACCCAAAGGTGGATGTTGTCGTATGGGATAATCTTCCTTGGCCCTACCCCCATGAATGATCTCGACAGGGCGAGCCTGGATACAGGGATCTTCAACTTGTCGAAAGTCGCACAACTAATGAAATTGAGGTCGGCCCCACCATCAATCAGGACGAGGTAGAACTTGATATTGGCGATGGTGGGGGCAGCGAGGAAGAGCAGAAGCATGGCTCCTGACATGTTCTCAGGGCAGTCGGAGGCGTCGAAGCTGATCGGGGCGTCTCCAACCATCTGTGATGCAGCACCAGGGCATCAGTAGAGTGTAGCGACGCTACTGATCGGCGCAGGGTCTTGACCGCGTTCTAGGACAAGGGTTCCCAAGATCCCCCACAGATGATGTGGAGTGCTTTGCGATGCTCGTGGTTTCCATTGAGGTCGAGGTTCTCAGCCTGATGGACCATTTCAACGGCCCATTCAGGCTCTTGGAACTCCATCTCCCCGTCTTTGCCGACTTGCTGGTCGACCTTTTGCGGCTTGATCTTGTCGTTGCTCTCAAGCTTGATGCTTGCCATTGTGATGAAAGCACAACCACTTTTTTGAGGGAAAAATCCCCTACCTGGTGCGCCAAATGTCGAAGTGTTAATGTGACACTTCCCCCAGATCTGCTAAGGAGCAGCCCGCAAAGGTTCTTTGATCGGCAGGGCTTAGTTCTCAATCTAGTGATCGCGCGTATGAGAGTATGAGACAGTGGTTTTTACGTGGTTCTGGCCGCAAGAGCGTAACACCCTACTCCACGGTGATGTTATATTGCTGGTTGTGTGTGTGTGTGTGTGTGTGTGTGTAGATTGGTTGTCCTTTGTAACGATGGTGGTCTTTTCCATTTACAGACAAGGCTAGACGCCTTACAAGTGAGGTCCGAGGCCCGACAGGTGGTCCCAGGACAATCTTATCCTAAAGATTATGGCTTCTCGCATAAGCTTCCTCTGGCTGAGGCTTCAAGACTCGCCATCTTTTCGCCTCGGTCGCCGGTGACCCATGTGTAGTCGCTGATGGTGTCAGGAGATGTCTCGTCCGTTTGTCTGGTTGTCGCAAGCTACCAACTTGGCGGGGCAGGGTAGGCCTGCGGTGTATTCACTGTGATGTGATTGGGCACAGCGGTCTCTGACCGTTGGCGTGCTCCGCGCTACCCGCTGGAGGTGGGTGCCTATCTTCAATGCTTGATTTAGACGGGGCGCACCATCCCTTAACTCCCGCACTTCACCGGCCAAGGTGAGTTGCGGGACATGTGGCAACTTCAGGGCTGGCCTTCACCCGGGGAGGCCAGGATTGGTCTTTAGGGAACGCGGCAGCTCTGGAGCCCTTCGGGTCATGTGGCAGCTTCGGGTCCCTTCGCAACACGTGGCAGCTCCGGAGCCCTTCGGGGTACGTGGCAGCTTCGAAGCGCTTCTCTATGGGAGGCGTCCGGTCTGCTGCTTCGAGCCATGTGGTTGCGCCCGGCCTCGCCCTATAGTAGGATGAGGTCCCGCCCGAACTTGTGGCACCTTGGGAGCCCGTCCCTCCGGGGGAGTCGGGTCCCATCCTTGTGGTCCATGTGGCAGTGTCGGATCCTGTACTTGAGGATAGTCGGGGTCCGGCACCTTCTGGACACGTGGCGCCACTAAACGTACCTTGGCACTTTAAGCTTGCGTGCGAGGGTACCCCGTACGCTGGGTACCAACAGAGGATAAAGGCTAAAATCAACAATTAAGCAATTCACTAATGCACTAAACATGTCCATTCACGAGCGGACTAGTCCGACACACTTTTTGTTCTCACATGGACAAGTACGGAACAGAATCGGACTAGTCTGAGCAACTCATTGTTCCCACCTGGACAAGTATGGACATGTGTCAGACAAGTCCGTTCAACTTTTTGATGTTTTGCTAACACAACACATATCACCTTGCACCGGACAAGTCCGTCCAGTTGCGGACTAGTCCGATTGTGTCTCTAGACCCATCACAGACTAGTCCAAATAACTTTCTGTTCCATTGCAGACAAGTACGGATCACCTCACACAAATTAGGTTTTCAAGTGTGTTGCACAATTCACGCAAGTTTTACACAGCACACCGGACTAGTCCGGCCGTCAGGATACCTACTGTAACTTTTTTAAATAGTCTATAAATAGGTGATCCACGACCCCACAACACACAACCAAGAACCCTAGCACCATCATACGTCCCAAGAGCACAGAAACACTTCTCCCCACGCATCTAAAGCCATAAAAAGTTAAATCTCTTAGGAATCAAGATTTGGGAAAGGGAGATCCTCTTCTACGCATTGTTGAGCTCTTGGGGTTTGAATATCTTATACCCTATCGCATCTATTGTACATCTTTTGAGTGTATTTGATTTATTTTTCTTGCTGTAATTTTGTGGGAGCCCTCAACGTGCGAGGTTTCCCCATTGACTTGATGATTACCCTTGATAGTGGAACTCAAGTCGACCTTTGTGGTGACTTGAAGAGGTAAAGGGTTGATTGAGATCCGGCTCTGTGTGGGCCCCTCAACGAGGAGTAGATCTCTTTGGTGAGATTGAACCTCGGTAAAAATCCTTGTCTCTTGTGTTCTAGTTCTTTATTTTTTGCAACCATCATCATCTAGGGCATAGGGTTATTCAAACTTGCAACTTGTATCAATTTTGTATTCCACGTGCGAATCACTCATCCTAATCACTTACTCAAGTTGTTAGGATAGTTTACTATATTTTGCTGCTGAATTGTTCGAGGAAATTACATGAACTGTTAATCTTTCGTAGGCATAACTAGTACACCGGACTAGTCATTATCCTACACCAGACTAGTTCGGTTCTCCTGTATTTGACGATTTTGGTTAAGTGTTGCAGGAAAAGTTTTCAACGCCTACTCACACCCCCTCTAGGCCACATTCAATTGGTATCAGAGCGAGGCTCTCCTTTTACGAGACTTATCGCTCGGAGGGACAAATGGCCACCGACGAGGCCAACAGGATCTCGAAAATGCCCATCATTGGAGACGAACAAGACACCAAGGCGTTCGATGGGGTCAACGAGCACGAACACGACAATGAAGAAGTGTGTGAACTCAAGGCACTTCTAAGGAAGAAGCTTCAAAGCCAGACGGGCAAGAAGGAAGATGAAAAGACAAAAGGGGGTAGTCATCAAGACTACTCTCAGTATCCTTTTGATTATGAGAAGCTTAACAACTACAATCACTATCTTTCTATTCCCATGGGAAGACATTCACAGTTTTATGGTAATGATTACTCAATGTGTAAATATAATATGAAGATGCATCTTATTTAACTAAACCCAAGTATTTGGCATATAGTTTGTGTAGTTATAGATAACCCAGACACCGACGAAGAACTCACTTCGGAGCAAGAACAAGCAATTCATCGCAATGCACAAGCCATTGCGGTGATTACCTCATCTTTGAGTCGAGAAGAGTTCACCAAGGTGGATAGACTTGAAGTTGCCAAAGACAAATGGGATACATTTAAAACTTCTCATGAAGGGAACCGCTCCGTTCGCGAATCAAAGATTGAGATGCTTGAGGGAGAATTGGGGAGATTTGCCATAGAAGATGGTGACACTCCTTAAGAGATGTACAACTGCTTGAAGACACTCATCAACAAGGGAAGCAAAAAGTGGACTGATCATGAGGTTGTAAAAAGAATGATAAGAGCCTTCATGCCTCAGAATGTTACTTTAGCCTCAATAATAAGGGAAAGCCCGAGGTTCCACAAAATGACCCCCGATAACGTTCTTGGCAAAATTATCAATCATGAGATGATGGAGAAAGAAGAAAAATATGTCAAGGACTTAGCTGAACTTACCTCATCCAAGAAGAAGGAAGTTGCCCTCAAGGCAACTTGCAAGCCCAAAGGGAAGGAGACTCGTGAGACACGTGAATAAGAAGACAGTGACAATGTAAGCACAGATTTGGATGATGAAGAGATGGTGCTCTTCATCAAAAGATTCAAGCGCGTGATGAGAAGAAGAAAAGGCAGCAACTCAAGTGAAGGAAAGAAAAAGGAAAAAGGAAAATCCAAGGCTCGACGTACTTGCTAAAACTGCAGCGAATACAGACACTTTATGGTTAATTGTCAATATGAGGAAAACAAGAAGAAGAAAGAAGTGAAGCCTCAAGAAAAGAAAATTTTCAAGAAAAAGAAGCAAGCACATCAAGTGCACATCGGCAAGGAGTGGGACTGAAACGATGAGTCCTCCTTGGATGATGAAGAGAAGATGGCAACAATTGCCATCAAGAAGCCAACCAAGAAGTCTACACTCTTCCCAAACATGGGAGCACGGGAGAACTACAACCACACTTGCCACATGGCTAAAGAAGGCAAGAAAAAGGTTCGACTTACACCCTCCTCCTTACATTCCTCTAATGATGATTTTGACAGCTCTAGTGAGAATGAGGAAATGTTAAAGGGATTGAGTAAAAATGCATTAAGAAAAATGAAGATGTTGTCGGATGAGATCTTTGAGAAGGAGGAGCTTGTCAAACGTCAAGAACATATGCTCATCCATGAAAGAAAGAGATATCAAGAGGTTGAAAAGCTTTTCGAGCTTGAAAGGGAGAAAGGTAAGGCACTTGAGCTGGAGCTAGCTTTGAGTAAGGAAACTTACTCAAAACTAGAAGACTCACACGTTGCAATCAAGGATGAACTTGCTAACTTGACAAAAGTTAACAAAATTCTTGAAGTGCAAGTTCAGTCACTCAAGCAAAGTGGTGCTTCCTCCTCAAAGAGCTCACCTTCTCAAGATATCAAGTTGACAACAATTAAAACTTGCACATGATCTAGTAGGAAGGCTAATGTAAAAGATGAATCCAATGCTACACAAGCCAAGCATCCATCCCAAAGCGACATCTTTGACAAGGAAAAGAGAAATATGCACGTAGTGTATATATGGTCACAAGACCTCTGTTGGTACCCTAGAAACCGTACACCCCTTGAGGTTACAAAGATCTCAAAGGAAAGTCATCTACTTGGTTTGAAGACCCTCGGAGGCCCACATGTCAGACATAAACGGACCCGCTTCTCCAACATGGTTAATCCCTGGGTCGCCACGTGTACAACCAAACCGGAGCTACCGCCCACAAGGGGGAAGCTCCGGGCCACGTACCGAAACGGCACCTCAGGACCTAACCCCAGATCGAGAGAAGCTCTGGACCTGACACGTGTTGGGTAGCCCCGGAGCTACCTGTTTCCCACAGCAAGCTCCGGAGCTGCCACGTGTCCAATCGTCGGACCTTCAGCCTCTAACCTCCGGAAGACCTTGTAACGGCTCCAGATCTTCAAAGGAGAGCCAAGGACTTCAAGACCCAATTAAGTGTCATTAATGCCATATTAATGACACTTAAACGGACGATCTTAACACCAGTAACGGTGCTGTCAAAGCCCGTTACAGGATCATTAAGAGCAATTAAGCGTGTATCAATACTAGTAACCACCGGGGCCACATGTCGGGCCAGGCTAACTTGTAACGGCCTGCCCTTGTACTATAAAAGGACAGGCCGACGATACACACGGGGACGTTCACGGACAATCATACGCGCCCCATACACTTGTGGCAAGCTCATACTGCTAATACAACACCAACACACTTGTGGAGTAGGGTATTACGTTCAGGTGGCCCGAACCACGTAAATTCTTGTGTCTCCTGTGTCAAACTCCTATTCACCTTCTTGAATCTCCGCGCGCCCACACCGAACATCAAACTCCCCTTTCACTTTAGTAGTGTAGGGAGATCTGCCGGTTCTAACCGCCGATAGTTGGCGCGCCAGGTAGGGGCGCCTGAGATTTTGAGAATGGTGAACTCAACTGCTGGATCATCCAATGGTCAACCTGCTGCTCAGGCTGTTGGGGGCAATCCCTCCAATAGGCAGCCACCAGCAGGAGCCTCAGCACCAGCAAGAGCCACACTCCCACCACCATCGTCTCCTCCAGCAAATCGTGCTGGGCAACGTGATGGTGCGCCAGCGTCGCTTGCTGCGTCGGCAAATCATGACAACCCGAAACACGCGCTCCATGCAGTGCGTGCTCTTCTTCAACGTCCACCACCTCCGGATGCATCTCGGGATGCACTGGAGCAGTGGAGGGACGATGTGGAGCATTTGGTTGCGGCAGCAGCCGAACGCCTCAACAACCAGGGTCTTCCTCCTTCGGGACGAGCCTCGTCGCAGCGGCGGACTTTGTCCGGAAGACTTGGTCCGCACGTCTCCAATAGTAGGAGACATGCTGCATCCCAACAAGTGACGTCATTGCCCTCCGGGGCTCGACGCACTCACACGGTATCCAGGCTTTCGACTCATGACCTCCGGGCGGAGCTTGATCGCCGATACCGCCAGCAGGATGGCCGTGTCCATATTGAGCGTGCCCGTGAAAGACGGGAAGCTCAGGACCTTTCTACTCTTGAAGGAGTAGGAGGAGGCTGTTCAGCCTTGGCCATGCACTTACGCATGGTTAGATGGCCACAGAAGTTCCGGCCTCACCCGCCAGAAAAATTCGACGGGACTATCAACCCCGCCGAATTTCTTCAAATATACTCCACTGCAATCTTGGCAGCTGGAGGAAACGAGGCTGTGATGGCCAATTATTTTCCAGTGGCCTTAACTGGGACTGCCAGGTCCTGGTTTATGAGCCTTCCACCCAACTCTATCAACAGTTGGGAGGAGCTGTGCCGACAGTTCACTGCCAACTTCGGGAGTTCATACACCCGACCAGGAACTGAACTAGACCTTTTTGCGGTCGTGCAAAAAGGGGGAGAACCCTTGCGGTCATTCATCCAAAGGTTCTCTCAGGTACGAAACACTATCCCTTCTATCTCTAGCTACTCTACCATTGTGGCATTCAGACAAGGCATGCGGGACAAGAAGATGTTGGAGAAGCTGGCGATCAAGGAGATCACCAGCGTCACGGAACTCTTCAGCCTGGCAGACAAATGTGCCAAAGCTGCGGAGGGCCATGAAATGCACTCCAAACCAGCCTCGGAGGATCACAAGAAATCCTCCAAAGAAGAAGCCGCTACCTCCGGGGGTGGCAAGAAGAAAAAGAAGACCAACGGCAAGAAAAAGCCGTCGGCCGGCACATCCAACGTTGCAGCTGCTGCAACTCCGGGAGGCCGGGGGCCACGCCCTGAGAAGCGACCTCGACCGTCTTTTCAAGACGGTGGCAAACCCAAAGTGTGGTGTCCCATTCACAAAACGGGCAGCCACGGTTTGGAAGACTGCCGTGAGGTCCAAAACCTTGCCGAGCGCTATAACAAGCGCCTGGAAGGATCTCCTTTCTGACAGAGGGAAGGAAAGCAAAAGGTCGACGAAGCTCCGGCTGAAGAGGAGTTAGGGTTTCAGGATCCCAAAAAGGTCCTGAAGGCCGTTTACACCTCCGTCGATGATGATTCTGACGTCTCTGACAACGAGCGTCGGAAGACCATGAACACCATTTTCGGTGGGTCATGGGATATCACCTCTCGTCGCGTCATCAAGACTATGCGGCGGGATATGGCCGCTGTAGCCCCTACAGTCAGGCTGGAACCTCATCGAAAGTGGATGGACACCTCCATCACTTTTGATGCTTCTGATTGCCCGCGGAGCATGGTTGGAGCAGGTCAGTTACCTTTGATGGTATCTCCTACCATCAATAACATCCAGCTCCATCATGTCATGGTAGACGAAGGTTCGGGGCTTAACCTCATCAGCTTCGAAGCTTTCACTAAGCTTCAGCTCCGACCTTCGGATCTCCATCCCTCTCGACCTTTCTCCAGAGTAGGTCCGGGGACCATTACCCCACTCGAAGCTATTACTCTCTCCGTTACCTTCGGGGCCCGGGAGAAATATTGCACCGAGAAGTTGGTCTTCGACGTCGCTCAGATCAACTTACCGTTCAATGCCATCTTGGGTAGACCTGCCCTGTACAAATTCATGGCAGTTGCTCATTATGGATATCTGGTGTTGAAGATGCCAACACCAGTAGGCATTCTCTGGATCTGCGGAGATCGTACCGCCGGAGTAACTGCTTTTGAAGAACTCCACGCACTCACCACGGCGCAAGAGGAGGACTCCAGGCAGGAGCAAACTCCAAAACTCCCGAGCATTCGACAACGAGGCTCGACCTCTGCACCCCGTGTGCAGCCAAGCGGCAACACCGACATTCCCGTCAAAGTCGTCCAAATTGGTTCCGAAGCCGCTCAGACCACCCGTATATCGGGAGGATTGAACGACAAATAGGAACTCGCGCTCATCACTTTCCTCCGGGCTAATGTTGACGTGTTTGCTTGGCAACCGTCACAAATGCCTGGGATCCCCAGGGAAGTGATTGAGCACAATCTGAAGATCTACCCCGATGCCCGTCCTGTGCATCAGAAGCCTCGGAAGCAATTTGTAGAGCGGCAGAACTTCGTCTGACAAGAAGTGAAGAAGCTACTCGAAGCCAGATTCATCTGAGAAGTCTTCCATCCAAAATGGCTGGCGAACCCAGTCGTTGTGCCCAAGGCCGGCGGGAAGCTTCGGATGTGCATCGACTACACCACACTGAATAAGGCATGTCCAAAAGATCCATTCCCACTACCTAGAATAGATGAGATAGTGGATTCCACCTCCGGGTGTGAATTACTGTGTTTCCTAGACGCATATTCTGGGTATCATCAAATCAGGATGTCTAGGGAGGATGAAGAGTATACTTCATTCATCACAGTAGATGGATTGTACAGTTACACAGCCATGCCCTTTGGTCTCAAGAATGCAGCTTCAACTCTTGTACGAGCTATGTACAAAACTTTTGAAGAAATCATTAGAGACATAGTGGAAGTGTACGTCGATGACATTGTGGTCAAGGTCAGGAACAAGGAGTCACTCCTCGACACCTTGCAGGCTGTCTTCGACAAGCTGCGGGCCACCCGCACCAAGTTAAACCCAGACAAGTGTGTATTCGGGGTTAACTCCGAAAAACTTCTTGGTTTCCTGGTAAGTCACCGGGGCATAGAAGCTAATCCGGCGAAGATTAAAGCCATTGAAGACATGCGGCCACCAACCCGCATCAAAGACGTCCAAAAATTAACTGGATGTCTAGCAGCCCTCAGCCGGTTCATATAAAGACTGGCGGAACGGGCACTCCCCTTCTTCAAGTTATTGAGGAAGTCCGGACCATTCCAATGGTCCAAAGAAGCAGAGAAGGCATTCCAGGAGCTGAAACAGTTCCTCACCACCCTACCAATTCTGGTAGCTCCGAACCCTGGTGAGCCTTTGTTGCTTTACATTTCAGCTACTGACGAAGTCGTCAGTATGGTTCTGGTTGCAGAGAGACCGGAACTACCCCATACTCAGGCATCCAGACCCCTTCGGGAAGGTCCAGAGGTTCCTGAAAGCGAGTCTGGGTCCCAGCTCCCAGATTCGAACCCACAAGAAGTCACTTCAGGAGACCTAGACCCCTCCGGGAGGGTCCAGGTCATTTCTGAAGAAGCTCCGGGTTCCTACAGCCAGAACCCGGAGGTCCCTAAAGAAAATCCGGACCCCCCGAGAGGATCCGAATCAATGAAGAGGGAGCTCCAGACCCCTCCGGGAGGATCCGGACCGTTCAACGTCCGGTGTACTTCATTAGTGAAGTATTACATGATGCCAAGACTCGATACCTAGAGGTGCATAAGCTGCTCTATGCAGTTCTTATTGCCTCCAGGAAGCTTCAACATTACTTCCAAGCTCACAAAGTCTCGGTGGTGACCTCTTACCCACTACGAGCAATCTTGCATAATCCCAATTCAACTGGGAATATTGCAAAGTGGGCAGCGGAATTGGCTGAATTTGATCTTGAATTTATTTCAAGACAAGCAGTCAAGAGTCAAGCGTTGGCAGATTTTGTGGCAGAATGGACTCCCTCTCCATCAAACCCTGGGGGCCCCAGTGAGCAGAAGATGGAGCATCAAGCTCCAACCTTCACCGAGCCTCACTGGACCCTCTACTTCGACGGCTCCATGCAGAAGCAGGAGGCCGGAGCTGGAATCCTTCTCCTTGCACCGACTGGGGAGAAGGTAAAATACATGGTACACCTTGACTTCAAGGCAACCAACAACATGACAGAGTATGAAGCACTCATCTACGGACTAAAGGTGGCACTGTCATATGGTGTCAAGCAACTGCTGGTTAAAGGAGATTCACAGCTCATCATCAAGCAGGTGAAGGGTGAATGCTCCTGCAATAATCTCCAGCTAGCTGCTTACCTCCTTGAAGTCCAGAGGCTTCAGAAGGACTTTGAAGTCCTAGACCTCCACCATGTTCAGCGTGCCCATAACGCTGAAGCCGACGAACTCTCGACCAAAGCGTCAACCGGAGCTCCGGCTCCTGACGGAATCTTTGTCCGGAGGTTGTCAAAGCCAACAGCTCAGCCTGCCGAACTGAGCGAAGGGGGCGAGATCAGCATCCCGAAGCTGACGGTCCCGATGGCCCTGTTACCATGGCAGCCATCAAGGGTCGTAGGTGCTGCCGGGAGCTCCGAGCAACCCAGCACGCAAGACTCAAAAGCTCAAGCTAGTTCTGATGCATGGATCTCGGAGATCCGGAGCTACTTGAAAGACAACATCCTTCCTGACGATGATGTATCCGCTGACCAGGTAGTCAGATTGGCTAAAAGATACACGCTGGTAGAAGGGGATCTCTACCGGCGCGGTGCCAACGGCATCCTAATGCGGTGCATCACAAGGGAAGAAGGCTGCAAACTTCTCGCAGAAATCCATGGAGGCGAGTGTGGGAACCACGCATCTTCCCGCACGCTGGTCGGAAAAGCCTTTCGGCATGGCTTCTCTTTGCCTACAGCGCTCCAGGATGCCACTGAGCTGGTGAAGAAATGTGAAGCATGCCAATTTCATGCAAAGCAAATTCATACACCAGCTCAACCCTTACAAATGATACCTCCTACATGGCCCTTCACCGTGTGGGGGATGGACATCTTGGGACCTTTCCCAAGAGCCGTCGAAGGTTACAAGTTCCTGTATGTCGCCATCGACAAGTTCACCAAGTGGCCGGAAGCAACTCCAGTTGTGACAATCAACAAGCAATCTGCTATCAACTTTCTGCAATCCATTGTAAGCAGATTTGGAGTCCCAAACAAAATCATCACTGATAATGGGACTCAATTCACAAGCTCAGCATTCAAAGGATATTGCGAAGACCTCGGCATACAAGTTCGCTGCGCCTCCATAGCTCACCCAGCCAGCAATGGCCAAGCCGAGAGAGCAAATGCAAAAATCCTTAAGGGACTCAAAACGCGCACCTATGAGCGCTTGAAAAAACATGGAGCCAACTGGATGGAAGAGCTTCCGCCCACTTTATGGGCTAACAGGACATCTCAAAACCGGTCAACTGGAGAGACACCCTTCTTCCTGGTGTACGGAGCTGAAGCAATCCTTCCTCCGGAAATCACCTTGGGTTCACTCCGGGTCCGGACCTTCGACGAAGCCGCACAGGACCAGCTCCGGCGTGAAGACCTAGACCTCCTTGAGGAGGGAAGGTGCCAAGCAGCTGTTCGGAATGCCCGATATCGTCAAGCTCTACGGCGTTATCACCAGCAGCATGTACACAACCGACAGCTCGAGGAAGGCGATCTGGTGCTACGGAGAATACTATCCAGAGAAGGGTTAAACAAACTCTCCCCCGGCTGGGAGGGGCCCTTCCGAGTGATTAAAGTATCCCGTCCCAGAAGCGTTCGCTTGGCTACCGAGGATGGGACACCTCTCCCAAATCCTTGGAACATCGAGCACCTCCGTAAGTTCTACACTTAATACCACGGAGGTGAGTCTTGAGTAACTTGGGATGTATGTTATAGAGTCATTGTACAGAGTCGGGTAGTTCCTCCGGGAGAGCAGCCAGACCTTTCCCGAAAGGTCCGCAAAGCTCATGCAACACTTGTCACAGTCTCAGGACTAAAAGTGTGGCTAACTACCCTGGGTCAAACGAGAAATGAAACACACTTAGCCTGGTTCCGTACCCTAAGAGTGTACTTGTTTCCCCTGTACCCCGGACCTATAATGAAAGACATCTTCATGTGAAATAGACTCCACGTACATTTATTTTGTACAGGCTCAACATTTTTATTTTTCTCTTTCTTGTCTATAACAAAGACGTTCAATTCTTAAGAAATTTTAGTTCGACCGGTTTATATACGATTCGAGTTGTATTGTCAGTTCTTTTGGATTCAAATATCGTTCATGGCCAACTCGCTTGAAAGCCGCCAAGCCAATCTAGGGTTGGAGTGTGCTATCGACTTAGCCTGGTCAAGCACCCTAAGTACGCCACTCTACCTACACCCCGGCAGGCCGATGTAAGGCGGGTCCATAGGCAGTTGAACCTAGAAGAAAATACAACGCATTCGGTTGTATTTAAAATCGCGTCCAACTTAAAGTCTTCTTGAGAATCGTAAGCCGCGACGAAATTATAGACAAGGAACGAATTTTACTATTTTTCTTGGCTTAAGTGTGCAGGAAAAATAAAGTCTACGTTGATGGAGAAAAGTCGGAGCTAACTCAACTCCGACTCCCCTAAGGGGGCCAGCCGTCGATGCTGAATAAAAGATGGTGAGAAGACCCCATAAATGGAGTCTGCTGCCAACAAACTAAATGTTGGTAAAGGTCACTGCCGGAGCTACTAAGCTCCGACACCCCGGAGGACTAACTATCGATACTCTACGTGTTGATAGAGACTATTGCCGGAGCTATTAAGCTCCAGCGATGGACAATGCCGGAGCTTCTAAGCTCCGACAACCTCAGGGGACCTTCACTATCGAAGACTTCGGACCTAAATTCTACAAGTTCGGAGCAAATGAGTCTTCAACAAAAACACAATATCCTTTTGGTACATGTTCACAATCAAATTGTGTACATCTACCAGGGGGCCAAGTGAAGATAAAAGTGTTGAAGACAAAAAGTGAAATTCGCAAAAATTTGGGGATTTCATTTATCTGGAGACAAGAGATTACATCTGGAGACAAGGGATTACAAAATTGAGGAAGAAGAAGAGAAAATACAAGTGAGAACTACAGAGATGGTCCTAGACCCTATGGAAGAACTGGGCGACCTTCTGGGCGACCTCCGATACGCTGGCTCGGGTAGCTTCGCCTTCTCCTTCGACGGGGCCTTCAAGCACCGGGTCCAGAGGAAATTGGGAGTTCCGGCTGGTGTAGCACGTCAGCACATACTCTGCGACATTCTTCGCCAGGGATTGCCCCTCAACCTCCAGTTGGTCCGCGATGACATTGCCCACCTTGGAGAGCTTGCTACCTACTGCGCTCAACGCCTGCAGCGCAAGGTCCGGCTCAAGCTCCGGATCATCCGGGCGCACGGGGCTGAAACCCATCGGCGTTACCGCGTCGTTGGCCTTACCCAGGAACTCCCAAATCTGTAAGGAGTCCGCAGTCCTCAAGCCCTTCATCTCTTCCAGGGATCTCCTAGTCGCCGTCAGTTCGGAATTTTCACGGGCGAGGCGCTCAACTTCTTTGGCGTTTTGCTAAATCTTTTCAGCAACCCGCCTCTCGAGTCTTCCGAGCTCCTCCTCCCGGAGGTGGATCTTGTTCCGGCGGTCAACCAGGTCCTTCTCCCTAGCCTTCACTTTTTTTCTCCCGGGC
This sequence comes from Tuctoria greenei, assembly GCA_036927565.1. Taxonomy (NCBI): domain Eukaryota; kingdom Viridiplantae; phylum Streptophyta; class Magnoliopsida; order Poales; family Poaceae; genus Tuctoria; species Tuctoria greenei. The sequence continues at coordinate 203,259,347 of JAYESD010000004.1, forward strand.
AACAAGGGCACAATCGTGTTCGTAGAGTTCCTGCCCTTGCACCCAGGTCTTCTCCTCTTCCTCTTGGCAGCGCTCTTCCAATTTCTTGGTGCGCTCCTCGAGGCCCTTGTCAGCCAGAGCTACTTTCTCGGCAAGCTCCTCTTCCCTCCTCAGGACATCATCCCGCAGCTCAAGGAGTTTCTGCTCTTCATCCTCGAGCCGTTTCTCCCTCTCTTCAAGTGCCTCTCGGCGCTTGATGAGTGCAGTGTTAATGACCTCCAGCCTTTCATGGCGTTCCTCGGCCGCACTGTTGGCTGCTTTGGCCTGATTGTAAATCTCCTGGGATTGAGCGTCGAGGGCCCGAGTCATACTCTCCCTATCATCCAGCAACTTGCCCCAGTACTCCAGGCGGATCTTCTCCCGCTTGATCCACTCCTTGTCATCCGCTAGCCGCGACTGCGCCAGCTTGGTCTCGAAGTAGAGCCGGTTATGCCACCGCCTAAGGGTTTGGTGCTCCTCTTCAAGAGCCTTGCTGTCATGGAAGAAGGCCAATTGGACTTGACGCAGACTGGAACAGGCGTTGTCGATAGACATCGACAGCGGGATGGGCTCCGGACCTGCTGGGGTCTCTTCCGCTAGTTCCAGCGGGTCTTCAGATACAAAAATTGGGTCCCACTCTACTAGAGTGGACCCCTGAGCTTCCAATGCACTAGGGCCGTCCTCCGGGATGGCCTCAGTCGCCATCGAAGAAGGCCCTGCTGCCAAGTCTTCGTTCACCCCCTCTGGCAGGGGGCCAGCGACTTCGCTTGGGCACACTGGCTCGGCCGTAGGTACCTCCGACATTGTCACTTTCGGAGCAGGAGCTACTACTGGCTCCGGTCTGGGCACCTCTTCCGAGGGAGGCTCGAGCTCCATCTCCTCTTCAACCACCGGCTCAGGATCCGGAAGATCTTCAACTTCGACCGGCCCTGTGACCGGAGCTCCAACAATAACCGGCTCAGCGGCCGGCGCTTCGGAGGTAGCCAGCTCAACTGCCGGAACTACCTCGACCTCCGGCTCGCATGCCGGGGCTTCAGTCATCTCCGGCTCAACCGCCGGGGCTTCGACACTTTCCGGCTCTGAGGCCGGGACTACTACTTCCTCCGGCTCAACGGCCGGAGCTTCCATCATCACAGCACCAGGACCCGAAGCTTCAACCTCCGGGACGGGTGCCGCTGGCGTGTCTTCACTCCCGTGGACGGGCGCTACCACGGGAACTTCTGGGGACGAGTCGAGGTTCATGACCACGACAGCTAGCGCCGGAGCTGTCGCAGCCTCAGCCACCACTTGGGGCGACACCGGGACAGGAGCAGAAGCTCCCACCCTCACAGCCTCAGACACTATGGCTGAGGATGGAGCCTCACTCCCCTTCTTGGGGACGCTGCAGATGATGAACGAAGAAAATTAACAAACAGTTGCTACAATTAAATAATTAACCAAGGTAAAGATTAAAAATTACCTTGGAAGGCTTCCGCACCAGCTTGCGCAGAACCTTTTTCCTGGACGTTCCGGGCTGGCCATGGTCGGCGTAGAAGCTCCAGAAGGCCCCCCGGAACTTGTTGCAGCCACGGGCGTTTCCCGGGTCGAGGCTCTCCTCGATCAGGAAGAACCCCCGGACCTGGAGGCTCCCACCGTCCCAGGTGCCAGAATCGTGCACCCGGAGCTAGCACCCCAGGAGGATCCCATCGTGGGAACAAACGCGCTCCGAGAGGACCCCACTGCAGGAACGGTATCGTTCTGGAAGGACCCCACTACGGGGACAGTCGCCACGGTGGTAGAAGATCTTCCCCTCCGGGGAGAAGGAACCGAGGTGGAAGTAGCGGGCCTGACGGACCTTCCGTCGGCATGTTGCAGCTTCCTCTTCCGGCTCTCCGGCTCATCCGCCAGCTCCTTGCCCTTGTCGACGACCTCAACCCTCGGCTGTGGGACAGGGACGGAGCCATCTTCAGGCATTCCGGGGATCGCCACCCGGGTGGTTGATCTTCTCTCGACGACACCAAGGTCGTCAAGTGCAGGCATCTTCCGTCGGAGCTCCCTGCTGAACTCCACTTCCATGTTCAGAGGGAGGAAGGCCGACGGGGGAGTCAAGTCATCACCATCGACGTCGATGCCGTGCTGGAACTTCTTGAGGTGGAACTCCAAGGTTCTACCCACCATGTTGGACTTCAACCCGGTCTCAACCCGGTCCTCGTCCATCACGCTGTTGAGGGCCCAAGCGAGCTTCTCCCTCTTCTTCAGCGGCGCCCACCTGTTGACCAGGAAATTGCAAAATACCACCTGAGGAGTCAATCCTCCCTCCACGCATTGGCGGATCCTAGTCAAGGCGGGGTTGAAAGCTTCCGCCAGCACCGGAGCTTCACTCCAGATCGTCGTGTCGATGCCGGGCAGACTGTCGGGCAGCTCCAACCTCTCGTGCTCCTCCACCCTGACGACTATCCAATCTTTCTTCCAGTCATCCCACTTCCCGGAAGGAAACGACCGGAGGTACTTGAATGGGCACTTCTTGCGCTTCACTAAGTAGTAGAAGCCAAGGTACTCATTACTCCGGCCGGTGGTGTGGACGGTGAAGAAGGTCCGGAAGAGTTCGATGCAGGGGGGATGCCCACCCACATCTCACAGAAGTGGACGAAGATAGACACGAGGAGAATGGAGTGAGGGCCAAGGTGGTATAACTACAGACCATAGAAGTCTAGCAGCATCAAGAAAAAGGAAGAGAAAGGCGGGATCAACCCCACCATGGCGTACGAAGAAAAGTACACCATTTCGCCAGCGCGCTCCTTCTCGAAGGGGAGCTCTCCGCCGGCACGGACTGAGCGGTTGAAGAAGTCCGAGGAACACCCCATGAGGGCCCGTACCTTCTTCAAATCGCCGTCAGTCTTCAAGCGACTCTCGCGCAGACCCAACTCCATCGCGGCACAGCTAGGCAAGAGAAGAGGAGCGAATCACGAGTTGGGAGTTTCAGCGCAAGATCAGATGAGAGGCGTAAAGAACTCCCGACGGTGCGCGCTTTCCTTCTTAAGTAAGCCCTCGCAACGCTTGGATGGAAACCACAAGGAAGTCGAAGATACCACTCAAGAATTCAACCCAGCCGATGACAGGAGGGCCCGGGACCACCCCGACGATCAAGTCGAGGCTATTACCCAGGCGAACGGTTGTCACCACGAGGCGGGAAACCCAAAGGCGGCGGCCTGACAGGGCGCGCAGAACCGATACGGTTTTCGTATCGGGAACCGGCGACCTTCAATTGCGTGAGATCCACACGTCAAAGATCTCATCTACCGCACGAGGTGCGCCACGCGGCGGGATCTAACTATAAATCCCTGCCAACGGCACCTTTGAAGACCCTTGAAGACTCAGTTCAAGAGTCGCAAGGATGGACCCACCTCCGACGGAATGACTTCACCCCAGTGATCTTCCTCGGAGGTAGGTCCAGGGGGCCACTGTCGGTACCCTAGAAACCGTACACCCCTTGAGGTTCCAAAGATCTCAAAGGAAAGTCATCTACTTGGTTTGAAGACCCTCGGAGGCCCACATGTCAGACATAACCGGACCCGCTTCTCCAACATGGTTAATCCCTGGGTTGCCACGTGTACAACCAATCCGGAGCTACCGCCCACAAGGGGGAAGCTCCGGGCCACGTACCGAAACGGCACCTCCGGACTTAACCCCAGACCGAGAGAAGCTCCGTACCTGACACATGTCGGGTAGCCCCGGAGCTACCTGTTTCCCACAGCAAGCTCCGGAGCTGCCACGTGTCCAATCGTCGGACCTTCAGCCTCTAACCTCCGGAAGACCTTGTAACGGTTCCGGATCTTCAAAGGAGAGCCAAGGACTTCAAGACCCGATTAATTGTCATTAATGCCATATTAATGACACTTAAATGGACGATCTTAACACCAGTAACGGTGCTGTCAAAGCCCGTTACAGGATCATTAAGAGCAATTAAGCGTGTATCAATACTAGTAACCGCCGGGGCCACATGTCAGGCCAGGCTAACTTGTAACGGCCTGCCCTTGTACTATAAAAGGACAGGCCGACGATACACACGGGGACGTTCACGGACGATCATACGCGCCCCATACACTCGTGGCAAGCTCATACTGCTAATACAACACCAACACACCCGTGGAGTAGGGTATTATGCTCAGGCGGCCCGAACCACGTAAATTCTTGTGTCTCCTGTGTCAAACTCCTATTCACCTTCTTGAATCTCCGCGCGCCCACACCGAACATCAAACTCCCCTATCAATTTAGTAGTGTAGGGAGATCTGCCGGTTCTAACCGCCGACAACCTCCTAATGTCAAAGATGGTCTTGGGCATGCAAGAGGTAAGAAGCAGTTCACTAGCAGTCAGAATAAGAATCATATTGCTTTTGTTAAAGAAAAATCATATGAACATGAACATAAAACTTTATTTCATACTTTTGATGCATCTTATGTTCTTATAAAAATAAATTTGGATATGTTTATGCGAAATATGCAGGGTCATGCCACAAGAGACCCAAAGCTTGTGTGTGGATGTCTAAAACACTTGTGACTAACCTTCGAGGGCCCAAGCAAACTTGGGTACCTAAAACCAAGACATAACTCAATTTTGCAGGCCTACTCTTCCGGTGGATCAAAATGGGTGTTAGACAGCGGATGCACCAATCACATGACTGGAGGTAGCAGAATGTTTGTAAAATATGAGCGATGTGGATCCAAGTGAAGGAATCTACTTCGGAGAGAACAGCCAAGGAAAAGTCCTTGGCAACGATAAAATTGCAATCTCATCTCAACACACACTTTCCAATGTTTTACATGTTCATTCTTTAGATTATAATCTTCTGTCCATATCTTAGCTATGTGACAAAGGATACAATTGTTTATTTACTAATGAGGGTGTGACAGTCTTTAGAAGAAGCGATACTCAATTGCACTCAAGGAATGTTGAAGGGAAAACATTATTTTGTTGATTTAAACAAAGATAAATCCAAACTCAACACTTGCTTGGTTGGAAAAACTAACATGGGATTGTTGTGGCATATATGTCTAGCCCATATTGGGATGAGAAATCTATAGAAACTTATAAAGAGCGGTCATATCCAAGGTTTGAAAGATGTTGTGTTTGAGAAAGACGGGTTGTGTAGCACATGCCAAGTTGGAAAACAAGTTGGAGCACCACACCCTGCAAAGAACGTGATGACTACATCAAGACCACTGGAACTCCTACGTATGGATCTTTTTGGTCCAATTTCTTATACAAGCATCGGCGGTAACAAATACGGTTTGGTTATTGTTGATGATTTTTCTAGATTTACCTTGGTATTTTATTGTATGATAAATCAAAGACCCAAGGAATCCTAAAGAAATTCTTGAATCGAGCACAAATGAATTCTCCTCAACCGTCAAGAATATTAGAAGCGGTAACAAAACGGAATTCAAAAATACTCAAGTTGAAGAGTACCTCGATGAAGAAGGAATAAGACATGAGTTCTCGGCACCCTACTCCCCTCAACAAAATGAGGTGGCCGAAAGAAAAAACTAGACACTCATTGAGATGGTGAGAAAAATGCTAGATGAGTACAAGACTTCAGATCGGTTTTGGGCAGAAGCGGTAAACACCGCTTGTCACGCCACGAACCGGTTATATCTTCGTCGACTTCTGAAGAAGACACCATATGAGCTCCTAACGGGTAACAAACCGAATGTTCAATATTTTAGAGTATTTTGGAGTAAATGTTATATTTTGAACAAGAAACCTAGGTGTCGGAGTGTGGTTCTGGCAATTCTCCCGGTACTACTGTTGGTAGCCCACGGAGTTCGTAGTTTGGTATTGGGCGCGCAGAGATTCAGAACACGATGGAAAATAAACACAAAGATTTACGTGGTTCGGGCTGCCTAAGCGTAATACCCTACTCCACGGGATGTGTGGTTATTGTATTAAGCTTCTGAACTCTCGTGATCGTGTGTCAGAGCTAAGTCTCAGAGTCGAAAGATTGAGAGGAGAGGAGAGAGCCCCTGTGTATCATCGACCAGTCCTTTTATAGTACAAGGACTAGTCGTTACACCATTAGCCATGCCCAACATGTGGCCCTAGTGGTTACTGATGCTTAATACACAATTAATGAGGTTAATTACCCTTAATAGCATGGTAACGGACCTTGACAGTGCTGTTACTGGTATTAAGGGCCTTCCGATCATGTGTCATTAATATGGTATTAATGACACTTAGTTGGGTCTTGAAGTCTTTGATTGCCCCTTGAAGGTCTGAGCCGTTGGGGGTCCACTAGTCGGATTGTTGAGGCTGAAGGTCCGGCGGTTGGACACGTGGCAGCTTTGGAGCTTTCCGTGTGGGACGGGCATGTCCTGAATAGATGTACACGTGTCGGTACCGGAGCTTCCCTCTGTCGGGGGTTAGGTCCGAGGGTGCCGCACAGGTGTTTATCCCAGATCTATCCCATGTGTGGGATGTAGGTCCGGTTGCAGTAAATACGTGGCAGCACCCGGACTAACCATAGATAGGAGGCAGGTCCGGTCCCGCATGACACGTGGGGCCTTTGCATGTCTTCAACTCAGACAGGTGAAGTTCCTTTGGTCTCTTTGTAGTCCCTAGGGGTATACGGTACGCAGGGTACCAACAGTGGCCCCCTGGGCCCACCTCCGGGAGAGACCTTTTGGATGAAGTCGTTTTGCCGGAGGTGGGTCCATCCTTCGGTTTTGAGCCGTGTCTTCAAGGGTCTTCGGATGTGCCGTTGGCGATAGTTCGCAGTTAAACCAACGACGCGTGGCATATCCAGGATGCGGCAGGTGAGATTTGAGCGTGCGGATCTCACACAATTGAAGGTCGCCGGTTCCCGATACGAAAATCGTATCGGTTCTGCGCGCCCTATCAGGCCGCCGCCCTCAGGCTTTCCGCCTTTTATGACAACAACCGTTCGCCTGGGGTAAGGACCTCGACTTGATCGTCGGGGTGGCCCCGGGCCCCCTTGTCATTGGCAGGGTGAAGTTTTTGAATTGTATCGTCAGCTCCTTTGCGGTTTCCATGCAAGCGTTGCGGGGGCTTACTTAAAAAGGAAAGCGCACATCGTTTGGGGATTTTTTACACCTTCATTTGAACTTGCGCTCGAATCCTCCAAATTTTAGCCCGCTTTTCATCTCTTGCCCCGCTGTGCTGCGATGGAGTTGGGTCTCCGCAGGAGTCGACTTAAGACCGACGGTGATTTGAAGAAGGTTCGAGCCCTCAATAGCGTGATGGACGACGATCGGATCGAGACTTGTTTGAAGTCCAACATGGAAGGCACAACTTTGGAGTTTCACCTCAAGAAGTTCTAGCATGGCATCGACGTCGAGGGTGACAACTTAACTCTGCCGGCGACTTTCCTCCCTCTGATCACGGAGGCGGGGTTCAGCAGGGAGCTCCGGCGGAAGATGTCAGTGCTTGACGACCTCAGTGAAGTTTAGAGGCGTTCGACCACCAGGTTGATGATCCCCGGAGCTTCCGAGGGTGGTCCCCCTTCCACCCCTAGACAGAGAGTTGAAGTCGTGGGCAAGGGCAAAGAATTGGCCGAGCCCTCGAGCCGTAAGTTGAAGTTGAAGCACTCTGACAGGAGGTCCGTCGGACCTGCTCCTTCCGCAGCAGCTCCTTCTCCCCGGAGGGGAAGGTATTCAACGGCGGCAACCAATCCAGCATCGACATCTCCTTGGGGTGCTAGCTCCGGCCATGTGGCTCCAGTATCAGGGCCAGCTGAGAGCTCTGGGTCCGGAGGTCCTTCCCGGTCGAGGGGGACCTCAACCAACATGACGCCGACGACAGCAGCAAGCTCCGGGGAACCTTTCGGAGCTACCATGCCAGTGGTGACAGGGTCCGACTCCGAGCGTCCGGGGAAGAGGTTCCATGTTAGCTGGAGCGGAAGCCTTCCAAGGTAAGTTTTATTTTTTACCTAAGTTGATTGTTTTTTGTTGTATCTGTGTTTTGAGTTTCTTCATCCTTCATCCACAGAGCGCCCAAGAAAGGGGTTGAAGCTCCGGTTCCTGCAGCAGCAGCTGTGGCTGTGCAGGTGGAAGCTCCGGCTCCAATCCCAGCGCCGCCTCAAGAGGTGGTTGAGGCTGCGACAGCTCCGGCGCCGGCTGTCGTGGTCCTGGACCTCGACTCATCCCCAGAAGCTCTCGTGGTAGCGCCAGACCACGGGAATGAAGATGTACCGGTGGCACCTGCCCCAGAGGTTGAAGCTCCGGGTTTGGATGCTGAGATGTTGGACGCTCCGGCCTCAGAGCTAGAGGTAGCTGTAGTCCCAGCCCTAGAGCCGGATGTTGTTGAAGCCCCGACAGTAGAGCCGATGGTTGATGAGGCCCCAGCGATAGAGTCGGGTGTTGATGAAGTTCCGGCACCTGAGCCAGTCGTCGAAGAAGTTCCGGCGCCTGAGCCGGTTGTCGAAGAAGTTCTGGCGCCTGAGCCGGTTGCTGCAGAAGTGCTGGCACCTGAGCCCATTACAGTCGAAGAGCCAATGCCTGAGCCGGCGATGGAGGAGGCGCCAGCGTCGGAGCCGGAAGTGGCTTCAGCTCCGGCCGAATCTTCAATGCCTACCTCGGAGGTGGTGGTCCCGGAGGTGTTCGCGCCTGAGCCAGGGTGCCTAGATGAAGTTGTCGGTCCCCCTCCTGAGGACCAGTTGTTGATGACCTGGCAGCGACACCTTCGGAGCCAACTCCGGAGGTCGAAACTTCAGTTGTAGGACCTTCCTCGGCGGCGGCCGAGGCTATCCCAGAGGGCAGCCCTAGTGCCGTGGAAGCTCAGGGGACCCCTATTGTAGAGTGGGACCCAATTTTTGTCACAGAGAACTCGTTGGAGCCAGTGGAGAGGACCCCGACAGGTCCGAACCCGATCCCTCTGTCGTTGTCTATTGGCAACACCTCCTCCATCCTTCATCAGGTCCAGCTGGCTTTTTACCACGACGGCAAGGCCCTCGAGGAGGAGCGCCAAACTCTTACCAGGTGGCACAATTGGCTCCAATTCGAGACCAAGCTAGCGCAGTTGAGGCTGGCTGACGACAAGGAGTGGATGAAGAAGGAGAAGGTCCGGTTGGGGTACTAGGGTAAGTTGCTGGACGAGAGGGAAAGCATGGTGCGATCCCTCGACAACTAGTCCTGGGCCATCCATGAACAGGTCGTAGCTGCTAATAACGCGGCGAATGATCGTGGGGAGAAGCTCAGTGCCATCCATGACAGCCTCGTCAAGCGCCGGGAGGCACTTGAGGAGCTAGAGAAAAAGCTCGAAGATGAAGAGCAAAAACTCCTGGAGCTGCGGGATGACCTCGTGAAGAGGGAGGAAGAGCTTACTCAGAGGCTAACTTTGGTGACAAGAGTCTCGCTGAGCGTACCAAGAAGTTGGATGAACACTGCGAGAAAGAGGAGAAGGCGTGGCAGCGAGGACAGGACCTCCACAAGAGGGAGGATGAAATGGCTGCTAGGGAGAAGAAGGTGTGGGGCCGGGAGAAGGACTTGGTCGACCGCCGGAACAAGATCCACCTCTGGGAGGAGGAGCTCAGTAAACTCGAAAGGCAGGTTGCGTAAAAGATTTAGCAGAACACCAAAGAGGTTGAGCGCCTTGCCCGTGAGAATTCGTAGCTTGCGGCAACCAAAAGATCCTTGGAGGAGATGCGAGGCTCAAGGGCTGCAGAGTCCCAACAAGTTTTGGACTTCTTGGGCAAAGCCAACAACGCGCTGACGCCAATGGGTTTTAGCCCCGTGCGTCCGGATGACCCGGAGCCGGTGTTGGACCAGGCGTTGCAGGCGTTGCAGGCGTTGAGTTCGGCGGGCAACAAGCTCACCAATATGGGCGATGTAATCGCGGACCAGATGGAAACCGAAGGACAATCCTTGGCGAAGAACGTCGTAGAATATGTGCTGACGTGCTACACAAGCCGGGACCCTCAGTTCCCACTAGACCCGGTGCTTGAAGGCCCCATCGACGGAAAGGGAGAAGCCGCCCAAGCCAGCGTGTCGGGGGTTGCCCAGAAGGTCGCCTCATTCTTCCATAGGGTCTAGGACTATCTCTTTGTAGATCCCACTTGTATCCTCTCTTCTTTTTCTCCAATTTTGTAATCTCTTGTCTCCAGATGAATGAAATCCAAGTTTTTTATTAATTTCATTTTCTGTCTTCAACAACATCTTTGTCTCACTTGGCTCCGTGGTAGATGTACATAATTTGATTGTGAACATGTACCAAGAGGATGTAACAGTTGTTGAAGACTTGCGTGCTTCAAACTTGTAGAGCGTAGGTCTGAAGTCTTCGATAGTAGAGGCCCCCTGAGGTTGTCGGAGCTTAGTAGCTCCGGAAGTGACCATCGTCGGAGCTTAGTAGCTCCGGCAGCAGTCTCCATCAACGCGTAGAGCATCGATAGTTAGTCCTCTGGGGTGTCGGAGCTTGGTAGCTCCGGTAGTGACCTCTGTCAACATGCGGTGTGTTGGCAGCAGGCCCCATTGTGGAGTCTTCCCACCATCTTTTCTTCACACTGACGGCTGGCCCCCTGGCTTTGCCGGAGCTGAGTAGCTCCAGCGACGCTCGCTATCAATGTTTGAAACATCGATTAAGAGCCACCTAGGGGATGTCGGAGCTTTAGTAGCTCCGACTTCATTCACCATCATCATGAAATCTTTATTTTTCCTGCACACGGAAGTCAAGAAAAACAGTAAAATCTATTCCCTATCTATAACTCAATTGCGACTTACTATTCCCGAGAAAGTTTTAGGTCGAACACAATTATAAATACAATTAAGTGCACTGGCTTGTTTCCTCTAGATCCGATCGTTTCTGGACTCGCCTTACTTTGGCCTGTCGCGGTGTAGGTAGAGTGGCGTACTTAGGGTGCATGACCAGGCTAAGTCGATAGCACACTCTGGCCCTAGATTGGCTTGGTGGCATTCAGACGAGTAGACCATTAACATTGTTTAGACCCAGAAGAATAGACAATGCAACTCAAATTATATATGAATTGGTCGACCTAAAGTTTCTTAAGAATTGCACAACTTTGTTGTAGACAAGAAAGAAAAAAAATATTGAGCCTGTACAAAATAAATGCACATGGAGTCTTTTTTCACACAATGATGTCTTTTATTATAGGTCCGGGGTACAGGGGAAACAAGTACACTCTTAGGGTACGAAACCAGGTTAAGTGTGTTTTATTTCTCGTTTGACCCAAGGTAGTGAGCCACACTTTTAGTTCCGAGACTGTGACAAGTGTTGCCTGAACTTTGCGGACCTTCTGGGGAAGGTCTCCCGGAGGAGCTACCCGACTCTGTACAATGACTCTATAACATACATCACATGAAACTACAGACTCACCTCTGTGATATTAAGCGTAGAACTTACAGAGGTGCTCAATGTTCCAAGTATTAGGGAGCGGTGTCCCATCCTCGGTTGCCAAGCGAACGCATCCAGGACGGGATACTTTGATCACTCAGAAGGGTCCTTCCCAGCTGGGGGAAAGTTTGTTTAACCCTTCTCTAGATTGTATTCTCCGTAGCACCAGATCACCTTCCTCGAGCTGTCGGCTATGAACATGCCGTTGGTGATAGCGCTGAAGAGCTTGGCGGTATCGAGCATTCCGAACAGCTGCTCGGCACCTTCCCTCTTCAAGGAGGTCAAGGTCTTCACGCTGGAGCTGGTCCTGCGTGGCATCGTCGAAGGTCCGGACCCGGAGCGACCCCAAGGTGATTTCCGGAGGAAGGACTGCTTTAGCTCCATACACCAGGAAGAAGGGTGTCTCTCCAGTTGACCGGTTTGGAGTTGTCCTGTTGGCCCACAGTGTGGGCGGAAGCTCTTCTATCCACTTGGCTCCATGTTTTTTTAGGCGCTCGTATGTGCACGTCTTGAGTCCTTTTAGGATTTTTGCATTTACTCTTTCGGCTTGGCCATTGCTTGCCGGGTGAGCTACAGAAGTGTAGCTGACCTGAATGCCGAGGTCTTTGCAATATCCTTGGAATGCAAAGCTTGTGAACTGGGTCCCATTATCATTTATGATCTTGTTTGGGACTCCAAATCTGCATACGATGGACTGCAAGAAGTTGATAGCTGATTGCTTGTTTATTGTCACAACTGGAGTTGCTTCCAGCCATTTGGTGAATTTGTCAATGGCAACGTACAGGAACTTGTAACCTCCGACGGCTCTTGGGAAAGGTCCCAAGATATCCATCCCCCACAAAGCAAAAGGCCATGTAAGAGGTATCATTTGTAGAGGATGAGCTGGTGTGTGGATTTGCTTTGCATGGAACTGGCATGCTTCGCATTTCTTCACTAGCTCGGTTGCATCCTGGAGCACTGTAGGCCAGTAGAAGCCATGTCGGAAGGCTTTACCGACCAGCGTGCGGGAGGACACGTGGTTCCCACACTCGCCTCCATGGATTTATGCAAGGAGCTCAAAGCCTTCTTCCCTTGTAATGCACCGCATTAGGACGCCGTTGGCACCACGCTAGTAGAGGCCCCCTTGTACCAGTGTGTGACGCCTGGTTCCGAAAATGAACCAAGCTATCGCATATGTGTGCCCAGGATGTTCAACACACATACACGAGTGATTCACAAATGATAAACAGATAATTACCACAGCTCAAATTATTAAATAAGTACTCTTATTACATAATTCATTATATCCTCGAATACAAGCTCTAATGAATATTAATGATAAGTTCAACTAATGCAGCGGAAATAAACTAATTAAACAACTAAGCAAACTAAGCAAAAGGGATAGCGCAGCTCCATGCAACACCACAGGCAAAGCTGACGGTAGACACGGCCTAGATCTCCACATTATCGCCATTAAACTCACAATTCTGACCTGCAACTGTTGGGGGGGATTGCAAGAGTGAGTACATATCATACTCAGCAAGTGTGGAAAGTATGACATGTGGCTGATTCAAATGACGACAATAATAATGGCTAAGTGCTGAAAAGTACAGTAAAACATTTGAAAAGCGTTATACTATATCTATGTGAAACAATCCCATCATAACCATCATATTAACATAATATAAACCATATCCAATTATTACCAACATCATCATTATCCATGTCCAATTACCATAACTCAAATTCATATCCATGACCGTAATCCATAAACCATAACCATTACCAACCCATAACCATAAACCAACCATAACCATTACCAGACCATAACAATTCCAAATCCCAATTCCAACTCTAATCATGTAGGTCATCCAGGCGCTCTTAACCGGGAGCACGGCTATCATGATAGTTTTAATACTCTGCAGAGTTTGTACCACTTTACCCACGTGTTCGTGATTTCATCACCCGTCGGCGACTAAAGAACCTCCCTTATGCCAATTACACTTCCTTTGGTGTATGGCCAAGAGATCACAAAATAGCCTTTACAAAGGGATTACTAGCCTATCCAGACCCCACTGAGGTTTCACCGGTGGCGATGCCTCCAACTGAGCACATCTTCAACCAAGGGCCCCCTCTTGAGCCATTCGGATCCCAGGGTAGTCCCACCAATCATCAACAAACCCAATCCGACTACCCCTTCCCCGAGCATCCACAATGGTCCAAACAGCACTAGCAAAGCCCTAATTAATCAGCTACGCCGCACCCATACTTGGCCTCGTGGTGGCACTGTAGTCCTGGCTTATTCTTGCATGAACCGGTCCTTAGATCTAAAGCAAGCAAACCACCACAACATCCAACCCATCCACATACCAGGCCTGCTTAGATCACCCATAACCATACCAGATTTAACCAGTCCACATTAACCAGAATATCATTAATACATAATTAAATATGTAGTGTTGGTTTTTCCATCCCAATTAATTAAGCGAAGCAAAAAGGTAAAAACCCTTCCCGACTCTCTACCATAAATTCCAGGTGACAAGGTTGGTTTAACAATTCTAGTAAACTTCCTATCATAGGATTCCCATCAAATTGACACAGCATGCAGTTTTGCAAACAAAACATTTATTTTAAAAACAGGATCAATATGATCAAGGACACTTGCCTTGCTCCGGCGGATGAGGTTGCTCAAGCGCTTCAAAGTCTTGATTCTGAAAATCCTCGTACACGACCTCTTGAGCACTTCCCTCTACTCATGATCACACATACAAGAATATACATACAAATCAACATGATGCACACACATTAATCAACATGTGATGATATGCATGCATGCAAGGACCAATTAATTAATTAACTACGGTTGTTTATTAATTAGATGCGACTAGTTCATACGGGTTTACGGGGGTTTTAGAGTGGATTAATGCTGCTGAAAATAAAATTATGGTGCAACTAAAATCAATTTATGTCTATTAGATTCAATATGGTCGCTAAAATTCGCATCGGGAACATGGCCTACCGTAGATGCGATGGCTTCGATGATCGCGGGATGGGGACAATGCGTAGACGAAGTAGATGCATTTTCCGGCGGCACGACGACGGCGACGATCTCCGGTGGACGGTGGCACCCTCCTCTTTTTCTTCCTCTTCTTCCCCTCTTTTTTTCTTCCTTTTCTTCTCCTGTCGGCGCAGCTCTCTGGACTCCTGGTGTTTTTCCCGGCGGCTAGGGTCTTTTCCCTGGGGCGTTGGCGTCGGGAACGTGAGCCTTCGGTCGTTTATATAGGGGCGGCAGGAGCAGGATTAGCGGTCGAGTCGGTACGGGAACGCATTCGCGGAGGGAATCGGGATCGGGGCCATGCGGAGTCGTGCCGGGGCGGGATTTTCGGCGGGGTCGGGCGGGATCGGGGGTCACGGAACCGGGCGGGAGGCGGGAGCTTTTCGGCGGGCGGGAAAATCGGGGGTCGGCGCTGGCGGGAGTGGGGATCGGGGGCGGGAGCGGGCGCCGAGCCGGGCGCGTACGGCGGCAGGGCGTCGGGGCCAGCGGGGCCGTGGGAGGCGCGGCGCACATCGGGAGCGGGAGGCGCTCGGGCCAGGCGCCTCGGTCGGCCCGTGGAGGCGGGGCCCGGCGGGGCAGCGCGTCGGTGCGTGGGGGCCTCGGGCGGCGGGCGGCAGGCGGCGCGGTGCGGCCCTCGGGGCGCGCGGCCTAGGCGCGGGGCCGGCCGAGCGGCTGGCGGGGCTGGTCGGCTCGGCCGCTGGCCAGCTTTTTTTTTCTTCTTTTCTCCTTTTTTTATTATTTATTTATTATTTATATTATTATTTTTTTATATATTTTCTTTTTTTTCATTTTTTATATTATTATTATTATAATATATTTTACTATTTATATTTTATTTATTTTATTTATCTTATTCATTTATTTATTTATTATTTTATACATATATATATTTATTATTATATGATTTATTTATATATTTTTTATCTATTATTATTATTATTTTATACTTATTCCCTATTACAAGTTTTAGGCTATAATTATTATTTTCTATTTCTTCTTTTGCTACATACATTTGTATATTTTATCATTTTTCTTTTATCCTACTAATGTTTAATGCATGATCATGTATGCAATGCAGGATGCGAAAATTGAGGGTGTTACAATTCTACCCCCCTTAAAGTGAATCTCGCCCTCGAGATTCGATAGTGTGGAGAAAAGGTGAGGGAATTCTGCCTTCAAGTCTTCTTCACGTTCCCATGTAGCTTCGGTTCCCGTATGGTGTTTCTATCGCACTTTGCACCAACGGATCCTCTTAGTTCTTGTGAATCCAAAACAATGAGTTTGGCGGAGAAGTCTACCCCCCTTATTCTAAGGCTTATTTTTGGACATACTATGTTTGTCCTCATCTCTCCTCCAGGAGACTTAACCAATAGAGTAAACTTCATATGAGAGATGGGAAAACTATACTTGGCAACATACTTCGATGCAATGAATGAATGCGATGCTCCAGAATCAAATAACATAGTCGCGGGGTTAGAGTTAGCAAGAAATATACCAATGACCACGTCATCCGCTTGTTGAGCATCCTCCGTAGAGACATGGTTCACGTTGCCACGAGCAAAATTCTGATGTCCACGGCTTCCTTGTGGCTGTCCTTCATTAGGTCTTGGGTTTTGCCTCGGCACATTGCTTCTCTGACCAAGGCCTGACTTAGGACATTGATTCGCAAAGTGTCCAGCTTCTCCACAAGTATAGCACCTCTTGACTCCACCAGAATTATTGGGGCGAGCTTGGTTTTGAGCATTGGCTCCAGGAAAATCAGCACGAGGTGCATAAGGCATTGCTTGCATGACAGGGCGCTGCTGCACAAACTGAGTTGGGTGTGGTGCATAACCAGGGCGCTGAGCAGGAATAGAAGAGCTGTAATAGGGTGCATCGGGTGGTGCAAGGCGAGGGCGCACATTACTTCCTTGTTGCTATCCTTGATATGGCGCCTTCCTCTTGATTTCCTGCTCCATCTCACGGATCTTGTTCTCAACCACAATTGCTTTGTCCACAAGCTTCTGAAAATTTGCATAATCGCAGTTGAGTAGTTGCACTTGGATCTCATTGTTCAAGCCCCTTATGAACAAATATTGCTTCCGGCTGTCGCGACTAACATCCTCAGGCGCATATCTTGAGAGTTGAGTGAACTTATTGAGATATTCACTCACGCTTGATCTTCCTTGTCGTAAGTTCTCGAATTCTTGTCTCTTCAAGATCATAACACCTTCCGGCACATAATGAGAATGGAAACTCTCCTTGAATTCGGCCCAAGTGATTCTTTCTTGGTTCTCATGAGCATTGCAATAAGCATCCCACCAATCTGCAGCTGCTCCAACGAGTTGATGAGAAGCAAATAGGACCTTCTCCCGGTCACTACATTGGACAATAGCTAGCTTCTTCTCCACGGGCTTGAGCCAATCATCAGCGTCCATAGGGTCAGTAGCTTGAGCAAAGGTTGGTGGCCTAGTCCTCATAAACTCTCCCAATCGGTCATGAGGAGGCAGGGGTGGCGGTGGAGGCATGTGGGGCTGATTGTTGATATTGCCAGCCTGCAGCTGTCCCATGGTCTGTATCATGGTCTGCATGAGCTGGTTTTGCATAGCCAATAGTTGCTCAATGTTGATAGCTCCATGAGCAGGTACTTGCCCATTGTTGTTCTGAGGTACTCCATTGTTCTCCTCCTCACCATTGACATCCCTCTGATTGCGAGTCCTCACCATCTAAAGAAGATCAATAGGTAACAATTTAGAAAACGTCCCCAACTATATGCATCAAGGGATATGAAACTAAACAGCTAGCTACACTAGCCTAGGTGGACATGGCAATGCTAAGGCATCCCAAAATCCTCTATTAAACACACAAGCAAACAATGTATATAACAAACAGCAAGTCATCAAAATCAAATCGATTCCTGAGTGCTCCTATGTGCTCTAAAGTGTCCATTCTATCTAGGCTGCGTCCTACGGTCAACCTGTGGCTCTGATACCAATCTGTGATGCCTGGTTCCGAAAATGAACCAAGCTATCGCATATGTGTGCCCAGGATGTTCAACACACATACACGAGTGATTCACAAATGATAAACAGATAATTACCACAGCTCAAATTATTAAATAAGTACTCTTATTACATAATTCATTATATCCTCGAATACAAGCTCTAATGAATATTAATGATAAGTTCAACTAATGCAGCGGAAATAAACTAATTAAACAACTAAGCAAACTAAGCAAAAGGGATAGCGCAGCTCCATGCAACACCACAGGCAAAGCTGACGGTAGACACGGCCTAGATCTCCACATTATCGCCATTAAACTCAAAATTCTGACCTGCAACTATTGGGGGGGATTGCAAGAGTGAGTACATGTCGTACTCAGCAAGTGTGGAAAGTATGACATGTGGCTGATTCAAATGACGACAATAATAATGGCTAAGTGCTGAAAAGTACAGTAAAACATTTGAAAAGCGTTATACTATATCTATGTGAAACAATCCCATCATAACCATCATATTAACATAATATAAACCATATCCAATTATTGCCAACATCATCATTATCCATGTCCAATTACCATAACTCAAATTCATATCCATGACCATAATCCATAAACCATAACCATTACCAACCCATAACCATAAACCAACCATAACCATTACCAGACCATAACCATTCCAAATCCCAATTCCAACTCTAATCATGTAGGTCATCTAGGCGCTCTTAACCGGGAGCACGGCTATCATGATAGTTCTAATACTCTGCAGAGTTTGTACCACTTTACCCACGTGTTAGTGATTTCATCACCCGTCGACGACTAAAGAACCTCCCTTATGCCAATTACACTTCCTTTGGTGTATGGCCAAGAGATCACAAAATAGCCTTTACAAAGGGATTACTAGCCTATTCAGACCCCACTGAGGTTTCACCGGTGGCGATGCCTCCAACTGAGCACATCTTCAACCAAGGGCCCTCTCTTGAGCCATTCGGATCCCAGGGTAGTCCCACCAATCATCAACAAACCCAATCTGACTACCCCTTCCCGGAGCATCCACAATGGTCCAAACAGCACTAGCAAAGCCCTAATTAATCAGCTACGCTGCACCCATACTTGGCCTCGTGGTGGCACTGTAGTCCTGGCTTATTCTCGCATGAACTGGTCCTTAGATCTAAAGCAAGCAAACCACCACAACATCCAACCCATCCACATACCAGGCTTGCTTAGATCACCCATAACCATACCAGATTTAACCAGTCCACATTAACCAGAATATCATTAATACATAATTAAATGTGTAGTGTTGGTTTTTCCATCCCAATTAATTAAGCGAAGCAAAAAGGTAAAAACCCTTCCCGACTCTCTACCATAAATTCCAGGTGACAAGGTTGGTTTAACAATTCTAGTAAACTTCCAATCATAGGATTCCCATCAAATTGACACAGTATGCAGTTTTGCAAACAAAACATTTATTTTAAAAACAGGATCAATATGATCAAGGACACTTGCCTTGCTCCGGCGGATGAGGTTGCTCAAGCGCTTCAAAGTCTTGATTCTGAAAATCCTCGTACACGACCTCTTGAGCACTTCCCTCTACTCATGATCACACATACAAGAATATACATACAAATCAACATGATGCACACACATTAATCAACATGCGATGATATGCATGCATGCAAGGACCAATTAATTAATTAACTACGGTTGTTTATTAATTAGATGCGACTAGTTCATACGGGTTTACGGGGGTTTTAGAGTGGATTAATGCTGCTGAAAATAAAATTATGGTGCAACTAAAATAAATTTATGTCTATTAGATTCAATATGGTCGCTAAAATTCGCATCGGGAACATGGCCTACCGTAGATGCGATGGCTTTGATGATCGCGGGATGGGGACAATGCATAGACGAAGTAGATGCGTTTTCCGGCGGCACGACGACGGCGACGATCTCCGGTGGACGGTGGCACCCTCCTCTTTTTCTTCCTCTTCTTCCCCACTTTTTTTCTTCCTTTTCTTCTCCTGGCGGCGCAGCTCTCTGGACTCCTGGTGTTTTTCCCAGCGGCTAGGGTCTTTTCCCTGGGGCGTTGGCGTCGGGAACGTGAGCCTTCGGTCGTTTATATAGGGGCGGCGGGAGCGGGATTAGCGGTCGAGTCGGTACGGGAACGCAGTCGCGGGAGGGAATCGGGATCGGGGCCATGCGGAGTCGTGCCAGGGCGGGATTTTCGGCAGGGTCGGGCGGGATCGGGGGTCACGGGATCGGGCAGGAGGCGGGAGCTTTTCGGCGGGCGGGAAATCGGGGGTCGGTGCTAGCGGGAGTGGGGATCAGGGGCGGGAGCGGGCGCCGAGCCGGGCGTGTACGGCGGCAGGGCGTCGGGGCCAGCGGGGCCCAGGCGGGGCCGTGGGAGGCGCGGCGCGCATTGGGAGCGGAGGCGCTCGGGCCAGGCGCCTCGGTCGGTGGGTGGAGGCGGGGCCCGACGGGGCAGCGCGTCGGTGCGTGGGGGCCTCGGGCGGCGGGCGGCAGGCGGCGCGGTGCGGCCCTCGTGGCGCGCGGCCTTGGCGCAGGGCCGGCCGAGCGGCTGGCGGGGCTGGTCGGCTCGGCCGCTGGCCGGTTTTTTTTTCTTCTTTTCTCCTTTTTTTATTATTTATTTATTATTTATATTATTATTTTTTATATATTTTCTTTTTTTCATTTTTTTATATTATTATTATTATTATATATTTTACTATTTATATTTTATTTATTTTATTTATCTTATTCATTTATTTATTTATTA
This sequence comes from Tuctoria greenei, assembly GCA_036927565.1. Classification (NCBI taxonomy): domain Eukaryota; kingdom Viridiplantae; phylum Streptophyta; class Magnoliopsida; order Poales; family Poaceae; genus Tuctoria; species Tuctoria greenei. The sequence goes on from JAYESD010000004.1 coordinate 203,279,493, forward strand.
TTTTATACATATATATATTTATTATTATATGATTTATTTATATATTTTTTATCTATTATTATTATTATTTTATACTTATTCCCTATTACAAGTTTTAGGCTATAATTATTATTTTCTATTTCTTCTTTTGCTACATACATTTATATATTTTATCATTTTTCTTTTATCCTACTAATGTTTAATGCATGATCATGTATGCAATGCAGGATGCGAAAATTGAGGGTGTTACACAGTGTGTATCTTTTAGCCAATATGACTATCTGGTCAGCGGATACATTATCTTTAGGAAGGATATTGTCTTTCAAGTAGTTCCGGATCTTCAAGATCCATGCATTTGAGCTAACTTGAGGATTTGAGTCTTGCGTGCTGGGTTGCTCGGAGCTTCCTGCAGCACCTACGACCCTTGATGGACGCCATGGTAACAGGGCCATCGGGACCGCCAGCTTCAAGGCGCTGGTCTTGCCCCCTTCACTCAGTTCGGCAGGCTGAGCTGTAGGTCTTGACAATCTCCGGACGAAGGTTTCGTCGGGAGTCGGAGCTCCGGTTGAAGCTTTCATCGAAAGTTCATCAGCTTCAACGTTGTTGAGACGCTGGACATGACAAAGATCCAGGACGTCAAAGTCCTTCTGAAGCTTCTAGACCTCAAGTAGGTATGCAGCTAGTTGAGGGTTGTTGCAGCAACATTCACCTTTGACTTGTTTTACAACAAGCTGTGAATCACCCTTTACCAACAGCTGCTTGACACCGTACGGTAGTGCCACCTTGAGTCCATAAATTAGTGCTTCATACTCCGCCATGTTGTTGGTCGCCTTGAAGTCAAGGTGCACCATGTATTTAACCTTCTCCCCGGTCGGAGCGAGGAGAAGGATTCCAGCTCCAACCCCCTGCTTCTACACGGAGCCATCGAAGTAGAGAGTCCAGTGAGGCTCAGTGAAGACCGAAACCTTGGGTTCCGACTTCTGCTCACTGGGGCCCCAGGATTTGATGGAGAGGGGGTCCATTCCGCCACGAAGTCCGCCAATACTTGACTCTTGATTGCTTGTCTTGGAACGAATTCAAGGTCGAACTCGGCTAATTCCGCTGCCCACTTTGCAATGTTCCCAGTGGAGTTGGGGTTATGCAAGATTGCATGTAGTGGATAAGAGGTTACCACTGAAATCTTGTGAGCTTGGAAATAGTGTTGGAGGAGCTTCCTAGAGGCAATAAGAACTGCGTAGAGCAGCTTATGCACCTCCAGGTACCGAGTCTTGGCATCATGGAGTACTTCACTGATGAAGTACATTGGGTGGTTGACCGTTTGGACCCTCCCGGAGGGGCCCAAAGCTTCCTCCTCATCTACCCAGACCCTCCCGGAGGGGTCTGGACCTTGTTCGGGGACCTCCGGGTTCTGGTTGGAGGAACTCGGAGCTTCTTCTGAAGTGACCCAGACCTTCCTGGAGGGGTCTGGATCTTGTTGCATAGTAGCAGTGACTCCTTCATTTGAAGGAGATGGATCCTTCGACATCTCGCCTTGAGGATCAGGTTCTGGGAGCTGGGATCCAGACTCGACTTCAGGTAGCTACAGACCCTCACGAAGGGGTCTGGATTCCTGAACTGGAGATGGTTCTGCTCTTTCCGCAACCAGGACCATGCTGACAACTTCGTCAGTTGCCGAAATGTAAAGCAGGAGTGGCTCACCAGGGTTCAAAGCTACCAAGGTTGGTAGGGTGGTGAGGAGCTGCTTCAGCTCCTAGAATGCCTTTTCTGCTTCTTCAGACCATTGGAATGGTCCGGACTTCCTCAATAGCTTGAAGAAGGGTAGCACCCGTTCTGCTAGTCTTGAGATGAACCGGCTGAGGGCAACTAGACATCCAGTCAGCTTCTGGACGTCCTTGATGCGGGTTGGTGGTCGCATGTCTTCAATAGCTTTTATCTTCGCCGGATTTGCTTCTATTCCTCGGTGGTTCACCAAGAAACCAAGAAGTTTTCCGGAGCTAACCCCGAAGACACACTTGTCCGGGTTCAGCTTCGTGTGAATGACTCGCAACTTGTCAAAGACAGCTTGCAAGGTGTCAAGGAATGACTCCTTGTTCTTAATCTTGACGACGATGTCATCGACATACACTTCCACTACGTCTCTAATAAGCTCTCCAAAAGTTTTGTACATAGCTCGTACAAATGTTGAAGCAGCATTTTTGAGACCAAATGGCATGGTAGTATAACAATATAATCCATCTACTGTGATGAAGGAGGTATGCTCTTCATCTTCCCTAGACATTCTGATTTCATGGTACCCAGAATATGCATCTAGGAAACATAGTAATTCACACCCGGAGGTGGAATCCACTATCTGATCTATTCTAGGTAGTGGGAATGGATCTTTTGGACATGCGTTATTTAGTGTAGTATAGTCGATACACATATGAAGCTTCCCGCCAGCCTTGGGTACAACGACTGGGTTTACCAGCCATTTTGGGTGGAAGACTTCTCGGATGAATCCAGCTTCGAGCAACTTCTTCACTTCTTGACATATGAAGTTTTGTCGCTCTACTGATTGCTTCCGAGGATTCTGATGTATAGGCCGAGCATCAGGATAGATCTTCAGAGTATGCTCGATCACTTCCCTAGGGATCCCAGGAATTTGTGACAGTTGCCAGGCAAACACGTCTACGTTAGCCCGGAGGAAAGTGATGAGCGTGAGTTCCTATTTGTCATTCAGACCTCTCGATATACGGGTAGTCTAAGCGGCATCGGAACCGATTTGGACGACTTTGACGGGAATGTTAGTGTCGCCGCTTGGTTGCACACGAGGTGTGGAGGTTGAGCCTCGATGACGAATGCTCGGGAGTTTCGGAGCTTGCTCCTTTCCGGATTCTTCATCCTGTGCTGTAGCAAGCGCGTGGAGTTCTTCCAGAGCTGTCACTCCGGCGGTGCGATCTCCACGGATCCCGAGAACACTGGCTGGTGTTGGCATCTTCAACACCAAGTAGCCATAATGAGCAGCAGCCACAAACTTGTACAAGGTTGGCCTGCCCAAAATGGCATTGAAGGGTAAGTTGATCTGCGCCACGTTGAAGACCAACTTCAAAGTGCAGTAACTCTCCCGGGTCCCGAAGGTCACTGGAAGAGTAATTGCACCGAGTGGGGTTATGGCCCCCGGACCTACTCTGGAGAAAGGTCAGGAGGGGCGAAGGTCCGAAGGTCAGAGCTGAAGCTTGATGAAAGCTTCGAAGCTTCTAAGGTTCAGCCCTGAACCTCCATCCACCATTACATGGTGGAGTTGAATGTTGTTGATGGTCGAAGATACCATCAATGGGAGTTGGCCAGCTCCAATCATATTCCGAGGGCAGTCTGATGCATCGAAAGTGATGGCAGTGTCCATCCACTTCCGGTGCGGCTCTGCCCTGGCGGTGGGAGCTACTGAGGCCATGTCCCGCCGCATGGTCTTGAGGACACGGTAGGAGGTGATGTCCCACGAACCACCAAAGATGGTGTTCATGGTTTTCTGACGTTCATTGTCGGAGACGTCGGAGTCATCGTCGACGGAGGTGTAAACAGCCTTCAAGACCTTTTTAGGGTCCTGAAAGCCTAACTCCTTTTCAGCCGGAGCTTCGTCGACTTTCTATTTTCCTTCCCTTTGACGGAAAGGAACTTCTTCTCGGCGCTTGTTGTAGCTCTTGGCAAGGTTCTGGACCTCCTGGCAGTCTTCCAAGTTGTGGCTGTTCGACTTGTGTATAGGACACCACATCTTGGAGCTGCCACCGTCTTCAGATGACGGCCTAGGTCGTTTCTCAGGGCGTGGCCCCCGGCCACCCGGAGCTCGGCAGCTGCAGCAGTTGGTGTGCCGGCCGACGGCTTTTTATTGCCGTTTGACTTTTTCTTGTCGACGGCCTAGGTCGTTTCTCGGAGCGTGGCCCCCGGCCACCCGGAGCTGCGGCAGCTGCAGCAGTTGTTGTGCCGGCCGACGGCTTTTTCTTGTCGTTAGACTTTTCTTCTTTTTGCCACTCCCGGAGGTAGTGGCTTCACACTTGGTGGACTTTTTGTTGTCCTCTGGAGGTGGTTGGGAGTGCATTTCACGGCCCTCCGCAGCTTTGGCGCATTTGTTTGCCAAACTGAAGTGTTCTGTGACGCTGGTGATCTCCTTGGTCGCCAGCTTCTCCAGCATCTTCTTGTCTCGTACGCCCTGTCTAAATGCCACAATAACAGAGGCGCTGGAGATAGAAGGAATAGTGTTTCGTACCTGGGAGAACCTCTGGATGAAGGATCGCAGGGACTCTCCCCCCTTCTGCTTGACAGCAAAAAGGTCCAGTTCGATGCCTGGTCGGGTGTATGAACTCCCGAAATTGGCGGTGAACTGTTGGCACAGTTCCGCCCAACTGTTGATGGAGTCGGGTGGAAGGCTCATGAACCAGGACCTGGTGGTCCCAATCAAAGCCACGGGGAAATAGTTGGCCATTACGGCCTCGTTACCTCCGGCCGCAAGGATTGCGGTGGAGTAGATTTGGAGAAACTCATTAGGATTGACAGTCCCGTCAAATTTCTCCGGCAGGTAAGGCCGGAACTTTTGTGGCCATCTGACCATGCGTAGGTGCATGGCTAGGGCAGAATATCCTCCTCCTACTCCCTCGGGAGTAGGACTGTCTCGAGGCTCTCGCATTTCGCGAGCGCGCTCGATATGGACGCGGCCATTCTGTTGACGGTAACGGCGATCAAGCTCCGCCCGGAGGTCGTGAGTTGAAAGCCTGGTTACCGTATGGGTGCGTCGCGCCCCGAAAGGCAGCGACGTCGCTTGTTGAGATGTAGCACACCTCCTATGTTGGGAAGCATGCGGACCAAGTCTGCCCGACATGGTCCGATGCTGTGATGGGGCCCGCCCCAAGGGGGGAGGACATGGGTTGCTGATGCGATCAGTTGCTGCTTCAACCAAATGTTCCACATCAGCCCTCCACTGCTCCATTGCACCCTGGGATGCACCTGGAGGTAGTGGGCGTTGGAGAAGAGCACGCGCGGCATGGAGAGCGTGTTTAGGGTTGTTGTTAGCCGATGCTGTGATTGACGTAGACGCCCCATCCCGCTATCCAGCATGATTTGCGGGTGCAGACAGTGGCGGCGATGGCATGGCTCCTGCTGGAGCCACAGCACCTGCTGGCGGCTGCATGTTTGAGGGATTGCTTCCAGCACGTTGTGCTACAGGGTTGCCATTGTACGATCCAGCAGCAGAGTTCACCATCTTTGAATCTCGGGCGCCCCTACCTGGCGCGCCAGCTATCGGAGTGTGGTTCCGACAATTCTCCCGATACTACTGTTGGTAGCCCACGGAGTTCGTAGTTCGGTATTGGGCGTGCTGAGATTCAGAACATGATGGCAAATAGACACGAAGATTTACATGGTTCGGGCCGCCTAAGCATAATACCCTACTCCACGGGGTGTGTGGTTGTTGTATTAAGCTTCTGAGCACTCATGATCGTCTGTCAGAGCTAAGTCTCAGAGTTGAGAGATCGAGAGGAGAGGAGAGAGCCCCTGTGTATCGTCGACCAGTCCTTTTATAGTACAAGGACTGGTCGTTACACCGTTAGCCTGGCCCAACATGTGGCCCTGGCGGTTACTGATGCTTAATACACAATTAATGAGGTTAATTACCCTTAATAGCGTGGTAACGGACCTTGACAGTGCCGTTACTGGTATTAAGGGCCTTCCGATCGTGCGTCATTAATATGGTATTAATGACACTTAATCGGGTCTTGAAGTTTTTGATTGCCCCTTGAAGCTCCGAGTCATTGGGGGTCCACCAGTCGGATGGTTGAGGTTGAAGGTCCGGCGGTTGGACATGTGGCAGCTTCGGAGCTTTTCATCTGGGACGGGCAGGTCCGGTGTAGATGTACACGTGTCGGTATCGGAGCTTCCCTCTGTCAGGGGTTAGGTCCGGGGGTGCCGCACAGGTGTTTAGCCTGGAGCTATCCCATGTGTGGGATGTAGGTCCAGTTGCAGTATACACGTGGCAGCACCGGGACTAACCATAGATGGGAGGCAGGTCCGGTCCCACATGACACGTGGGGCCTTCGAAGGTCTTCAACTCAGACAGGTGAAGTTTCTTTGGTCTCTTTGTAGTCCCAAGGGGTATACGGTATGCAGGGTACCAACACTAGGACTTCGAAGTTCGCTTCAAAATCTAATGAAGGGTTCTTGCTCGGTTATGATTCGAATGCCTACACCTATCATGTTTTCCACAAAGTCTCTAGCATTGTTGAAGTGGCACGTGACGTAGTGTTCGATGAGACTAATGGCTCCCAAGTGGAGCAAGTTGATTAGTGTGTGCTAGATCAAGAAGAAGCCCCATGTCAAGCATTGAGGAGGATAGCACTTGGTGATATTCGACCTCAAGAGCAATCACAAGACTCAAGTGCTCAAGATGTACCTCAATCGGAGAGCAATGATCAAGGGGGAGCTTCTGCACAAGATCAACATCAACAGAATTAAGATGATCAATATAATCATGGAAGCAATGATCTGGGGGGGGGGCATTGAAAATGAAGGTGAAGAGCAAATTACCTCACAAGTGCCTCAACCAAGAGTACATCAGAGTATACAAAGATATCATCCCGTCGATAACATCATCAAATATATTGCAAAGGGAGTAACTACAAGATCTCGTATTGCTAATTTTTGTGAACATTACTCTTTTGTCTCCTTTTTGGAACCATGCAGGGTTGATGAAGCATTAAAAGATCCATATTGGTTGACCGCCATACAATAGGAGCTGGACAACTTCAAAAGAAATGAAGTGTGGGAGCTTGTGGAAAGACCAAAAGACAACATCGTGGGCACCAAATGGGTCTTTTAGAACAAACAAGATAAACATGGAGTAGTAACAAGAAATAAAGCATGACTTGTGGTCAAAGGTTACTCACAAGTTGAATGTTTGTATTTTAATGAAACCTTTGCTCCTATAGCTAGACTTGAGTCCATTCGAATTTTATTAGCCTATGCTACTCACCATTATTTTAAGTTGTATCAAATGCGTCAAAAGTGCACTCCTCAACTGTCCTATCAAGGAAGAGGTGTATGTAGAGTAGCCACTAGGTTTTGAAGATCAAGAGTACCCCAACCATGTGTACAAACTGTGTAAGACTCTCTATGGCCTCAAACAAGCTCCCCGAGCTTGGTATGAATGCCTTAGGGATTTTCTCACTCAAAAAATAGGAAAAGCTGATTATGCATTGTTCACAGAGCATTTTGATGGTCGTGTATCTGTATGTCAGATTTATGTTGATGGCATCATTTTTGGATCTACTAATGAATATTTTTGTGAGGAATTTAGTAAAACTATGATAGACGGATTCGAGATGTCAATGATGGGCGAATTAAAGTTCTTTTTGGGATCCAAATGAAGCAACTGAAAGAAGACACTTTTATCTGCCAAACCAAGTACACACAAGATATCCTTAAAAAGTTCAATATGGACAAAGCCAAGCCCATCAAGACTCCCATGGCAACTAATGGACATCTCAATCTCAACGAAGACGATCCATATGTAGATCAAAAGGTACATCGATCTATGATAGGATCGTTGCTTTATTTATGTGCATCTAGGTCTGATATCATGCTTAGTATTTGTATGTGTGCAAGGTTTCAAGCCGCACTTAAAGAGTGTCATTTAATAGCTGTAAAAAGAATCTCAAGATACCTTGTTCACACACGCAACTTGGGCCTTTGGTATCCTAAAGGATCCAAGTTCAACCTCATAGGATATTCCGATGCCAACTATGCAGGCTGCAAAGTCGATAGAAAAAGCACCTCAGGAACCTGCAAAATTCTTGGCAGATCCTTAGTTTCATGGTCCTCTAAGAAGCAAAATTCCATTGCCCTCTCCATAGCCGAAACAGAGTATGTCGTAGCCGATAGTTGTTGCGCACAACTACTTTGGATGTGACAGACTTTAGGTGATTACAGTTACAATCTAAATCGTATTTTACTCCTATGTGATAATGAAAGTGCCATAAAAATTGCACACAATGCAGTAGAGCACTCAAGAACCAAACACATAGATATATGTCATAATTTTCTAAGAGACCATTCACTAAAAGGTAACATAGTAATTTCACATGTTAGAACTGAAAAACACTTAGCAGACGTATTCACCAAGCCACTAGATGGAAAGATATTTTGCGAGCTTAGAAATGAACTAAATATTCTTGATGCTCGAAATGTGGCATGAAACACTGCATACCTGATTGACTCTGCAAAGTTTACTTATTTTGCAAAAATTCATCCCTTATCTCAGTCTTCTCTCGAAAACTATTTTAATTATTGAATCTTGGTGAATTATGGCCATAGTATGATTACTGATTGCTTAATGGTCATATTCATCAAGATTATTTTTGAAATGATGTCCTTTAGATCACTATTAGATAATATTCTCAAAAATCACTTTATTCTAATTCTATTCTGTTTAGCTAACCCGGAATAGTCTATGGTCGGCACCAGACTAGTCCGTTGCTAGTGACTAGTCCGCCTCTGGTCTGTGTACTGGACTAGTCCGTTGCTAGTGACTAGTCTGACTCTGGTCCGGTGTACCAGACTAGTCCGGTCCATTGCGAACTAGTCTGCTACTGTCGTGCTTAACCCTAGCCAGCCACCAAGTCCTCTCTTCTTCCTCCTCACAATCGCCTTTACACTCTCTCTCCTCAAGCTCGAGCTCCCAAGGCAATACCCACTTTGAGCCACCAAAATCGAAGGTTCTTCCATAGGAATCTTCCCCCTCGGCGCGAATCATCCCTCCTCTGAACTAATCCGGAACTTGCTCTGCTCCTCCGCCCTCAAATCTTCAATTTTTGATAAAAATCAAACCCTAACCCTATTTCTCATCTTTCCTCAAGTCTTGCTTACTTTTCTTGATTCCTAGGGTATGCATTGCATTGTTGTGTGTATTCCTATCATCCTTCAGCCATTTTGTATCAATCTGAGTTAGATTTGTTGAAATAAGAAGTTTGGGTTCATACGTCCAACCAGACAAGTCCAGTACATGGTGCAGACAACTCCGTTGCTCCGGACAAGTCCGCACCCTGAAATCGGACAAGTCCGTCCCCTTGACAGTTTGAACCTATAAATTCTTATCTCCACAAAGTCTAATTATCATACTTATCACACCTTGTACTCTCTATGTTAGGCACGATGTCATCCACATTGGATGATAGCATGTTTGACTTTGAAGCCAAGCGTGATCGCGAGAGAGTGGCCAGGGAAAAAGAACTGAGAAGCAAGAAGCGCCATGGCCATGATGCAAATGATTCTCCTACTGACTCTATGCTCCCAAGAAAGAGGAAAGTGATAGTGAAGAAGCCATCAAGTAAGGATGGTGTCGATGCCAGCTCAACAGCACCAAGGAGAAGCACTAGCAAGGGCAAGGGACTTGCAAGTGGACGTATTGGTCCACTAAAGATGAAGGCACCTTTGCAGCGCAATAGGCAGCTCTCTAAAGATGATCTCTCGGGAAAAGGAAATTATTTGGCTGACAAGCTCAGGAAGGTCAAAGTCTATGAGCAGCCAAAGCAAGCAGTTGACCCAAGGTTCTGAACTCACTTTCATGCAGACTATTATGAGCATGTGTACAGGAAGATGAGAAATCCAGTGGATGTGACATATTTACAATCAAAGAATTTCCAAGTCTATCATGAAGTCTTAGAAGCTTTGGAGAGACACGGACTGAAAGATCTTCTCTCTTTCCGATACAACTAGAACAATGAGGTCATCACCCAATTCTATTCCGCTCTCTACTTCTCGGGTGATGATGAGGAAGGACTCGCTTGGATGACACATGGATCCAAGTACAGTGTCACCTATGAGGAGTATGTCAGGATACTCCATCTCGAAGACACCTTGGAAAATGAGCTTGTGATTCACAACTTGAACCCTTTGGAGAAGGATGAGCTAGCTTCCTCTATGACACAAGAATGCCATACAAGCCACCTACCACAAAATACTTGAAGCCATTCTTTGCGGTGCTTAATAGAATTTTGAGGAAAAATATTGCTCTAAAGGATGGAGTGTGGGGACCGGAATCCCGAACGCCAAGGATCTCATTGGGTGGTGTCGTGCGACGCGACACCCAACAGTATACAAGAATAGAACGAGAACAAATTTACAATACCAAGTCTTTATTGACAAGCACAGCGGAAGTTTAAAAGTACTAACGGAAGGAAAGAGAACTATACATCATAGCTACGCTCTCAGCACTAGCTATGCAAAAGCAAAGTTATCCATGCCCTGGATACTTTGCACTAGCAACACACAAATCACGGCAGCGTGCAGGGTTCCCACTCAGCTGTAAACCCTGGAAGGGGTGCAGCCTTGTCATTAAACCCGTCATCAGTCGTATAATCTGCAAAAACTCGTTAACTGCAAACGTGAGCATAAGGCTCAGCAAGACTAACCTGTCTCACTAGACATATGCAAGGATGAGTACTAAACATAGGTAAGTAAGGCATAAGGACTCGCCTACAAGTGGATCCTTATAGTCATGTTTTATTTAGCACATGACATTCCTCAGACACGGCACATCATAGACTCCACAATCAAACAAGAAACACTTTGCTGATGATATGACATGCACAAGGCACATAATGCTATTACAGGTAAAGTATGGGGAAACTGTATACTTTTAATTGTACTATCTCTAAGCCTAACAAGGTTGTTCAAGCAATTTATAAATCAATATATCATATTCTCCTGACTTCTTTAGTAATTACTACGTCACGGCACAGTGAACAAGTGGTACTCTATTACCGCGAGGGAAGGTGATTGCAATCAGGGCATGCCAGGAACAACACGACACATACGCACTTTTGGAAATGCCAGCGAGTACTTTCAGCAGTACCTACATAACAATTCAGTACCATTCGTATATGGCCACCTTTCACTAAACACTCGAATGTCGAGCCGGTCAATCCGTCACGAGCAGGAGGTCACTGCGTGGGGCATACTCTGATGTGCCCACCAGCTGATTTACACCTTGCTGCCCTCAACCCACGCCTATAAAACGGAACAGAATGCCTCGACAAATCAGTATCAAGCTATGTCAGTTTACTGGAGCCCATTCCTCCAGTATGTCGCTGGTACAATTCAAGCTTGTCCAGGAGGACCGCTCACGAAACGGTCCTCAATCGACACAAGCAGGGATACACACGTGAGACCACGTCTCACTGCATCCTATCCACTGCTCGGTCTCAATTTCATATTCATAAACCATTTTCTTATTCTAGAATCTCCCGTGTGATAAATTTCCTATCTCGCGAGTAGATTCCGACTACTCGACTTCTACCGAAGTCCTATGAGCATAAGCATAGCAGTGTCTACTCAACTGGCCGTAGACCTACCCAAGACTCCATAGGATTTGTGGGTCATGCAAGTGGATGTCCAGCACCTTAAATGTAATGCACAATCATCTGAAGACATAAGGTGAAATAAAACTGAAAAACACTCTCAGGAACTTAAATGCAAACCGGGGATTGCCTGAATGCGAGTTCGAGTCTATGTTAGTTTCTGGCAGCTGGACCTCCAAGGCTTCCGGCTGCTCCTCGACTTCAGCTACTACACAATATGCATATACTAGGTATAAATGATTTTGTGAATAATTAATATGCTTAAGGTGGGGTGTGTATATTAAGATAAAATAAGACAATTATCTTAATTGACTTTGGGATTTTTATGGTGGATACTAGAGATTATGGAGAAGACTCTTGCAAAGAACAGGAGATGATAAATGATGTTTGTTATTCTTAACAATTATTGTAAGCAATAAGCTTCTCTAAATTTTTGTTGACATTTATGTCTTATGGCTACCAAGGGTTGTATCATGTAGAGGGGGTCTCACTGGTTTTAAGAAAATTTGTTGCACAATTTTCTGAGCTTCCTACAGGAAGAAACTGATTTCCAAAGTTTGGGTAAATTTCTGGAAATTGATTTTCCATTTTTCTCAATTTATAGCTACATAGAGATTTCGAACATAGATCAACCCAGTATTATAAGTCCAATGAACTTGAATTTTTTACTGGAGATCAAATGTATTAACTAAAGGTTTCTAACCAAAATTGGGAATTTTCAAATTAACAGAACTGTAGAAATGAATTCTTTAAGAATTTTGATTATCTGAATTATGGAGAAATTTCTATGACTTTTCATACCAATCCAAGTGCATCACTGGACAGTATTCCTCATGCTGGTTCTAACAAAATTTATTTGGAAATTTTTGGATAATTCTACTGGAAGTTATGGATTTTCTAAGTTGGGATTGAATCTGGATTTATTTTCCTATTGGAAATTTCAAATAAAAGGGGTTGGCCCCACTTCATTTGAATTCGACCAATCGGAATGGATCCACACTGGGAGCCATGGGGTTAACCCACGCAGCCACACCGGATCCTTATCCGCAACTGATGCCACACGAGAGGGGTGTCGCTGACCAGTGGGACCCGCATCTTCGTCTACCTCTCGACGCGGCGGCGCTCCTTGCCGGAACTGCGGTAGTGCCTCGCCGGACATAGGTGCGTCGACCTCCTCTCGGCCTCTCCGTGACCGCTCCACCCTAAAATCGACTGCGCAAGCCGATGGTGGGGTCCAATCCTGTCGGCGATGACCGGATACGGCGGCGCGACGGCGACGGCGGAGCTAGGGTTTTGGCCTTCGTCGGAAATGCTCGGGAATGGCTCAATAGACTCGAGAAAAGCTTGGGAAGGTTCCTGGGAGCACCAGGAGTATGACTTGGGGGTCAGATTGGGGAGACATCACCGGCAAAGTTGAACTCGACGGCGAGGTACGGGTTTTCAACCGGCGGCCATGAAAACTCAAAATCCGACCTCGTCTCTCGATGTCTTTCTCTCAATTTTTGTGAGGTGGTGCGCCTGGAGATATAGGATATAATACCTTACTGGATTGAAAATTAATCGTACGTAGAAACGGAATTTAACCCGTAATCTATTGATATCGGTATGAACTGTTTTGGGGAAAACTGGAGATAAAGGAGCTAGGAAGCATGACAATGTCTGAAACTTCACAAGAAGCATCTAGGTACCTTTGCGAACCTTATTGCTTCAAAGAGGAAGATGGAATCGTGCTCGAAGTGGCCTGTCCTCGTGGAACAGAAAGCTTCCCTTAGCGACTTCACCCGTGAGCGTCGAGGAAACTTCGAAATACCACACATATAAGCAGAGAATCAAACAAAGGATTGGACAGGAAGGAAGAGCAACTAGTTAAGCCACCTTTTGCTGTTGGAAGCACTGCGATTCCTTGTGTCGTTTGGCCAGCGCATCGAGAATGGCGGCGGCGGTGCGGTGCACTGGCGAAAGAACGAAAACAAAGGAGTGCTCGGGGTGGTGTTCACTTCGACCGGGGGAGGGTATTTATAGGCCAGGGAGGAGTAGGAGGCACGCCATGAAGTAGGTAGGCGAGCAGCTCCGTGGTGCCTTGCATGCGGCGCGGTGTCGAGCGGAGGAACGCCAGAAAAACGGCGTGTAGAGCAGCTTCGAGTGTGTCCCACTGACTGGTGGGTCCCATGACCCTTATCCCTGCCCCTTCTCTGCAGACTTTGATTCCCTTACCCAATTTTGTCCAAAAATTATAGATTTTTGTGGGGAGGCTCAAATAAATATATAGAATTTAATTCTGCAATTGGATTTTGAATTGGAGCAAGTTTCAATTGGATTTCAAATTCAAATTTGAATTTGGGTGGAATTCAATGGTGCCACTGATTTAAATAGCAATTGAGTTCCAAAAATTGTGAAACTATGGGGATAAGTCAAGCAACTTATGCTGATCATGAGTGTATGTTAATCTTGATGTTCAATCTAGTTGAACATAATTCCTAATTTGAATTCAAAACATGGTTTGAATTTTCTAAGCGTCTCAAATAAAATAGCAAATGGAGTTCAAAATTTATGAAACTTTGCAGGAAGTCTATTTGGAATATTAGAAAACCATAGAAAAATTTATGGCGTATGAATTGAATAATTTTGACAGGGCCAAATATATAGTAGTATATATTCAATTTATATTAATTTGAATATCTATTTGGTACTGCATATTAAATTGGCCTAGAAATCTTTCGTCAAATAATTCCCAACTTTGAAGAGAGGTCAAAAGAATTAATCTAAGTTTATTGGTGAAGTTCATTCCTCATGTTAATAAATTTAAACATGAGTAGAAGAAAAGATCTGATGAGATCAAGTTTATAAGCATGGCTATAATTGGTCTCCATTAGGGTTAACAACCAATTAACAACTGAACCTCATATGAAGGAAAATGTGGGATTTTACATTCCTCCCCCCTTAAAAGAATCTCGTCCTGAGATTACAAAAGGAAGGATAAAAAGAAAAGACCTAATGAACATATGATGTTAACAAGTCCGGTTAATTGGTTTTAAGATATTCTTCACTTTCCCACGTTGCTTCATCAGCGGTGTGGTTTCCCCACAAGACCTTGTAGAAACGCAAGGTGTGGTTTCTTGTGGTACGAGTCTTCTCATCAATTATCTGGGTTGGATGTTCGGAGTAAGTAAGATCTGGTTGGAGGGCTTCCAAATCCTCCATACGGACTTCCGTTGGGGCCTTGAGACATTTTCTCAATTGTTAAATGTGGAACACATTGTGGACCACTGAAAGCGATGCTGGCAGCTCTAACCGGTAGGCTATAGGTCCGCATGGCTCACTTATTGCGAATGGTCCGATGAAACGCGGAGCTAGCTTCCCTTTTACTCCGAAATGATGAATCCCTTTCATTGGAGATATACGAAGATAAACGTGATTCCCGATACCAAAATGAAGCGGTCGATGTCGTTTGTCCGCATAGCTTTTTTGGCGAGACTGAGCAGCCTTAAGGTTGGCTTGAATAACTCGTACTCGATCTTCGGCTTCCTTTACCAAGGCTATACCATATGTTACTCGTTCACCAGATTCACACCAGTTCAACGGTGTGCGGCATTTCCGACCATAAAGAGCTTCATATCGTGCCATTTGAATGCTAGTTTGATAACCATTGTTGTATGAAAACTCCGCCAATGGTAGATGATCATCCCAATTCTTACCATGGTGAATGGCACATGCGTGGAGCATATCCTCTAGTACTTGGTTTACTCGTTCCGTTTGACCATCAGTCTGTGGATGGTAAGCTGAGCTTCAAATCAATTTGGTACCCAGAGATGCGTGGAGCTGCTCCCAAAATCGAGCAACAAACAAGGTTCCACGATCTGATATGATAGTGCGGGGTACTCCTTGTAAGCATAAGATCCTGGCAATATACAGCTCTGTGTATTGCCGTGCCACATACTTGACATTGACTGGAATAAAGTGAGCCGACTTAGTGAGTCGATCGACTATCACCTAAATTGAGTCATGTTTGCGAAAAGTGAGAGGTAATACAACAATGAAATCCATGTTGATGTCCTCCCATTTCACTGCAGGTATGCTTAACGGTTGTAATTGTTCGGCTGCTTTCAGATGGTCGGCTTTCACTCGTCGACATGTATCACATTCGGATACATACTCTATTACCGCGAGGGGCGGTGATTGCAATCAGGACATACCCGGAACAACACGACACATACACACTTTCGGAAATGCCAGCGAGTACTTTCAGCAGCACCTACATAACAATTCAGTACTAGTTGTATATGGCCACCTTTCACTAAACACTCGAATGTCGAGTTGGTCGATCCGTCACGAGCAGGAGGTCACTGCGTGGGGCGTACTCTGACGTGCCCACCAGCTGATTTACACCTTGCTGCCCTCAACCCACGCCTATAAAACAGAACGGAATGTCTCGACAAACCAGTATCAAGCTACGTCAGTTTACTGGAGCCCATTCCTCCAGTATGTCGCCGGTACAATTCAAGCTTGTCCAGCAGGACCGCACACGAAACGGTCCTCAATCGACACAAGCAGGGCTACGCACGTGAGACCACGTCTCACTGCATCCTATCCACTGCTCGGATTAAATTTCATATTCATAAAACATTTTCTTATTCTAGAATCTCCCGTGTGATAAATTTCCTATCTCGCGAGTAGATTCTGACTACTCGATTTCTACCGAATTCCTATGAGCATAAGCATAGCAGTGTCTACTCAACGGGCCATAGACCTACCTGTCAATACCCTGCGTACCGGATACCCCTTGGGATTGTAAATATCACAAGGAAACTCCATCTACCAGATCTGAAGACCTCCGAAGGCCCCACATGTCAGGCGTAACCAGACCTGCTTCCCTGACATGGTTACTCCCAGGGCCGCCACGTGTATCATAAGACCGGAGCTATCACCCACACATGGGAAAGCTCCGGACGGAATACCAGTATGGCACCCCCGTACCTAACCCCAGACAGAGGGAAGCTCCAGTACTGACACGTGTCCAAAAGCACCGGACCTACCCGTCCACGACGGTAAGCTCCGGAGCTGCCACGTGGCTGAATCGCCAGACCTTCAACTTCAACAATATGCTGGTGGACCCCCCAACGACTCCGGACCTTCAAGGAGCAATCAAAGACTTCAAGACCCGATTAAGTGTCATTAATGCCATATTAATGACACACGATCGGATGGCCCTTAATAGTAGTAACGGCATTGTTAAGGCCCGTTACCAAGCTATTAAGGGTAATTAACCGCATTAATTGTATATCAAGCATGTGTAACCGTCGGGGCCACATGTCGGGCCAGGCTAATGGTGTAACGACCAGTCCTTGTACTATAAAAGGAATGGTCGATGATACATAAGGGACGGTTCCAGACCACTACTGAACTCCCTGAGCTAGACGAGCTTCTTCTTCTGGAGCTTCTTCTAGACTCACACGCTCAATACAACACCAACACACCCTGTGGAGTAGGGTATTACGCTCAGGCGGACCGAACCACATAAAACTCCGTGTCCATTTGTCTTTTCACCTTCTTGAATCTCTGCGCGCCCATTACTGAACTACAACTCCTCGATCTACCAAAGGTAGTGTTGGGAGATCTGTCGGATCCAAACACCGACAATTGGCGCGCCAGGTAGGGGCGCCCAAGATTTCAAGTATGGTGAACTCAGCTGCTGGATCATCCAACGGCAATCCTGATGTTCAACCCGCTGGGGGCAATCCCTCCAACATGCAGCAACCAGCAGGTGCCACAGCTCCAGCAGGAGTCGTGCCTCCACCGCCACCACCTGCACCAGCACGTCAAGATAGGCAGTGTGATGGTGCATCGGCGTCGGTCACCGCATCGGCGAATAACAACAACCCTGAACACGCGCTTCATGCATCGCGTGCTCTCCTCCAACGTCCACCACCTCCAGGTGCATCCTAGGATGCAATGGAGCAGTGGAGGGCTGACGTGGAACATCTGGTTGCAGCAGCAGCCGACCGCATCAGTAACCAATGTCTTCCCCCTTCGAGGCGGGCCCCATTGCAGCGCTGGACTGTGTCTGGCAGACTTGGTCTGCATGCTTCCCAAAACAGGAGGCGTGCTGCATCACAACAAGTTATGTTGCTACCTTCCGGGGCGCGACGCACTCATACGGTAACCAGGCTTTCAACTCATGACCTCCAGGCGGAGCTTGATCGCCATTACCGTCAACAGGACGGTCGTGTCCATATTGAGCATGCTCGCGAAAGGCAAGAGGCTCGAGACAGTCCTGCTCTCGAGTGAGTAGGAGGAGGCTGTTCTGCACTGGCCATGCACCTACGCATGGTCAGATGGCCACAAAAGTTCCAGCCTCACCTGTCGTAGAAATATGACAGGACTGTTAATCCCTCTGAGTTTCTCCAAATTTACACCACAGCAATCCTTGCGGCCGGAGGTAACGAGGCTGTAATGGCCAACTACTTCCCAGTGGCCTTGACTGGGACCGCCAGGTCCTGGTTCATGAGCCTTCCTCACAACTCCATTAATAGTTGGGAGGAATTGTGCCAACAGTTCACAGCCAATTTCGGGAGTTCATACACCTGACCAGGCACCGAACTGGACCTTTTTGCAGTCGTGCAGAAAGGGGGAGAATCCCTGCGCTCACTCATCCAGAGATTCTCCCAGGTACGAAATACTATTCCTTTTATCTCCAGCGCCTCTGTTATCGTGGCATTTAGATAGGGCATACGAGATAAGAAGATGCTGGAGAAGCTGGCGATCAAGGACATCACCAGCGTCACGGAGCTCTTCAACTTGGTAGACAAGTGTGCTAAAGATGCGGAGGGCCGTGAAATGCACTCCAAACCACCTCTGGAGGATGGTAAAAATCCTCCAAAGGCAAAGCCACTACCTCCGGGAGTGGCAAAAAGAAGAAAAAGTCCAACAGCAAGAAGAATCTGTCGGTCGGCACATCTACTGTTGCAGTTGCTGCAGCTCCGGGTGGCCGGGGGCCACGCCCCGAGAAACGACCTCGGCCGTCCTCTGAAGACGGTGGCAACTCCAAAGTGTGGTGTCCTATCCACAAGTCGAACAGCCACAACTTGGAGGACTGTCGGGAGGTCCAAAACCTTGTCGAGCGCTACAACAAGCGTCGGGAAGAAGTTCCTTTCCGTCAAAGAGAAGGAAAACAGAAGTCCGATCAAGCTCCGGCTGAAGAGGAGTTAGGCTTCCAGGACCGTAAATAGGTCCTGAAAGTTTTTTACACCTCCGTCGACGACGACTCCGACGTCTCCGATAATGAGCATCGGAAGACCATGAACACCATCTTTGGTGGTTCATGGGACATCACCTCCCGTCGTGTCCACAAGACAATGCGGCGGGACATGGCCTCAGTAGCGCCTACAGCCAGGGTGGAGTCCCATCGAAAGTGGATGGACACTACCATCACTTTTGATGCTTTGGACTGCCCTCGGAACATGATCGGAGCTGGTCAATTACCTTTGATGGTATCTCCGACCATCGATAACATTCAACTCCACCATGTAATGGTGGACGGAGGTTCGGGGCTGAACCTCATAAGATTTGAAGCTTTTGTCAAGCTTCAGCTCCGACCTTCGGACCTTCGCCCCTCCTGACCTTTCTCCGGAGTAGGTCCGGGGGCCATAACCCCGCTAGGTGTCATTACTCTCCCCGTGACCTTGGGGACTTGGGAGAATTATCACACTGAGAAGTTGATCTTTGACATCGCTCAGATCAACTTACCTTTCAACGCCATTCTGGGTAGGCCCGCCTTGTACAAGTTCATGGCCGCTGCTTATTATGGCTACCTGGTGTTGAAGATGCCAACAACAGCTGGTGTTCTCCGGATCCGCGGAGACTGCACTGCCGGAGTGACTGCTCTGGAAGAACTTCATGCACTTGCTATAGCACAGGAGGAAGAATCCAGGCAGGAACAAGCTCCGAAAACCACGAGCATTCGTCAACGAGGCTCAACCTCCGCACCTCACGTGCAACAGAGCGGCGACACCGACATCCCCGTCAAAGTCGTCCAAATCGGTTCCGATGCCGCTCAGACCACCCGTATATCGGGAGGTCTGAATGACAAAATTGAACTCGCGCTCATCACTTTCCTTCGGGCTAATGTCGACGTGTTTGCCTGGCAACCGTCAAAAATGCTTGGGATCGCTAGGGAAGTGATCGAGCATAATCTGAAGATATATCATGACGCTCAGCCTGTACACCAGAAGCCTCGGAAGCAATCAATAGAGCGACAGAACTTCATACGACAAGAAGTGAAGAAGTTGCTCGAAGCTGGGTTCATCCGAGAAGTCTTCCACCCGAAATGACTGGCAAACCCAATCGTTGTACCCAAGGCCGGCGGGAAGCTTCGGATGTGTATCGACTACACAACACTAAATAAGGCATGCCCGAAAGATCCATTTCCACTACCTAGAATAGATCAGATAGTGGATTCCACCTCCGGGTGTGAATTACTGTGCTTCCTAGACGCATATTTTGGGTACCATCAAATCAGGATGTCTAGGGAAGATGAAGAACATACTTCTTTTATCATAGTAGATGGATTGTACTGCTATACTGCCATGCCATTTGGTCTCAAGAATGCAGCTTCAACTTTTGTACGAGCTATGTACAAAACCTTTGGAGAGCTCATCAGAGACGTAGTGGAAGTGTATGTTGATGACATCGTCGTCAAGATCAAGGACAAGGAGTCACTCCTTGACACCTTGCAAGCTGTCTTCGACAAGCTGCGGGTCACCCGCACGAAGCTGAACCCAGACAAGTGCGTCTTTGGGGTTAGCTTCGAAAAGCTTCTTGGTTTCCTGGTAAACCACCGGGGCATAGAGGCAAATCTGGCGAAGATTAAAGCCATTGAGGATATGCAGCCACCAGCCCGCATCAAGGACGTCCAGAAACTGACTGGATGTCTAGCCGCCCTCAGCTGGTTCATCTCAAGACTGGCGGAACGGGCGCTACCGTTCTTCAAGCTATTGAGGAAGTCCGGACCATTCTAATGGTCTGAAGAAGCAGAAAAGGCATTCCAGGAGCTAAAGCAGCTCCTCACCACTCTACCAACCTTGGTAGCTCTGAACCCTGGTGAGCCCTTACTCCTTTACATTTCAGCAACTGACGAGGTTGTCAGCATGGTCTTGGTTGCGGAGAGACCAGAACCATCCCAAGATCAGGAATCCAGACCCCTCCGGGAGGGTCCGGAGGTTCCTGAAGGTGAGTCTGGGTCCCAGCCCCCAGACTTGGATCTACAGGGAGTTATTCCAAAAGATCTGGACCCCTCTGGGAGGGTCCGAGTCACTCCAGTAGAAGCTCCGGGTTCCTCCAGCAAGGACCTAGAGGTCCTTGAAGCAGGTTCGGACCCCTCCAGGAGGGTTCGGGTCGATGTGGAGGAAGCTCTGGGCCCCTTCGGGAGGGTCCGGACAGTCCAGCACCCAGTGTACTTCATCAGCGAATTACTACATGATGCCAAGACTCGATACCTAGAGGTACACAGGCTGCTCTACGCAATTCTCATCACCTTCAGGAAGCTTCGCCATTACTTCCAAGCTCACAAGATCTCAGTGGTGACCTCTTATCCACTACGTGCGATATTTCTTAATCCCAACTCTATTGGGAACATTGCAAAGTGGGCAGTGGAATTGGCCGAATTCGATCTTGAATTCATCCCAAGACAAGTGATCAAGAGTCAAGCGTTGGCAGACTTCATGGCGGAATGGACCCCCTCTCCATCAAACCCTGGGGGCCCTAGTGAGCAGAAGCCGGAACTCAAGGCTCCGGTCTTCACCGAGCCTCACTGGACCCTCTACTTCGACGGCTCCATGCAAAAACAGGGGGCCGGAGCTGGAGTCCTTCTCCTCGCTCCAACCGGGTAGAAGGTAAAATACATGGTCCACCTTGACTTCAAGGCGACCAACAACATGGTGGAGTATGAATCACTCATTTATGGACTAAAGGTGTCACTATCATATGGTGTCAAGCAGCTGTTGGTCAAGGGAGATTCGCAGCTCATCATTAAACAGGTGAAGGGTGAATTCTACTGTAACAATCCTCAACTAGCTGCTTATCTCCTTGAAGTCCAGAGGCTTCAGAAGGACTTCAAAGTCCTGGATCTCCACTATGTCCAGCGTGTACATAATGCTGAAGCTGACGAACTCTCGACGAAAGCGTCAACTGGAGCTCTGGCTCCTGACAGAACCTTCGTCCGCAGGTTGTCAAAACCCACAGCTCAGCCTGCCGAACTGAGCGAAGGGGGCGAGACCAGCATCCCGAAGCTGGCGGTCCTGATGGCCCTGTTACCATGGCAGCCATCAAGGGTCATAGGTGCTGCCGGAAGCTCCGAGCAACCTAGCACGCAAAACTCAAATGCTCAAGCAAGCTCCGATGCATGGATCTCGGAGATCCGAAGCTACTTGAAAGACAATATCCTTCCTGACGATGATGTATCCGCTGACCGGATAGTCAGATTGGCTAAAAGATACACGTTGGTAGAAGGGGATCTCTACCGGCGCAGTGCCAACGACGTCCTAATGCAGTGCATCACAAGGGAAGAAGGCTGCGAGCTCCTCGCAGAAATCCATGGAGGCGAGTGTGGGAACCACGCGTCTTCCCGCACGCTGGTCGGTAAAGCCTTCCAGCACGGCTTCTACTGGCCTACAGCACTCCAGGATGCAACTGAGCTGGTGAAGAAATGCGAAGCATGCCAGTTCCATGCAAAGCAAATTGACACACTGGCTCAGCCTCTACAAATGATACCTCCTACATGGCCTTTCGCTGTGTGGGGGATGGACATCTTGGGACCTTTCCCAAGAGCCGTCGGAGGTTACAAGTTCCTGTATGTTGCCATTGACAAGTTCACCAAATGGTCGGAAGCAACTCCAGTTGTGACAATAAACAAGCAATCAGCTATCAACTTCTTGCAGTCCATCGTATGAAGATTTGGAGTCCCAAACAAAATCATAACAGATAATGGGACCCAATTCACAAGCTCTGCTTTCCAAGGATACTGCAAAGACGTCGGCACCCAAGTCAGCTATGCCTCTGTAGCCCACCCGTCAAGCAATGGCCAAGCCGAGAGAGCAAATGCAGAAATCCTGAAAGTACTCTATACGTGCACATATGAGCGCCTGAAAAAACATGGAGCCAACTGGATCGAAGAGCTTCCGCCCACTCTATGGGCCAACAGGACAACTCCAAACCGGTCAACTGGAGAGACACCCTTCTTCCTGGTGTACGGAGCTGAAGCAATCCTTCCTTCGGAAATCACCTTGGGGTCGCTCCGGGTCCGGACCTTCGACGAAGCCACGTAGGACCAGCTCCAGCGTGAAGACCTTGACCTCCTTGAAGAGGGAAGGCGCCGAGCAGCTGTTCGGAATGCCTGATACCGCTAAGCTCTTCGGCGCTATCACCAAAGGCATGTTCACAGCCGACAGCTCGAGGAAGGCGATCTGGTGCTACGGAGAATACAATCCAGAGAAGGGTTAAACAAACTCTCCCCCAGCTGGGAGGGACCCTTCTGAGTGATCAAAGTATCCTGTCCGAGATGCGTTCGCTTGGCAACCGAGGACGGGACACCTCTCCCAAATCCTTGGAACATTGAGCACCTCCGTAAGTTCTACGCTTAATATCACGGAGGTGAGTCTGTAATTACATGTGATGTATGTTATAGAGTCGTTGTACGGAGTCGGGTAGCTCCTCCCGGAGGGCAGCCGGACCTATCTCATTAGGTCCGCAACGTCCATGCAACACTTGTCACAGTATCAGAACTAAAAGTGTAGCTAGCTACCTTGGGTCAAACGAGAAACGAAACACACTTAGCCTGGTTTTGTACCCTAAGAGTGTACTTGTTTCCCCTGTACCCCGGACCTATAATGAAAGACATCATTGTGTGAAAACAGACTCCACGTGCATTTACTTTGTACAGGCTCAACATTTTTTATTTTTCTCTTTCTTGTCTATAACAAAGTTGTGCAGTTCTTAAGAAATTTTAGCTCGGCCAATTTATGTACAATTTGAGTTGCATTTTCTGTTCTTACGGGTCCAAATATCGTGGATGGTCAACTCGTCTGAATGCCGCCAAGCCAATCTAGGGCCAGATTGTGCTATCGACTTAGCCTGGTCATGCACCCTAAGTACGCCACTCTACCTACACCCCGGCAGGCCGAAGTAAGGCGTGTCCAGAAACGATCGAACCTGAAGGAAACAAGACGGCACTCTTGATTGTATTTAGAATTGTGTTCGACCTAAAACTTTCTTGGGAATAGTAAGCCGCAATGAAGTTATAGATAGGAAACAGATTTTACTGTTTTTCTTGACTTCAGTGTGCAGGAAAAATAAATATTTCATGATGATGGTGAATGAAGCCGGAGCTACCAAAGCTCGGACATCCTCTAGGCGGCTTGTGGTCAATGTTCAAACATTGACATCGAGCATCCCTGGAGCTACTCAGCTCCGGTAAAGCTAGGGGACATGCCATCAATGTGAAGATGGTGGAAAGACTCTAAAGAGGAGTCTACCGTTGACACACCATGTGTTGACAGGGGTCACTACCGGAGCTATCAACCTCCGACACCCCAGAGGGCTAATCGTCGATGCTTTACGCATTGATGGAGACTACTTCCGGAGCTACTAAGCTCCGACGATGGTCAATGCCGGAGAAACTAAGCTCCGACAACCTTTGGGGGCCTACACTATCGAAGACTTCGGACCTACATTCTACAAGTTTGAAGCATGCAAGTCTTCAACAACTGTTACATCCTCTTGGTACATGTTCACAATAAAATTGTGTACATCTACCAGGGGGCCAAGTGAGACAAAGGTGTTGAAGACAAAAAATGAAATTCATAAAAAAGTTTGGATTTCATTCATCTGGAGACAAGAGATTACAAAATTGGAGAAGAATAAGAGAGAATACAAGCGGGAGCTACAGAGAGATGGTCCTAAATCCTATGGAAGAACTGGGCAAACTTCTGGGCCACCTCCGACATGTTGGCTTAGGCGGCTTCACCCTCTTCTTTGATGGGGCCTTCAAGCACTGGGTCCAGAGGGAATTGAGGGTCCCAGTTGGTGTAGCACGTCAGCACAAACTCTGCGACGTTCTTCGCTAGGGACTGACCCTATGTTTCCAGCTGGTCCGCGATGACGTCGCCCATCTTGGTGAGCTTGTTGCCTGGTGAACTCAACGCCTCCAACGCCTGGTCCAGCTCCGGATCCAGATCATTCGGACGCACGGGACTGAAGCCCATTGGCGTCAGTGCGTCGTTGGCCTTGACCAGGAAGTCCCAAACTTGTTGAAACTCCGCAACCCTTGCGCCACGCATCTCCGCCAAGGATCTTTTGGCCGCCGCAAGCTCCAAGCTCTCCTGAGCAAGACGCTCCACCTCTTTGGCATTCTACTGAATCTTTTCAGCAACCTGCCTTTCAAGTTTGCTGAGCTCTTCCTCCCGGAGGTGGATCTCATTCCGGCGGTTGACCAGATCTTTCTCTCGGCCCCGCAATTTCTTCTCCCTGGCGGCAATGGCATTCTCCTGCTTGTAGAGATCTTGCCCTCGCTCCCAGGCCTTCCTCTGCTCCTCCTCGCAACGCTCCTCCAATTTCTTGGTGCGTTCTTCGAGGCTCTTGTCAGCCAGAGCTATCTTTTGGACAAGCTCTTCCTCCCTCTTGACGAGGTTGTCCCACAGCTCCAGGAATTTTTGCTCTTCATCTTCGAGCCTTCTCTCCTGAGCTTCAAGAGCCTCCCGGCGCTTGACGAGACTATCGTGGATGGCGGCAAGCCTCTCCTGGCGGTCATCTGCTGCGCTATTAGCAGCTTTGGCCTGCTCATAGATGGCCCGGGACTGGTTGTCAAGGGATCGTGTCATGCTTTCTCTCTCATCCAACAGCTTACCCCAGTACTCCAAGCGGACCTTCTCCCTTTGCACCCACTCCTTGTTGTCAGCCAGCCTCGACTGCGCCAGCTTGGTCTCGAAATGGTGTCGGTTGAGCCACCTCCTAAGGGTTTGGCGCTCCTCCTCGAGGGCCTTGCTGTCGTGGTAGAAAGCCAGCTGGACCTGGCGAAGACTGGAGCAAGCATTGTCAATAGACAACAATAGGGGGATCCGGTCCGGACCTACTGGGGTCTTCTCCGCTAGCTCCAGCGGATCTTCAGTGACAAAAATTGGGTCCCACATTACAAGAGCGGTCCCCTGATCTTCCACGGCACTAGGGCCGTCCTCCAGGATAGCCTCGGCTGCCGCCGAGGAAGTACTTGCAGCAAAAGTTCCAACCTCCAGAATTGACTCTGAAGGCCTAGCCGACAGGTCATCAACAACTGGCCCCTCAGGCGGGGGGCCACCAGCTTCATCTTGGCACCCTGGCTCAGCAGCGGGCACCTCCGGGATCACCGCTTCCGTAGCGGGTGTTGAAGGTTCGGTCGGAGCAGAAGCTACTTCTGGCTCCGACGCAGGCGCCTCCTCCGCTGCTGGCTCAGGTGCTGGCGCTTCGACCATCAAGGGCTCGGGCGCTGGAGCTTCGACCACCATAGGCTCAGGCGCTGACACCTCCGCAGCAACTGGCTCGGATGCCAGAACCTCTTCAATGATCGACTCCACAGCCAGAACTTCTGCAGCAACCGGCTCTACCGCCAGAGCTTCCTCGACAACCGGCTCAAGTGTCGGAGCTTCATCAACACCCTGCTCCACCGTTGGGACCTCATCAACCACTGGCTCGACTGCCAAGGCTTCAACAACATCCGTCTCTAGGGCTGGAATCGCAGCTACCTCCGGCTCTGTGGCCGGAGCGTCCAACATCTCACCATCCAAGCCCGGAGCTTCAACCTCCTGGGCTGGTGCCGCTGGTACATCTTCATTACCGTGGTCTGTCACTACCACGGGAGCTTCTGGAGATGAGTCAAGGTCCAAGACCACGACAGCCAGCGCCGGGGCTGCCGCAGCCTCAGCCACCTCTTGGGGCGGCGCTGGAATCAGAGCCGGAGCTTCAGCCTGCACAGCCTCAACTGCTGCTGCAGAGACCGAAGCTTCAGCCCTTTTCTTAGGCACGCTGTGGATGAAGGATGAAGAAACTCAAAATGCAGTTAACAATAAAACAACTGACTGAGGTAAAAATCAAAAATTACCTCAGAAGGTTTCTGCACCAGTTAGCACGGAACCTCTTCTCCGGACGCTCCGGACTGGCCCCAGCCACCACTGGCGTGGTAGTCCCGGAGGGTCCCCTGGAGCTTGCTGCTGCTATTGGTGTTGCCCTAGTCGAGGCCCCCCTCAACCATGAAGGACCTACGGACCCAGAGCCCTCAGTTGGCCCTCAACATGGCCGGAGCTAGCACCTCGGGAAGATACCGCTGCTGGAGTAGATGCCGCCATTGTAGACCTCCCCCTCCAGGGAGAAGGAGCCGCCACGGAAGAAGCAGGCCTGACGGACCTCCTGTCATCATGCTTCCACTTACGGCTCGAGGGCTCGGCCAACTCCTTGCCCTTGCCTACGACTTCAATTCTTGGCTTAGGGGCGGGAACGGAGCCTCCTTCAGGAGCTTCGGAGATCGCCAACCCGGTGGTCGAACGCCTCTCAACGACACCAAGGTCGTCAAGCACCGGCATCGTCTACCGGAGCTCCCTGCTGAACTCTGCCTCCATGTTCAGAGGGAGGAAAGCTGCTGGTGGAGCCAAGTCATCACCCTCGACGTTGATGTCGTGCTGGAAATTCTTGAGGTGGAACTCCAAAGTTGCACCCTCCATGTTGGACTTCAAACCGGTCACGATCCGGTCGTCGTCCAGCATACTATTGAGGGCCCAAGCAAGCTTCTTCCTCCTCTTCAGCGGAGCCCACCTGTTGGTCAGGAAGTTGCAAAATACCGCCTGAGGAGTCACCCCTCCTTCCACACACAAGCAGGTCCTGGTCAGAGCAGGGTTGAAGGCGTCCGACAATACCGAAGCTTCACTCCAAACTGCAGTGTCGATGTTGGGGAGGCCTTCTGGCAGCTCCAGCTTCTCGTGCTCCTCCACCCTGATGACAATCCAATCCTTCTTCCAGTCATCCCACTTCCCAGAAGGGAACGATCGCAAGTACTTGTACGGGCACTTCTTGCGCTTCACAAAATAATAGAAGCCAAGGTACTCGTCACTCCTGCCCATAGTTTGGACAGTGAAGAAGGTGCAGAAGAGCTCGATTCATGGGAGAATTCCCACCCACATATCACATAAGTGGACAAAGATTGACACCAAAAGAATGGAGTGGGGGCCAAGGTGGTACAGCTGCAGACAATAGAAGTCTAGCAGCATCAAGAAGAAAGAGGAGAAAGGTGGGATCAGCCCCACCATGGCGTACGCGGAGAAGTACACCATGTCACCGGCGTTTTCCTTCTGGAATGGAAGCTTGCCGGCGCGGACCAAGTGGTTGAAGAAGTCTGGGGACCATCCCATGAGGGTCTGGGCCTTCTTCAAATCATCATCAGTCTTCAGTCGGCTCTAGCAGAGACCCAACTCCATCGCGGCACAGCGAAGCAAGAGAGGAAAAGAATGCGAAAGTTTGGAAGGTTTGAGTGCAAGTTCGAATGAAAGTCATAAAGAACCCCAAATGGTGCGTGCTTTCCTTCTTAAGTAAGCCCCCGCAACGCTTGGATGGAAACCGCAGAGGAGCCGACAATACAAGTCAAAAACTTCACCCTGCCAATGACAAGGGGGCCTGGGGCCACACCGACGTTCAAGTCGAGGTTCTTACCCCAGGCGAACAGTTGTCATCATGAAAGGCGGGAAACCCGAAGACGGCAGCCTGACAGGGCGCGCGGAAACGATACGATTTTCGTATCGGGAACCGGCGACCTTCAATTGCGTGAGATTCGCACGCTGAGATCTCACCTGCTACCTCCAAGATATGCCACGCGGCGGAGGTTTAACTGCGATCTATCGCCAACGGCACGTCCGAAGACCCTTGAAGACACGGCTCAAAAACCGAAGAATGGACCCACCTCCGACAGAATGACTTCATCCAAAAGGTCTCTCCCGGAGGTGGGCCCAGGGGGCCACTGTCGGTACCCTGCATACTGGATACCCCTTGGGATTGCAAAGATCACAAGGAAACTCCATCTACCAGATCTGAAGACCTCCGAAGGCCCCACATGTCAGGCGTAACCGGACCTGCTTCCACGACATGGTTAGTCCCAGGGCCGCCACGTGTATCATAAGACCGGAGCTATCACCCACACATGGGAAAGCTCCGGACGGAATACCAGTATGGCACCCCCGGACCTAACCCTAGACAGAGGGAAGCTCCAGTACTGACACGTGTCCAACAGCACCGGACCTACCCGTCCACGACGGTAAGCTCTGGAGCTGCCACGTGGCTGAACCGCCGGACCTTCAACTTCAACAATCAGGCTGGTGGACCCCCCAACGGCTTCGAACCTTCAAGGAGCAATCAAAGACTTCAAGACATGATTGAGTGTCATTAATGCCATATTAATGACACACGATCGGATGGCCCTTAATACTGGTAACAGCACTATTAAGGCCCGTTACCAGGCTATTAAGGGTAATTAACCACATTAATTGTGTATCAAGCATGTGTAACAGCCGGGGCCACATGTCAAGCTAGGCTAAAGGTGTAACAACCAGTCCTTGTACTATAAAAGGACTGGTCGACGATACACAAGGGACGGTTCCAGACCACTACTGAACTCCCTGAGCTAGACGAGCTTCTTCTTCTGGAGCTTCTTCTAGTCTCACATGCTCAATACAACACCAACACACCCCTTGGAGTAGGGTATTATGCTCAGGTGGCCCGAACCACGTAAAACTCCGTGTCCATTTGTCTTTTCACCTTCTTGAATCTCTGCGCACCCATTACAGAACTACAACTCCTCGATCTACCAAAGGTAGTGTTGGGAGATCTGCCGGATCCAAACACCGACACTACCCAAGACTTCATAGGATTTGTGGGCCATGCAAGTGGATGTCAAACACCTTAAACGTAATGCACAATCATCTGAAGACATAAGGTGAAATAAAACTGAAAAACAATGTAAGGAACTTAAATGCAAACTGGGGCTTGCCTGAATACGAGTTCAAGTCTATGTTAGTTTCTGGCAGCTAGACCTCCAAGGCTTCTGGCTGCTACTCGACTTCAGCTACTACACGATATGCATATACTAGGTATAAATGATTTTGTGAATAATTAATATGCTTAAGGTGGGGTGTGTATATTAAGATAAAATAAGACAATAATCTTAATTGACTTTGGGATTTTTATGGTGGATACTAGAGATTATGGAGAAGACTCTTGCAAAGAACAGGAGATGATAAAGGATGTTTGTTATTCTTAACAATTATGGTAAGAAATAAGCTTCTCTAAATTTTGGTTGACATTTTTGGAGATGTATTATGGCTACCAAGGGTTGTATCATGTAGAGGGGGTCTCACTGGTTTTAGAAAAATTTGTTGCACAATTTTCTGAGCTCCCTATAGGAAGAAACTGATTTTTAAAAATTGGGTAAATATCTGGAAATTGATTTTCCATTTTTCTCAATTTATAGCTACATAGAGATTTGGAACATAGATCAACCAAGTATTTTAAGTCCAATGAAATTGAAATTTTTACTAGAGATCAAATGTATTAACTAAAGGGTTCTGACCAAAATTGGGAATTTTCCAATTAATAGAACTGTAGAAATGAATTCTTTAAGCATTTTGCTTATCTAAATTATGGAGAAATGAATCCAAGTGCATCACTGGACAGTATTCCTCATGCTGGTTCAAACAAAATTTATTTGGAAATTTTTGGATAATTCTACTGGAAGTTATGGATTTTCTAAGTTGGGATTGAATCTGGATTTATTTTCCTATTTGAAATTTCAAATAAAAGGGGCTGACCCCACTTCATTTGAATTCGACCAATCGGAATGGAGCCACACCGGGAGCCACGGGGTTAACCCGCGCAGACACACCGGATCCTTATCCGCAACTGATCCCACGCGAGAGGGGTGTCGCTGAACGGTGGGACCCACATCTTCGTCTACCTTCCGATGCGGCGGCGCTCCTCGCCGGAACTGCGGTGGTGCCTCGCTGGACTTAGGTGCGTCGACCTCCTCTCGGCCTCTCCGTGACCGCTCCACCCTAAAATCGACTGCGCAAGCCGATGGTGGGGTCCAATCCTGTCGGCGACGACCGGAGACGGCAGCGCAACGGTGACGGCGGAGCTAGGGTTTTGGCCTTCGTCAGAAATGCTCGGGAATGGCTCAATAGACTCGGGAAAAGCTCGGGAAGGTTCGTGGGAGCACCAGGAGTATGACTTGGGGGTCAGATTGGGGAGACATCACCGGCAAAGTTGAACTCGACGGCGAGGTATGGGTTTTCAACCGCCGGCCATGAAAACTCAAAATCCGACCTCGTCTCTCGATGTCTTTCTCTCAATTTTTGTGAGGTGGTGCGCCTGGAGACCTAGGAGATAATACCTTACTGGATTGAAAATTAATCGTACATAGAAATGGTATTTAACCCGTAATCTATTGATATCGTTATGAACTGTTTTGGGGAAAACTGGAGATAAAGGAGCTAGGAAGCATGACAGTGTCTGAAACTTCACAAGAAGCATCTAGGTACCTTTGCGCACCTTATTGCTTCAAAGAGGAAGATGGAATCGTGCTCGAAGTGGCCTGTCCTCGTGGAACAGGAAGCTTCCCTTAGCGACTTCACCCTCGAGCGTCGAGGAAACTTTGAAATACCGCACATATAAGCAGAGAATCAAACAAAGGATTGGACAGGAAGGAAGAGCAACTAGTTAAGCCACCTTTTGTTGTTGGAAGCACTGCGATTCCTTGCGTCGTTTGGCCGGCGCGTCGAGAATGGCAGCGGCGGTGTGGTGCAGTGGCGGAAGAACGAAAATAGAGGCGAGTGCTCGGGGTGGTGTTCACTTCGACCGGGGGAGGGTATTTATAGGCCGGGGAGGAGTAGAAGGCACGCCATGAAGCAGGCAGGCGAGCAGCTCCATGGTGCCTTGCATGCGGCGCGGTGTCGAGCGGAGGAACGCCGGAAAAACGGCGTGCGGAGCAGCTTCGAGTGTGTCCCACTGACTGGTGGGTCCCACGACCCTTATCCCTGCCCCTTCTCTACAGACTTCAATTCACTTAACAAATTTTGTCCAAAAATTCTAGATTTTTGTGGGGAGGCTCAGACAAATATCTAGAGTTTGATTCTGCAATTGGATTTTGAATTGGAGCAATTTTCAATTGGATTTCAAATTCAAATTTGAATTTGGGTGGAATTCAATGGTGCCACTGATTTAAATAGCAATTGAGTTCCAAAAATTGTGAAACCATGGGGATAAGTCAAGCAACTTATGGTGATCATGAGTGTATGTTCAAATCTTTATGTTCAATCTAGTTGAACAGAATTCCTAATTTGAATTCAAAACATGGTTTGAATTTGCTAAGCGTCTCAAATAAAATAGCAAATGGAGTTCAAAATTTATGAAACTTTGCAGGAACTCTATTTGGAATATTATAAAACCATAGAAAAATTTATGGCCTCTGATTTGAATAATTTTGATAGGGCCAAATATACAGTAGTATATATTCAATTTATATTAATTTGAATATCTATTTGGTACTGCATATTAAATTGGCCTAGAAATCTTTCTTCAAATAATTTTCAATAAGAGAGGTCAAAAGAATTAATCTAAGGTTATTGGTGAAGTTCATTCCTCATGTTAATTAATTTAAACATGAGTAGAAGAAAATATTTGATGATATCAAGTTTATAAGCATGGCTATAATTGGTCTCCATCAAGGTTAACAACCAATTTACAATTGAACCTCATATGAAGGAAAAATGTGGGATTTTACATGGAGATGCAGGGACAATTCAAGGAACACTAAGGACCTTGATGAGAGTGATAAGCAAGAGACAGACCTTCTATGTCTTTGAGTATATTTACAATGACATTTTGAACATCTCAATCACTCCCAAAAGGTCGTGTGGCTATGAGCCATACATCATATTCATGATTGAGAACGTAATCGGCCTTGAGTTTGTCAAGGATGTTGAGCATACCGGTCTCAAGCCTCAGAAGCCCACAGCCTACATTGTACCCAATGCACCTGCCTCACCTGCAAGGGAACAAAGATCAAAGCAAATAAATGAAGGCACAAGGGATCCAGGTGCTACCTCTACTCCTCCACCTTCCAGAGAGTCCTCTAGTGGAGTTCTAAAGATGTTTTCCCCCATCTTTGCATCCTGATGTAAAGTGGAAGTTAAGCAACACAAAGAAAGCTTGGCAAGGAAGAGGCACCGGAGGTACATGAAGGCAAACATCAGAGCTATCTGTGACAACTTAGAGATTGAGTTAGTGGGATCTCCTCAGATCTTCGAAGACTCCAAAGAGAACTTCACAGAGATGGCACCTCTCACAGAACATGAATTGGCCTCTTTTGGACTTGTGGGTGTCTTTGTTCCTCCTCCTCAGCACGACCATGAATCTGAATATGAAGACGAGGACAAGACTGAGAGTGAGAGAGGGGGTGACGGAGAGTAACTTCTCTCAATTTTTTCCTTTTTGGTGCCTTGATGCCAAAGGGGGAGAGATTGAGACTAGTAGTCTATTTGTGAGCCTTAAGGACTCGTGATCATGGACATGTATCTCTTTTATGCTTTAAGTTTCAAACTATTGTAATCTATATTTGGATGATGCCTATTTTGTTTAATATGTATGTGTGATGCTCATTATGATATTCCTGTGATGGTTGTTTATTATAATAGTTGTATTTTCAATTATGCACATCACAATATTCACAAACACTCTTTAGGCACCCCACCATAAAGATGCATATATATGAGAAATATTTCTTGTTCATATGTCATTCTCATATATGCACACTTTAACAAAATCAATTTTTACTCTTAATTATGAAATCTCAATTGGTTGTCATCAATCAACAAAAAGGGGATATTAAAAGTGCATATAGGCATTCCCTTGTGGTTTTGGATGATTGATGACAAACAAACAAGATCCTAATAGAATTTTTGAGACGAAAGCAGGTATATGAAGAATAGAACTAATGGTGCACAAAAAAGTGAAAAATGAGGATTGATAAAGGAAAAGCCCAAATGAAAAATGGAAGCGCAAAGTAGATGTTAATGTATAGGATGTGTGTGAGAGACGCATGTCAAGAGCTCATAACTTTGCGTAGAGGGTAAGGGCTAAAATCAACAATTAAGCAATTCACTGAAGCACCGGACATGCCCGTTCACGAGCGGACTAGTCCGAAACACTTTCTGCTCTCAAAAGGACAAGTTCGGAACAGAATCAGACTAGTCCAAGCAACTCACCGTTCCCACCCAGACAAGTCCGGACATGTGCCGGACAAGTCCGTTCAACTTTTTGATGTTTTTCCAATACAACACATATCTCCTTGCATCGGACAAGTCTGTCCAGTTGGAGACTAGTACGATTGAGTCTCTGGACCCATCACGGACTAGTCCGGATAACTTTATGTTCCAATGAGGATAAGTATGGATCACCTCACACAAATTAGGGTTTCAGGTGTGTTGCACAATTTACGCAAGTTTTGCACAGCACACCGGACTTGTCTGGTCCCCAGAGCAGACTAGTCCGGCCGTTGGGGATCCCTAATAGTAACGTTGTTAGAAATTCTATAAATAGGTGATCCACGACCCCACAACACACAACTAAGAACCCTAGCGGCATCATATGTCCCAAGAGCACAGAAACACTTCTCCCCACACATCTAAAGCGCTAAAAAGTTAAATCTTTTAGGAATCAAGATTTGCGAAAGGGAGATCATCTTCTATGCAATGTTGATCTTTTGGTGTTTGAATTTCTTATACACTCTCACATCTATTGCACATCTTTTGAGTGTATTTGATTCATTTTCTCGCTGTAATTTTGTGGGAGCAACGTGTGAGGTTGCCCCAATGACTCGGTAATTACCCTTGATAGTGGAACTCGAGTCGGCCTCTGTGGTGACTTGAAAAGGTAAAAGGGTTAATTGAGATTCGGCTCTGTGTGGGCCCCTCAACGAGGAGTAGATCTCTTTGGTGAGATCGAACCTCGGTAAAAATCTTTGTCTCGTGTGTTCTAGTTCTTTATTTTTGCAACCATTATCATCTAGGGCATAGGGTTATTCAAACTTATAACGTGTATTAATTTTGTATTTCACAAGCGAATCACTCATCCTAACCACTTACTCAAGTTGTTAGGATAGTTTACTATATACCGTTGTTAAACCGTTTGAGAAAATTACATTAACTGTTAATCTTTTGTAAGCATAACTAATATATCGGGCTAGTTCGTATCTTATACCGGACTAGTTCAGCTCTCCTTTATTTGATGATTTTGATTGAGTGTTGTAGGAAAAGTTTTCGACGCCTATTCATCCTCCTCTAGACCACATTCAATCTGAACACCATGACTAGATCCATATTAGCAAGTTTCGAAGCAAGAAAAGAGGTACCGGAAAAATAAACAAGATATCCATGAGTTGGACACCTCACCAAGTTTTGGAGTTGAGATGTTTACACCCCTGCGGGCGGGGTATATAGAAAAACACAAAGTTATGTAACACTAGATAAACTGATCAATAATGTGGAAACGCAACGAGCAGATCACACAATCAACACAGGTATAAAATAATTGTGCATTCTAAGACAATTCATCCCCTGAAATTTTCACTCGTATCTCATAAGCGTAAGCAATCCACAAGCGCCACGATCATGGCTATTGCAGCCGCCATGGCAACCTGCCGGAAGCTCACTGTCCCAGCCCGCCGGTGAGCGCTCGATGCTTTTGGTATCCTATCCGGCAGAGCGCACTCCTCGCCGTCGAAGTACACCCGCTTGGGGAACCCTTCCCCTTTGCCAATGTTGATGTTGGGCGCGTCCTTTCTCTTGAAGGAGATGATGGACTGCTGCTTGCCCGGCACCCTGGGGTCCGCCGGCGTCTTCCCGTCGGTGATGCCGTCTAGGTAGGTGAGCCCCGGCAGGCCCTGCATGAAGATGGTGTTGTTGAAGGGCGCCTCCATCCTGGTGCCGTTGAATGAGTAGACGTTCTCGTAGCCGCTAAAGTGGTTACCCATGGTGACCGCGGCGAACCAGTCCTTGAACGTGTAGTCCTGCCAGTTGAAGATGGTCATGCGCACGGACCAGCCGGACTTGTAGTTGTTGACGACGTGCCAGTTGATGCTGACGCCGCAGTTGTCGGCGCAGGGCATGGGGTTGGGAACCCGCCAGTGGTTGATCTTTGCCCACGCCCTGGCCTTGGCCGTCCGGTTGTCGAACGGGACGAGCAGCGCCTCGGGAGGCAGCAGCATGGCGCGCGCGTCGGGCTCGCACGTCGCGGTGTCGTTGCCGCACCCGCAGGCGCAGGTGTTGCACGGCACCACCGAGTCGTTGTAGAACGCCGAGAAGGAGACGCAGCACTTGGAGTCGCGCTTCTTGGGCCGCGTGATGTTGCACGCCACCTGCCACGACGCCACGGCCGGGGTGGTGGACATGAGCCCCGACGGGTCCGGGAACACCTGGGGGCTCACCCGGATGGGCTGCCCGCACACGTACTGCGGGTTGAGCTTGCCGGTGATCTTCCAGTTCTGCGGTGGGTACACCGCCGTCCGGTTGAGGTCCGGCGGCACCTTGTACACCATCATCTGGAACACGGCCCGCGACCTGGCCTCGTCCATGGTCGGCGGAAGAAGGGTGCCGTTCTTGCAGCAGAACGGGATGTTGCCGATGTCCTTGTCCTTCTCCCGCTCCGGCGGCAGGTCCACGATGATGGGCCGCTTCTCGCAATTGTACACGGGGGTGAAGTCCATGTCCTTGTAGTAGCTGGCGGCGGGGCTGTACACGCAGGCAGGGCCTTCCTTGTTGAGGGTGTAGGCGCCGCGCATGCTGTAGATGAACTCGTCGCGCTTCCACTCCCAGGTGAGGTTCCAGTTGTCGAGACGGCTTATGGGGCTCCAGTTGTTGATGGTCACCTGCGCCAGGTAGTTGTTGACATTCGCCTGTAGCACGTCGTAGGCGAATGTCAGATCCGCCTTCTGCCGCGCCAGGTACCGCGTGCTGTTGGCCTTCTTCGCCTTCATCTTAGGGTCCTTGACGCAGCACACGTACATGACGTTGTCCTTGTGCGTGGGAGCGGGGCACCGGAACCCGGGGTTGACGAGCTTGATGGTCTTGGGCATGGGCTTGCCAGGGGGCTTGACGCCGAACTGGGTGCCGGTGATCTCGATCTTGTTCTCGATCTGCGTCATGTCCCCGGCGGTCTCGATGGAGTTGAGGAGGTCGGCCAGCGGGTAGCCCGCGAAGGTGGCGCCACCGGAGACGTTGGCGGGGAAATCAGTGCCGTCCAGAAGCACGGCGCCGCCGACGGACACGAGGATCTCCTTGTGCTGGAAGCCCACGAACATCTGCCACGCCTTGAGGTCCTCGGTCATGGTGTTGAGCACCGACGCCGTCGCCTTGAACGCGTACGGCTGCGCCGTCGCGTTCTTCAGCCGCGGGTACTCCTTGGTGCGCTCAACGAACGTGTACGAGAGGAACGCGCCGTTGCACGCCTCCTGCGCCTTGAACTGCGGCTTGTCCTCCTCGTCCTCGCCGTCACCTTCTCCTCCGCCGCCGCCGCCTTTGTCATAGTCCTGCGCCACTGCAGCGGTGACCATGGCGCCAAACATCAACACCAGGAGCGTCCACCGCCGCCACGGCGGCATCGACGCTGCCATCAGGCTCGACCGACCACCGTTCCTCTGGTCACCCGATCGGTCGGCTGGAACCGGAAACAACGACGCTAAACGAGGTAGCAAACGCTGGAGCGAGGCCAGTACGAGGCTCGCTCGATGGATCGACGGGGAGGTCAGGCGTCGTGGGAAGCAAATGCGTTCCAACGGAGGAGGAGGTGCAAGAAGGTATAATTAGGCATGCCGGTTTTGCGCGAACTTGCTAAAATTGAGGAGATTCTCGTGTGCGCATGCGGCTGCTTCGATGGTTGTCAACGCTCATGGTTGCGTTGTCTGCTGCTGGAACAGGGGAGACCGACCGTGTCAAATGGCCGCATTTGGGCAAACCGGGATTAGCGCGGGAACGGCTCACATCATAACGGATATATAGAGGTTGCAGGCGCCAAACTTGTAATACACATTTCCGTGTCCAAAATAGGAAAATTACACCTACTTCTTGCAGCAAAATATGTTCATTTTGAGCTCCCGTGCCATCTATGATATAAGAGTAAATTTCACAAAAACTACAGTTTTGGTGTAAAACTTACAAAACTATAGGTGGTTACATGTTAATTTATACCCGGTACAGGTAACGCGTAAATCATCAGCACAAGCTCGGTTACGGTTTGATCGAAAACTTTCTAACAAACCAATCTTTCTATGGCAGAATGAAAGGCAGAATGTATCTATAGCAGATCAAACAAGTCCTTGACTAATAATTCTCCACGTCATAATTGATACAAAAGATATTCTCTAATTTCTATTAGTATTTCTAATGCAGATATGCACGTCCTTCTGGAACTTCAAGTAGGCCCTCTTGTACACAATCTTGTCACGTATAGATATTCCAATACCTCCCCTCAACCTAACATCCAATGTTAAGGTTGTACCAGAAATCAACAAACTTCTTGACCGGCAATAGTTTGGTAAACCCATCCGCTACTTGATCCTTGGAGAAAATAAATTTGACCTGCAATAATTTGTTAGTCACTCTTTCTCGAACAAAGTGATAATCGATCTCAATCTGTAGGAAATTGAGACAAACTTAAGGACCTTGGAAAAGGCAATTGATGATTTTTGCTTTGCTGATATGCATCACACACTTGAGACTTGTTAGAATCTAGAGAATGAGGAAGATTGTTTTTGCTTAAGACTTTATTAACTATTGCCTTGCATGGATGACTGTGACACTCGGTTCCAAAAATAAACTAAGTGAACGCATATGTGTGCTCAGTATGTTTAACACACATACACACGTGCTTCACAAACGATATACAGAACTTAACCACGTCTCAATAGTAAATAGGTACTTTATTATAATAATCCAATGGTTCTAAATTACAAATCTCTAATTATTGCAGCGAGAAAACAAACTAAGCAGTGCGACTCCAATCCATAGGCAATTGACAATAGTACACAATCTAGTACTCCGCATGATCCTCATGGTACTCCCAAGTGTCTCCTGTAACTGTTTTAGTGTGAGAATAGTATGTGTGAGTACATGTCGTACTCAGCAAGTGTAGTAAAATATGACATGTAGCTTGAATAAGGATGATAATGAATGGCTAATTGCATAAAATTACATTTCACAAATTTGTAAAAGCACCCTATAATGTCTATGTGAGTTTAAATCCCATCATAACCCGAGTAATTGTCATATCTTATATCCAACACTCTCATTTAGCACCATAACTCGTCCATAGATCAGTATTGAAAGTGCATCTAGGCTTCCCTTATGGGTTTTGGTTGATTTATGATAAACAAATGTGATCCTAACCAAATTGTTGAGATGAGCGCAGGTTTTGATGAAATTATGAAGTAAGCGTTGAAAGAAAGGAGAGTGATGAATCAAGTTGAAAAGAGCTCAGGAATAGAATATTCTTTATGTATGGAGTGTGTTGGAGAAACACACCCCAAGAGCTGAAGCAAAAGAAATCACTCTCACTGCACAAGTTTACACAGGTCCGGACTAGTCGATGTTCACCGGACTAGTCCGATAACCTCTCTATCCAGGATCGGACAAGTCCCCCAGTGCGAACTTGTCTGCAACGGACTAGTCCGATAAAGTCCGGACTAGTCCGATAATCCTTCTAATCAATATCGGATAAGTCCGATATTCCACAGACTAGTCCGAAATTGCCACTGACCTACTTCGGACAAGTCCTTAGCCCCTCAAAATTCCATGGCATCGGACTAGTCCGATATTGTCCAGACTAGTCTGATATCCCCTCTGACTAAAATCGGACAAGTCCTCCAAGTGCGGACTTGTCCTTAATTCACTAAGGGATTCACTACATTGAACTAGTCTGATATGTGCCAGACTAGTCCGAACATCTCTAGAGACAAAAACGGACCAGTCCCCAGGGCCGGACAAGTCCAATAATTCAGGACACTTAGGGTTTCCCATATGCCGCACACCGGACTAGTCCGGAGTCCACCACAGACTAGTCCGGACATCGAAAACCCTAATGGTAACTTTTGGAAACCCTAGTATAAATAGAGGTGCACGGTCCAACTATGATCACTCTCGACTCCCTACACCGTCACACCCTCCAAGAGACTAGAAAACACGTTTCTCCACACAATCCAATGCAAGAAAGATCAAATCCTTGAGGATTAACTATAGATCAAAGGAGAGACACGTTCTTCACGACTTGAGCTCTTGGGTTTGATTCTCTCACACACTCTCGCTGTTTCATTGCATACTTTTCGAGTGTGTTTGGTGGAATTTTGAATTGTAAATCTAGGGGAGCCCTCAAATTGTGAGAAGGCCCCTTGAACACGGTTATCTTAACCCGACCATTCAAC
Organism: Tuctoria greenei; assembly: GCA_036927565.1. Classification (NCBI taxonomy): domain Eukaryota; kingdom Viridiplantae; phylum Streptophyta; class Magnoliopsida; order Poales; family Poaceae; genus Tuctoria; species Tuctoria greenei. The sequence continues at coordinate 203,319,375 of JAYESD010000004.1, forward strand.
GAGGGTAGGGTTGGTGCAAAACCGGTCCTTTTGTGGGCTCCTCAACGTTGACGTAGATTTCCTCTGTGAAATCGAACCACAAGATAAAAATCATTGTGTCCTTTGTTCTTTTGTTCTATCTATTCATAGTGATCTAGGGTTTGCTTAATCTAGTTCAATTTGCGTTAAAACTTTGAACCTAAAGTTAACTTGTGCCACATCCAGTTTTATTGAAGCAATACACTCTATTCGTAACTCAATTTCCGCTGCGTAGAGTACTTTGATCGAAATCACTGATCAAACTTGATTAATTTAGTTCGCATACACCAAACTAGTACGCACACCACCGGACTAGTCCGATTTCTCTATATTTGATCAGGTTGCTAAGTGTTTCAGGTTCTGACAAAAAATTCAAAAAGCCTATTCACCCCCTCTAGGCTACATGCAATTGGTATCAGAGCCGGACTCTTCAAAAGGAGACTAATCGCTCGAAGAGAAAATGTCAGACATCAAGGATGCGCACAAGAACTTCAACCAAGAGTAGGTTGAAGATGAAAAGACTCAAAAGTTAGAGAAGCTCCTCGACGCCATTCAAGACTTCGAGGATGATGATGAGGAGACGCTTGAACTCAAGGCGCTCCTAAGGAAGAAGGCCCTCTCTAAAGGAAAGATAAAGATCGAGGATGAGAAGAAGAAGAAGAAGAAGAAGAAGAAGGGGAGTAGTCACATCGACTACTCCCGATATCCTTTTAACTATGATCATTCGAATTCCAACAACAATCATGACATGTCTATTCCTCTAGGAAAAGCCCCACACTTTGATGGCAATGATTACTCAATGTGGAGGCAAAATATGAAGATGCATTTAATATCGATTAACTCCATCTTGTGGCATATAATGTGTACAGGGATAGATATCCCAAATGAAGATGAAGAGCTCACACCAAGTCAAGAGCAAGCTATTCATCGGAACACTCAAGTTGCGGCTGTCATAACTTCATCATTGAGCCGAGACGAGTTCACCAAGGTGGATGGACTCAAAATTTCCAAGGATATATGGGACACATTACAAACTGCACATGAAGGCGATCGTCATGTGCGAGAAGCCAAAATTGAAATGATTGAAGGCAAATTGGAGAGATTCGCCATAGAGGAAGATGAGTCACCGCAAGACATGTACAATCGGTTGAAGACTCTCATTAATAAAATTCGATCATATGGAAGCAAAAAGTGGAATGATCACGAGGTGGTGAAGCTAATCCTTAGAGCCTTGATGCCTCGCAATGTGACTCCATGTTTAATGATAAGAGAAAGCCCTGGGTACAAGAAAATGATCCCAGACGAATTGCTTGGAAAGATCATCAACTTTGAGATGATGGAAAAACAAGCAAAACATGTCAAATAGATTGCCGACCTCACCTCGGCAAACAAGAAAGAAGTCTCTTTGAAGTCCACTTGCAAGCCCATGTCAAAAGAAGCTCGAGAAGTTCAACAAGAAGAGGACAGCGACGACGAAAGCAGCGATATAGATGAAGAGGACATGATCCTCTTTATGAAGAAATTCAAAAAGATGATGAAAAGAAGACAAGGTGGTAAACCAAATGAAGGAAGAAACAAAGACAAGTCAAGACCTAAGTTGAGGCGTGCTTGCTATAACTGTGGTGAATATGACCACTTTATAGTTGACTGTCCTCATGAAGAAAACGAGAGGAAGACCAAGGATACAAAGCCTCAACCCAAGAAGATGTTGAAGAAGAAAAGGCAAATCGGACAGGCGCACCTAGGAAAGGAGTGGGACTCCAATGATGAGTCCTCACCCGAAGAGGAAGAGGAGATGGCTAGAATAGCCATCAAGAAGACAACCAAGAAATCCACCCTCTTCCCAACTATTGGCGCAAAGAAGGACAACGACACATGTCTAATGGCGAAGGAAGGTAAAAGAAAGGTAACAACTAAATATTCATCCTCGCATTCTTACTCTAGCAATAGTGATGCTTATAGTGATAATGAAGACATGCTTGTTGGCTTAGATAAGAAAACTGGTGCAAAAATGAAATTTTTGATGGATAAACTTATTGATAAAGAGGAGCTTGTTGATCGCCAAGGAGATATGATCATCCTTCAAAAGGAGGAGTATATTAAGATCAAAAAGCTCCTTGAACTTGAAAAGGAGCAAAGCAAGTCACTAGAGCTTGAGTTAGCTTTAAGCAAGTAAGCTTGCTTGAAGTTAAGCGACTCAAATGTTATCATCATGGATGAACTTGCTAGCTTAACCAAAGTTAACAAGATTCTTGAGGTACAAGTTGAGTCACTCAAACAAAGTGACCCTTCATCCTCTTCAAGCTCACCTTCTCAACACCTAAAATCTGAAACTACTATTACTTGTGCATGTGGTAAAATTGACACTAACTTGAAGAATAAGTCAAACTTGACAAAGGACAAGCATCCTTCTCGTAGTAGCATATTTGACAAGGAGAAGATCAAGTATGCACGCAGTGTATACTTGACCACAAGACCTCCTAATGTCAAATATGGCATTGGGTATTCTAATGGTGAAAAGAAAAATGCTAGAAGCCACAAGAATAACAAGGAACGCATTGCCTTTGGCAAGGGAAACTCCTCTCAAGTTAGAAAGGCTAATAATGTTGACAAGTCCAAACATGTTAACACATATGAGCAACAACAATTGTTTAGAACCTTTAACGCATCATATGTACTCATGAAAAGTAACTTTGGTAGAGTTTATGCTAAATATGTTGGGCCACGCCAGGGGAACACCAAGTCTCATGTGTGGGTGCCCAAATCACTTGTAACTAACCTCAAAGGACCCAAGCAAGCTTGGGTACCTAAAACCAAGGCGTAATTTGTTTTTGCAGGCCAACTCCTCTGGTGGAGCAAAATGGGTGCTAGATAGTGGATGCACCAACCACATGACCGGAGAAAGAAGGATGTTCGTGGAATATGAAGTAAATAAAGATCCAAGCGAAGACATCTACTTTGGAGACAACAGTCAAGGAAGGGTGCTCGGTACCGGTAAAATTGCGATATCATCTCAACCACTCTTTCTCACGTTTTACATGTTGATTCCTTAGATTATAACCTATTGTCCATATCTCAATTATGTGACAAGGGTTATAATTGCTTGTTCACTAATGAGGGTGTGACCGTTTCTAGAAGGAGTGATGACTCGGTTGCATTCAAGGGTATGTTAAAGGGAAAGCTTTATCTTGTTGACTTCAACAAAGATAAAGCCGAACTTGACACATGCTTGATTGCAAAGACCAACATGGGTTGGCTGTGGCATAGACGGCTAGCACATGTTGGTATGAGGAATCTTCAAAAACTCCTTAAGGGCGATCACATTCGAGGTTTAAAGGATGTTGTTTTTGAAAAAGATAGGCCTTGTAGCGTGTGCCAAGCCGGGAAGCAAGTAGGAGCACCTCATCCCGTGAAGAACGTCATGACAATTACAAGACCGCTCGAGCTACTTCACATGGATCTATTTGGTCCAATTGCTTACATAAGCATCAGCGGTAACAAATACGGTTTAGTAATTGTTGATGATTTTTCGCGCTTCACGTGGGTTTTCTTTTTGTATGATAAGACAGAAACTCAAGGAACCCTCAAGAATTTTCTCAAGCGCCCCGAAAATGAATTTTCATTGAAGATCAAGAACATACAAAGTGACAATGGCACGGAGTTCAATAACACCCAAGTTGAGGAGTACCTAGATGAAGAAGGCATAAAACATGAATTTTCAGCACCGTACTCCCCTCAACAAAACAGAGTAGCCGAAAGGAAGAATTGAACCCTCATAGAGATGGCAAGGACAATGCTTGATGAGTACAAGACTTCGGATCGATTTTGGGCTGAAGCGGTCAACACTGCTTTTCACGCCATCAATCGACTCTATCTTCATCGCCTACTCAAGAAAATGTCATATGAACTACTCACCGGTAACAAGCCTAATATTTCCTATTTTTGAGTTCTTGGTTCTAAATGTTATATCATGAGCAAGAAGCCTAGGACTTCAAAGTTCGCTTCAAAGTCCGATGAAGGTCTCTTGCTTGGCTATGATTCAATCTCCTACGCCTATCGTGTCTTCAACAAGGTCTCCGGACTTGTTGAAGTAGCACGTGACGTAGTGTTTGATGAAACTAACGACTCTCAAGAAGAGCAAGTTGATCAATGTGTGCTAGATAGAGAAGAAGCTCCATGTCAAGTGTTGAGAATAATGGCATTGGGCGATGTTCGACCACATGCGCCACCTCCAAATGGAAATGAAGAAGATGAACCACAAGTGGAGGTAATTGATCAAGGGGGAGCTTCTACACTATAACCTTCATGAAGATCAAGGTGACCAACAAATCAATGAGGGAAACTATCTAGGGGGAGAAGAAGATGACCATGAAGATTCAAGACCACAAGTGCCACATCCAAGAGTACACCAATGCATCCAAAGAGATCACCCCATCGACAACATAATCGGTGACATCCAAAAAGGAGTAACAACTAGATCTCAAATTGCTAATTTTTGTGAACATTACTCGTTTGTATCCTCTTTGGAACCTCACACGGTTGAAGATGTATTGAAAGATCCGGATTGGGTGATGGCGATGCAAGAAGAATTGAACAACTTCAAACGGAACGAGGTGTGGGAACTTGTTGAAAGGCCCAAGTTCAACATCGTCGGCACTAAATGGGTCTTCCGCAACAAGCAAGACGAACACGGTGTGGTGACAAGAAACAAGGCGCGACATGTGGCCAAAGGGTATTCACAAGTCGAAGGTTTGGATTTCGACGAAACTTTTGCTCCTGTAGCTAGGCTTGAATCGATTAGAATATTACTTGCATATGCTACTCACCAAGATATCAAGCTCTTTCAAATGGATGTGAAAAGCGCCTTCCTCAACGGACCAATCAAGGACGAGGTGTACGTGGAGCAACCCCCCGGATTCGAAGATCAAGAGTTCCCCGACCATGTGTTCAAACTGCATAAGGCTCTCTATGGTCTCAAACAAGCTCCTAGAGCTTGGTATGAGTGCCTTAGAGATTTTTTGATTGAAAATGGATTTAAAATTGGCAAAGCTGATTACACGTTGTTTACCAAACACTTTGAAAATGATTTATTTATCTGTCAAATTTATGTTGATGAAATCATTTTTGTTTCAACTAACAAATCCTTTTGTGAATAATTTAGTAAGATTATGACACATAGATTTGAGATGTCCATGATGAGAGAATTAAGGTACTTCTTGGGATTCCAAGTGAGACAACAAAAGGAAGGAACGTTCATAAGCCAAACCAAGTACACTCAAGACATACTCAAGAAATTTGGAATGGACAAGGCGAAGCCTATAAAGACTCCCATGGCAACAAATGGACACTTGGATCTCAATGAAGAATGACCAAGCGTGGATCAAAAGGTATATCACTCCATGATTGGATCCCTACTTTACTTATGTGCATATAGGCCTGATATTATGTTGAGTGTATGTTTGTGTGCAAGATTTCAAGCCAATCCTAAGGAGTGTTTGTCGAAGCGTGTGAACGACACTTCCCCTCGGTACTACTAAACGTAGACCACAGAGGTTCTTGTATCGGTTTGGGTGCGCGGAGATCAGGAACAAGATGTTGACATGGATGATTTATGTGGTTCGGGCCGCCTAAGCGTAATAACCTACTTCACAGGGTGTGTGTGTGTATTGAGGATTCAGCAGTGCTTGTCTCAGATGTCCCTGTACCGTGCGGCACTCCTTTTATGTCCAAGGACTGGCCGTTACAACATTTGCCTGGCCCGACATGTGGTCCTGGCGTATTAAGAGCCTGATACATGGTGTATGAGCATTAAGAGTGATTAACAGTGCAATAACGTGCCTTAATGGCAATGTTATCCCTATTAACAGCCCACAGATCGTGTGTCATTAATATAGAATTAATGACACATAATTAGATCTTGTAACTGCCGCTTTAATTGTCCCTTGAATGTCGGTGTTGGTGGAGATTCGCCAATATTCCTGTTGGTGTAAGGTCTGGAGGATCCACACGTGGCAGCTCCAGAGCTTCCCTTCGCGGTGAGATGGTCCCGGAACTGTTATACACGTGGCAGCACCGGAGCTTCCCCCTACTGGGGGTTAGGTCCGGGGTTATTATCCACGTGTCAACTCTGGAGCTTCCTCTGTTGGGAGTTCATCTCCGGTCTTATATTACACGTGGTAGTCCTGGAGCTACCCATATGAGGAAGGCGGGTCCAGAGTCGTGTGACATGTGGGGCTTGAGGGAACCTTCAACTCTGACAGGTGGAACTCTCTTGCACTTCTTGCGGTATCATGGGGTACCCGGTATGCAGGGTACCAACAGTGGCCCCCGAGCCCACCTCCGAAAGAAAATCCTTTGGGTTAAATTATTCTACCGAAGGTGGGGCCATCCTTGATTCCCGCGATGTAACATCAAAGGTCTTCAGATGTGCCGTTGGGGCGATGGTTTGGAGTTAAACCATCGCCACTTGGCTTGTCTTGAATGCGTCAGATGAGATCTTTGAGTGTGGATCTCACGCAATTGAAGGTTGTTGATTCCCAATACGAAAACCGTATCGGTTCCGAGCGACTTGTCAGGCTGCCGCCTTTGGGTTTCCCGCCGCCCATCATGACAACGGTTCGCCTGGGGTAATAACCTCGACCTCTTCATCAGGGTGGCCTCGGGCCCATTCATCATTGACGGGGTAGATTTTTGAAATGTGACCCTGCTCTCGTTGCGGTTTCCATCCAAGTGTTGCGGAGTCTTACTTAAGAAGGAAAGCAAGCACAGTTTTAGGACTCTTTACGCTTTCGATCAAAATCACGCTCAAAGCCTCCCAAACTTTGCCTAGCTTTCTCCTCTTTTGCTCTACTTTGCTGCGATGGAGATAGGTCTTCCCAAGATCCGCATCCAGAGCAAGGACAATCAAATGAAGGTCCGAACCTTCATGGGATGGTCCAAAGACTCCTTCAACCACCTGGTCCATGCCGGCAAGCTCCCCTTCAAGAAGGAGCGCCATAGGGATATGGTGTACTTCTCGGCGTACGCCATGGTGGGACTGATCCAACCATTCTCGAGCTTCATCCTAATGCTGCTGGACTTCTACAGCCTCCAACTGCAACACCTCCGCCCGCACTCCCTTTTGCTTGTGGCCACTTCCGTCCACTTCTGCGAGATGTGGGTGGGTGTGCCTCCCTGCGTCGACTTATTCCAGACCTTCTTCACAGCCCATTCCACCGGCAAAGGGACTGAGTTGATTGGATTCTATTACTTCGTGAAGCGCAAGAACTGTCCCTTCAAGTACATGAAGTCATTCCCATCTGGCAAATGGGACGACTGGAAGAAGAATTAGGTTGTCACTGCAGTGGAGGAGCATGACAGGTTGGAGCTGCCCCCAAGGACTCCCCAACGTTGACACTGACGCCTAGAATGTAGTTCCAAAGCTCTCGGATGCATTCAAACCTATCCTGACTAGGATCCAAGAATGTGTGGAGGGTGGAGTGACCCCCCAGATGGTCTTCGGTGATTTCTTGGTGAACAGGTGGGCTCCGCTGAGGAGGAGGGAGAAGCTTGCATGGGCTTTCAACAGCGTGATGGATGACGACCAGATTGAAACCGGTTTGAAATCCAACTTGGATGACGAAGCTTTGAAGCTCCATCTCAAGAAATTTCAGCATGGGCTTGTTGATGACGACGCCTTAGCTCTGCTGACTGTTTTCCTGCCCTTAAACATGATTCTAAAGATTAGCAGGGAGCTCCGGAGGAAGATGTCGGCGCTAGACGACCTTGGCAACATAGAGAAATGTCGGACCTCCAGAGTTGTAATCCCCAGAGCTTCCAAGGAGGTGGCTGCCTCTGCTCCGAGCCAGAGGGTTGTAGACATTGGCAAGGCCAAGGGAAAGGAGCCAACCGAATCTTCTAACCGGAAGAGGAAACTAAAGCATGTTGATGGGAGGTCCGTTAGGCCCTCTCCATCTACAACAGCCCCTTCTCTGTGGCGAGGGGGATCTTCTACGGCTACACATCCTCTGGTGCAAGCGTCCTCAAGAGGCGCCAGTTCTGGACAGTCGACTCCGGTCCTGGTGCCAGTGAGGGGCTCTAGATCTGGAGGTTCTTCTCGGCCGAGGGAGACCTTGGCTGGGGCAACACCAATGATGACGGCAGGCTCCAGGAAACATTCCGGAGCTCCCTCCATGGCAACTATGGCAAGCTTCGGCTCTGAACCTCCGGTGAAGAGGTTCCGCGCCAATTGGAGCGGTAGCTTCCCAGGGTAAGCTTTGCTTTTTCACCTTCATTTGCCACTCTAATTTTTGTCATGTTTTGAATCTACCAATTTTTTATTGCAGGGCGTCAAAGTTGGGATCTAAAGCTCCAGCCTCTGTCGCAACCGCCGAAGTTGTGCGGTCGTAAAGTCCAGCTTCAACTCTCGTGCCTCCTCAAGTGGTAGCCGAGGTCAACGGCAGCTCCGACGCAAGCTGTCATGGATCTGGATTCAGAGTCATCGCCAGAGACTCCTGTGGTAGCGCCGGACCACGGAGAAGAAGTTGAAGATGCAGCGCTGGCAACATCGTTGGAGGCTGAGGCTGCAGTGCGGGAGTTGGAGATGTCGGAAGCTCCGGTGTCTGAGCCAGAGGTTACCGAGGCTCCGGTTCCCGCACCAGAAGTTGTTGTGGGGCCGATGGTGCTAGAAGCTCCGGTCCTTGAGTCGGAAGTCGTTGAAGACCTGGCCGCTGAATTGGAGATGATTGAAGCTCCGGTCACTGAGCCAGACGTAGTTGAAACTCCGGCCCTCGGGCCAGAAGTTGTTGAAGGTTCAGTCGCTGAACCGGAGATGATTGAAGCTCCGGTTGCCAAAATGGAGGTGGCTGATGTACCGGCGCCTGAGACGGCGGTGGTAGAGGCACCGGGTAAAGCCCTGACGACCACCCCAGAAGTAGCTGCTCCGGAGGTGCCCATGCATGAGGCAGAACGCCATGAAGAGGCGGAGGCACGCTCTTCACCCGCGGAGCCAGTGATTGAAGTTCCTGCGGTAGGACCTTCAGCGTCGGCACCGGAGGTAGGAGTTCCCCCAGTGGGTTCTTCCTCTGCTGCTGCCGAGCAGCTTTCGGAGGGTGGCCCCAGTGCCGCAGCAGCTCAGGGTACCTCACTTGTAGAGTGGGACCCTATTTTTGTTATGGAGAATCCCCTGGAACCAGCAGAGATGACCCTAGCAGGTCCAGAGCCTATCCCCTTGGCGTTGTCCAGAGACAATGCCTGCTCGAGCCTCCGACCAGTTCAGATCGCCTTTGATCATGAGAGCAAGGTACTTGAAGAGGAGTGCCACACCTTGAGGTGTTGGTGCAACAGGCTCCATTTTAAGACCAGGCTTGCTCAGACGAGGCTTGCTGATCAGAAGGAGTGGGTCAAGAGGGAAATGGCTCGGATGGAATACTGGGGCAAGCTGCTGGAAGAGAAGGAAGCCGCAATCAGCGCGCTTGACGCTAATTCTCGGGAAATCATTGAGCAAGCCAAGGAATGGCGTGATGCTGCTGATGAGCATCATGAAAGCCTCAAGGAATTAAATGAGGCCCTCTTGAAGCACCGAGCGAACCTTGATACACGGGAAGAGAAGCTCCTGGAACAACAGGAGGATGTTTTAAAGAGAAAGGAGGAGCTCACCCAGAAATTGAGTCTGGCTGAGCAAACTTTGGCACATCGCACTAAGAAGTTGGATCTGTGGAGTGCGGAAGAAAAGGAAATGTACTAGAAGCTGGGGTAGGAGCTCTCGAAAAGAGATACTGACATTGCCGCCAGAGAAGGGAAAGTGAGGGGCAGAGAGAAGGACCTGGCAGAACGGCGGAACCGCATCCACCTCTCAGAGATGGAGCTAACCAACCGCGAAAAGCAGGTTGCTGAGAATATGCAGCACCATCACAAAGTGGTGGAACGCCTTGCTCAGGAGAGTTCGGAGCTAGCAACCGCCCGGAGGTCACTGGAGGAGCTGCGGAACTCGAAGGCAACCAAATCCCTGATGCTATGGGATTTTCTGGGACGTGCGTACAGGGCCCTTGTGACTCTTGGTTTTAGTCCAGTACGCCCGGAGGACCCAGCGCAGGAATTGGACCAGACGCTGGTGGCGCTTGGCTCTGCTGGTAGCAAACTCGACGCGATGGGTAATGTCATTGTTGATCAGCTGGAGACAGAGGGGAAATGTCTGGCTAAAAACATTGCCGAGTATGTATTGACGTGTTACAGAAGCCGAGACCCCCCAATTTTCTCTTGATCTAGTCTTTGAAGGACTCATTGTCGAAGAGGGGGATGCTACAAAAGCTAGTGTCCAAGAAGTTGCTGAGAAGGTTGCTTCATTTTTTCACAGGACTTAGATCCCCCAGTAGCTAGGGTCTTTTCCTTTTTTCTCTTACTGTAACCCTGATTTTATAATCCAATACTTTGAATTAATGAAATCCACTCTTTCTGCCATGAATTTCACTTGAACTTCAATATATTGTGTCCTGTCTTGTTGGCCCCTAGTATATGTTCATAATTTGATTGTAAACATATATCAGAAGGTTTTGACATTATCTTGATGACTTGAGTGCTTCGATTACGTAGATTTTAGGTCTAAAGTCTTTAACTCTGATACTTCCGGAAACCCTTTGTTGCATCGACGACAAGCCCCCTGGGGTTGTCGGATCTTGATAGCTCCATCGACACCCACTATCAACGCGTAGAACGTCGATGGCAGGCCCCCTGGGGTTGCCGGAGCTTGGTAGGTCCGACAGCACCCACTATCAACGTGTAAAACGTCGACGACGGGCCCCCTTGGAGGTTGTCGGAGCTTAATAGCTCCGGCATCATCCACCATCGTTGTGCTTTTCCTATACATTAAAGACAAGAAAGAGAGTAAAACTCGTCCTATTGTCTATAAATTGTTTGTGACTTATCATTCTTATTTTAGTTTTAGATCCAAAGAAATTCAATATGATAACAAGCATATTGATGTAATCTTTCTAGACCCGTATGTTTTTTTAGTACTCACCCTACTAAGGCCTACCGGGGTGTAGGTAGAGTGGCGTACTTAGGGTGCAAGACCAGGCTAAGTCGATTGCACACTTCGGACCTATGTTGGCTTGGCGTTTGGGCAAGTAGACTATGCAGTAATGTTAAGATCCAAGAGATCATCAATATAACTTGTGACGCATATGAATGACTTGGACCAAAACATAAAAAAAAGAATTGCACAAATTCATTATAGACAAGAGGGATAAAAATAATAATTCAAAATGCTAAGCCTTGTACAAAAATAAATGCACGTGGAGTCTGTTTTCACACGACAATGTATTTCATTATAGGTCCGGATTACAGGGGAGACAAGGACACACTTAGGGTATAGGACCATGCTAAGTGCGTTATTCATCCTGTGCTAGCCCAGGGCAGGTAGTTACACTTCTAGTACTGTGACTGTATCAAGTGTTACTTGAACTTCCCGAACCCTCCCGGAGGGGTCCGGATGTTCTCCCGGAGGACCGACCCGGTTCTGTATATTGACTTTATAACATACATTGTGTGTAATTACAGACTCACCTCCGTGATTCTAAGTATAAAACTTACGGAGGTGCTCGATGTTCCAAGGATTAGGAAGTGGAGTCCCATCCTCAGTTGTCAAGCGAACGCATCCGGGACAGGATACTTTGATCACTCAGAAGGGACCTTCCTAGCTAGGGGAAAGTTTGTTCATCCCTTCGTGAGTTAGTATCTTCCGCAGCACTAGATCGCCTTCCTCGAGCTGTCGGTTGCGCACATGCCTTTGATGATAATGCCGGAGTGCTTGGCGATAGCGTGCATTCCAAACAGCTGCTTGGAACCTTCCCTTATCGACGAGGTCAAGGTCTTCACGCGGGAGATGGTCCTGCACAGCTTCATTGAAGGTCCAGACCCGGAGCGACCCCATGGTGATCTCCGGAGGGAGGACCGCTTCAGCTCCGTACACCAAGAAGAAAGGTGTCTCTCCAGCTCACCGGTTAGGTGTAGTCCTACTTGCCCACAGCACAGACGGAAGCTCTTCGATCCAGTTAGCTCCATGCTTTTTCAGGTGCTCATATGTGCGTGTCTTGAGTCCTTTTAAAATTTCTACATTTGCCCTCTCGGCTTGACCATTGCTTGCTAGATGAGCTATAGATGCGTAGCTGAATTGAATGTCGAGGTCTTCGCAATATCCATTGTCAGTTATGACTTTGTTCGAGACTCCAAATCTGCATATTATGGACTTCAAGAACTTCATTGTTGATTGTTTTTTGATTGTCACAACTGGAGTAGCTTCCGGCCACTTGGTGAACGTGTCGATGGCGACATATAGGAACCTGTAAATTCTGAGGGCTTTTGGGAATGGTCCCAAGATGTCCATACCCCACACAGCAAATGGCCATGTAGGAGGTATCATTTGCAGTGCTTGAGCCGGTGCATGAATTTTTTTTGCTTGGAACTGGCACACTTCACATTTTTTCACTAGCTCGACTGCATCCTGGAGTGTTGTAGGCTAGTAAAAGCCATGCCGGAAGGCTTTACCAACTAACGTGCGGGAAGATGTGTGGTTCCCACACTCACCTCCATGGATTTCTGTGAGAAGCTCGCAGCCTTCTTCTCTTGCAATGCACCGCATTAGGACACCGTTGGCACCACGTCGGTAGAGATCCCTTTCTACCGGTGTGTATCTTTTAGCCAACCTAATGATTCAGATCTCCGAGATCCATGCATCGAAGCTAACTTGAGCTTCTAAGTCTTGCGTGCTGGGTTGCTCGGAGCTTCCAACAGCACCTACGACCCTTGGTGGACGCCATGGTAACAGGGCCACCAAGACCGCCAGCTTCGAGGTGCTAGTCTTGCCCCCTTCCCTCAGTTCGGTAGGCTGAGTTGTTGGTCTTGATAACCTCCGGACGAAGATTCTGTTTGGAGCCGGAGCTCCGGTTGAAGCCTTCGTCGAGAGTTCGTCAGCTTCAGCGTTGTGAAGACGCTGAACATGCGGGAGATCCAAGACTTCGATGTCTTTCTGGAGCTTTTAGACTTCAAGGAGAGAAGCGGCTAGTTGGGGATTGTTGCAGCTGCATTCACCTTTGACTTGTTTTATGATGAGCTGCAAATCACCCTTCACCAACAGCTGTTTGACACCGTAGGATAGTGCCACCTTGAGCCCATAGATGAGAGCTTCATACTCTGCCATGTTGTTGGTTGCCTTGAAGTCAAGGTGAACCATGTATTTGACCTGCTCCCCGGTCGGAGCGAGGATAAGGATTCTAGCTCCGACCCCCTGCTTCTGCACGGAGCCATCGAAGTAGACGGTCCAGTGAGGTTCGGTGAATACCGGAACCTTGGGTTCCGACTTCTGCTCAATGGGGCCCAAGCGTTTTATGGATAGGGAGTCCATTCTGCCATGAAGTCAGCCAAAGCCTGACTCTTGATAGCTTGTCTTGACACGAATTCGATATCAAACTCGGCCAACTCTGTTGCCCACTTTGCAATGTTCACAGTAGAATTAGAGTTATGCAAAATAGAACGCAGTAAATAGGAAGTTACCACTGATATCTTGTGGGCTTGGAAATAGTGACAAAGCTTCCTTGAGGCAATAAGGATTGCGTAAAGCAGCTTATGCACCTCAATGTAGCGTGTCTAGGTGTCGTGGAGTACTTCGCTGATGAAGTATGCTGGTCGCTGGACTATCCGGACTCTTCCAGAAGAACCCAGAGCTTACTCTCCATTGACCCGGACCCTCCTAGAGGGGTCTGAGCCCTCTTGTTGAGCTTCCCGGACCCTCCCGGAGGGGTCCAAAACTTCTTCTTGTTCAACCTCGACCTTGCCTGGTGGGCCCAGATCTTCTTGAACAACCGATAAAACTCCCTCAGATGAGAGAGGTTGATCTTCTAGCACTCTGTCTTGAAGATCCATCTATGGGGGTTGGGACTCGGATTCGCCTTCAGGTAGCTCCGGACCATCCCGGAGGGGTCTAGCCTTCTAAATTGGATGTGGCTCTGGCCTTTCCGCGACCAGGACCATGCTGACAACTTCTGTAGTTGCAGAAATATAAATCAGTAAAGGCTCACTAGGATTCAGAGCTACCAAGACCGGTAGGGTGGTGAGGAGCTGCTTCAGCTCTTGAAATGCCTTTTCTGCTTCTTCAGACCAATGAAATGGTCCGGACTTCCTCAAGAGTTGGAAGAAGGGTAGTGCTCGTTCTACCAGTCTTGAGATGAACCGGCTGAGCGCAGCTAGACATCCAGTTAGCTTCTGGACGTCCTTGATGCGGGATGGGGGGCGCATGTCTTCTATAGCCTTCATCTTCGCCGGGTTTGCTTCTATTCCTCAGTGAGTTACCAAGAAACCAAGTAGTTTCCCAGAGCTAACCCCGAAGACACACTTGTCTGGGTTTAGCTTGGTGCGCGTGATGCGCAGCTTGTCGAAGACGGCTTGTAATTTGTCAAGGAGTGACTCCTTGTTCTTGATATTCACAACGATGTCATCGACATACACCTCCACTAAGTCTCTAATTAGCTCTCCAAATGTTTTGTACATAGCTCGCACAAATGTTGAAGCAACATTTTTAAGACCAAAGGACATGGCAGTATAACAATATAATCCATCTACTATTATGAAGGCAATATGCTCTTCATCTTCCATAGACATATGGATCTGATGATATACAGAATATGCATATAACAAACACAATAGCTCGCACCCGGAGGTGGAGTCCACTATCTGATCTATCCTAGGTAGTGAAATTGGACCTTTTGGACATGCCTTATTTAAGCTGGTGTAGTCGATACACATCTGAAGCTTCCCGCCGGCCTTGGGTACAACGACTAGGTTTGCTAGCAATTTTGGATGAAAAACCACCCAGATGAAACCAGCTTCGAGCAACTTCTTGATCTCCTATCGGATGAAGTTTTGCTGCTCAACCAATTGCTTCTGGGGCTTCTGGTGTGCAGGCCGTGCATCAGGACAAATCTTCAGATTGTGCTCAATCACCTCCCTAGGGTCCCAGACATTTGTGATGGTTTCCACGCAAACACGTCGATATTTGCCTGGAGGAATGTGATGAGCGTGAGTTCCTATTTGTTGTTCAGTCCTCCCGATATACGGGTGGTCTGAGCAGCATCAGAACTAATTTGGACAACTTTGACGGGAACGTCGGCATCACCGCTTGGTTTCACACGACGTGCAGAGGTTGAGCCTCGTTGACGAATGCTCGGAGGTCTTGGAGCTTGCTCCTTACTGTTTGCTTCCTCCTGCGCTGTAGCAAGCGCGTGGAGTGAATGTGGGCCTAGAGGGGGGGTGAATAGGCCTTCTCAAAAATTGTCGGATCCTGCAACACTCAACAACAAGCTCAATACCAGAGATATCGGACTAGTCCGGTAAAGTGCGGACTAGTCCAGTGTTCACAGACTAAGTTGATTAAGCTAGTTCAATTAGGTTGATTCTTTTATGTGTGCAGCGGAAAAATAGAACCAAATAAAGGTTTCACAGTTATATTCTAGATTATATCACAATTAAATATTAAGTTTAACAATCCAACATAAGATGAGTAATGATTATTGTCGGTACCCTAAAAACCATACACCCCCTGAGGTTACAAAGATCTCAAGGGAAGGACATCTACTCAAATTGAAGACCCTCGGGGGCCCACTTGTCAGACATAACCGGACCTGCTTCTCCAACATGGTTAACCCCTAGGTTGCCACGTGTACTGTCAGACCGGAGCTACTACCCGCAAGGGTGAAGCTCCGGGCTAGGTACTGAAACGGCACCTCCGGACTTAACCCCTGACTGAGAGAAGCTCCAGACCTGACACGTGCCAGGCCACCCCGGAGCTTCCCGCTTCCCACAAGCAAGCTCCGGAGCTGCCACGTGTCCATACGTCGGAGCTGGCCGCTTCAAACCTCCGGGAGACATTGTAACGGCTCCGGATCTTCAAAGGACAGCCGCGGACTTCAAGACCCGATTAATTATCATTAATTCCACGTTAATGACACTTAATCGGACGATCTTAACACCTGTAACGGCACTGTCGGAGCCGTTACAGGGTTATTAACAACAATTAATCTCGTGTATCAATACTAGTAACCGCCAGGGCCACATGTCGGGCCAGGCTGACTTGTAACGGTTTGTCCTTGTACTATAAAAGGACAGACCGACGATACACAAGGGAGGTTCTGACGATCGGACTCTCGAACGCTCTCAAGCTCACAAGTTAATACAACACACACACACCCGTGGAGTAGGGTATTACGCTCAGGCGGCCCGAACCACGTAAACCACTGTGTCTCTCGTGTCCAATCGTGATTCACCTTCTTGAGTCTCCGCGCGCCCAAACCGAACTACAAACTCCTTCAACACTTTAGTAGTGTTAGGGGATCTGCCGACTCCAACAGTCGACAGTTGGCGCGCCAGGTAGGGGGCGCCTGAGATCTTCAAGAATGGTGAATTCTGTGGCTGGATCATCCAACGGGCAACCTGCTGCTCAGGCTGTCGGAGGCAATCCCTCCAACATGCAGCCACCAGCAGGAGCCTCAGCACCAGCAGGAGTCACACTCCCACCACCACCATCTTCTCCGGCAAGACGTGCCGAGCAACATGATGGTGCGCCGGCGTCACATACTGCGCCGGCAAGTCATGACAACCCAGAACACACGCTCCATGCAGCGCGTGCTCTTCTCCAGCGACCACCACCTCCGGATGCATCTCAAGGTGCCATGGAGCAATGGAGGGCTGATGTTGAGCATTTGGTCGCAGCAGCGGCCGAACTCCTCAACAACCAGGGTCCACCCCCTTCAGGGCGGGCCCCGTCGCAGCGACGGACGTTGTCTGGAAGACCTGGTCCACATGTCTCCAACAACCGAAGACGCGCTGCGTCACAGCAAGTGACGTCGTTGCCCTCTGGGGCACGACGCACCCATACCGCATCTCGGCTTTCGACACACGACCTCCGGGCGGAGCTTGATCGCCGATACCGCCAACAGGATGGCCGTGTTCATATCGAGCGAGCTCGAGAAAGACGAGATGCTCAAGACCTTTCTACTCTGGAAGGAGTAGGAGGAGGCTTTTCCGCCCTAGCCATGCACCTGCGCATGGTTAGATGGCCACAGAAGTTCCGGCCACACTTGCCGGAAAAATTCGACGGGACTGTCAACCCCGTAGAATTTCTGCAGATATACTCCACTGCAATCTTAGCAGCTGGAGGAAACGAGGCCGTAATGGCCAACTACTTTCCAGTGGCCTTAACTGGGACCGCTAGGTCCTGGTTTATGAGCCTTCCACCCAACTCTATTGACAGTTGGGAGGAGCTGTGCCGTCAGTTCACTGCCAACTTCGGGAGTTCATACACCCGACCGGGCACTGAACTGGACCTTTTTGCGGTCGTGCAAAAAGGAGGAGAATCTTTGCGGTCATTCATCCAGAGGTTCTCTCAGGTACGTAACACAATCCCTTCTATCTCAAGCGCTTCTGTCATTGTGTCATTCAGACAGGGTGTGCAAGACAAGAAGATGTTGGAGAAGCTGGCGATCAAAGAGATCACCTGCGTCACGGAGCTCTTCAGCTTGGCTGACAAGTGTGCCAGAGCTGCGGAGGGCCGTGAAATGCACTCCAAACCAGCCTTGGAGGATCATAAAAAATCCTCCAAAGAAGAAGCCGCTACCTCCGGGAGTGGCAAGAAGAAAAAGAAGACCAACGGCAAGAAGAAGTCGTCGGCCGGCACATCCAATGTTGCAGCCACTGCAACTCCTGGTGGCCGGGGGCCACGCCCCGAGAAGCGACCTCGACCGTCTTCTGAAGACGGCGGCAAATCCAAGATGTGGTGCCCCATTCACAAAACGGGCAGCCACAGGCTGGAAGACTGCCGGGAGGTCCAAAACCTTGCCGAGCGCTACCACAAGCGCCGGGAAGGGTCTCCCTTCTGACAGAGGGAGGGAAAACAAAAGGTCGATGAAGCTCCGGCTGAAGAGGAGTTAGGGTTTCAGGACCCCAAAAAGGTCCTGAAAGCCGTCTACACCTCCGTCGACGATGACTCCGACGTCTCCGACAACGAGCGTCGGAAAACCATGAACACCATCTTTGGTGGATCATGGGACATCACTTCTCGTCGTGTCATCAAGACTATGCGGCGGGATATGGCTGCTGTAGCTCCTACAGCTAGACCGGAGCCACATCGAAAGTGGATGGACACACCCATCACTTTTGATGCTTCGGACTGTCCTCAAAGCATGGTCGGAGCTGGCCAATTACCCTTGATGGTATCTCCCACCATCAACAACATCCAGCTCCATCATGTCATGGTAGACGGAGGTTCGGGGCTTAACCTCATCAGCTTCGAAGCTTTCACTAAGCTTCAGCTCCGACCTTCGGACCTCCAGCCCTCTCGACCTTTCTCCGGAGTAGGTCCGGGGGCCATTACCCCACTCGGAGCTATTACTCTCCCCGTTACCTTCGGGACCCGGGAGAAGTATCGCACCGAGAAGTTGGTCTTCGACGTCGCTCAGATCAACTTACCATTCAACGCCATCTTGGGTAGACCTGCCCTGTATAAATTCATGGCAGCTGCTCATTATGGATACCTGGTGTTGAAGATGCCAACACCAGTAGGCGTTCTCCGGATCCGCGGAGATCGCACTGCCGGAGTAACTGCTCTGGAGGAACTCCACGCACTCACCACAGCACAAGAGGAGGACTCCAGACAGGAGCAAGCTCCGAAACCCCCGAGCATTCGTCAACGAGGCTCGACCTCTGCACCCCGTGTGCAGCCAAGCGGCGACACCGACATTCCCGTCAAAGTCGTCCAAATTGGTTCCGATGCCGCTCAAACCACCCGTATATCGGGTGGGTTGAATGACAAATAGGAACTCGCGCTCATCACTTTCCTCCGGGCTAACGTTGACGTGTTTGCTTGGCAACCGTCACAAATGCCTGGGATCCCCAGGGAAGTGATTGAGCACAATCTGAAGATTTACCCCAATGCTCGGCCTGTGCATCAGAAACCTCGGAAGCAATCTGTAGAGCGAAAGAACTTCATCCGACAAGAAGTGAAGAAGTTGCTCGAAGCCGGATTCATCCGGGAAGTCTTCCATCCAAAATGGCTGGCAAACCCAGTCGTTGTGCCCAAGGCCGGCGGGAAACTTCGGATGTGCATCGACTACACCACACTGAATAAGGCATGTCCAAAAGATCCATTCCCACTACCTAGAATAGATCAGATACTGGATTCCACCTCCGGGTGCGAGTTACTGTGTTTTCTAGACGCATATTCTGGATATCATCAAATCAGGATGTCTAGGGAGGATGAAGAGCATACTTCATTCATCACAGTAGATGGATTGTATTGTTACACAGCCATGCCTTTTGGTCTCAAGAATGCAGCTTCAACTTTTGTACGAGCTATGTACAAAACTTTCGAAGAACTCATCAGAGACATAGTGGAAGTGTACGTCGATGACATCGTGGTCAAAGTTAAGAACAAGGAGTCCCTCTTGGACACCTTGCAGGCTGTCTTCGATAAGCTGCGGGCCACCCGCACGAAGCTAAACCCAGACAAGTGCGTCTTCGGGGTTAGTTCCGGAAAGCTTCTTGGTTTCCTGGTAAGTCACCGGGGCATAGAGGCTAATCCGGCGAAGATAAAAGCCATTGAAGACATGCGGCCACCAACCCGCATCAAAGACGTCCAAAAGTTAACTGGATGTCTAGCAGCCCTCAGCCGGTTCATTTCAAGACTGGCGGAAAGAGCACTCCCCTTCTTCAAGTTACTGAGGAAGTCCGGACCATTCCAATGGTCTGAAGAAGCAGAGAAGGCATTCCAGGAGCTGAAATAGTTCCTCACCACCCTACCAGTCCTGGTAGCTCCGAACCCTGGTGAGCCTTTATTGCTTTACATTTCAGCTACTGACGAAGTCGTCAGTATGGTTCTGGTTGCGGAGAGACCGGAACTACCCAATACTCAGGAATCCAGACCCCTTCGGGAGGGTCCGGAGGTTCCTGAAAGCGGGTCTGGGTCCCAGCTCCCAGACTGCAACCCACAAGAAGCCGCTTCAGAGGACCCGGATCCCTCCGAGAGGATCCAGGTCATTCCTGGAGAAGCTCCGGGTTCCTCCACCCAGAACCCGGAGGTCCCCGAAGAGAGTCTGGACCCCTCCGTGAGGGTCCGGATCAATGAAGAGGAAGCTCCGGACCCCTCCGGGAGTGTCCGGACCATTCAACGCCCGGTATACTTCATCAGTGAAGTGTTACATGATGCCAAGACTCGATACGTAGAGGTGCATAAACTGCTTTATGCAGTTCTTATTGCCTCAAGGAAGCTTCAACATTATTTCCAAGCTCACAAAGTCTCGGTAGTGACCTCATATCCACTTCGAGCGATCCTGCATAATCCCAATTCAACTGGGAATATTGCAAAGTGGGCAGCGGAATTGGCTGAATTCGATCTTGAATTCATTCCGAGACAAGCAATCAAGAGTCAAGCATTGGCAGATTTCGTGGCAGAATGGACTCCCTCTCCATTAAACCCTGGGGGCCCCAGCGAGCAGAAGACGGAACCTCAAGTTCCAACCTTCACTAAGCCTCACTGGACCCTTTACTTCGACGGCTCCATGCAGAAGCAGGGAGCCGGAGCTGGAATCCTTCTCCTCGCACCAACCGGGGAGAAGGTGAAATACATGGTACACCTTGACTTCAAGGCAACCAACAACATGGCGGAGTACGAAGCACTCATCTATGGATTAAAGGTGGCACTATCATATGGTGTCAAGCAGTTGCTGGTCAAAGGAGATTCACAACTTGTCATCAAGCAGGTGAAGGGTGAATGCTCCTGCAATAATCTCCAGCTGGCTGCTTACCTCCTTGAAGTCCAGAGGCTTCAGAAGGATTTCGAAGTCCTAGACCTTCACCATGTTCAGCGTGCTCACAACGCTGAAGCTGACGAACTCTCGACCAAGGCGTCAACCGGAGCACCGGCTCCTGACGGAACCTTTGTCCGGAGGTTGTCAAAACCCACAGTTCAGCCTGCCGAACTGAACGAAGGGGGCGAGATCAGCATCCCGAAGCTGACGGTCCCGATGGCCCTGTTACCATGGCAGCCATCAAGAGTCGTAGGTGCTGCCGGAAGCTCCGAGCAACCCAGCACGCAAGACTCAAATGCTCAAGTAAGTTCCGATGCATGGATCTCGGAGATCCGGAGCTACTTGAAAGACAACATCCTTCCTGACGATGATGTATCCGCTGACCGGGTAGTCAGATTGGCTAAAAGATACACGTTGGTAGAAGGGGATCTCTACCGGCGCGGTGCCAACGGCATCCTAATGCGGTGCATCACAAGGGAAGAAGGTTGCGAGCTCCTCGCAGAAATCCATGGAGGCGAGTGCGGGAACCACGCATCTTCCCGCACGCTGGTCGGAAAAGCCTTTCGGCACGGCTTCTACTGGCCTGCAGCGCTCCAGGATGCCACTGAGCTGGTGAAGAAATGCAAAGCATGCCAATTCCATGCAAAGCAAATTCATACACCTGCTCAGTCCTTACAAATGATACCTCCCACATGGCCTTTCGCTGTGTGGGGGATGGACATCTTGGGACCCTTCCCAAGAGCCGTCGGAGGTTACAAGTTCCTGTACGTCGCCATTGACAAGTTCACCAAGTGGCCGGAAGCTACTCCCGTCGTGACGATCAACAAACAATCTGCAATCAATTTTCTACAATCCATCGTGAGCAGATTCGGAGTACCAAATAAGATCATCACCGATAATGGGACTCAATTCACAAGCTCCGCATTTCAAGGATATTGCGAAGACCTCGGCATACAAGTTTGCTACGCTTCTGTAGCTCATCCTGCCAGCAACGGGCAAGCCGAGAGAGCAAATGCAGAGATCCTTAAAGGACTCAAAACACGCACTTATGAGCGCTTGAAAAAGCACGGAGCCAATTGGATCGAAGAGCTTCCGCCCACTCTATGGGCCAACAGGACTTCTCCAAGTCGGGCAACCGGAGAAACACCCTTCTTTCTGGTGTACGGAGCTGAAGCGATCCTTCCTCCGGAAATCACCTTGGGTTCACTCCGAGTCCGGACCTTCGACGAAGCCGCGCAGGACCAGCTCCGGCGTGAAGACCTAGACCTCCTCGAGGAGGGAAGGTGCCAAGCAGCTGTTCGGAATGCCCGATACCGCCAAGCTCTACGGCGCTATCACCAGCGGCATGTACACAACCGACAGCTCGAGGAAGGCGATCTGGTGCTACGGAGAATACTATCCAGAGAAGGGCAAAACAAACTCTCCCCCGGCTGGGAAGGGCCCTTTCGAGTGATCAAAGTATCCCGTCCCGGAAGCGTTCGCTTGGCTACCGAGGATGGGACACCTCTCCCAAATCCTTGGAACATCGAGCACCTCCGTAAGTTCTACACTTAATTCCACGGAGGTGAGTCTTAAGTAACTTGAAATGTATGTTATAGAGTCATTGTACAGAGTCGGGTAGTTCCTCCGAGAGAGCAGCCGGACCTTTCCCGAAAGGTTTGAAAAGCTCATGCAACACTTGATACAGTCTCCGGACTAGAAGTGTGGCTAACTACCCTGGGTCAAATGAGAAACCAAACACACTTAGCCTGGTTCCGTACCCTAAGAGTGTACTTGTTTCCCCTGTACCCCGGACCTATAATGAAAGACATCTTCATGTGAAATAGACTCCACGTGCATTCATTTTTGCATAGGCTCGACATTTTTATTATTCTCTTTCTTGTCTGTAACAGAAACGTGCAATTCTTAAGAAGTTCTAGTTGACCGGTTTACGTACGATTCGAGTTGAATTGTCAGATTTTTTGGATTTAAATATCGTCTGTGACCGACTCACCTGAAAGCCGCCAAGCCATTCTAGGGCCGGAGTGCGCTATCGACTTAGCCTGGTCAAGCACCCTAAGTACGCCACTCTACCTACATCCCGGCAGGCCAAAGTAAGGTGGGTCCGTGGACAATTGGATCTAAAAGAAAAGACAATTCATCCAGTCGTATTAAAAATCGTGTTCAACTTAAAATTTTCTTGAGAACTGTAAGCCGCGACGAAGTTATAGACAAGGAACGAATTTTACTATTTTTCTTGGCTTAAGTGTGCAGGAAAAATGAACCCTACGTTGATGGGAAAAACCGGAGCTAACCAAGCTCCGACTCCCACCAGGGCGTCAACCGTCGGCGTAGACTAAAAGATGGTGAGAAGACCCAGTCACTGGAGTCTGTTGCCAACAAACCAAGCGTGGCAAAGGTCATTGCCGGAGCTGCTAAGCTCCGACACCTTGGAGTATTAACTATCGACGCTCAACGTGTTGATAGAGGCTATTGCCGGAGCTACTAAGCTCCAGTGATGGACAGTGCCGGAGCTTCTAAGCTCCGACAACTTCAGGGGACCTTCACTATCAAAAACTTCGGACCTAAATTCCACAAGTTCGAAGCAAATTTGTCTTCAATAAAACTCAACATCCTTTTGGTACATGTCCACAATCAAATTGTGCACATCTACCAGGGGGCCAAGTGAAGATAAAGATGTTGAAGACAAAAAAATGAAATTCACAAAAAATTGGGGATTTCATTTCATCTGAAGACCGGAGATTACATCTGGAGACAAGGGATTACAAAATTGAGGAAGAAGAGAAGATACAAGTAAAGGCTAAGAGAGACGGTCCTAGACCCTATGGAAGAACTCGGCGACCTTCTGAGCGACCTCCGACACGCTGGCTCGGGTAGCTTCGCCTTCTCCTTCGACGGGGCCTTCAAGCACCGGGTCCAGAGGAAATCGAGGGTTCCGGCTGGTGTAGCACGTCAACACATATTCTGTGACGTTCCTAGCCAGGGATTGCCCCTCGACCTCCAGCTGGTCTGCGATGACGTCGCCCACCTTGGAGAGCTTGCTGCCCGCGGCGCTCAACACTTGCAACACAAGGTTCGGCTCCGGCTCCGGATCATCCGGTAGCACGGGGCTGAAACCCATCGGCGCCAGCGCATCGTCGGCCTTGCTCAGGAATTCCCAAATTTGCAGGGAGTCCGCCTTCCTCAGGTTCTTCATCTCTTCCAGGGATCTCCGGGCCGCCGTCAGCTCCGAATTCTCGCGGGAGAGGCGCTCAACATCTTTGGCGTTCTGCTGGATCTTCGCAGCAACCCGCTTCTCAAGTCTTCCGAGCTCCTCCTCCCGGAGGTGGATCTTGTTCCGGCGGTCGACCAGGTCCTTCTCCCTAGCCTCCACTTTCTTCTCCCGGGCGACAAGGGCACACTTGTATTCGTAGAGTTCCTGCCCCCGCACCCAGGTCTTCTCCTCTTCCTCGAGGCAGCGCTCTTCCAATTTCTTAGTGCGCTCCTCGAGGCCCTTGTTCGCCAGAGCTGTTTTCTCGGCGAGCTCTTCTTCCCATCGCAAGACGTCATCCCGTAGCTCCAGGAGTTTTTGCTCCTCATCCTCGAGCCGTCTTTCCCTTCCTTCAAGTGCCTCTCGGCGCTTGATGAGTGCGGTGCTGATGGCCTCGAGCTGATCAAACCTAGCATTGGCCGCGTCGTTAGCAGCCTTAGCTTGGTCGTGGAACTCCCGGGATTGAGCGTCGAGGGCGTGAGTCATGCTCTCCCTCTCATCCAGCAGCTTGTCCCAGAGCTCCAGGCGGATCTTCTCCCACTTGATCCACTCCTTGTCATCCGCCAGCCTCGACTGCGCCAGCTTAGTCTCAAAGTGGAGCCGATTACGCCACCGCCTAAGGGTTTGGCGCTCCTCTTCAAGAGCCTTGCTGTCGTGGAAGAAGGCCAGTTGGACTTGACGTAGACTGGAGCAGGCGTTGTCGATGGACATCGACAGCGAGATGGGCTCCGGACCTTCTGGGATCTCTTACGCTGGTTCCAGCGGGTCTTCATTCACAAAAATTGGGTCCCACTCTACGAGAGTGGAACCCCGAGCTTCCAAAGTGCTAGGTCCCTCCTCCGGGATGGCCTCAGTCGCCATCAAAGGAGGTCCCGCCACCAAGTCTTCATCTGCCCCCTCAGGCTGGGGGCCGGCGACTTCGTCCAGGCACTCTGGCTCCGCCACAGGTACCATCGACGTCGTCGCCTCCACTGGCTTCGGCCGGGACACTTCTTCTGAGGGAGGCTCAAGCTCCCTCGCCTCTTCAGCCGCCGGTTCTGCGACCGGCGCTCCAACAATCACCGGCTCTGCGACCGGAGCTTCGGAAGAAACCGGCTCAACTGCCGGAACTACTTCAACTTCCGGCTCGCATGCCGGAGCTTCAGCCACCTCCGGCTCAATCGCCGGGGCTTCAGCACTTTCCGGCTCCGAAGCCGGGACTGCTACTTCCACCGACTCAATAGTCGGAGCTTCTACTTCTGCAGCACCAGGACCCGGAGCTTCCACCTCCGGAACGGGTGCCGCTGGCGCATCTTCAATCCCGTGGTCCGGCGCTACCACGGGAACTTCTGGAGACGAGTCGAGGTCCATGACCACAACAGCCGGCGCCGGAGCTGTCGCAGCCTCCGCTTGGGGCGGCACCGGAGCTGGAGCAGAAGCCCTCGCAGCCTCAGACACTGTGGCTGAGGGCGGAGCTTCACTCCCCTTCTTGGGAACACTGCAGAGAAAGAACGAAGAAATTGAGCAAACAGATGCTACAATTAAAAGTTAATCGAGGTAAGAAAGAAAAATTACCTTGGGAGACTCACGCACCAGCTTGCGCGGAACCTCTTTCCCGGACGATCCGGGCTGGCCACGGTCGGCATAGGAGCTCCGGGAGGACTCCCAGGACTTGCCGTAGCCGCGGGCGTTTCCCGGGTCGGAGCTCTCCTTGATCGGGAGGAACTCCTGGACCTGGAGGCCCTCACCGCTTCTCGTGCCGGAGTCGCGTGCCCGGAGCTGGCACCTCCGGAGGGATCCACCACGGGGACAGTCGCACTCCGGGAGGATCCCACCGCCGGAACGGTAGCGCTCCGGAAAGACACCACCACGGGGACGGCCGCCATGGCGGCAGAGGATCTTCTTTCCTGATGAGGGTGAACCTGAGGGGAAGCGGCAGGCCCGATGGACCTTCCGTCAGCATGTCGCAGCTTCCTCTTCCGGCTCTCCGGCTCCTCCGCCAACTCTTTGCCCTTGCCGACGACCTCAGCTCTTGGCTGTGGGGCAGGGGCGGAGCCGCCTTCAGACAACCCGGGGATCGCCAACCGGGTAGTTGATCTTCTCTCGACGTCACCAAGGTCGTCAAGCGCGGGCATCTTTCGCTGGAGCTCCCTGTTGAACTCAACCTCCACGTTCAGAGGGAGGAAAGCCGGCGGCGGAGTCAAGTAATCTCCGTCAACGTCGATGCCGTGTTGGAATTTCTCGAGGTGAAACTCCAAGGACTTCCCCACCATGCTGGACTTCAACCCGGTCTCAACCCGATCTTCGTCCATCACGCTGTTGAGGGCCCAGGCGAGCTTCTCCCTCCTCTTCAGCGGCGCCCACCTGTTGGACAGGAAGTTGCAGAACACCGCCTGGGGAGTCAATCCTCCCTCCACACATTGGCGGATTCTGGTCAAGACGGGGTCGAAAGCTCCCGCCAGCACCGGAACTTTGCTCCATACCGACGTGTCAATACCGGGCAGACCGTCTGGCAACTCCAACCGCTCATGCTCCTCCACCCGGACAACTACCCAATCTTTCTTCCAGTCATCCCACTTCCCGGAAGGGAATGACCGGAGGTACTTGAATGGGCACTTCTTGCGCTTCACGAAGTAGTAGAAGCCAAGATACTCATCGCTTCGGCCGGTGGTTTGGACGGTGAAGAAGGTTCGGAAGAGCTCGATGCAGGGAGGGATGCCCACCCACATCTCGCAGAAGTGGACAAAGATGGACACAAGGAGAATGGAGTGAGGGCCAAGGTGGTACAGCTGCAGACCATAGAAGTCCAGCAGCATCAAGAAGAAAGAAGAAAACGGTGGGATCAGCCCCACCATGGCGTACGAGGAAAAGTACACCATCTCACCAGAGTGCTCCTTTTTAAAGGGAAGCTCTCCGCCGGCGCGGACCGAACGGTTGAAGAAGTCCGAAGACCACCCCATGAGGGCCCGGACCTTCTTCAGATCACTGTCCGTCTTCAAACGACTCTCACGCAGACCCAACTCCATCGCAGCACAGCTAGGCAAGAGAAGAGGAGCAAAGTACAAGTCGGGAGTTTGAGCGCAAGAACAGATGGGAAGCGTAAAGAACTCCCGACGGTGCGCTTTCCTTCTTAAGTAAGCCCTCGCAACGCTTGGATGGAAACTGCAGGGGAGTCAAGGATACTACTCAAGAATTCAACCCTGCCGATGACTAGGGGGCCCGGGACCACCCTGACGATCAAGTCGAGGCTCTTACCCAGGCGAACAGTTGTCATCACGAGGCGGGAAACCCAAAGGCGGCGAACTGACAAGGCGCGCGGAACCGATACAGTTTTCGTATCGGGAACCGGCGACCTTCAATTGCGAGAGATCCGCACGTCAAAGATCTTATCTGCCGCCTGAGGTGCGCCACGCGTCGGGATTTAACCGTAAAGCCCCGCCAATGGCACCTCCGAAGACCCTTGAAGACCCAGTTCAAGAGTCGCGAGTATGGACCCACCTCCGACAGAATGACTTCACCCCGGTGACTTTCCCCGGAGGTAGGTCCAGGGGGCCACTGTCGGTACCCTAAAAACCATACACCCCCTGAGGTTACAAAGATCTCAAGGGAAGGACATCTACTCAAATTGAAGACCCTCGGGGGCCCACTTGTCAGACATAACCGGACCTGCTTCTCCAACATGGTTAACCCCTAGGTTGCCACGTGTACTGTCAGACTGGAGCTACTACCCGCAAGGGTGAAGCTCCGGGCTAGGTACTGAAACGGCACCTCCGGACTTAACCCCTGACCGAGAGAAGCTCCGGACCTGACACGTGCCAGGCCACCCCGGAGCTTCCCGCTTCCCACAAGCAAGCTCCGGAGCTGCCACGGGTCCATACATCGGAGCTGGCCGCTTCAAACCTCCGGGAGACATTGTAACGGCCCCGGATCTTCAAAGGACAGCCGCGGACTTCAAGACCCGATTAATTATCATTAATTCCACGTTAATGACACTTAATCGGACGATCTTAACACCTGTAACGGCACTGTCGGAGCCGTTACAGGGTTATTAACAACAATTAATCTCGTGTATCAATACTAGTAACCGCCAGGGCCACATGTCGGGCCAGGCTGACTTGTAACGGTTTGTCCTTGTACTATAAAAGGACAGACCGACGATACACAAGGGAGGTTCTGACGATCGGACTCTCGAACGCTCTCAAGCTCACAAGTTAATACAACACACACACACCCGTGGAGTAGGGTATTACGCTCAGGCGGCCCGAACCACGTAAACCACTGTGTCTCTCGTGTCCAATCGTGATTCACCTTCTTGAGTCTCCGCGCGCCCAAACCGAACTACAAACTCCTTCAACACTTTAGCAGTGTCAGGGGATCTGCCGACTCCAACAGTCGACAATTATGAAACCCTAGATTATATTAATGAATTAGAATGATGAACACCAAAAACAAAACACAAGGATTTATCTTGTGGTTTGGCTACCACAAAAGGCAACCTACATCCACGTTGAGGAGTCCACAAAAGGATCGGGTCTTCTCCAACCCTACCCTCGTTGGATCGCCAGGAAGGCCAATCCTCTTCCACTAACCACAAAGGGGTGAATAACCGAATTCAAGGGGCCTTCTCACACGTTGAGAGCTCCCTTAGATTACAACACAAATTTCCACCAAAAACACACTCAAAAGATTACAATTAAAATGCAGGAGTGTGTTAGAGAATCAAACCAAGAGTTCAATTTGATGTTCCAAGTGTCTCTCCAATGATCTAGAATGAATCCTCAAAGGATTGATCGTTGTTGCACTTAATTTCGTGGAGAGATGTAGTTTTTGAGGCTCTTGGGAGGTGTGACGGTGCTAGGGTTCGAGAGAGTTCAAAAGAAGGTCGTGCACCTCTATTTATATGGGGTTTCTAAAAGTGACCGTTAGGGTTCAGAAAGTTCGGACTAGTCCATGGTGGTAACTGGACTAGTCCGGTGTGCTGTGTGTAGCAAACCCTAAGTACCCCGAAATATCGGACTAGTCCGGCTGAAAACGGACTTGTCCGATTTCGCTACTGGAAATCTTCGGACAGGTCCGGCTGAAAACGGACTTGTCCGGACATGTGAAACCCTAAGTGAATTAGATGACAAGTCCGCACTTGGAGGACTTGTACGATGTAGATCAGAGGGTTTTTCGGACTAGTCCGTGTAGACATCGGACTTGTCCGAATTGGATCAGAAAGAATATCTGACTAGTCCGGATATGATCGGACTTCCGACTTTGTTTGACTTGTGAAGTGTTTTGAGGACTAGTCTGTACTGCGGAGGACTAGTCCGATTCTAGCCAGAAGAATATCGGACTAGTCCGACAGATATCGGACTTGTCCGATCTGGTGCAGAAAGGTTATCGGACTAGTCCGGTCCTGTGTAACTTTGTGCAATGTGTGTGTTTAATTGTGATTGAGCTCTTGGGGTGTGTTTCCTTAACACACTCCATACACAATAATCTATTACACTTCTTCCTTGAGCTCATCTCCACTTTGCTCCTCATCCTTCCTTCTTTTTGGTATTTTGCTCATTTTCCTATCATAGGCCTGCACTCATCTCAACAAATAGGTTAGGATCTCGATTGCTTGTCATAAATCATCCAAAACCCAGAAGAGAGTCCTAGATGCACTTTCAATCTCCCCCTTTTTGGTGATTGATGACAACCAATTGAGATTTCACAAAATATGATAAAAATTGAGATTTTCATAAAGTATGCACATATGAGTCAAAAATACATCAAGCAGTGAAAGAATTATCCATATGTGCATTCTTTATGGTGGGATGCATAACTAAGTATATTGAGACATTAAGAATGACATAATTTACATTAATCAACCAAAGCCAAGCATACATGTCATTCCAGGAGCAAGATTACAGATTTCAACAAGTACTTCTCAAATTAATTAAGCATTGCATCACAGAACATAAAAATAGACAAGAAGCATAAAAAGAGCTCTCTCCTCGCATCCTACAACTAAAGCTAAGACTCCCCCTCAATCTCTCCCCCTTTGGCATCAAGACACCAAAAAGAAGGATAGGAGGGTCCTAGGGTCTTCACTCTTCACTGTCGGTCCTCTCATCATCGTCTTCGTCATCTTCATCTTCAGCTTGATGAGGAGGAGAAGGAGGAGGAACGGGGCCACTCGAGCCCCCAATGCCAAAGTAGGCAAGCTCGGAGGGGTTCAATGGCGCGAGCTCAGTGAAGTCCGGGTCAGACTCCTCAGAAATCACTGGAGATCCAATGGGGTCGATCTCCAGCTTCTGGCAGATATGCTTCACATTGGCTTTGATGTACTTCATGTCCTCCTTTCTTTTCTGGTTGAGCTTGTGGGCCTTCACTTCGGCCTTCTTGCAGGAGGTGAAGATGGCAGCCAGGTATTTGAGGATTCCACTAGCTGATCCTCTCTGAGGGGCTGCCCTTGAAGTTGGAACAGCTCTAGCATCTTCTCTTGATCTTGTCGGTGCCTCGGGACTGGAGGCCGGCGAGGGAGCAGCCTGTACATTTACTGGTTGAGGCTTCTGAGGCCTCAAAGGAGTGTGCTCCACATCCTTGACAAACTCAATCCCTGTGACTTTCTCAATCATAAACAATAGATAGGGAGCATAGCCACAGGACTTGTTGGGGGTGCTGGAGATGTTAACCATATCATTCCATATGTAGTCAAACACATCAAACTGTCTGTTCTTGTTTATGATCCTCATTAGAGTCCGGAGGTACCCTTGTACACTCCCTGCATCCCCATCCTTAGGGGCAATGGTCTTCCTCAAGACTCGGTTTAGCACCACAAAGAATGGCTGCATGTTCTTTGTGGAAGGAGGAATGAACTTTGAATTTGGCTCATAGAGAAACTTCATCCTCTCCTTGTCAATGACACCAACATTGTGGATAATCACATTATCATTGTTGGAGGTGTCAAGATGCAACAACCTTGCAAATTCTTCATAAGTGATAGTTTACTTGGATCCATGAGTCATCCAAGTCACTCTTTCCTCTTCATCGCTTGCAAAGTGGCAGGTGGCATAGAACTGAGCCACCACTTCATCATTCCAATTGTACTTGAAGGCAAAGAGGTCCTTCAAGCCATGTCTCTCAGCTGCTGCAATCACTTCATCAAATGCAGGGCATCTCTTCTTCTCAAGATGTGCCCAGTCAATCCACTGATTGTGCATCACGGGTGTCTTCATCTGCAGGTAAACAGCCCTGTAATAGTCAGCATGAAAATTGCTCCAGAATCTTCCATCTGCATCTTGCTTTGGATGATTATAGCAATCAATGCTCTTGAGCTTTGCAGCTGAGTCGCTGCCCTTCCCATTGAACCTTTCTTCAGTGGGGTCCCGGACCCCTTTCCTGGGAGCATGCAGCTTCAATGGTCCAACTAGACTCGTCGCTATCCCCTTGCCCTTGACCTTTGCTTGGCGAGGGACGCTCGATGATGCGGCTGCCTTGGAGACTGGCTTCTTTTCCAGCACTTTCCTCCGAACTTGTGGAGGAGACGGAGCTGGCTCGGTAGGTCGCTCTTGGCGCTTCTTGCCAAGACTCATTGAGGTCCGAGGTGCCACCTCGTGGTCCATCTCGGCCTCAAAGTCGGAAACCTCATCGTTTGAGCTCGACATGACCTGAGAATTAGTTTCAAGAATGATAATGAATGATACAAGCCATAGGTATGAAAGGATAGGGAGGAATTGCATTTAGGAATTGAAGAGTTAGGTTTTGAGTTTAGAAACATCAGACTTGTCCGGTGCACAGGCACGGACTAGTCTGGGGGGACCGGACTTGTCCGTTCAAGGACCGGACTAGTCCGGTGTTCATCCTCAAAAACCTAAGAGATTTGACAAAAGCTGATTCCTAATGCACAATAAGTCTAGCATACACGTGATACATAAAGGAGGCATGTATATGGTGAAGGATGCTAGGATATTCGATCAATAATGAAGAAAAACGAGATTTCTAGGGTTTGGGTGAAAATTACCGAAGAAATCGATTGAAGCTTGGAGATGAGGGTGTTGAAGGCCGGACAAGTTCGCTAGCTTCAATCCTCAAGAGGCCAAGCTTGATTTTCGCCCAAATGCGGATATTTTTTATGGAGGGAGCAAGAAATCGCCTTGGGAGCTCGAGCGGAGGAGAGAGAACGCGTGAGCAAGTGTGGAGGATGAAGGGTTTGGCGATGGCTAGGGTTATGGAAACGAAAAATCGGACAAGTCCGGAGATGACCGGACTAGTCCGAACTCATCCAGAGAGCAACATCGGACTAGTCCGTGGTCAGTCGGACTAGTCCGGCCTAACCGGCACTCAGCGGACTTGTCTGCACGTGCGGACTAGTCTGGGTAACCACGGACTAGTCCGTGGTCACCAGAAGAAATTTGCATAGCCCATTCATATATATTTGAAGGTTCATAAATAGAGAATAGAGAGGCGAATTAAAACAAATTATCTTGATGAATATGACCAGTAAGCATACAACAATCAAGCAATGATCATCATTCACCAAGATCTAGTAATTGACATTGTTTTTCGGGAAAAATTTGAGAGAGAGTGATTTTCACAATTTAATCAAGACATTTTGAAGAATTCATACAGGTATGCAACTTTTCAAGCCACACTCCGAGCATCGAGGATATTTTGTTCATTTCGGAGTTCACAAAAGCGCTTTTCATCAAGTGGCTTGGTGAATATGTCGGCCAATTGTTTTTGGGTATTAACATGTGAGATGGCTATGTCTCCTTTCATGGAATGGTCTCTCAAAAAATGATGTCTTATGTCTATATGTTTAGTTCTAGAGTGCTCAACTGGATTGTGGGCAATTTTAATGGCACTCTCGTTGTCACAAAGGAGAGGAATACGGTTCATATTGTAACCGTAATCCCTTAGAGTTTGTCGCATCCAAAGGAGTTGTGCACAACAGCTCCCGGCTGCAACATACTCTGCTTTGGCTGTGGATAAGGCAATGGAATTTTGTTTCTTGGAGGACCAAGAAACTAAGGATCTCCCTAGGAATTGGCATGTGCCGGAGGTGCTTTTTCTATCTACTTTGCACCCGGCATAATCTGCATCGGAGTAACCAATGAGATTGAATTTTGAGCCTTTTGGGTACCAAAGACCAAGGTTGGGTGTATGAACTAAATATCTCAAGATCCTTTTTACGGCTGTCAAGTGACATTCCTTAGGGTTGGCTTGAAATCTTGCACACAAACATACACTCAACATGATGTCTGGCCTAGATGCACATAAATAGAGTAGAGATCCAATCATGGAGCGATATACCTTTTGGTCGACGCTAGGTCCATCTTCATTGAGATCCAAGTGGTCGTTTGTTGCCATGGGGGTCTTTATGGGCTTTGCCTTGTCCATGCCAAACTTCTTAAGTATGTCCTGCGTGTACTTGGTTTGGCTTATGAATGTCCCTTCCTTTTGTTGCCGCACTTGGAATCCCAAGAAGTACTTTAATTATCCCATCATTGACATTTCAAATCTGTCTGTCATGATTTTGCTAAATTCCTCACAAAACGATTGATTAGTTGACCCAAAAATTATATCATCAACATAAATTTGACAAATGAAAAGATCATTGTCTAAATTCTTTGTAAATAGAGTATAATCTACTTTGCCATTTTGAAAACCATTCTCAATTAAGAAATCTCTAAGACACTCATACCAAGCTCTAGGAGCTTGTTTGAGGCTGTAGAGAGCCTTACGCAATTTGAATACGTGGTTGGGGAACTCTTCGTCTTCAAACCTAGGTGGTTGCTCAACATACACCTCCTCCTTTATTGGTCCGTTGAGGAAGGCGTTTTTTACATCCATTTGATACAACTTGAAATCATGGTGAGTAGCATATGCAAGTAATATTCTAATAGATTCAAGCCTGGCTACTGGAGCAAAAGTCTCATAGAAATCCAAACCTTCGACTTGTGAGTACCCTTTGGCCACAAGTCGTGCCTTGTTCCTTGTCACCACCCCGTGTTCGTCTTGTTTGTTGCGGAAGACCCACTTGGTGCCGACAATGTTTGCATTGGGTCTTGCCACAAGTTCCCACACCTCGTTCTGCTTGAAGTTGTTCAATTCTTCTTGCATTGCCACCATCCAGTCCGTATCCTTCAATGCATCCTCAACCCTGCGTGGTTCCAGAAAGGATACAAACGAATAATGCTCACAAAAGTTAGCTATGCGAGATCTAGTGGTTACTCCCTTTTGGATGTCACCGATGATGTTGTCAATTGGGTGATCCCTTTGGACGCATTGGTGTACTCTTGGGTGTGACACTTGAGGAGTTGTGTATTCATGATTGTCTGCTTCTCCCCCTAAGTGGTTGCCTTCATTGACTTGTTGATCATCTTCGTACTCTTGTGGTTGATCTTGTGTTGAAGCTCCCCCTTGATTGATGGTCTCCTCTTGTGGTTCATTTTCCTCATGTTCGTGTGAAGGTGGCTCTTGTGGTCGAACTTCACCTAGAGCCATTCTTTTCAATGCTTGACACGGAGCTTCTTCTTTACCTAATTCACATGGATCAACTTGCTCCTTTTGGGAGCCATTAGTCTCATCGAACACTACGTCACGTGCTACTTCAACAAGTCCGGAGGCCTTGTTGAAAACACGATAGGAGTAAGTGTTCGAATCATAACCAAGCAAGAAACCTTCATCGTACTTTGAAGCAAACTTTGAAGTCCTAGGCTTCTTGTTCAGGATATAACATGGAGAACCGAAGACTCGAAAATATGAGATATTTGGTTTGTTACCGGTGAGTAGCTCATAGGATGTCTTCTTGAGTAGTCGATGAAGATAGAGTCGATTTACGGCGTGGCAAGCGATGTTAATCACTTCCGCCCAAAATCGATCTGAGGTCTTGTACTCATTGAGCATTGTTCTTGCCATCTCTATGAGTGTTCGGTTCTTTCTTTTGGCAACTCCATTTTGTTGTGGCGAGTATGGCACTGAAAATTCGTGCTTGATACCCTCTTCATCAAGGTACTCCTCCACTTGTGTGTTCTTGAACTTTGTGTCGTTGTCGCTTTGATACTCTTGATTGTCAATGAGAATTCGTTTTGAGCTTGCTTGAAGAATTTCTTGAGTGTTCCTTGTGTTTCTGACTTATCGTGCAAAAAGAAAACCCAAGTGAAGCGAGAATAGTCATCAATAATAACTAAACCATATTTGTTACCGCCGATGCTTATGTAAGAAATTGGACCAAATAAGTCCATGTGAAGTAGTTCGAGCGGTCTTGTTGTAGTCATGACGTTCTTTGCGGGATGAGGTGCTCCAACTTGCTTCCCGGCTTGGCACGCGCTACAAGGCCTGTCTTTCTCAAAAACAAAATCCTTCAAACCGCGGATGTGATCGCCCTTGAGGAGTTTTTGAAGATTCCTCATACCAACATGCGCTAGCCGTCTATGCCACAGCCAACCCATGTTGGTCTTTGCAATCAAGCATGTGTCAAGTTCGGCTTTATCCTTGTTGAAGTCAACGAGGTAAAGCTTTCCGTTCAACATACCCTTGAATGCAATGGAACCATCACTCCTCCTAGAGACGATCACACCCTCGTTAGTGAACAAGCAATTATAACCTTTGTCACATAGCTGAGATATGTACAGAAGGTTATAATCTAAGGATTCAACATGTAAAACATGAGAAAGTGTGTGTAGAAGATATTGCAATTTTACCGGTACCGAGCACCCTTCCTTGACTATTATATCCAAAGTAGATGCCTTCGTTTGGGTCCTCATTCTCTTCATATTCCACGAACATCCTTCTTTCTCCGGTCATATGGTTGGTGCAGCCACTATCTAGCACCCATTTGGATCCACCGAAGGAATAGGCCTGCAAAAACAATTTATGCTTTGGTTTTAGGTACCCAAGCTTGCTTGGGTCCTTGAAGGTTAGTTACAATACATTTGGGCACCCACACATGAGATTTGGTGTTCCCATGGCGTGGCCCAACATAATTAGCATAAACCTTGCCAAGATTATTTCTCATTAACACATAGGAGGCATCAAAGGTTCTAAAGAGTAATTGTTGTTGTTTGTATACAGGGCCAGTCTGGGAGGCCGGACTTGTCTGGAGGACCGGACTTGTCCGGACACTCACCGGACTAGTCCGGTGTTTGTGTGAGTTCAGGTTTTTACCCTTCGACTTATGAGTTTGATAGGGTCTTTCCTTCACAAAGGAAATCCCCCCCTTGTTATTCTTATGACTTCCAGCATGCTGCATTTCATCATAAGAGTAACCAATGCCATACTTGACATTTGGAGGTCTTTGGACCAAGTATGCACTACGTGCATAGTTGATCTTCTCCTTGTCAAATATGTCACATTGGGTAGTTTCGGTATCCTAGAAACCGTACACCCCCTGAGGTTATAAAGATATCAAAGGAAAATCATCTACTTGGTTTGAAGACCCTCGAAGGCCCACATGTCAGACATAACCGGACCCACTTCTCCAACATGGTTAATCCCTGGGTTGCCACGTGTACTACCAAACCGGAGCTACCGCCCACAAGGGGGAAGCTCCGGACCATGTACCGAAACGGCACCCCCGGACTTAGCCCCAGACCGAGAGAAGCTCCAGACCTGACACGTGTCGGGTAGTCCCGGAGCTACCTGTTTCCCACAGCAAGCTCCGGAGCTGCCACGTGTTCGATCGTCGAATCTTCAGCTTCTAACCTCCGGAAGACCCCGCAACGGCTCCGGATCTTCCAAGGAGAGCCAAGGACTTCAAGACCCGATTAAGTGTCATTAATACCATATTAATGACACTTAAACGAACGATCTTAACACCAGTAATGGTGCTGTCAAAGCCCGTTACAAGATCATTAAGAGCAATTAAACGTGTATCAATACTAGTAACCGCCGGGGCCACATGTCGGGCCAGGCTAACCTGTAACGGCCTGCCCTTGTACTATAAAAGGACAGGCCGACGATACACAGAGGGGACACAGAGACACACACGTGCCTCATACGCTCATCACAAGCTCATATTGCTAATACAACACCAACACACCCGTGGAGTAGGGTATTACGCTCAGGCGGCCCGAACCACGTAAATTCTTGTGTCTCCTGTGCCAATTCTTATTCACCTTCTTGAATCTCCGCGCGCCCACACCGAACATCAAACTCCCCTATCACTTTAGTAGTGTAGGGATATCTGCCGGTTCCAAACCACCGACAGGTAGGATTTTTATCCTTTGTGGAGGTTGACTTCTCCTTCAAACTGGTGTCTATTTTACTACATGTGCACATATGAGCAAAATTAGTTTTAGTGGATTGAGAAGGTGAACTTGAAGATGAGGAGGGTTCACTCAGCTTGAGTGACTCAACTTGCACTTCAAGGATCTTGTTAACCTTGATCAGGTCAGCAAGTTGGTCCTTGATTGCAACATTTGAGTCAGTTAACTCCAAGCAAGCTTTCTTGCTTGAAGCTAACTCAAGATCTAGTGAATTGTTTTTCTCCTTTTCAAGTTCTAGAAGTTTGTCAAGTTCGACATACTCCTCCTTTTGGGAGATAATCATGTCCTCTTGACGATGAATCAACCTCTCCTTCTCAACAAGCTGATCAAGTAAAAATTTCATTTTTGTTGCAGCTTTCCTATCTAGTCCACTGAGCATGTCTTCATCATCACTGATTATTTCATCATCACTAGAGTAGGAATGCACGGAAGGGGTTTTGATGATTACCTTGCGTTTACCTTCCTTTGCCATAAGGCAAGTGTCATTTCCCTTCCTTGCGCTGAGTGTGGGGAAGAGTGTAGATTTCTTGGACATGCTCTTGATGGCTACGCTAGCCATCTCTTCTTCTTCGGATGATGAGGACTCATCGTTTGAGTCCCACTCCTTCCCAATGTGCTCTTGTTCGGCTTGCTTCTTCTTTTTGAAGAATTTCTTAGGTTGAGGCTTGGATTCTTTGGTCTTCTTCTTGTTCTCCTC
This sequence comes from Tuctoria greenei, assembly GCA_036927565.1. Classification (NCBI taxonomy): domain Eukaryota; kingdom Viridiplantae; phylum Streptophyta; class Magnoliopsida; order Poales; family Poaceae; genus Tuctoria; species Tuctoria greenei. The sequence continues at coordinate 203,357,391 of JAYESD010000004.1, forward strand.
ATATGGGCAATCAACTATAAAGTGGTTATACTCACCACAATTATAGCATGCCCGCCTCAACTTTGGCTTCGTTCTTTCCTTGTACTTTCCTTCACTTGATTTTGTCCCTTGTCTTTTCTTCATTATTCTCTTGAACTTTTTCATGAATAATATCATGTCTTCTTCATCTAGCTCACTGCTCTCGTTGTCACTGTCTTCCTCTAGTTGTGCTTCCCTTGCTTCTTTGGATAGAGGCTTGAGGGGTGGACTTTAGAGCAACCCCTTTCTTCTTAGCAGAGGTGAGATCGACAATTTCCTTGTCGTGCTTTGCTTGTCTTTCCATCATCTCAAAGTTGATGATTTTTCCAAGCAATTCATCCGGAGTCATCCATTTGTATCCGGGGCTTTCTCTAATCATGGAGCATAGCGTGACATTGCGAGGCATAAAGGCTCTAAGGATGAGCTTTACCACCTCGTGGTCATTCCACTTCTTGCTCCCGTATGATCGAACTTTGTTGGCAAGTGTCTTCAATCGATTGTACATATCTTGGGGTGACTCATCTTCCTCAATTGCGAATCTTCCTAGTTCGCCTTCGATCATCTCAATCTTTGCTTCACGCACATGTCGGTCACCTTCATGTGCAGTTTTTAGTGTATCTCATATCTCCTTAGCAATTTCGAGTCCATCCACCTTGGTGAACTCGTCCCAACTGAGTGAGGAGGTGATTACAGCTGCGTCTTGTGCATTTCTATGAATGGCATGTTCTTGGCTTGGGGTGAGCTCTTCGTCGCCGTCCGGAATATCTATCCCTGTGCATACAACATAACATAGACTTGGGTTGAGGGAAATCAAATGCATTTTCATATTCTGCCTCCACATTGAGTAATCACTTCCACCGAAGTGTGGGGCTTTTCCAAGTGGGATAGATAGGTAATGATTGTTATTTGAATTTAGACGATCATAGTTAAATGGATATCGGGAGTAGTCGGTGTGACTACTCCCCTTCTTCTTCTCTTCAACTTTCACTTTCCCTTTGGAAAGTGCCTTCTTTCTGAGGAGCGCCTTTAGCTCCAGCGTCTCCTCATTGTCGTCCTCGAAGTCTTGAATGGCTTCGAGGTACTTCTCCACTTTTTGGGTCTTGTCGTTGTTAAACTCCTATTGTTTGTTGATTTTGTGGGTGTCCTTCATGTCCGACATGATCTCTTCGAGTGGTTAGACTCTTTCTTGAAGACCCTTGCTTTGATACCAATTGAATGTGGGCCTAGAGGGGGGGCGTGAATAGGCCTTCTCGAAAATTGTCGGATCCTGCAACACTCAACAACAAGCTCAATACCAGAGATATCGGACTAGTCCGGTAAAGTGCGGACTAGTCCGGTGTTCACGGACTAAGTTGATTAAGCTAGTTCAATTAGGTTGATTATTTTATGTGTGCAGCCGAAAAATAGAACCAAATAAAGGTTTCAAAGTTATATTCTAGATTATATCACAATTAAATCTTAAGTTTAACAATCCAACATAAGATGAGTAATGATTATGAAACCCTAGATTATATTAATGAATTAGAATGATGAACAAAAAAAACAAAACACAAGTATTTATCCCGTGGTTCGGCTACCAAAAAAGGCAACCTACATCCACGTTGAGGAGTCCACAAAAGGACCGGGTCTTCTCCAACCCTAGCCTCGTTGGATCGCCACGAAGGCCAATCCTCTTCCACTAACCACAAAGGGGTGAATAACCGAATTCAAGGGGCCCTCTCACACGCTGAGAGCTCCCTTAGATTACAACAAAAATTTCCACCGAAAACACACTCAAAAGATTACAATTAAAACGCAGGTGTGTGTTAGAGAATCAAACCAAGAGCTCAATGTGATATTCCAACTGTCTCTCCAATGATCTAGAATGAATCCTCAAAGTATTGATCGTTGTTGCACTTAATTTCGTGGAGAGATGTAGTTTTTGAGGCTCTTGGGAGGTGTGATGGCGCTAGGATTCGAGAGAGTTCAAAAGAAGGTCGTGCACCTCTATTTATATGGGGTTTCTAAAAGTGACCGTTAGGGTTCAGAAAGTTCGGACTAGTCCGTGGTGGTCACCGGACTAGTCCGGTGTGCTGTGTGTAGCAAACCCTAAGTACCCCGAAATATCGGACCAGTCCGGCTGAAAACGGACTTGTCCGATTTCGCTACTGGAAATCTTCGGACAAGTCCGGCTGAAAACGGACTTGTCCAGACATGTGAAACCCTAAGTGAATTAGATGACAAGTCCGCACTTGGAGGACTTGTTCGATGTAGATCAGAGGGTTTTTCGGACTAGTCCGTGTAGACATCGGACTTGTCCGAATTGGATCAGAAAGAATATCGGACTAGTCCGGATATGATCGGACTTGTCCGATTTTGTGTGACTTGTGAAGTGTTTTGAGGAATAGTCCGTACTGGGGAGGACTAGTACGATTCTAGTCAGAAGAATATCGGACTAGTCCGACAGATATCGGACTTGTCCGATCTGGTGCAGAAAGGTTATCAGACTAGTCTGCTTGTGATCGGACTAGTCCAGTCCTGTGTAACTTTGTGCAATGTGTGTGTTTAATTGTGATTGAGCTCTTGGGATGTGTTTCCTTAAAACACTCCATACACAATAATCTATTACTCTTCTTCCTTGAGTTCATCTCCACTTTGCTCCTCATCCTTCCTTCTTTTTGGTATTTTGCTCATTTTCCTATCATAGGCCTGCACTCATCTCAACCAATAGGTTAGGATCCCAATTGCTTGTCATAAATCATCCAAAACCAACAAGAGAGTCCTAGATGCACTTTCATGGAGTTCTTCTAATGCAGTGATTCTTGCAGTGTGATCCCCGCGGATTTGGAGAACGCCCGAAGGTGTCGACATCTTCAACACCGAGTAGCCATAGTGGGCGGCGTCCATGAACTTGTACAAAGCAGGCCTGCCCAGTATGACATTGAACGGTAAACTGATATGTGCCACGTCGAAGACCAGCTTCTCGGTTCTGTAGTTTTCCCGAGTCCTGAAGGTCACCGGGAGTGTGATGGAGCCGAGAGGAGTAATGGCCCCCGGACCTACCTCAGAAAAAGGTCGGGAGGGGCGAAGGTCCGAAGGTCGGAGCTGGATCTTGACAAAGGCTTCAAAGCTTATGAGGTTCAGCCTGCACCCCCATCCACCAATACATGGTGGAGTTGAACATTGTTAATGGTTGGTGACACCATCAATGGGAGTTGGCCAGCTCCGATCATGTTACGAGGGCAGTACGAAGCATCAAAAGTGATGGAAGTGTCCATCCACTTCCGATGAGGTTCCGCCCTGGTGGTGGGAGCTGCAGCAGCCATGTCCTGCCGCATTGTCTTGAGGATGCGGCGAGAGGTAATGTCCCAAGAACCACCATAAATGGCGTTCAAGGTATTTCGACGCTCGTTGTCAAAGACATCGGAGTCATCGTTGACGGTGTTGTAGACAACCTTGAGGACCTTCTTGGGGTCCTGAAAGCCTAGCTCCTCTTCGGCCGGAGCTTCGATGACTTTTTTTCCTTCCCGCTGGTGGAAAGCAGCTTCTTCTCGGTGCTTGTTGTAGCGATCGACAAGGTTCCGGGCCTCTCGGCATTCTTCCATATTGTGCTTCTCCGTCTTGTGGATCGGACACCACACTTTGGAGTTGTTGCCGTTTTCTGACGAAGGACGAGGTCGTTTTTCAGGGTGTGGCCCCCGGCTACCCGGAGCTGTAGCAGCCGCAGCAGTAGGTGCGCCGGCCGACGGCTTCTTTTTGTCGTTGGGCTTCTTTTTCTTTTTGCCACCTCTGGAAGTAGTGACTTTAGTCTTGTAGGATTTATTGTTGGCCTCCGGAGGTGGTTTTGAGTGCATCTCACGTCCCTCCGCAGCTTTGGCACATTTATCTGCTAAGCTGAAGAGTTTCGTGACACTGGTGACTTCTTTGATCGCTAGCTTCTCCAGCATCTTCTTGTCTCGAACACCCTATCTGAATGCAACGGTAACAGAAGTGCTCGATATTGAGGGGATGGTATTGTGTACCTAAGAAAACTGTTGGATAAAGCATCACAACGATTCCCCTGTTGTTTGCTTCACAGCAAACAAGTCCAGTTCAGTGTAGGTCGAGTGTATGAACTCCTGAAGTTGGCAGTGAACTGTTTGCATAACTCCGCCCAACTGTTGATGGAGTCAAGCGGGAGGCTCATAAACCATGACCTAGCAGTCCCAGTTAGAGCCACTGGGAAGTAGTTGGCCATCACGACCTCATTGCCCCCCACTGCAAGTATAGGAGTGGAGTACACTTGAAGAAACTCGGCGTGGTTGATAGTCCCGTCGAATTTCTCCAGCAAATGAGGACGGAACTTCAGCGGTCATTTTACCATACGTAAGTGCATGGATAGGGTAGAACAACCTCCTCCTACTCCCTGAGGAGCAGGGTTGTCCCGATCTTCTCGTCTCTCACAAGCACACTCGATATGGACGCGGTCGTCCTGTTGTCGGTACCGGCAATCAAGTTTTGACCGCAGGTCATCAGTCGAAAGCCTAGTGAGGGTGTCGATGTGTCGTGCCCCGGAAGGCAGCGAAGTCACCTGCTGAGATACAGTATGCCGTTGGTGCTGTGACACGTGAGGACCAAGTCTTCCAGACAAGGTCCTATGTTGAGTTGTTGCCTGCCCCGAAGGGGGAGGACCTTGGTTGCTGATGGCGTCAGCTGCGGATACAACCAGATGCTGCACATCAGCGTGTGTAACACCCAGCCACTACGGGCCTGGCGGTCGTTACGTCTGGCATCTCTCTAGGATCACGGACTAGCCCCATAGACCAACACTAGTCTTTTCTGCACATTTTGTCCTCACTCATGCGCACCTGGGAAATCTTCCCGGTCGGTCACCCATCCACAAGTTGCTCTGGGCCAAGCACGCTTCACCTCAGAGTTTTTTGCAAGTGGGCTTCCGGAAAAAAAAGGTATACCTTGGTGGTATGAGTATTCTATCAATCCTATTAAGCCTTGAGACAGGATGTCACAGCGTGTCACTACTCCATCGCACCCTGAGGTGCTCCAGGCGCTAGTGGGCACTCCAATAGAGTTCGCGTAGCAATTAGCACATTCTTGGGGTTGTTGTTTGCAAATGTTGTGACCGACACAAGTACCCCATACTGCTGACCAGCATTGTTTGCTGGGGCAGATGGTGGTGGTGGTGGCATGACACCCACCAGGACAACGACACACGCTGGCTGGTGCATGTTGGAGGGATTGCCTCCAACAGGCTGTTCAGCATGGTTGTCGTTGGAGGATCATGTGGCGGAGTTCATCATCTTGCGATCTCAGACGCCCCCCACCTGGCGCGCCAAATGTCGAAGCGTGTGAACGACACTTCCACGGTACTACTAAATGTAGACTGCGGAGGTTCTTGTATCAGTTTGGGCGCGCGGAGATCAGGAACGAGATGTTGACACAGATGATTTATGTGGTTCGGGCCGCCAATGCGTAATACCCTACTCCACGGGGTGTGTGTGTGCGTATTGAGGATTCAGCAGTGCTTGTCTCAGATGTCCCTGTACCGTGCGGCACAGTCCTATAGTCCAAGGACTGGCCGTTACAATATTTTTCTGGTCCGACATGTGGCCCTGGCGTATTAAGAGCATGATACATGGTGTACGAGTATTAAGAGTGATTAACAGTGCGATAACGTGCCTTAATGGCATAGTTGTCCCAATTAACAGCACATTGATCGTGTGTCATTAATATAGCATTAATGACACGTAATCCGATCTTGTAACTGCCGCTTTAACTGTCCCTTGAATGTCCGTGCTGGTGGAGATCCGCCAATATTCCCGTTGGTGTAATGTCTGGAGGATCCACACGTGGCAGCTCTGGAGCTTCCCTTAGCGGTGAGATGGGTCCGGAGCTGTTATACACGTGGCGGCACCGGAGCTTCCCTCTACTGGGGGTTAGATCCGGGGTTATTATCCACGTGTCAACTCTGGAGCTTCCCTCTGTTGGGAGCTCAGCTCCAGCCTTATATTATACGTGGCAGTCACGGAGCTACCCATATGAGGAAGGCAGGTCCGGTGCTGTGTGACATGTGAAGCCTGAGGGAACCTTCAACTCTGACAGGTGGAACTCTCTTGCACTTCTTGCGGTATCATGGGGTACCCGGTACGCAAGGTATCAACAGTGTCATTTGACAGCCGTAAAAAGAATCTTGCGATATTTAGTTCATACACCCAACCTAGGCCTTTGGTATCCTAAAGGTTCCAATTTCAATATCATTGGATACTCCGATGCAGATTATGTCGGATGCAAAGTATATAGAAAAAGTACCTCTAGTATATGCCAATTCCTAGGTAGATCTCAAGTTTCTTGGTCCTCCAAGAAACAAAATGTGAGACCTATGTGTCCTGAATACATTGGCTTTGACAATAAAAGTTTTGAAAGCTGCCATAACATCTTTTTAGCAAGGTTCGACTCTAGCTCTCAGCTTCTGCGAGGTCCGACAATAGGTCTGACTTTCTCTGTCTAAGTCCGACATGTTTTTGGGTAGCTCCGGTGAGCTTTGTCTTTAGCTCTGGCATGTCTTTGATAGCTCCGACATGTCTTTGTTAAGCTCTGATATGTTTTGCTAGGTCCGACTTATGTTGGTTAGCTCCGACATGTTTTTCTAGCTCCGACTTTTGGGATGACTAGTTTCGACTAGTTTTAGTAAGCTCTGACGCTATGTTGTACTAGCTTTGGTAAGCTCCAGCGCTAGGTTGTACTAGCTTTGGTAAGCTCCGGGTCAAGCTCTGGTTAGCTTCAGCTAGGTTCGGATCTTGATCGCAATGTTCTGGCTTTTAATGTGAAATGTTTCGAACATGATTTACATTGTTGGAAGGTTTGCTTAGTAGTCATTTGCTAATTTTTTGGTGCGTTTTGGTTGATATGGCTGATATCGTTTTGATATGCTTTGCAACATGCTTATGTGAGGTGCTCACGTAAGGTGTTGTGTTCGGAACTGACTTGAGTCAAGTCACAGACTTGGGCTTGTACGGATTGGTTGTTTGTTCATGTGCAGGTGTTGCTTGAGTTCAAGTCATGGCTGGTGACAGGATCCTTTGGACTAGTGTCAGGGAGGAGATGAGGTTCCAACAACCAAATTCAGGAGGAATTGTGGTTGAGCGGGTCAGGAGGTCGCGCAGGATGATTGAATCAAGGGCAGTGCATATGAAGGTTACTGGACGTCAAAGGAAGTTGTTTGAACGTATGCATACGGTGCATGAAGTGGCAACATGGTTCCGAAGATGGTTTATAGATGGGAAGATCTGGTTGGAAGGATCGAATCGTATCGGTTGATGACTTCGGTTGCGGCGGACTCGGTTATGGCTCGGTATGGAAAGCATCGAGTGGGTTATGATAGGATTTTGTATGGGTCACAAATTTGAGTTGTTTTAGGAATGTGAGATACGTTCCTAAGGTGTTTGGAAGTCTTAAGATTGCTTCTATCTGCGTATAGAAGAATCCTAAGCAGTTATGGAAAATTTCGATTCGTGAACGGAGTAGGATTAGGATCCTGATTTGAGTTGAGTTGGCTTTCGAGCTGGTTATATAAGCAAGGGAGGCCAAAGCTCGTGGGCATGACTTTGGGTCTGTTTCTCATGTTTTCTATTGAATAAAATTCGTAGTTTGAAGGAACTTTTGTGCCTTGTTCGTCCAACTTGTTCCAGACAAGTTTTACTCGTCGAGTTTCTGGACAGCACTACCTTTCGTCGGTAGTTTTATCATAACTCGAGTTTTAAAGATCCAATTGATGTGATTCTTTTTGGGTTGTCTTCAAAACTTGTATTTCTATCATCTGTAAAAATTTCACGGTCATTGGATTTGTGGTTTCTGATCTACACGAGTTTCTTTGCAGCATTCCGGAACTGTTTTCTCGGGTAGGACAGATTGACCTTTGTTCGATCTTTTGATCATAACTTGAGTTTCTCTCGATGGATTTGAGTGATTCTTTTTGTGATTTCTTCGTCACTTGATTCTCTCTGATATATATCACTTTTTGCACGGTGAAACACGTTTATATTATCGTTTTTCTGCCGAAGGGGTTAGGATTTAATTATTTCCACTGCGTAAGATTTTTTAATCTACCATTCACCCCCCCTGGTAGCTTTTCATGTGATCTTCGATCCTATAATTGGTATAAGAGCCACGGTGCTCTAATCATTGTGATTTGCATGTTTTTTTACTAATCATCATGGAGAAATACTCTGTCAAACCTTGTGTGTTTGCTGGTATTGATTTTCACGTTTGGAAGGCATGCATGGAGGCTTTCATCCAGGCGCAAGGCTTTGCAATATGGGAGAAGGTGTACAAGTCATACGAAGTGCCACCAAACGATCAAGTTACAGCTACAAACCTATGAGACGTCGACAACAAAAACAAAGCCCGAAACTTGATCATCCAAGGACTCACTCAGAGCGACTTCGATCGCGTTGCACATCTCTGATCGGCATACAATGTATGGAGAGCACTTTGTGACTATCACGAAGGATCCAACACGATCAAGGAGGTAAGGCAAGACATGTGCAAGAAAGAATACATGCGCTTCGAGATGCAACCCGGTGAGTCCATTGATGATCTCTTTGCTCGCTTTAACAAAATTCTCAGTAACTTGCGTAGTGTCAACGTTAATTTTTCTGATGCTCAAAATGCTAGGCAACTTCTTAGTGCAGTAGACATGTCAATCTGGGAGATGAAAGTTACATCTATCTATGAATCTACTGTCATGAGTACACTTACTTTAGATGTGCTTTACTCTAAACTCAAAACTTATGAAATTGACATCTTATCATATAAGAACCCAAATAGGTCTATTGCATTTGTCTCACAATGTGATATGCCTAGCTCCGGCCAATCATCATCTTGCAATACTTTTGTTTTGTTGTCCTCACTAACCCTGGAGCAGGTCGAGGAATTTCCAGAAGAGGAGTTAGCACTAATCTCTACTAGGTTCTCAAAAGCATTGCAAAATGTGAGAACTAGAAGGAGAGGAAGCTTCGGACCTCAACGCTGTTTTGAATGTGGTAAGACAGGACACTTTCGTAATGAATTCCCTAACCTTTCAGGTCCTACTACCCGTGAAGAAAAACATAACAGGGTCAAGACCACCTCTGGAAACCCCAACAAGAAAAAGAAGGGTACCATAGGACGCAAGATGATTAACAACTTCATCACTGCACTTCAAGAGCTCCGTTCAAGCGATGTAGACTTTGAAAGTGATGAAGATGATAACGATTTGGCCAACTTATGCTTCATGGCGGGCAAAACAAGATCAAGATCAAGTCAGGAGGATGCAGAACACAACAGTGACGACAATGAGGTATGATCTACCTGTAATGAAATGTGTGATGCAATTTTTCGTGCAACTATTATTGTTAAGAAAAAAGGACAAAAAGGTTAGGAATAATGCAGCTAAAATTGAATCACTAGAATCTAAAATCAACCATTTGAAAACCTTGATTCCTAGTGATGATTCTTGTCCCTCATGTGATTTAATCTATGAACAATTGTCCACACTAAGAACTGCACACTCCTCCACTCTAGATAGACTTGAACTTGAAATTGAAAAGAACAAAAAGCTTGCTGCACTTGACATTGGAAACTTAAAATATGCTTCTTGTTCTACAATTGATTTGCATTGTTCTAGTTGTGATGATCTTGAAAAGAAACTAAAAGATGCTATGAATGAAATTTCAATATTGAATAATGCTTTACGTTCTCATGAAGTTAAATATTGTTCAAATTGCAAATTACAAGGAAAAACTTCATGTGAAAATTGCCTTGATCTGTCCAACAAACTTGATAACATGCATAGGACATTAGATCGGTTTTGTAATGGGAATAAGAACCTAAACTTGCTGATGAATTCTTCCAAGTCTTGCAATGATAAAACTGGTTCAGGTTTTAATTCTCATGCTCATGCTAAGTCACATCCACCTAAAATTGTAAAGTCATTAGGAAGTGGTTTGATTCAAACAGTTCCTAAACAAAAAGAATTGGTTTCCAAATCTGCAGGAGTGTTGTCTCATTCGGTTTCAAATAAAAATGTTGTTTGCTCATCTAGACATGAACATAAATTTAAATTTCATTGTACCTACTGTGGTAGAGATGGTCATGTTATAGATTTTTGTTATATACTAGCTAAACAACAGAAAAGGGAAAGAATGATTGCTAGATCTCATAACTTTCATGCAAAATTTGCTGCACATATTAAACCGAATGCCAGGAACATGCAACCTGCTGTTATGAGTCAAAAACATTCAAAGTTTACCTCCGGACCTTCTATTTTTGCCTCCGGAGCTACTGATTTTTGTGCTACTCAAGTAACATTTTATAGGTCAGTAGTTAAGAGTAAAAAACCTCAAACTTTGACTCGTAAACCTGCTGTTTTATCTCAGCTTTCGCATGTTTTTCCTGCTGTACGTCGTGTGACTCAGTACTGGATTCCTAAATGCCTTTTGACTAACCCAAGTATTGAGTCATCGACGTATTGTGCTTCTATGTAGGTTACACGTTTGAGGAAGGAGAACATTTGGATTGTGGATTCAGGTTGCTCACGCCACATGACCGGTAACAAAGATTGGTTCTCCTCCCTCTCTTTTGTGTCACGTGTAGAGAATGTTACTTTTGCTGATAATTCTTCAACTCCTATGATTGCTAAGGGTTCGGTTAGAGTAAATGATCACTACACTTTGAAGGATGTGGCACTTGTCAAAAATTTGAAATACAATTTGCTTTCTGTTTCACAATTGCTAGATGAAAATCTGGAAATTATTTTCAATAAAAACTGCTGCAAAGTTGTAGGTTCAAATAGTGAGCTTATTTTTAACATGTCTCGGTTTGGAAGAGTTTCTAAAGCTGATTTTTATATGTCTTCCTCTAAGCATAGGTGTCTAGTTGCTAATGATTCCAAAGATTTATATGTTTGGCATCGTAGACTTGGTCATGTAGGCTTTGATCATCTCATGCGTGTTAGTGCTCTTGATCGCATACGTGGGTTGCCTAAGCTTAAAGGGGACAAAGAAATTGTGTGCTCTTCTTGTAGACATGCTAAGATGGTTGCAGGTTCACATACTCCTCTCACAATGATCATGACAACTGAACCGAGTCAACTTTTGCACCTTGACACCGTAGGACCTTCACGTATTCAATCCTCTGGAGGTAAATGGTATGTTCTTGTTATTGTTGATGATTATTCTAGATACTCTTGGGTTTACTTTATGGCGTATAAGAATGAAGCTTTTAGTCACTTTAGAACTTTATTTCTTAGATTATCAATTGATCACCCAGGATCTTTAAAAGCTATTAGAAGTGATAACAGAACCGAATTTAAAAAACAATCTTTTGATCACTTTTGTGCTGAAAATGGAATAGATCATCAATTTTCTTCACCATGTGTACCTCAACAAAACGATGTTGTAGAAAGAAAGAACAGAACCTTAGTTGAGATGGCTAGGACTATGCTTGTTGAATATCAAACTCCTAGGAAATTTTGGGTTGATGCGATTGCGACCGCTTGTTATGTCTCAAATCGTGTTTTCTTGCGCGCTAAGCTAGGTAAAACCCCATATGAGCTCCGGTTTGGACATAGGCCTAGTGTTACGCACTTTTGGGTCTTTAGTTGCAAATGCTTTGTTAAGAAACATGGTAATCTTGATAAACTTGAACCTAGATCCATAGATGACATGTTTCTTGGTTATCCATCTCATATTAGAGGCTACCGTGTGCTTTTACTTGACACTAACAAAATTGTGAAGACTTGTGAAGTGTCTTTTGATGAAGCTAGCCCAGGTACTAGCTCAAACATTGCAGATCCAGATCCATATCCGCAGGGGGAGAGCATTTTCATTGAAGATGAGGAAGAATTGGAGCTGCTGCCCGAAAATTCAGCAGCTAATGACATTGTTCGAGCTCCTGATTTTGACTCACAGCCAGCACCGACGACCACCATTGCTGGTCCAGATCCACCTCAAGTCACAAGCTCATCTATTTGTGATGAACATGAAGAAGAAGAAGCTTGTGAAGTGTCCACTCCCCCCTGGGTTCTCAAAATTCATCCTCCACAACAGATTATTGGAATCTTGCACGAACGAGTTACACGGTCCAGGTTTTGCGATCCAAACTCTCATGCTCATTCTGCTTTTGTTGCTTCTTTTGAACCCAAAGATATATCACACGCACTCACTAATGAATCTTGGATTATTTCCATGCAAGAAGAGTTAGAAAATTTTAAAAGAAATAATGTTTGGAGACTTGTACCTCCACCTCAAGGTCACACTTTAATTAGAACTAAATGGGTGTTTAAAAATAAACAAAGTGAGGATGGGGTTGTGGTTAGGAATAAGGCTAGGTTGGTTGCTCAAGGTTTCACTCAAGTTGAAGGTCTAGATTTTGATGAAACTTTTGCTCCTGTTGCTAGATTAGAAGCCATAAGAATTTTGTTAGCTTTTGCTGCATCTAAAGGTTTTAAGCTATATCAAATGGATGTTAAAAGTGCTTTTCTTAATGGCTACATAGATGAGGAGGTTTATGTCAAACAACCACTGGGTTTTGAAAATTCAAATTTTCCTAATCATGTTTACAAACTGTCCAAAGCCTTGTACAGTCTCAAAAAAGCCCCTAGAGCATGCTATGATAGGTTAAAAACATTCTTACTTGAAAAGGGGTTTACCATGGGCAAGGTTGATAAAACTCTTTTTGTGCTTAAGCATGGCAATGACTCATTATTCGTTCAAGTGTATGTGGATGATATTATCTTTGGTTCTGCTTCTCATGATCTTGTGTCCAAGTTTTGAGCTGTGATGAGTTCAGAATTTGAGATGAGTATGATGGGAGAACTCACGTACTTTTTGGGCTGCAAATCAAACAAACCAAGGAGGGTACCTTTGTGCATCAAACAAAGTATACAAAAGACCTCCTAAGGCGCTTCAACATGGATAAAAGCAACCCTCTTCGGACACCAATGGGAACAGCAACAACACTTGAACTTGATGTGGATGGTGAACATGTGGATCAAAAAGAACATAGAAGCATGATCGGATCACTTTTGTACCTCACGGCATCAAGACCGGACATACAATTCAGTGTATGTCTTTGTGCACGGTTTCAAGCCTCCCCACGTGCTTCACATCATCAAGCCGTCAAAAGGATTCTCAGGTACTTTCATGGAACTCAAGAATTTGGCATTTTTCTTCCTTCTTTCTCAACCGTTACTTTGAAAGCTTTTTTCGATGCTGATTTTGGAGGTTGTAGAATTGATAGGAAAAGTACTTTCGGTGCTTGTCATTTTCTCGGTAATTCACTTGTTGCTTGGTCCTCTAGAAAAAAAATTCAGTTGCACAATCCACAGCCGAGTCTGAATATGTAGCTGCTGCTAGTGCTTGCTCACAAATTCTTTGGATTGTTCAAACACTTAAGGACTATGGGGTTGATCTAGATAGTGTTCCACAATTTTGTGATAACACTAGTGCCATTTGCATTGCTAGAAACCCTGTGCAATATTCTAGAACTAAGCAAATTGATATTAAGTATCACTTTCTCCGTGATAATGTTGAAAAAGGAAACATTGTGCTTCACCATGTAGATATCGAACAACAATTGGCTGACATTTTTACAAAACCTTTGGATTTCACTCGTTTTTGTTATATTCGTAGTGAAATAGGAGTTATGCATCCTCATGGATTACATTGAGGGGGAGTTTTCAAACCCTAGAAGTCTATGTGTGAATCTGAAATTAAAATAATAAATGCATAGTATTTCATACATATATGACTTTGTGATTCCTTTTACATGCTGAAAGTTCTTACTACATTACTCGTGTTATACATTTTGTAGTTTTTGCCATGTCTAGGAATTGGAATAATTACTTACACTAAATCTGGTCATGGTCGAACTTTCTTGCTGTTTTGAACTTGTTGCATGCTCACAAATGCTTTTAATCATAAAGAATTAATCAAGTAATCGACTCACTTGTTGAGTTTTTCTGAACAAGTATAAATTGAGAAAATATCAAGATAATATGCATGCATCGCACTTCTTTTTTTGAGATGGCTTATCATTGCACTTAGATATGAACTAGGAAAAAGTTGTGTATGACTAAAACCATGTCCTTAAGCTTCTGATTGTCAAATGACATAGGTTTGGTTTGGTTGGTTAGAATAAGGCAGATGTGTATATAATCTCTTGCAAATATCATATGATCTAAATTTGTTCCTTGAAATATAATAAAATGCAGCAACAAGTGTCATGCTTTCAGGTATTTAAATAGTTAAGTTTGTGAGATCATGACTTGCTTAAATTGAAAATTACATTTGATCTCTAGCATGGCTTACCCTACTTTATGTATCTTATTGTTGTGATAGTGTAAGTTACTTGATAGTATGACTTGGACGAGCTTTGTTTTATATGTATATGTTATAATATGCTCATAACAATTGAAATTTCTCTTTTGAACCTTGTTGAATACATTGTCAAAGGGGGAGAGATAATATGGTGAATTATGCAAGTGGGAGAAATATGTATAGGGGGAGAAATATGTGTAGGGGGGAAATTTATTTTCTATCTCATTTAATTTTCAAAAAAAGGGAAAATTATTCTCAAAACTTTTCATGCCAATGTTCGGATTTAAATGGTGTTGCCAATGCATTCATCAAGGGGAAGATTGTGAGACATGTGTGTGCTGAATACATTGGCTTTGACAATAAAAGTTTTGAATGATGTCATAACATCTTTTTAGCAAGGTCCAACTCTATCTCCGAGCTTCTGTAAGGTCCGACAATAGGTTCGACTTTCTTTGTCAAGGTCCGACATGTTTTTGGGTATCTCCGGTGAGCTTTGTCTTTAGCTCTGACATGTCTTTGATAGCTCCGGCATGTCTTTGTTAAGCTCTGATATGTTTTGCTAGGTCCGGCTTATGTTGGTTAGCTCCGACATGTTTTTCTAGTTCCGACTTTTGGGATGACTAGTTCCGACTAGTTTTGGTAAGCTCCAGCGCTATGTTGTACTAGCTTTGGTAAGCTCCGGCGCTAGGTTGTACTAGTTTTGGTAAGCTCCAGCTCAAGCTCCGGTTAGCTTTGGCTAGGTTCGGAGCTTGATTGCAATGTTCCGGCTTTTAATATGAAATGTTTCGAACTTTCTTTACATTGTTGGAAAGTTTGCTTAGTATTCATCTGCTAAGTTTTTGGTGCGTTTTGGTTGATATGGCTGATATCGTTTTGATATGCTTTGCAACATGCTTATGTGAGGTGCTCACGTAAGGTGTTGTGTTCGGAACTGACTTGAGTCAAGTCGCGGACTTGGGCTTGTACGGATTGGTTGTTTGTTCATGTACAGGTGTTGCTTGATTTCAAGTCATGGCTGGTGACAGGATCCTTTGGACTAGTCTCAGGGAGGAGATGAGGTTCCAACAACCAAATTCAGAAGGAATTGTGGTTGAGCGGGTCAGGAGGTCGCGCAGGATGATTGAATCAAGGGCAGTGCATATGAAGGTTACTGAACGTAGAAGGAAGGTGTTTGCAGGTATGCATGCAGTGCATGACGTGGCAACATGGTTCCGAAGATGGTTTATGGATGGGAAGATCTGGTTGGAAGGATCGGACCGTATCTGTTGATGACTTCGACTGCGGCGGAGTCGGTTATGGCTCGGTATGGAAAGTATTGAGTGGGTTATGATAGGATTTTGTATGGGTCACGAATTTGAGTTCTTTTAGGAATGTGGGATACGTTCCTAAGGTGTTTGGAAGTCTTAAGGTTGCTTTTATATGCGTATAGAAGAGTCCTAAGCAGTTATGGAAAGTTTTGATTCGTGAACGGGGTAGGATTAGGGTCCTGATTTGAGTTGAGTTGGCTTTCGAGCTGGTTATATAAGCAAGGGAGGCCAAAGCTCGTGGCCATGACTTTGGGGCTGTTCCTCTTGTTTTCTATTGAATAAAATTCGTAGTTTGAAGGAACTTTTGTTCCTTGTTCGTCCAACTTGTTCCAGACAAGTTTTACTCGTCGAGTTTCTGGACAGCACTACCTTCTGTCGGTGGTTTTATCATAACTCGAGTTTTACAGATCCAATTGATGTGATTCATTTTGATTTGTCTTCACGACTTGTTTATCTATCATCTGTTAAAATTTCACAGTCATTGGATTTGTGGTTTCTGATCTACACGAGTTTCTTTGCAGCGTTCCAGAACTGTTTTTCTCGGGTAGGACAGATTGACCTTTGTTCGATCTTTCGATCATAACTTGAGTTTCTCTCGACGGATTTGAGTGATTATTTTTGTGTTTTCTTCGTGACTTGATTCTCTCTCATATATATTACTTTTGTCACGGTGAAACACGTTTATATTAGTTTCACACATGATTTCTCTAACAGATCGTTTTTTCTGCCGAAGGGGTTGGAATTTAATTGTTTCCGCTGCGTAAGATTTTTAAATCTACCATTCACCCTCCCCTTTGGTAGCTTTTCATGTGCTCTTAGATCCTATACAAAACTCCATTGCCTTATCCACGGCCGAAGCGGAGTATGTTGCTGCCAGGAGTTATTGTGCACAACTCCTTTGGATGCGACAAACTCTAAGGGATTACGCTTACAATATGAGTCGTATTCCACTTCTTTGTGACAATGAGTGTGATATTAAAATTGCCCATAACCCCGTTGAGCACTCTAGGACCAAACACATAGACATACGGCACCATTTTTTGAGAGACCACTCAATGAAAGGAGACATAGCCATTTCCCATGTCAACACCGAAAAACAACTAGCCGATATCTTTACCAAGCCACTTGATGAAAAACGTTTTTGCGAGCTCCGAAGTGAACTTAACATCCTTGATGCTTTGAATGTGGCTTGAAAACTTGCATATCTGTATGGTTATTCAAAATCCATTGATTGTGTTATGAAAATCATCTCTCTCTATTTTCTCCAAAAAACTATTTCAGTTACTTGATCTTGGTGAATTATGGTCATAGATTGATTGTTGTATGTTTACTGATCATATTCATCAATATTATTTGTGTGTTTTGCCCCTTATTTTCTTTGTAAGCACCTTCGAATATATACGAATGGGCTAATTGCTTTTATTCTGGTGACCACGGACTAGTCCGTGGTTGCCCGGACTAGTCCGCACAATGCAGACTAGTCCGCAGAGGTCCGGTAGTTCGGACTAGTCCGGTTGACCACAGACTAGTCCGATTTTTTGAATCCATAACCCTAGGGCCGCCAAACCCTAATATTCTTCATCATCACAACTTGCCTCACATTCTCTCTCCTCACTCGAGCACCCCCAAGGCCATTTGGCGATTTCTCCACCAAATCTCTTCAAATATCTGTGGAAAATGATCTCCATTGCAAGGGGATCAAGGACCACGAACTTGTCCGCACCAACAACACGTCCAACCTCAAGAATCGAAGGATTTTGGTAAACGTTCTCCAAAACCCTAGAACCTTTGATTTCTTGTGTTGTGGTCCAAATAGCTTAGCTCTACTTGTTAGTACATGACTCATTGTTGTATTACATCTACATTAAGCTATTTTTGCATTGAGAACCACCATTGATCTAATAGTTAGGGTTTGAGCCGTTGAACACCGGACTGGTCCAGTCTCCGGGCTGACAAGTCCATTTCTCCGGACTAGTTCGCACTTGTGCACCGAACAAGTCCGATTTTTAACTGAACTCAACCTTAAATTCCAACTACTCAATGCATCTTCTTGCCATCAATTCTCATCCATTGCATTGTATAATCATCTTGTCAGGACAATGTCGAGCTCCAATGATGAGATCTCCAATTTTGAGGCCGAGTTGGACCAAGAGTCTTTGATTTGGTCCTCGACGGGCCAAAGCAAGAAGAGGCAACACCGTGCCGCTGACCCGTCACCCACTCCACCTCAAGTGCGGCGAAAGGTCGTGGACAAGAAACCTGCATCTGAAGGAAAGTATGCAGCTGGCTCTAGCTCGGCAGCTCCTCGCCAAGGTAAGGGCAAAGGGAAAGGGATCGCCACCGGTCCCATTGGCCCTCTCCAGATGAGTGCTCCGAGGCAGGGAAACAGAGACCCCAATAAAGAAAAGTTTAATGGCAAAGGAAGCGATGTTGCTTCAAAGCTCGGGCAAATTGACTGTTATAGCAGATCCAGAAAGGCAGCTGATGCAAGGTACTAGGGCAACTTCCACGCAGACTATTATAGTTCCGTGTATCTTATGATGAAGACTCCAGTGGTCTGAAGCCAATGGATCGACTGGACACGCTTTGAGAGGAAGAGCTGCCCAACCTTTGATGAAGTGATACAGGCTGTGGAGAGGCATGGGCTCAAAGACTTGTTTGCATTCAGGTGTAACTGGAATGATGAAATCATTGCTCAGTTTTATGCTACCTGCTATTTTGCCAGTGATGAAGAGGAGAGGGTGACATGGATGACTCATGGATCCAAGTACACCATCACTTATGATGAGTTTGCAAGACTGCTTCATCTAGAAGACACTGGCAACAATGAGCTAATCATCCACAACATTGGCGTCCTGGAGAAGGACAAGATGGAGTTTCTCTATGACACCCGCCTAAAGTTCACCCCTCCATCAACCAAGAACATGAAGCCCTTATTCATGGTTCTCAACAAGGTGCTGAGGAAGACCATAGCTCCAAAAGATGGAGATGCACGAAGTGTTCAAGGTTACTTGAGGACACTAATGAAGGTGATAAGCAAGAACAGGAAGTTTGATGTCTTCGACTATATCTGGAATGACATGGTGAACATCTCTTGCACCCCAAACTGTTCCTGTGGCTATGCTCCCTATATCATGTTCATGATAGAAAAAGTCACAGGAATCGAGTTTGTGAAGGATGTTGAGCACACTCCCATGAGGCCACAGAAACCTTCCCAAGCCACTCTCCCAGCTGCTCCATCTCCTATGTCTAGTGAGGAGGCTCCTAGGAGGGCCCAAGCTGAAGCAAGACCACCATCAAGCTTAGGAGCTACTACTTCCAATAAGGGGTCCCCAAGTGGCATTTTGAAGTACTTGTCTGCCATCTTTGGCTCTTGCAAGAAGGCTGAGGTGAAAGTCCACAAGTTGAACAAGGCAAGGAAGGAGGATATGAGATACATAAAGAAAAATGTCAAGCAAATCTGCCAGAAGCTGGAGATTGAGCCCATTGGACCTCCTGTCATCTCCGAGGACTCTCCCTCTGACTTCTCGGAGCTTCCACCCCTTTCACCTTCTGAACTTGCCTATTTTGGCATTGGGGGCACTGCAAGTGGTTCTCATCCTCCTCCTCCTCCGCAGCATGAAGATGAAGACGATGAGCGGACTAACAGCGAGGAATGAGCCTGCGGCGACCGCAAGATTCCTCCTCTCCTTCTTTTTGGTGCCTTGATGCCAAAGGGGGAGACATTGAGGGGGAGTCACTAGGACTAGCTGTAGTTTGAGAGACGAGAGCTTCATTTACATCTTTTGGTTTCTTTCATGCTTTTGGGTTGTAAAACTAATCTCTATTATGCTTTTGGGTTCTAAAACTGCTATTATGCTTTTATTATGTTTCTAATCATGGTTATGAAGTGTGTGATTGTGCTTTGATATAATCAATGGTTGTGCTTTGAAATTGACATATATGCTTAACGTTGATTTGATTATGTCAATTATCTCATTTTCATCACGATTATTGCTGACACACACTTAGTCTTGCACCCCACCATATAGAGTGCACATATGTCTTATGTTTTCATTGCTTAACTTGTTCCAAGCTCATATGTGCACACTTTATGAAAATCTGGATTTTTAATCATATTTGTGAAATCTCAATTGGTTGTCATCAATCACCAGAAAGGGGGAGATTGAAAGTGCATCTAGGCATCCCTTGTGGGTTTTGGTTGATTTATGACAAACAAATGAGATCCTAACCAAATTTTTGAGAGGAGAGCAGGTTTTGATGAAATTATGAAGTAAGCGCAAAAAGAAAGGAGAGTGATGAATCAAGTTGAAAAGAGCTCAAGAGATGAATAGAATATTCTTTATGTATGTAGTGTGTTGGAGAAACACACCCCAAGAGCTCAAGCAAAAGAAATCACTCTCACTTCACAAGTTTACATAGGTCCGGACTAGTCTGATGTTCACCGGACTAGTCTGATAACCTCTCTGTCCAGGATCGGACAAGTCCCCCAGTGCGGACTTGTCCGCAATGGACTAGTCCGATAAAGTCCGGACTAGTCCAATGATCCTTCTGATCAATATCGGACAAGTGTGATATTCCACAGACTAGTCTGAATCCCCACTGACCTACTTCGGACAAGTCCTTAGCCCCTCAAAATTCCATGACACCAGACTAGTCCGATATTGTCCGGACTAGTCTGATATCCTCTCTGACTAAAATCGAACAAGTCCTCCAAGTGCGGACTTGTCCTCAATTCACTAATGGATTCACTACGTCGGACTAGTCTGAACATCTCCAGAGACAAAAATGGACCAGTCCGCCCAGGGCCAGACAAGTCTGGTAATTCAGGACACTTAGGGTTTCTCACACGCCGCACACCGGACTAGTCCAAGGGCCCCCTCTTTTGCCGTTCAAATCCCAGGGTAGTCCTACCACTATTGCAAACCAAACCGACTCTCATTCCCCGCTCCCCCAAATGATTCGAACAATGCTGGCAATACACCTAATTAATTGGCTAAGATGCACCCATACTTGGCCCTGTGGTGGCACTGTTGTCCTGACATATTCTCGCATGAACCGGTCCTTAGATCTAAGGCAAGCAAAACCACCATACCATCCAACCAAGTCCACAAAGCATGCTTGCTTAGATCACCCAAATTCCATATTGCCGAAATAGTCATTATCACCAATTCACTTAGTCCATATGTTCATTAGTTGTTAATCAAGTCATTTGATTATCTCCAATCCCAATTAAGTTAAGCGGAGCAAAAACTAGAAAATACCCTTCCCGACTCTCTACAATATATCCCAGGCCACAAGGCTGGTCGTACAAATCTAGTAAACACCCATTGATTTGACACAAGCATGCAGTTTACCAACAAAATATTAAGAAACAGGATCAAAATAGTCAAGGACACATGTCTTGCTCCTGTGGCAGGTTTGGGTCAAGAGCTTCGAAGTTCTGGTGCTGAAGGTCCTAGTAAGTACCTCCTAGAGCGTTACCTTCTATTCTACGCGACAATCATGTAAAACAATCATTACAATAAATAAATACTCATATAGTACTCAATATGTCATTATATCCATGAATGATGCAATTATATGGTAATACATGTTATTAGGTTGCTATTATTGCTTACTAACTAGTTAAAATTGAGTTTTATAGGTTTGAGCAAGTTTCGAGTCATTCCAGAGAAAACTGGGAAAGTTCTAGAAATTTCATAATTTAGTGGTCGGACTAGTCCCCACAGTGGGCTAGACATGTCCGCACTGGACCAGAGAGTTCAACGGATTGGTCCACACGTGACCGGACAAGTCCGTTGTGCCCAGGATTTTCTGATTTTCCCATCTAGGGCATGATTCAAATCAAGATTGGAATCAGAATTGACGTGGAAAGTTGGATCTGGGATAGTTACCATGAATACAAGGGTTCAACGGTTGAGAATTAGGCGTATCACGTGGATCTTGACGTCTAGATCCATTAAAGATGAAGGATTGGTGGAGAAGAACATTGGCGATTAAGAGCTGATGAAGATCGCAGTAGCGACAGCGATCTTGCTTGATTCCTTCCTCTCCTTCTCATTCCTTCTCTTCCCTTCCTCGCGGCGAGGGCTTCTTTCTTCAAGGGTGGCGGCTCACGAGAGAAACAGGTGCTGGAGTTTCTTCTAATAAGGGGTAAATGGTGGGTAGTTGGGTGTTTATATAGGAGGAGAGTGGTGGGGTTGGGGTGGAATCCAAGTAGAAGGCGGTGGGGGCAAGTAGGGCCTTGGTGGGGCCCCACTTGGGCTCCTGAGGGGTGAGGCACGATGTTCCTGGGCCCAAATTAGGGCAATTACCCAATAACACGTCGTGGGGGGGGGGGAAATAGAATCTGAGTCGAAATCCTAGATACCGAACTAGTCCGAAAAAAGGTCGGACAAGTCCGCCAGGGTACAGAGAGTTGACCAGACAAGTTCGGTTCGGTGTCGGACAAGTCCGTCCAAGGAACAGAAAGTTCAAACGAAAAGTCTGGTGTTGCGCCGGACAAGTCCAGGGTTTGTACAGTTTCAAAACCGTATTAAGTTTTGGGATTTTGCCGGACAACTCCGAAGAGTTCCAGGAGCGATCATCGGACTATTCCGTGTATGGTAACAGACAAGTTTGGATGAGTACAAAAACAAAATCGGATTAATCCGTAACAATCAACGGATAGGTCTAAGGGAAAACAGTAGCGAAACCGGACTAGTCCGAGATCCAATCCGGACAAGTCTATACCAAAGATTGATTTGAATTGCTTGTTTGCCTCTAATTCATTTAATCTTGTTCCTTTTTGTGTTGCATTATGTTAAACATGTATAAGAATGAATGCAATGCATGATGGGTGAAAATGAGGGTGTTACAATGACATAATCTATCATGCCACCTCTCAATAGATGGTTTGATGTTCATGAGAACACATGTGGAAAATGTGAGTACAAGATCGGAGTCTATTTCTCTATCTGATCTTTTTGCACAACTTGTTGCAACTGAAGCTAGACTCGAGCAATAGAACCCAACAAATCAGTACCAGTACAATGTGAACCTTGTTTCACGTGGTACTGGTCATCGTGGTAGAGGAGGTCGTGACAGTGGCAGACGCTGAGGAGTCTGTGGCTACCAATGAAGAGGTCGAGGCTCGGATGGTCCTAAGCCGGTTTGTCAAATATGTGATAAGGTTGGTCATGCGGCTCTGAGATGCTATAAGAGGTTTGACACAGACTTCAAGTATGAAGACTCATCTGCAAATAGAGCTACAATGTCCTATGGTGTGGACACTAATTGGTACACATACTAGAGCAACGGATCACATCACAAGCAAACTAGGCAAGATGTCTTGCAAAGAAAAGTAAAATGGGCCAGAGAAGGTGCATACCGCAAGTGGATCAGGTATGAGAATTGATTTTGTTGGTACATCTACATTGCACACCCCCTCTCAAAATTTAGATCTCACTAATATCCTTCATGTTCCAAATTCCACAAAGAATCTTATCTCAGTCCATAAGTTAACATCTCATAATTCTGTCTTTCTTGAATATCATCCTCATTGTTACTTTGTGAAGGATCAAGCTATGAAGAAAATCCTCCTACATGGCAGGTGTAAAGGGTATCCATGGCCATCGTTGGAAAACCCTACAACAAAGTGTCTTCTCATGACCACCAAACCATCTATTGAGAGGTGACATGATAGATTAGGTCATCCATGCATGGCAATAATTAATAAAGTCATAAGCAAAAACAGTTTCCTCATTCTCTAGAGTCTAACAAGTCTCAAGTGTGTGATGCATGTTAACAAGGCAAGAGCCATCAATTGCCTTTTCCAAGGTCCTTAAGTGTGTCTCAATTTCCTTTAGAACTTGTCTTTTCGATGTTTGGGGACTAGCTCCCACTTCCATTGGAAGATACAATTATTATGTTAGTTCTATCAATGATTTTAGTATATTCACTTGGATCTATTTCATGCGTCACGGATCTGAAGTTTTTCAGATATTTCAGATCTTCCAAACTCAAGAGGAGGGGGGTAATACCAAAAGTTGAATCCTTTCTTTTCCAAGATTGGAATTGCACATAAAGTCTCATGTCCACACATGCATCAGCAAAACGGTTCAGTGCAAAGGGAGCATAGACACATTGTTGAGGTAGGACCCTCCCTCCTAGCCCGTGCACGTATGCCATTAAAATTTTGGGACGAGTCATTCTCAACTGCGGCCTACCTAATCAATAGGACGTCATCCAAAACAGTTGCATATCAGACTCCCTTGGAAAAATTGTTTAAGGCAACACCTAATTATGCGCAACTTAAAATCTTTGGTTGTGCGTGTTGGCCAAACTTGCGCCCGTACAACACACAAAGTTGTCATTTAAATCAAAACAGTGTGTATTTGTTGGCTACATTTCTCTACATAAGCGATATAAGTGCCTAGATGTATCTACCAGAAGGATCTACATCTCAAGATATGTAGTATTCGATGAGACTGTTTTTCCTTTTGAGAAACTTGATCCTACCGTGGGTGCAAGATTAAAATCTGAGATTATCCTCCTTCATCCAACATTGCTTAATCCTCCACGGGGTGCAATTGAAAATGACCAACAAATTGATTCTCAAGAGGCAGCAAATTCGGTTGATTTATCTACTAACATTGTTGGAGAAAACAACAGTTTTAGCATGCAGGATGCAGATAACTCGGCCGCAACAAATCCGTACTTCAGATCTGATGTAGATCTGGCTGCAGACATGCAGAATCAGGCGGGAAACATTCAGATTAAGTACCCTTGTCGGGATCCATGCCAAATCAATTTGCTGATGATGACAGACCTGGCACGCATCCTGACCCGCAACATGCAGCCTTAGATTTTGTGCGGGCGGGAGTTTTGTTGGGCAGCAGACCGATCGAGGCCACGGCATCAGTGCCGGTATTTGTGCGGCATGTGCAGGGAACAGGGGGTGCAGTGCAATTGGTTGAGCAGTCAGAATCAGTCTAGGTTTCCGTGCATGATCAAATTAATATGGGCAAAGCTCCTGTTTCATCGGATGAAATATCAGGACCACTGCATCCTACGACCAGGTCATAAAATAGGATTTTTAAACTCCAATCTTTTGGTAACGATTTTTTCTGCATGTTTGTCTCTACAGGAGAACCGCAGAACCTAGAGGGGGCACTTGAGATGAAAACTGGAAACATGGGATGGATGTGGAATTTCGTTCTTTGGAGAAAAATAAAACATGGAACCTTGTATCAAGGGAAGGAGTAAGTAATGTGATTGATTCTAAATGGGTGTATAAAATTGAAAGAAATGCAGATGGATCAATTGTAGGTTTAAAGCACATTTAGTGCCTGAAGGCTTCAAATAGAGGTATAGAATTGACTATGGGGATACATTCAGTCCAGTAGTTAAAGTTGCTACAATTAGAATTGTATTATCAATTGCTATTTCAAAAGGTTGGTATTTGAGGCAATTAGATGTTCAGAATGCTTTTCTTCAAGGAGACTTGGAAGAGAAAGTCTACATGATTCAACCTTCAGACTATAAAAATGCACTCTATCCTAACTATATTTGTAAATTAAAGAAGGCCCTATATGGAACTTAAGCAAGCATCAAGAGCATGGTACTCGAAACTTAGTTCAAAGCTTTTGCATCTTGGATTCAAAATGTCAAAGGGTGATACTTCTCTTTTTATATACTCTTGAAATGATGTTACAATATTCTTGCTTATTTATGTTGATAACATAGTGGTTGCTAGCTCATCGGAAAATGCAATGGGCACGCTCCTGGAGGATCTGGGGAAAGACTTCGCCTTGAAGGACTTGGACATGTGTTGCATTATTTCTTAAGTATTGAAGTACAGTCAATTAAAGGATGGATTCTGTTGAATCAAAAGAAATACGCTATAGAGATTACAAAGAAAGCATGTATGGAAAAATGTAAGTCAGTCAACGCTCCCCTGTCTACCTCAGAAAATTACTCAGCACATGTTGATACCTCTTGATACAGTTGGAGCAGCCAAATATAGGAGTCTAGTTGGAGGATTGCAATACCTTACTTTAACTATACCTATTCAAGCCTTTTCGGTAAAAAAAGCTTGTCAATTTCTACATGCCCCATAAATGCGCATATGGTCTTAGTTAAGAGAATTCTAAGATATATTCATGGAACAGATAACCTTGGAATTCGCTTCTTGGAAGATAGCTCATTACAGATTAATGTCTGACGCTAACTGGGCTGGATGTTTAGATGACAGGAGATCTATCTCCTGGTGGTTTTGCTATTTTTTGGGGCTCTAATCTGATTTCTTGGAGTGCTAGAAAACAACTCAGCGTGTCTAGATCTAGCACTGAGGCAGAATATAAATCGCTAGCAAATACTACAACTGAAGTTATTTGGACGCAGACTATTTTGAAGGAACTGGATATAACTCAAGAAGAAACATCACACTACAGGAAACGGGCAATCAAACGTCGGTTCCAAAAAAGATCATCGGCGCCGTCGGATTAAAAAGCATATAAGTGTCGGTTTTTAAGACCCGACGTACATAATTTTATGAACGTCAGCCAGCCGATGTAGTTACTTAAATATGTCGGCTGCAGCACACTGACCGACGGTCTTTATGTTAAAGTCGTCAGTCATTTGTCAGATATCGACGGCTTTATTAAGGTCGTCAATTGGCGGGGTCTGGCCGACGGTTTTAATGCGGGCCCGGCTAGCGGTGGAGATGGGACCCGTTGTTGGAAAGTTGTGGCCGTCAGTTCCTTAGAGAGGACCGATGGTGATAAGTTATTGGTGTCGGTTTATGGACACCAACGGCCATAAGTAGGCCCAGCTGACGCGGCGCGTTAACCCTAACTCCCTCCCGCAACTTCTCACTCCCCGCCCGTGCACTCGCCATCCCTAACCTGCCGCCAGTGCGCCGCGCCCTGCCGCCTCCGCCAGCTCCACGCGCGGCCGCTCTCCGGCCCCGCGCCTGCCCGCCCTCCGGCCCCCACGCCCGCTCATCCGGCGGCCGCCCGTCCGTCCCCCGCGCCCGCCCGTCCGGTTGCCGCCCTCCGGCCCCCGCTCCCGCCCGCCCGACATCGCCGCCCGCCTTAGCTCCACCTGCGCCGTCCTATGGCCCTCCGACCCCCCGGCGCCCGCCCGCCGTCCCATCCCCCAACGCCTGCCCCTCCGGCTTCAACAACAGAGAATCAAGGTAAAATCTTCTGACTCTTGTGAATTGTAGAAGCATTAGTTTTATTTTTAGCTATTAAGTTGAATTTCTAATGTCTATTTCTAGCTATTAAGTTGAATTTCTAATGTCTATTTTTAGCTATTAGTTGCATTTCTAGATATTAATTAGTTGAATTTCTAATATATGTTTGTAGTTATTAGTTGCATTTCTAGCTATTAATTGAGTAAAAATGTATGTTAACATACTTTTTTAGCTATTAGTGATATCATAATTGATTGATTCTTTTCTTTCTAGACTCTTATTACAAAATTGCAGTTATTTTTAGTGTGTTATGTTCAATAGGTAATGTAGAGTGAGTCTCCGTGTTGTCATCCATAAAAGAATGATACATCTTATATATAGTTATATGGTTTGTGTTTATTATCTATTATATTTTTTACATTTTATGCTTTGAAGGTATAAGCTAAAATGAGTGACGATCGTAAAGCGATGTATGATGGTTGGAGTCCAAGTGGTGCGCACACTATGGAATGGGCTCGTATCGCAAATGTTTTCATCAACCAAGCCTTTGCTAGTGGTGCTCATCTTGTGAAGTGTCCGTGTAGCAAGTGTCAGAAGCGTCAACATCTATATAAGGATGAAATTGATTTGCACCTTTGCAAGCATGGTTTTATGCCTGACTATCTAGTATGGCACGAGCATGGGGAGATGGTTCATGACAATCAGTCGGACAGAAATGAGGATGATGATCGTATGGATGAGATGTTAGCGGACATTGGTAGAGAGTACGAAGATGGGTCATTGTCAAATGAGGTGAAGGATTTTTACGACCATCTTGCCGCCTCAAGTGAAAAAGTGCATGAGAGCACCAATGTGAGCGTTCTGCAGGCGGTGACACGACTTATGGCGTTGAAGTCCAAGTTCAATTTCGTAAACAATTGTTATAATGGTATCTTGAAGCTGATTGGTGATCTCCTTCCATCTGGGCATAAGATGCCGGAAGACATATACCACTCTAAGAAGATTTTGAGTGATCTGGGCATGAATTATAAGAAGATTGATGTGTGAGATAATAATTGCATGTTGTTTTGGAAGGAAGACATCAACGATACCCATTGTATGCATTGCAATACATCTAGATATGTCAAGGTTATGAACGATGATGAGAGGAAACAACTACAAAAGTACCGATTAAAGAACTTCAGTACATTCCTGTCACAACAAGGCTAAAACAGTTCTTCATGTCCCAAGAAACAGATAAACAGATGAGGTGGCATTCTGAAGGGATACGTGAGAGCGATGAAAAAGATATTATGACGCATCCTTCTAATGGCGCGGCATGGAAAGCTCTAGACCGTTTTGATTTGGAGTTTGCAAGAGATCCCAGAAATGTTTGTCTTGGATTGTCAACAGATGGTTTCACTTCTTTTAGCACCAGTAGCAGTCCATACTCTTGTTGGCATGTATTTATCATGCCATACAATCTTCCTCCCAACATGCGCATGAAAGAAGGATACACATTTCTCACAGCTATCATTCCTCGCCCTAAACATCTTGGGAAGAAAATTAATGTGTTTATGCAGCCGTTGATTGAAGAGCTGAAAGAGCTATGGCATGGTGTAAAGGCATATGAAAATCATCTGAAATGTGAATTTACCTTACGTGCCACGTATTTATGGTTGATCCATGATTTGTTGACATATGGCATTTGGGCTCGTTGGTGTGTTCACGGACAATTGTGTTGTCCCATATGTATGGCTAACACCGATGCTATCAGGTTAAAGTATGGAAAAAAAGTCAGCTTCTTTGATTCTCATCGACGATTCTTCCCTTCAAACCATCCTTTCAGGAGTGATAGGCAATCATTTTGGAAAATCAAAACGGTTAGAAAAGGTCCGTCTCGTCGATTGACAAGTGAACAAAAAATGGCATGGCATGCTAAGTTAAAAGAGTCCGCTAAAGGTGGTTTCAAAGGGTATGGTACAAAACACAACTGGATTCATATTTGTTTTCTTTGGGAGCTACCATATGCAAAGGCGTTGATTTTACCGCACAATATAGATTTGATGCATCAGGAGCATAATGTGGCTGAAAGCATCATAAGCATGTGTTTTGATTTCACAGGTCAAACCAAAGATAATATGAATGTGAGAAAAGACTTAGCTGATCTTTGCGATCGTCCTGGCCTTGAGATTATAACTAATGCAAGTGGAAATGATAGTAGGCCACAAGCTCTTTACTGTGTCAATCCAGAAGAAAGGAGGCAAATACTTACTTGGTTGAAGACATTGATGTTTCCGGACCGCTATGCAGCTAACATAAAATGATGTGTCAACCTTAGTACCAGTAAACTAAATGGGTTGAAGAGTCATGATTACCATATTATGATGAAGAGACTTGTGCCCATAATGTTCCGTGGCTACTTCAAATCTGATTTGTGAAAGATATTTGCTGAACTTAGTTACTTTTATAGGCAGATATGCGCTAAAGAAGTGTTGAAGAAGATGATGCGACAGTGGGAGAAAGAAATCGTTGTGCTTGTATGTAAGATGGAAAAAGTCTTTTCACCTGGTTTTATGAATGTAATGCAACATTTGCTAGTGCATTTACCTTATGAAGCGTTGGTAGCAGGTCCTGCACAGTTCAGGTGGATGTATAGTCAAGAAAGGGAATTGAAAAAACTTAGAGCTACAGTACGCAACAAGGCAAGAGTTGAGAGGTGTATTGCAGAGGCATTTGCAGCTAAAGAGATTACAAATTTTTCTATGAAATATTTCTCACGTGCCAACAATGTGAATGCATATAAGACACGATATCATGATGTAGAAGAGCAACATGTGACTGAGCTCAAGATTTTTAATAAGAAGGGTAAAGGTGTTGGAGCTGCCAATTCTCATCATATTTCAGAGCAAGGGAGGAACCATACCATGTTTTACATGTTTTTCAACATGGAGGAAGTGTTACCATATATTGAAATATTTGACAAGTTGTATTGGACGTCTTCTCGAAGACCTACACAAAGTCAATTGGATAAGATGCGACAATATGGCATAAATGGTGGGCTAAGCTTTGTGGCATGGTTCCATGAACATTTAATGTTTCTATGCATTTTTTGTCTTCAATTATAGTTCACATGCTTGTCGTAAGATGTTAACTTTGTCTATTTATGTAGTGTATGCAAGATCGCAATATCTCAGATGACTTGCGACAGATTTCGCATGGTCAACTAAAAGCAAGAGAATTTAGCCGGTATGATATCAACGGATATTGTTTTTGTACAGCAAGTTTAGAAGCAAGACGCCCACTTGCAGCCACATCAATTAGTGGAGTAATGATAGCGGCAGCGGAGGGTAGTTGTTCTTCAAAAATTAATCGAGTATACATTTGATGGTCCGAAAGAACTAAAGCTTGTGATTTTCGACTGTCAATGGTTTGATCCAACATCGGGCACGCGAGTCAATAATTTTGGAATTGTGGAGGTTAACCACAACTTGCGGTATACATCTCATAACAACAATGTTGTACTTGCCCATCAAGTAGAACAAGTGTACTATTTAAGTTATCCTCATCCAAGTTTCAAAAATAGTAGGTTGTATACAAAGTTAATCCTGAAGTGGACCATCGTTGTTATGATGGATACATAGAGAATCAGGAAGATGATGATGGTGGTGTCTATCAAGATGAAGTCGAGGAAGTAGAAGATTTCAGGATATCTAGCAGGACGGGACTAGCACAGATAGCTAGTTGTACTTTTGAGGTAATGTCGGAGAACGTACTAGCATTTCGAGGAAACGTATTTGATAGTCACAAAGGATTATTGAAAAGCAGAAAATGATTATTGAGGATCAAGAAGAATTTGATCAAGACAGTGAAGAAGGAGAAGAGTTTGAAGAAGAGATAGAAGAACAAGAGACACATGAACATCTTCAAGCACGTGTGGCAGAAGCAGATTCTGATGCTGATGATTTTTAATTCTTATTGTACACATTCTGTTAGATTTTGATTCATATTGTATGCATTCTGTTCGATTTTGATTCTTATTGTACGCATTATGTTAGATTTTGAGTCTTATTGTACGCATTTTGAATATCTATTATTATTCATCATTTGTCTTGTATAACTAATCATTATTTTGGAATTTATGCTGATGTTCAAGCATATCAAACTTGGTAGGAAAAAGCGCAGTGGTAGTTCGGACCACACTAGTAGTTCTGAGCACATAAGCTTGTTTTAGGTACTTGTTTATTTTTAAATTCATATTACCATTATAATTAACTATCTAATTTTTGTTGCATGTTTATTTTTATTTGCAGGGTACAAGCGTAAGTGTGGATAGGCAGATGCAACTCATGTGGTGTGTCGCAGAGTCGGAGTCCTCATGATAGCCAGAGCCCTCACGAGAGCCAGAGTCGAGTCTAGCTCAGGACTTGCACAAGGAGGAGATAGATATTGTGAGACAGTCGTCAGAGCAGGGAGGAGACTCAAGTTTGGACACGAGAGACCAGACGATTGCAGCGGTCTTTGGGCGGTCCTCTTTTGAGGGTGGTGATGAGGAGGACAACGAGGGTGGCGATGACGAAGAGGGGGGTGATCCCGAGCGAGATAGGAGGTTGGCAAGACTTGCGGAGCTAGCTGAGGTAGGTCAACCGTCCGCTCGATGCCCTTTCAGGTACTATTTCGAATTAATTGATAAGTTATCTTCTATCTTTGTTTATTGTTAACTAATTAACTAATATTGTTTGAACAGGCTACGGAGGTACCTTTTATGTACTCTAAGCAAAAGCTTGGATGAGCGGATAATTATAAAGACGAAGGGTACTAGGTGCCGAGTCGAGGTTAATTGGAGTGGCAGGGGGCATCGACGAGTAATTAACATAGAGTTGGGAAACACCATTTGATTTTGCTTTCCCGGAATGGTTGTGTTGGACGATCAAAGAATTGTCGCGCATAGTTGGGATCACTATGCACTAAAAGAGTATGCCCCTTCGGATACTTGTCAGAACAGAGTTTGGGACATATTTTGGGTAAGTTTATTCATAGTCCTTCAATTATATTACATCTTGTTCTGATTGACATTAATTGTTATTTGTATTGCAGGGTGTGTTTCGTTTGCAGGAAGGCGAGAGTGAAGCATATGCAAGAGCAGTTTTCCATGAGTCAGCAAAAAGGTGCACAAAGGACTCCTTCTCTAATGCTCGGATCAATGTTGTGATTGTGTACTATAAGACTAAGTAGTTGACACGCATATCAAAAAATGAAGTAGCCAAGTTACATCTAACTAAGGAGGAGTACTTGAATAGCAACGTAGATTGGATATGTGTGAATCCGGAAGCTTGGGAATGGTTAAGTGAGTACTGTGCATCGGATGAGCTCAAGTTAGTTTTGGATAGAAACCAAAGAAACCGAAAGAGCAAACCTAGAAAGCATTACTATGGGTTGGATGGACATGCGCGGATGGAACAAAGAATTATATGAATTCTTAAAATCAAACTTAGATTGCTTCAAATAATTGTATTGACTAAACTTCGAATTTTGTTATTGCAGCATGCTGAAACTGGTATCACTCCTAGCTTTTTTTAGGTTTACCTTAAGGGGCATAGAGGTCCAGACTCAAATCGCCCGGAGCAATTGTGTGACGAGGCAACAACGCAAAAAGTGGTAAGTATGATCTATCCAAGTCATTTTACCTTTTATTACATCTTCGCATAACTCATTTTATCCTCGCAGGTGAAATATGTTGAGTGCTTCAGCAAAAATCATGGAAATGAGGCGGATTTTGTAAGAGCGACGTTGGATGTGGGTGCGGCGTACGAAGCCGGTGGAGGTGTACCGCATGGGAGATATGTGTAAAGATAATAATGTTTCTAAGTTAATGGTTGTCAATTCATCACACTTGTATCTTTTGTAGACTTGGATTGGGTGACGGGTATGTGGAGCGTGAGGCTTATGTTAGGCGATGACACTCAAGTGCTAGTTCTAGTAGGTCATAGTCTACTGTGGAGACGGATACATTAAGAGAAGAGTTGAGACGCACTCAGGAAGAGATATAGACCCAGTTGCAACAGTAATAGCAGCAGCACCAGATAGAGATGCAGATGCAGATGCAGCAACAGATACAGCAACAGATGCAGTATCTGTATATGGCACATGTATCTTAACAATTGACCTATTTATTCGGTTTTAAAATGTTTCACTTAATATCTCACAAATAATTTACTTGATGTAGTTTTTGGGTCACGGTAGCACTGATACTCCATTCAGCACACCACAACCATCTCAGTTTGACATGATGTCGCAGGTAAACTTGTTGTTTTATTCAAGTTACAATACTCTTTACTATGTCTTAAATTAACTTAACTGAATTTTTTTACTTGATGTAGTTCTTCGCTCAAGGTGGTATGCCTCGTCCTATGCAGCCAGGACAACATATTGGCTCCGCGTCACAGGTATCAACGCTTGTCTTATATATTACTTGAGTTATAATACAAAATTGTAACCATATGTGTAACAGGGTTCTCAGAGTGGTCAACCATTTGTTCCACAACCTCAGGGATTTATATCGTTGTTGGCTCCTGGATTGCAGCCATATCCAGGTGTTCTACCACCGATGCCCTTTAATTCATGACAGACTAACCCGTCAACAACTCCAACCGCAGCGGTATGACTTCTAAATCGTTATTTCTCATAAAAACATAGGTTACTTTGAATAATACTTAGCTACTTTGAGTCAAATTAGCATATTTGTGAGTTCTATAACAAATAAGTCAATTAGCACATTTTAGAGAGATTAAGACACTCGAATTAGATGTATAAATGCAAAGTGTAACTTGTATTTGTTTCTTGCAGGGTTCCGATCATTTGCAAGGTTTTGATGATGATTTTCTGAATTTGAACGAGGAAGGTGCGAGTGATGGAGGTTCCAATAACAATGCGTGAATATCGTTTTCATTGCCACTTTGTGAACTTTATGTGAACATGTGACCTTTGTTTTCATTCCTATTTTGTGTTCAACTGATGTTGCTCGTTTATGTGCATATTATATGTGAACTTGTGATGTGGTTTATATATGTGTGAAACATTGAACTTATGCTGTAAATGTTGATGAATTGTTGTGAATTTGTGTTGTTGTAAGTTGTGAAGCTCACTGGAGCTACGGCTCCGACCTGGAGGCTGCCCAGCCGGGCGGGGAGGAAAACCGACGGATATTAAAAAAAACCATTGTAGGCGTCGATTTAGAGCCGAGTCGATGGTCTTATGGGGGTTAAAGGCGTCGGCTAGGACCCCAGGCCGACGTTCTTATCCGCCTTAAAGGCGTCGGCCCACTGCCTGGCCGACGTTCTTATTCCCCTTAAAGGCGTCGGCTTGGGCTCGAGGCCGACGCTCTTGCGTGCAATAAAGGCGTTGGGGGCGAAACCGACGTCTTTAGACACTAAATGCGTCGATGCTGCAAACCGACGGCTGTTGGACATAAAGGTGTCGGCGCCGACGTCCATACCACTTAAAAATGTCGAATCTAGGTCGTCGGCTATGGATACCGGTTTACCGACGTATATACATTAAAGGTGTCGGTTTCTTTAGGTTACCGACACCTATATGGCCGACGGCCTTTTGCCCGATTCCTATAATGTCATGTCTACAGTGTGATAATCTAGGAGCTACGTATGGATATTCTAACAGAAGCCATACTAGAGGATCAGCTTCCGGTATGTCTTTTTTTAGAAAGCTCACTTCCGGTATGTCTTGATCTGGGAGGAGGTGGACCGGTTAAGTAGAGAGAAAAAAAAAGTAGGGATCCCTAGAAAATACGGTCCTACATGGTCAAACAGTCAACATGTAATGTCACATCGGCAAAATCACAGTCTAAAACAATCTTCCGAGAAAAAAGAAACATCCTGTTTTCACCATTTTAGAAGAACAAACACTTTTTTTTTAAAAAAAAAGGGGAAACTAAGGGCATGTTTGGATGATGGCTAACTTGGCTAAGCCTAAGCTTAGTCACTTGCCACACTTGTGGCGCGTCTAAGCTAACTAATATTAGCATGTGTTTGGATTGCTACCATAATCTAAGCATAGACGTGCCTAAAAAATATGGCATGTGTTTGTTTTGTTACCGTAACTAAGCTTAGGCAAGTGGCTAAGCTTAGGCGGTTAATTTGAGTGTCACAGTTGAGACAATTTTTTGTTAGGTAATGAAAGCAAAAGTTGCTTAACTTTTGTGGCATGTCTAACCTTAGTCAACAACCAAACACCCACCTAAAACAGTGTGGCATGCCTACCATTAAGCTTAGACAAGTTAGCTAGGCATTGAACCAAACAGGCGTAAGACTAGCTGACGAAGTTGAATGTAAATTATTTTTTTTGCGAACTCTATGAAATAATAGCACCTAGCTCAAATACCAACGCCTAACATGTCAGTGGTTTATACTGGCTACACTATAGGCTGCTGAAGAACAGATAAAACACAGGACCGACTTTTGAGCCAGTGGCCTAGGGTGACCGTCCCGGACCACCAAAAATTAGGATGCCCCTTTTTATTATGTATTTTTAAATAGGTTCAATAGAATGTATATTAGATTTAAGGTACACGAGTGTACAAGTGAGCTAAGGACACGAGTGTACAAGTGAGGCATCAGACAGGCAGCCGCAATCCAGACCGCCGCAGACTGCAAGCAGGTGCTCTCCGCTGGCCAAATTCGGGGATCCGGCAGTATAATCGTATTATATACATTTGCTAATTGATATACGGAGGCCTCGGTTTTGTCAGACCTCTGTTTTGCTCAAGTTTCGGTTGCACCTCACTTTTCACACATCTAATCGGGAAGTATTTCGTCTTTTTCAGATTAAGATGAGGCCTATTGCCTGACCAAATATGTGGATAATAGAAATAAGTGAAGAAATAATTATTTGATTGAATTGACTAAAATCTATAGAAGTTGGTGCATATTTATAAGAGGGTGAGGAGACCTCTCTTGATTACATAAGCAATGTCGTACTATTTGTCTAACACTCTTCGCAGTCTGAACGTCTACTAACTAGAACATTCAGACTGGATCAAAACTCTACAAACATCGAAAATAGGAGCCCCTTGGTGAATATGTCCGCATACTGTGAGCTGGTGGGAACGTGAAGAACTCGAATTGCACCAGTAGCCACCTTGACGCGAACAAAATGCGAATCAATCTCGATATGTTTGGTGTGTTGATGCTACACCTAGTTGGTTGAGAGATACGCAACAATTACATTGTCGCAATAGACCAATGTAACCTTCTGAAGTGGATAGTGAAGTTCCTCCAGCAACTGACCCAATCAAAAAGCTTCAGCAATGACAAGATATTCCGCTTCGGCGCAAGAGCAGGATATCGTAAGATGATGCTTCGAATATCACGAGACCAAATTATCACCGAGGAAGACACCATATCCGGAGGTGGAATAGTGTGTGTCGGGACAACCAGCCCAATTAGCGTCGAAATATGTCACGAGCTCACTAACCGAAGAGCAGTGAAGCTGAAGACCATGATCCAAGGTTCCTCGAATGTATCGAAGAATGCGTTTCACACAACACAAGATGAGACTCACAAGGATCATGCATATAAAGACGCACCTGCTGCACAGCATATGCAATGTCGGGTTGAGTGAAGGTGAGGTATTATAGGGCTCCAGCAAGACCACGGTAGTGAGTAGCATCCGAAATGAGAGCATCATCGGATGATAACTTGGCACCCGTGTCAATTGAAGTGGAACGTGATTTACAATCAGTCATGTCCGCTCTCTCAAGGATCTCAACCATGTGCTGCCGCTGTGAGAGGAAGAAGTTTGCACTGCTCCGAGTAACAGTAATACCTAAAAAATCATGTAGGTTGCTCAAATCCTTCATTGAAAATTTTGCGGCAAGAGCATCAATAATACGATAGAGCAGTGATATTGATGAGGCAGTTAGAACAATATCATCCACATACAGCAATAGATAGGCCATATTTGGGTCGTGTCGGTAGACGAAAAGAGAAGTATCGGACTGAGCACCAATAAATCTAAATGAGAGATGAATGTAGGCCTAGAGGGGGGGTGAATAGGCCTTCTTGAATTTTCTCGGTTCCTGTAGCACTTCAACAACAAGGTCAAAACCAGATATATCGGACTAGTCCGGTAAAGTGCGGACTAGTCCGGATTTCACGGACTAGGTTGATCAAGTTAGGTCAATTTGATTGTTTCGTTGACGTTTGCAGCAGAAATATAAACTTCAATAACAATTCAATGATTGTATGTCAAGTTCTATTGCAAGTATGATTCTTGTTCAACTATTTAACTTAAATTCAACAAGATGAATCAAACCCTAGATAATGTTGATCAACTAGAATGATGAACACAAACGAATAAGACACAAGATTTATCCCGTGGTTCGGTTACCACGAAGGCAACCTACGTCCACGTTGAGGAGCCCACAAAAGGACCGGGTCTTCACCAAACCTTCCCTCGTCGGATCGCCACGAAGGCCAATCCTCTTCCACTAAACACACAGGGGTAAATCACCAAGTTGAAGGGGCGATCTCACAAGTTGAGAGCTCCCTTGATTACAAGTTTCAAGACCACTAATAACACACTTCGAAATATACAAATTGAGATGCAAGAGTGTGTTAGAGATTCAAACCAAGAGCTCAATCGTGTGCCAAGTGCCTCTCCAATGATCTACAAGTGATCTTCAATGGATTGATTGATTTTGCACTTAATTTCGTGGAGAGAGATGGTTTTTGAGTCTCTTGGGAGGTGTGACGGCGCTATGGTTCGAGAGAGGGTGAAAGTGGGCCGTGCACCTCTATTTATATGGGGTTTCTAGACGTTACCGTTAGGGTTCAGAAAGATCGGACTAGTCCGAGGTGGTGACCGGACTAGTCCGGTGTGCTGTGTGAAGCAAACCCTAAGAGTCCAGGAATCTCGGACTAGTCCGGTTCAAAACGGACTTGTCCGATTTCGCTACTGGAAAGCTTCGGACTAGTCCGATTGTCATCGGACTTGTCCGGACACATGAAACCCTAAGTGTTTAGGATGACAAGTCCGCACTTGGAGGACTTGTCCGATTTAGATCAGGGTGTATATCGGACTAGTCCGTGTAAACACCGGACTTGTCCGAAGTGGATCAGAAAGTATATCGGACTAGTCCGGGTCACAACGGACTTGTCCGATTTTGTGAGACTTGTGCATTGTTTTGAGGACTAGTCCGCACTGGGGAGGACTAGTCCAAAGTGGAACAGAAAGATATCGGACTAGTTCGGTGATGATCGGACTTGTCCGATCTGGTGCAGAATGGGATATCGGACTAGTCCGGCTGATATCGGACTAGTCCGGTCCTGTATAGCTTTGTGCATTGTGTGTGTGTGATAAAATGAGATTGAGCTCTTGGGTGTGTTTCCTTAACACACTCCATGCATACTAAACTACTAATTTCTTCTCCTTGAGCTCAAATTCATTTTCCTTCTCAATTTCCCTCTTTTTGGTACTTTGCTCATTTTTCATCATTTTCCTGCATTCATCTCAACAAAAGGATTAGGATCTCAATTGCTTGTCATAAATCATCCAAAACCCACAAGGGAGTCCTAGATGCACTTTCAATCTCCCCCTTTTTGGTGATTGATGACAACCAATTGAGATTTCACAAAATGAGGTATAAAATGAGATTCTCATAAAGTATGCACATATGACTCAAAAATTTATCAAGCAACAAGATAATTATTCATATGTGCATTCTTTATGGTGGGATGCATACTAACAGCATGAATGCATTAAGAATGACAGAATTTGCATTGATCAACTAATATCAAGTGAATATGGCATTTCAGGGACAAAAATTCAGATTTCATCACACACTTGCAAATTATTTGAGCAATTCATAACAGGACCAAACATGATATGAAAATATAGTTAAGCAAATGCAATCACAATTAAAAAAAATGAGAGCTCTCTCCTCGCATCCTATGCAGCTAAAGCTAAGACTAGAGACTCCCCCTCAATCTCTCCCCCTTTGGCATCAAGACACCAAAAAGAGAGAGAGGAAGGTCCTAGGGCTTCACTCTTCGCTGTCAGTCCTCTCGTCGTCTTCATCGTCTTCCTCGCTTTCCGCTTGACGAGGTTGAGAGGTAGGAGGAGGAGCGGAGCTGCTCGAGCCCCCAATGCCAAAATAGGCAAGCTCGGAGGGATTCAAGGGGCTGAGCTCGGTGATGTCCGGATCAGAATCTTCAGAAAGTACTGGAGATCCAATTGGGTTGATCTCCAGCTTCTCACTCAGCTGCTTCACATTGGCTTTTATGTATCTCATGTTCTCCTTCCTCTTCTGATTTAGCTTGTGAAGCTTCACTTTAGTTTTCTTGCATGAGGAGAAAATTGCAGCCAAGTACTTGAGGATCCCACTGGCGGATCCTTTCTGAGGGGCTTCCCTGGAGGGGGGAGTAGCCCTAGCAGCTTCTTCTTGCCTTGCCGGTGCCTTGGGGCTTGAGGCCGGCGATGGAGCAGCCTGGACACTCACTGACTGAGGCTTCTGAGGCCTCAGTGGAGTGTGCTCCACATCCTTCACAAACTCGATTCCTGTGACTTTCTCAATCATGAACATCAAGTAAGGGGCATAGCCACAGGATCGGTTGGGGGTACTTGAGATATTGACCATATCATTCCAAATATAGTCTGCAACATCGAATTGCCTTTTCTTGCTAATGACCCTCATCAGGGTCCGGAGGTAGCCTTGCACACTCCCTGCATCACCATCCTTGGGGGCAATCGTCTTCCTGAGGACTCTGTTGAGGACCACAAAGAAAGGCTTCATATTCTTTGTGGAGGGAGGGACATACTTGGAGGTGGGCTCATACATGAACTTCATTCCATCCCTCTCAATGACCCCAATGTTGTGGATAATGAGTTGGTCATGTCCTTCAGAGTCAAGGTGCAGCAGGCGGGCAAACTCTTCCTGAGTAATAGAATACTTGGATCCATGAGTCATCCAAGTCACACTTTCTTCGTCTTCAATTGAGAAGTGGCATGTTGCATAGAATTGTGCAATCACTTCATCATTCCAATTATATCTGAAGGCAAACAGATCCTTCAGCCCATGTCTCTCTGCAGCTGCTATCACTTCATCAAAAGCTGCACATTTCCTCTTCTCAAGGTGAGCCCAGTCAATCCATTGACTGCGTACCACCGGGGTCTTCATCGGCAAATAGACCAGCTTGTAGAAATCAGCATGGAAATTTGACCAAAACCTGCCATCAGCTGCTTGCTAGGGCCTTGCATAGCAATCAACACTTCTCAACTTCATAGCCACATCGCTGCCCTTTCCATTGAATCTTTCCTCATTGGGGTCCCGGACCCCTTCTCTGGGAGTATGCAGCTTTAGGGGCCCAACAGGCCCTGTGGCAACCCCCTTGCCCTTCCCTTTAGCTTGGCGAAGGCCACTTGAAGGAGGAGCAGCCTTCGAGGCGGGCTTCTTGGCACACACCTTCCTCCGAACCTGGGGAGGTGAGGGAGCAGGCTCGGAGGGTCTCCCTTGGCGTTTCTTGCCAAGACCCGCCGAGGACCGAGGTGCCACCTCGTGGTCCAACTCGGCCTCGAAATCGGAGATTTCGTTGTCGGAGCTCGACATGATCTGAGAATGAGTGATCAAGAGAAAGGACAAGTTATACAAGGTATTGGTGAGGTAAGATGGCAATGGAATGCATTAGGGAATTAAAGAATTAGGTTTTGGTTCAGAAACAACGGACTTGTCCAGTGCACAGGCACGGACTAGTCCGGGGGACCGGACTTGTCCGTACCTGGACCAGACTAGTCCGGTGTTCATCCGCAAAAACCTAACAGACTGGACAAAAATTGATCCCTAAGGTAAAACTAGTCTAGCATACACATAGTACATCAACTAGACATGTAACTAGTGAAGAATGCT
The DNA here is from genome assembly GCA_036927565.1 of Tuctoria greenei. Classification (NCBI taxonomy): domain Eukaryota; kingdom Viridiplantae; phylum Streptophyta; class Magnoliopsida; order Poales; family Poaceae; genus Tuctoria; species Tuctoria greenei. The sequence goes on from JAYESD010000004.1 coordinate 203,398,128, forward strand.
AGGCCAAACGATAAGCAATAGAGAAATTTGTGATTTCTTAGGGTTTTGAAGAGTATTTACCAAGAAATCAAAGGAAGCTTGAGATTTTGGGGGTTGGAGGCCGGACTTGTCCGCTAACTTCAATCCCCGAGTCTTCAAGCTTGATCTCCGCCCAAGATTGAGGCTTTTCGACGGAGGAATCAAGGATTCGCCTTGGGAGCTCGAGCGCAAGAGAGAGAAAGCTTGGGGGCGAGTGTGGGGTGAAGGGATTAGGGTTTAGTGGCGGCTAGGGTTATGGACACGAAAAATCGGACAAGTCCGGACATGACCGGACTAGTCCGAAGTCCTCCAGAGACCTAAGTCGGACTAGTCCGTGGTTTGTCGGACTAGTCCGGCCTAACTGGCACACTACGGACTAGTCTGCAATGGCGGACTAGTCCGGGTAACCACGGACTTGTCCGTGGTCACCAGGAGAGAATTGCATAGCCCATTCATATATATTTGAAGGTCCAATAATTGAGAGTAGAGAGGCAAAACAATTCAAATAATCTTGATAAATTTGACCAGGAAGCAAACAACAAACATACTATGATCAAAAATTCATCAAGATCTAATAATTGACATAGTTTTTCGAGAGAAAAATGGGGAGGGTTAATTTTCACAATTCAATCAATATTTTGAAGCAATCATACAGGTATGCAACTTTTCAAGCCACACTCCGAGAATCAAGAATGTTTAGCTCATTTCGGAGTTCGCAAAAACGTTTTTCATCAAGTGGCTTGGTGAATATGTCGGCCAATTGTTTTTGGGTGTTGACATGAGAGATGGATATGTCTCCTTTCATGGAATGGTCTCTCAAGAAATGGTGTCTTATGTCAATGTGTTTAGTTCTAGAGTGTTCAACTGGATTGTGGGCTATTTTAATGGCACTCTCATTATCACAAAGAAGAGGAATACGGTTCATATTGTAACCGTAATCCCTTAGAGTTTGTCGCATCCAAAGGAGTTGTGCACAACAACTCCCGGCTGCAACATACTCCGCTTCGGCTGTGGATAATGCAATGGAATTCTGTTTCTTGGATGACCAAGAAACTAAGGATCTTCCTAGGAATTGGCAAGTGCCGGAAGTGCTTTTTCTATCAACTTTGCACCCGGCATAATCTGCATCGGAATACCCAATGAGATTGAATTTTGAGCCTTTTGGGTACCAAAGACCAAGATTGGGTGTATGAACTAAATATCTTAGGATTCTCTTTACGGCTGTCAAATGACATTCCTTAGGGTTGGCTTGAAATCTTGCACACAAACATACACTCAACATAATATCTGGCCTAGATGCACATAAGTAAAGTAAAGATCCAATCATGGAGCGATATACCTTTTGGTCGACGCTCGGTCCATCTTCATTGAGATCCAAGTGACCATTCGTTGCCATGGGAGTCTTTATGGGCTTTGCCTTGTCCATGCCAAACTTCTTGAAGATGTCCTGTGTGTACTTGGTTTGGCTTATGAATGTTCCTTCCCTTTGTTGCCGCACTTGGAATCCCAAGAAGTACTTCAATTCTCCCATCATTGACATTTCAAATTTGTCTGTCATAATTTTACTAAACTCTTCACAGAAAGATTGGTTAGTTGATCCAAAAATTATATCATCAACATAGATTTGGCAAATAAAAAGATCATTATCCAGATTTTTCGTGAATAGTGTATAATCTACTTTGCCAATTTGAAAGCCATTATCAATTAAAAAATCTCTAAGACACTCATCCCAAGCTCTAGGAGCTTGTTTAAGGCCATAGAGAGCCTTACGCAGTTTATACACGTGGTCGGGGAACTCTTCGTCTTCAAATCCGGGTGGTTGCTCCACGTACACCTCTTCCTTGATCGGTCCGTTGAGGAAGGCGCTTTTCACGTCCATTTGATACAGCTTGAAATCATGGTGAGTAGCATATGCAAGTAATATTCTAATTGATTCAAGCCTAGCTACTGGAGCAAAGGTTTCATCGAAATCCAAACCTTCGACTTGTGAGTAACCTTTGGCCACAAGTCGTGTCTTGTTTCTTGTCACCACTCTGTGTTCGTCTTGCTTGTTGCGGAAGACCCACTTGGTGCCCACAATATTTGCATTGGGTCTTTCCACAAGTTCCCAAACCTCGTTTCTCTTGAAATTGTTCAACTCTTCTTGCATTGCCACCACCCAGTCCGGATCCTTCAATGCATCCTCAGTCTTGCGGGGTTCCAAAAAGGAGACAAACGAGTAATGTTCACAAAAAATTGCTATACGAGATCTAGTGGTTACTCCCTTTTGGATGTCGCCGATGATGTTGTCGATTGGATGATCCCTTTGAATGCATTGGTGTACTCTTGGGTGTGGCACTTGGGGGTCGTATGTTGGTGATCATCTTCTTCTCCTCCTGAGTTGTTGTCCTCGTTGATTTGTTGATCATGTTCATATTCCTGTGATTTGTCTTGTATCGAGGCTCCCCCTGAATTGTTGATCTCCTCTTGTGGTTCACTTTCCTCTTGTATTTGTGACGATGACTCTTGTGGTCGTACTTCGCCTAGAGCCATCCTCTTCAATGCTTGATAGGGAGCTTCCTCTTTTCCTAATTCACATTGATCAACTTGCTCCTTTTGGGAGCTATTAGTTTCATCAAACACTACGTCACGTGCCACTTCAACAAGTCCGGAGGCCTTGTTGAAAACACGATAGGCGTAAGTGTTGGAATCATAACCAAGCAAGAAACCTTCATCGGACTTCGAAGCGAACTTTGAAGTCCTGGGCTTCTTGTTCAAAATATAGCAAGGAGAACCGAAAACTCGAAAATATGAAATGTTTGGTTTGTTACCGGTGAGTAGCTCATAGGGAGTCTTCTTTAGTAGTCGATGAAGGTAGAGTCGATTTGTGGCATGGCAAGCGGTGTTGATTGCTTCTGCCCAAAATCGATCCGAAGTCTTGTATTCATCGAGCATTGTTCTTGCCATCTCTATGAGCGTTCGGTTCTTCCTTTCGGCAACTCCGTTTTGTTGTGGAGAGTATGGTGCTGAGAATTCATGCTTGATTCCTTCCTCATCAAGGTATTCCTCCACTTGTATGTTCTTGAACTCTGTGCTGTTGTCGCTCCGAATACTCTTGATTGATAGTGAGAACTCGTTTTGCGCTCGCTTGAAGAATTTCTTGAGTGTTCCTTGTGTTTCTGACTTGTCATGCAAAAAGAACACCCAAGTGAACCGGGAAAAATCATCAATAATAACTAAACCATATTTGTTACCTCCGATGCTTATGTAAGCAATTGGACCAAACAAGTCCATATGAAGTAGTTCGAGCGGTCTTGTCGTGGTCATGATGTTCTTCGCAGGATGTTGTGCTCCAACTTGCTTTCCTGCTTGGCACACGCTACAAGGCCTGTCTTTCTCAAACACAACATCTTTCAAACCTCGGATGTGATCGCCCTTGAGGAGTTTTTGAAGGTTCCTCATACCAACATGTGCTAGCCGTCTATGCCACAGCCAACCCATGTTGGTTTTTGCAATCAAGCATGTGTCGAGTTCGGCTTTATCCTTGTTGAAGTCAACAAGGTAAAGCTTTCCCTTTAACATACCCTTGAATGCAACGGAACCATCACTTCTCCTTGAGACGGTCACACCCTCGTTAGTAAACAGGCAATTATAACCTTTGTCACATAACTGAGATATGGACAGCAGGTTATAATCTAAAGATTCAACGTGTAAAACATGCGAAAGAGTATGTTCAGAGGATATTGCTATTTTACCGGTACCGAGGACCCTTCCTTGACTGTTATCCCCAAAGTAGATGCCTTCGTTTGGGTCCTGGTTCAATTCATACTCCACAAACATCCTCCTTTCTCCGGTCATGTGGTTGGTGCATCCACTGTCTAGCACCCATTTGGATCCACCGGAGGAGTAGGCCTGCAAAAACAAATTACGCCTTGGTTTTAGGTACCCAAGCTTGCTTGGGTCCTTGGAGGTTAGTAACAATACATTTGGGCACCCACACATGGGATTTTGTGTTCCCATGGCGTGGCCCAGCATAATAAGCATACCAACATTATTTTTCATTAATACATAAGAAGCATCAAAGGTTTTAAACAAGAGTTGCTGTTGATTATGGGTCGGACTAGTCTGTGTGACCGGACTTGTCCGGATGACCGGACTTGTCCGTACCACGACCGGACTAGTCCGGTTTTCATGGGAGTTCAGATTTTTAGTTTTCGAGTTACCAGGTTGTGAGGGTCCTCCCTTCACAAAGGTAATCCTTCCCTTGTTATTTTTATGATTTCCAGCTCTTTGCTTTCCATCATGAGAGTAACCAATGCCGTACTTGACATTTGGAGGTCTTTGGACCAAATATGCACTACGTGCATAGTTGATCCTCTCCTTGTCAAATATTGCACATTGGGTAGGATTTTTGTCCTTTGTGGAGGTAGAATTTTCCTTCAACCTGGTGTTAATTTTATCACATTTGCAAATATGAGCGATATTAGTTGAAGTGGGTTGAGAAGGTAGGGTTGAAGAGGAGGAAGGTTCACTAAGCTTGAGTGACTCAACCTGCACTTCAAGGATCTTGTTGACCTTGATTAAGTCATCAAGTTGATCCTTGATTGCAACGTTTGAGTTGGTTAACTCCAAGCAAGTTTTCTTGCTTGAAGCTAGCTTAAGCTCTAATGAGTGGTTTCTCTCCTTTTCAAGAGCTAGTAGATTGTCAAGTTCGACATGCTTCTCCTTTTGGGAGATAATCATGTCTTCTTGACGATCAATTAGCTCTTCCTTCTCAACGAGTTGGTTAAGTAAGAATTTCATTTTAGCAGCAGTTTTTCTATCTAAACCAATTAGCATATCTTCATTATCACTATCTAGATCATCATCACTCGAGTAAGAATGCAAGGAAGGAGTTTTGATGTTTACCTTGCGTTTACCTTCCTTAGCCATGAGGCAAGTTCCACTTGCTTTCTTTGCAACGAGCGTGGGGAAGAGTGTGGGTTTCTTGGACATGCTTTCAATGGCTATGCTAGCCATTTCTTCTTCATCGGACGATGAGGACTCATCGTTTGAGTCCCACTCCTTTCCGATGTGTGCTTGTTCAGCTTGTTTCTTCTTCTTGAAGAATTTCTTCGGTTGAGGCTTGGACTCTTTACTCTTCTTCTTGTTGTCCTCATATGGGCAATCAACTATAAAGTGATTGTACTCACCACAATTATAGCATGCCCGCCTCATCTTCGGCTTTGTCTTCTCCTTGTATTTTCCTTCACTCGATTTTGTTCCTTGTCTTTTCTTAATAATTCTTTTGAACTTCTTCATGAACAAAATCATATCTTCTTCGTCCAGCTCGCTGCTTTCATCATCGCTGTCCTCCTCAAGCTGTGCTTCTTTTGCTTCTTTGGATAGAGGCTTGAGTGAGGACTTTAAGGCAACTCCCTTCTTCTTGGCCGATGTGAGGTCGGCTATTTCTTTGACGTGCTTGGCTTGCTTCTCCATCATCTCAAAGTTGATGATTTTGCCAAGCAGTTCATCCGGAGTCATTTTCTTGTACCCGGGACTTTCTCGGATCATAGAGCAAAGTGTGATGTTGCGAGGCATAAAGGCTCTAAGGATGAGCTTTACAACCTCGTGGTCATTCCACTTTTTGCTACCATATGATCGAACCTTGTTCACAAGAGTCTTCAGTCTGTTGTACATGTCCTGGGGAGACTCATCTTCCTCAATCGCGAACCTTCCCAGTTCTCCTTCAATCATCTCAATCTTTGCCTCCCGCACATGCCTGTCACCTTCATGTGCTGTCTGTAGTGTGTCCCAGATTTCTTTGGCAATCTCCAATCCGTCCACCTTTGTGAATTCATCTCTACTTAGAGATGAGGTGATAACGGCTGCGGCTTGGGCATTCCTGTGGATGGCTTGCTCTTGACTTGGTGTGAGTTCTTCATCGTCATCAGGGATGTTTATTCCTGTGCACACAATATGCCATAAACTTGGGTTAAGGGAAATCAAGTGCATCTTCATATTTTGCCTCCACATGGAGTAATCACTCCCATCGAAGTGTGGGGCTTTTCCGAGAGGAATAGATAGATAATGACTGCTGTTAGAATTTAAACGGTCATAATTAAAAGGATATCGGGAGTAGTCGGTGTGACTACTCCCCTTCTTCTTTTCTTCAACTTTAGCTTTCCCTTTGGAAAGTGCTTTCTTTCGGAGCAGTGCTTTCAGCTCCAATGTCTCCTCATCATCATCATCGAAGTCTTGAATGGCTTCGAGATACTTTTCAAGCTTTTGGTGCTTGTCATTGTTCATTTCTTCCTGGTTGTTGATTTTCTGGACTTCCTTCATGTCCGACATAATCTCTTCGAGTGGTTGCACTCTTTCCTGAAGAACCTGCTCTGATACCAATTGAATGTAGGCCTAGAGGGGGGGTGAATAGGCCTTCTTGAATTTTCTCGGTTCCTGTAGCACTTCAACAACAAGGTCAAAACCAGATATATCGGACTAGTCCGGTAAAGTGCGGACTAGTCCGGATTTCACGGACTAGGTTGATCAAGTTAGGTCAATTTGATTGTTTCGTTGACGTTTGCAGCGGAAATATAAACTTCAATAACAGTTCAATGATTGTATGTCAAGTTCTATTGCAAGTATGATTCTTGTTCAACTATTTAACTTAAATTCAACAAGATGAATCAAACCCTAGATAATGTTGATCAACTAGAATGATGAACACAAACGAACAAGACACAAGATTTATCCCGTGGTTCGGTTACCACGAAGGCAACCTACGTCCATGTTGAGGAGCCCACAAAAGGACCGGGTCTTCACCAACCCTTCCCTCGTCGGATCGCCACGAAGGCCAATCCTCTTCCACTAAACACACAGGGGTAAATCACCAAGTTGAAGGGGCGATCTCACAAGTTGAGAGCTCCCTTGATTACAAGTTTCAAGACCACCAATAACACACTTCGAAATATACAAATTGAGATGCAAGAGTGTGTTAGAGATTCAAACCAAGAGCTCAATCGTGTGCCAAGTGCCTCTCCAATGATCTACAAGTGATCTTCAATGGATTGATTGATTTTGCACTTAATTTCATGGAGAGAGATGGTTTTTGAGTCTATTGGGAGGTGTGACGGCGCTAGGGTTCGAGAGAGGGTGAAAGTGGGCCGTGCACCTCTATTTATATGGGGTTTCTAGACGTTACCGTTAGGATTCAGAAAGATCGGACTAGTCCGAGGTGGTGACCGGACTAGTCCGGTGTGCTGTGTGAAGCAAACCCTAAGAGTCCAGGAATCTCGGACTAGTCCGGTTCAAAACGGACTTGTCCGATTTCGCTACTGGAAAGCTTCAGACTAGTCCAATTGTCATCGGACTTGTCCGGACACATGAAACCCTAAGTGTTTAGGATGACAAGTCCGCACTTGGAGGACTTGTCCGATTTAGATCAGGGTGTATATCGGACTAGTCCGTGTAAACACCGGACTTGTCCGAAGTGGATCAGAAAGTATATCGGACTAGTCCGGGTCACAACGGACTTGTCCGATTTTGTGAGACTTGTGCATTGTTTTGAGGACTAGTCCGCACTGGGGAGGACTAGTCCGAAGTGGAACAGAAAGATATCGGACTAGTCTGGTGATGATCGGACTTGTCCGATCTGGTGCAGAATGGGATATCGGACTAGTCCGGCTGATATCGGACTAGTCCGGTCCTGTATAGCTTTGTGCATTGTGTGTGTGTGATAAAATGAGATTGAGCTCTTGGGTGTGTTTCCTTAACACACTCCATGTATACTAAACTACTAATTTCTTCTCCTTGAGCTCAAATTCATTTTCCTTCTCAATTTCCCTATTTTTGGTACTTTGCTCATTTTTCATCATTTTCCTGCATTCATCTCAACAAAAGGATTAGGATCCCAATTGCTTGTCATAAATCATCCAAAACCCACAAGGGAGTCCTAGATGCACTTTCAAGAGAATATAGGTAGCAAAGTGGTTGTACCAGACACGAGGAGTTTGCTTCAAACCATTTAAGGACTTGTTCAGGCAACAAACAAAATCTGAATGAGTTGTATCAAGAAAATCGAAAGGTTGCTCACAATAGACTGTCTCGGAGAGAGTACCATGTAGAAAAGCGTTATTCACATCAAGATGGTGAACGAGCCAATCACGACAGGGTGCAACTAAGAGAACGGTACAAACTGTAGCAGGCTTCACCGTAGGGCTGAAAGTCTTACCAAAATCAACATCGGGATGTTGGGTGAAGCATTGAAGAATCCAACGAGCCTCGTTATGATCAAGAGAGCCATATGGATTAAACTTGTGGAGAAAACCCATTTGCAAGTCACGACATTCATACCTCGAGGACGTGACACGAGATTCCAAGTGGTGTTGGCCTATAGAGCGGTGAAATCCTCGGTCATGGTCTCTCGTCAATTGGGATCGGTGAGAGCACTATGGTAAGTCTTCAAAATTGGTGACAAAGTTGATGCTTGAAGATTCAGGCGCTGCACAGAAAGACGAAGACCGGCCTTCCCATGTGTCTGCATGTTATGCTCGTTGTCGACTAGGGGCACCTCGAGCACAGACCGTGGACCGCGTACAAATCCTGGCTCTGGTGAAGGGCAGTTTGGTGGAGCCGTTGGAGAGCCAAACCCTGGGAGGAGTGTCATGTGCACTACAGGAAAAGCGACAATAGACGACGGCCAGATAAATAGACGACGGGGCTGTCATCTTTTATATTATTAACGACGGTCAATTTCAGCCGTCGTCAATAAGCCTGTAATTAACGACGGTTAAGCATGTACCGTCGTCAATTAATTAAAGACGACGGTTGAAACCCAGTCCACCTGAGCCTGTTATTGATGACGGTTAACCTAGCACCGTCGTCAATAAATTAAGGACGACGGTGAACCGTCGTCAATAACTGACCGTCGTCAATAATGGCCGAAACCTAGCCCACCTGAGCGCTTATAGACGACAGCTAGGGAATACCGTCGTCAATAAGTCCATAATTGACAACGGCGGGCATGCTACCATCGTCTATTATAGTTAGGGATTATTTGCTGCCCGCACCTCTTCGTTTTCATTTACGCGCCACCGCTTCCTCGCTAATCGTCGCCGCTGCCGCCCCCGCTCCTCGCCGCGCCGCGCCGCCACCCCCGCTCCTCACCGCGCCGCGCCACCATCCCCGCTCCTCGCCGCGCCTCGCTGCCGCCCCCGCTCCTCGCCGCACCGTGCCGCCGCCCCCGCTCCGCGCCGCCGCCTCCGCTCCGCGCCGTCGCCCCGGTCGCACCACCATCACATCGCCGCTGTCAACCGAGAAGGACGCGACAACTAGGTATGCCTCTACCTTTTAAACTGCTAGGTTATATGTGATTAAATGGTTATTAGAACTATTGTGGTTTGAAGTTCTAATTCACTAGTCAAACTGCTTTTAACAGCTAGGTAAATAAGATAAGGATTGTGTTGTCAGCTTCAAATTTTCATTTAGATAAAGAAATATCTCCTTCACACATAACATTAATGCATCAATTCTTCTCTCTGATTGTGGGAATGCTGCCTACGATTGAACAGAAAATAAGTGTGAAGTGTGAACAACTGAACATGTTCTGAAGAATAAAGTAATACTCGTTAAAGTAGCCAGCTCGAAACAAAAACAAAATCTCCAGCTGCAGGGACTGCTGCAACTCTTGATTGATTCTTCAAAGGGGAATTAGGGTTGTTGACCAACCAACAGTGAATTTTTAAACCTGTACTGTACTCGATGCTTCCTGGTCCTGCAGGCTGATTTCATGGATGCAACGAAATGGACTGAACCATGCTTGATCGAGCTTCTAGAATCTTATCAGTAGAAGGGAAGAGTTAGTGCTAGCTGTTAATTAAAGTGACAGAAAATGAAAGGCAGGTGCAAAGGGAGCACTTTAGAGCGACAATGCATGCCTTCTGGACATTGCTGAATATGTTGGCACTAGGCAAGGTCCAAGATATTCATTCAGTGTTGTAGTGGAGTTACTGCATGTAACTTTTTCTTCATCTTCTTTTTTTTTTCAGATAAAGGAGTAGAACTATATATCCCAGCCTACTTCTGTTGTTTTTTTTTTTACTTTTTCTCATTGCCAAACACTGATTTTCTTCCTACCAAATACAGTGTTGGCATAATACATACTTTTTTAATGAGCATGTTATTAAATCCAAAAGTATCACAGTGATACAATAGAGTTTGCATAACATGATGCATGCATCCAACATAGTACTAAAAAAACTCGACGACACAATACATGCATGATCTTTTCTTATAATAGATTTTTTTACACTATGCAGAATTGACCCATAGATTATGATGTCACCTCATGTCGGGTAAACATATTACTATAACTTTTAGTAATATTTGCATTCGTTGCGAGGCTGAACTTTGTGATGCGTTAGTTAGTTAGTTTATTATGTCGTTCATCAATAATTGTTTATTATTTGTAATTCTTTATTAGTTGGTTTGTATATTAATATGTAAATATACGGGTTTTTGGGCTGGCCCGGCCCGACACAACACGACACGGAATAAATACGTCTGTGCCGTATAGACAGTTGTAGTCGTAATGTATGCGTCGAGACGACACGAAAGCGAACGACGATGGTGAGGAAGTCAATCACCCGCGATTGCGTAGACGGTGGATCCGGACGTGGAATTGTCATCTAAGACCAACTTTCCTCCTCTTTCTCTCGTTCTTTCCTCTTGTAAATGACTTAACAATGAAAATGAGGAACGTAACCTATAGCAATGCGTCACCCGTTTCGGATCGGCACGTCTCACATGCTATTGGCATGTGAGACGTGAATGTTCAGAATTGTCCCTTTTTGGACAGCCTGGAAGTGACTGAGGGGGCGTGGCTTGTGACGAGACGCAAGTCTGGATCTAGACGAGATTTCGACGGCATATCCCTGTTGTTCTCTGCTGCACCATTTTTGGGCGTGCAGTGGAGAACAACGGGGTTATGCTGCCGAAATTTCGTCCGGATCCAGACCGCGCGTCCCGTCATGAGCACGCTCCGCTCGGTCACTCTTGGGTGGGTTTAGGACCTATCTGCCTAGTTATAGGGCCGTGACATAACATAACAATGAAACTAATAATGATTTATCTGCTTTGAAAGTATACCCTCAAACATGGCTGAAGATCGCACTTGGATGTATACTGGTTGGAAAAAGGATGGAAGTCACTCAGATGAGTGGTTCACCAAGACGGATGCTTTCATACAACGAGCTTTTTCGTTGTCAAACAACAGCAAGGTGTGGTGCCCATGTATCAAATGTCAAAATGCGAAGTGTTTCGACAAAGTGACATTGACGTTCCACTTGTGTCGAAATGGTTTTATGCAACGTTATGAGTTATGGACCTTTCACGGCGAGACACCTTCTCAAGCCGTAGAAGATCGAGATGGGGATGATAGCACTGGTGTCGATAGGATGGCCGAGATGCTTGACGCCATAAATCCTGAATTGACGGAGGATTCTCCTACAACGGGGGCAAAGGAGTTCTTCGAGCGTCTCAAGACATCAGAACAATCGGTGCATGAACACACCAAAATGACGGTCCTCAATTCCATGACTAGATTTATGGCAATTAAGTCTAAGTATTTCTTCTCCAATAATTGCTACAATGACCTCATCAAATTGATCAGCGATGTCCTTCCGCAGCCCCATAAATTGCCTAAGGATATGTATCATTCTAAGAAATTGATTTCTGATCTTGGTATGAACTATGAGAAGATTGATATGTGTCCAGGCCACTGCATGCTTTTCTGGAAAGAGCATGCCAACGAGAACAAGTGCTTAAAATGTGATAAGGCGAGATTTGTCAAAGTTATTAATGAAGACGGTACAAAAACAATGACTGAAGTTGCACAGAAGCAGCTTCGCTACTTGCCTGTCACACATAGGTTGAAGCGCTTGTTTCTCTCAAAAAAAACAGCCATACACATGAGGTGGCACAAAGAAGGTGTACGCGAGAATGACGGAATGATGGTGCACCCGTCCGACAGTGAGGCATGGAAAGCGCTTGACCGCTTCGATCCAGATTTCGCCAATGACGCGAGAAATGTTCGCATCGGGTTGGCGACAGATGGCTTTTCACCGTTCAGTACAAACGCAACACCATACTCTTATTGGCCTGTGTTCGCTATTCCGTACAACTTACCACTATCTCTTTGTATGAAGTACGAGTTCATGTTCCTTTGCCTTATTGTACCTGAACCGGATCATCCCGGTTCACGACTAAACGTGATGTTGAAGCCGTTGATTGAAGAGTTGAAAATGTTATGGACAGGAATTGAAGCGTATGACTGCTATAAAAAACAGAAATTCAACCTTCGAGTTGCATACTTGTGGTCTGTCCATGATTTTCCAGCTTACGGCATGGTTTCTGGCTGGAGCACTCATGGTCGTTTGACATGTCCAATATGTGCTTCGGACACGGAATGTTTTCGTTTAAAGCATGGTGGCAAGATTTGCTACTTTGATTGCTACAGACGTTGGTTACCGCCCAATCACGTATTTAGGCAACAGAGAAATGCCTTCAAGAAGGACACCGTTGTCAAAAAAGGACCACCACAACGTCTAAACGGGTCGGAGATTATTGAACAGTTGAACAACTTAGTGCCAGATGAAGATCGTCCTGGATATTTTGTTGGTTACGGAGAGGACCACAATTGGACTCATATATGTGCACTATGGGAGCTACCGTATGTTAAGTCCTCAATCTTAATGCATAACATTGATGTCATGCATCAGGAACGTAACATGGGCGAATGCATCATAAGCACATGCTTCGATGTGACTGGCAGAACAAAAGACAATATAAAGGCTCGTAAGAATTTGGCAGAGGTTTGTAATCGTCCAACTCTTGAGCTATCTGAAGCTGGTGGCAAACTGCGTGCTTCTTTCTGTCTTCGACCAAAAGAAAAGAAAGAAGTCTTTGAGTGGTTGAAAAGTTTGAAATTCCCAGACGGTTATGCTGCTAGCCTGAGACGAGCCGTAAATGTTAAGACTGGAAATCTCACAGGGTTGAAGAGTCATGATTATCACATAATCATGGAAAGACTACTGCCAGTTATGTTTCAAGGCTGCATTGACGATGCGGTGTGGAAGGTGTTAGCCGAGCTTAGCTACTTTTATAGACAGCTTTGTGCTAAAAAAATCACAAGGGAGATGATGGAGAAGTTGGAAAGGGAGATACCGGTGCTTTTATGTAAGATGGAAAAAGTTTTCCCTCCAGGGTTCTTCAATCCAATGCAACATCTCCTGATTCATCTTCCATATGAAGCTAAAGTGGGCGGCCCTGTGCAATATAGGTGGATGTATCACGTTGAAAGAGCACTCAAGTGTCTTAAACCAATGGTTCGCAATCGGGCAAGGGTTGAAGGATGCATCGCCGAAGCATACGCCATTCAAGAGATAGGATACTTTTCAAGTGTATATTTTGCAGAAGAAAACAATATTAATGCTTCCACGTTGCGGTACAATATGGATGAAGCACCCTCTTGTAGCAACCTCTCAATTTTTCAAACGAGAGGCACTACTGTTGGTAGCGGCACGAGCTACGATATTGAAATAGATGACAAGACGGCTGCTTTGCTATACATGTACGCTAATATAGATGGGATGGAAGAATATTTTCAGTAAGTATTTGTTCAACATCTATAATAATTAGCGTGTTGTGTTATACATCTATGCTAATTATTCTCTTTTTTTCCTTGTTTAGTGAGTTCGATCAACAAAATTGGAAATCGAAGCAGCAACCTACGCTTCGACAAATACAATCGATGCGATATTATGGAGTACAAGGAGGTCCTAACTTCATATCCTGGTTTCATGCACAAGTAACGTGTTCATGTTTTGTTTCTCTTAGTAATTACATGTATAATATAAAATAGTCTTCTAACTTCGTATGTTGAACAGTGCAAAAAACGAGCCGGTGTCCATGAAGATTTGCGACAACTGTCCTACGGATCCATTAAAATTAAAAGTTACGGTCGATACGACGTCAATCGGTTCCGATTTCGTTCCACTCAATTTGAAACTCAACGTCCTTTCAGGGCAACATGTAACACCGGAGTTGTGACGAGGGTAGTTGACGCCGAAGGACGTGAAACTAATTATTATGGGATCATAAAAAATATCCTTGAATTCAGTTTTGCGGGGAATAAGGTCCTTAAAGTAATCTTCTTTGATTGCGATTGGTTTGATCATAATCATGGAACTCGACAAAACCAATTTGGCATGGTAGAAGTAAAACACAAGGACCGGCTACAAGGCTGCGACACCTTCGTCCTTGCACACCAAGTCGAGCAAGTGTATTATTTACATTATCCATGCGAAAAGCTTAATTCTTGGTGGGTTGTACACAAGGTGAATCCTCGTGAGCGGTTATATACACCAGACAATGATGGATACCTTGATGATGAGGTTGATGTTGTTTACCAAGAACAAGAGTTGCCGGACTCTTTTGTCGTCGAGCCTGGTTTAGGACTCGAAGACTTAGTTGGAGATGCAGAAGATGTAGAAACTCCTAAGATGCGAAAACAAAAACAGGCAACTTCCACTACAGAAGATCGATGGTCCGGTTTACGGAGTAGAGTACATGAGCGTGATGCTGATGAATTTTAAAATTGAGTACAAGTAACATTTGCTTCATCTCTTCTTTCTTCTTCTATATTTTCCATTACATTCTTTAACAATTTTTTATTAAACAGGATGTCATCGAGGAGCAGCAGACGACGAGGGACAGAGGAACGGAGCTTTCTGTCACCGAGAGCCATAAGAGGAGACGAGGTCTTCCAGGGCAGTCAGCTTAGCGGAGGTAGACGAGCTCAGTTGGTGAGCCATCTGCCGCAGTCGTCACGTGGCCAGGTAAAGAACATTTAATTACATAAATTATATAATTAATTCTTTATTCTCTAATATGAATCTTTGAAATTGTCAGGATGACTCTATGTCTGAGGACTGAGAGGCCAGGATGCCTCTTTCGGTGCCTGCGTTGGAGCCTCCTTCTTTGGTGCCTGCTTCAGAGCCTGCTTCTTTGGTGCCTGCTTCAGAGCCTTCTTCTTTGGTGCCACCTTGTTCAGAGCCAGTGTAGTTGGGTGACCCCACTTCTGGGTCACCTGATGTGGAGCCAGCTGCACAGCGACGGACTAGGAGGAGCCACTACGTGGCTCCTCCTCCGGCTCCTGCAAACCCAAACGATCGGATCGTTATTCGTCCTATTGGCGAGAAGTAAGTAAATCTTTACCAATTCAGATATTTAAAGGCTTATACATATACTAATTGAGAATCATATATCAGGGCTTGGGAGGATTGTTCGTTCACAGGGCAGGGACACCACAAGCAGGTGAATGGTGTCTTGGGCAGTCTAGTTCGTTTGCACTACCCCGGTGTAGTGAACGGACAGTCTGCCACGTCTTGGGACCATTACGCTACGGCCCACGACCTTGCTTACGGCAACCACCAGGAGGCTGTGTGGCATGACTTTATGGTAAGTATGAACAAATATTTGTTTAATACATATTTATTATAAATTAAATACATTTACTTGTATATTTGTTCTTCCAGGCATGGTACCGTTTGGAGAACGAGGCCGAGCAGACGGATCAAGATCGTCTCGTCTTCCATAACTGCGCCAGGAAGCTCGTGACTCAGTCACTATCGACGGCTCGCATTCAAGCTACGAATGCGTATTTCAAGTTGCATCCGGAGGAGGGTCAGCCGGGGAAGTACAAGGAAGCGGCCGACAAGTACTTGACGGAGGCGCAATACGTAGAGGTAAAGTGTTTATTGTACTTTACTTCATTATATGATTGTAATCAATGCTTTCATTTAATAATAAAATGTGTGCAGGTCGGTGTACCGTGGCTTGACAGCCGTCCGGACGCGTACCGTGCCTTGTGTGCTCGTTGGGGGAGCCAAAACTTCCAGCGTGTGTCTAAAACCCGTCAAGAGAGTAGAGGGACAGACGGAAAACACCGTATGGGTGGGGACGGCTACATACGTCTTGCTAAACGGATGGTAAGTGTGACTTGAATTCTATTTAAGTAATTTTATAATCTTTCATTGTGCTAACATGTATCGATAGGAGCACGAGAGGGGTCAGGAGCCGTCACCTATTGAGGTGTGGAAGAGGGGTCACTTGGGAAGTGACCCATCGCAGCCTGAGCAGCTGTCTTCTCAGACGGCGACTCAGACGTTTGTGAGTTATTTTGTTAACTTAATTGAATTTTCTTTAATAGTTTCAATAATGTTATTTTACTGTGTTTCCAGGCAAAGTACGGGCAGGAGGCGCGGAGGCTTCGAGGCGAAGAGTTCGATTGGCAGAGCGCGCCAATTGTCCCCGAAGCCGCGTATGCAATCGGTGGCGGGAAACCTCATGGACGGTGAGTTTTGTTAATTTTATTTTACTGTCACGAACTTTGAGTTACAAAAATTTAATCATCTTACTTCGTTGTGCAGGTTGGCCATCTTCGATGGAGTGGTCGACTCGAGGCAGGCGCGGGCTTCCTCGAGAGCCTCTTCATCGCAGCAGGGCGGGTCTAGCAGCAGCCGTACGGGACGAGATCTGGAGCTCCGGAGTCTTCGGGAGGAGCTCCAGAGGACACAAGAAGCGCTTCGGACTAGGGACGAGATGCAGGCAGCGGCGCTCAGGGCTAGGGACGAGTATCAAAACTCGTACATGCTACAGTGGCAAGCTGCCTTCCAGGTAAGTTCTGAATGTTGTACTTAACATTTGTAATATACAAATGACAGTTATAATGATTTGATTTGTATTCGCAGGCTATGAGCGCAGGACAGCCGGCTGTGTTTCCGCAGTGGGTGCCGCCATCGGTGGAGTTGCCACCGGTCCCGACGACAGGAATACATGTACAAAATTATTCAAAATAACTGAAACTAGTTAAACTTATTCAAATTTAGTAAAATATGCATTTTTGTACTTATAACTTGTCTAACCACGCTTGCATATCATAGGGATCGGGGACGGAGGCTCAAACTCCATCACCCCAGATTCCGGCGCTTGGACGACTGCCGGAGGACGACTTTCTAAACTCCGGCGGCAGCGGACAGGGTAGCGTGTGATAGTCAGGTCAGCCGATTTGAAATCTACTTGCATGTTAATTCTTATCATTTTCTTACCGCCGTCGAGCAAACACCAGTCCCCTATACCACGCCTGCTGCTTTGCCCAGTAGGGTGAATTCACCGCTCTGTGATCCAATAATAAGCCGCCGACCTGTAGGAGTCCACTTTATCAACAAATAGCATTGTATTATACTCCAAGAGACCACATGGTTAAAAATAGAAAAAAACAGAACATGGAAGTGATAATTCTACCACATATAGTTCAGAAACGGTCAAAACATCAAAATAACAAAAAATTTGCATAAATAATTGGGGAAATTGAAGTATACCAGACTCTTACTTCGCTGTTGCGTGTCATGCGCCCCCCTCTTTGGGGTAGCAGATGAGGAGTAAGCAAAATAGGTTACATATTTAGGGTATTTGTTGGAGGCTGTTTTTTTAATTTTTAAGACCCAAAATGAAGATGGGATCTCATTTAGGGCTCCTGTTGGAGATAGCCTAAGAAAAAGGTAACCATGATGATTTGTTATTGTAAGATTACGGCGTTGGGGATATTCCTGACACTTAGAGCTTCTGTAATTATTTTTTGCTAGAATAACCGTCTTGTACTACTGCAGTACTGCTCATGATGCATTTTGTCATCTGAATTACTGAGTATTGTTCCTTCAGTTATTTTGTTCAGTTCTCGGCATTCATTTGACTATAGTTCCTGCTGCAGTAAGGAATTTAACGACCTGTTGCTGATTATTAACTTTGTGTTGTTGCTTTGAAGCAGGGGCAAGGCAAGGCAAGGCAGCGGGAGGTTAGCAAAAAAAACCATAGCAGTCTTCTATTTTGAACATGGCAAATTTCTAGTGTTTCTGTAGTGTTTCGAAGTGTGATAGTGTTTCTGTATAATATCTGTGGTTTTGTGTGTTTGCAAAACCTGTATAATACCTAATTTCTGTTTTTTTTAAAAACAAAAATAATAGACGATGGTGTATCTTTGGCCGTCGTTTATAAGGAACACTTTTAGACGACGGCCCCAAGAGAAACCGTCGTCATTCGGGTTCAATATAGACGACGGCACCTCGACCACCGTCGTTTATAAGGAACACCTATAGACGACGGTTACCGTCGTCTATAAGGTTTCTATCCTGCCACGTGGTGGAGCTAACTTATTGACGACAGCTAAAGTTGGCCGTCGTCAATTAGTTAATTGACGACGGTAACCGTCGTATATAATGTTATAGACGACAAATAATCGTAGACGGCCGGTTACCGTCGTCTATAAGCTTATACTGTCGTCTATAAGTTATAGACGACGGTGAAGGCCTTATAGACGACGGTTCCTGGCCGCCGTCTATTATCGTGATTGTTGTAGTGGTGAGGAGGAGGAGCTCGGGGCGGTCTGACCGCACGAGGTGGCGGTTGGACCACCCGGTGAACAAGGGGTGCCAGACCTCTATTTTGCTCAAGTATCAGTTGCACCTCACTTTCCAGACATCTAATCGGGAAGTACTTCATCTTTTCCAAATTTACGATGAGGCCTGGTTCCTGACCAAATATGTGGAGAATAAATTCTGTGACCTTTAAGTCATGACTAGTAGGTCAAATGAATATAGTTGCATCATCCGCATAAAACGACACTCTGAGCTGATCTCGAATACCTTGAAGGGGTCCTAGGAGATCTCTCTGTTGCGCTAGGTGAAGAAGTTTGATTACAGAATTCATAGCCAAAAGGAAAATCATTGAAAGAGCGGGTCTCTGTGCCTCACACTCCTTGCATACACAATCCTATTTCCAGGCTCCCCGTTTAGCGGAAAAGGTGATGATGTTGTTCCCCAAAGTGCGTATATCCAGCTTCACCATTTTGACCAAAATTCCAAGTAAGTCATGGTATCCAGTATGTATGCCCAGTTCACTGTATCAAATGTCTTAGAAATATTCAGTTTTATAAATAAGGATGGGGTCTTTTTTGTAAAGCTCTCGCACTGTATGTTGTACAAACATAAAATTATCGTGTATATATCTACATTTGATGAACGCATTTTGATTCATAGAAATGATATTGTCGAGTTCCGGAGCCAACATGTTTGCAATGATTTTAGAGATCACTTTTGCAAAATTATAGATTAGACTAAAAGACATGAAGTATGTGATCTTTGTGGGAGTTGGCATTTTAGGTATAGGCACGACAAAAGCCTGATTTAGAACTTGTAGCCCTTCTTGGTTCATATTGTAGAATTGGTTCACGGCTCTAAAAAAATCGACCTTTATTATGTCCCAGCAACTAGAAAGGAATAAACCAGTGAACCCGTCTGGACATGACGCTTTATCCTTTGGCATGGCCTTGATCACCTTGGATACCTCATCTTCTGGAACGACTGATCCAAATGTTTCTCTTGTGTGGCATGGCCTTGATCCTTGGATACCTCATCTTCTGGAACGGCTGATCCAGATGTTTCTTTTGTTGGCCATCCCAGGTGAGCAAAGTTGAGGACAAGATTCCTGGGGTGAGGATTTCCCAGTTGGTTTTTGAAGTGGTAAAAAATGATCTTGTGTTTGTCCACTGGAGAGGAGACGGCACCATCATTATTTTCCAGTAGTTGTATAAGGGGTGGTAAAAGGTCCCAAAAAAATGAACTAGAAGTGAAAGAGCCGGATTGAATTTGAATCGGATCAAATTCTTGTTATTTTTAACTTAGATTTGTTGATAAGGACCGAAATAATTTGTGAAAGGTCCTATTGGATCGGGCCCATTACCAGGCTTAGATTGTATTAAATTTCTTTTCCTTCGCGAGCTGGTCATAATCCGAAAATACTTTGTATTTGCGTCATCCTTCCTCAGCCAGGTGAGCCATGACATCTTCTTAGCTCTTGATTTTTCTATCGCAGTCAGGCCAAGATTCATTTTCATGTACTATTTTGAGTAGGCAAACACTTCATCTCAGGAACACTATATTAGGCATGGTGATATGCAACCGACCATGCACAACAATACATCAATCTTTTTTTTCCTCTTTTGCGAATCAGCAGTACAACAATCTTATTGGTATGACACGTTGCTATGACTATTTACTGTTACTATAATGGACAAGAAGAAATAAAAGAAATTGTATGCACAACACGAAGCAAATGATATGGAACCACTTGAACTTTATCTAAAATAGTTCTCTCCTATCTTTTTCTCAGATAAATTTTTTCATTTTCATAGCTGGAGTATATACTTTACATGAAGTTCTTATTTAACAAATTTTCTGAAACTAAAAGTTTCTCATGACGTGCACTGTGCTGATGGCATAACCAATTTTGAAATCATTGCCAGGTGATTCAAAAGATCTAGAGATACATCGCCATGTCTTGTATCGGTAGCAAATTAATACAAGGTAAAAGATATCACATTGTGATGGCAATTATAGCCAGGCGGAAGGAAAGGTGCGCATTAATAATCCATCCTTTCTTAGAAAAGGGCTTTGGATACAATGTCGTTTTCAAGAATCATATGGACCCAGATGAATGCCACAAATATTTCAATGAAGGTGACGCTTTTGTGGTCTAGTGTGTGTTGCTGTGTATAATTGAGGCTCAACCACTAGAAAATTGGAACACATCATTTTCTCACTATTACTTGTCAACATTATTATCTGAATTGTGGCTTCTGCACCTTGGCAAGTGGTGTGATTTCTAGATGAGACATGACAGGCACTTCAACGGTCATAATTCGTGCAACATAGTTTACTATTGAAACATACAGTTGTATATTCGAAACGAGTTATATGATAATATCACTCAAAAATATAGAGGGAAGCAGGTTTGATGTGTACGTGAGCTATACTGAAAGAACCACATATATTATTTACCTGGGTACAGATATGTTCGATAAATATTTACCTTCGACAGCGCGCAGGTAAGTGCTGACTACACCTAGACGATTCAGTGAGCTGTGCAGTGACGATGCGTTGGGTACCAACTGTTACGTACGTGTCAGCGTCTCACCTCACTTTCCCCAAAACCATCACAAAATATCTCGCCGAGAAAAAGAAAGATCTGGGCGATCAATCCACAGCCACATCCTCCCAACACACGGGGACCCACTCTCTGACACGTGGGCACAGCTCCCAGATATTTGTTGCAGGCGCTCTTCCCCGGCCTCTTCTTATTAAACCGTGTCACGGCTCCTCGTCTCCTCACCTCTCCCGAGCTTACTCACACATCCATCTTCTCACTAGCTCACATCCCGAGCTTTAGAACAGCAATGGCGCCCATGGCCACCACCGCGTCCAGCCTCCTGAAGTCGTCATTCGCCGGCGCTCGCCTCCCCGCGGCACCGCGCTCCCCGTCCTCCGTCGTCGTGGCGACCCCGCGCGCCGCCGGCCCCATCTGCGCGTCCTCCAGCCCGCCCTACGACCTGACGTCCTTCAAGTTCAGCCCCATCAAGGAGTCGATCGTGTCGCGGGAGATGACGCGCCGCTACATGACGGACATGATCACCTACGCCGACACCGACGTGGTCATCGTCGGCGCGGGGTCCGCGGGGCTCTCCTGCGCGTACGAGCTGTCCAAGGACCCCTCGGTGAGCATCGCCATCGTGGAGCAGTCCGTGTCCCCCGGCGGCGGCGCGTGGCTGGGCGGGCAGCTGTTCTCCGCCATGGTGGTGCGCAAGCCCGCCCACCTGTTCCTGGACGAGCTGGACATCCCCTACGACGAGGCGGAGGACTACGTGGTGATCAAGCACGCCGCGCTGTTCACCTCCACCGTGATGAGCCGCCTCCTGGCGCGGCCCAACGTGAAGCTGTTCAACGCCGTGGCCGTGGAGGACCTGATCGTGAAGCAGGGCCGCGTGGGCGGCGTGGTCACCAACTGGGCGCTGGTGTCGATGAACCACGACACGCAGTCGTGCATGGACCCGAATGTGATGGAGGCTAAGGTGGTGGTCAGCTCCTGCGGCCACGACGGGCCGTTCGGCGCCACCGGCGTCAAGCGCCTGCAGGACATAGGAATGATCGAGACCGTGCCCGGGATGAAGGCGCTGGACATGAACACCGCGGAGGACGAGATCGTCCGGCTCACCCGGGAGGTCGTGCCGGGCATGATCGTCACGGGGATGGAGGTCGCCGAAATCGACGGCGCTCCGAGGATGGTAACAGAACTTAATTTCACACCATCCTTCATCCTCCCAAGATTTACTTACTATTTCGACTGACGACGATAATTCTCTGTATACGCTGCTGGCAGGGCCCGACGTTCGGCGCCATGATGATCTCGGGGCAGAAGGCGGCGCACCTGGCGCTCAAGGCGCTGGGCAGGCCCAACGCCGTGGACGGGACGATCCGGGAGGTGCCACCGGCGTTGCGCGAGGAGTTCGTGCTGGCATCCAAGGCCGACGAGGTCGTCGACGCCTGAGCAGGGACTGTGGATGGAGAGCAGGGGACGGACGGACTGTCGAGTTTCTGTGTGTTGTTTCTTTGGGGCGTGCTTCGAAAATTTCCCTTTGTTTTTAGCTTTTTCGTCGGTAGCGTGTCGCGTTCATAGCACTGCAGTACTGCGATGCCAGGCGTATGGCTCTGTCTCGTGGCGTCACACACTGGTGGCTACGTGTGCCACAGTGAATGAATCAGAGACGGGGAGAATGGAATAAATTGTTAATTTCCTTGTCTATGCCGTGTGATTGATTACCTTCACAGGCTGCTCCTTTGTGTTGTCTTTGGTAAAGCGTAATACGTGATAGACGACAAATGTGCGCAGAAACTCGATGATTTAATTAGACAACCCCGTGCATTTCACACATCAAAGGCCAGATAAAAATCTAAGAGGAGCGTCCAAAAACGTCGAGATCACGCCTACCTACGCTGCTACGCAAGGTCGGGCACCGAAAAAGCAGGATGCAAGTGTATACACCACCACCGCTACGCTACACTTGGTGAACATGACGAGTACTCGTAGCCAAACCATCGGGGGGGGGGGGGGGGGGGGGTGGGGGGGGTTGCGCATATAAAATGAAGAGCTGACAACGATGGGAACCACAGCAATCTCGGCGTTTTCTGGACTGTGCGATCTATCTTCGGGACCGGACCCTTCCAACTTCCATTGGCCAGACCCGAAGACAGAATATATATCTCGGATTCCTATTATTACCTTCTTTGCTCATCAGTTCTTGGTGCTGAGAAAGGACCGGTCGCTCCAACAACTCCATGCCTCACGCACACCGTTCTTGGTGCTGCGCGACGTCATCCCTGGTCGCCATTGAAAAATTCTTGTGTTCTTATCGGTCATAAAAAAACTCTTCATCCCCGCCGCGCTCTGTCATCTTTCTCTCTTCTCTTCTCGACCGCCCGCCTCCTCTCTGGCTTATAGGGACTGTTTGGATTATGGTCATCAATTGTCACACATTCTTGACTAAGTGATTAAAGTTAGTCTTACCACAAGAGTGTAACAATAAAATTGAGGTACTAATCTTAAGCAAGTTGTGGTAAGAATTTTGTATGCATGACATGCGGGACAAATACATAAGAAGTTAGACAGCCTTAAGTGTGACAGAAACCAAACATTTACTTACAAAATATGTTGCTGTCTAAGCTTAATTCTTGCAAAATATGGCAACAATTCAAACAAGCCTATAATCCGCTCGGCTCGCCCCCGTTCCAGGCCAGGCCGCCCGCACGATGCCACCGAGGAGAGCCCAACGAGCAGCGGGATGGCGACGATCAAACGAACACAAGGCCCAAGGTAGAAAGAGTCAGCAACGGAATAGCGATTGCATTGTTTCCAGATTGCTACAGTAACGTAGCAAAAAGATCCAGAATTTTTTAATAATATATCTTTTAAAAAATCATTTATAATAAATAACCTACAGAATATGAAATTGACCAAAATGACCCACTGTCGTATGTGCCTCATACGAAATTCGAATTTCGTATGAGACATATACGAAATGCTCATTTGGTCGATACCACGTCATCTGGTGTCTGCCACGGTGGACAAAACGCTTGCCACGGTGGAAGAAATGGGCACTCATACGAAGTGAACAGTACCTTCGTAAGAGGCACGTACGACATTCGTGCATGTCCAGTTTTGACCCTGCTTTTAATGGATTTTACGCAAAGCTTTTTAAACATTTCTAGACTGATTTGTTAAAAATTCCAAAGTATAAAATAGAAAATACATTGTGAAGTTTTGAATTCAATGAACTTCCTCTATTTTTAGTATGTAGAAACAAGAGTAATTGTATGTGTTATTAGGCAATACGATCATGTTTCTGCATATTTGTAAAATGTATTCAGTTTTGATTTTTTGTTTAGAAACATTTGGAGTTAGAATCGAAATAAACATTCATAAAGGTTATTGTAATGTAAGTTTTGTTGAGTATAAAAAATAAGTTATGAATATAATTTACGGAAGTTTAATGGGAGTTTCAAATTTTTAAAAATCATATAGCGATAACAAATGCATAGTTTGGAAAATTATACAATTAATGTATTAATTTATACAGATGCATATTAATTTAAGGTAATTAATTGTTAGCTCGGCGGCGGTTACATCAAATGAAATTACATAGTTCCGAAAATATGTGCATGTTGTTTGTCACTCTACTACTACGGTACATGAGGCAAAACATAAGTACACATATTTCTGTAAAAAAATATAAAATAGGTAATATAAATGGAGTGTGTACGACGCACTTAAGATGTGTCGATGTAATCCTAACACGCCTTAGTTGAATTAAACGCCGAGCATAGTTTACCCAGGTTGCCACTGAGTGCAACAAAGGTATTTTCCCTTACGCAAAGCATCCGGATCGGCTTCTTTTGCGCGACGATCTCTCTCGCGCATGCGTTCTCGTTCAGCCTCTCGTGCTTGTGCTGCGACACGTTCCTCCTCTGCAGCTTTGCGATCACACTCTGCTCTCCATTGTCGAATTTCTTCTTGCCTCTTGCGATGACGCTCCTCCTGTGCACCTCTATTCCGCCTCTCTTGCTCTATTCTTTCATCCCACTCTATTTCTTCTTTGAACTTCCAATATGCAAGTCGAGCCATTCTCTCAACCTCCTCGACGTCTTCTGTCGATTGTTCCTGGTCGATGTAGTTCCTGAAGTCGCAAAGAGGTGATGGCGACTGCACAAGTATTTGTACAAAATATTAGATTCTATAGCATTCATAAAACAGAAATAATGTTGCATATTACCTGTTTTCTACCACCTGGAAGAAATGGGCACGTCCTGTGAGGAGGATCGTACTCGTAGTTGTCGCACATCCAAAGCCGACAACCACACGAGTAACTAGGTCGAAGATCTCTAACAAACCTACAATTAGTGCCACAGGAACAAATTAGAGATTGTAATCCCTCGGGGATTGGAACCTATTCTCTATTTGTGGGTGGTGAGTTCTCGTCCATGGTAGTAAAGTATATGGAATGATTATAGCAAGTGTGTGCTGAAGCTGTTACCAGGGTGAGTGTTATATAGATGAGGGGATGATGGTGTATGGACCTAGTCTACGAGAAATTTCATCCCTGAGATGTATAAGTGTGAACTGACATTTCACGGGGTCTAACATGGAGCGGTGCAATTTCGTATTTCTCTTGTACAAGATTCGCCTGCCATGTCGTGGATAAGTTTCTTGTCAGTTTTTGTTGTATTTTATGTAGATAAGATTCGTCTTACAAGATTCTTCTGACAAGGTAGAAAGTAGTATGGCGAGTCGCAAAGTACGAAGACGACAAAGTAATTTTAACAAAATTCTCATTCAAAACATAGTTGTCATACATGAGAACCATACTTCTGATACATATAAAACATACTTCTGATACACGTGAAACATATTTCGCTAATTCGCTACTACTTGTGATGCGGACAGTTGCAAGACATGTTATTGCAAACGCCATTTTCATCGTTGTCATTCGTCTGACTTGTAACAGGATAAAGTTCCATTTGTTGAAGTTCCATTTTAGCTAGTTCACCTACCAAATCTTGATTGTGACGTTGTACATGTTTAATGTACTATCGAGTAGTCTTAATAGGTGGTGGATCAACCCAGAGTGTATATCCACAATTGTCATCATCATAGTAAGCCTAAAACCAAAAGTATTGTCATGAAAATTGCATATATGAGATATGTTTTGCAAATGATATGTAGTACTTACTCCACCAACAGGACAATGAAAGAATCGACGATCGCTGTCGTCTCCTTCGTCCATCATTTGGACAATACAATCCAGGTCACAACGACACTTAGGCCACTCTTGTTTGCTGCCATCGTATGGTCGTAGTGGATTAAACGGGCTAAAATCACTCTTACTAAAAAGCGGGAACTCATCTAATGGTGGTTCATACCAAGTTGGACCTCCCATCAAGTAATTTTCAGGCACTGCTCTAAAGTTTCTACCTCCTCGCGTAGCACGACTTGTACTCGCCATTGTTTCACCTCCACACCTACCTCGACCTCTACTCGTCGTTGTTGGTGTGATGAACACAAGGATGCATGAGGAGTCGTATTTATATAGGCCGATGAGTGCAGGGTCGTTCTTCTTTCGTACGAGATTTGCCTGCAATATCGTTCTTTTCATGTACAAGATTCGCCTGCAATATCGTTATTTTCATGTACGAGATTCGCCTGGCATGTATCTGTTCATGTCGTGGATAAAATTCGCATAACACGATAAAGTGCATTGTCACGATGAAAGATATAGTGCATAAAGAAACATAGCATAGTTTTTCTTCAATATAACACACACATATATGGGTACACGTTACTAACGTCTACCACGCTTGTTGTTGAACCTACGCGCTGCATTCACATGAGCCCGATCGTAAGACACACGCGTAGGATCTGCTGTAAGGATCGAATGTCCAAGAGGGGGGTGAATTGGGCTTCTTTTCAAAAATTAAAGCAATAAAAACTTAACTACTAAAAGCCCAATTCCCTATGCAAACAACATATGCATTTAAGTGAATAGTAAGATTGCGGTATATGAAATGCATAAGTGTAACGGGAGAGGAAGAAAGTGCAAAGTCCTGAGGAGACACGAGGACACGGTGATTTATCCCGTGGTTCGGCAAGATCCTCAAGATCTTCCTACATCCACGTTGTGGCACCCACCAAAGGGTATAGCCACTCCCAAGTCACCGAGACCAGGGATCTTCACTAAAGGTCTCCGTTTGCCAACCCGGGAAGGTGGAGCTCAAGCCTTGTACAAGTTTGATCCTCCGGGCTTCCACAACCGTCTTGGCAAGCTCCGAAAGGCTCTCTCCAATCACTGACTGTTACACGATAAATACAATCACCAAGAGACACTCCCTTACAGCTCTCACTACACTAGAGACTCCAATCACCAAGAATGGAAGCACACAAGCATTATCTCTAGCAAGTTCTATCCTATCTCTTGGTGTACAAGTGGTGCAAATGATGTAGAAGTGGTAGCTCAATGTCTTTAATGCTTGGTAATGTGTATAGTAGCTCTGGGGATCAAGACTTATCGAAATGATTGGTTGAAGGGGTATAAATAGCCAGCCTCCACGAAATAGCCGTTGGAAAAGTAGGATGACATCACTGTTCTGCGAACACCGGATGATCTGATGTTCTCCCTTCAGTTGTCATCAGTCGAATCCAAATTAGCTGATGTCACTGTGTCAGATATGACCGTTGATCGACTGATGTAACACTTGCCTCGTCATCGGATGATCCGGTGACACTTCATCCAGAATGGTCCAGAAATAATGCTTAATGGAGTGATTGACCGATGTGTTATAGTTGTACATCGGATGGTCTGGTGTTACACTTAGTCCAGGGTAATTGCTTACTGGAATGATCGACCGACGTAACACTTTCTTCATCATCGGATGATCCGATGAGTACTCAGTTTTGAGGTCTTTTTCTTCTGTTAAACCAACTCGACCGATGTATTGTTTTCTGGAAACATCGGTTGATCCGGTGAGTTGATTTTGTGTGCTTCGAGTTGTTCTAAGTGATTATTTTGGAATTTGCTCAAGTAACCTCTTATACATTGGTTTAAAATATTCTTCTGGTGATTACCAAGTCTTGGGTGTTGTCAATTTCTATGGAATAAATTTGACATATGAGCTTTTTCTTTTAGTCTTCATAAAAAATCGATTGACCTCGTGAAATAGTTTGTTTAGGGGTCTCCAATTATATCCAATGAGAAGTAGATGATATACATATAGAGTTCATTAAGTGTGATGAGTGATACGAGAGACCTTGCATCCACAAACTCATTAGTAATATCCAACGGTTGTCATTAATCACCGAAACCATACCTCATGGGGGCCTAGATGCTTTCGATCTCCCCCTTTTTGGTGATTGATGACGACACAACGTGTAAAGCATAATTGTAATGAAATTAATAATACGATACTCAAGAGGATATGCAAAAAGTACAAGATCCAGCACACGAAACTTGAAGACTCAAAAGCAATCAATAACTCGAAAGCTCAATGATCAATAACACATGAGAGAATTAAGTGGCACAAGGATAACTCAAGAATAGCAAAAGAGTAGAAAATCACCAAATTACAAAAAAAACCAAAAAGATATACTCCCCCTACAACTAGGACTCCCCCTGGGACTAAGCTATCCCTCCCCCTGACTCTTCTCCCCCTTTGGCATCAAGACACCAAAAAGGGAAGCCGATTGCCTAAAGATCCTGAGCGCTCGGGGCGATGACGAACTGGTCGCCGTCGGGGGTGCTGTCGTCGGAGCTCTTGCCTACTGCTGCTGGGGCTGGAGTGGAGGAGACCGGTGCTGTGGGAGCTACTGTCGGTGCCTGCTGAGTCTGGACTGCTGGAGCGAGGCACTGACAACGGATGCCGGAGTCTGTTGGAAGAGTGTCGTAGCCGGCAGGGGAGAGTGGATAGGTGCGCCTGGAGCAAGTAGTGGGGACATGCTGATCGTCGGAATTGGCGTGGTCGGCACTGGTGCTGAGACTGGAGCCAGGACAGGCGGACCTGGAGCTAGACCCGGAAGCTGAGAGGGTAGGGCAATCCCGGTCTGAGTGTAGAGGTTGGTGATCAACACCAGGATGCCCATCATGGCCTGCTGCGTCTCCTGCTGTTGGTCAAGAGAATGCTGGTGTATCTGATCAATCAGCCCAGTGAGCCTGTCAGTGTCCCCTCGCCTCTCACAGGTTATCTGATGCTGCATCTCCTGTTGCTGCTGCTGCTGGAGCTCCAAGAGACGCGCAGCCTGCTAAGCTCTGGCCTGCTCAGCTGCAAGCCGATCCAGTCGCTGCTGCTCAACCATCTGCTGAAGAAGAGAGGTAAGCTCGGACGGCTGAGTGACCTGTGCCTCGAACACCAGAGGTGGCACAGTCGAGCCTCCAGCCTCCACGTCGTGCTGCCTGGGTGAGGGAGGAGGTGGAAAGTACTCCTCGACACTGTCAGTAGTGTCACTCTCTGACCAGATGTGTTGTAGATCCCCACCCTAAGCCTCAACCTGTGCTAGGAACTCGTCTTCCTTCTCTAGGTCTGACCAGTCTTCCTCTGAGAGTCGAGCTCGGACCTGACGCTCAATTGGACGGCCAAGGTGGCAGTCTCCAAGAGCTAAAGCACGATAGTGCTCGAACCGTGTGACACTCTCGTCGGTGAGACTGTCACGTACGGCGGACCCCTCTGGAGCTAACAGGTAGAGCAAGTGACTGATCCAGTGGCCAAACACAAGCTGCCACATCATCCCAACTCCATCGGTAATGACGTCCTCCATCTCACATATAAGGATATCCACAATGTCGAACTCCATCCCGTTCATGACATAGAACAGGGGGGTCTGCTGCAAACTGGTGAACCCCTCAAGGTATCCGGACCTCGGCAGAAGTGTGTGGCGCAAGGCAAGGTGCACAGTGCGCCCAGCTGGAGTGAGTAGAGTCGGTATCCTCAGCTGGTCAGGAGAGAAGGGATGTGCAAACAGTGATCATATCTCCTCAAAAGGTGGTGCCACACCTCCAGTGAGCGGCCTCCTCGGTGGGTCAGCCTGTCCATATACTCTCTCGTGTAGGCATGTGTCGTGAAGATCCACGCCTAGTAGTTGTCCCAAGGTCTGACGAGTCATATGGTGATGCTGGCCCATAAACATGAAATCAATAGATCTCCGACCCTCAGAGACGTAGAGTGTGGCATAGAACACTCGGACCCAGTCCTCCACGTAGGCACCCCGCTGGTAAGACATCAGCTCCACTAGTCCTCTGTACCTCTCAAAGTAAGGGCGTATCTCAGTCCCGGCTGCAAGTGCGAGCTGATCCCACTCAAGAAAGTTATGATGGAAGAGCTTATGGCCCCGACGTCTGTAAGTCTCATACAGCGACGCCTGTGTCAGGGTCCAGAAGCGGTTGTCCACAAGTGACTCTCTGGGCTGCGGGAACCACTCCTCAAGTAGAATACTCCATCTAAGCTTCCTAAGCTGCTTGGCCTTCGACTTCCTATAGTCGGTCAGGCGGACACCCTCACCGACCCAGGCATTGGTGTCCATCTCATAGATGGCTCTTCGGGCCACCCTGTCCTCCCGAAGCTCACCTATAGAGGGTCCCGGTCTCAGGGCTGCAGCTGGATGACCCCCACGGGTCCTGACTGAGCGTCGGCGAACAAGTGGCACCTCAGGCTCCTCAGTCTCCTCTGGCTCCTCAGGCACCGGAGGCTGCCTCTGTCGGGCCTCCCGGATCCTCAGCGATCCTCCTCGTCCACGCTCTCACTCCGCAGCGGCGCGAGTGGCCATCAAAGTGTTCTTCTCCTCCTTCGACATCTTCTGCTTCTTAGCTGCTGGCTCCTCAGTAGCTTTGCCCTTTCCTTTCTTGTCATGGCCCATCTCGAGTGACGACGGTGAAGATGAGAGTGCAGGACAACGATGTCGGGCGCACGAGACGGCGATGCAAAGATCGACGCGGTCGGGCAAACCCTAGCGGCGAAGATGAATGCGACGGTTGGGCGCATGGAGTGGAGCAGTGGTGGCGGCGCTACGTGGGGCGGCGGCGGCGGCGGCCGGAGGGCGCGGAGCAGTGGCGGCGGAGGTGAGGGCGCGGAGCGTCGGTGGCGGAGAGGAGGTGTCGGGGAGAGATAAATGAAAAGAGGCGAAGAGGCGCTAAATAGGTGGGGCCCAAACCCCTAGATCAAATTTTAACATCGGATGAACCGACATCAGCTGTGAGGTGCATCAGTCGAATGGTACAGTAAGGGTATTCCAGAGGCACCTTTGGCATTGGATGATCCGACGAGGAAACGATTAGCATCGGTTGAATTTGGCACAACTCCAGAAATATGAACATCGGATGCTCCGATGTTTCTCAGAATGAACTCATCGGTTGATTTGACTTTCCGACTGAGCTGACCCTTGGCACTTGAGCGCAAACTGATCCGATGATGCTTCTGCCCTAAGCATCGGATAAACTGATGACTACAAAACAGCAACATCCCATATATTTCCTTTGACTCAAACAAACAAACAATGAGAAACACATGTCTTAGGACCTTTTGGGCAACCCCTTACCCCTCAAAAAGACTAGTTGCCAATAACTTGGCTAATCCCTAAATCAAATAGAACACCAAAAAGATCAAGGAAAGAATCCAAATAAAATGTAAGGCCCATGCTTTGTGAGCTAGAGGATGAAAACTTCTATCTCTTTAAAGCATGTTCCTTTAGGCATTAACGCACCTAACACTTTGTTCTTTCCACATCATATGAGTTGAGATATTGCATTTCAAACAAGTCTCTTTCTCATGAGGTGGGTTCCCCTTTGTGACAATCTACCGTATGCAATGCCAAACAATTTTTAATGCAGGAAATTAAACGTGAGTGCAAGTCTATATGGCAGGCATCATGCAAGACATAAATTAAATCTATCTTGCCAAATTTGAACCTTTCGAAGGCTTCTTCAGGGAGAGCCACTCTCCAAGCCTTGGGGAAACCCAAAAGAGCCTCCATACCAAGCTAACCCTTGCTCACCCCTATCCTTTGAAAGTTAGACAAGACCTATATGAGATGCATTCTTACATGACCATGGCAACTTACATGACGTTTGATGCATCTAGCACATTGAATTCACTTCTTAGTCTAGAAAAAGTTTTCTCATCAAGTGGTTTAGTGAAGATATCCGCCAATTGTTCATCGGACCTAACACCTCGCAAGGAGATGTCTCCCTTAGCTTCATGGTCCCGCTAGAAATGATGGTGAATATCAATGTGCTTAGTGCGAGAGTGTTGAACGGGGTTTTTAGCAATCTTAACCGCACTTTCATTGTCACAAAGGAGAGGCACACAACCAAGTTTAACACCAAAGTACAAAAGGGTTTGCTTCATATAAAGGATTTGGGCAAAACATGCACCGGCTGCTATATATTCCGCTTTCCACAGTGGACAAAGCAATGGAATTTTGCTTCTTTCTAGACCAAGATACTAAGGAATGCCCAAGCATGTGGCACCCACCGGAGGTACTCTTGCGATCCACACGGCATCCGGCAAAGTCCGAATCCGAGTAACCCAAGAGATGGAATTTAGCACCTTTAGGGTACCACAGGCCTACACTTGGGGCATGCTTGAGATACCGAAGTATCCTAAAGACCGCCTTCCGATGCGATTCTTTAGGTGCCGCTTGAAAGCGAGCACACAAGCATACACTAAACATGATATCGGGCCTAGATGCGGTAAGATAAAGCAATGAACCAATCATAGAACGGTAATTAGATTGATCAACATGTTTACCGTCCTTATCCGCGTTGAGATGACAATTTGTTGCCATTGGAGTACTTCTTGAGCTACAATCTCCCATCTCAAATTTCTTTAAGAGGTCCTTGGTATACTTTTCTTGATAGATGAAGGTCCCCTCTCGAAGTTGCTTGATTTGAAATCCAAGGAAGAAGTTGAGCTCTCAAATCAACGACATCTCGAATTCCCTAGACATCATTTTGCCAAACTCATGGCTAAGAGCTTCGTTAGTTGAACCAAAAATAATATCATCGACATAAATTTGACAAATAAATAGTTCTCTGTCGATTTCTTTGGTGAAGAGTGTAGTGTCCACCCTTCTGATCTTGAATTCTTGCATGATCAAGAAATCTCGTAGTCGTTCATACCACGCCCTAGGTGCTTGCTTGAGCCCGTAGAGCGCCTTGTGCAACCTAAACACATGATTGATTCCTCGGATCTTCAAACCCGGGAGGTTGTTCAACATAAACAAGCTCGTTAATATAACCATTAAGAAAGGCACTTTTCACATCCATTTGATAAAGCTTTATGTTGTGATGTGATGCAAAAGCAAGAAGTATACGGATAGCTTCTAGTCGAGCAACCGGAGCAAATGTCTCTCCAAATTCTAGTCCTTCAACTTGCGAGAAACCCTTGGCCACAAGTATTGCCTTGTTGCGGATCACAACATCGTTCTTGTCTTGTTTGTTGCAGTACACCCACTTTGTCCCGATGACGTTCTTGTCCTTGGGTCGCTCCTCCAACACCCAAACTTCATTTCAGATGAAGTTGTTGAGTTCTTCTTGCATGGCCATTACCCAATTTGGATCTTGGAGTGCTTCCTCAATATGAGTGGGTTCTACACATGAAACAAACGAGTAGTGCTCACAAAACGTAGCGAAATGGCGAGAACGTGTACTTACTCCCCTTAACGGACTTCTGATAATTTGATCAATCGGATGCGCCTTGGAGATACGTCCATGCCTCATAAGTGGTTGTGAAGCACTTGGCGGTGGTGATGCGTGTTGATCTTCTTGTGGTTGGACTTGATCATGGACTTGTTCTTCTTCTTGATGTTGTGTGGCTTGTGAATCTTGTGTCGGCAATGGATCATCTTTCTCTTCTTCGTCAACTTGAGGTGTCATAGATGTGTTGATGTTGGAACTTGAAGCTCCCCCTTGATCATGGCTCTCCTCAACTTTAGGCTTGATGTCTTCAATGGTCATGTTCTTCATAGCTTCTCGTAGAGGCTCATCATCTATTTCATCATGACCAAAACTCTCCTCTTGGGAGCCATTAGTTTCATCAAACTCAACATCACAACTTTCCTCAACTAAACTTGAGGTTTGGTTGAATACTCGATATGCTTTTGAGTTTGATGCATAACCAAGAAAAATACCAACATCACATCTTCTTTCAAAATTACCGAGCCTTTTCTTGCGGTAGATATAGCACTTGCACCCGAAGACTCGGAAATAGGACATGTTGGGCTTTCTCCCAATGAGAAGTTCATACGGGGTCTTTTGAAGTAGTCGGTGTAGATTGACCCTATTTGTGGCATGACATGCCGTGTTGATTGCTTCGGTCCAAAACTTCTTGGATTTGCCATAGTCATCAAGCATTGCTCGTGCAAGAGTGATGAGAGTCTTGTTCTTCCTTTCAATGACACCATTTTGTTGAGGAGTGTATGTGGCTAAAAATTCATGTTTCACGCCTTCACGATCACACCACTCCCCAATGTTGTAGTTCTTGAATTCGGTGCCATTGTCACTCCGGACCTTGATGATGGGAAGGTGAAATTCCCTTTGAGCACGGTTAGCGCAGGTCTTGAAAATTTCCGGAGTTTCACTCTTGTCACCTAGAAACAAAGTCCAAGCATAGCGAGAGTAGTCATCAACTATAACAAGACAATAGAGATTACCACCAAGTCTTTGATATGTGGACGGTCCAAAGAGGTCCATGTGGAGCAAGTCAAGTGGCTTGGAGGTTGACACCATTGTCTTCATTGGGTGGTGTGAAGCAACTTGTTTCCCGGCTTGACAAGCACTACAAAGCTTGTTCTTGTCAAATGTGACATCCTTCATGCCGGTCACCATCCCGAGCTTGAATGACTTCTTGAGCTTGCTCATTCCAATGTGAGCTATGCGTCGATGCCATAGCCAACCCAAACTTGTCTTGGTGAAAAGACAAGTGGTCAAGCTAGCATCCTTGTTGGAGAAGTCTACTAGTAGAGATGTTCATGCCGAAACCCTTTGAAGATTAGTTCTTTGCTTGTTTCACTAGTCACAACAACATTATTCTTGTTAAAGGTGCACGTTAGTCCAAGATCACATAATTGTGCAATAGAAAGCAAATTGAAACTAAGTGACTTAACATACAATACATTGGAAATATATAAATCATTTGAAATTGCAATCTTACCCAACCCAATTACCTTCCCCTTAGAGTTGTCACCAAAGGTGACTTGTTCATGATTGTCGGGGTTCTCTATGGTGGTGAACATACCATCGTTGTCGGTCATGTGTTGAGTGCACCCTCTATCGAGTACCCAATGCTTTCCTCTGGCTTTGTAGTTCACCTACACACATGAATTCAATTTTTGATTTTAGGCACCCAAGCCAACTTAGGTCCTTGTATGTGTGATAAAAGTGTTTTTGGGACCCAAAGTTGCTTGGGGAGCTTCCCTTCATGCCCTTCATGTCCTTGCCAATGAACCTTGCCTTCACCTTGCCATCTACTTTCTTAAGAGATAATAGTGATCATTAAAGGTAGACTTGTAGTTAGTAGTCAATTTTGGAGAAGGCCGGTTAGGAAGAGGACACTCCCTTGTATGGTGACCGGTGACCTCACAATGTTGGCAATAGGAACAAACTTCCTTGATGAAGCTTGTTCTAAGCTCCGGTGAGGGCACATTTCCTTTGTTAGGCACCGGGAAGGATCCAAGTCCTCTCTTGTTGAAGGCCCTTGCTTGTTGGAAGAGGATTTCTTTGTGCTTGACTTCTCCCTTAGATAGTCTTGCCACACTAGTGCGGAGACTTTCAATTTCATCCATCAAATCCTTCTCCCTAGCATTTTCTTTCAAAGGCAAAGACTTATGCAAGACATTAGTGGCATGAGAAACAATAGATACCTTATCATTAAGGGTTTATTTCTTTATAGTTTTCAATTCTTAATCAAGAACTTCATAAGAAAGGTTAAGTACTTGATGCTCTTGAATTAACTCATTGTGTTTTCCCAAGAGTGCTTGGTGTGCTACGTCAAGCTCATGATGATCTAGCTTGATTTGGGCCTTATCCTCCTCAACTTGCTTGACATGAGATTTGAGCGTGTCATGCTCCTTAAGTATGCTTTCATACTTGTCAAGCAAATCGAGGTTAGCGCTCTCGAGTTTAGCACGAGCATCATCAAGAGCCTTGACCTTACTCTTTTCCCTCTTAACGATAGTGGGCTATTCATTTATCAATGAAGCTAAGTCATCAGGGGAAAGCTCATCATCGCTAGAGTCATCACATACCTTGGTGTTACCTTGGGCCATGAGG
Organism: Tuctoria greenei; assembly: GCA_036927565.1. Lineage (NCBI taxonomy): Eukaryota > Viridiplantae > Streptophyta > Magnoliopsida > Poales > Poaceae > Tuctoria > Tuctoria greenei. Next base: position 203,434,414 of record JAYESD010000004.1, read on the forward strand.
CACATGGGAGGTGGATGAAGAGATGAATCATCATTGTTGGCAATGGCAAGGCCGTCCAAGCTCTCTTCTTCCGCTTCACTCTCTTCATCACTAGATTCTTCGTCGGTGATCCATTCATTTGCCTCGCACATGAACACCTTTTGTGTACCTTTTCTCTTCTTTGGGAAGAGTTTTGCCTTTTTGCCTTTGTCATGCTTCTTATTCCCAAAGAATCTTGGTTTGGGCTTGTTCTCTTCATCATCCTCACTATCCTCAAGCTTGCGATGCTTGCCCTTGTGGTTCTCTCTTCTTTTATCCGGTTTTGGACAATCATAGGAGATGTGACCTTGATCACCAAAATTATAGCAAGTCTTGTTGTCATCTATCCTTGGTATAAATGCTTTCTTTTTGGGATCAAAGGTCTATCCCTTCTTGGCAATCTTGGAGTTTAAGCGAGAGAATTTTCTCATCATCAATGCAAGCTCCTCATCGTCATCTTTACTTTATGCTTGCTCTTCTTCACTTGAGCTAGGATCAACCACTTTCTTTTTCTTGGAATTTGTTTTCTTGGTGGAAGCCTTTAGAGCAATTGTCTTTGAAGATGATTCCTCCATCATCCCAAGCACACTTATCTCATGAGTGTGAATCTCTCCAATAAGTTCCAAAACTTCAATGTGATCATCTTTTTGAAGCATGGAGTTGATGATGTTGTACTTTGGCTTAGGAAGAAGCATAAGAATCTTGCGGTTGATGAGTCCCTTTCCAAGAGAAGCAATATCAAGAGCATTAATTTCCTCAATAAGCACATTAAAGCGAGAAAACATTTCATTGACATTTTCATGAGGTAGCATTTTGAACTCATCATATTTGGCCTTAAGCATATGATACTTTAGTTCTTTAACACGAGAAGAACCCTCATGAATTTCAATCAAGCAAGCCCAAATTTCACAAGCTTTTTCTTTGCTAGCAATCCTAGCAAACACATCTTGACTAATGCATTCATAAATAGCATTTCTAGCTTTTGCATCCCACTTGACTTGATCACCTATATAGTTGTGCTCACCAAACCCCGCATGTGTCACTTCTCATACCTCGGGAGCAATAGCCTCTAGATAAGCACACATGCGTGCTTTCCAATAGGCAAAGTTCTTGCCCTCGAAGATGGGAATCGAACCCCCAATCTTGGCCATTTTAGCTCTCTAGCGGTGAAGCTAGAGTGATCCAATGAGCAACCTTGCTCTGATACCAATTGTAAGGACCGAATGCCCAAGAGGGGGGGTTAATTGGGCTTCTTTCCAAAAATTAAAGCAATAAAAACTTAACTACTAAAAGCCCAATTCCATATGCAAACAACCTATGCATTTAAGTGAATAGTAAGATTGCGGTATATGAAATGCATAAGTGTAACGAGAGAGGAAGAAAGTGCAAACTCCCGAGAAGACACGAGGACACGATGATTTATACCATGGTTCAGCAAGATCCTCAAGATATTCCTACATCCACATTGTGGCACCCACCAACTGGTATAGCCACTCCCAAGTCACCGAGACCAGAGATCTTCACTAAAGGTCTCCGTTCGCCAACCTAGCAAGGTGGAACTCAAGCCTTGTACAAGTTTGATCCTCCAGGCTTTCACAACTGTCTTGGCAAGCTCCGGAAGGCTCTCTCCAATCTCCGACTATTACAGGGTGAATAAAATCACCAAGAGACACTCCCTTACAGCTCTCACTACACTAGAGACTCCAATCACCAAGAATGGAAGCACACAAGCATTATCTCCAGCAAGTTCTAGCCTATCTCTTGGTGTACAAGTGGTGTAAATGATGTAGAAGTGGTAGCTCAATGTCTTGAATGCTTGGTAATGTGTATAGTAGCTCTGGGGATCAAGACTTACCGAAATGATTGGTTGAAGGGGTATAAATAGCCAGCCTCCACGAAATAGCCGTTGGAAAAGTAGGCTGACATCACTGTTCTGCGAACACCGGATGATCCGATGTTCTCCCTTCAGTTGTCATCGGTTGAATCCAAATTAGTTGATTTCACTGTGTCAGATATGACCATTGATCGACCGATGTAACACTTGCCTCATCATCGGATGATCCGGTGACACTTCATCCAGAATGGTCCAGAAATAATGCTTACTGGAGTGATTGACCGATGTGTTATAGTTGTACATCGGATGGCCCGGTGTTACACTTGGTCCAGGGTAATTGCTTACTGGAATGATCAACCGACGTAACACTATCTTCATCATCGGATGATCCGGTGAGTACTCAGTTCTGAGGTCTTTTTCTTCTATTAAACCAACTCGACCGATGTATTGTTTTCTGGAAACATCGGTTGATCCGGTGAGTTGATTTTGTCTGCTTCGAGTTGTTCTAAGTGATTCTTTTGGAATTTGCTCGAGTGACCTCTTATAAATTGGTTTGAAATATTCTTCTGATGATTACCAAGTCTTGGGTGTTGTCAATTTCGATGGAATAACTTTGACATATGAGCCTTTTCTTTTAGTCTTCATAAAAATCGATTGACCTCGTGAAATAGTTTGTTTAGGGGTCTCCAATTATATCCAATGAGCAGTAGATGATATACATATAAAGTTCATTAAGTGTGATGAGTGATATGAGAGACCTTGCATCCACAAACTCATTAGTAATATCCAACGGTTGTCATTAATCACCAAAACCATACCTCATGGGGGCCTAGATGCTTTAATCTGCCCTCCTCCATCGCTGTTGCACAGGCGCAGGTGTCTCAAACTGCTGTGAAGGATGAGTCGGAATGAGAGCATCATCCAATTGTGATGTAGGAACTGTGTCCTGCTGCGGCACGTCCACTAGGTAGTTGTCGATCTAGAAAGGTGAAACTGGAGGACTGTCGTGGTGCGTCAGCGAGCCGGAAATCATAGTATCATAGTCTGTTGCGCCCTCTCCTGCATTGGTATAAAATATATAGTTAGCAAGTTTATTATGTCCAATATGTATTTAAGTAGCATAATTGTGACACGTCATACCTGCGCCCATGTGTGGCACATGCATGGACGGGACAGCCTGGTTCAAAGAAGGAACCCAAAAAGGTATTTATGCCGACAGGTCTAGAAAATCCCAACCAGGTACCTGTGTCGACGGTCCTGGAGCCCAAGCAGCAGGTACCTGTGTGGATGAGCCTGGAGCCCAAGATGCAGGTACCTGTGTGGACGGCCCTAGAGCCCAAGCAGGCACCTGTGTGGATGGGCTTGGGACCCAAGCAGGTACCTGTGCGGACGGGCCTGCACCCGAAGTAGGTACATGTATGGAGGTCTCTGCAGAAGATATATGAACAGAAATATTAGTATCGTGCAAATATGTCAAGTTTACTAATAATTACGTACATGTTGTGCTGGGATGTCTAACGTGACGTGCGATCAGAACAGTAGTGTCTTTTGCACATGATTGTGCACAAGAAGCCAACTTCAGCCCCTCTTTCGCGTGGTTGTATATGTTTTGCAACATGTGCATCATCTCTGACAAAGTCATTGATATCCCCTGCCTTAGTCGTTGGAGTCCAGCAGAGGACTCTGCAAGAACCTGTCGGAACCGACTCATCTTCACAAGTGCGAAGTGATCGGTCATACAACAATTAATTAGTCATATTTCATGAAAATAACATATTAAATCATTGCAAATGTACTTCAACGAATTAAATATTACCTCCATTGAAGAAGCTTCATCTCTATGACGCGGATACGTATCTATCACCGAGGGTACGTGCGTCTATCGCTCGACTGGTGTGTGTGCGAGAACAACTCGTGTCCGAGGAAGGTACCACTGTAAGTACTCCTGGTAAACGGCCTATGAGAATGGTCATGTCTCGTGCACAACCTCGTGTAAGGCAGCCGTCCACTGTAGGAGCCACGGATGCATGCGCTGCAACCAAAGTCCCGGCGCTGAGGTACCCTTACGACAATACCTGGAGGACAAATAAATACATTAATATTTCAGATATATTAATGTATTCAAGATTCATTAGGGGAATTACTTACGTATGCACTGCAGAAGGCACAATAGAATGTGGAAGCACCGGAAATGTCTGGTGTAGGCCAAACTGACGCAACACTCGGTGTGGTGCGTACTCCTCGACGTGGATATCGTACACCAGCGGCTTCCTTGTAAGCAAGTAATCCGAGTCTCTGTAGCACAGATACGAAAGTCCCCTCGGTGCTCGGCGGTCGTGCTCCTCCATATTGTACGGTGTCCAGAGCACGTTCTCGTCCGCATCTAACCAATCAAACTCCTTGACAAACCCTTGGTACACCTTGTGCATCTGCTTGTTACTCCACTCACGCTGTGTAAAGAATAAAATATGTCACAATACTATATTATTGTAATCGTGAACAATATGAGTGCACTTAAAATAGTATTGTACCTGCCAGCGCACCCAAAAAGTACCCATCGCAGGGCCATCATCCGGTGTCTCACCGTACTCATCAAGATCATATGGTGCCGGGTGCACTTGCGGCCAACCTATCATGAACCGCTCGTATACCCATAGCTGCAGAAGTAGAGGACAACCAACTAGTATTGTGTTACCTCGAGCCTTTGTGCAAGCGTCACAAAGTCCTCTGTACGTGGCCGCCAACACAGTCGAACCCCAATTGTACTGTGGCATCTCCTGTGGTGTGGACTCCGCTATCTGTCGAGCAAACAGAATCAAGTGTCTGTCCATGGAGTCACCGTGCGTGTTGGTGAACATGATCGCACCAAACAGCCACAACAAGTATGCCTCCAGGTATCTGTTAACTGTGGCATCATCGGCATGTGGATGCATAGTATCCACCTACAAATTGAAAACAAAAAAGTGTAAGTTTATTTTAAATTATATAATAAAATTACAAGGTTCAAGTGCATCAAAATAACACTTAAGTAATGTGAAAACATTACCTTGTAGTACGTTAACCACTTCTTTGTCGGACCATGGTGCTAGTCGTTGTGAAGTGGAGAAACAGGATTAGCCGCAGGGTGTCGTGCCACATCCTGAAACCGCGCAGACATCTCTGCACGCCAAGTAGGTGAGTCCTTAGAAGCGCAAACAGGGGCACCTGCGATAGGAAGGCCCAACAAGAAAGACACGTCCTCCATCGTGACAGTCATTTCTCCACACGGCAAGTGAAATGTGTGGGTCTCTGGCCTCCAGGATCTGTCAAAGCTGACAGCAGAGCTCTGTCGAGGCTGAAATGGTACTTTCGATCATCCCGATCATACGGCCTCTCCTCAAGCAGTCTACATATCGGAAGTAGCCCAGCTGCACTCAACCTGTTTCATACCAAGCAATAAGTTAAAATCTACAGAATGATAAAAACAAATTTGCTTTCGTATTAACAGAAGAACGTACCTAGGAATCCATCTATCGTCTATCTTCCAAAACTTGGAAGGCAGCTGAGGACGAAGAACAGGCAAATCTTCACCATGCCAAAGTCCAAAAGCTCGGTGAGTTATATCAATCCGAAACTGAAGTAACTCAGGACACTGTCTTTGTTCTGTAGCCATACCTATATATGACAAGGATAACATTAGTAGGACGAAAAATATGAAAAACATATTTAAATGAACGACGTGGACAACATATTCAAATAAGAGACATGCACAATATATTATAACAGTACATATGTCAATGTTCGATACAACACACTTAACATACACGTACAAATTCATAGTTCATAATAATAAGATATTACATAATGTAGCACATCTGAATATAACGATGCACATCAAATAGCATTAACATCCCTAAACATAGATGTGCGACATGCACGAGGACGCTGGCTATCCTTAGGATTCCCAGAAGGTCCAACTTCAGCCACATTTGCATCATTGTTTGAAATGCAATTTTTGTAAGTATGTCAATTTTGGTTGCACTTTCTGCATGTTCCTTGAAATCTGCCAATTTCGGACTCATCCATATCATTTCTGATACGACGAGTCTTGCGACGACCTCTTTTCAGTTTCAATCGCATGGTGTCAGGTCCTCGCAAAGCGTCTGGTCCTGGATCTGTGGTAAATGTGCCTTTCGTAGCAAACTCATATATCTCTGCATTCCATGTACTCACAAGAACCTCTTTCTGAAAGTAGTAGGATATGTAATTACTTGGTGTTAACTTGGTATATGAGCAAGCCGCAATAACATGAGAACAAGGACTATGAAAGAGTTGTGGCTTCATACATGTGCACGTCCAATCATCCTGACGAAGAATGCACTGCTGAACAACTCTCTCACGGTTAGCACCACGACGATTCTTGTCCCTACACAGAATTTCAAATCTGTGCTCCGCAGTTCCCATAGGTCGCAAACGATGAAATGCGGCCTTTTGGATCTTCTTCTCCATGAACTTGCACATATAGGGTGAATAAGCCAAATTGATATCATTCCTTACTGAAATTGCAATAGTGTAGCGCTCACAAAAGTACTTGCATGTCCCATATAAAATGCCCTCGACAATAGCAATCAAAGGTAATCCTCTTAAACCATGTATCACTCAGTTGTATATCTGTATTGAGTACCACTGCATTAGCATGTGTAAAATATAGAACACTAAATAAAAATTAATAGAAGTAATATAACAAAAAAACCTCACCTCAGCTAAATTAGTTGTCATGATGCCATACCTAGCACCATTAGTGTCGTATAACAAAGACCACTTCTCTTTCGGTTCACGCCGAATCTAACTAGAGAAGTTTCGGCTGGATGAACCTACAGTTAGAATAGATACTTCATTAAGATTGGCTCTGCTTGAGGACGCTTCTGCTTGTGTCGTAGTCAATTCGTCTAGACGTTGCCATAGAGCAATAAACTTCCTCTCTTGATTTTGACTACACAATATCTTGAACAAATTCATAAGTTGTTTGTTCTTGAAGTGACTGAAAAAGTTGGCGCCCAAATGCCTCATGCAATATCTTGATTGAATGTCTGTCCAATAAGGTTGTTTCCCACGCTCGGAGGAACCATGTTTCAAATCAGATATTGCTTTAAGCAGGCCAGCATGACGATCGTGTATCAGACAAACATCAGGCCGTTCTTGCACTACAACAATCTTTACCCAACTAAGAAACCAACACCATCTATCAGTGTTCTCGCTTTCGACAAAAGAAAAAGCTACAGGCAACACCTGTTGGTTCCCATCAACTGCAATAGCTGTTAGAATTTGACCTTTGTACTTTCCAGTTAAAAAAGTACCATCAATGTAGAGGATAGGCCTGCAATGTCTGAATGCAGCAATACATTGACCTAATGCAAAAAAAATGCACGATGGAGAAACAACTTCCCCAGCATATCTCTGTTCGGCGCATCCATAATGTCATAATAAGTACCAACATTTCTCTCCTGGATGGTCTGCAATAACTTCGGAAGATTTTCATAAGAAGCTTCAAATGAACCAAATCTTTGCTCAATCACCTTCTATTTTGCCTTCCACGTTTTGTAGTAACTTATAGTGTACTTGAACTCCTCCTCAATAGTTTTTATTATTGATTTCAGTTCAAACTGAATGTTGTCCATAATTCGGACGTACATGTGATTCGTGATAAACTGCGATGTAAGAGCACTATTGCACTTCTCCAATTCATGCAACTCGCATGTGTGATCAATCATTTTTTATACTCTCCATAGTTTCGTCCACTTCTCTTCGAAACCATGGACCCAAAAAGGACAACTTGAGAACACACATTTCACATCATAATATTTTTTACTTGACTTGTAAACTGTAAATGATTTTTGCACAGACAGAGACCAATATTTCACTGCATCTTTCAAACTATCTTTGTCTTTAAAGATATCTCCTTGTGTTAACTGATTCTCGTGGTATACTGATAAGCCACAATACTTTTCTATAGCTGATAAATTACTCGGGATTGGATTATTCCACTCTGTCGGAACAATAGTATCATTCTCATTCGCATCATCAGAAGAGTCAACTTCTGGAACATTTTCGTGTTCCATATCTTCGATCCTTATTTGTTCAACTATGTTCTCAATGTGCTCTCCTTCATCTGCCACACCACGTGCTTCTACATGTATCGAGTTTTCTCCAGCTTCTTCCATTCCTACATCATTTTCCACACTATTTGCTTCATCAGCTTCCGCTACAATCTCTACTTCTTCCATTTTCGCTTGCGCAATAAGCACTAGAGGCCAACCCCGCTCCACAACTAAATCTACAAATTTCCTCCAATTTTGTGTTCCCTTAATAATAATCAAATCCCAATAAATTTCATTTCTTGCCCGATTAATCATTCCTTTCAATGTCAACTGATGTTGTTGTGGATCAAGGTTAAATTTTTTCATCAACCAGTTTACGACACCACTAAATGTCCTCTCATTTGCTCTTTTTATCCCTCCATCACACGACGCGAAACCAGACAAATCAATCCCATTAGGGTCATAAACTATTGTGCCTTCTCCATAAAATATCCGAAATACTAACTTCTCTACATTCCTATTGGAATTTATACAAACAAATAAATCATATATGATTACTTCTAAAATAAAAATAATCGCATGTTAATAATTTACAAAACTAAAAATTTCTAAAACTAACATACGAATTTACAAGACTATTACTTATAGAACTAGAAATTTAGTTTTACTTCTAAAACTAACATGCTAAAAACTTAACATAAAAATTTACATTAATTATAAAACTCAAAATGTATCACATACTACTACTTCTGAAATAAATAACATTAACTACAAATAATATACTAATAAAAACCTATAAACATTACCTAAAATCTATAAGTCCTATAGCACATAGCACTATTAACAAGTCCTATATAAAAAACCTATAATATACTAATAAAAACCCAAATTAACATTACCTACTCTACCACATAGCACTATTAACAAGTCCTATAAGAGGACTATATACGAGTCCTAACAAGTCCAAAACTTATCCAAAAATCAATAGTCCATAGCACTATTAACAAGTCACTACCTAAAATCACTAACTAGAGCAAAAAAGCTATTGACATAAGTAAGCAACCTAATAATAAACATTATTTTAACACTAGAGCGAAATAGAAAATAGAAATATACTGAGAGGAGCGGGCCGAGAGGGAGGCGGAGGAGCGGCGGCCGAGCGGAGCGACGGCGCGGTCGGCGCGGTAGAGGAGCGGCGGCAGCGGCGTGAATGACCGCCGAGAAGAAGAGACTGCGTTTTATAGAGGGAGGCAACTCGTCCGTGCCACATACGACGGTTTCGACGGGCCCCACGGGGTGGGCGAATTTCGTATGAGCCGCATATAAAATGCAAATGTCGTATGCAGCTCCTACGAGATTCGCTCTCATCGGGAACGGAACCGCCGCCTCGGGAACGTGTGGCGGGCCACGTCAAATTCGTATGTGCCTCATACGAAATGTGTGGCCCCACGTATCATTTCGTATGAGGCACATACGAAGTTGGGTCATTTTGGCCAATTTCATATTCCGTAGCTTATTTATTATAAATGATTTTTAAAAGATATATTATTAAAAAAAATCGAAAGATCGATGATTGCATTCCTGACCTGACGACGGATGGGTAGGCCCTGAAGAGACAAAAACTTGAGCAGTCCTGCCGACATTGTGTTGTGAAAGAGACGCCCACGCACAGGACCAAGACCAAACGCAGCGCCTTGCGCAACAGTAACGTGAACCGATGCAACAAAGCGCTCGGTTCGTAGTTGCATTCGTTCATGCCAGGTACAGTAGTAAACAATTTTTCCCTTCAGTTTACAAAGACACCTCCGGTTCTGTTGCAGATACGCGACAAATTGTTCCTACAGCCGCAACAGACCCAGTGCCAGTTCCAAACCTATGTAAATCCGCAACTTTGCCTTGCAAGCATCGCTTTAACAAATAACCTTCTATTTTTAGATTGTTATCTTTAAAACACCAATTTGATCAGCCTTGACACGAAGCTGTGAATATGCAGGCGGCAGGAGCTGGATCGTCTAAACAACCTTGACGTGCCCAGCGGCAATGGCCGTCCAAAGGGGGGCATCGGCAACACGAAACTTTATAAGGAAGACGTAAACAACGCAGACGCCATGGACCCAGACGCGAACCAAGGCACCAGAGATTCAGCAAACCAATGCAGGAGACAATACGATTGCAGCAAAGAAAATGAAGGATAGGGTCAACACATTTCAAGAAACATCTGTTATTCAATCTTGACGAGAAAGGGTAATAATAAGCCATGGAACGATGGAGCCTCGTACAAGATTCAGCACGACGATAACAAGCATATAGGAGAGAGGTGGCTAGGTTTTTGTGTACTGTAAGATTTGCAGGCGCAAGCCTGGTAAAGCTATAGTAGTACACAACCAGATATGCTCCACCCAGGATTTGCCGCTTTGCATGCAGGGCCTTGCGCTATGGACCTGACAGTTGCTCAGAAACCATGAATTTTAATGTGCTCCTTTTTCACAATGCCAGCCTGCAGGATATATAAAGAGATTAAATCAGCCAACTTCATGTATGGTTGAATGCCTATGTGCATGAGATAGGGAAACCCATCTCTACCTGGACAAGGAAGTTCGAGACGTTCTTCCTCTGATCACCCTGAAGTTGAATGACCTATGCATTTGCAGAATAATTTTATCAGCGCAATGAACTAGTAAACTTAAATCAAATGAGTACATATTATCCAACAACACAGGCTGGTAAACCATATCGTACCTGGCCAAGCTCTGGGTCCTGGACAACTGTACCATTGCAGCAGAACTCTTTCTTGAGATCTTTCAGGATCTTGCTGTAGCTGAATTCCTTCTTCAACCCCTGGACAGTCGTCAGACTCTTGCGACCATTGCGCTGCTGGATACGTACATGAACGTAGTCCTTTGATCCTGCAGCCGCACCGGAGTCCCCAGCATTGGCCTCAGCGAAGGGATCTGTACATGTAGAAGAATCAGAATAGGGTGCAAATATTCCAGGCATTTCAATCCAACATGAACTGAAAATCGAACAAACACTGAACAAGCATACCGAAGGCAGTTGGGATCTGAATATCGAGCTCAGACATGAAAACTTGAGTGGTTTGAGCGGCAAGCTAAAACAAGAGCTGTAAAAAGGGATGAAATAATATGTCAACAATACACTGTAGAAATTGACGTTCTCATATTTCAAATATTTTTCTGTAATCTAGCAGTATTAAAATCAAGGAAAGTTTAAGATGAAGTCAGATAGGGTAGTAAACACCAAGAAATACTACCAAGGTAAAATGGCAATATTGAACGGAGGTAATGCTACTCTTCCAAATCAGAATCTACCAGCAATACATACTATGCTAGCGAAATATAAATGATGTGATGACTTATATTACAATCAAAGAAATAGTTTTGAGCGCAAAAGCTACAAAAAGGGTATGTTTAAATTCTGTCGCAACCCGACCATGTGTCAATGTCTATTTTGAGCACATGTGTCGGAGTAAGTAACACCACATAAATTGCTACTACAGTACACCTACCTTTTAGCTGTCCTATGGTTAATGAAGGCATGCAGTTATAAATAGACAAGATGTCACGAAAGTGAAGTGATGACCACAAGAATTCCAGAAAAAAACAAATCATACGCAAACTGTACCAATATTAGCTAGCTGAAACAGAAAAATGGGCAATTGGAAGCACCGTTTTAACCTTCAATTGCCATTTTGTTTTCCTAAAATGTAACAAGTGCAGTAACGAACCTTTGGTATTCATTTTAGTGACTGTATAATAGCTAAAAGTGCATCATTGATAGGCTGGGTCTGTTTATATTAACACAATCAAAGAACTTTCATCTCATAACCATCTAAATTATTTCATCAATTTAAAATTCTCCTTGTGCTGCCATGACCAAGATTACAACAACATGAACTCCTCAAAGGAAAGTGGCCACAGGGTCAAGGGCTAACAGCCGCACCACAAATGATGGTAACTACTTTACGGGAACTGGGCTTCCAACTCTTTCAGAAGAATGGTTTGAGGAAACTCCAATCAAAAGAGAGGAACTTATATCATTCGGGTTTCAGATTTGACTAAATCGAGGAACAAAACTTCCATTTCGAGGGGAAAAAATAATTTTTCATCCCTCAACTATTCACTCGGATTAAGCTAATATTGATGGTCGCAAAAAAATCCGCAAATTAAATTAATGATTGCGCACTTCCGATCTCCGATAAGAGAGCTTATTACCGAAGTAGTTTAATTCCGCAAAGCAGTAATCAAGCAGGCATGGGGTGGAATTAGTTAGTCCCTAGTGTCATAACAAAACGAAGCCGAGCGATTCCACCTCAGAATAATTCTCCTAAGACAGCACACCACACTAAATTCCTCAAACGGTCTCTCAAGGGAACAACCAACCATGGAACACGACGGCCCCATCAAGATACTTTTTTTCTTAACAAAGAGATCCTAAACAGGTAGTACAAAACTAAAAACACATATTCAACAATCACACGGAAGAAATGAAGGGGGAAACGGGGAGCGCGTACCCTGGGAGGTGGTCGAAGAGGAAGAGATCAACCAAGAACCCGCACGAAGGTTTGAATCCTGAATAGGCGCCGGAAAGTCCTTGGCCTTCCTCCCTCTTCGTTGGCTTGTAGATGCCTCCGATACAGAGGAGAGAGGAAAGGAGTGGAATTTATAGACCGGGGGAGGGGGAGGGGGAGGGGGAGGGGGACGAGCACGCTCCTTTTTTTCTGTTTCGGAGGACTGCTGTGTTTGCGGGCCGTCCTCCGTTAGAATATTGTTCTGGATTTTCCGTGGCAGCTAACCCTTGTTGAGCCTATGTGCCGACGGTGGGGAATGATCCACGAGGAAAACACTCACCGTGGCTGTTCTGTTTTGTTGGTTGTGTTTTTATTTTAACATGTCTATAATGAGGCAACGAAAGGTGTAGAGAAACCGTTTGACTATTACCTGTATGGAGAAAAAATACCGTTGGATTTCATTCGTCAGCACTGTGTTTTTTTCCTGAGTGGTTTCGCGTTACAGTTTGGTGAAGGGTCCGTTGCTGACAACAGAGTTCAAGGCGCAGCGGATCCCAAAAGCGACCTACGGACCAGCATTGTAGGCGGTGACTAAACCGGCGGACAAGCGTTAGCTTTGATGCGATCAACGTTGCCAATCGCTTAATCGGACGGCCACGGCGGTCGCGGTAGCCGAGTCACCGATGATGATGAATCGGGAACCAGCTGCCCGGGCGGGTCCCACGCGGACGCGAGAGAGGCCCCGCCGACGAGACAGACCGGCGGATCGGATCGGATTCCTCTCGCGGCGCCGAGGAAGATTCGGGTCGCGCGGGTAAGGCATCACGTGGGTGAGCGAGCGGTTTGGCGTGGGGCGGACGCCGAAAGCGGCAGCACACCGGCTCCGTCCGTGCGACGCCTCGGCGTCATTCTCGTTGCTTCTTGCTGTGCGCGTGGAGCGGGATCACGCCGCCAGCGCCGTTCGTTGGACGGCTGTGCCCGCATGCACGCCGCCGCGAGTCACGTATCAACACGTCCGGACCCGTGCGCCGTTTCCATTTCGGCGCTAGGTTACCAGGGTACGTCACCATCTGTATCAGCTACTCTATTTTGGAATTACTATAATTAAGATAATAATTCTAGTTTTACAATTAAATTAAAATAATTATATTAACGACAATAATTTAAGACTGAAGAGGGCAGTAATGTTTGGAACGTTTCAGTAAAAAGGAAGAAGCCATTCGGTGAAAAAGGACTACTCATCCTGGCGTATCACCTTGTGCATCCTCCTTCCGGTGAACTAATAACATTTCTCAGAGAATGCGGCGTGAAGACAAACCTATGGAATAAAAAATGATGCCCTAAAAGAACCAATAATGGAGCCAACTACAAGTGCTGCAGGACCAGGCTAACTTTCATTCCACATCGCTATTATCGAACCACATCATCTCGCACGGAACAGGTTCTCGATAACAGCTGGTCGGCGCACAGGCATAACAACGCGGGCAGCCAATGACATTCTGTGCACGGCATCGGTGGTACGACGAATATATCCAAAGCTTTGAACCAAAAAAAAAAGAGTATACATCTAATGCTACATGGCTTCTCTTCCATCACAGGTTGTTGCAGGTCAAAAGGAGAGGGAACGGAACAACAGGTCTAGAGAAATCAGGCTGTAACAGTCGAACGGCTGGCTAGCCCTGACCAGCGACCGATCAGCCAGCAAACCACTGGACTGGCTCGGCCGCCGTTGCCGTTGCCACCGGCGCATGCAGAGTGGTAGCTTATGCTTAGCCATGGCGCGGCCAGACCGAACCGTATACGTCCTTCTTCGTGTACCGCCGGTCCCATGACCACGGCACATCTGAAAGCAGAACAACATTAACGTGGTTTTTCAGACCAGGAGAATGTACCGTTCATCAAGACAGCAAGCTCACCTTCTGGCCCGTAAGGTTGCGGAGGGAGCTGGTATGGCACGGGTAGCCTGACGATTTCTTCTTCTGTAGGTCGGTCCCTCTTTTCTCCATCCCCCTTCCAGCAAAGTGTGACCAGCTTGGTCCTGATCTTTCCACCAGGGGTGGCTGTATCCTGGACAGACTCAACAAGTAAACAAAACGTAATTGTAGAGAGATTTGCACAGAGGTAACTGAATCACACTCTAGGAAGGATCAAGGAACAATTTCTATTACCAGGTTTGAGCGGTTCTTGTCCGTGCAAGAGAACTGTGGTACAGATTGGAGGGTTTGGGGCAAGAACAGCACACCTAACTGAACACAGGACAAATTACGAGGCATTAGCAAACAAAAAAATCATAGGACATCATGGACGATACAGTAATTCACAACTAGTAGGTGGCCATCATCGGTCGATAACAGTGTACCACAAGTGCTGTAACATTACAAGGCCAGAAATATCATGAAAAATGCAAGAATGACGTCGAATTGAGTACTTTCCTCATATGAGCGGATCATCAGCTGCGTATTGTTTTTCTGCAGCGCACCCCAAGCCGCTTTGCTTAAATTTGATGAGGTAAGCAGAAACCATCTGATGCGGATGAACAGGATTTCAGATAATGATAATCCAGAGAATTATTAGAGTTATTTACTTTTGAAGGGAAAATAAAGTTGTGTGGAAACTTACGCAATATTTTGACCATTGTAACGTGTAAAAGTTTTTATATGTGGCATAGCGCGACTGGTAAAAAAATCAAGACCAGAATGTTAGTTTGTGCACATAATAAACGCACCTATTCTTAAAGCAAGTATATGCCCACTTGAGCAGGATACTCCAAAAATAAAGCCAAACTAAATCATTCCTTGCTACTGCGACCAAGAGTTATTCTATAGGTTAAGAAAAGGATTTCTTCAGTAGAGGCTTTATTTTGACAATTAAAAAGAGACACAAGATCCAGCCATTCTGCTATCTTGCTTTAGCATTTCAATGGCAGAGAAAGACGGGCAAGAAAGTTATCCTTCCTGATTCTCTTATACTGCCCTAGTGTTCCACAATCAAAACTTTATCTAGAAAAGCCATATTAATTCAATACTTTTGAAAGTTAAGGGCCATTATAAAATGTGAGAAAAAAGTCACTTTTCCAGTGTTCCAGAAATTGGTACAGTGACGGTAAAACCAAACATGCCATATCACACAAAATATGACAGTACAAAAGTGGTGGAACAGATTATGCATGTCATGATTCTAAAACTAGGAAAACATTGAGTTATTGTATTAATTGATTCATGGCATCCTAAAGGTCAGTAAATCAAACAAAAAACATTTGAATGATATCACAGCTTTCAAGTAACTGCAGGTCAAGGATACATACCAACGACCCACATGGTCTGCTTTCCACCTGGTCCAATATTTTCTCAAGAAATCCTTCTCAACATTCTTTTGGGGGCTTGGAATGCAGCTACCAGCTGCATAGCCCTACTTGCAAAACATCAAATATGAATACAAAAAAAAAGTAAATAAGGCAGGTGATGCTCAAGTTAAAAACATCAGTACAAACTTGAAATTTGATCTGGAAAATGAATGCAAATATAATGTGCTCTATGTGCTCCTGAGCAAGGTTGTAAAATCACGCCTGGACGCCTAGGCGCCCGCCGAGCGCCGGGACGCCTAGGCGAGGACCAGGCGATGGAGGCGCATCAGGTACTTTAGCTCCAGATGCGTGCAGGGAGGCGCAGGAGCAGTCTGAAGGGGCGCACCTGGTATGGGAGGAGGAAGAAGAGAGGGGGGGGGGGGGGGGGGGGGGGGGGGGCTACCTCGGACCAGGGCAGGAGAAGAGAGGCGGCGCAGCAGGGAGCGGGGGTCGGGAGGCGGCGCAGCAGGGAGCGGGGGAAGAGAGGCGGCGCAGGGGAGAGGGAGAAGGAGGCGGCCAGGAGGTGGGGCATTCTAAGGCCCAACTGGCCCAAAAACAGACGTCTGTTCATTTATAATCTAACGGCCCAAAAATCCCTGGCATAACCCTAACACTCACCACCAGTCCCGCCCCTGCCCGACGTTCTCCTCAGCAGCGCCGCCGGTGCTCGATCCTTCTCCTTCCTTGCTTCTGCCGCCAGCGTGACTCCTGCTCTTCCGGCGCCGCTTCTTCGTCGGCGGCGGCTCCCTTCTCCTCCCCCTCCCCCCTCCCCTTGGCGGCGAGCCTCTGCCCGCCTGTCCTGGCGGCGGCGAGCTGCGGATGGCGGCGGCGCCCGGCGGCCAGGCGAGGCGACCGGCCATGGCGTCCGGTCTGGAGCGACTGGACGCCTAGGCGCCGCCTACGCCTGGACAACGCTGCTCCTGAGGCCAGTATTGATCTATTGTGGTATGTCAAAAACTAGTAACATGTGATGAATCCTCGACACATCAAGAATGAACGACTAATGATACTTCATATTTGTCATAATAATTTCATAAATTCAAGAACCAATATACATGAATTTCAGTATGAAGTACACTGGAAGCAAAATTATCAAGAAGCTTAAATTATACCTCTATTGAGCACCTAACATCCTCAACCGTAGGCCAGATAATCAGTGGTTTCCCAATACCTAGTGGTGATCCATCATCTGATTTACCAGCTGACAATGAACATGCAAATTCACTCATCCATTTCTCATCAAGTGAACCCAAGGAAGAAAACTGCATCCACAAACAGTATTAAGTTGGGCGGTAATGATGAGATAGTAAATCATGATGACTTGCAGTATAATTATTTTAATCATGAAGCCTCTCTGCACAAGCATGGGTAATGCTGTCTAGAAATAACCCTTACTGAGACCCCATAATGTGTGGGAGCCTTCGGCACTAAGTGCGCCCATTGTTTATAAAAGAAGATGAATGCTGGAATTTAAGTAAAACCGATTTGTGACACAGAAGCAATAATATAATTACTAAGGAGGTAGATGTTGTATATTGATATAGATTTGGCATCCTATGCACTCCAGTAATTCAACATACAAATATATTCCTATTCCTTTCTTTATTCATCACTGCAATATTTTGCACAGCTTCTACAAATGACAGTAGTATGCAATGAAGTGGGGATCAGGTAATATGATGCATTCCTTCCTAAGGTAAAACTATGGCAAAACAGGTAGCTGGGCACAAGGTTTGGCAGCATATCAACTTTACAAGTGGATAAATGATTCAATCATTAGTAAATATATTTACCACAACATTTTACAACCTAAAAAGTGGATAAATGGACAAAACTTGCCTGATAAATGAGAGGGGACTTGCAAAACTGTTTTCCAAACACGCACTCTTCAAGGACACTTCTAAGCTTCATATGTCCCCATTTTTTCATACTGGGGCCCACATGATAACCAGGAACTGATCCAATCAACCTGACCTGCAAATGATGTAAAATCAGATGATATTAACTCATGATAAATGAAATGCATCCTTTATCAAAGTATTTAAGAGCCATGTTATTGTTAACCCAATGACATTTTGACAAAAGTGGTAACATAATTTCTTATGGCAAGTGCCTGTTTAGAGTATTCATTTTCATGTTAGGCTACTAGTGGCGGAAGATATTCAGGTTCAGCACAACAGATACGAAGTTTAGAGTAGCTAGCAGGTCAAAGAATTATACAAACCATTGAGCTACTATAATCAAATTTCCTAAAGAATGCTGCATTGATGTTGACATCACCAACCATAGGGAGATTCATCCTGAACTCAGGCCACTGCATTGTCATAAGAATAGTTTACTACTTAACAAATACCAGAAGTGCCTAATAGAACTGCAACTAAACATGAAATAAATTAGTACGGTAAAAATAGTAAGTTATACTACAACTGATAGGCGGACGAAATAGAGATCATGCCAAAGGAAAATGTTCCACATAAAAGAGAATCATTGGGATTAGTACAAGCATCCTCAGCTTAAGACATTTTTCATACGCAGTGCCTGCTTTCAGCAATAGATACAACAAGAGCCATAATGCCACATATTATACATCATTATAAATTACAATATGTTGCTGACAACTAATGGACCTCTCTCACATGAAATGGTGAAGGGACTTCCATTAATTCAGTATTCCGATAACACTATAGTTCACAAGCTAATTCTTTAATGACAACTTCTTAATCCACAGTGTGCTCTGGACTGGATTGAAAAAGCACACAGAGATGGTGTCAGTTGTGATTCTCTAAAAAAATGCAATTAATCATTTTCTGTTTTCTTTGATAATATCAAGAAACTGATGGTGTCTGACCTAATAATCTTCAATCCATCAGTATGGAAATATAAAAATAATATTCAAACTATTAAACAATAACAAGTGAACCAACAAAATCCAAAACTACTACAATTACATAGTAATACGAGCAAAAAACAGAAAACGTCCTAATACCTTAAGTGCACTGAGATAATCAACCAGATCATTTTCAAATGGAACTTTTTTGTTGATATCCTTAGCATCTTTCCATGGAAAATCTTGCATCCATAGGCCTTGAGTTTTGTTGTTCCAGTCAACATGTATCAAGTTTGCTGTATGCACAACAACACGAATCCCTTGAGGGTATACAAGCAGCATGGCCTTGGAATGATGTGTTCCAAATGATATTGGGAGCGGAGGTTTGTGGAGGGTCCAATTTGAAGGCTTCATCTTCTGTTCACCCAAAGCAAGAATGTGAAACGAAATATATATATATATATATATATATATATATATATATATATATATATATACAGTTACCAATGTTGCTACCTTCAAAACCTCCAATGAAGCACCATCTTCTCCATGTACGACTAAAACATGCGGAACTTTCCTCAAACTTGGACAAGCTGGACAATGTAGCATATAATTTCGTTAAAAAATGAATACTGCAGAAAATGATAAAAAAGAACACATTGATATATCAGCATATAGCATGTTGAACAAAATAATCTGAGCATGGGTCACCAATCTCCTTGAGTATGGCCACAATTTAATGAGAGAATGTGTGCACAGGAAACAACTTTGGTCCTATTTTCCTTTACCATGACTTTATATTTGATTTAAAAATTAGGTACCATATGAACCTAAGCAGCCACCTTTTAGCATAACTAACTTACCAGTAAGTAACCACTCGATGTCCACCATATAATCTGAGAGAACAGCTAGAAGGACTTCACCCTATGAATAAATCCATGGTATAAGAACTTAGTATACTTCCCAGTCAGGTATGGCATGAAAATAATAATAAGCTGTGAGATAATTTAGCAAAAGGGTTCAGCAAATATCATGAAGAACTGCAGACCAGCCATGCTCCTTTTGCTTGCATTTATATCACATATATTATCATTGACTGAGCATGCTGGAATTAATGAGGGCCTGCTATTACAGAAATTACATCACTAAGAGATGTTATCTGAATATAAAGCTAAGACATGACATATTCAGTAAAATTAGTTGATCAAGCATGTAACTTTCGTGTCTATCTCCCCCTCATGTTGGTTCTTGTGGGTTTTATCCCTAGCCTACAATACCTTGCTTGGGACTAAAAAGGCTTTGTTATTTTTATAAGTGTGTAATTTTCACCAAAGCTTACATGTCAGATGAATGAGCAATACCTGTATGACATCCTGAATGGTAACTGAAGAAGCATTAGCCCATGATGGAAGACCCTGGACATGCATCAGTCGAAAAGTCAACGACGGTACATCTTTCAAGGGACCAACGGAGTGCAATCTCTCATTACATCTCTTGGAAGAACTAGTCCCGTCATACGAACTCAATGTTTGACCAGAAGTGATGTCAGAAACACTTGTGCTTTCTCCTGCAAAGCTCTCCTGGTTATTTAGCACATACGCAATGTGTGAGATGGTACTGCAACGGGAATAACTCAATTATGTAGAAGTGACATTACATAAAGAAAAACTACAAATGAACTCCAATATTCCGCAAGCACGAGGAATGAAGCCATATTTGTACCACTGTCAGTTAAGCAAACATCAATAAATGGATTCGGAGCAAAAAAGTGGAAATTATCTAACCTGTAGTGTTCTCGCCAAAGCCTCATCTTCCATAATTTGTCGATTCCTTTTGGCAGCTACACTGTCATCCTCGATGTGCCTCTTTCCCTTCTTTAAATCACATGAATCCATCGGTACCAAACTTTTATGTTCCAATACCATAGCCACATACTTTACAAAATAATCACCGGGAATTAGTTCCAAGACATCATCATTTGCAATCTTGGCTTTCTCTTTAGCAGAAACCTTCCTCCTCTGCCCCTCCGATCGGACAATAATAGGGTTTGGTCCTTCCTGCAACTCAATACAACAACAACTTATATTCTGAATCAATGCAACCGGAATAAAATCGCATGTCTCCAACAGCTATCATTGACAGGCTTTCTTATTCATACTCACCACTAGAACTTCAATGGTGCCGTCAGTGGACGCGTGAAGGCTCAAATGCTTGCGGCTGATCCTCTTGTCGACGACCGCCAAATGGCTCCTCCCGACGACATTGGACCCCTCGAAAATGGGGATGCTTGACACGGACCCTTTCGCTGAGCCAGCGTTCTCCTTGACAAGGGGAATGAGTGTGCCGACCCTCACCTGCAAAACCAACGCACCGCCACGAATCACTTCAACTGAATGCAAGGTATCATCCACGCGCGTTGGAACCCTCGATCCCCGCGACTTTTCGAACCCGCAAATGCGCCGGATAAATTCAATAAAGAGATGGGTCAGTGCAGTGGAGCCAGTAGACGTTTCGGCCGTTTCTAATCACAAACCACTAACCGTCCCCCAAGAAAAGTTCGCACGGGCAGGGGGAGAGAGAGTTGACTTACTCGAGATGCAGACGCCATGGGGGAGGCCTCCGCAGGACTCCGAATCACATACCCCAAGTGTCACAAAGTGCTGGTGCGGCGAAAAATGTGATGGGCAGGAAGAACGCGGCGCTGCACTCAGAACATTCGAAAGCACCTTGTAGAGTATATTAATTTCCGGTGGACCTTGGAAGGAACATGTAAAGGACCTATCTGTAATTATAAGATTTTCCTCGGAGAGATCGATATGTTGGTCGCGACTCGCGAACTAATAGGAGGCGCATTCCTGCCTGACGGCTGCGGCAGGGGCGCGCGTGTCGTGTCCCGTGGCCGTTGACTAGCCGGTGATCGGGGCGTGAGGCAGGCAGTGGATCGTAGCGTCGAACGTACGCACACGAAGGCTGGTCAAGGATAGGGAACACGAAAGTGTTTTCGGTTGCTGCTTCTCTGCTCGTCAGCAGCCTTTGATCTCCCTTTAACCGTCAGGCATCACGGCCCGTTTAAGTGTTTACGTTACAGACCCGACGACCCACTGGCCAGTTTGAATCATTACATAACGCATCGCGCGAATTACAAAAATGAGGCTCCTGCTGTCTTCCTCCTATGGTGCAGAGTCATGCGCCGAGCTTGCCGGCATGACAGTTCCCCCACCCCTCGGAGGTGCTTGCCCCCAAGCACCCACTTCAGGGAAGCGCTTGAGCAAGGTGTACCAGTCTTTCCAAGTTGCTTACGCTGGGTCATCAGCGGACCAGCATACCTTGGTTTGCAGCACCGCCTGGTTGCCCTATTTCACCAACCTCTTATCAGTGATAGCCATCGGCCGAAGATCCATGCTCTCCATGTCCAGATGAGGAGGAAGCTCAGAATAGACAGGACGGTGATCTTCAATGAAGGACTTGAGCTGAGAAACGTGAAACACCAGGTGTATCTAGGAGTAATCTGGGAGGTGAAGCTTGTGTGCAGTTTTACCTATCCTCTGTAAAACCTTGTAAAATCCATAGTACCTGTAAGAAAGTTTAGCACAAGGACGATGAATTAAAGAAAATTGTGCATATGGTTGTAACTTTAATAACACCAATTCTCCTTCTTGAAATTCTCTGTCTACTCTTTTCTTGTCAGCATATTGCTTCATTCGGTTCTGAGCAGCAGAAAGTCTGTCTTTGAGCATTGCAGAGTAGATGTTTCGCTCTTGCAGAAAATCAGTCAGAGTTCTGTCCATATCAGAGGAGCAAGTTGGAGCAGCGAGCATATTTGGATCATGCCCATATAGAGCCTTGAAAGAGGAACAACCCAATGATGAGTGATGAGTATTGTTGTACCAAAATTCAGCTAATGGCAACCATTTTTTCCACTTGTTGGGTGTATTAGCCACTGCACATCTTAAATACATCTCTAGGCACTGATTCACTCTCTCTGTTTGACCATCCGTTTTTGGGTGATAAGCTATGCTCAATAACAATTTTGCATCCATCGAATTAAATAGCTGTTTCCACAAAGAGCTAGTGAATAATTTATCTCTATCTGACACTAGACTTTTGGACATGCCATGCAGCTTAATAATCTAATCCAATAAGAGTTGTGCCACCTGCAGTGCTGTAAAGGGGTGTTTTAGAGGTAGAAAATGGGTATACTTGGTGTATCTGTCAACCACTACCAAAATAACATCAAAGCCCTCTGACTTGGGAAGTCCTTCAATGAAATCTAGACTGATATCTTGCCAAGATCCTTGTGGAATTGACAGTGGTTGTAAAAGTCCCGCTGGATGTGTATTTTCACCTTTTGCTTGTTGACAAACTGAACACAGTTTGACATAATTGATGACATCTTGTTTAATGCCTTTCCACCAAAAGGACTTTTTTACTCGTTGATAAGTAGATTGAATTCATGAATGTCCCCCTAAAGCAGTGTCATGTAGTGCTGCTATGAGCTTGGTCCGCAGAGCACCGTTACTCCCAATATATATCTGATCTCCCCTTCTTATAAGTTCTTGGCACAGTGCTAACCCATTTTCATCAGGACTGTTAATAGCTAGTTGCTGCAGCAGCTTTTGAACCTCTGTGTCAGTGGCATAGCTATTCAAAACCTCTTGTATCCAGGCAGGTTTAACTTCAGAGATTAGATGAATTTGCCCAATTCTTGATAATGTGTCTGCAGCCATGTTTTCTTTTCCCTGCCTGTAAATAACTTTGAAATGCAGACCCATCAGTCGAGTCATGGCCTTCTTTTGCAGTTCAGTTTGTAGGGTCTGATCCTCTAGAAAGCTGAGGCTTCTATGATCTGTTTTGATGATAAATTTGTTTCTTTACAAGTATTGACGCCATCTCTCCACAGCTAACAACAAGGCCAATAATTCTTGAATGTGGCCTAGAGGGGGGGTTGAATAGGCCTTTAAATTTTCCTGCACACTTAATAGAGTCGTCAAAAACTTGTTTAACCGGACTAGTCCGGTTGTGTGGGCGGACTAGTCTGGTGTGCTGAAATATGTGAATTGATTAAATGTTATTTGGGAAACTAGATTCTTTTGGCAGCGGAAATAAGAACAACAGATACTTTGATTTAAGATTATTGTAAGAATGCACGTGAAAACTTATAAGCAACTTAAATTGATGTTTAGTAATCAAGTGATCTAATGAACAAAATGTAAAAGAAATAAGGCACAAGGGACACGAATTTTTACCGAGGTTCGATCTCACCACGAGATCTACGTACTTGTTGAGGAAGCTCACACAGAGCCGGGTCTCCAACCCTTTCCCTCTTCAAGTCACCACAAAGGCCGACTTGATACCACTAGCACAGGTAATCACCGAGTTTGTGGAGCAACCTCACACGTTGAGGGCTCCCACGAGAATTACAACGAAGAAAGCGATCAAATACACTTGAAAGTATTACAATGCAGAGTATGAGTGTAGAAAGATCAAACCCCAAGAGCTTACAACAAAGGAACGACAATCTTCCAATCTCGAATCCAAGTGTTCAATTGATTTTACTCTTTTTGCACTTTAGATGTGTGGGGAGATGTGTTTTGGACTCTTGGGACAAGGTGGCAGCGCTAGGGTTTGTATTTTCACTAGTATTCGACGTGTGTCATCTGAGGAAGGCCGTGGATCCTTTTTATAGGGTTTCCAAAAAGTTACTGTTGTAAAACCCTAATACTGAACTAGTCCGGTGCAAGTCCGGACTTGTCCGGTCACAGTGCAACTCGATGTCCAGAAAGTTTGGCGGACAAGTCCGGTTGCAAACGGACTTATCCGACCCTATGTGAAGATAGACTCCAGAAAGTCTGGCGGACTAGTCCAGTTGAAAAACAGACTTGTTCGGCCCTATGTGAAGATGGACTCCAGAAAGTCTGGCGGACTAGTCCAGTTGGAAAACGGACTTGTCTGGCCCTATGTGAAGATGGACTCCAGAAAGTCTGGCGGACTAGTCCGGTACATGATCGGACTAGTCCGGTGCACTGTGAGATGTTAGGTTAATTTTAAAACCCTTACCCCTGCGCAAGGTCGTGAGCTCTTGGAGTGTGTCTTTCATACACACCCTATACATTTAAAATCTAATTTGTTCTTCTAAATTCCATCAAAGTATTCCTCTTTGGGCACCACTCCATTTTTCACTTTTTTGTGTGTGCACCGAGCTGTTTCACTTTGTTTGTCCTGCAATCATCTCAATAGTTTTATTAGGATCTCATATGTTCGTCATCAATTAGCCAAAACCCACAAGGGATATCCTAGATGCACTTACAATCTCCCCCTTTTTAGTGATTGATGACAACCATTTGAGATATCACAGTTGAGAATAAAAATTGATTTTCATAAGGTGTGCACATATGAGAATAACGATTAATTCACAAAAAGCTTCTCACATATGCACACACCTTATGGTGGGGTGCCTAACAGGTGTGTGATCAACAAAGTATGATGAACAAAAGATAAACAATAATGAACATAGAAGTAAGCATTAGAGCAACAATAAGCATCACACATAGGAAAGGAAATATTGCATTATAAAGTTTTAAAAATAGGTACATGTCCTCGATCACAAAAGCTTAATAACTAATACTAGAGATAGTTCGAGTCTCAATCTAGTCTCAATCTCTCCCCCTTTGGCATCAAGGCACCAAAAATGGAAAAATCAAGAGGAAATCACTCATCGCTGCTCCCTTCTTCAGTTTCAGTCTGATCTTCATCTTCACCATCATCGTCATTCACTAGAGCAGGATCTTCCTCTTAGTCCTCGTAGGCGGGCGATGATCCAATCGGCTCAATCTCAAGCTTTTCACAGATAGACTTAATATTGGCATTCACATACTGTTGATGTTTACGCTGTCTGTCTTTGATCTTGCGGCGGCAGGCAAAGATGGAGGAGAGCATTTTGAGGATTCCACCGGAGGGTTCATGGACAGGAGAGGAGCCAGGAGGAGCAGCTGCATCATGAGATTGCTTAGACCTCCTCTCTGCTGCGGGGGAGGAAGGAGCAGTTGGTGCTGAGGGAAGGATGTACTCGATGGGCTTTTGTGACTTCAACCCCGTATGAGAAACATCCTTAACAAACTCGAGTCCGATCACTTTCTCAATCATGAACATGATGTACGGTGCATACCCGCAAGACCTATTGGGAGTGATTGAGATGTTCACAATGTCGTTGTAGATGTACTCAAAAACATTAAACGGTCTCCTTCCACTAATGACCTTCATTAGGGTCCTCAAGGTTCCTTGGATAGTCCCCGCATCTCCATCCTTCGGGGCTATTGTCTTCCTCAACACTCTGTTGAGGACCACAAATAAGGGCTTCAGATATTTGATGGTGGGAGGAACATAGGGCATCCTTGTGTCATAGAGGAACTTAAGCTCATCCTTCTCCAAAGGTTGCAGATTGTGGATGACAAGCTCATGATACAGAGTGTGTTCAAGGTGAGGAATCCTTGCAAATTCATCATAAGTGACACTATACTTGGAACCATGAGTCATCCAAGTAAGACTGTCTCCATCACCACGGGCAAAGTAGAGGGTGGAGTAAAATTGAATAATAACTTCATTGTTCCAGTTATACTCAAAGGAAAGCAGTTCCTTCAGACCATGCCTCTCCAAAGCCTCAACCACCTCACGAAAAGCAGGATACATCTTTGACTGCAGGTATCCAACATTCAGCCATTGACTCTCCACTACATGATTATTCATCTTCATGTACACGTGCTCGTAGTAGTCTGCATGGAAGTTGCTCCAAAATCTTGGGTCAGAGCATTGTTTAGGTTGATTATACACTTCAATCTTTCTGAAGTTATCAGCTAGCTCACCCCCTTTCCCAGTGAAATCCTCACTAGAAGGCTGCCTGTTGCGGTGACTGGGGTTTTTCATCTTCAAGGGGCCAATGGGACCACTAGCAAGTCCATTCCCTTTATTGAGAGCCCTTTTTGGCCCTGATGAGCTCTCAGCAGCAGCTTTTCCTTGAGCCTTTTTGACAATAACCCTCCTCTTCTTAGGCAGATTATCGTCGGAGGGTGGAGAGTGGACATTGACATCATGTCTTTTCTTCATAACTCTCTCCTTGGCTCTCCTCACTCTTTCGCGTTGAACTTCTTCATCAAAGTGGAAAGAGCTGTCATCTGAGCCTGAAGACATCGTGCCTGATAAGGAGTTCACGGATTAGATAAGAATGAACCAAGGATTGAAGGCAATGTAGGGATTCAGATATCAGAGACCGGACTTGTCCGGTTTTAGAGTGCGGACTTTTCTGGTGTACCGGACTTGTCCGTACCTGAGCGCCGAACTAGTCCGGCCTGGCATAAGAACCCTAACGATTTCCTTCAAAACTTCTATCTAAAGATACAAAAGGGCAGGGAAGTGGTAGGAATACATCTATGAAGCCAATGTACACCCTTGGAATCAAGGGAAACGAGCTAGAACGAGAAAAGTTGAGAATTTGGTTTTAGGGTGAAATTTACCGAGATTTGAAAATTCGCTTTGTAGGAGCAAGAATCTATCCGGGTGAGTCCGGAGGGGAGAATCCACTCGTCAAGGAGAGGATTTGCCACGGAGACAACTTCGATTTTGAGGGCTCAACCCGAAAATTTCTTTAGGGGCTAGGGTTTAGGAGAGGAGAGGGAGACCAAGTCTTTATACTTTGGGGGCTAGGGTTTAAGAGATGTCTGGGCCGGCCAACCACTCATATACGCGACGGACCAGACTAGTCCGGTCAAGGAGGCGTACTAGTCCAGTGCCCCTAGAAAACCTAAGTATTTCGTCTGTCCGGACTAGTCCGATGGTAAACCGAACAAGTCCGGTTTCAACAGACCTTATACATATAGAGATGATTAATAGTGATCCAAGGACAATAATTTTGCAAATAATCTTGGTAATTACGACCAGTAGGAAAGGAACAATGAAAGTGGTCATAAACTGCAAGATTTCTTCATTAAAATAGTTTTCTTAGAAGAAAAAGAGGTGAGGAGCAGTTTTTAACAATAAAATGTAACATTTGAAGTTTCAACCAGATATGCAACGTTTCAAGCCACATTTCGAGAGTCAAGAATGTTAAGCTCATTCCTAAGCTCACAAAACCTTTTCTCATCTAATGGTTTGGTAAAAATATCTGCAAGTTGTTTTTCACTCCTAACATGTGAAATAGCAATGTCACCTTTTAACGAATGATCTCTAAGAAAGTGATGACAGATATCTATGTGCTTAGTTCTTGAGTGCTCTACAGGGTTGTGTGCAATTTTTATAGCACTTTCATTATCACATAGAAGCGGGATATGGCTTAGATTGTAGTTGTAGTCCCTAAGAGTCTGTCGCATCCAAAGTAGTTGTGCGCAACTGTCGGTACCCTAAAAACCGCACACCCCCTGAGATTACAAAGATCTCAGGGGAAGGACGACTACTCGAGTTGAATACCCTCGAAGGCCCACTTGTCAGACATGACCGGACCAGCTTTTCCAACATGGTTAATCCCTAGGTTGCCACGTGTACTACCGAACCAGAGCTACCGCCCACAAGGGGGAAGCACTGGACTGAGTACCGAAACGACACCTCCGGACCTAACCCCTGACCGAGAGAAGCTCCGGACCTGACACGTGTCAAGTAGCCCCGGAGCTTCCTGCTTCCCGCAGCAAGCTCCGGAGCTGCCACATGTCTAAACATCAGAGCAAGCTGCCTCTAACCTCCGGGAGACCTTGTAACTGCTCCGGATCTTCAAAGGAGAGCCAAGGATTTCAAGACCTGTTTAAATGTCATTAATGTCATATTAATGACACTTAAACGGACGATCTTAACGCCTGTAACAACACTGTCAAAGCCCATTACAGGATCATTAACAACAATTAATCGTGTATCAATACTAGTAACCGCCAGGGCCACATGTCGGGCCAGGTAGCTTGTAACGACCTGTCTTTGTACTATAAAAGGACAGGCCGACGATACAATGAGGGGACGGTAGATCATACGTGATAAGCCAATACAACATCAACATCCCCGTGGAGTAGGGTGTTACGCTCAGGCGGCCCGAACCACGTAAATCCTAGTGTCTCCAGTGTTAAACCGCAATTCACCTTCTTGAGTCTCCGCGCGCCTGCACCGAACTACGAACTCCATCGACACTTTAGCTGTGTCAGGAGATCTGCTGACTCCAACAGTCGACAGTTGGCGCACCAGGTAGGGGCGCCTCAGATTTTCGAGAATGGTGAACTCCGCGGCTGGATCATCCAATGGCCAACCTGCTGTTCAAGCTGTTGAGGGCAATCCCTCCAACAGGCAGCCACCAGCAGGAGCCACTCTCCCACCACCACCGTCTTCTCCGGCGAATCGTGCTGGACAACGTGATGGTGCTCTGGCGTCACTGACTGCGTCAGCAAGTCATGACAACCCGGAACATGCGCTCCATGCAGCGCGTGCTCTTCTCCAACGACCACCACCTCCGGACACATCTCGAGATGCAATGGAGCAGTGGAGGGCCGATGTGGAGCATTTGGTCGCAGCAGCGACCGAACGCCTCAATAACCAAGGACCTCCTCCTTCCGGACGAGCCCCGTCGCAGCGGCGGACTTTGTCTGGGAGACTTGGTCCGCACGTCTCCAACAATAGGAGACGTTCTGCGTCACAGCAGGTGACATCGTTGCCCTCCGGGGCACGACGTACCCATACGGTATCTAGGCTTTCAACTCATGACCTCCGGGCGGAGTTGGATCGCCGATACCGCCAACAGGATGGCCGTGTCCACATCGAGCGTGCTCGTGAAAGACGGGAAGCTCATGACCTTTCTACTCTGGAAGGAGTAGGAGGAGGCTGTTCAGCCCTAGCCATGCACCTGTGCATGGTTAGATGGCCACAGAAGTTCCGGCCACACCTGCCGGAAAAATTCGACGGGACTGTCAATCCCGCTGAATTCCTTCAGATATACTCCACTGCAATCTTGGCAGCTGGAGGAAACGAGGCTGTAATGGCCAACTACTTTCCAGTGGCCTTAACCGGGACTGCCAGGTCCTGGTTTATGAGCCTTCCACCCAACTTTATCAACAGTTGGGAAGAGTTGTGCCGTCAGTTCACTGCCAACTTCGGGAGTTCATACACCCGACCAGGCACTGAACTGGATCTTTTTGCGGTCGTGCAAAAAGGGGGAGAATCTTTGCGGTCCTTCATCCAGAGGTTCTCTCAGGTACGCAACACAATCCCTTCTATCTCAAGCGCTTCTATCATTGTGGCATTCAGACAGGGCGTACGGGACAAGAAGATGTTGGAGAAGCTGGCGATCAAAGAGATCACCAGCATCACGGAACTCTTCAGCCTGGCAGACAAATGTGCCAGAGCTGCGGAGGGCCGTGAAATGCACTCCAAACCAGCCTCGGAGGATCACAAGAAATCCTCTAAAGAAGAAGTTGCTACCTCCGAGGGTGGCAAGAAGAAAAAGAAGACCCACGGCAAGAAGAAGCCGTCGGCCGGCACATCCAACGTTGCAGCTACTGCAACTCCTGGTGGCCGGGGGCCATGCCCCGAGAAGCGACCTCGAACGTCTCCCGAAGATGGTGGCAAACCCAACGTGTGGTGTCCCATTCACAAAACGGGCAGCCACGGTTTGGAAGACTGCCGGGAGGTCCAAAACCTTGCCGAGCGCTACAGCAAGCGCCGGGAAGGATCTCCTTTCCGACAGAGGGAAGGAAAACAGAAGGTCGACGAAGCTCCGGCTGAAGAGGAGTTAGGGTTTCAGGATCCCAAAAAGGTCCTGAAAGCCGTCTACACCTCCGTCGACAACGACTCTGACGTCTCTGACAACGAGCGTCGGAAAACCATGAACACCATTTTTGGTGGGTCATGGGACATCACCTCCCGTCGCGTCATTAAGACTATGCAGCGGGATATGGCCGCTGTAGCTCCTACAGCTAGACCGGAGCCACATCGAAAGTGGATGGACATATCCATCACTTTTGACGCTTCGGACTGTCCTCGAAGCATGGTCGGAGCTGGACAGTTACCTTTGATGGTATCTCCTACCATTAATAACATCCATCTCCATCATGTTATGGTGGACGGAGGTTCGGGGCTGAACCTCATAAGCTTTGAAGCTTTTACCAAGCTTCAGCTCCGACCTTCGGATCTCCAGCCCTCTCAACCTTTCTCCGGAGTAGGTCCGGGGGCCATTACTCCACTCGGAGCTATAACTCTCCCCGTTACCTTCGGGACACGGGAGAAGTATCGCACCGAGAAGTTGGTCTTCGACGTCGCTCAGATCAACTTACCATTCAATGCCATCTTGGGTAGACCTGCCTTATACAAATTTATGGCAGCTACTCATTATGGATACTTGGTGTTGAAGATGCCAACACCAGTAGGCGTTCTCCGGATCCGCGGAGATCGCACCGCCGGGGTAACTGCTTTGGAGGAGCTCCATGCATTAACCACGACGCAAGAGGAGGACTCCAGACAGGAGCAAGCTCCAAAACCCTCGAGCATTCGTCAACAGGGCTCAACCTCTGCACCACGTGTGCAGCCAAGCGGCGACACCGACACTCCCGTCAAGGTCGTCCAAATTGGTTCCGATGCCGCTCAAACCACCCGCATATCGGGAGGGTTGAACGACAAATAGGAACTCGCGCTCATCACTTTCCTCCGGGCTAATGTTGACGTGTTTGCCTGGCAACCGTCACAAATGCCTGGGATCCCTAGGGAAGTGATTGAGCACAATCTGAAGGTTTACCCCGATGCTCGGCCTGTGCATCAGAAGCCTCGGAAGCAATCCGTAGAGCGACAGAACTTCATCCGACAAGAAGTGAAGAAGTTGCTCAAAGCCGGATTCATCCGAGAAGTCTTCCATCCAAAATGGCTGGCAAACCCAGTCGTTGTGCCCAAGGCCGGTGGGAAGCTTCGGATGTGCATCGACTACACCACACTGAATAAGGCATGTCCAAAAGATCCATTTCCACTACCTAGAATAGATCAGATAGTGGATTCCACCTCTGGGTGTGAGTTACTGTGTTTCCTAGACGCATATTCTGGGTATCATCAAATCAGGATGTCTAGGGAGGATGAAGAGCATACTTCCTTGATCACAGTAGATGGATTGTATTGTTACACAGCCATGCCATTTGGTCTCAAGAATGCAGCTTCAACTTTTGTGCGAGCTATGTACAAAACTTTTGAAGAACTCATCAGAGATATAGTGGAAGTGTACGTCGATGACATTGTGGTCAAGGTCAAGAATAAGGAGTCCCTCTTGGACACCTTGCAGGCTGTCTTCGACAAGCTGCGGGCCACCCGCACGAAGCTAAACTCAGACAAGTGTGTCTTCGAGGTTAGCTCCGGAAAACTTCTGGGGTTCCTGGTAAGTCACTGGGGCATAGAAGCTAATCCGGCGAAGATAAAAGCCATTGAAGAGATGCGGCCACCAACCCGCATCAAAGACGTCCAAAAGTTAACTGGGTGTCTAGCTGCCCTCGGTCGGTTCATATCAAGACTGGCGGAACGGGCGCTCCCCTTCTTCAAGTTGTTGAGGAAGTCTGGACCATTCCAATGGTCCGAAGAAGCAGAGAAGGCATTCCAGGAGTTGAAACAGTTCCTCACCACCCTACCAATTCTGGTAGCTCCAAACCCTGGTGAGCCCTTGCTACTTTACATTTCAGCTACTGACGAGGTTGTCAGTATGGTTCTGGTTGCGGAGAGACCAGAACTATCCCATACTCAGGAATCCAGACCCCTTCGGGAGGGTCCGGAGGTCCCTGAAAGTGAGTCTGGGTCCCAGCTCCCAGACTCAAATCCACAAGAAGTCACTTCAGAAGACTCAGACCCCTCTGAGAGGGTCCAAGTCATTTCTGAAGAAGCTCCAGGTTCCTCCAGCCAGAACCCGGAGGTCACTGAAGAGAATCTGGACTCCTTCGACAGGATCCGGATCAATAGAGAGGAAGCTCCGAACCCCTCCGGGAGGGTCCGGACCATTCAACGTCCGGTATACTTCATTAGTGAAGTATTACATGATGCCAAGACTCGATACCTAGAGGTGCATAAGCTGCTTTATGCAGTTCTTATTGCCTCTAGGAAGCTCCGACACTACTTCCAAGCTCACAAAGTCTCGGTGGTGACCTCTTATCCACTTCGAGCGATCCTGCATAATCCCAATTCAACTGGGAATATTGCAAAGTGGGCAGCGGAATTGGCTGAATTCGATCTCGAATTTATTTCAAGACAAGCAATCAAGAGTCAAGCGTTGGCAGATTTCGTGGCGGAATGGACTCCCTCTCCATCAAACCCTGGGGGCCCCAGCAGGCAGAAGACGGAACATCAAGTTCCAACCTTCACTGAGCCTCATTGGACTCTTTACTTCGATGGCTCCATGCAGAAGCAGGGGGCCGGTGCTGGAATCCTTCTCCTTGCACCGACTGGAGAGAAGGTAAAATACATGGTACACCTTGACTTCAAGGAAACCAACAACATGGCGGAGTATGAAGCACTCATCTGCGGGCTAAAGGTGGCACTGTCATACGGTGTCAAGCAACTGCTGGTCAAAGGAGATTCACAGCTCATCATCAAGTAGGTGAAGGGTGAATGCTCCTGCAATAATCTTCAGCTAGCTGCTTACCTCCTTGAAGTCCAGAGGCTTCAGAAGGACTTTGAAGTCCTAGACCTCAACCATGTTCAGCGTGCCCACAACGCTGAAGCTGACGAACTCTCGACCAAAGCGTCAACCGGAGCTCCAGCTCCTGATGGAATCTTTGTCCGGAGGTTGTCAAAACCCACAGTTCAGCCTGCCGAACTGAACGAAGGGGGCGAGATCAGCATCCCGAAGCTGACGGTCCCGA
Source organism: Tuctoria greenei (assembly GCA_036927565.1). Taxonomy (NCBI): domain Eukaryota; kingdom Viridiplantae; phylum Streptophyta; class Magnoliopsida; order Poales; family Poaceae; genus Tuctoria; species Tuctoria greenei. The sequence continues at coordinate 203,467,884 of JAYESD010000004.1, forward strand.
TGGCCCTGTTACCATGTGTAGGGATCGAATGCCCAAGAGGGGGGGGGTGAATTGGGCTACTTCAAATTTTAAGTCAATTTAAAGCTTAAGTGAAATCTAGTTCTCTAAGCAAGCCAACAGTGCAATTAAGAGAAATGAGTGTGGAATTGAGAATTGCGTAATCGTAAAGGAGTAGGGAGGAGGAATGCAAACGCTCGAAGACACGGGGACACGTCGATTTTTCCCGTGGTTCGGTGAGATCACTAGGATCCACCTACGTCCACGTTGTGGCACCCACTTAAGGGTATCGCCACTCCCAAGTCACCGAGACGAGGGAATCCACTATCTTCCTCCGTTCGCCATCCTTGGCAAGGTGGAGCTCAAGCCTTGTACAACTTCGATCCTCCGGGCTTCCACAATGGTCTCGGCAAGCTCCGGGGCGATCTCTTCACTCTCCTATTGATACAAGGTGAGTGCAATCACCAAGAATGCACTTTCTCACGGCTCTCCCTACTCTAGAGTCTCCACTCACCCAGAGAGGACGCACACAAGCTTTACTCTAAGAGGAACTAGCCTATATCTTGAGGTGTGAAAGGATTACAAGAGTGTGAAAGTGAGTATTCTAAGTCTTGGACACTTGGGGAATGTGTAGTGGTGCTCTTGTTATTCAGCCTCTTCGAAATGACTGGTGGGAGGGGGTTAAATACTCAGCCCAACCGAATTAGCCGTTGGAAAAGTGGGCTGATTACTTTTTCTGTGTGCATCGGATGATCCGATGACCCCCTTTTATGAGCATCGGTCTAATTTGATTGGCTGACGTCATTCTGTCAGAAATGACCGTTATTAGACCGATGCTTCACCTCCTTCATCATCGGAGGATCCGATGAATAGATCTTCAGCCTGGTTGAGTTGATAATTTGCTTCTGTTGTAATCGACCGATGTGCATCTGCCTTCAACATCGGATGATCCGGTGTTCAGTCCTTCAGAACACTTCAGAAAATTTGCTTACTGTTGTATTCATCCGATGTTCACTTGATACACATCGGATGATCCGGTGTGTCCTTCATTCTGAGATCTTCTTCTTCTGTTGAGTCCAAATCGACCGATGCAGTCATTCTTCAGATCACCGGATGATCCGGTGTATACAATTTGTTTCCTTCGAGTTGAGTTGGACTGATCTTTTGGATTTTTGGACTTGTGACCTCTTGAACACTTGTTTGTATGGCTCTTCTGATGGATATGAAACTTCTTGTGTTGCCAATTTTGATAAGGTTGCGTCGTTGTACGAGTTCTTCATTTGTTTCCGATTAACCCCTTCGGTTAGTTCGTTGAGGGGTCTCCTTTTGCATCCAATGAGCAGTAGATGACATTTATGATTGATTGATCGACGTTTGATTCATTGTAAATGAAACCTCGCATCCACAAACTCATTAGTAGTAAATAATGGTTGTCATTAATCACCGAAACCGTACCTCGTGGGGGCCTAGATGCTTTCAATCTCCCCCTTTTTGGTGATTGATGACAACACAACGAGTAGAGCATAAAAGTAATGGAATTTGAAACGCAAACGCAATGCTCATAAAGAAATGTAATCGACACAACATGCAACACAAGGAGCTTGAAGGCTCAAACAGTGATCAAATATAAATCATAAGAGTGAAGTAGCATACTGAATTACAAATAGTAGCAAATGATAACAATCAAGTCTCAAAAAGAAGCAAATAACAAGTCTGAAAGCAAATAGATAACTAGCACTCCCCCTAAGCCCAAGACACTCCCCCTAACTCTAACTCTTCTCCCCCTTTGGCATCAAGACACCAAAAAGGGAAGAGGAGTACCTAGGACTCCGGAGCGCTCGGGGCGACGGTGAAGCGGTCGACGTCGGCGGTGCTATCGTCGGAGCTGCTCGAGGTGGAGGTCGCAGGTGCTGGCGCTGGAGCGGGAGGAGCTGGAGCTGCTGACGCTGCTGGGGCTGCTGGCGCCGCTGGGGGATCTGCTGGGGCTGCTGGCGCTGGTGGAGAAGGTACTGCCGGTAGAGGTGAGAACTGGAACGGCACTGACGAGGCTAGAAGAGGTGACATGCTGAAGCTCGGTACAGGCGACGCCGGTGCTGGAGCTGCAGTGGGTGCCAGTGGAGAAGCTGCTGGAGCCTGACCAAGACCCGGCTGCTGGGGCGGAAGGGCTATCCCGGTCTGCTGGTAGAGGTTGGTGATCAACCCCAGGATGCCCATCATAGCCTGCTGAGTTTGCTGCTGCTGGTCCAGGGTCCTCTGGTGCATCTGATCCACCAAGCTCGTGAACCGGTCCGTGTCCTCGCGCCTCTGGCGAGCCATCTCTAGCTGCATCTCTGTCTGCTGCCTCTGAAGCTCTGCGAGCCGCGCAGCCTGCTCTGCCCTGGCCTGCTCGGCTGCAAGCCGGTCCTGCCGCTGCTGCTCGACCATCTGCTGGAGCAGTGTGGTGAGCTCGGACGGCTGGGACACCTGAGCCTCTGACACTGGTGGAGGCGTCGGTGGTGCAGCAGTGGAAACTCCCGCCTCCGCGTCGTGCTGCCTCGGAGAAGGAGGCGGAGGAGGGAAGTACTCCTCAACACTGTCGCTGGTGTCACTGTCTGACCACACGTGCTCAAGTCCACCTCCCTGAGCTTCAGCCTGAGCGAGCGCCTCATCCTCCTGAGCTAACTCGGTCCAGTCCTCCTCAGAGAGACGAGCTCTGACCTGACGCTCGACTGGACGGCCAAGGCGGCGATCTCCAGGAGTAGGCACTCGGTAGTGGCCGAACCGAGTGGCGTGGAGCTCTGTCAGGGGAGCAGTGGCTGGCGAGTCCTCAGGTGCTAGCAGGAACAGCAGACGGCAAATCCAATGCCCGTAGACCAACTGCCTCAACATCCCGACTCCGTCAGTGATCACGTCCTCCATCTCGCAGATCAAGATGTCCACGATATCAAATTCCATCCCGTTCATCACATAGAACAGGATGGTCTGCTGGAGGCTCGTAAAGCCCTCTAGGTAGCCGGACCTCGGTAGGAGCGTGCGGCGCAAGGCGAGGTGCACAATGCGCGCAGCTGGGGTCAGGAGTGCTGGGGCTCTCGGCTGATCTGGAGAGAAAGTGGGGCCAAACAAGGAGCGGATCTCGTCCAGCTGAGGTGCTACCCCTCCAGTAAGTGGCCTCCTCGGTGGATCTGCCTGCCCATAGACCTTCTCGTGAATGCTAGTGTCGTGCAGGTCCAAGCCAAGGATGTGCCCCAAAGTCTGCCTCGTGAGATGGTAGTACTGACCATTGAACATGAAGGCAATTGATCTTCTGCCCTCTGAGATGTACAGGGTCGCGTAGAAGACACGGACCCATTCTTCCACATACGCACTCCTCTCATAGTCCAGTAGCTCCACCAAGCCTCTATATCGCTCAAAGAAGGGGCGGACATCAGTTTCTGCGGCCACTGCAAGCTGCCTCCAGTCCAAGTGGTTGTGCTGGAAGAGCTTGTGCCCCCAGCGCTTGTAGGTCTCATAGAGAGACGCCTGGGTGACAGTCCAGAAGCGACTGTCAACAAGCAGCTCTCGGGGCTGTGGGAACCACTCCTCAAGAAGAACACTCCATCTGAGCTTACGGAGTTGCTTTGCCTTCATCTTCCGATAGTCCACAAGACGGACTCCTTCACGGACTAGGACGGCCGTGTCCTCCTCATGGATGTCCCTCTCAACCTCCCTGTCCTCACGACGGTCGGCAGCCGTCGGTCTCGGATGAGGAGCAGCCTCGGTGTGACCCCCACGCGTCCGGGCTGAGCGCCGGCGGACGAGGGGCTCAACGGGCTCCTCTTCGGCGTCGGAGTCGTCGACCACTGGAGGCGGCCTCGGACGGGCCTCACGGATCCTCAAGGAACCCCCACGGCCGCGCTCACGCTCCTCGGCGGCGCGAGCGGCCATCAAGGCCTTCTTCTCATCCTTCGAAAGTTTCCGCTTTTTCGCGGCGGGCTCCGCGATAGCCTTGCCTTTGCCTTTGCGATCACGGGCCATCTTCAAGAAAGTCGAGAGCAAGGGTAAGCGAAAGGATGACGGGAACAATGAAGGACGTCGCGCTGCACGGAACAAACCTCGTCGACGAAAAGACACGAGATCGATGAAAGGCGACGAACGGCGACGATCGATGGCTCGGGCGAGAAACCCTAGCGGGGAGAACTGCCGGCGTTGGAGGCTGGTGGAGGAGGCGGCGGTGGCGCTTGATGGCGGTGCTGCGAGGTGTGGCAGCCGGGGACGCTCGGCGGCGGCGCTTGGGGAGGCGGCGGCGGCAGCGCTGTGAGCGGGAGGAGAGGCGGCGGCGGCCGGCGGCGGCGCTGCAGGTGGCGGCGGTGCTAGGCGGCGGTTAGGGCGGCTGGGTGCGGCGGCGCGGTGGCCGACGGGAGGAGGCGGCGGCGGCGGCGCGCGGTGTAAAGATCGATCGGGGAGAAAAAGAAACGGCGGCGGCGCTCGAGTTTAAATAGTGGGGCCCAAACCCTAGCCGTTTTTTACACACCGGATGGACCGATGATAGATGCAGTGAACATCGGTCAATTGCAACAGTAAGGATATTCAAGAATCGCTGTTGACATCGGATGAACCGATGATTAGGGTTTTGAACATCGGTCGAATAGCACAGTAAGGGTGTTCAACCGAGTGATATTGACACCGGATGATCCGACGTTAGAGGGAGGTAGACATCGGTTGAATGGATCACAGCTCCAGAAGAGTGAACATCGGATGGACCGATGTTTCCCAGGATGAACGCGTCGGATCATTTGAGGTTCTGACAGAGTTGGGCTTTGAGGATTGAACACCTATTTGACCGATGAGAGATTGACAGGGGCATCGGATAATCCGATGGCAACAGAACGAAAACATCCCATATATGTCCTTCGACCGAACAATCAATTTAGGAGAAACACATGTCTTAGGACTTTTTGGGCAACCCCTTACCCCTCAAGAAGCTAATATGCCAATAGCTTGGCTAGACCTTAACACAAACGGAACACCAAAAAAAAATATGGAGAAAAAAATATCCAAATAAAATGTAAGGCCCATGCTTTGAGAGGTAGAGTATGAAAACTTCTATCTCATTAAAGCATGTTCCTTTAGAATTTTGCTCTTTCCACATCATATGAGTTGAGATATTGCATTACAAACAAGTCTCCTTCTCATGATGTGGGTTCCCCTTTGTGACAATTCTACCGTATGCAATGCCAAACAAATTATAGTGCAAGAGATTAAATAAGTGCAAGTTTATATGGCAGGGATCATGCAAGGCATAAAATAAATCTATCTTGCCAAGTTTAAACCTTCCAAAGGCTTCCTCAGGGAAAGACTATTTCTAGCTCACCCCTATCCTTTGGGAGTTAGGCAAGACCTATATGACATGCAACGTTACATGAACATGGCAATTTACATGACGTTAGATGCATCTAGCACATTTAACTCACTTCTAAGCCTAGAAAAAGTTTTCTCATCAAGTGGTTTGGTGAAGATATCCGCCAATTGTTCTTCGGACCTAACACCTTGCAAAGAGATTTCTCCCTTAGCCTCATGGTCCCGCAAGAAGTGATGGCGAATATCAATGTGCTTAGTGCGGGAGTGTTGAACGGGGTTTCTAGCTATCTTAACCGCACTTTCATTGTCACAAAGGAGAGGCACACAACCAAACTTAATTCCAAAGTCCAAGAGGGTTTGCTTCATATATAGGATTTGGGCACAACATGCACCGGCCGCTATATACTCCGCCTCCGCGGTGGACAAAGCCACGGAATTTTGCTTCTTGCTCGACCAAGAAACTAGGGAACGCCCAAGTAAGTGGCAACCCCCGGAGGTACTCTTGCGGTCTACACGGCATCCGGCAAAGTCCGAATCCGAGTAACCTAAGAGATGAAAACTAGCGTTCTTGGGGTACCACAAACCTACACTTGGGGTATGCTTGAGATACCGAAGTATCCTAAAGACCGCCTTCTTGTGCGATTCTTTAGGTGCCGCTTGAAAGCGAGCACACAAGCACACACTAAACATAATATCGGGCCTAGATGCGGTAAGATATAGCAATGAACCAATCATGGAACGGTAATGAGATTGATCAATAGATTTACCGTCCATGTCCGCGTCGAGATGACAATTTGTCGCCATTGGAGTGCTTCTTGAGCTACAATCTCCCATCTCAAATTTCTTCAAGAGGTCCTTAGTGTACTTCTCTTGATGGATGAAGGTCCCCTCTTGAAGTTGCTTGATTTGGAATCCTAGGAAGAAGTTGAGCTCTCCAATCATTGACATCTCGAATTCCCTAGACATCATTTTGCCAAACTCATGGCTAAGAGCTTTGTTAGTTGAGCCAAAAATAATATCATCGACATAAATTTGACAAAGAAATAAGTCTCCGTCGATGTCCTTGGTGAAGAGTGTAGTGTCCACCCTCCCAATCTTGAAACCTTGCATGACGAGGAAGTCCCTTAAGCGCTCGTACCATGCCCTTGGAGCTTGCTTGAGTCCATAGAGTGCTTTGTTTAGCCTATAGACATGGTTAGGGTTTCTTGGGTCCTCAAACCCGGGAGGCTGCTCAACAAACACAAGTTCATTAATATAGCCATTGAGAAATGCACTCTTAACATCCATTTGATAAAGCATGATATTATGATGAGAAGCAAAAGCAAGGAGTATGCGGATAGCTTCTAACCGTGCTACCGGGGCGAATGTCTCCCCAAAATCCAAACCTTCAACTTGAGCAAATCCCTTCGCCACAAGCCTAGCTTTGTTGCGGACCACCACGCCATTCTCATCTTGCTTGTTGCGGTAGACCCACTTCGTTCCAATCACATTCTTGTCCTTGGGTCGCTCCTCCAACACCCAAACTTCATTGCGGGTGAAGTTGTTGAGTTCCTCTTGCATAGCCATCACCCAATTTGAGTCTTGGAGAGCTTCCTCAATGCTTTTGGGTTCTACACACGACACAAAAGAGTAGTGCTCACAAAAAGATGCAACATGACGTGAACGAGTACTTACTCCCCGTGAAGGACTTCCAATGATTTGATCCATTGGATGTGCCTTGGAGATGCGCCCATGTCTCATCAACGGTTGTGAGTCACTTGGTGGTGGTGAAGCATCTTGCTCATCTTGTGGTTGGACTTCATCTTGGACTTCATCTTCTTCTTGGTGTTGTGTGGCTTGTTGGTCTTGCATAGGCAGTGGATCATCTTTGTCTTCTTCTTCATCCACTTGAGGCGCCATGGAGGTATTGATGTTCGGACTTGAAGCTCCCCCTTGATCATGGCTCTCCTCAACTTCGGGCTTGATGTCGCCTATGGTCATGTTCTTCATAGCTTCTCGTAGAGGCTCATCATCTATATCATCATGACCAAAACTCTCCTCTTGGGAGCCATTAGTCTCATCAAACTCAACGTCACAACTTTCTTCAACTAACCCGGAGGTTTGGTTGAATACTCGATATGCCTTTGAGTTTGACGCATAACCAAGGAAAATACCAACATCGCACCTTCTTTCAAACTTACCAAGTCTTTTCTTGCGGTAGATGTAGCACTTGCATCCGAAGACCCGGAAGTAGGAGATGTTGGGCTTTCTCCCAATGAGGAGCTCGTAGGGAGTCTTTTGGAGAAGTCGATGAAGGTAGACTCTATTTGCGGCATGGCATGCCGTGTTGATCGCTTCCGCCCAAAACTTCTCCGACGTCCCATAATCATCAAGCATGGCTCTCGCGAGGGTGATTAGTGTCTTGTTCTTTCTCTCAACAACACCGTTTTGTTGAGGGGTGTATGTAGCCGAAAATTCGTGCTTGACTCCTTCACGGTCACACCACTCCCCAATATTGTAGTTCTTGAACTCGGTGCCGTTGTCACTCCGGACCTTGATGATGGGAAGTTGGAATTCCCGTTGAGCTCGTTTTGCAAAGGTCTTGAAGACTTCCGGAGTTTCACCCTTGTCACCGCCAAGGCTTTGGTAGGTGGACGGTCCGAAGAGGTCCATGTGAAGTAGTTCGAGCGGCTTGGAGGTAGACACCATTGTCTTCATCGGATGGTGCGAAGCCACTTGCTTCCCGGCTTGACATGCGCTACATAGCTTGTTCTTTTCAAATGTCACGTCCTTTACGCCGGTCACCATCCCTAGCTTGAAGGACTTCTTGAGCTTGCTCATTCCTATGTGAGCAATCCTCCGATGCCATAGCCACCCCAAACTTGTCTTGGTGAAAAGACAAGTGGTTAGGCTTGCGCTCTTGTTGGAGAAGTCCACCAAATATAGATGACCATGCCTAAAGCCTTTGAATATTAGCTCTTTACTAGCTACACTAGACACCACAACACCATCTTTGTCAAATGTGCACGTTAGTCCAAGATCACAAAGTTGAGCAATGGAGAGCAAATTAAAGCTAAGAGACTTAACGTAAAGCACATTCGAAATGGATAAGTCATTAGAAATTGCAATTTTACCTAAACCAATTACCTTCCCCTTTGAGTTATCACCAAAGGTGACTTGTTCATGATTGCCGGGGTCTTCTATGGAGGTGAACATACCATCATTGCCGGTCATGTGTTGAGTGCACCCACTATCGAGTACCCAATGTTTTCCTCCGGCTTTGTAGTTCACCTACACACATGAAGTTAGTTTTTGAGTTTAGGAACCCAAGCCAACTTAGGTCCTTGTATGTGTGATACAAGTGATTTTGGGACCCAAAGTTGCTTGGGGAGCTTCCCCTTCATGCCCTTGATGTTTTTGCCAATGAACTTCGCCTTCACTTTTCCACCTACTTTGCTTAATAGATAGTGACAATCATTGAAAGTAGATGAATAGTTAGGAGGTAATTTTGGAGAAGGACGAGTGGGAAGAGGGCACTCCCTAGTGTGATGTCCGGTGACCTCACAATGTTGGCAATAGGATCCCACTTCCTTGATGAAGCTTGTCCTAAGCTCCGGTGAGGGCACCTTCCATTTGTTGGGCGTAGGGAAGGTCCCAAGTCCCCTCTTGTTGAAGCCTTTAGCTTGTTGGAAGAGGATCTCCTTGTGCTTGTCCTCTCCCTTGGAAAGTCTAGCCACACTAGTGCGGAGACTTTCGATCTCGTCTATTAGCTCCTTCTCCCTATTAGCTTTCAATGGCAAAGACTCATGCAAATTGTTAGTGGCATGTGAACTAGCGGGTGTTTTGCCATCAAGAGTTTCTTTCTTCAAGTTATTCAATTTTAGTTCCATTGCTTCATAGGAAAGACTAAGTGTCTCATGCTCTTGAACTAACTCGTTATGCTTAGCCAATAGTGCCGAGTTAGCTAAGTCAAGCTCATGGAACTCAAGCTTGATTTGAGCCTTCTCCTCCTCGATTTGCTTGACATGTGACTTGAGCGTTTCATGCTCATTAAGTATGGTGACATACTTGTCTTGCAAATCGAGGTTGGCACCCTCTAGCTTAGCGCGAGTTAGCTCAAGTGCCTTAACCTTAGCCTTTTCCCTTTTGATAATGGCATGATATTCATTAATCATAGATGCTAGTTCATCGGGAGAAAGTTCATCATCACTTGAGTCATCACATACCTTTGTGTTACCTTTCGCCATGAGGCACATAGGCGGTGGAGGAAGGGGTGAGTCATCCTTGTTGACGATAGCGAGGCTTGCCAAGTTTTCTTCCTCATCTTCACTATCATCACTTGCTTCTTCATCGGTGACCCACTCATTTGCTTCGCACATGAAGACCTTTTGAGGTCCCCTTCTCTTCTTTGGAAAGAGCTTGGTCTTCTTGCCTTTGTCAAGTTTCTTCTTTCCAAAGGTGCGCTTGGGCTTTGCATCTTCATCATCGTCACTCTCTTCTAGCTTGCGATGCTTGCCCTTGTCCTTCCTCTTGTCCGGTCTTGGACAATCATATGATATGTGGCCTTGATTGCCACAATTGTAGCACGTCTTGTTTTCATCTTTCCTTGGCAAGAAGGCTTTCTTCTTGGGATCAAACGAGTATCCCTTCTTGGCAATCTTTGAGTTGAGACGTGAAAACTTCCTCATCATTAATGCAAGCTCATCATCATCATCCTCTTCACTTGTAGCTTGTTCTTCCTCACTTGAGCTAGGCTCAACCACTTTCTTCTTCTTGGTATGTGTCTTCTTGGTTGAGGCCTTGAGAGCAATGGTCTTTAATGATGATGACTCCTCCATCATTCCAAGCACACTCATCTCATGAGCATGTATCTCTCCAATGAGCTCCGAAACCTCAATGTTGTCAAGTGACTCCTTTTGGAGCATTGAGTTGATGATGTTGTACTTGGGCTTGGGAAGTAGCATGAGGATCTTGCGGTTGATGAGTCCCTTGCCAAGAGAAGCAATGTCAAGAGCATTAATTTCCTCAATGAGTACATTTAAGCGAGAAAACATTTGATTAACATTCTCATGAGGAAGCATTTTAAAATCATCATACTTGGATTTAAGCAAGTGATATTTGAGCTCTTTGACACGAGAGGAACCCTCATGGATCTCAATCAAGCAAGCCCAAATTTCACAAGCTTTCTCCTTACTAGCAATTCTAGCAAATACATCTTGACTAATGCACTCATAAATAGCATTCCTAGCCTTAGCATCCCATTTTAGTTGATCACCAATATATTCATGGTTGCCAAACCCCGCATGGGTCGCTTCCCACACTTCGGGAGAAATTGCCTCAAGGTAAGCGCGCATGCGTGCTTTCCAATAAGCAAAATTCTTGCCCTCGAAGGTAGGAACCGAACCCCCATTCTTGGCCATTTTTGCTCTCTAGCGGTGAAGCTAGAATGATCCAATGAGCAACCTCGCTCTGATACCAATTGTAGGGATCGAATGCCCAAGAGGGGGGGGGTGAATTGGGCTACTTCAAATTTTAAGTCAATTTAAAGCTTAAGTGAAATCTAGTTCTCTAAGCAAGCCAACAGTGCAATTAAGAGAAATGAGTGCGGAATTGAGAATTGCGTAATCGTAAAGGAGTAGGGAGGAGGAATGCAAACGCTCGAAGACACGGGGACACGTCGATTATTCCCGTGGTTCGGTGAGATCACTAGGATCCACCTACGTCCACGTTGTGGCACCCACCTAAGGGTATCGCCACTCCCAAGTCACCGAGACGAGGGAATCCACTATCTTCCTCCGTTCGCCATCCTTGGCAAGGTGGAGCTCAAGCCTTGTACAACTTCGATCCTCCGGGCTTCCACAATGGTCTCGGCAAGCTCCGGGGCGATCTCTTCACTCTCCTATTGATACAAGGTGAGTGCAATCACCAAGAATGCACTTTCTCACGGCTCTCCCTACTCTAGAGTCTCCACTCACCCAGAGAGGACGCACACAAGCTTAACTCTAAGAGGAACTAGCCTATATCTTGAGGTGTGAAAGGATTACAAGAGTGTGAAAGTGAGTATTCTAAGTCTTGGACACTTGGGGAATGTGTAGTGGTGCTCTTGTTATTCAGCCTCTTCGAAATGACTGGTGGGAGGGGGTTAAATACTCAGCCCAACCGAATTAGCCGTTGGAAAAGTGGGCTGATTACTTTTTCTGTGTGCATCGGATGATCCGATGACCCCCTTTTATGAGCATCGGTCTAATTTGATTGGCTGACGTCATTCTGTCAGAAATGACCGTTATTAGACCGATGCTTCACCTCCTTCATCATCGGAGGATCCGATGAATAGATCTTCAGCCTGGTTGAGTTGATAATTTGCTTCTGTTGTAATCGACCGATGTGCATCTGCCTTCAACATCGGATGATCCGGTGTTCAGTCCTTCAGAACACTTCAGAAAATTTGCTTACTGTTGTATTCATCCGATGTTCACTTGATACACATCGGATGATCCGGTGTGTCCTTCATTCTGAGATCTTCTTCTTCTGTTGAGTCCAAATCGACCGATGCAGTCATTCTTCAGATCACCGGATGATCCGGTGTATACAATTTGTTTCCTTCGAGTTGAGTTGGACTGATCTTTTGGATTTTTGGACTTGTGACCTCTTGAACACTTGTTTGTATGGCTCTTCTGATGGATATGAAACTTCTTGTGTTGCCAATTTTGATAAGGTTGCGTCGTTGTACGAGTTCTTCATTTGTTTCCGATTAACCCCTTCGGTTAGTTCGTTGAGGGGTCTCCTTTTGCATCCAATGAGCAGTAGATGACATTTATGATTGATTGATCGACGTTTGATTCATTGTAAATGAAACCTCGCATCCACAAACTCATTAGTAGTAAATAATGGTTGTCATTAATCACCGAAACCGTACCTCGCGGGGGCCTAGATGCTTTCACCATGGCAGCCATTAAGGGTCGTAGGTGCTGCCGGAAGCTCCGAGCAACCCAGCACGCAAGACTCAAATGCTCAAGTCAGTTCCGATGCATGGATCTCGGAGATCCGGAACTACTTGAAAGACAACATCCTTCCTGACGATGATGTATCCGCTGACCGGGTAGTCAGATTGGCTAAAAGATACACACTGGTAGAAGGGGATCTCTACCGGCGCGGTGCCAACGGCATCCTAATGCGGTGCATCACAAGGGAAGAAGGTTGCGAGCTTCTCGCAGAAATCCATGGAGGCGAGTGTGGGAACCACGCATCTTCCTGCACGCTGGTCGGAAAAGCCTTCCGGCATGGCTTCTACTGGCCTACAGCGCTCCAGGATGCCATTGAGCTGGTAAAGAAATGCGAAGCATGCCAATTTCATGCAAGGCAAATTCATACACCCGCTCAGCCCTTACAAATGATACCTCCTACATGGCCCTTCGCTGTGTGGGGGATGGACATCTTGGGACCCTTCCCAAGAGCCGTCGGAGGTTACAAGTTCCTGTACGTCGCCATCGACAAGTTCACCAAGTGGCCGGAAGCAACTCCAGTTGTGACGATCAACAAGCAATCTGCTATCAACTTTCTGCAATCCATTGTAAGCAGATTCGGAGTCCCAAACAAGATCATCACTGATAATGGGACTCAATTCACAAGCTCCGCATTCCAAGGGTATTGCGAAGACCTCGGCATACAGGTTTGCTACGCTTCCGTAGCTCATCCCGCCAGCAATGGCCAAGCTGAGAGAGCAAATGCAGAAATCCTTAAAGGACTCAAAACGCGCACCTATGAGCGTTTGAAAAAGCACGGAGCCAATTGGATCGAAGAGCTTCCGCCCACTCAATGGGCCAACAGGACTTCTCCAAACCGGTCAACCGGAGAAACACCCTTCTTTCTGGTGTACGGAGCTGAAGCAATCCTTCCTCCGGAAATCACCATGGGTTCGCTCCGAGTCCGGACCTTCGACGAAGCCACGCAGGACCAGCTCCGGTGTGAAGACCTAGACCTCCTCGAGGAGGGAAGGTGCCAAGCAGCTGTTCGGAATGCCAGATATCGCCAGGCTCTATGGCGTTATCACCAGCAGCACGTACACAACCAACAGCTCGAGGAAGGCGATCTGGTGCTACGGAGAATACTATCCAGAGAAGGGCTAAACAAACTTTCCCCCGGATGGGAGGGGCCCTTCCGAGTGATCAAAGTATCCCGTCCCGGAAGCGTTCGCTTGGCTACTGAGGATGGGACACCTCTCCCAAATCGTTGGAACATCGAGCACCTCCGTAAGTTCTACACTTAATTCCACGGAGGTGAGTCTTGAGTAACTTGAGATGTATGTTATAGAGTCATTGTACAGAGTCGGGTAGTTCCTCCGGGAGAGCAGTCGGACCTTTTCCGAAAGGTCTGTAAAGCTCATGCAACACTTGTTACAGTCCCCGGACTAAAAGCGTGGCTAACTACCCTGGGTCAAACGAGAAACCAAGCACACTTGGCCTGGTCCCGTACCCTAAGAATGTACTTGTTTCCCCTGTACCCCGGACCTATAATGAAAGACATCTTCATGTGAAATAGACTCCACGTGCATTCATTTTGTGCAGGCTCGATATTTTTATTTTTCTCTTTCTTGTCTATAACAGAAACGTGCAATTCTTAAGAAATTTTAGTTTGACCGGTTTATATACGACTCGAGTTGAATTGTCAGAACTCTAGGATTTAAATATCGTTTATGGCCAACTCGCCTGAAAGCCGCCAAGCCAATCTAGGGCCGGAGTGCGCTATCGACTTAGCCTGGTCAAGCACCCTAAGTACGCCACTCTACCTACACCCCGGCAGGCCAAAGTAAGGCGAGTCCATAGACAGTTGGATCTAAGAGAAAAGACAATGCTTCCAGTTGTATTTAAAATCGCGTTCAACTTAAAATTTACTTGAGAATCGTAAGCCGCGATGAAATTATAGACAAGGAACAAATTTTATCGTTTTTCTTGGCTTCAGTGTGCAGGAAAAACAAAAAATATGTTGATGGAGAAAAGCCGGAGCTAACCAAGCTCCGACCCCCTCAAGGGGGTCTACCATCGGCGCTGAGTAAAAGATGGTGAGAAGACCCCGTACATGGAGTCCGTTGCCAACTTACCAAGTGTTGCTAAAGGTCATTGCCGAAGCTACTAAGCTCCGACACCTTGGAGTACTAACTATCGACGCTCTACGTGTTGATAGAAGCTATTGCCGGAGCTACTAACCTCCAGCGATGGACAGTACCGGAGCTTCTAAGCTCCGACAACTTCAGGGGACCTTCACTATCAAAGACTTCGGAACCAAATTCTACAAGTTCGAAGAAAATTCGTCTTCAACAAAACTCAGTATCCTTTTGGTACATGTTCACAATCAAATTGTGTACATCTACCAGGGGGCCAAGAGAAGATAAAGATGTTGAAGACAAAAAATGAAATTCGCAAAAATTTGGGGATTTCATTTATCTGGAGACAGGAGATTACATCTGGAGACAAGGGAGTACAAAATTGAGGGAGAAGAGAAAATACAAGTGGGAGCTAAAGAGATGATCCTAGACCCTATGGAAGAACTCGGCGACCTTCTGGGCGACCTCCGATATGCTGGTTCGGGTAGCTTCGCCTTCTCCTTCGACGAGGCCTTCAAGCACCGGGTCCAGAGGAAATTGAGGGTTCCGGCTGGTGTAGAACGTCAACACGTATTCTGTGACGTTCCTCGCCAGGGATTGCCCCTCGACCTCCAGTTGGTCCGCGATGACGTCGCCCACCCTGGAGAGCTTGCTGCCTGCTGTGCTCAATGCTTGCAGTGCGAGGTCCGGCTCCGGCTCCGGATCATCCGGGCGCACGGGGCTGAAACCCATTTGCGTCAGCGCATTGTTGGCCTTACCCAGGAACTCCCAAATCTGCAGGGAGTCCACTGTCCTCAGGCTCTTCACTTCTTCCAAGGATCTCTTGGCCGCCGTCAGTTCGGAATTCTCACGGGCGAGGCGCTCAACTTCTTTGGCGTTTTGCTGAATCTTTGCAGCAACCCGCCTCTCAAGTCTTCCGAGCTCCTCCTCCCGGAGGTGGATCTTGTTCTGACGGT
Organism: Tuctoria greenei; assembly: GCA_036927565.1. Classification (NCBI taxonomy): domain Eukaryota; kingdom Viridiplantae; phylum Streptophyta; class Magnoliopsida; order Poales; family Poaceae; genus Tuctoria; species Tuctoria greenei. Next base: position 203,483,232 of record JAYESD010000004.1, read on the forward strand.
CGACCAGGTCTTTCTCCCTAGCCTCCACTTTCTTCTCCCGGGCAACAAGGACACACTCGTATTCGTAGAGTTCCTGCCCTCGCACCCAGGTCTTCTCCTCTTCCTCGAGGCAGCGCTCTTCCAACTTCTTAGTGCGCTCCTCGAGACCCTTGTCCGCCAGAGCTGTTTTCTCGGCGAGCTCCTCTTCCCTTCTCAGGATGTCATCCCGCAGCTCCAGGAGTTTTTGCTCTTCATCTTCGAGCCGTCTCTCCCTCCCTTCGAGTGCCTCTCGGCGCTTGATGAGAGCTGCGTTGATGGCTTCAAGCTGCTCGAACCGAGCATTGGCCGCGTCATTGGCAGCCTTGGCCTGATCATGGAACTCCCGAGAATGAGCGTCGAGGGCATGGGTCATGTTCTCCCTCTCATCCAGCAGCTTCTCCCAACACTCCAGGCGGATCTTCTCCCGCTTGATCCACTCCTTGTCATCCGCATGCCTCGACTGCGCCAGCTTAGTCTCGAAGTGGAGCCGATTACGCCACCGCCTAAGGGTTTGGCGCTCCTCTTCAAGAGCCTTGCAGTCGTGGAAGAAGGCCAGTTGGACCTGACGTAGATTGGAGCAGGCGTTGTCGATAGACATCGACAGCGGGATGGGCTCCGGACCTGCTGGGGTCTCCTCCGCTGGTTCCAGCGGGTCTTCACGTACAAAAATTGGGTCCCACTCTACGAGAGCAGAACCCTGAGCTTCCAAAGCGCTAGGGCCTTCCTCCGGGATGGCCTCAGTCGCCATCGAAGAAGGCCCCACCGCCAAGTCTTCATTCGCCCCCTCAGGCAGGGGGCCGGCGACTTCGTTTAGGCACTCTGGCTCTGCCACAGGTACCATCGATGTCGTCGCCTTCGGAGCAGGAGCTACTGTTGGCTCCGATCGGGGCACCTCTTCTGAGGGAGACCCGAGCTCCCTCGCCTCTTCAACCGCCGGCTCTGCGACCGGCGCTCCAACAACAACCGGCTCAGCGACCGGTGCATCGGAGGTAACCGACTCAACTGTCGGAACTACCTAGACTTCCGGCTCGCACGCCGGAGCTTCAATCACCTCCGGTTCAATCGCCGAGGCTTCAACGAGTTTCGGCTCTGAGACCGGGACCATCACTTCTTCCGGCTCTACAACCGGAGCTTCCATTACTGCAGCACAAGGATCCGGAGTTTCAATCTCCGAGACAAGTGCCGCCGGCATGTCTTCACTCCTGTGGTCCGGCGCTACCACGGGAAGTTCTGGGGACGAGTCAAGGTTCATGACCACGACAGTCGGCGCCGGAGCTGTCGCAGCCTCAGCCACCATTTGGGGCGGAGCCGGGACAGGAGCGGAAGCTCCCACGGCCTCAGAAACCGTGGCCGAGGGTGGAGCTTCACCCCCTTTCTTAGGGACGCTGCAGAGGATGGATAAAGAGAATTAACAAACAATTACTACAACTAAAAAGTTAACCAGGGTAAACATCAAAAATTACCTTGGAAGGCTCCCGCACCAACTTGCGCGGAACCTTTTTCCCGGACGTTCCGCGCTGGCCAGGGTCGGCGTAGGAGCTCTAGGAGGCCCCCCAGAACTCACCGCAGCCACGGGAGATTCCCGAGTTGAGGCTCTCCTCGATCGGGAGGAACCCCTGGACCTGGAGACTCCAACCGCCCCGGGGGCCGGAGTCGTACACTCGGAGCTAGCACCACCGGAGGGCTCTACCACGGAGACGGAAGCGCTTCGGGAGGATCCCACTGCAGGAACAGTCTCGTTCCGGGAGGACCCCACCACGGGGACAGTCGCCACGGCACCAGAAGATCTTCCCCCTTGTGGAGAAGGAGCCAAGGTAGAAGCAGCGGGCATGACAGACCTTCCGTTGACATGCCGCAGCTTCCTCTTCCGACTCTCCGGCTCCTCCGCCAGCTCCTTGCCCTTGCCGATGACTTCAACCCTTGGCTGTGGAGCAGGGACTGAGCCATCTTCGGGCACCCCAGGGATCGCCACCCGGGTGGTTGGTCTCCTCTCGACGACGCCAAGGTCGTCAAGCGCAGACATCTTCCGCCGGAGCTCTCTGCTGAACTCCACTTCCACGTTCAGAGGGAGAAAGGCCGGCGGCGGAGTCAAGTAATCTCCGTCGACGTCGATGCCGTGCTGGAATTTCTTGAGGTGGAACTCCAGGGTCTTCCCCACCATGTCAGACTTCAACCCGGTTTCAACCCGGTCCTCATCCATCACGCTGTTGAGGGCCCAGGCGAGCTTCTCCCTCCTCTTCAGCGGCGCCCACCTGTTGGTCAGGAAGTTGCAGAACACTGCCTGGGGAGTCAATCCTCCTTCCACACATCGGCGGATCCTGGTCAGGACAGGGTCGAAGACTTCCGCCAGCACTGGGACTTCACTCCATATCGACGTGTCGATGCCGGGCAGACTGTCTGGCAGTTCCAACCGCTCATGCTCCTCCACCCTGACGACAATCCAATCTTTCTTCCAGTCATCCCACTTCCCGGAAGGGAACGACCGGAGGTACTTGAACGGGCACTTCTTGCGCTTCACGAAGTAGTAGAAGCCAAGGTACTCGTTGCTCCGGCCGGTGGTGTGAACGGTGAAGAAGGTTCGGAAGAGCTCGACGCAGGGGGGGATGCCCACCCACATCTCGCAGAAGTGGACAAAGATGGACACAAGGAGAATGGAGTGGGGACCAAGGTGGTATAGCTGCAGACCATAGAAGTCTAGCAACATCAAGAAGAAAGAAGAAAATGGTGGGATCAGTCCCACCATGGCGTACGAAGAAAAGTACACCATCTCGCCAACGCGCTCCTTCTCAAAGGGGAGCTCTCCGCCGGCACGGACCGAGCGGCTGAAGAAGTCCGAGGACCACCCCATAAGGGACCGGACCTTCTTCAAATCGTTGTCGGTCTTCAGGCGACTCTCGCGCAGACCCAACTCCATCGCAGCACAGCTAGGCAAGAGAGGAAGAGCAAAGTACGAGTCGGGAGTTTGAGAGCAAGATCAGATGGGAGGCGTAAAGAACTCCCGACGGTACGCCCTCTCCTTCTTAAGTAAGCCCTCGCAACGCCTGGATGGGAACCGCAGGGGAGTCGAAAATACTACTCAAGAGTTCAATTCAGCCGATGACAAGGGGGCCCGGGACCACCCCGACGATCAAGTCGAGGTTCTCACCCAGGCGAACGGTTGTCATCACGAGGCGGGAAACCCAAAGGCGGCGGCCTGACAAGGCGTGCGGAACCGATACAGTTTTCGTATCGGAAACCGGCGACCCTCAATTGCGTGAGATCCGCACGCCAAAGATCTTATCTGCCGCCTGAGGTGTGCCACGCGTCAGGATTTAACTGTAAAATCCTGTCAACGGCACCTCCGAAGACCTTTGAAGATCTAGTTCAAGAGTCGCAAAGGTGGACCCACCTCCGATGGAACGACTTCACCCCGGTGACCTTCCTCGGAGGTAGGTCCAGGGGGCCACTGTCGGTACCCTAAAAACCGTACACCCCCTGAGATTACAAAGATCTCAGGGGAAGGACGACTACTCGAGTTGAATACCCTCGAAGGCCCACTTGTCAGACATGACCGGACCAGCTTTTCCAACATGGTTAATCCCTAGGTCGCCACGTGTACTACCGAACCGGAGCTACCGCCCACAAGGGGGAAGCACCGGACTGAGTACCGAAACGACACCTCCGGACCTAACCCCTGACCGAGAGAAGCTCCGGACCTGACACGTGTCAAGTAGCCCCGGAGCTTCCTGCTTCCCGCAGCAAGCTCCGGAGCTGCCACATGTCTAAACATCGGAGCAAGCCGCCTCTAACCTCCGGGAGACCTTGTAACTGCTCCGGATCTTCAAAGGAGAGCCAAGGATTTCAAGACCTGTTTAAATGTCATTAATGCCATATTAATTACACTTAAACGGACGATCTTAATGCCTGTAACAGCACTGTCGAAGCCCGTTACAGGATCATTAACAACAATTAATCGTGTATCAATACTAGTAACCGCCAGGGCCACATGTCGGGCCAGGTAGCTTGTAACGGCCTGTCATTGTACTATAAAAGGACAGGCCGACGATACACAGAGGGGACGGTAGATCATACGTGATAAGCCAATACAACATCAACATCCCCGTGGAGTAGGGTGTTACGCTCAGGCGGCCCGAACCACGTAAATCCTAGTGTCTCCAGTGTTAAACCGCAATTCACCTTCTTGAGTCTCCGCGCGCCCACACCGAACTACGAACTCCATCGACACTTTAGCTGTGTCAGGAGATCTGCCGACTCCAACAGTCGATAGCAACAACTACCGACTGCAACATACTCTGCTTCCGCTGTGGAAAGAGCAATGGAGTTTTGCTTTTTAGATGATCAAGAAACTAGGGACCTACCAAGAAATTGACAAGTCCCTGACGTGCTCTTTCTATCGACTTTGCATCCTCCATAGTCGGCATCGAGCCTATCAAGTTAAACTTGGATCCTTTGGGATACCAAAGGCCCAAGTTGGGTGTGTGCACAAGGTACCTTAGGATTCTTTTTACAGCAATTAAGTGACACTCTTTAGGTGCAACTTGAAACCTTGCACACAAGCAAACACTAAGCATAATATCTGGCCTAGATGCACATAAGTAAAGTAAGGAGCCGATCATGGACCGATATACCTTTTGGTCCACATTTGGACCGTCTTCATTGAGGTCGAGATGTCCGTTGATGGCCATGGGTGTCTTGATGGGCTTGGCTTTTTCCATATTTAATTTCTTGAGAATGTCCTGTGTATATTTGGTTTGGCTTATAAATGTACCTTCTCTCAGTTGCTATATTTGGTTTGGCTTATAAATGTACCTTCTCTCAGTTGCTTCACTCGGAATCCCAAGAAGAACTTCAATTCGCCCATCATTGACATCTCGAACCTATGTGTCATAATTTTGCTAAATTCTTCACAGAAGGACTTGTTAGTGGATCCAAAGATAATGTCATCAATATAAATTTGACATATGAATAGATGATCATCAAGATGTTTAGTGAAGAGTGTATAGTCAGATTTACCAATTTTGAATCCATTTTAAATCTCTAAGGCACTCATACCAAGCTCGAGGAGCTTGTTTGAGGCCATAGAGAGCCTTACGCAGCCTGTAGACATGGTTGGGATACTTTTGGTCTTCGAATCCGGGTGGCTGCTCCGCATAAACTTCCTCCTTTATCGGACCATTTAGGAAGGCGCTTTTGACTTCCATTTGATATAGCTTAAAATTATGGTGAGTAGCATATGCCAATAAAATACGAATGGACTCAAGTCTAGCTACAGGAGCGAAAGTTTCATCGAAGTCCAAAGCTTTGACCTGAGAATAACCTTTGTCCACCAATCTCACTTTATTTCTTGTTACTACTCCATGTTCATCTTGCTTGTTGCGGATGACCCATTTGGTTCCAACGATGTTCGCCCTTGGTCTCTCCACCAGCTCTCACACTTCATTTCTTTTGAAGTTGTTCAACTCCTCTTGCATTGCAATCACCCAGTATGGATCCCTTAAGGCTTCTTCTACCCTGTATGGTTCTAGAAAAGACACAAAAGAATAGAATTCACAGAAATTTGCAACCCGAGATCTAGTAGTTACTCCCTTAGCAATATCTCCAATGATATTGTTGACAGGATGGTCTTTTTGCACGCACTGATGTAGTCTTGGGTGTGGAACTTGTGTAGTTGCTTGTTCTTCATTATCTTCATGTGCATTGTCTCCCCCTAGATCATTGCTTCCATGATTGTCTTGATCTTCCTCATCTTGATCTTGTGCAAGAGCTCCCCCTTGATCATTGCCTCCGTGTTGAAGTTCATCTTGTGCATTTGAGTCTAATGTTCGCTCTTGTGGTAAGATATCACCAAGTGCCATTTTCTTCAGTGCTTCATATGGAGCTTCCTCTTTATCTAGCATACACTTATCGACTTGCTCCACTTGTGAGCCATTAGATTCATCGAACACTACGTCACGTGCTACTTCAACAAGGTCGGACACCTTGTTGAAGACACAATAGGCGTAGGCATTCGATTCATATCCGAGCAAGAACCCTTCATCGGACTTCGAAGCAAAATTCGAGGCCCTTGGTTTCTTGTTGAGAATAAAACATTTACAACCAAAGACTTTGAAATAAGAAACATTAGGCTTTTTACTGGTAAGAAGCTCATATGGAGTTTTCTTCAGTGGTCGGTGAATGTACATCCGATTTGTGGCATGGCAAGCGGTGTTCACCGCTTCTGCCCAAAATCGATCTGATGTCTTGTATTCATCCAACATAGTTCTTGCCATTTCGATCAATGTTCTGTTCTTCCTTTCGGCCACTCCGTTTTGTTGAGGAGAGTAGGGTGCCGAGAACTCATGCTTTATCCCTTCTTCATTGAGATACTCTTCAACTTGGGTGTTCTTGAATTCTGTCCCGTTGTCACTTCTGATATTCTTTATGGTTGATGAGAATTCGTTCTGAGCTCTCTTCAAGAACTTCTTGAGGATTCCCTGAGTTTCTGATTTATCATACAAGAAAAATACCCAGGTAAATCTTGAAAAATCATCAACAATTACTAAACCATATTTGTTACCGCCGATGCTGATGTACGCAATTGGACCAAAGAGATCCATGTGGAGAAGTTCCAGCGGTCTTGCGGTAGTCATCACATTCTTGGCGGGGTGTCATGCTCCGACTTGTTTTCCTGCTTGACAAGCGCTGCACGACCTGTCTTTTTCAAAACCACATCCTTAAGACCACGAATGTGACCACCTTTTAGAAGTTTATGCAGATTTCTCATCCCAACATCGGCTAGCCGTCTATGCCACAACCATCCCATGTTTCTCTTAGCAACCAAGCAAGTGTTGAGTTCGGCTTTATCTTTGTTGAGGTCAACAAGATAAAGCTTTCCCTTCAACATTCCCTTGAATGCAATCGAGCCATCGCTTCTTCTAAAAACGGTCACACCCTCATTAGTGAATAAACAGTTGTAACCTTTGTCGCATAGTTGAGATATTGACAAAATATTATAATCTAGAGAGTCTACATGTAAAACATTAGATAAGGTGTGTTGAGAGGATATTTCAATGTTACCGCTACCAAGGACCTTTCCTTGGCTGTTGTCTCCAAAGTATATGCCTTCACTTGGATCCTTGTTGTACTCGTACTCCACAAACATACCTCTCTCTCCGGTCATGTGATTTGTGCATCCGCTAGCACCTATTTAGATCCACCGAAGGAGTAAGCCTGCAAAATGGAATTATTCCTTGGTTTTAGGTACCCAAGCTTGCTTGGGTCCTCTCAGGTTAGTCACAAGAGTCTTGGGCACCCACACACAAGTTTTCAAGTTCTTGTGGTGTGGCCCTGTATATTTAGCAATGACTTTTCCATATTTATTTTTCATGAGAACATAGGAAGCATCAAATGTACGGAACAATATTTGTAAATCAGATTCATGGGATTTTTCTTTAACAAAAGCGATTCTATTCTTGGCATGATTAGGAGTAGACATGTGTTTGTTCCTGTCAAAACCAAGACCATCTTTGACATTAGGAGGTCTAGTGACCATATATGCACTGCGTGCATATTTGATCTTCTCCTTATCAAAGATGTCGCTTGTGAAAGGATGCATATTATGAGAAGTTGAAGTATTAGAAATAACATTCTTCTTACTAGAGCAAGTGCAGGTTCCGATTGTTGTCGAACTCATATCTTTGGAGGAAGAGCTCTTGGAGGAAGAGGAGTCACTTTGCTTGAGCGACTCAACTTGCACCTCAAGGATCTTGTTAACTTTTGACAAGTTAGCAAGTTCTTCCTTGATTGCAATATGCGAGTCCTCTAGCTTTGAGTAAGTTTCCTTACTCAAGGCTAGCTCAAACTCAAGTGACTAATTCTTCTCTCTTTCAAGCTCAAGAAGCTTTTCAACTTCTTGATATCTCTTCCTTTCACGGATGAGCATATCTTCTTGTCGGTTAACAAGTTCCTCCTTTTCAAAGATTTCGTTCGACAACATTTCCATTTTTTTTAAAACAATTTTACTTAATCCTCTAAACATTTCTTCATTATCACTAGAGCTATCAAAGTCATCAATAGAGGAATTTAGCGTAGGAGGAGTAAGTCGAACCTTTTTCTTGCCTTCCTTAGCCATAAGGCAAGTGTGGTTGTTCATACCCCGTCCTCCCATGTTTGGGAAGAGTGTGGCTCTCATAGTAGGTTTCTTGACTGCGATAGTGGCCATTTCTTCTTCTTCATCGGAGGAGGACTCGTCGTTTGAGTCCCACTCCTTGCCAATATGAGTTTGATGGGCTTGTCTCTTTTTCTAAATTTTTTCTTTTCTTGAGGTATTGTTTCCTTCTTCTTTTTGTTTTCTTCATAAGTGTAGTCCGCCATGAAGTGACCATACACTCCGCAGTTGTAGCACGTGCGTCGAGCCTTGGATTTCCCTTTATCCTTGCTTTTGCCTTCATTTGAATTGTTGTTGTGCCTTCTTTTCATCATGCACTTGAACTTCTTGATAAAGAGTACCATTTCTTAATCATCAAGATCGGTACTCTCATCACTTGTATCTCCGTTGTCTTGGTCTTTACGAGTTTCTTTGAGTTTGGGTCTGCACGTAGCTTTGAGAGCAACTTCTTTCCTTTTGGAAGAGGTGAGTTCGGCTAAGTCTTTGACGTATTTAGCCTCTTTCTCCATCATTTCATGATTTATGATCTTCCCCAATAACTCATCGGGAGTCATTTTGTAAAATCTGGGGCTTTATCTAATCATTGAGCAAAGTGTGATATTTCTTGGCATGAAGGCTCTAATCATTCTTTTGACCACCTCGTGATCCGTCCATTTCTTACTTCCATAGGCACGAATTTTGTTGATGAGGGCCTTCATTCGGTTGTACATGTCTTGAGGTGGTTCGCCTTCTTCAATAGCAAATCTCCCCAACTCTCCTTCAAGCATCTCAATTTTAGCTTCACGAACTGACCTATTTCCTTCGTGAGCTGTCTTAAGTGTATCCCAGATTTCTTTTGCACTTTCTAATCCATCGATCTTGGTGAATTCCTCTCTACTTAATGATGATGTGATCACCGTGATGGCTTGTGCGTTTCTGTGAATCTCTTGTTCTTGTTCTAGAGTGAGTTCCTCATCCGTGTTTGGGATATCTATGCTTGTGCAAACAATATGACACAAACTAGGATTTAGAGATGTTAGATGCATTTTCATGTTGTACTTCCACATGGTGTAGTCACTTCCGTCAAACTGTGGAGGCTTTCCCATAGGAATAAAGATAGTGATTGATTGAATTGAGACGGTTGTAGTTGTAAGGATATCGGGAGTAGTCGTGATGACCACTCCCAATCGTCTTCTCTTCTTCTTTTCCTTTTTGTGCCAGCAGTTTCTTTTTCAAGAGTGCCTTTAGCTATCGCACTTCTTCATCATCATGTGGGCTTTCTTTCAGCACATCGAAGGCTTTAGCTTCTTGTTCCTCCTCATTGATGTTCGTCTTCGGGATATCGTTGTTCTTCTTAGAGGCCATTGATCTCTCTGAGATGTGAGTCTCGTTGACGGAGAACCTTGCTCTGATACCAATTGAATGTGGCCTAGAGGGGGTGAATAGGCCTTTAAAATTTCCTGCACACTTAATAGAGTCGTCAAAAACTTGTTTGACCGGACTAGTCCGGTTGTGTGGTTGGACTAGTCCGGTGTGCCGAAATATGTGAATTGATTAAATGTTATTTGGGAAACTAGATTCTTTTGGCAGCAGAAATGAGAACAACAGATACTTTGATTTAAGATTATTGTAAGAATGCACGTGAAAACTTATAAGCAACTTAATTTGATGTTTAGCAATCAAGTGATCTAATGAACAAAATGTAAAAGAAATAAGGCACAAGGGACACAAATTTTTACCGAGGTTCGATCTCACCATGAGATCTACGTCCTCGTTGAGGAAGCTCACACAGAGCCGGGTCTCCAACCCTTTCCCTCTTCAAGTCACCACAAAGGCCGACTTGATACCACTAGCACGGGTAATCACCGAGTTTGTGGGGCAACCTCACACGTTGAGGGCTCCCACGAGAATTACAACGAAGAAAGCGATCAAATACACTTGAAATTATTACAATGCAGAGTATGAGTGTAGAAAGATCAAACTCCAAGAGCTCACAACGAAGGAACGATGATCTCCCAATCCTGAATCCAAGTGTTCAATTGATTTTACTCTTTTTGCACTTTAGATGTGTGGGGAGATGTGTTTTGGGCTCTTGGGACAAGGTGGCGGCGCTAGGGTTTGTATTTTCAGTAGTATTCGACGTGTGTCATCTGAGGAAGGCCGTGGATCCTCTTTTTATAGGGTTTCTAAAAAGTTACCGTTGTAAAACTTTAATACCGGACTAGTCCGGTGCAAGTCCAGACTTGTCCAGCCACAGTGCAACTCGATGTCCAGAAAGTTTGGTGGACAAGTCCGGTTGCAAACGAACTTGTCCGACCCTATGTGAGGATAGACTCCAGAAAGTCTGGCGGATTAGTCCGGTTGGAAAATGGACTTGTCCGGCCCTATGTGAAGATGGACTCTAGAAAGTCTGGCAGACTAGTCCGGTTGGAAAACGGACTTGTCCGGCCCTATGTGAAGATGGACTCCAGAAAGTCTGGCGGACTAGTCTGGTCCATGATCGGACTAGTCCGGTGCACTGTGAGATGTTAGGTTAATTTTAAATCCCTTACCCCTGCGCAAGGTCGTGAGCTCTTGGAGTGTGTCTTTCATACACACCCTATACATTTAAAATCTAATTTGTTCTTCTAAATTCCATCAAAGTATTCCTCTTTGGGAACCACTCCACTTTTCACCTTTTTGTGTGTGCACCGAGCTGTTTCACTTTGTTTATCCTGCAATCATCTCAATAGTTTCATTAGTATCTCATATGTTCGTCATCAATTAGCCAAAACCCACAAGGGATATCCTAGATGCACTTACAATTCTTTTCATATATTGATAATGTCTTGTGTTTTTCTGAAAGGGCTTTACTGAGATAAGCAATAGGCCGGCCTCCTTGCATCAAAACTGCTCCAAAGCCCAAGTCACTGGCATCAGTTTCAACAGTGAAAATATCATCAAAATTTGGCAAGGCCAAAACTGGTGTGGAGATCATAGCTGTCTTAAGTGACTGAAATGCTTTCTCCGCTTCATCATTCCACTGAAAATTATTTTGTCTCAGAAGAGTAGTAAGAGGCTTTGCCATTGTACCGTAGTTTCTTACAAATCTTCTATAATACCTAGTCAAGCCTAAAAAACCTCTCAATTCAGTTAGAGAATTTGGTCTTGACCATTTAACCATTGCTTCAGTTTTACTTGGATCAGTAGACACACCTATTGCAGAAATGATGTGCCCAAGATAGGCTAGCTCTGTTTTCACAAATGCACATTTGGACTTCTTGATAAAAAATTGTTGAGCTCTCAGGGTGGCAAGCACCTGTTTCAGATGATCCAAATGCAGATCCAAGGTGGGACTATATACCAAAATATCATCCATGAATACTAACACATATTTTCTAAGAAAAGGAGCAAGAATTGAGTTTATGGCACACTGGAAAGTTGTTGGTGCATTTGTAAGCCTAAAAGGCATGACTTTGAATTGATAATGCCCATTGTGAGTTTTAAATGTTGTTTTGAATTATTCTCACTTTTCATTTTAATCTGATGATAGCCTGATTTCATATCAAGACTTGTGAAGAATTGTGCTCCTGCAAGCTCATCAAGTATTTCCTCCACAAGTGGCATTGGGAATATTTTTAATAGTCAAGTCATTAAATTTTCTATAATCAACACAAAATCTCCAAGTCCCATCTTTTTTTTACACCAATAAAGCAGGGGATACAAAGGTACTAACACTATTCTCGATTAATCCAACAGCTAACAGTTCTTGCACTTGTTTTTCTATTTCAGTTTTGTGCAGAGGTGAGTATCTATATGGCTTAGAGTTGAAGGGTATAGCACCTGGTATCAAAGAAATGGCATGATAAAATGGTCGAGCAGGAGGTAAGGTTTTTGGGTCCTCAAAGACATCAGCATAGTCATTCAGCAATTGAGAGAGTCTTCTATCTTCAGAGCATTCAGTTATAGCAGAGCATTCAGTGTTGTCAGAAAAATGCAGAGTATAACCACCATGGACCAAATTTCGTTTAGCTTGATCCATTTTCCAAGTTGAGTTTCTGACAAAGATGGTAATTCATGTTGCTTCACTTTCTGAATTCCAAACAGGACAATGGTATTGTCGGAGTTTGGTTCTGACAATTCTCCCGGTACTACCGTTGGCAGACCGCGGAGTTTGTAGTTCGGTTGTTGGCGCACAGAGATTCAGAACAAGGTGGCAAGTTGACACAAGGATTTACGTGGTTCGGGCCGCCTGAGCGTAATACCCTACTCCACGGGTGTGTAACTGTTGTATTGAGAGTATGAGCACTAGAGTGTCAGAGTCTAGAGTGTCTTGAGCTCGTATGAGCGTGTGCGGGCGTGTGTCTGAGACCAGGGTCTTTCCAGTGTGTCCCCCTTGTGTATCATCCGACCAATCCTTTTATAGTACAAGGAATGGTCATTACATTGTTAGCCTGGCCCGACATGTGGCCCTGATAGTTACTGATGCTTAATACACAATTAATGTACTTAATTACCCTTAACAACGTGGTAACGCCCCTTGATGGTGGTGTTACTAGTATTAAGGGCCCTCCGATCGTGTGTCATTAAGATAGCATTAGTGACACATAATCGGGTCTTTAAGCTTTAATGTTCCTTGAAGGTCCGAGCCGTTGGAGGTCCGCCAATCAGCCTGGTTAAGTCGAAGGTCCGGCGGTTGGACGTGTGGCAGCCCCGGAGCTTACCATCTAGGACGGGTATGTCCGACGCTATTGTACACGTGTCAGTACCGGAGTTTCCCTCTGTCGTGGGTTAGGTCCGGGGGTGCCACACAGGTACCTAACCGGAGCATTCCCATGTAGGGATTGTAGCTCCGGGTTTATGATACATGTGGCGGCACCGGGACTAACCATAGAAGGGAGGCAGGTTCAGTTCCATATGACACGTGGGGCCTTCGGAGGTCTTCAACTTAGGTAGGTGGAGTTCATTTGCACTCTTTGCAGTCCCAAGGGGTATCTGGTACGCAGGGTACCGACAGTGGCCCCATGGGCCCACCTCTGGGAGAGACCTTTTGGATTAAGTCATTCTGCCGGAGGTGGGTCCATCTTTTGATTTTTGCGTCGTGTCCTCAAGGGTTTTCGGATGTGCTGTTGGGGTGGTGGTTCGTAGTTAAACCATCATCGCGTGGCATATCCAGGATGCGGTAGGTGAGATATGCGCATGCAGATCTCACGCAATTGAAGGTCACCGGTTCCCAATACGAGAACCGTATCGGTTCCGCGCGCACTGTTAGGCCGCCGCCCTCGGGCTTCCCGCCTTTCATCATGACAACTGTTCGTCTGGGGTAAGGACCTCGACTTGATTGTCAGGGTGGTCCCGGGCCCCCTTGTCATTGGCAGGGTGAAGTTTTTGGACTGTATCTTTGGCTCCTCTGCGGTTTCCATACAAGCGTTACGGGGGCTTACTTAAGAAGGAAAGCGTGCACCATTTGGGGATTCCTTACGCCTTCATTTGAACTTGCGCTCAAATCCTCCAAACTTTCACTTGCTTTTCCTCTCTCGCCACGCCGTGCTGCGATGGAGTTGGGTCTCTGCAAGAGCCGTCTGACGACCGATGATGATTTGAAGAAGGTCCGGACCTACATGGGGTGGTCCAGCGACTCTTTCAACCACCTGGTCCGCGCCGGCAAGCTTCCGTTCAAGAAGAAACGTGCTGGTGACATGGTGTACTTTTCCGCATAGGCCATGGTGGGACTGATCCCACCTTTCTCCATTTTTCTCTTGATGCTGTTAGACTTCTATGGTCAGCAGCTGTACCACCTTAGCCCCCACTCCATTCTTCTGGTGTCAACCTTCTTCCACTTATGTGAGATGTGGGTGGGTATTCCCCCCTGTGTCGAGCTCTTCCGCATCTTCTTCACCATCCACACCACCGGCAAGAGTGACGAGTACCTTGGCTTCTACAATTTTGTGAAGCGCAAGAAGTGCCTGTACAAGTACTTGAGGTCGTTCCCTTCCAGCAAGTGGGATGACTGGAAGAAGGATTGGATTGTCATCACGTCAGAGGAGCACGAGAAGCTGGAGCTGCCCGAAAGCCTTCCCAACGTTGACACTGAAGCGTGGAGTGAAGTTCCGATGCTGTCGGAGGCCTTCGATCCTGCCTTGACCAGGATCCGCCAATGTGTGGAGGGAGGAGTGACCCCCCAGGCGGTCTTTTGCAACTTCCTGGTCAACAGGTAGGCTCTGCTGAAGAAGAGGGAGAAGCTCGCTTGGGCCCTCAACAGCGAGATGGACGAAGACCGGATTGAGACCGGTTTGAAGTATAATCTGGAAGGCGCAGCTTTGGAGCTTCATCTCAAGAAGTTCCAGCATGGCATCGACATCGAGGGTGACAATTTGGTTCCGCCGGCGGCTTTCCTCCCATTGAACATGGAGGCAGAGTTCAGCAGGGAGCTCTGGCGGAAGATGTCGGTGCTTGACGACCTCGATGAAGTTGATAGGCGTCCGACCACAAGCTGGCGATTCCCGAAGCCTCCGAGGGTGGGCCGGCTCCTGCCCCGAAGCCAAGAGATGAAGTCATAGGCAAGGGCAAGGAGTTGGCCGAGCCCTCGAGCCGCAAGAGAAAGTTGAAGCACTCTGACGGGAGGTTCGTCAGACCTGCTCCTTCCACAATAGCTCCTTCTCCCCGGCGGGGGAGGTCTTCGACGGCGGCAACCACTCCAGCATCAGCATTTCCCGGGGATGCCAGCTCTGGCCATGTGGCTCCGGTACCAGGGCCAACTGAGGGCTCTAGGTCCGAGGGTCCTTCCCGGTCGAGGGGGTCCTCAACCAAGACGTTGCTGGCGGCGGGAGCAAGCTTCGGAGAGCCTTCCGGAGCTACCACGCCAGTGGTGACGGGGCCCGGTCCTGAGCGTCCGGTGAAGAGGTTCTGCGCTAGCTGGAGCAGAAGCCTTTCGAGGTAAATTTGATTTTTTTTACCTCAGTTGATTGTTTTTTGTTGTGATCATGTTTTAAGTTTCTTCGTCCTTCATCCACAGGGTACCCAAGAAAGGGGATGAAGCTCTGGTTCCTGCAACAGCGGCTGATGTCGTGCAGGCGGAGGCTCCGACTCTAATTCCAGCGCCGCCCCAAGTGGTGGCTGAGGACACGGCAGCTCCAGCGCCAGCTGTCGTGGTCCTTGACCTCGAGTCATCCCCTGACGCTCCCGTGGTAGCGCTGGACCATGGGAATGAAGATATACCAGTGGCACCAGCACCGGAGGTTGAAGCTCCGGTTTTGGATGCTGTGATAATGGACGCTTCGGCCTCAGAGCCGGAGGTAGCTGCAGTTCCAGCCTTAGAGTTGGATGTTGTTGAAGCCCCAACGGCGGAGCCGGGTGTTGATGAAGTTCCAGCGCCTGAGTCGGTTGTCGCAGAGGTGCCGGCGCCTGAGCTGGTGGAGGTTGAAGCGCCAGCGCCTGAACCGGTGGTGGAGGTGGCACCAGTGTTGGAGCTGAAAGTGGCCTCGGCACTGGGCGAATCTTCAACGCCTGCCCCGGAGGTGGTGGTCCCGGAGGTACCTGCGCCTGAGCCAGGGCGCCAAGATGAAGGTGTCGGTCCTCCGCCTGAAGGACCAGTTGCTGATGATCTGGCGGTGGGACCTTCGGAGCCGACTCCAGAGGTAGAAACTTCCGCTAGAGGACCTTCCTCGGCGGTGACCGAGGTTATCCCGAAGGGCGGTCCTAGTGTCGTGGAAGCTCAGGGGACCACTCTTGTAGAGTGGGACCCAATTTTTGTTATGGAGAACCCGTTGGACCAGCGGAGAGGACCCCGGCAAGTCCGGAGCCGATCCCCCTGTCGCTGTCTATCGACAACGCCTGCTCCAGCCTTCGTCAGGTGCAGCTGGCCTTTTACCACGACAGCAAGGCCCTCGAGGAGGAGTGCCAAAACCTTAGGAGGTGGCGCAACCGGCTCAAATTCGAGACCAAGCTGGCAAAGACGAGGCTGGCTGATGACTAGGAGTGGGTGAAAAGGGAGAAGGCCCGGTTGGAGTACTGGGGCCAGCTACTGGACGAGAGGGAAAGCATGGTGCGATCCCTCAACAACCAGTCCCAGGCCATCCACGAACAGGCTGTGGCTGCTAATGAAGCAGTAAACATTCGCCAAGAGAAGCTCAGCGCCATCCACGATGACCTCGTCAAGCGTCGGGAGGCTCTTGAGGAGCGGGAGAAAAAACTCGAAGATGAAGAGCAAAAACTCCTGGAGCTGTGGGATGACCTCGTGAAGAGGGAAGAGGAGCTTACTCAGAGGCTTACTCTGGATGACAAGAGCCTCGTGGAGCGCACCAAGAAGTTGGAGGAGCTCTGCAAGAAAGAGTAGAAGAAGGCCTGGCAGTGGGGACAGGACCTCACCAAGAGGGAGAACGAAGTTGCTGCCAGGAGAAGAAAGTGCGGTGCCGGGAGAGAGACCTAGTCGATCGCCAGAACAAGATCCACGTCCGGGAAGAGGATCTTGGTAAACTCGAAAGGCAAGTTGCTAAAAAGATTCAACAGAATGCCAAAGAGGTCGAGCGCCTTGCCCGGGAGGATTCAGAGCTTGCGGCGACCAAAAGGTCCCTGGAAGAGGTGCGAGGCTCAAGGGCTGCGGAGTCCCAACAAGTATGGGGTTTTCTGGGCAAAGCCAATGATGCACTGACGCTGCTGGGTTTTAGTCTCGTGCGTCCGGATGATCCGGAGCCGGAGCTGGACTAGGCGTTGCATGCGTTGAGCTCGGCAAGCAACAATCTCACCAAGATGGGCAATGTCATCATGGACCAGTTGGAAACCGAAGGACAATCCCTGGCGAAGAACATCGCAGAGTACATGCTGACGTGCTACACAAGCTGGGATCCTCATTTCCCACTAGACCCGGTGCTTGAAGGCCCCATCGACGGAGAGGGAGATGCTGCCAAGGCCAGCATGTCGTAGGTTGCCCAGAAGGTTGCCTCATTCTTCCGTAGAATCTAGGACTCTCTCTTTGTAGCTCTCACTTGTATTTTCTCTTCTTTTCCTCAATTTTGTAATCTCTTGTCCTCAGATGAATGAATCCAAGAATTTTATGAATTTCATTTTTTTTCTTCAACACCTTTGTCTCACTTGGCCCCCTGGTAGATGTACACAATTTGATTGTGAATATGTACCAAGAAGATGTAGCAGTTGTTGAAGACTTGCGTGCTTTGAACTTGTAGAGCGTAGGTCCGAAGTCTTGTTGCGTCGACAGTAGAGGCCCCCGAGGTTGTTGGAGCTTAGTAGCTCCGGTAGTGACCATTGTCGGAGCTTAGTAGCTCCGGCAGCAGCCACCATCAACATGTAGAGCGTTGATAGCAAGTCCTCTGGGGTTGTCGGAGCTTGGTAGCTCCGGCATCGACCAATGTTAACATGTAGAGGTTCGACAGCAGGGAGCATTCTTCCACCATCTTTTCTTCACGTTGATGGATGACCCCCTGGATTTGCTGGAGCTTGATAGCTCCGGCGATGCCTACCATCAATGTTTAAAACATCGACAGTGGGCCACCTTAGGGAATGTCGAAGCTCTAATAGCTCCGGCATCGTCCACCATCATCATGAGATTTTTATTTTTCTTGCACACTGAAGTCAAGAAAAACAGTAAAATCCATTTCCTGTCTATAACTCTATTGCGGCTTACTATTCCCGAAAGAAATTTTAGATCGTCAGCAATTCTGAATACAATCAAGCGCATTTGTTTGTTTTCTTTAGGTCCAATCATTCCTGGACTCGCCTTACTTTGGCCTGTCGGGGTGTAGGTAGAGTGGCGTACTTAGGGCGCAGGACCAGGCTAAGTCTATAGCACACTCCGGACCTAGATTGGCTTGGCGGCATTCAGGCGAGTAGGCCATTCAACAATGTTAAGACCCGAAAGAATTAACAATGCAACTTGAATCATACATGAATTGTTCGAGCTATAGTTTCTTGAGAATTGTACAATTTTGTTATAGACAAGAAAGAGAAAAATAAAAATATTGAGTCTGTACAAAATAAATGCACGTAGAGTCTGTTTTCACATAATGATGTCTTTCATTATAGGTCCGGGGTACAAGGGAAAGAAGTACACTCTTAGGGTACGGAACCAGGCTAAGTGTGTTGCGTTTCTCGTTTGACCCAGGGTAGCTAGCTACACTTTTAGTTCTGAGACTGTGTCAAGTGTTGCTTGAACTTTGCGGACCTCCCGGGAAAGGTCCGGCTGTTCCCCCGATGGGGCTACCTGACTCTGTACAATGACGCTATAACATACATCATATGTAATTACAGACTCACCTCCATGATATTCAGCGTAGAACTTACAGAGGTGCTCAATGTTCCAAGGATTAGGGAGTGGTGTCCCATCCTCGATTGCCAAGCGAACGCATCCGGGACGGGATACTTTGATCACTCGGGAGGGTCCTTCCCAGCTGGGGGATAGTTTGTTTAACCCTTCTCGAGTTTGTATTCTCTGTAGCACCAGATCGCCTTCCTCGAGCTGTCGGTTATGCACATGCCTTTGGTGATAGCATCGAAGAGCTTGGCGGTATCGGGCATTCCGAACAGCTGACCTTCCCTCTTTGACGAGGTCAAGGTCTTCACGCCGGAGCTAGTCCTGTGTGGCATCATCGAAGGTCCGGACCCGGAGCAACCCCGAGGTGATTTCCGGAGGAAGGACTGCTTCAGCTCTGTACACCAGGAAGAAGGGTGTTTCTCCAGTTGACCAGTTTGGAGTTGTCCTGTTGTCCCACAGGGTGGGAGGAAGCTCTTCAATCCAGTTGGCTCCATGTTTTTTCAGGCGCTCGTATGTGCGCGTCTTGAGTCCTTTTAGGATTTTTGCATATGCTCTCTCAGCTTGGCCATTACTTGCCGGGTGAGCTACGGAAGCGTAGCTGACTTGGATGCCGAGGTCTTCGCAATATCCTTGGAATGCAGAGCTTGTGAATTGGGTCCCATTGTCAGTTATGATCTTGTTTGGGACTCCAAATCTGCATACTATGGACTGCAAGAAATTGATAGCTGATTGCTTGTATATTGTCACAACTGGAGTTGCTTCCGGCCACTTAGTGAACTTGTCGATGGCGACATACAGGAACTTGTAACCTCCGACGGCTCTTGGAAAAGGTCCCAAGATATCCATCCCCCACACAGCGAATGGCCATGTAGGAGGTATCATTTGTAGGGGTTGAACTGGTGTGTGAATTTGCTTCGCATGGAACTGGCATGCTTCGCATTTCTTCACTAGCTCGGTTGCATCCTGGAGTTCTGTAGGCCAGTAAAAACCATGACGGAAGGCTTTACCAACTAGCGTGTGGGAAGACACGTGGTTCCCACACTCGCCTCCATGGATTTCTGCAAGGATCTCGCGACCTTCTTCCCTTGTAATGCACCGCATTAAGACGCCGTTGGCACCACGCCGGTAGAGATCCCCTTCTACCAGTGTGTATCTTTTAGCCAATCTGACTATCCGGTTAGCAGATACATTATCTTTAGGAAGGAAGTTGTCTTTCAAGTAGCTCTGGATCTTCGAGATCCATGAATTAGAGCTATCTTGAGCATTTGAGTCTTGCGTGCTGGGTTGCTCGGAGCTTCCTGCAGCACCTACGACCCTTGATGGACGCCATGGTAACAGGGCCATCGGGACCACCAGCTTCGAGGTGCTGGTCTCGCCCCCTTCGCTCAGTTCGGCAGGCTGAGCTGTAGGTTTAGACAACCTCCGGACGAAGGTTCCGTCGGGAGCCAGAGCTCCGCTCGATGCTTTCGTCGAGAGTTTGTTAGCTTCAGCGTTGTTGAGATGCTGGACATGGCAAAGATCCAAGACTTCGAAGTCCTTCTGAAGCTTCTGGAATTCAAGTAGATATGCAGCTAGTTGGGGGTTGTTGCAGCAGCATTCACCTTTGACTTGCTTTATAATGAGCTGTGAATCACCCTTTACCAACAGCTGCTTGACACCATATGATAGTGCCGCCTTGATCCCATAGATTAATTCTTCATACTCCACCATGTTGTTGGTCGCCTTAAAGTCAAGGTGAACCATGTATTTGACCTTCTCCCCGGTCGGAGCAAGGAGAAGAATTCCAGCTCCGGCCCCCTGCTTCTGCATGGAGCCGTCGAAGTAGAGAGTCTAGTGAGGCTCAGTGAAGACCGAAACCTTGGGTTCCGACTTCTGCTCACTGGGGCCCCCAGGATTTGATGGAGAGGGGGTCCATTTGCCACGGATTCCGCCAATGCTTGACTCTTGATCGCTTGTCTTGGGACGAATTCAAGATCGAACTTGGCTAATTCCGCTGCCCACTTTGCAATGTTCCCTGTTGAGTTGGGATTATGCAAGATTGCACGTAGTGGATAAGAGGTTACCACTAAAATCTTGTGAGCTTTGAAGTAGTGGCGAAGCTTCCTAGAGGCAATAAGAACTGCGTAGAGCAACTTATGCACCTCTAGGTATCAAGTCTTGGTGTCGTGGAGTACTTCACTAATGAAGTACACTGGGCGTTGGACTGTCCGAACCCTCTTGAAGGGGCCAGAGCTTCCTCCTCATCAACCCGGACCCTCCCGAAGGAGTCCGGACCTTCTTTGGGGACCTCTAGGTTCCTGCTGGAGGTACCCAGAGCTTCTTCTGAGGTGACCCGAACCTTCCTGGAGGGGTCCGGATCTTCTTGCTCAGCAACAGTAACTCCTTTATTTGAAGGAGGTTGAACCTCTGGCATCTCTCCTAGAGGATCCGGGTCTGGGAGCTGGGACCCAGACTCGCCTTCAGGTAGCTCTGGACCCTCCCGGAGGGGTCTGGATTCCTGAACTGGGGATGGTTCTGATCTTTCCGCAACCAGGACCATACTGACGACTTCGTTAGTTGCTGAAATATAAAGCAGAAGCGGCTCACCCGGGTTCGGAGCTACCAGAGTTGGTAGAGTGGTGAGGAGCTGTTTCAGCTCTTGGAAAGCCTTTTCTGCTTCCTCAGACCATTGGAATGGTCCGGACTTCCTCAGTAGTTTGAAGAAGGGTAGCACCCTTTCCGCCAGTCTTGAAATCAACCGGCTGAGGGCAGCTAGACATCCAGGTAGCTTCTGGACATCCTTGATGTGGGCTGGTGGCCACATGTCTTCAATAGATTTAATCTTCACCGGATTTGCTTCTATTCCTCGGTGGTTCACCAAGAATCCAAAAATCTTTCCAGAGCTGAGCTCTCCAAACGTTTTGTACATAGCTCGCACAAATGTTGAAGCAATGTTTTTGAGACCGAATGGCATGGCAGTGTAACAATATAATCCATCTAACTATGATGAAAGAAGTATGTTCTTAATCTTCCCTAGACATTCTGATTTGACGATACCCAGAATATGCGTCTAGGAAGCACAATAATTCACATCTGGAGGTGGAATCCACTATCTGATCTATTCTAGGTAGTGGGAATGGATCCTTTTGACATGCCTTATTCAGTGTAGTGTAGTCGATACACATCCGAAGCTTCTCGTCGGCCTTGGGTACAATGACTGGGTTTACCAGCCATTTTGGACGGAAGACTTCACGGATGAATCCAGCTTTGAGCAACTTCTTCACTTCTTGACGTATGAAGTTTTGTCGCTCTACTGATTGCTTTCGAGGATTCTGGTGTACAGGCCGAGCGTCGAGATAAATCTTCAGATTGTGCTCGATCACTTCCCTAGGGATCCCAGACGTTTGTGACGGTTGCCAGGCAAACACGTCGACATTAGCCCGGAGGAAAGTGATGAGCATGAGTTCCTATTTTTCGTTCAAACCTCCCGATATACGGGTGTTCTGAGCAGCGTCGGAACCAATTTGGAAGACTTTGACGGGAATGTCGGTGTCGCCGCTTGGTTGCACACGGGGTGTAGAGGTTGAGCCTTGATGACGAAGGCTCGGAGGCTTTAGAGCTTGCTCCTTTCCGGATTCTTCCTCCTATGCTGTAGCAAGTGCATGGAGTTCTTCCAGAGCAGTAACTCCGGCAGTGCGATCTCCGCAGATCCGGAGAACGCCTGAGGGTGTTGGCATCTTCAACACCAGGTAGCCATAATGAGCAGCAACCATGAATTTGTACAAAGTTGGCCTGCCCAAGATGGCGTTGAATGGTAAGTTGATATGCGCCACGTCGAAGACCAACTTCTCGGTCATGTAATTCTTCCGAGACCCGAAGGTCACCGAGAGAGTAATGGCACTGAGTGGAGTTATGGCCCCCAGACCTACTCCGGAGAAAGGTCGGGAGGGGCGAAGATCCGAAGGTCGGAGCTGAAGCTTGACGAAGGCCTCGAAGCTTATGAGGTTCAACCCCGAACCTCCATCCACCATTACATGGTGGAGCTGGATGTTGTTGATGGTCGGAGATACCATCAGTGGAAGTTGGCCAGCTCCAATCATGTTCCGAGGGCAGCCCGAAGCATCAAAAGTGATGGCAGTGTCCATCCACTTTCGGTGAGGCTCCGCCCTGGCAGTGGGAGCTATAGAGGCCATGTCCCGCCGCATTGTCTTAAGGACACGGCGGGAGGTAATGTCCCACGAACCACCAAAGATGGTGTTCATGGTCTTCCAACGCTCGTTGTCAGAGATGTCAGAGTCGTCATCAAAGGATGTGTAAACAGTCTTCAAGACCTTTTTAGGGTCCTAAAATCCTAACTCCTCTTCAGCTAGAGCTTCGTCGACTTTTTGCTTTCCTTCCCTTTGACGGAAAAGAACTTCTTCTCGGTGCTTGTTGTAGCACTCGGCAAGGTTCTGGACCTCTCGACGGCCTTCCAGGTTGTGGTTGTTCGTCTTGTGTATAGTACACCACATCCTGGAGATGCCACCATCTTCAGACGAGGGCCGAGGTCGTTTCTCGGGGCGTGGCCCCTGGCCACCCGGAGCTGCGACAGCAGCAATAGTGGGTGCACCAGCCGACGGCTTCTTCTTCCCGTTGGACTTTTTCTTCTTCTTGCCACTCCCGGAGGTAGCGGCTTCACCCTTGGAGGACTTCTTGTTGTCCTCCGGAGGTGGTTGGGAGTGCATTTCACGGCCCTCTGCAGCCTTGGCACACTTGTCTGCCAAGCTGAAGAGTTCCGTGACACTGGTGATTTCCTTGGTCGCCAGTTTCTCCAGCATCTTCTTGTCTCGAACACCCTGTCTAAATGCCACAATAACAGAGGCACTTGAGATAGAAGTAATTATGTTTCGTACCTGGGAGAACCTCTGGATGAAGGATCGCAGGGACTCTCCCTCTTTTTGCTTGACAGCAAAAAGGTCCAGTTCGGTGCCTGGTCTGGTGTATGAGCTCCCGAAGTTGGTGGTGAACTATTGGCACAGCTCCGCCCAACTGTTGATGGAGTCAGGCGGAAGGCTCAAGAACCAAGACCTGGCGGTCCCAGTCAAAGCCACAGGGAAATAATTGGCCATCACGACCTCATTTCCCCCAGCCGCAAGGATAGCGGTGGAGTAAATTTGGAGAAATTCGGCGGGATTAACAGTCCCGTCAAATTTCTCCGGCAGGTGAGGCCGGAACTTTTGCGGCCATCTGACCATGCGTAGGTGCATGGCCAAGGCAGAACAACCTCCTCCTACTCCCTCGGGAGCAGGACTGTCCCGAGCCTCTCGCCTCTCGCGAGCACGCTCGATGTGGACACGGCCGTCCTGTTGATGGTAGCGGAGATCGAGCTCCGCCCGGAGGTCATGAGTCGAAAGCCTTGTTACCGTGTGAGTACGTCGCGCCCCGGAAGGCAGTGATGTCGCCTGTTGTGACACAACACGCCTCCTGTGCTGTGAAGCGTGCAGACCAAGTCTACCTGACAAGGTCCAATGCTGCAATGGGGCCCGCCCCAAGGGGGAAGGACCTTGATTGTTAATGCCATTAGCTGCTGCTGCAACCAGATGTTCCACATCAGCTCTCCACTGCTCCATTGCACTTTGGGGTGCTCCTGGAGGCGGTGGACATTGGAGAAGAGCACACGCGACATTAATCGCGTGTTCAGGGTTGTGGTTCGCCGATGCAGTGACCGACGCAGACGCCCCATCTCGACGTCCAGCTTGATTCACCGGAGCAGATGGTTGCGGCGGTGGCATGACTCCTGTTGGAGCTACGACACCTGCTGGCTGCTACATCTTGGAGGGATTGCCTCCAGCAAGTTGCACAACGTGCTTACCGTTGGATGATCTGGCAGCAGAGTTCATCATGTTGGAATCTCGGGCACCCCCTACCTGGCGCGTCAAGTGTCGGAGTTTGGTTCCAACAATTCTCCTGGTATTACCGTTGGCAGCCCGCGGAGTTTGTAGTTCGGTTGTGGGCGCTCAGAGATTCAGAACAAGGTGGCAAGTTGACACAAGGATTTACGTGGTTCGGGCTGTCTGAGCGTAATACCCTACTCCACGGGTGTGTAGCTGTTGTACTGAGAGTCTGAGCACTAGAGTGTCAGAGTCTAGAGTGTCTTGAGCTCGTATAAGCGTGTGCGGGCGTGTGTCTGAGACCAGGGTATTTCCAGTGTGTCCCCCTTGTGTATCGTTCGACTAGTCCTTTTATAATACACGGAATGTCGTTACATCATTAGCCTGACCCGACATGTGGCCCTGGTGGTTACTGATGCTTAATACACAATTAATATACTCAATTACCCTTAACAGTGTGGTAACGCCCCTTGATGGTGGCGTTACTGGTATTAAGGTCCCTCCGATCGTGTGTCATTAAGATAGCATTAATGACACATAATCGGGTCTTGAAGCTTTAATGTCCCTTGAAGGTCCGATCCGTTGGAGGTCCGCCAATCAACCTGTTGAAGTCGAAGGTCCGGCGGTTGGACGCGTGGCAGCCGTGGAGCTTACCGTCTAGGACGGGTAGGTCCGGCGCTGTTGTACACGTGTCAGTACCGGAGCTTCTCTCTGTCGTGGGTTAGGTCCGGGGGTGCCACACAGGTACTTAACCGGAGCATTCTCATGTAGGGATTGTAGCTTCGGGTTTATGATACACGTGGCGGCACCGGTACTAACTATAGAAGGGAGGCAGGTCCGGTTCCGTATGACACGTGGGGCCTTCAGAGGTCTTCAACTCAGGTAGGTGGAGTTCCTTTGCACTCTTTGTAGTCCCAATGGGTATCTGATACGCAGGGTACTAACAGGTATTGCCTTTATGAGTGAACTGTAATGATTTTTGTTGCCACTTACAGACCATCGGGCTATTAGCCTTGAGCCAATCATAACCAAGAATTGCATTATATGCACCAAGAGGTAACACTCTCATATCATCTGTGAATGTGTGTCTATTGCACCACCAAGAAACCTGAGGCACCATTGTATCACTGCACATCATATCTCCATTAGCTACTCTGACAGACAGAGGTTTGCATTTGACAACTTTGAGACCCGCTCTTGCTACAAATGCAGAGTTTATAAATGTGGATGAGCTCCATCAATGAGTAAAAGAAAAACTTGGTTGTTAACCAATGCTCTGAGCCTCAAGCATTCAGATCCTTCAGTACCAGAGAGGGCATGTAGTGAGAGCACACCACTATCTTCCATTTGTCTGTATTCCTCCTCTAGTTGCATTAAAACCTCCTGAGTGAGCTCCATATTTATGTATTCAGCTGACAAGGCATTAAGTTGCACTTGTGTTCTTTTTGGACATCTAGCCACATGCCCTGGCTCAAATTTTTCACCGCAAGTGTAGCATAGTCCATTGAGCCTGCGGTATTCCCGTATTTGTCTCTCTTTCGTCAGTTCAGAAGAGGGAACAAACTGTTTGGCTTCTTGTTTCTGCACCAATTGATTTCTCCATCCATAAGCTTGGTTCCACAGTCTCTGTCTCGCCTTCTCTTGTATTTCAGTTTGCAATCTTGCCAAGAGGATAGCTCTGTTAACAGTCGAAGGAACTTGAGATAAGACTGATCTCCTAATGTCTGCCTTGAGTCCTTGTGACGAAGAACACCTCATCAAGATCTATGTTATGCATGGAGTTTGTATATCGCAACTCTTCAAACTGAGATATGTAATCTTCCAACCCAGTCTGTTGTCTCAGGTGAAGAAAATCATGCATGGCCTTTTGATACTCATAATCGCCAAATTTCTCTTTGACAGCTCTTGTGAAGTCTTCCCAAGAACCTAGTCCCACTGAACCTTTGTATATTTGCAGCCATCTAGCGACGTTTCCCTCCGTGTGAGCAGCTCTGACCCAAAAAGGACTCATCCACATTGTACAAGGCAAAATAATATGAACACTTATCAAGCCATATTGTAGGCTGATCTCCCTGGAACTTCGGGAACGTGAGCTTCATCAAATTCTTCTCATCACCTCCCGCATCTCGCCGAGCATAAAATCGATTCATCCCACCTCTCTGCCTCTTTGTATGTTTGATGGCTCTGGTATTTCCCTGTTGACTCTTGCATCTCTCTGTTTCGGAGATCTGAATCCCATACTTGAGGATCGGGACTCTGAAAAACGCTCCATTTCATCAGCCATGCGTTCCAGTGTTAACGCCGCGACTCGTTTCCCTGTCTCCTCCACTTGCCGAAACAATAAATCACGCTCCTTTGCAGCTTGTTCAGACACTGATGCCGCTAAAGACTGCTGCCCGAGTATCTGACACTGGATCTCATCAGATCGATTGAGCCGCTCATCGATGAAGTCCAGCTTGCACATCAGTCTCTCCCACCTTTCTCCCCTTTGATGATCTGCTGCTGCCATCTTCTCCAATAGCAGTTGCGTCTGCAGGGAAGGTTTCACCAACGCCATTGTGCCCTCCACTGCTCAAGCCAACCGGAAAAAAATTTCACCGCCGCCACTCGCCGTCCAGGATTTTATGGTCTGAGACCTCCAACGAACACCACCACCACCACCGCCGAGAATAACTTGCTCTGATTACCAACTATCGTGTCTTGTGGCTGCCGACTAGCCGGCGATCGGGGCATGAGGCACACAGTGGATCGTAGCGCCGAGCATACGCACACGAAGGCTGGTCAAGGGTAGGGAACACAAAAGTGTTTTCGGTTGCTACTTGTCTGCTCGTCAGCAGCCTTCGATCTCCCTTTAACCGCCAGGCATCACGGCCCGTTTAAGCATTTACGTTATAGACCCGACAGCCCACTGGCCAGTTTGAATCATTACAAAACGCTTCGTGCGAATTACAAAAATGAGGCTCATGTTGTCTTCCTCCTATGGTGCAGAGTCACGCGCCGAGCTTGCCGGCGTGACAGCGCGGCGCAGGCGGTGGAGCGAGCTGTGTTGCAGTGCCGGAGGTGTGGACGCTGGGTCCCGAAGGTATTGCAGATAACTCTGGCCTCCCTCCCTCCGCTTGCACCCGTCTGCTCGGCGCTCCCGCACCCACCTGCTCTGCCGCGGTGCTCCGCACGACCATTTGTACAACTGTGAAGTGTGAGTACATTCAATTTCAATTTCAATTTGTAGGTTTGATTTGGGCCATAGGATTAATGAATCTTATAATCTGTTTGAACCCTAGGACTTGGATGATATGTATGTCAAACCATAAGCATGAAACAAGTTGCTCCGCATCAAATCAAAGCTAACACCATTTTCATTTTTCTCGTGGCTCTTTATACCTATTGCACACTAATCGACACGAACACTGACATGTGATAACAAAAATTTTAAATCCAGCAGTTTAAGGCTTTCTGCACAGCACATAGGTGCCGTTCCTGGTCCTTATATTTGCTTCATTTCCTTTCATGATTGAGGTCCTGTTTGACGCAACTTCTGCTGCAACTTCTTTATAAAAATAAGTTGAGGGTGTGTCAAACAGGAAGCACTACAGGAAAAGCGATAATTTGCGACGGATATATTTATTTGCGATGGCCAGCCGTCGCAAATAGAATAAATTGCGACGGCCCGCCTCTGACCGTCACAAATAACATGGCCGTCGCAAATAACAGCTTATTTGCGACGGCCTGCCCCAGTACCGTCGCAAATAACAACTTATTTGCGACGGTCAACCCTAATACCGTCGCAACTAACGCAGCCGTCGCAAATAAGTATTTATTTGCGACGGCTGCAAAAAGGGCCGTCGCAAGTAACATTAATTGTGACGGCTATATGGTCGGGCCGTCGCAAATAAGGGCCTTTATCCCGACCCGACCCTTCGTTCTCGTCCACTCACAACTCACCACCAGACCCCGCCGCCTGCCCGCCGCGCGCAGTCGCCTGCCCGCCGTCGTCCCGCCGCCGCCGGCCCGCCGCCCTGCCGTCGCCGCCCCGCCGTCGCTGCCCCGCCGCCGCACCCGGTCCGTGGCGCCCCCGGCCTTGGCTCGCCGCGCCCCCGCCGCCCCGGCCCGCCGCGCCCCCGCCGCCACGGCCCGCCGCGCCCCCGGCGTCGCCGCCGCCGGCCCCGCCGCCCGAACCGCCACGCCCCCGCTGCGCCCCCAGCCCCCGACGCCTCCGCCGCCACTGAGGTCCATGCTAATCCGTGCTAATCCGTGTTACTCTTCTTTTTTCAGATCTAGCTAGCAATTTTGTTTACAGAGGTTGCAGCAATTAGCTATAGTAGCCTAGGATAGCTGGTATAGCATACGAAATTCACAAAATATGTGCCGAAATTAATGTTGTGAAATGGAGCTTAGCCTATTAGGTCATGAATTCGACCGGACCTCGACCAACTATAAGTGTATTGGCCAGTACAGTATATCCCAATGAGTTTGGCGCTAGAATGATTTCATATTACAGGGTTCAATTTGCACATGCATTTGCTGTTACCAAATTTGCACACGATAATTCCTACTTTTTAGGGTGAATCCTAAAGATTATGAGTACTAATCAACAATTAAGCTCAAAAAACGCGCACCCTGGCCGGGCGATCATGAGTAGTGTCGACGAGAGCGATAAGTGGGACGATTCGGATAAACATGTCGATCTCCTGCTCCGCATCGTGGAGCTCTTCGGCCATCCGGACGCCGAGGAGCAGGCGAGGGAGGAAACCGCCGCAGTCCTGGCACGCCTTGACGAGCGCGTAGCAGCGCCGCAGCGCGCCACCGAGTTGTTCGAGCGGCCGCCGCGTGGCCTCCTGCCGCATAATCTTAGAGAGCTCCAGGTCCCGCAGCAGGCCGCCGACGAGCTCCACGTGCTGCGCCAGCCGCCGGCACGCGTCCCGGTGGCGTCGCGCTGCCAGCGCGGCCTGCACGACCATGGACACCAGACCGAGAGCGTCCACACCCACCAGCTGTGCCACGTTCAACGCCTGATCGAGCGAGCTCCACAGGCCGCTCGAGCTGTCCCCAAGGGTCACCATGGCGCAGCGCCTCTCCACTCCAACTAGGAGGTTGGTCGCCGCCATTGACGGTAGCATTTATCAATTGACGGGGGAGTGAGAATGACGACTTTGATTAAGCGTTGCTTTTGTGTGGACTTCACTTGTTGGCTTCTGTCTGCCAGGTTTCTTCTGTTGGGTGATGCTTAAATGGGCCGGCCTGCTTGGCCCATAAGCTCAGTAAGGGTTGACGTCGTGGGGGCTCAACGGTGGCGATCTGGGTTATTGAAAACAAATCGGTTTGGGTTGGGCTCAAAAGTAGGTGTGGGTTGGGTTGTTCAGTTTTGTATGTTAATTTTACAGACTGGGTTGGGCCGGGTTGATTGATACATAAAAAATGGATTGGGTTTGGGTTTAGTCCATCTTGGTCGAGTTGAGTCGAGAATTAGATCCTAATTTGATACTAATTGTCATGCTTTGGTAAATATGTTTATTATGCAGGTTACTAGAATTAATAATTTTTTCTCTTGTTCTTTTGATCGCGTTAGTGTTTAGAATTAATATTTTTTTCTATTCTGTTTAGTGTATGTTTGGACTTTAGTGCATTCATATAATGTTTTTGAGTGACTACTTAATATATATAAATAATAGGGTCTTGGGCCGGCTCGGACCAACCCGGAAGGGCATGACACGCAATAAGTGTGGTCGTGCCGTGTAGACCACAGTAGTCAAGGCGACATGGAAGCGAACGGGTTGGCAAGGACGTCAATGACCCGCGATTGCGTGGACGGTGGAAATGGATATGGAATTGTCATCTAAGACCAACTTTCCTCTCACTCTTTCTCTAGTTCTTTCCTCTCTCTTAAATGATCTGAAAATGAAAATGAGCAACATAACCTATAGCAATGTATTACCCGTTTCGGATCGGCACGTCTCACATGCCATTGGCAAGTGAGACGTGCAGGTTCGGAATTGTCCCTTTTTGGACAGCCTCGGAGTGACCGAGTGGGCGTGGCTTGTGACGAGACGCGGGTTCGGATTTGGACGAGATTTCGGTGGCGTAACCCTGTTGTTCTCTGCTGCACCATTTTTGGGCGTGCAGTGGAGAACAACGGGGTTATGCTTCCGAAATTTCGTTCGAATCCGGATGACGTGTCTCGTCATGAGCACGCTCCGCTCGGTCACTCTTGGGTGGGTTTAGGATCTATCTGCCTAGGTTGTAGGGCCGTGACATAACACAACAATACATTAACGACAATTTCTTTCGCGTTAAACTGCAGAGCCAAACATGGGTGAAGACCGCAGTTGGATGTATACTGGCTGGAAGAGCAGAACTGGTGGTCACTTTGATGAGTGGTTTATCAAGTTAGATCAATTTTTGGATCGAACATTTTCGTTGTCAACGGAAGATATGGTGCGGTGCCCATGTACAAAATGTCGGAACACCAAGTTTTTGAGAAGATTAGAGATTTCATTTCACTTATGTCGAAATGATTTCACTCCATATTATGAAGTATGGACCTTTCACGGCGACACTAATTCTCGAGTCATAGCCGAAGTGGATGAGGATGATGATATAACAGAGATTGATAGGATGGATGAGATGCTAGAAGCTCTGGAAGCGGAGGATCCTCTTGCAAATGAGGCAGAGAAGTTCTTCGAGGAGCTGAAGAAATCACAAGAGCCGTTGCATGAACATACAGCTGTGACCGTACTTGCTTTCTTGACCAGATTTATGGAAATTAAGTCCAAGTACTTTTTTCCATCAACTGCTACAATGATCTCATGAAATTGATCTGCGATATCCTTCCACAACCTCACAAAGCGCCACCAGATATGTATCAGTCAAAGATCAAGATATCTGGTCTCGGTATGAAGTATGAGAAAATCGATGTGTGCCCAGACAACTACATGCTATTCTGGAAAGAGCACGCCAATGAGAAGATGTGCTTGAAATGTGGTAAATCGAGGTATGTCGAAGTTGTTAATGACAATGGCGATAATGTGATGACAGATGTCGCACATAAGCAACTTCGTTACTTGCCTGTGACACCTCGGTTGAAGCGGATGTTTCTCTCAAAAAGAACCGCAAGACACATGAGATGGCACAAAGAAGGTAAACGTGAGAACAAAGAATTCTTGATGCATCCGTCCGACAATGATGCATGGAAGGCACTAGACCGTTTCGATCCAGACTTTTCTCGTGATGCGAGGAATGTTCGCATCAGATTAGCAATAGACGGATTCTCACCGTTCAGTATGAACGCCACACCATACTCATGTTGGCCTGTCTTTGTCATTCCGTACAACCTGCCACCTGCTTTTTGTACGAAGAACGAGTTCATGTTTCTCAGCCTCATTGTACCTGGACCTGATCATCCCGGGTCACGTCTCAACGTGATGTTAAAACCGCTAATCGAAGAATTGAAAGTCTTATGGACAGGAGTCGAAGCGTACAACAGTTACAAGAAGTAGAAATTCAACCTTCGAGATGCTTATTTGTGGTCCGTCCATGATTTGCCGGCATACGACATGTTTTCCGTATGGAGCACTCACGGTCGTCTGACGTGTCCGATATGTGCTTCAGACACGGATTGCTTTCGACTAACTCATGGAGGGAAAATATCTTACTTCGATTGTCACAGACGTTGGCTGCCCTCGAATAATATATTTAGGCAGCAGAGGCATGTCTTTCGAAAGAACACTGTTGTTACTAAAGGACCATCGAAGCGTCTCAACGGGTCAGAAATTTCTGATATGTTGGACAAACTGGTGCCTGATGAAGGTCGTCCTGGATATTTCGTAGGTTATGGAGAGGAACACAATTGGACTCACATATGTGGACTTTGGGAGCTACCATATGTGAAGTCGTTGATTCTAATGCACAACATTGATGTCATGCATCAGGAGCGTAATATGAGCGAAAGTATCATAAGCACTTGCATGGATATGCCTGGCAAAATGAAAGACAATTATAAAGCTAGACTAGATTTGACAGACATTTGTCACTGTCCAACTCTTGAAATCTCTGGAAGTGGTGGAAAGCCACGTGCTTCTTTCTGTCTTCGATAGAAAGAAAAGAAAGAAGTTATGAAATGGATGAAAACTTTGAAATTCCCAGATGGTTACGCAGCTAGCCTGAAACGAGCTGTAAATGTTAACACAGGAAACCTCACTGGGTTGAAGAGTCATAATTATCACATTATAATGGAAAGACTCCTACTTGTTATGTTCCCAGGCTATCTAGATGATGCGGTGTGGAAGGTTTTAGCCGAGCTCAGCTATTTCTATAGAAAACTTTGTGCTAAAGAAATCAAGATCGGGATAATGGATAAGTTAGAGAAGGAGATACCCATACTTTTATGTAAGATGGAAAAAAATTTCCACCAGGTTTCTTCAATCCAATGCAACATCTGCTTATCCATCTTCCATTCGAAGCTAAAGTTGGCGGTCCTGTGCAATATAGGTAGATGTATCACATTGAAAGAGCGCTACGATATCTGAAACCAATGGTTGGCAACAGGGCAAGGGTGGAAGGGTGCATCGCTGAAGCATATGCTCTTAAGGAAGTAGGATACTTTTCAAGTGTCTACTTTGCAGAAGAAAACAATATCAATACTTCGGCGATGCGGTACAATGTGGACGAAACATCCCCTCTAAGCGACCTTTCCATTTTTCAAACGAGAGGCGCCACTGTTGGTAGCTACACAACCTACGTGCTATTCGAACATGAAAGGACTGTTGCTTTACTCTACATGTACGCAAATATAGAAGGCATGCAAGAATACTTCGAGTAAGTGTTTCTCCTACATTTATGCTAATCGATATATTTTGCTACACATGTACTCTAAAAGATGTTTTTTCATGTTCAGCGAGTTCCACAGACAATATTGGCCACATAGGCATCAACCTATGGCCAAACAAGTAGAAGCGATGCGAAAGGAAGGAATAAATGGGGGGGGGGGCGAGTTTTCTATCCTAGTTTCAAGAATATGTAATATTCTCTCGTCTTTCATGTATTATAAATTACTATTATTAAAGAAGTATTATTTTAACTCACGATCATTTATGACAGTGTCAGACTCACAATGTCCATGAAGATTTGCAGCAGCTATCTTATGGATTGGTGAATGTTAGAAGTTATGGTCGATATGACGTAAATGGCTTCCGATTCCGTACAACTCATTTTGAAGCTCATCGTCCTCTCGCGGCAACATCAAATTCCGGTGTTGTGACGAGAGCAATGGACACTCAAGGGAATTTAACCGATTATTATGGGATCATTAACAAAATCCTTGAATTTACTTTTACTATAAATAAGACCCTTCGAGTTGTCTTCTTTGACTGTGACTGGTTTGATCGTACTCATGGAACTCGAGAAAACCAATTTGGAATGGTGGAAGTGAAACATAAGGACCGACTACGAGGTTACGATACATTTGTTCTTGCGCATCAAGTTGAACAAGTGTATTATCTACCTTATCCATGCACGAAGCTCAGTGCTTGGTGGGTGATATATAAGGTGAATCCTCGTGAGCGGCTATATACTCCTAGGGATGATGGTTACTATGATAGCGAAGACGTTGAAGAAGTGTACCAAGAAGAAGAGTTGTCAGACACTTTTATCGTCGAGCTTGGTGCAGGACTCGATCAATTAGTTGGAGATGTTGAAGACGTTGAAGATGCAGAGGCAGATGATACGCGAAAACGAAAATTAGAATAGGCCACGGTGGAAGATCGTTGGGCTGGTTTAAGGAGTAGGGCACAGGCACATGACAATGATGTTGATAGATTTTGAAAGTGACTACAAGTAATGTTTTCTTGAAGATAGTAACATAAAATTTATATATTTTATTTGCATATTTACTAATTATCTAATTACAATAGGATGGCGTCAAAGAAGGGTAAGAAGGTGCCGCCGACGAGGGGGTTCTACCCCTCTAGACCTGAGGACGCTTTCGTTGGTGCCTCGTCGACTGGCAGCAGACGCTCTCAGCTGCTGGGGCACGTTCAGACCAGCTCTAGAGCTTCGTCACAGGTAAATGTCACTCGTTTTTGACAAATTCTTTAAATTCAATTTCACATTAAACTTACTTATGAATCATTTGAATGTTGTAGTCCTCACTGGCTGACTCAGAGGCTGCGGCGCCTTCGGTGAGCCAGCCCTCGGCGTGCTAGCCCTCGGCCAGCCAGCCCTCAGTGAGCCAGCCCTCGGCCAGCCAGCTCCCAGCTGGCGATGAGTTTGTTCCTAAGGCCTTTGACTCGGCTGGTGAGGAGCCGTCTGGGTCACCTGACGTGGCGCCCTAGCAGACGCGTAGGACGAGGAGGACTCACTTTGTTAGTCCTCCCGTGGTCCCTTCACTGAGGATCGTGATTCGTCCAGTCAGAGACAGGTAATAAAAATTATAGTATTCAATTTTAGTTTCTTTTGATTACTTAAGTAATGAATGAATAAATATCTTGCAGGGCTTGGGACGACACGTCTTTCACCGGTGAAAGACACCACAGACCGGTGAATGGTGTCCTCAGGTCCATAGTGCATTTGCACTATCCTGGGGTCATCGACGGGGTGCCTGCTCTTTCGTGGGAGGACTACGCATGCGTCCATCACCAGGAGTACGACAACCTTCAGGAGGCCGTATGGGCCGATTTTATGGTAAGTATGTTAAAAAAAAGTTTCTAAGTTTCAACTCTTAAACTCTTTTAGTGAACATCTCTTCAATATATTCTTTATCACAGGCAAGATATACTTTAGAGGACCCGAACGACCATCGCCAGTTTGAGGACGCGAGGCGAGTGTTCCACTACAACGCTGCCAAGGCACTTCGACAAGCTTTGTCGAACACCCTCGTTCAACTTGTTAATGAGCACTTGAAGACAAACCAACAGCCTGTGCTACACTTCCGGCAAGCAAGCGAGATGCACCTGACGGAGGAGGAGTACGCGTAGGTACATGGAGTGTAGTAAGTATTTTTTTTGATAATTTCCTCGATGGTATTTTTAACAACTTCCAACTATGTGCAGGGACATGTGAGTTGGTTGCAGGGTCGGACCGATGCATTTCGGGCCCTTTGTCGCTACTGGGCTAGCGATGAGTTTAAAGTTAAGTCTGAGAAGGGTCGAGACTGCAGAGGGGTCGAGGGGAAGAGCAGGCACGGGCAAGATAACCACTTGCATTTAGCTAAATGCATGGTAAGTGTGTGTAACTTATGTTTATATATTAATAATATATTGTTCGTACTAACACGTATTAACAGGAGCGCGAGACGGGGGTGCCGCCCACCCCTTCTGAGGTCTGGAAGAGAGGTCACAGGGACCCTTCTCAGCCGACGGGGTGCAGTCAGGTTGCAGCCGAGCGGTTGGTAAGTTTAGAAATCATTCATATTAAATATAACTATATAGATTGTTGAACTTACACGGTTTTCTTGTTTTGCAGGCTAAGTACGAGGAGGAGGCTAGGAAGATACACGGCGAGGATTTCGATTGAGAATGTCAACCGATCGATTCTCAAGCCGCGTATGCAACCGATGGTGGAAAAGCACACAGAAGGTGAGTTTACAAGTCATTTTATCGTTTTCAATTCAAAGTATTCAAGATATTTCAATTTCATATTACTGACTCTCTTTTTTATAGGCTCGCCATATTCGACGGAGTTGTCGACTCGAGGGCGGGGAGACCTGCGAGAGGCAGGTCCACGCAGGCTTCTTCGGTGGGCACGACTAGTCGTCGTGCCTCGCAGAGGGACATTGAGATGTAGTCCCTCTTCAGGCGCCAGGAGGAGTCGGAATGCCAAAGGATCATGATGGAGGCCACGATCCAAAGTCAGTCAGCAGCGTTGACGCAGATGCGGGAAGCAATGGAGGTAACAAAATAAAAACTAAAGTTCTCATTAATTCAGTGTAAATGACTTACTAATAGATAGCATTTAATTTTTGCAATGACAGGCCATGGCTCGGGCGCAAGGTCTGGGAATCCAGCTATCGGTACTACCACCGGTCCTTCCAGGTGATCCTTCTTCAGCGGGTCAGATAAGTTTCTATGTAACCCTTCTTCTCCAGCGTAATAAGATTGAGATAGATGAAAGAGAGAGATAGTTAGATAGAAGAAAATGATTGAGATAGAAGAAAGAGAGAGATAGAAGAAAGAGAGACAGAAGAAAGAGTGAAAGATAGTTAGATAGAGTAGGAGGGGAATGAAGAGAGAGAGTAAGATGTAGATGGAGATATAGAGAGGGGAAGATAGAGGGAGGGAGATGCAGATGGAGATAGAGGGAGGAAGATAGAGGGAAAAGGATAGCAATAGAGAGATAGAGTGAGAGAGAAAGATAGAGTGAGAGAGAAAGAGAGAAATGAAAAGAGAGAGGAAGAGAGGGGGAATAGATGAAAGAGAGAGATAGTTAGATAGAAGAAAATGATTGAGATAGAAGAAAGAGAGAGATAGAAGAAAGAGAGAAAGAAGAAAGAGTGAAAGATAGTTAGATAGAGTAGGAGGGGAATGAAGAAAGAGAGTAAGATGTAGATGGAGATAGAGAGAGGGGAAGATAGAGGGAGGGAGATGTAGATGGAGATAGAGGGAGGAAGATAGAGGGAAAAGGATAGCAATAGAGAGATAGAGTGAGAGAGAAAGATAGAGTGAGAGACAAAGAGATAAATGAAAAGAGAGAGGAAGAGAGGGGGATCTAGATGAAGATAGAGGGAGAGGAAGGGAGGGAGAGAGATGTTGATGCATTTATATTCTAACTCTAAGTTTCATTAATTGCAGTGATCCGCGACGGTTGCACAAATGCCGCCGCCGTTGCTACCGCCGCCTGGAATGAGGCGCGATGACGACTTCGACTTCGGAGGTGGCTCCGGAGGTGGCTACGGAGGTCAGATGGGCGAGTGAGCCCTTTTATTTGCTTTGTTGATGACGATGTGAGATGTATCGGAACTTATTAGTTTGTGATTGTGATGATGTTTGTGGAGACTGTGATTGTGTGTATATTGTGTATTGTATCTGTTCTGTGATTCTGGCCATCGAGCCGGGTAGTATTTTCTGTTTTTTTAAACCTTATTTGCTACGGCTTTTTATACAGTACCGTCACAAATAAGGATCCAGGCCGTCGCAATTAAGCCCCTGTTATTTGCGACGGCCAGTCTGTCGCAAATAAGTTTTAATTGCGACGGCCAGGCTGTCGCAAATAGAAGCGTGGGTCCCGGAGGAGGACACGTGGGCCCTGCCCACTGAACTTATTTGCGACGGCATAGCCGTCGCAATTAGAGGCCCTTAATTGCGACAGTCTGGCCGTCGCAAACTATCAGGGGGGCCCACCGACTCGCGGCAATAACTTGCGACGGCCTCTTCTGGCCGTTGCAATTAAGCTTATTTGCGACGGTGGCCATCGCAAATAAGCTTAATTGCGACGGCCGAAAACCATCGCAAATAAGGAAAGCCGTCACAAATAGCTTCTTTGCGACGACATTTGGCTTATTTGCGACGGCCCTGACTGTCGCAAATCGTCGGGATTCCTGTAGTGAAGCTTCTGTAATAGCTTATTAGTTCAGCTGCTTCTTAGAATGAACTAAAAACAGGATATAAGCAAAATCTGTTTTCCACCAGTTTTTCAAACAAGCTGCTTTTGTAACAAGTTTCAGATGTGTCAAACATGAACTGAATCTTGCCACGACTCATAATGCAGCTAGTTGAATCTTGGTCGTTCGGACTTGCTGCATATGGTTTTTTTTTCTAAATAAATCATCTAGTGTTGTTGCAAGTCCTATTTCCACCATGTTATTGTTCCACATACTCTTCACATGAAATTCGATGGAGATGTTGGTTAGAATATGCAAGCGACCAGCTTTGATCATGGGTATAATCATGATACCAGAGTGGTTTGTATAAAAGTTATTTGTGGGTTCCACTACGAGCACAAAACACTGTTTAACTTACACATGTATGTACCTGTCATGTGGTACTGTCACTGACATGGTTTTGCATTCTCTGTTGTATTTTTACAAAGATTCATTCATACTTTTTTTTTCACTGATGTGCAGAAAAATATAGATGGCAAGGAAAATGGATTCATTTTGTAGTTTCCTCTCCTGATTTACAGAATCCAAGTTTTGAATTCGCCTGTGTAATATCTATCCATTGAATTTCTCATGCTAAACCTTTATTCTCTATGGACCAGGCCTTTTGAAATCAGAATTTTGGGAACAGCCTCCGCATAGCCAAATTAGGCTGTTGTTCATATTATGGATCAACAACCTCAAAATGATGTTGACTTTCTTGAATCATCGATTTTATTAGACGAGGCACATTACCAAGAGGGCTACAAAACTGGTTACCATGATGGCTTGGTATCTGGAAAGGAAAAGGGAAGACAAGTTGGTTTAAAGATGGGGTTCCAGGTTGCTGAAGAACTGGGTTTCTACCAGGGCTGTCTGGATGTGTGGACATCAGCAATTCACATTGATGAAGACATGGTATCAGCTCGGATCAGAAGGAACATCAAGCAACTAGGGTGCGTTTAGTTTGAAGTCAAAGTTGGATTGGATTTGATCATTCATATTTTTCTGTATTGGATGATCTAAGTTGATGTTTGGTTGGATGGATTGGACGATCCAATTTTTTGTTTGTTAGATTAGATAGAACTTGGATGAATTGAATCATTTAAGTTGATAATTTCACATGATACTAATTATTAATATAATATATATCATAATACTAGTAAATATTAATATCATAATTATATTTATTAATCAACAACAAACAAGTTAATTATCACTAATTATATTACTAAGAAGCATACTTAGATAAGGTGGACAAACTCATCCAACCAAAATTCTTGGACCACTTCATCCAGCATCTGGAAGGAATATTCCCCGAAGTTAGATGACTCTGTCCATCTGATCGTGAAACAAACACCTATCTAGACCATCCAATTCAGCTCAATCCAATCCAATATAGCAAATCAAACGCACCCTAGATGCTTTGGTGAGCAGCTATCCATTGTTCGATTCGGAAAATGAGCAAGTTCAAGACATGATGCAGAAGATAAGGCTGAAATTCAGAGTGATCACCGCAAGACTAGGAGCGAGACTGGAGTATGAAGGTCGCCCGACATCTTCGATGCAGGATGTTGAGGATCTGTGAGCGTGATGTGACAGTTTTGTGGCCATCTTGTTTGCTTAGCCCTGTTCGTGCCGTTTCCCTTGCAATTTGCAATCTCATAAAAAATTATTGGCCCTGGGGTCATGCTGTGTATAGTACTAGCCTTTAGACTTGCGGACAGTGCTTGAATTAATCAGAGTTTTAACCATGACTTCTGTTAAGATATGACTCTATTTCTTGTATGTCTACGTCTATAAATATAAGCTATTCCTGTACTTGTACCAAAACCCTAATAATAGATCTGTTTCCTGTGGTCTTTTTTCTCCTCCATCTTGAATGAGTTTTTCCCACGTTAAATTTTGTGTCTCCTATTAAT
Source organism: Tuctoria greenei (assembly GCA_036927565.1). Classification (NCBI taxonomy): domain Eukaryota; kingdom Viridiplantae; phylum Streptophyta; class Magnoliopsida; order Poales; family Poaceae; genus Tuctoria; species Tuctoria greenei. The sequence continues at coordinate 203,522,956 of JAYESD010000004.1, forward strand.
CCTAACAAGAGGTATACAGAGTCGTCGAGATCAGATATATTTTCTCCCGGATGGGCCACCATCGCGCTCTTTACTGCCAGGCGCGCCGCCGGTCAACCGGATCGCTCGTTGGCTTCGCCTCTTCTGCGCTTGAGATCTGCGTCGCCTATTGGCTGCAAATCCCGCCTCCTGCATGCACTTCCCCGCGGGCTGCACTCGTAGTTGGCTTCTCATCACGAAGCACGTCCCACCGCTGGTTTTCTTCGCAAGGCTCTGATCCAGGCCTACCGCCTACGAAGAGAGGAAGCTCTCTTCCTTGACTTCGATTTTCGTGCTTGGATGGTGTTGATTTAATCATTGCGGTTCGGTGTTGCACATACAGAAATCAATCAAGCCTCTTGGTTCCTGCGCATCAAGCAAAATTTGGAATTCTTTGCAATGTGCACACGAGGATATCTACGCAGACCTCTCTTCACTTCAAGAGTTTTGCTACGTGCACATCAAGAAGTCTACCAAGATTTTTAATTCTTCTGATATTTGTTGCACGTCATGTCTACTAAATTGGATATTCCAAAATTTGATGGAAAAAACAGTTTTTCCATATAGCAGGTTCACATGAAAGTCGTTCTTACTCAATTGGGCGTGCGTAAGGCTTTAAATGATAAGCCTAATGATATGACGGATGATAAATGGGAGGAACTCGATGAAAAAGCTTTATCCGCTTTGCAGCTCAATTTGTCTACATATGTTTTGCGTGAAGTCTTGAACGTAAAATCACCCGCAGAATTGTGTAAGAAATTGGAGGAGCTTTATATGACTAAAAGTCTTGCAAATAAACTCTGTCTTAAAGAACGTCTGTACACTATTCGCATGGCGGAAGGTACAATCACATCTTGCTGAATTTAATTCAATTTGTATTGATCTTGCAAGTTTGGATGTGAAAATTGATGATGAGGATAAGACAATTTTATTGGTTATTTCTTTGCCCGCTTCATTTAAACATTTTAAAGAAATTATGCTTTATGGAAATAATACCTCAATCAGTTTTGAGAATGTTAAGTCAAATTGTTTGTCTAAGGAGAAATTTGATACTGATTCTCGTTCTGAGTCAAAGGGTGAGGGTCTTATTGTTTGTCGGAGTCTGATTCCGTTAATTCTTTCGGCACTACTGTTTGTATCCGCGGAGTTTTTAGTTCGGTTAGGACGCGCGGAGATTTAGGACAAGATGGCGATTTGACACGAGGATTTACGTGGTTCGGGCCGCCTGACCGTAATACCCTACTCCACGGGTATGTTGTTATTGATGTATTGAGCGTGTGAGAGCGAGAGCCAAAGAGAGCCAGTCCCTTGAGCGCGTGTGTCCAGAGAGTCTAGCCCCATCCCGTGTATCGCTCGGCCAATCATTTTATAGTACAAGGGCTGACCGTTACATCATTAGCCTGACCCGACATGTGGCCCTGGCAGTTTCTGACGCCTAATACATAATTAAATGTGTTTAATTCCTCTTAATAGCGCGGTAACGCCCCTTAATGGTGGCGTTACTAGTATTATGAGTCATCCGATTGTGTGTCATTAAGATAGCATTAATGACACATAATTAGGTCTTGAAGTCTTTAATGTTCCTTGAAGGTCCGAGCCGTTGGAGGTCCACCAATCTGCCTGTTGAGGTTGAAGGTCTGGCGGTTGGACGGGTGACAGCTCCGGAGCTTATCGTCTTGGACGAGTAGGTCCGATGCTGTTGCACACGTGTCAGTACCGGAGCTTTCCCCTGTCGGAGGTTAGGTCCGGGAGTGCCACACATATATCTAGTCTGGATCTTTCCTATGTATGGAATGTAGCTCCGATTTTATGATACACGTGGAAGTATTGGAACTAACCATACGAGGGAGGCAGGTCTAGTTCCGAGTGACACGTGGGGCCTTCGTGGGTCTTCAACTCAGATAGGTGGACTTCCTTTGCACTCTTTGCAGTTCCAAGGGGTATCCGGTACGCAGGACACCGACAATGGCCCCCTGGGCCCACCTCTAGGAGAGACCCTTTGAGTTAAGTCATTCTGCCGGAGGTGGGTCCATCTTTCGATTTCGGCGCCGTGTCTTCAAGGGTTTTTGGATGTGCCATTGAGGTGGTGGTTCGCAGTTAAACCATCGCTGCGTGGCATCTTCTAGACATGGCAGGTGAGATTTGCGTGTGCAGATCTCACGCAATTGAAGGTCGTTGGTTCCTAATACGAAAACCGTATCGGTTCCGCGTGCTATGTCAGGCCGCCACCCTCGGGTTTCCCGCCTCTCGTCATGACAATTGTTCGCCTGGGATAAGGATCTCGACTTGATCGTCTAGGTGGCCCTGGGCCCCTTTGTCATTGGTAGGGTGTAATTTTTGAAATGTATCCTTCGCCTTTTTGCGATTTCCATCCAAATGTTGCGGAGGCTTACTTAAGAAGGGAAGTGCGCACAGGTTGAAGACTCTTTACGCCTTTGATCATCTTTGCGTCCAGAGCCTCTCAACCTCCGCCTTACTTTCCATCCTTTGCTCCACTTTGCCGCGATGGAGTTGGGTCTCCGCAAGAGCCGTGTCACGAGTGATGACGATCTGAAGAAGGTTCGGACCTACATGGGGTGGTCCAGCGACTCCTTCAACCATCTAGTCCGCGCCGGCAAGCTCCCGTTCAAGAAGAAGCATGGCGGCGACATGGTGTACTTCTCTGCGTACGCCATGGTGAGGCTGATCCCACCTTTCTCAACCTTCCTCTTGATGCTGTTAGACTTCTATGGTCTGCAGTTGTACCACCTTGGCCCCCACTCTATTCTTATTGTGTCAACATTTGTCCACTTTTGCGAGATGTGGGTGGGTCTTTCCCCCTGCGTCGAGCTTTTCCGTACCTTCTTCACTATTTGCACCACCGACAAGAGTTCCGAGTATCTTAGCTTCTACTATTTTGTGAAGCGCAAGAAATGCCCCCACAAATACTTGAGGTCGTTTCCTTCCGGCGAGTCGGATGACTGGAATAAGTATTGGATTATCGTCATGGCAGAGGAGCACGAGAAGTTGGAGCTGCCTGAAGGTCTTCCCAATGTTGACACGGACGCATGGAGTGTTGTTCTAGTGCTGTCAGAGGCCTTCAACCCTGCCTTGACCAGGATCCGCGAATGTGTGGAAGGAGGGGTGACCCCCCAAATGGTCTTCTGCAACTTCTTGGTCAACAGGTGGGCTCCGCTGAAGAAGAGGGAGAAGCTCGCGTGGGCCCTCAACAGCGTGATGGATGATGACCGGATTGAAACCAGTCTGAAGTCCAATTTGGAAGGCGCTACTTTGGAGCTTCATCATAAGAAGTTCCAACATGGCATTGATGTAGAGGTCGACGACTTAACTCCGCCATTGGCTTTCCTCCCTCTGAGCATGGTGGCAGAATTCAGCAGGGAGCTCCAGAGGAGCATGCCGGTGCTTGACGACCTTGGTGAGGTAGAGAGGCATCCGACCACCAGATTGGTGATCCCCGGAGCTTTCGAGGGTGGTCCCGCTTCTGCTCCGAGCCAAAGAGCTGAAGTCATAGGCAAGGGCAAAGAGTTGGCTGAGCCCTCCAGCCGAAAGAGGAAGTTGAAGCACTCTAACAGGAGGTCCGTCAGAACTGCTCCTTCCGCAATAGCTCCTTCTCCCCGGCAGAGGAGGTCTTCGACGGGGACACCAACTCCAGCATCGACGTCTCCCCAGGATGCCAGATCCGAATGTGTGACTCTGGCACCAGGGCCAGTTAATGGCTCTAGGTCTGAGGGTCCTTCTCAGTTGAGGGGGGCCCCCGCCAAGGCGTCGCTGACGGCAGCAGCATGCTCCGGAGAGCCTTCCGGAGTTACTTCACCAGTTGTGACTGGGTCGGGCTCTGAGCGTCCGGCGAAGAGGTTCTGCGCTAGCTAGAGCGGAAACCTTCCAAGGTAATTTTTCTTTTTTTTCCTCAGTTTGTTACTTTTGTTGTAACCATATTTTGAGCTTCTTTATCCTTCGTCCGCAGGGCATCCGAAAAAGGGGCTGAAGCTCTGGTTCCTGTGACAGCAACTGATGCTGTGCAGGAGGAAGCTCTGGCTCCAATTCCAGTGCCGCCCCAGGTGTTGGCTGAGGCCGTTGCAGCTCCGGCGCCAGCTGTCGTGGTTCTAGACCTCGACTCATCTCCTCAAGCTCTCGTAGTAGCGTCAGACCACAGGAATGAAGATGTACCAGCGGCACCAGCTCCGAAGGCTGAAGCTCCAGTTTTGGATGTTGTGATGATGGACGCTCCAGCCTCAGAGCCGGAGGTAGCTGCAATTCCGGCCTTCGAGCCAGATGTTACTAAAGCCCCGGCGGCGGAGCTGGCGGTTGATGAAGTTCCGGTGCTTGAGACGATTGATGTGGAGGTGCTGGCACCCGAACCGGTGGAGGTCAAAGCGCCGTTGCTTGAACCGGCAGGCGTCATGGAGGTCGAAGCGCTGGTGCCTGAACCAGCAGTGGAGGAAGCACTAGCGTCGGAGCCAGAGGTGGCCTCAGCTCCGGCTGAGTCTTTAATGCCTGCTCCGGAGGTGGTAGTTCTGGAGGTACTCGTGCTTGAGCCAGGGTGCCAAGACGAAGCGACCGGTCCTCTGCCTGAGGAACCAATTATTGATGACCTGGCGGCTCTAGTGCCGCGGAAGCTCAGGGGACCACTCTTGTAGAGTGGGACCCAATTTTTGTTATGGAGAACCCGCTAGAGTCAGCGGAGAGGACCCCAACAAGTCCAGAGCCAATCCCCCTGTCGTTATCCATCGACAACGCCTGCTCCAGCCTTTGTCACGTCCAACTTGCGTTTTATCATGACAGCATGGCCCTTGAGGAGGCGCGCCAAACTCTTAGGAGGTGGCACAACCGACTCCAATTCGAGACCAAGCTGGCGCAAACAAGGCTGACCGACGACAAGGAGTGGGTCCAAAGGGAGAAGGCCCGGATGGAGTACTGGGGCCAGCTACTGGATGAGAGGGAAAACATGGTGCGATCCCTCGACAATCAGTCCCGGGCTATATAAACAAGCCTTGGCTGCTAATGAAGTAGTGAATGATCGTCGGGAGAAGCTCAATACCATCCACGAAAGCCTCGTCAAGCACCGGGAGGGTCTTGATGAGCGAGAGAAGAAGCTCGAAGAGGAAGAGCAGAAACTCCTGGAGCTGAGGGATGACCTCGTAAAGAGAGAGGAGGAGCTTGTCCAAAGGCTGGCTCTGGGTGACAAGAGCCTTGCAGAGTGCACCCAAAAGCTGGAGGAGCGCTGCAAGAGAGAGGATGAGAAGGACTGGCAGCGGGGACAGGACCTTACCAAAAGGGAGGTCGAAGTCGCTTCCAGGGAGAAGAAGGTGCGAGGCCAGGAGAAAGACTTGGTTGACCGCCAGAACAAGATCCACGTCCGGGAGAAGGATCTTGCCAACCTTGAAAAGAAATTTGCTGAGGGTATTCAGCAGCATGCCAAGGAGGTTGAGCGCCTTGCCCGGGAGGGTTCAGAGCTTGCGGTGGCCCGAAGATCCTTGGAGGAGATTCGAGGCTCAAGGGCTGCGGAGTCCCAACGAGTATGGGACTTCGTGGGCAAAGCCGATGTTGCACTGGCACCGCTTGTCTTTAGTCCTGTGCATCTGGGCAATCCGGAGCCGGAGGTGGACCAAGCGTTAGGGGCGCTAAGCTCGGTTGGCAACAAACTCAGCGCGATGGGCGATGTCATCGCAGATCAGTTGGAAACTGAAGGAAAATCTCTTGCGCAGAACGTCGCAGAATACATGCTGACGTGCTACACAAGCCGGGATCCTCACTTCCCGCTGAACCCGGTGTTTGAAGGTCCCATCGACGGAGAAGGAGACGCCGCCAAGACCAGTGTGTCGGAGGTTGCACAGAAGGTTGCCTCATTCTTCCATAGAACTTGGGACTTTCTCCTTTTAGATACCACTTGTATCTCTTCTTTTCTCTAATTTTGTAATCTCTTGTCTTCAGATGAATGAAATCCAAAAAAATTATGAATTTCATTTTTTTGTCTTCAACCTTTGTCTTACTCGGTCTCCTGGTAGATGTACACAATTTGATTGTGAACATGTACCAAAAGGATGTAGCATTTTGTTGAAGACTTGAGTGCTTTGAACTTGTAGAGTATAGGTTCGAAGTCGTCGACAGCAAGGGCCCCCTGAGGTTGTCGTAGCTTAGTAGATCCGGCAGCGACCACTGTCAACATGTAGAGTGTCGACAGCAGACCCCATTGGGGTGCCCTTCTACCATATTTTCTTCACGTTGACGGCTGGCCCCCTGGATTTGTCGGAACTTGGTAGCTCCGGCGACGCCTACTATGAGTGTTTAAAACATCGACAATGGCCCACCTTAGGGGATGTCGAAGCTTTGATAGCTCTGACATCATCCACCATAATCATGTGATTTTTATTTTTCCTGCACACTGAAGTCAAGAAAAACAGTAAAATATATTTCTTATCTATAACTCATTCGCGGCTTACTATTCCCGAAAGAAATTTTTAGGTCGACAACAATTCTATATACAATCAAGTGCATTTGTTTATTTTCTCCAGGTTTGATCTTTTTTTGGACTCACCTTACTCAGGCCTACCGGGGTGTAGGTAGAGTGACGTACTTAGGGTGCAGAACCAGGCTAAGTCGATAGCACACTCCGGACCTAGATTGGCTTAGCGTTCAGGGGAGTAGGTCATTCAACAATGTTAAGACCCGAAAGAATTAACAATGCAACTTGAATTATATATGAATTGTTCGATCTAAAGTTTCTTGAGAATTGCACAACTTTGTTATAGACAAGAAAGAGAAAAATAAAAAAGAATGAGCCTGTACAAAATAAATGCACGTGGAGTCTGTTTTCACATAATGATGTCTTTCATTATAGGTCCGGGGTACAGGGGAGACAAGTACACTCTTAGGGTACGGAACCAGGCTAAGTGTGTTACATTTCTTGTTCGACCCAGGGTAGTTAGCTACACTTTTAGTTCTGAGACTGTGTCAAGTGTTGCTTGAACTTTGCGAACCTTCCTGGAAAGGTCCGGCTGTCCTCCCATAGGAGCTACCCGTCTCTATACAATGACACTATAACATACATCATATGTAAGTACAGACTCACCTTCGTGATATTAAGCGTAGAACTTGCAAAGGTGCTCAATGTTCCAAGGATTAGGGAGAGGTGTTCCATCCTCGGTTGCCAAGCGAACGCATTCAGGACGAGATACTTTGATCACTCGAAAGGGTCCTTCCCAACTGGGGGAAAGTTTGTTTAACCCTTCTTGATTTTGTATTCTCCGTAACACCAGATCGCCTTCCTCGAGCTGTCGGTTATGCACATGCCTTTGGTGATAGCACCAGAGTGCTTGGCGGTATCGTGCATTTCAAACAGCTGCTCGACACCTTCCCTCTTCAACGAGGTCAAGGTCTTCACGCCGAAGCTTGTCCTGCGTGGCTTTGTCAAAGGTCCGAACCTGGAGCGACCCCAAGGTGATTTCCGGAGGAAGGATTGCTTCAGCTCCGTACACCAGAAAGAAGAGTGTCTCTCCAGTTGACCGGTTTGGAGTTATCCTGTTTGCCCACAAGGTTGGCGGAAGCTCTTCAATCCAGTTGGCTCCATGTTTTTTCGGGCACTAATATGTGCGCGTCTGAGTCCTTTTAGGATTTCTGCATTTGCTCTCTCAGCTTGACTATTGCTTGCCGGTTGAGCTAAGGAAGCGTAGTCGACTTGAATGTCGAGGTCTTCGCAATATCCTTGGAATGCAGAGCTTGTGAATTGGGTCCCGTTGTCAGTTATGATCTTGTTTGGGACTCCAAATCTACATATTATGGACTGCAAGAAATTGATAGCTGATTGCTTGTTTATTGTCACAACAGGAATTGCTTCCGACCACTTAGTGAACTTGTCGGTGGCGACATACAGGTACTTGTTACCTCCGACGGCTTTTGGGAAAGGTACCAAAATATCCATACCCCACACGAAGAATGGCCATGTCGAGGTACCATTTGTAGTGGTTGAGCTGGTGTGTGAATTTTCTTCGCATGGAACTGGCAAGCTTCCCATTTCTTCACTAGCTCGGTTGCATCCTGGAGTGCTATAGGCCAGTAAAAACCATGCCAGAAGGCTTTACTGACCAACGTGCAGGAAGACGTGTGGTTCCCACACTCGCCTCTGTGGATTTCTACGAGGAGCTCGTGACCTTCTTTCCTTGTAATGCACCGCATTACGACGCCGTTGGAACCACGCTGGTAGAGATCCTCTTCTACCAGTGTGTATCTATTAGCCAATCTTAGTATCCGGTCAGTAGATACATTGTCTTCAGGAAGGATGTTGTCTTTCAAGTAGCTCCGGATCTCCGAGATCCATGCATCGGAGCTAACTTGAGCTTCTGAGTCTTGCGTGTTGGGTTGCTCGGAGCTTCCTGCAGCACCTACAACCCTTGATGGACGCCATGGTAACAGGGCCATCGGGACCACTAGCTTCGAGGTGCTAGTATCGCCCCCTTCGCTCAGTTCGGCAGGCTGAGCTGTTGGTCTTGACAATCTCCGGACGAAGGTTCCGTCAGGGGCCAGAGCTCCGGTTGAAGCTTTCGTCGAGAGTTCGTCAACTTTAGTGTTGTTGAGACGTTGGACATGGCAAAGATCCAGGACTTCAAAATCCTTATGAAGCTTCTGGACTTCAAGTAGATATGAAGCTAGTTGAGGGTTGTTGCAGCAGCATTCACCTTTGACTTGTTTTATAACGAGCTACGAATCACCCTTTACCAACAGCTGCTTGACACCATATGATAGTGCCACCTTGATCCCATAGATTAATGCTTCATACTCCGCCATGTTGTTGGTCGCCTTGAAGTCAAGGTGAACCATGTATTTGACCTTCTCCCCAGTCGGAGCGAGGAGAAGGATTCCAGCTCCGGCCCTCTGCTTCTGCACGGAGCCGTCGAAGTAGAGAGTCCAGTGAGGCTCAGTGAGGTTTCTGCTCACTAGGGCCCCCAAGATTTGATGGGGAGGGGGTCCATTCTGCCACAAAGTTTGCCAATGCTTGACTCTTGATTGCTTGTCTTGGGGCGAATTCAAGATCGAACTCGCCAAATACCGCAACAATAACTTCTTCATTTGAAGGAGGTTGATCCTTTGGTGTCTCACCTTGAGGATCCAGGTCTGGGGGCTGGGACCCAGACTCACCTTCAGGTAGTTCCGGACCTTCCCGGAGGGGTCTGGATTCCTGAACTGGGGATGGTTCTGGTCTTTCCGCCACCAGAACCATGCTGACAACTTCGTCAGTTGCTGAAATGTAAAGCAGAAGTGGCTCATCAGGGTTCGGAGCTACCAAAGTTGGTAGAGTGGTGAGGAGCTGCTTCAGCTCTTGGAATGCCTTTTCTACTTTTTCAGACCGTTGGAATGGTCCGGACTTCCTCAATAGTTTGAAGAAGGGTAGCGCCCGTTCCGCCAGTCTTGAGATGAACCAGCTGAGAGTTGCTAGACACCCAGTTACTTTTGGACATCCTTGATGTGAGCTGGTGGTCGCATGTCTTCAATAGCTTTAATCTTCGCCGGATTCGCCTCTATTCCTCGGTGGTTCACCAAGAATCCAAGAAGATTTCCGGATCTAACCCCAACGACACACTTGTCTGGGTTCAGCTTTGTGCGTATGATTTGCAACTTGTCGAAGATAGCTTGCAAGGTGTTAAGAAATGACTCCTTGTTCTTGATCTTGACGACGATGTCATCGATGTACACTTCCACTACATCTCTAATGAGCTCTCCAAAAGTTTTGTATATAGCTCGCACTAACGTTGAAGCAGCATTTTTGAGACCGAATGGCATGGCAGTGTAACAGTACAATCCATCTACTGTGATGAAGGCGGTATGCTCTTCATCTTCCCTAGACATTCTGATTTGATGGTACCCAGAATATGCATCTAGGAAACACAGTAATTTGCACCCGGAGGTGGAATCAACTATCTGATCTATTCTAGGTAGTGGAAATGGATCCTTTGGGCATGCCTTATTCAGTGTTGTGTAGTCGATACACATCCGAAGCTTCTCGCCAGCCTTGGGTACAACGACTGAGTTTGCCAGCCATTTTGGGTGGAAGACTTCTCGGATGAATCCAGCTTCGAGCAACTTCTTCACTTCTTGACGTATGAAGTTATGTCGCTCTACTGATTGCTTCCTAGGCTTCTGATGTACAGGCCGAGCATCGGGATAAATCTTCAGATTGTGCTCAATCACTTCCCTAGGGATCCCAGGTATTTGTGATGGTTGCCAGGCAAACAAGTCGACATTAGCCCAGGGGAAAGTGATGAGCGCGAGTTCCTATGTGTCGTTTAGACCTCCCAATATACGGGTGGTCTGAGTGGCGTCGAAACCAATTTGGACGACTTTGACGGGAATGTCAGTGTCGCCGCTTGGTTGCACACAGGGTGCGGAAGTTGAGCCTCGATGACGAATGCTCGGGGGCTTTGGAGCTTGCTCCTTTCCAGATTCTTCCTCCTGCGCTGTATCAAGCGTGTGGAGTTCTTCGAGAGCAGTAACTTCGGTGGTGCGATCTCCGCGGATCCGGAGAACGCCTGAGGGTGTTGGCATCTTCAACACCAGGTGGCCATAATGAGCAGCAGCCATGAATTTGTACAAAGTTGGCCTGCCCAAGATGGCGTTGAATGGTAAGTTGATCTACACCACGTCGAAGACCAACTTCTCGGTCCTGTAATTCTCCCGAGTTCCGAAGGTCACCGGGAGAGTAGTGGCACCGAGTGGAGTTATGGCCCCCAGACCTACTCCGGAGAAAGGTCGAGAGGGGCGAAGATCCGAAGGTCAGAGCTGAAGCTTGACGAAGGCTTCGAAGCTTATGAGGTTCAGCCCCAAACCTCCGCCCACCATTACGTGGTGGAACTGGATGTTATTGATGGTCGGAGATACCATCAGCGGAAGTTGACCAGCTCCGATCATGTTCCGAGGGTAGTCCGAAGCATCGAAGGTGATGGCAGTATCCATCCACTTCCGATGAGGCTCCGCCGTGGTAGTGGGAGCTACAGAGGCATGTCCCGCCGCATTGTCTTGAGGACACGGCGGGAAGTGATATCCCATGAACCACCAAAGATGGTGTTCATGGTCCTCCGACGTTCGTTGTCGGAGACGTCGGAATCATTGTCAACGGAGGTGTAAACAGCCTTCAAGACCTTTTTAGGGTCTTGAAAGCCTAACTCCTCTTCAGCCGAAGCTTCGTCGACTTTTTGTTTTCCTTCCCTTTGACAGAAAGGAGCTTCTTTCCGACGCTTGTTGTAGCGCTCGTCAAGGTTCCGGACCTCTCGGCAGTCTTCCAGGTTGTGGCTGTCCGTCTTATGTATGGGACACCACATCTTGGAGCTGCCACCGTCTTCAGACGATGGCCGAGGTCGTTTCTCGGGGCGTGGCCCCCGGCCACCCAGAGCTGCGGCAGCAGCGGCAGTAGGTGTGCCAGCCGACGGCTTCTTCTTGTCGTTGGACTTTTTCTTCTTCTTGCCACTCTCGGAGGTAGTGGCTTCACCCTTGGAGGATTTTTTGTTGGCCTCCGGAGGTGGTTGGGAGTGCATTTCACGACCCTCCACAGCTTTGGCATACTTGTCTGCCAAGCTGAAGAGTTCTGTGACGCTGGTGACATCCTTGGTCGCCAGCTTCTCTAGCATTTTCTTATCTCGAACGCCCTGCCTGAGTGCTACAATAACAGAAGCGCTTGAGATAGAAGGAATGATATTTCATACCTAGGAGAACCTCTAAATGAAATATCGCAAGTACTCTCCCCCTTTTTGCTTGACACCAAAAAGATCCAGTTTCGTGCCTGGTCGAGTGTATGAGCTCCCGAAATTGGCGGTGAACAATTGGCACAACTCCGCCCAACTGTTGATGGAGTCAGGCGGAAGGCTCATGAACCAAGACCTGGCGGTCCCAGTCAAAGCCACGGGGAAATAATTGGCCATCACAGCCTCATTTCCCCCAGCCGCAAGGATAGCGATAGAGTAGATTTGAAGAAATTCGGCAGGGTTGACAGTCCCGTCGAATTTCTCTGGCAGGTGAGGCCAGAACTTCTGCGGCCATCTGACCATGCGTAGGTGCATGGCCAAGGCAGAACAGCCTCCTCCTACTTCCTCAAGAACAGGGATATCCCGAGCCTCTCGCCTCTCGCGAGCTCGATCGATGTGGACGCGGCCGTCCTGTTGTCGGTAACGACGATCAATCTCCGCTCGGAGGTCGTGAGTCAAAAGCCTTGTTACCGTGTGAGTAAATCACGCCCCAGAAGGCAGCGACGTCGCCTGTTGAGATGTAGCATGCCTCCTGTGCTGCGAAGCTTGTGGACCAAGTGTACCCGACAAGGTCCGACAAGGTCCCCTATCTGGCGCGCCAACTGTCAGAGTCTGATTCCAGCGATTCTCCTGGCACTACTGTTAGTACCCGCGGAGTTTCTTAGTTCAGTTAGGGTGCACGAAGATTTAGGACAAGATGGCGATTTGACATGAGGATTTACGTAGTTCGGGCCGCCTGAGCGTAATACCCTACTCCACGGGTGTGTTGTTGTTGATGTATTGAGCGTGTGAGAGCGAGAGCCAGAGAGAGCCATCCCCTTGAGTGCGTGTGTCCAGAGAGTCTAGACCCCTCCCGTGTATCGCTCGGCCAGTCCTTTTATAGTAGAAGGGCTGACCGTTACATCATTAGCCTGACCCGACATGTGGCCTTGGCATTTTCTGATGCCTAATACACAGTTAAATGTGCTTAATTCCCCTTAATAGCGTGGTAACACCCCTTAATGGTGGTGTTACTAGTATTAAGAGTCCTCCGATTGTGTGTCATTAAGATAGCATTAATGACACATAATCAGGTCTTGAAGTCTTTAATGTTCCTTGAAGGTCTGAGCCGTTGGAGGTCCACCAATCTGCCTGTTGAGGTTGAAAGTCCGACGGTTGAACGCATGGCAGCTCTGGAGCTTATCATCTTAGACGAGTAGGTCCGATGCTGTTGTACACGTGTCGATACCGGAGCTTCTCTCTGTCGGAGGTTAGGTCTGGGGGTGCCACACAGGTATCTAGTCCGGATCTTTCCCATGTATGGAATGTATCTCCGGTTTTATGATACACGTGGCAACATTGGAACTAATCATACGAGGGAGGCAGATCCAGTTCCGAGTGACACGTGGGGCCTTCGTGGGTCTTCAACTCAGATAGATGGAGTTCCTTTGCACTCTTTGCAGTTTCAAGGGGTATCCGGTACGCAGGTTACCGACATTGTTCGAGGTCGAAATCAACAAGCGGACAATTCTAGTAAATCAAGATCAAGATCTGAGTCTAGGAGTCGTAAATCCAACACTTTTTGCCGATATTGTAAAGCTAATAATCATGAGATCTCCCAATATTTTAAGCTAAAAAAGAATGAAGAAAGAAAGAAAAAGAAAGAGTTGGATAAATCTCCTGCTGAAGCTAGTATTGCTGAGAATTTGGATAATGGAGAGTCACTTATGGTCACCTCTAATGTTGAAAAGCGTATGTCTTGAGTTCTTGATTCGACTTGCTCTTTTCACATTTGCTCACATAGAGAGTGGTTTTTTTATTATTCTAATATTCATGATGGTGATGTTATTATTGGTGATGAATCTTCACTTGAAATATTGGAATTGGTTCTATTCAAATTAAAGTTCATGATGACACTTTCAAGACCCTTACCAGTGTTCGTTATGTTCCAAAAATGAAGAGAAACCTTATTTCTTTGGGTACCCTAGAAGCAATGAGGTTCAAATTTTCTGCTAATGATGGTGTTCTTAAGGTCTCTCAAGGTAAGTGTGTGGTTTTAAAAGCAAATCGTATGAATAATCTCTATTATTTGCAAGGATACACAGTTACAGGTACTGCAACTGTTTCTATTGCATCCAATACACTAAACACGAATCTATGACATATGTGTCTTGGTTATATGAGTGAAAAAGGTATGCATCTCTTGCATAAGAGACGTTATTTGGATAATATTGATAAATTGGAGTTTTGTGAACATTGTGTTTTTTTGCAAACAAAAGAGAGTCAATTTCTCTTTATCAACTCATTGCACTAAAGGAATACTTGATTATATTCATTTTGATCTTTGGGGTCTTGCTCCTCATTGTTCAATTGGAGGTCGTGAGTATATGATCACTTATTGATGATTTTTCTCGCAAAGTTTGGGCTAATTTCTTAAAGCATAAAAATGAAACTTTTCCTACATTCAAGTTGTGGAAAACTTTAGTTGAAAGTCAGACTGACGGAAAAATCAAGAATTTAAGGACCGATAATGGATTGGAATTTTGCAGTGGTGAGTTTGATTCATTTTATGCTGATCATGGTATTGCTAGATATAGAACCGTTCCAGGTACTCCTCAGCAAAATGGTGTTGCAGAAAGGATGAATTGAACTATTCTGGAAAGGTCTCGTTGTATGCTTTCTAATGCAGGTTTATGGGAAAAGCAAAGTTTATGGGCTGAAACTGCTTCTACAACATGCTATTTGATTAATCACGCTCCTAATTCAACGATTGATTTCAAAATTCTAGAAGAAGTATGGACAGGTAAACCTGTTGATTATTCCAACCTTAAGATTTTTGGTTGCACCGCTTATGCTCATGTTAACAATGAAAAGCTTATGCCAAGAGCTCAAAATGCATTTTTGTTGGCTATGGTTGTGGTGTCAAAGGATATCGTTTATATTGTCTAGATTCTAGAAAGGTGATTGTCAGTCGTGATGTTACTTTTGATGAGAGTACATTTAAATCTGCTGGAGGTATTACTACTATTAGTTCTTCATCCACACCTATACCTAAAACTGCTGCTCAGAATCTTGAGGTAGATGTACCTGTTAATGATGATTTTATTGCTTCTTCTACTATACAGTCAGTTTCTACTCCTCCACCTCCTGTTATTGATAATCACAGTATTGCAATTGATAGACCTAGAAGGAATATCGTTTTGCCACAATGATATCGTGACAATGATAGTATGGCTCATTATGCTTTCATTATTGCTCAAGATACTAATGGTGCATCCGAACCTTCTTCTTATTCGGGAGCTATCTCATGTGATAATTTATCTTAGTGGTTAGTTGCTATGAATGATGAATTTGAGAGCCTTCAAAAGAATTCTACATGAGATTTGGTTGAGCTTCCTGTAGGTAAAAGACCTTTAATATGCAAGCGGATTTATAAAAAGAAGGAGGGTATACCTGGAGTTGAACCATCAAGATTTAAAGCTCGTCTAGTTGTGAGAGGTTTTGAACAAAAGGAAGGTATTGATTTTAATGAGGTTTTCTCTCCTGTTGTTCGTCACTCTTCTATTCGAGTTATGCTTGCAATTGTTGCTATGTTTGATTTGGAGCTAGAGCAACTTGATGTCAAAACTGTTTTTCTTCATGGAGATTTAGATGAGGAGATTTATATGACACAACCTGAGGGTTTTTCTGCTCCAGGCCAAGAGCACTTAATATGTCATTTGAAGAAATCTCTTTATGGTTTGAAACAAGCTCCTAGGCAGTGGTATAAAAGGTTTGACTCGTTTATGCTTACACATGGTTATTCTAGAAGCAATTATGATCATTGCATTTACTTGAAGCAGTTCTCTAATGGATCTTTCCTGTATTTACTGCTCTATGTTGATGATATGCTTATTGCTTCTAATGCAAAATCACTAATTGATGAATTGAAGGCTCAACTTAGTGATGAATTTGAAAGATCTTGGACCGGCTAAAAAGATTCTTGGGATGGAAATAAACGTGACCGTCGTGCTGGTACTCTATTTCTATCTCAGAAAAGTTACATTGAGAAAGTGCTTGAAAGGTACAATCTCAATAATTGCAAATCCGTTCATACACCGTTTGCTTCACATTTTATTGCCATCTTTGCAATGTCCTGATAATGAAGAAGATAGAGGGTACATGTTTTGTATTCCATATTCTGGTGCTGTTGGAAATCTCATGTATGCTATGATCTGTACAAGACCCGATTTGGCTCATGTTGTTAGTGTTGTTAGCAAATTTATGCATAATCCAGGCAAAGAACATTGTAATGCAGTGAAGTGGATTCTTCGTTATTCGAAAGGTACTTCTAACTTCGGATTATTATTTGACAAGAATTCAGTAAAGTCAAATGATGTTACTGAATTTGTTGATTCAGATTATGCTGATGATCTTGATAAAAGACGCTCCATCTCTGGCTATGTATTTTCTTTATGTGGTTCTGCGGTGAGTTGGGAGACTTCCCTTCAATCTATAACTGCTCTATCTACTACTGAAGCGGAGTATGTTGTTGCTACTGATGGGGTTAAAGAAACTATTTGGATGCGTGGTATTGCTTTTGAACTTGGTGTTCTTCGGGATGCCATAAAGGTTAATTGTGACAACCATAGTGCTATTTGTTTGACCAAGAATGACATGTATCAATTCAAGACCAAACAGATTGATATCAAGTATCATTTTATTCGTGATGTTGTCGCAGAAGGCAAGATTATGATTGAAAAGATATATACAGATGAAAATCCCGTAGACATACTTACAAAGCTGTTATTTAATACCAAATTCAAGCATTGTCTTGACTTGGTAGACATTCGTGGAGCTTAGCACCCTAGTGGTGTTTGGGAGACAATTTTCTATAGATTTAGAGTCAGGGGGAGATTTGTTGGGATATGACTCTACTTCTTGTGTGTCTACGCCTATAAATATAGGTCACCTCTATACTTGTACCAAAACCATAATAATAGATCTGTATCCCGTGATTTTTTTTCTCCTCCACCTTAGAGGAGTTTTTTCCACGTTAAATCCCGTGTCCCCTGTTAACCCTAACAACTTCAATTATTCCTTTCATTGTTTCTCATATTTTGTTCACGATTGATTGATCATTATTATATCTTTACTAAAGATCCGTTGAGATTTGAATAGTTGTGGAATAGTTCCCTTTTCGAACAGAAGGACGAAGGACGTTTTCCCGGAGCAGCACGAGAGCATGAACAGAGCAAATGATTCACATGGGGGAATTTATTAATTGTGCGATAACTCAGTAAGACAAAAAATTGCTGCTGCTATTTCGCTATCCAACTCGTTCAGGACCTCACAGTTACAGCAGAGGATTCATGGGGTCAATTGTCAGTGGTAGTAGCAGAGGTTTTACATCCACATGTTCATTCCTCTTTTGCCATTGCCAGCACGCGCTACAGGATTAAGTCAAAGGACAAGAATTTCCGTCCGTGGTGGGAGGAGCAGAGAAGAGGTGTCAGATTGGACGCATATCTTGATACAGTGCTCCATACCAAGATTGCATCATCTTATCACGAGAAACGGCTATTCAACTTGTGCTAGTTTATAATCACACAAATGTAAAAAAAATCGAAAGATCCAGCACTGGAAGGCTGGCTTTGTACTATAAGACAAAATAAAGTTGTACTCCCTCCGTCCCCATAAACTTGTCGCTTTGTAGTTCAAAAATGAACTACAAAGCATGTTGCATGGCCGATGGGACGGAGGGAGTATAAGGTTTGAGAATAAAATTAAATAAAATTAAAAAAATGAAAAATTACATCCAAAGGCTACAAAGATTAAGAACTCGATGCTACAGAGGAGGAAGGACGGCATGTTGCATGGCCGATGGATTCGGCATGGCAGCATCCGCGGTTAGAGACCCTGCAACATGCCCACTGCTGAGGAAGCAGTTACCTTCGTAGCACCGGCAAGCTGCCACATTTGGAGATCATCTTGAAGAACATGAAACAATGCTTGCGGCGCCATCTCTTTGGTGAAAAATACGTCAGTTTCGTTCCGCCCAAATATACCAGATTGTTGCTATTATGATAGCCATGATGTCATGAGCTCTAGCACCACGAAAGGGCTTGGTCAGGTTATACAACCAGTCAGAGATGTTAGATATCGGGAGGAAGTTATCCTGTAAAGTATTTGCTCCTTGATCCACAGGCTGACGGAGATCCAAACATATCTGGACATAGGGCATTCAAGGAACAAGTGGGTCACCGTCTCTAGGCTCCAAATACATAATGGACAAAAATAATTATTGGGTCATCCTGATGTTGGAGGCGGTCTGCAATCCATATGCGTGCTTGTAACAACAGCTAGAAAAATGCTTTGCATTTGGGAGGTGCTTTGATCTTCTATACTGCAGTCCCGAAGTCTGATCTGGTCGACCCTTCAAATTGCAGTTGATAAGCAGCTGAGGCAGTGTATTCTTTACTTGGTCCATATGACGTGCCAATGTTAATCAATGTAAATTACACTTTTTCTTCCGAACTATATGATCTTTTAATAAAAAAAAATCTAATTTAAATTAAATTAAATTAAATTAGTTGTCTTAAGTGTCATTTATTTCAGACGGAGATAACATTATGCTGCTAGTGTTATATGGCTTGTTTGACATACCTGAACTTGTAAAAAATAAACAAGTTTATTTTGAAAAGCTAGTGAAAAAACAACTTTTACTTATATTCTGTTTTTTAATTCATTCTGAAAATCAAATAAACTAATAAGCTGCATAAACTTGCTGTTTGACACACACTGCTCATTATTTTTATGGGAAAAGTTGTTCGCTCAGTGGTAGCTTGTCCGCAGCACAAGGCTTCGTTTCACGACTGCGGCCGAGGACACATCCGTTCGTCCACGCAGCAGTCTATCCACGCCACGTGGTTCCCACGGCGGCGAGATCAGATCAAACCGGCGGCTTGGTCCAACTCCGTTGGCGTCCCATGTTCCTGCAGGTCCCACGGGCAGCCCTTCCCCCCGCGGCCGCCCCCGCTGCTGAAAGGCGTCGTCTTGCCGCATGCCGCTCCGTTGATCATACCCCCGCTGTGCTCTCGGCTAGCTCGGCTCAGCTCAATGATTGGACGCGCCGCCAAGCCGCTGCTCCTCCCGCTGTCTCCTGGCAGCCGCATCGACCTTAGCCCCGGCCCGGCCTCATGCGACGCCGACCCGGCCGCCGAGAGCCCGTCGGCCCATGAGGACACCGGCCCGGCGGCGGCGCAGCGGCCCGATGAGACGGCACCCCGATCCTCCTCCTCCCCCCCCACGCTGCACACGAGCTCGCAGCTCAACCGGTGGTCCCGTGCGCGGGCGCTGCGGTCGGGGCGGCGGCCGAGTCGCGCGGCGCTCTCGGCGCTGCTGGCCAAATCACCACCGTCGCCGTCGTTAGCCGAGAAGGACGAGTCCTCGGCGGCAGGGGAGGACGACTACGACAACGACGCCTGTCTGGCTGAGAGGGATGCGGCGTCGGGGAAGGCCATCTACATGGTGTCGGACGGGACTGGGTGGACGGCGGAGCACTCGGTGAACGCCGCGCTCGGCCAGTTCGAGCACTACCTCGTCGACCACCGGTGCGCCGTCAGCACCCACCTCTTCTCTGGGGTAAAAATCTCTCGCCGCGCTCTGTAACTTTGTTTGGTTATCCACCCATCTTTGAAGGTTGCTGGAAGTGCATGTTGCAGTAATTTCTGAATTAGTGAGTAGTTTCATGGCAAATGCTCTGTTTTGTCCTCTAAACAATGGATTGAGGGGTGCGACAAGTTTAAAGTATAGAAATTGTTAAATTTTAGAGACAGACGTCAACATCCTGTTAACACAATGCTAACCCTGTAATTCTACTCTGTTGTTATTTGTTCACTGGTGTAACTTATCTTCTGGTTAATTAATGGAACTATCAAATTAATTTGCTAAGCCGCAATTGTTAAATTGGGGTAGGACAGCTCATTTTGATTATGTAAATATTATGGTTTGGAGAATCTGGATTCCGATAAGCAGAAATTCTGTGGAATGACCTGTTCGCACTTGTGCTGTCACGTATCTAGATGGCAGTCAGGAAATATCTTCTGTGTTCTAATGAAATGCTACTGTTTTGTAATAAAAGAAAACTATTATTGTCATGGCCGGTGGAACATACAAACAGGGAATGGTGTGCCAAGGGGTCCGGGTCGTCCAGTACAAACGAATAGGAAGATTAAGTTATATAAATCAGTCAGTTTGTTGCTTGAGATTTGCTTTAAATCAGTGCAACACAGATGCTTGGGCAGCTTATTGTGGGAAATTGATTTTTTTTTTCACGCCAACATGGAGGTACTGAGTGCTTGCGCTTGTGCCACTTCTTGCTGAAACCAATGCCTGGAACCACCTAAGTGTGGAAACAAACATTTTCAGCATGATTTTTTTTTTCATTGTAGCTTAACCTTTTTCTTTCAGGTTCTTGCTACTGCTCGTGGGTTCCATCTCTAGCCCACCCCAACTTGCATGGGATTAAAAGACTTTGTTGTTGCATTGTAGCTTAAGACTCTTATGTAGATGATTGATTGTTCTCTTTCGTTAAGCATCTATTTAGACATCATTTGGATCATTGCATTGTTCATGCTCTTAAGGGATCGGTTATTGACTCGTATGATCTATAAAAGGGTGAGACCCAATGGAACAAAAGGAAGCAGAATTATCTGTAAACCTATTCTCTCTCCCTCCCCCCCCCCCCCCCCCCCCCCCCCCTCCTACGTACTGCCTTGATCATGGCTCCTCTGACATGCCGATGAGGTCTAGGGTCATATCCTCCCATTTCTTATGACCACCAAATCCACCAATAAGCATACTGCCTGTGACAATTCCGCTGCGCAACTTCGGATTGTTTGTCTTCTAGACTATTTGAATAATTTCTTGAGTAAACACAGTTCAGAAATCTGCAAGGGTATACACGTGGATCATGAAATTTGGTTAAAGCTTGCAAATTCATAGCCGCATGGTTGCTTCTTGCATATCTGTATAATCCATTGTTGGAATGTTGGTCTCCATCTTGTACAGACATTGATTTAGGTGGAGAAGTCATAATTTATCAGGTGCTACTTGTAGTCATGCATGGACAGATTATTGGTGATACTTCTTGCCATGATTGATTCTTCTCTTTGTCTGTTTGCTTTGATCATTTTGTTGGAGAATACAAGGCATGAAATATGTTCTTCAGAAATCATATGATTGATACTAGTTATCAACTTTCCTACTCGAACAGTATCATCGCATCTCGGTAATTATTCATAATCTTTCATAATTAAGAAAGTTCCTGCAACTGTGTCTTAGGTCAATGACGTGGATATGTTTATTGAGATAATTATTCAGCTATCAACTTTCTTACTTGAACAGTATCGTTGAGTCTCGGTTATTATTCTGTATCTTTCATATTAACAAAGTTCCTACAACTGTCTTAGGTCTATGACGTAGATAAGCTTATTGAGATAATAAAGCAGGCTGCAAAAGAAAAGGCTCTGGTTCTGTATACCATTGCTGATCCTTCAATGGTTGAGGCAACTAAGAAGGCCTGCGATTTCTGGGGTATTCCATCTACGGACGTTCTTCGACCTACTGTTGAAGCCATCGCTTCTCATATTGGTATTGCTCCATCTGGGATTCCACGGAGTTCTCCTAGCCGACAAGGTCGTCTCACTGAGGATTACTTCCAAAGAGTTGATGCTATTGATTTCACTATAAGACAAGATGATGGAGCTCAGCCACAGAACCTTAACCGTGCACACATTGTACTGGTTGGTGTTTCACGCACAGGGAAGACACCATTGTCAATTTATCTAGCTCAAAAAGGATACAAGGTAGCTAATGTCCCAATTGTCATGGGTATGGATCTTCCAAAGGCCCTTTTCAAGATCGATCAGGACAAGATTTTCGGATTGACAATAAACCCGTCAGTTCTTCAAGCTATCAGAAAGACAAGGGCCAAAACTGCTTTTAATGGGCACCAGAGCAATTACGCTGAAATGGAGCACGTGAGACGGGAATTGGACCATGCAAATAGAATCTTTTCTCAAAATCCGGGGTGGCCAGTTATTGGTAATCTTTGTTAAATTGTCTGCATGAAACCCTTTGTTTGCCGTTTCTTATTTTAAAAGGTTATTTCACATTGTTTTCATGCAGAAATCACTGGCAAAGCTATAGAGGAAACAGCTGCTGTTGTTATGAGGATTCACCATGACAGAAAACAGAAGTGCTCCATGCCACGCATATCAAAACGGTACTAGCACCATGTTCTACAACCTGTAAAGTATGTATATGTTGGTTAGATCTGTGTCAAGTACCTTGTTCTTTATTTAGGTTTTTTTTAAAACCACCTCTAGGTGGCTTCTGTATCAGACTGATAAGTTCCAGTATTTAGCAGCAATAAATGTATCTGAATGATAAACTCCAGCACTACAAAAAAAAAAAAAGAATAGCAATCCACGGGTACCAAACATCCGACCAGAGTACCATTCCTTCCCCACTGACCAAGCATTTCTGAGAGGATTCACCATTTTTCCTACTATTCATCTCCCCCTTTGAAGAAACTGGTGGCTTGGTATCAATGAAAGTAAACCAGTCTTGAGTCCACATGGATTTTCCGCCGATTCAAATCCACAACAGTCACCATGATTTAACATGGATTAAAAGCACAAATGCTCAGCTAGCTCCTGGCCTGACGGGTGTATTTTAGCATTTAAGTTCACTAGTTGGCTTTATAGCGAGAATGACCAAGTATTTTGATAGATAAAGCTAAGTTAATGGAAGGTTTCATTTTATTAGATAAAGCTAAGTTAATGGAAGGTTTCATTTTATTGTTATTAAGAGTGCCATGTCATCTAAAATACTTTGAAATCATAAAAAAATTATATGCATTGATTCATTCTGACCTGACGCAGTGGTGAAGTTATCTCACTGGTGCCAGAAAATCGTTAGTTCAACGTTGTCTCTCTGCATTGCGCAAAACTTGTATTGTATAATCCTTCTCTAGATCCCACCTCGTGTGCGAGCTTCCAACACTAGGTCTTTGATTCATTTTGACGCTTCATAGCATTGTAATAGCATTTGGTTATAGTTTATTTCATTGGTTGGCAAAGGACAAGATGAAACTACATTTCTCCAGGATAATATAGGAATAACATATAGAGAAAAACTGTTGTGCGATTTGTTGTGTTGTGCAAGTATGCGATCTTCACATCTCAACCGTTCCTTACCAATCTAAAGATGACTGCAGTTATGATTCTTTTTGCATATTCTCAGCAGCATTAGGTAGGGAGATTTAAGTGTTAAAAGTGTAACACCCTTGGATTAGTAAGGAATGGTTGAGATGTAGAGATTGCATGCTTGCACAAAATAGCAAATTGCACAACAATTGTTTCTTAACATATAAGCCTCATCATTTTAAGGAATAATTTCACATCTCAACCATCTACATGCCTTAAACATAATTGCTTAGCCAATATATTTTTGTAAGGTGTACATGTGATTATTTAATGCATTAAACTATACACCTTCAAGTACAAAATAGAATCATCTAATACCCACGCCGCTGCCTCTAGCATTATTTTTTAAAATTTCGATTATTTAGAATCACTAGCCGAAGAGAAAAGTCTACATACTCATAAACTATAATCTATGGACTACTTAATCCCTAACTTATAAATAAGATATTCAACCTATTAACCTATACAAAACCAGATTAATTAATCCCTATTGTGGTTTCGAAGTGTGGTTTTACCACATCAACTTTTGCCGTGGTGTGTGTTGAATATGTTGTATAGTGGGATCCACATGTCATTTATAGAAGACGAAGCATCACCCTGTTTTTTTCGGAAGATGACGAAGCACCCCTGCTACTTCATTAGTGCGTTGTAGAGCATATAAATTATGAGTATGCATTAGCAGTTAGGACAATGAAGCTTTCGACCCTTGAACGAATTGTTTATAGAGGCATTATGACGGAAGCTAGTGACCACTTTGGTCGCCTGATGTAGCTTACTACTTCGATTCTCTATTTTGGTCCCACGAGTCAGTGAAAGATGCAGTTGTAAGGGTGCATTTGGTTTGGAGTCAAGGTGGGATGGGTTGGATTCATCCCAGTTTTCAGAGATAGGATGATTCTATTTTTTTGTTTGTTTGAAAGGATGAGACGATCCCTCTTTTTTGTTTCTTTTGGAGAATAATATGGAAAATGGTCCTATTTCCTGTTTGAATGAATGGATGAGACAAACACAAATGAGTATGATTACATCTTTATAAGTTTGGTGAGGTTACCACCTAAAGATGTTTTTGCTCATATTTCACCTCATAGGTTGACATATGTAAATTATGGCTACTGATTCAGATTTCTAGAAGGTTGATACAAGTGTTGCGTGAGAAACAATTTCAGTAAACAGACAACAATAACAAACAACATTTTATTTATAGACAGCAACATAATACAAATTCATACAACAATATATTTCATATAGCAGAAATAAGCATGTCCCTAACACAAGTTTCTACAACAGAAATAAACATGTCCATGACACATGTTTCATACAAATCTTATTGAACTTTACATATAATTTAAGACACCACATTCTTGCTGTGGATTTTGAAGATCTCTGTCTAGACAGTTTGGAAAGCACTTTCTACATTCGTTGCCTGGAGTGCAGAAGTCTCTAGGAAGAAAAGGTTTTCCTTCTCGGCAAATTCCTTGGCATCTTCGGTGCCCACGGCGCGCTGCTCCTCAAGGTCGCTCTTATTGCCAACTAACATTATCACGATGTTCTTGTCAGCATGGGCACAAAGTTCATCAAGCCAGCGTGGTATATGATCAAAGCTTTGGCGCCTAGTTATATCATAGACCAGCAGAGCACCAAGTGCACCTCTGTAATACACACTTGTCACTGCTTGGTACTTGCAATAGTTGAGCATATCCAGCATGAGAGGTTCGGAACCATGACAATCAAAACAAGCGATTTTTGTGAAAAAATCACAGCACTGGAGTATATCAGATGCCCCCCCCCCCCCCAAAAAAGGAAAAAATAATAATGTTTTGCAGCATCCCATATCCATAATTGTATTCTTCTTGTCATCCATTTCGTTTCTTTAGAATGAGAGTTGATGAGAAATTGGCATGACATGTGAAATTAGACAAACACATACAAGGAAGAGTCTGCAACCAAACAAGCCCTTGTCAGCCTTGCCATCAAAGAGGTTCCTAACTAACATCTTGTAAGCTTATTCAAATTTCTCACTACAGATTCACCACAAGATTTGAAGATACTGTCTACATCATGGATTTAACATGTTACAAATGCAACTGCTAATAACATGGTTACTTGTGGGTTACATGTCACAAATGTCAACATTCTGGTTTTTATTTCTAGAGCTTCTGTATGTTTTACATTCAGTTTTCTATATCATTTTGCATTCAGTTTATCAGAACATTATACTATCAACTGAAACATGGCTTTCAGCATATCCAAGATAAATCTGTTGTAGGTGCAGTGGTGTTCTAATTACATTCCATACTAATCCTATTATTTTTTGCAGACAAGTAATGACTTTGATGCAAGTAACATGGTTACTATGGTTGGAGAATCTCCTCACGTGGAACATAAATGCTTCTCTCTCTCAGCCTCGAACCTGCCGCGCACAGATCAGAAGAGAAAGGGGCGGAGGCAGCTTCTTCCTGCATAGATCCAAGAAACATCACGTGAGGGACAAATCAGAAGCGAAGCAAATAAGGGGAGCCGGAACAAACTACAGAAGGGGCAGAGGACCTACCTGAGGGCGCGGATCTGAGGTACAGGGGGTGCACCGCCAGCTGGGGAGAGTGCGCCGCCGGGTGGGGAGGGCGCGCCACCAACTAGAGACCATGCGCCGCCGGTTGGAAAGTGCATCACGTCAGAGAGCCGGTCGGGGAGTGGGTGACCCTGCCGCCTCGCGTGGGTAGCGCCGCCGCCATGCGTGAGTAGCGTCGCTGGGGAGCGGACGAGTAGTGCGCTCGCGCGCGTCGCGTGACGCGCGTTGGAAGTGGGACGAGCTCGTCCGAGTCAATTTGGATGGATGAGTTCGTTCCGTATATTGGAGGAATAGTCCTCAAGGGGATCATCCTATCCCAGCATATCTCCAATCAAACAGGGGTATAAGAGGGAGCATATCATCCTGTCCCGAGATATCCCTCCAACTAAACACAACCTAACTCAATCTGGGTGATTAAAAAGTTTAAATATTGGACAACTTTGACCTGAAGGAAAATAGCCGTATGAACTAATCGAAAAAGACAAAGTTCTGTAGTTGGACCATCTGAACGTAGGCGAATGACTGCGTGAGTGGTGTATGACTCCCGCAGCACGAATTTATTTGTGGGGATTCAGGATTTCATGTCTCGAGTATTTGGTCAGGTACTGCCCGATGAGAAAAATGAAGAAATTGAGTACCAAGATATGCAATGAGGGAGTAAGTGAAGCTTGCGGCAGACATGGAGAAAGTGACGAGCTGGCCAAGCAAGGAACCGGGCCATCCCGCCCGCGCGAGGCAGCACCTAGCATAGGCGGCATGATCTCATGCTGAACAATTTGGTGTCATAGAAACAAAAATCTTTGAAAACC
The DNA here is from genome assembly GCA_036927565.1 of Tuctoria greenei. Classification (NCBI taxonomy): domain Eukaryota; kingdom Viridiplantae; phylum Streptophyta; class Magnoliopsida; order Poales; family Poaceae; genus Tuctoria; species Tuctoria greenei. Next base: position 203,549,312 of record JAYESD010000004.1, read on the forward strand.
AGCAGATTAATATTCAGATGTATAGCTTTTGTAGCGAAGCCTGGTTAGATGTATAGCTGTTGTATACGACCATTCATAGTGGTAAGCTGTAAAGCGTACTTGAAAGTATACTGAAATTTTTTATAGAGTGCACATATTAAAAGTATAGAGTATACATAGTATAGTTTAAAAGATAGTATGGTCTAATAGGGGTTGCTTACGTATGAGGGCTAAAGCTCTTGTTGTATGTCTTAAAAAAACTAATGTTGTAAATTGCAACACCAAACCTTGTATAATTCTTTTGTGGATTGATACTGTCGAAGTGTGGACTATGACACTTCCCCCGGTACTGCTAAGAAGTAGTTTGCGGAGGTTCGTATTCGCTTGAGGCGCGAGTCAAGATCAGGAACAAGAGGTGAATACCAAGAGTTTTACGTGGTCCAAGCCGCCTGAGCGTAATACCCTACTCCACGGGGTGTGTGTTGATTGTATGAGTTGTATGAGATCGCTTGAGATGGCTTGTCCTCAGTTCTACCGTGCAACACAACCCTTTTATGTGCTAAGAACTGGTTGCTACAGTGTATGCCTGGCCTGACAGGTGGCCCCAGCTGTAATCACTGCCCTATACATGATATATAGTGTTAAAGGCGGTTAATAGTGTGATAACGTGCCTTAATAGCAGCGTTACCAGTCTTGATAGTCCTCTGATCGTGTGTCATTAATATAACATTAATGACACGTTAATCAGGTCTTGTAATAGCCAATTAATAGCTCTTAAATATTTGCGTTGTTGGAGATCCTGCTGTCTTCCCGTTGCAGACTTAGGTCTGAGGTGTTGACACGTGGAAGCTCTAGAGCTTCCTTCTACTGGGAAATAGGTTCGGTGCTAGTGGACACGTGGCAGTACTAGAGCTTTCCTGTGGAGGGAGGCAGGTCCGACCCTTCTGGACACGTGGTGGCACCGGAGCCACCCTATGAAGGGAGGCAGATCCGATACTGCGGGATGTGTATCCCGTTCGAACGTCTGCTACCTGGACATAGGAACTACATGACTTTGTTTACGGTGCCACTACGTAAGAAAAGCTCATCCGAGACGTGCTCGAACGAAGGAGGGAGACGAACAAACTGTGCATCTCCGTCGTCGCGTCTCGCATTACATTGTCATCAGAGACACACAGCAAGCGCGTTACCGATCAGCCAAAGTGCAAGACATGCTCAAAGTTAGCGTGTCTTCTTTCTTTGAGTCATTACAACCGTCCTTTACGATGTCATTGGAGACGTGATTTATGCACATCGTCCATCAGCATACATGCGAGACAAGTACTAACATAGCGCGTCACAGTTTTTATTAACTGATCCGAGACGCTCTTTATTGAAGCGCGTCGCAGATTTGCTTACTGATCTGAGACGGGTTTTAAGGAAGCTTGTCTCCTTTATTTAGGTAATACGAGATGTTCTCTGTTATAGCTCATCGCTGATTGTTTACATGCAAGGTCTCCTATTTGGTACTTCTCACCCCTGATTATCTTGGTTGCGGGCTGCATCATGGAGCTAGCTAGGATTTGGCAGCCGCATTGTCAGTGTCAGCAACATACACATACATGAACATATGTATAGACAAAAGATCACACCTTAAATTATATTGACCAATCAAATAAACTGTTCATCCTAATTACAAAATAACTAATTACACACATCATAATTGTTATCATCTAATCCTGTATACCGTAATGAAAATTCTCCCGATCAATGACTTCATTAACGATGAGCCTTCATAGTCTCTAATGCTCTGACTGAGACATTCTCAAGTTCAATAAAATCACTGAAATCATATAAAATATTATCAAATTACAGTCACATTCGCTTAAACAGTCACATAAGGGAGCAAATATCTGAAGGCTTAGGAACAAATTGATACACAATTGTAATAGACATAGGAACTGTTAGTGAATGAAGAACCGAGCTTACTTGTAGCACAGGCAGTTGGTGAGGATCTGCAAAGCATCAACAGAGAAATTGTTCTCATCATAAAGGACATGGTAGTGAGTTGGTGTGCTTGTCTCTGAAAAATAAATAATTTACATTCCACTGATGCATTAATAGCCTGATATAAAAAACTTGTGAGAGAAACACTAATTATCGCATCAGTACCTTGATTCGAGCATGGCTACAGAGATAGAAATCAATATCACTGGGATGGCAAATGCTAGTGTCAATCACAGTTCCTGCGGTTTCAAGGGTTTGCGAATCAAAATTCATTATATACAACATTACTTCTGCATTGGACATAAACAAGGAAGATGAATGTATACCGTAATGAAAATTCTCATTTTGGATCAATAACTTTATTAATGATGAGCCTTCATTTGACATCCTCAAATTCAATAAAATCACTAAAATGCACGCTATGAGGGCAGAAACGAGGCGACCACGTGCTCCGGAGATAGGAGACGAGGTGACGGCGTTCTCTGGGACGAGCTAGCGGAGGCGCCGGAGTGGCGGTTCCTCAACTCTCTGATGACAGTAGGCCGGCATGCACTGGGGACATGGAGAACATTTCCGCTTATGTGAAGGCGACAGCGTGCTCATACCGATTATCGAGGTCGGAGTCGAGTCGGCGGCGTGCTCCGTGCTCATACCGATTTCTGAACTTGGAAGCAGTGTCGCTTCCCCTGCCGTTGAACCTATCCTCAGAGGGATCTCTGTTTCCCTGCCTTGGAGCATGCATCTTGAGAGGGCCAACTGGGCCTGATGCAATTCCTTTCCATTTGCCCTTCACTTGGCGAAGAGCTGTCGAGCTGGAGCCGGCTGCGTCCTTGGCCTTGGATGCAGGCTTCTTGGCAAGCACCTTGCACCGCACCTGAGGTGGGGAAGGTGCGGTCTCAGAGGGGCGCTCTTGCCTCTTCTGAGCGCGAGACTCCGAAGCTCGCGACAACAGGTCTTGTTCCATTTCATCTTCAAAGTCAGAGATGTCCTCGTTCGACATTGTCATGAGAGAGCATTGCACAATGTAGGAATACAAATTGATGACAAAGAAGTGCATTGAGGAATGAGTAATTAAGGTTGAGTTCAGGAAAAATCGGACTTGTCCGGTGTACAGGTATGGACTAGTCCGGGTGACCGGACTTGTCCGTACATGGACCGGACTAGTCTGGTGTTCATCACCTCAAAACCTAACTAGACGATCAATGGTGTTGCTCAAGGCAAGAATAGCTCACCATCAATGTAATACATCAAGGAAGCATGTTGTCGGTACCCTGCGTACCGGATACGCCTTGGGACTGCAAAGAGTGCTAAGGAACTCCACATATCTGAGTTGAAGACCTCCAAAGGCCCCACGTGTCATACAGAACCGGACCTGCCTCCCTTCTATGGTTAGTCCCAGTGCCGCCACGTGTATCATAAATCCGGAGCTACAATCCCTACATGGGAATGCTCCGGCTAGGTACCTGTGTGTCACCCCCAGACCTAACCCCCGACAGAGGGAAGCTCTGGTACTGACATGTGTACAACAGCACTAGACCTACCCATCCTAGACGGTAAGCTTCGGAGCTGCCAAGCGTCCAAATGCCAGACCTTCGACTTCAACAGGCTGATTGGCGAACCTCCAACAGCTCGGACCTTCAAGGGACATTAAAGCTTCAAGACCCGATTATGTGTCATTAATGCTGTCTTAATGACACACGATCGGAGGACCCTTAATACCAGTAACGCCACTATCAAGGCACGTTACCACGCTATTAAGGGGAATTAAGTACATTAACTCTATATTAGACATCAGTAACCGCCAGGGCCACATGTCGGGCCAGGCTGATGATGTAATGGTCAGTCCTTGTACTATAAAAGGACTGGCCGAACAATACATAGGAGGGCTGACTCTCTAGAGACTCTTGACTCACACGATACTAGCACTCAGGACGCTCTAGTCACTCACACTCAAGTGCTCAATACAACAACAACACACACCCGTGGAGTAGGGTATTACGCTCAGGCGGCCCGAACCACGTAAATCCCCGTGTCAACTCACCACCTAGTTCTGAATCTCTGCGCGCCTACAATCGAACTACAAACTCCGCGGGCTTCCAACGGTAGTATTGGGAGAATTGCCGGAATCACACTCCGATACATGTATTTGGTGAAAGGAACTAAGCTATTTGATCAACAACGAAGGAAATCAAAATTTCTAGGGTTTGGGAGGAAATTTTACCGAAATTCCTCGATTCGTGGAGATGGAGGGGTTGAAGGAGCGGACAAGTCCGTGGTTTTCAATCCCTATGCAATGGAGGTCATTTTCCACCCAAACTTGGAGAGTTTTGATGGAGGAATCGCCAAATCGCAGTGGGGAGCTCGAGCGAGGAGAGAGAGTGTGAGACAAGTTGTGAGGATGAAGAAGATTAGGTCTTGGCGGCGGGTAGGGTTATGGAGTCGAAAAATCGGACTAGTCCGAACTCTTTCAAAGCCTATATCGGACTAGTCCGTGGTTCGCCGGACTAGTCCGGACTACCGGACACTCTGCGGACTAGTCTGTAGGGGTGGACTAGTCCGGGTAACCACGAACTAGTCCGTGGTCATCGGAACAGAAATGCTTAGCCCATTCGTATATATTCGAAGGTACTTATTAAGATAGTAGGGGGGGGCAAAGCAAATCAAATAATCTTGATGAATATGATTAGAAAGCATACAACAATCAAGTAATGACCATAATTCATCAAGATCAAGTAATTGAAATAGTTTTTGGAGAAAATTGAGAAAGATGATTTTCGCAACTCAAACAATATATTTTGAAGAGTCCATACAGGTATGCAAGTTTTCAAGCCACATTCCGAGTATCAAGGATATTTAGTTCATTTCAGAGCTCGCAAAAACGTTTTTCATCAAGTGGCTTGGTAAATATATCGGCTAGTTGTTCTTCGGTATTGACATGGGAAATAACTATGTCTCCTTTCATTGAGTGGTCTTTAAAAAAGTGATGCCAAATGTCTATGTGTTTGGTTCTAGAGTGTTCAACTGGATTATGAGCAATTTTGATGGCACTCTCATTATCACAAAGGAGAGGAATACGGCTCATATTGTAACCGTAATCCCTTAGAGTTTGCCGCATCCAAAGGAGTTGTGCACAACAACTCCCGACTGCAACATACTCCGCTTAGGCCGTGGATAAGGCAATGAAATTTTGTTTCTTGGAGGACCAAGAAACTAGGGATCTACCTAGGAATTGGTAGGTGCCAGAGGTACTTTTTCTATCTACTTTGCATCCAGCATAATCTGCATCAGAGTATCCAATGAGATTGGACTTAGAACCTTTGGGGTACCAAAGGCCTACGTTGGGTGTATGAACCAAATATCTCAAGATCCTTTTAACGGCTATCAAGTGACACTCCTTAGGATTGGCTTGAAATCTCGCACACAAACATACACTCAACATAATATCAGGCCTAGATGCACATAGGTAAAGTAAGGATCCTATCATGGAGCGATATACCTTTTGATCCACGCTTGGTCCATCTTCATTTAGATCCAAGTGTCCATTAGTTGCCATGGGTGTCTTGATAGGATTCGCCTTGTCCATCCCAAACTTCTTGAGTATGTCTTGAGTGTACTTGGTTTGGCTTATGAATGTCCCTTCCTTTTGTTGTCTCACTTGGAATCCCAATAAGTACTTCAGCTCTCCCATCATATACATCTCAAACCTATCTGTCATAATCTTACTAAATTGCAGTTTAAAGACGTGGTCGGGAACTCTTTGTCTTCAAATCCGGGGGGTTGCTCAACATACACCTCCTCCTTGATTGGACCGTTGAGGAAGGCGCTTTTCACATCCATTTGGTAGAGCTTGAAATCATGGTGAGTAGCATATGCAAGAAATATTTTAATTGATTCAAGTCTAGCTATGAGAGCAAAGGTTTTATCGAAATCCAAACCTTCAACTTGTGAATTCCCTTTGGCCACAAGTCGTGCCTTGTTCCTTGTCACCACCCCGTGTTCGTCCTGTTTGTTGCGGAAGACCCATTTGGTGCCGACGATGTTTGCGTTAGGTCTTTCGACGAGTTCCCACACCTCGTTCCGTTTGAAGTTGTTCAGTTCTTCTTGCATCGCCACCACCCAGTCCAGATCTTTCAATGCATCATCAATCCTGCATGGTTCCAAAAAGGACACAAAAGAGTAATGCTCACAAAAGTTATCTATGTGGGATCTAGTTGTTACTCCCTTTTGGATGTCACCGATGATGTTGTCGATTAGGTGATCTCTTTGGACGCATTGGTGTACTCTCGGGTGTGGCACTTGCGGTCTTGTGTCTTCATGATCTTCTTCTTCTCCCACTAGATGGTTGCCCTCATTGACTTGTTGATCATCTTCGTCTTATTGGGGTTGATCTTGTATGGAAGCTCCCCCTTGATCATTGGCCTCCTCTTGTGGTTCATCTTCCTCATGCACATATAGAGGTGGCTCTTGTGGTCGAACATCGCCCAACACCATTCTTCTCAATGCTTGACAAGGAGCTTCTTCTCTATCTAGCACACATGGATCAACTTGCTCCTTTTGGGAGCCGTTAGTTTCATCGAACACTACATCACGTTCTACTTCAACAAGTCCGAAGACTTTGTTGAAGACACGATAGGCGTAAGTTTTCGAGTCATAGCCAAGCAAGAAACCTTCATCGTACTTCGAGGCAAACTTTGAAGTCCTCGACTTCTTGTTCGAAATATAGCATTTAGAACCGAAGACTCAAAAGTAAGAAATATTTGGCTTGTTACCCGTGAGTAGATCATATGATGTCTTCTTGAGTAGTCGATGAAGGTAAAGTCGGTTTATGGCGTGGCAAGCGGTGTTAACCGCTTCTGCCCAAAACCGATATGAGATCTTGTATTCATCAAGCATTGTTCTCGCTATCTCTATGAGGGTTCGGTTCTTCCTTTCGGCAACTCCATTTTTTTGAGGGGAGTAAGGTGCTGAAAACTCATGCTTTATGCCTTCTTCGTCTAGGTACTCCTCAACTTGAGTGTTCTTGAACTCCGTGCTGTTGTTGCTTCGTATGTTCTTGACCTTCAATGAGAACTCATTTTGGGAACGCTTAAGAAACTTCTTGAGGGTTCCTTGAGTTTCTATCTTATCATGCAAAAAGAAGACCCAAGTGAAGCGTGAAAAGTCATCGACAATTACTAAGCCATATTTGTTACTGCCGATGCTTATGTAAGCAATTGAACCGAAAAGGTCCGTGTGAAGTAGCTTGAGCGGTCTTATTGTAGTCATGATGTTCTTCGCGGGATGAGGGGCTCCTACTTGATTCCCGGCTTAGCACGCGCTACAAGGACTCTCTTTCTCAAAAACAACATCCTTCAAACCTCAGATGTGATCGCCCTTGAGGAGTTTTTGAAGATTCCTCATTCCAACATGCGCTAGTCATCTATGCCACAACCAACCCATGTTGGTCTTTGCAATCAAGCATGTGTCAAGTTCAGCTTTATCTTTGTTGAAGTCAACAAGGTAAAGCTTTCCCTTTAACACACCCTTGAAAGCAATGGAACCATGACCCCTTCTAGAGACGGTCACACCCTCACTAGTGAACAAGCAATTATAACCTTTGTCACATAATTGAGATATGAACAACAGATTATAATATAAGGAATCGACATGTAACACATGAGAAAGAGTATGTTGAGATTATATAGCAATTTTACTTGTACCGAGCACCTTTCCTTGACTATTGTCTCCAAAATAGATGCCCTCTCTTGGATCCTCATTTTCTTCATACTCAATGAACATCCTTCTTTCTTCGGTCATATGGTTGGTGCAACCACTGTCTAGCACCCATTTCGATCCACTGGAGGAATAGGCCTACAAAAACAAATCATGCCTTCGTTTTAGGTACCCAAGTTTGCTTGGGTCCTTTGAGGTTAGTTACAAGAGATTTGAGCACCCACACATGAGACTTGGTGTTCCCATGGCGTGGCCCAACATAATGAGCATAAACTTTACCAAAATTGCTTCTCATTAGAACATAAGATGCATCGAAAGTCCTAAATAATATTTGTTGTTGTTTATGAACAGAACTAGTTCGGGAAACTGGACTTGTCCGGAGGACCGGACTAGTCCGAGTAAGGACCGGACTAGTCCGGTTATTGTATGTGTTGACTATCTTGGACTTATTAGCATTTTTGGTCTTTCTAGCTTGAGAGGAGTTTCCCTTCACAAAGGCAATTCTCTCCTTGTTATTTTTATAGCTTTTAGCATATTGCTTTTCACCATAAGAATACCCAATGTCATATTTTACATTAGGAGGTCTTGTGACCAAGAATGCTCTACGTGCATATTTGATCTTCTCCTTGTCAAATATGCAATTTTGGGAAGGATGCTTGTCTTTGGTATAGATTGACTTGTCTTTCAAGCTAGTGTCAATTTTAGCACATGAACAAGTAATAGTAGCTTCAGTTTTAAGTGGTTGAGAAGGTGAGCTTGAAGAGGATGAGGGGTCACTTTGTTTGAGTGACTTAACTTGTACCTCAAGGATCTTGTTAACCTTGGATAGGTTAGCAAGTTCGTCCTTGAAGGTGGTGTTTGAATCGCTTAACTTCAAGCAAGCTTCCTTGCTTGAGGCTAACACAAGTTCCAGTGACTTGCCTCACTCCTTTTCAAGTTAGAGAAGCATGTCAAGTTAAAGGTATTCCTCCTTTTGGGAGATAATCATATCTTCTTGACGGTTGATCAACTTTTCCTTCTCAACAAGCTGATCAAGTAGAAATTTCATTTTTGTAGCTGTTTTCTTATCTAACCCAACGAGCATGTTTTCATTATCACTAGCGACTTCGCTATCACTAGAATAGGAATGTAAGGAAGAGGATTTGGTTGTTACCTTTCGTTTACCTTCCTTTGTCATGAGGCAAGTGTTGTTGCCCTTCCATGCGCCTAGATTTGGGAAGAGGGTTGACTTCTTAGTTGTCTTCTCGATGGCTATGCTAGCCATCTCCTCTTCCTCTTCAGATGAGAACTCATCATTTGAGTCCCACTCCTTTCCTAGGTGCGCTTGTCCAACTTGCTTCTTCTTCTTGAAGAATTTCTTGGGTTGAGGCTTAGTTTCCTTGGTTTTCTTCTTGTTTTCTTCATATGGGCAGTCTACTATAAAGTGGTCATATTCACCACAGTTATAGCATGCCCGCCTCAACTTTGGTTTTGACTTCTCTTTGTATTTTCCTTCACTTGATTTTCCCCCTTGCCTTTTCTTCATCATTTTCTTGAATCTCTTCATAAAGAGGATCATGCCCTCTTCGTCAATATCGCTGCTCTCGTCATTGCTGTCCTCTTCTTGTTGAGCTTCTCAAGCTTCTTTAGACAAGGGCTTGCAAGTGGACTTCAAAGCGACCCCTTTCTTCTTTGCCGAGGTGAGGTCAGCAATCTCCTTGACATGCTTTGCCTGCTTTTCCATCATCTTGAAATTGATGATTTTCCCAAGCAGCTCATTCGGGCTCATTTTCTTGTACCCGGGGCTTTCTCTAATCATCGAGCACAAGGTGACGTTGCGAGGCATGAAAGCTATAAGGATGAGCTTCACCACCTCGTGATCATTCCACTTCTTGCTTCCGTATGCTCGAACCTTGTTGATGAGCGTCTTTAACCGGTTGTACATGTCTTGTGGCGACTCGTCTTCTTCTATGGAGAATCTTCCCAATTTGCATTTGATCATTTTGATCTTCGCTTCTCGCACATGATGATCGCCTTCATGTGCAGTTTGCAATGTATCCCAGATTTCTTTCGCAATCTCGAGCCCATCCACCTTGGTGAACTCGTCCCGACTTAGTGAAGATGTAATGACTGCCGCGGCTTGAGCATTCCGATGAATTGCTTGCTCTTGACTTGGGGTAAGCTCTTCATCGTTGTCCGGGATATCTATTCCTGTACACACAATGTGCCATAAACTGGGATTGAGTGAGATTAAGTGCATTTTCATGTTCTGCCTCCACATTGAGTAGTCATTGCCGTTGAAGTGTGGGGCTTTTCCTAGAGGAATGGATAAGTAATGGTTATTGTTAGAATTAAGACGATCATAGTTGAAAGCATATCGGGAGTAGTCCGTGTGACTACCCCCTTCTTCTTCTTTTCATCCTTGACCTTCACTTTCCCTTTCGAGAGAGCTTTCTTCCTTAGGAGTGCCTTGAGTTCAAGCGTCTCCTCATCCTCATCCTCGAAGTCCTGGATGGCATCGAGGAGCTTCTCCAATTTTTGAGCTTTTTAGTCTTCAACCTTCTCTTGTTTAAGATTCTTGTGCACATCCTTCATGTCTGACATGTTCTCTTCGAGCGATTAGTCTCTTGCGAAGAGTCCTGCTCTGATACCAATTGAATGTGGCCAAGAGGGGGGTGAATTGGCCTTTTTGAATTTTAGTCAGAACCTGCAACACTTAACAAACTGATCAAATCCCGATATATCGGACTAGTCCGGTGGAGGGTGGACTAGTCCGGTGCGTGCGGACTAGATTGATCAAGTTTGATCAATGATTTCAATACAAGCACAATACGCAGCGGAATATGTATGTAACTTGCAAGTATTGAGTCAATGAAGCCAAGTATAATGCAAACCAATTCTTGTTTAAAAGTTTTAATGTAGGTTATGCAAGATTGACAAAACCCTAGAATGTAATATGAAAATTAAGAACAAGTTTGACACCAGAGTTTATATCGTGTGATAGGAGAATGAGTCCCGATCTTCCGAGAGGTATAGTAAACTTGATTGGGTGGAGATCTCAACGTTGATGATCCAAGGGTCCGAACGAACGAAACCCCGCAATCACTACACCACTGCTTCGTTGGTTATCACTCGTGTCACACGAATGACCTCACCACGAAGGCTTATCCCTGCAAGCGCAATCAAGAACACAAGCAAGAATAGAGAAGTTGCAATCAAAACTGAATTGATCACGAATTTGGGGTCTCACAACCGATGATCGGCGACACTGTTCAATGACAGATTGTAACTAAGCAAAACCCAACCCTAATGTGGTGACTGCTGCTGTATAAAAAGTAGTTTAGGGGCGTGCAAGACCCCTGGACGCAATCCTAATGGGCTTCCACACGATACACGGGCCAACAACCCAAAAGACGGTGGCGCAGCACCGGACAGATTCTGGACACCCACTTGTTTCACTGATTCCTTTCAACTTAGAAGGAATTTTTAGGTGTGGCTGGTTCCATTGGAAGCTTTATGAAATCATGGTTACAACCATATATATAACGCCCAAATCCGACTCCGTATGTGTCCGGTACGTCAGTTTTGGTGAATGCAGCTCCTGGAACCCGAGGTGGAGTCGAAGTCGAGTTGTACTTGGGCTCCTCCTTGGTGTGCACGTCCTATCTCCTCCCCCTTGACTCCTTGGACTCCTGAAATCCCTTGCTGGTCCTCTACATTGTTCCTAATCAATAAAACATGCATGGAAACAAGCGTAAGTTCTGAAAAACACTTTACAAGGTTAGAACATACCTAGAGATCCAATTGTCGTGCACGTGCTCTAGTGATCGGTTCTTGCATTGTATGCAAAGGAGAGATGTCCTCATCATCCTCCCCCTCTTGAATTGGAGTCGTTCTCGACTCAAGCTCATCTTTCTCACCCAAGTATGGCTTCAAATATGAAATGTTTAATGTGGGACTAACCCCAAACTCGGGAGGCAACTCAAGTTTATATGCATTGTCATTTATCTTCCCAAGAACCTTAAAAGTTCCAGCAGCATGTGGCATGAATTTGGACTTTCTCAAATCCGGGAACCTATCTTTTCTCAAATGAACCCACACCAAATCACCTGGTTCCAATTTTACCTCCTTCCTACCTTTACTAGCAGCAATGCGATACTTTTCATTCATTTTCTCAATTTGTAACTTAGTAGTTTCATGCAACTTAAGAATAAATTCAGAACGTTGTATAGCATCTAAGTTCACAATTTCAGTATGTGGTAAAGGAAGCAAATCAATTGGAGCACGAGGATTGAAACCATAGAGTACCATAAACGAACTTAACTTGGTTGTGGAGTGAATAGACCTGTTATAAGCAAACTCAATATGTGGCAAACACTCCTCCCACAATCTCAAATTGTCTTTCAAAACAGCCCGCAACATAGTAGATAAGGTACGATTAACTACCTCCATTTGCCCATCAGTTTGTGGATGACAAGTAGTAGAAAACATCAACTTTGTTCCCAATTTGTACCATAAAGTTCTCCAAAAGTGACTCAAAAACTTCACATCCCTATCAGAAACAATAGTATTGGGAACACCATGCAAACACACAACCTCATTAAAGAAGTAATCAGCAACATGTGAAGAATTATCAGTCTTGTGGCAGGGTATAAAATGAGCCATTTTAGAGAAATGATCAACAACCACAAAGATACTATCACTCCCCCTCTTTGTTCTAGACAATCCTAAAACAAAGTCCATAGAAATATCCTCCCAAGGTGCACTAGGAACCGGAAGAGGCATATAAAGACCATGTAGGTTAAGTCGAGACTTAGCTTTGTTGTATGTCGTGCAACGTGAAACGTAGCGTTCCACATCACGCCTCATTCGTGGTCAAAAGAAGTGAGCGGCCAACACATACTCTATATTTTTAACACCAAAATGTCCCATCAAACCACCTCCATGCGCTTCCTGCAACAACAAAAGACGAACGGAGCTAGCTGGAACACACAACTTGTTAGCACGGTAGAGAAGGCCTTCATGCAGCAGGAATTTTGCCCACGTTCTTCTCTCTCTACAATTTTCAAAGGCATCTTTGAAGTCCAAATCAGTAGCATATAACCTCTTTATGGTTTCCAAACCAAATATTTTATGAGAAAGTTGGGATAGCATGGTATAACGTCTAGATAAAGCATCGGCAATAACATTGTCTTTCCCTTTCTTATGTTTAATGATGTAAGAAAATGATTCTATGAACTCAATCCATTTAGCATGACGTTTGTTCAGATTAGCTTGTCATTTAAGATACTTCAAAGTCTCATGATCTGAATGTATGACAAATTCTTTAGACCATAGGTAATGTTGCCAAGTTTGCAAGACACGCACTAAAGCATAAAGTTCTTTATCATATGTAGAATAATTCAGTGAAGGCCCTTGCATTTTTTCACTAAAGAAGGAAACTGGTTTACCTCCTTGAATTAGCACTCGTCCAATGCCAATGCCGCTCGCGTCACATTCAAGCTCGAAGGTCTTCTCAAAATTAGGAAGTTGCAGCAATGGTGCTTGTGTGAGCTTCGACTTGAGAACATCAAAAGCTTGTTGTTGTGCTGGTCCCCATCGAAACGACACTCCATGCTTTGTCAACTCGTGGAGAGGTGCCACAATGGTGCTGAAATTCCGCACGAAACGCCGGTAGAAACCTGCGAGACCAAGAAAACTCTAAACCTGTGTGACCATAGTCGGAAGTGGCCAGCTCGTGATGGCAACAATCTTTGCCTCGTCCACCTCAATGCCTTGCGAAGTAACAACATACCCAAGAAAAGAAACACGATCGGTGCAAAAGGTGCACTTCTCAAGGTTACCAAATAAATATGCATCGCGGAAGACATTAAAAACAGCACGCAAGTATTGAAGATGCTCATCATATGACTTGCCGTAAATAAGGATATCATCAAAGTAAACCACCACAAATTTACCAATGAAAGCATGTAAAACCTCATTCATCAACCTCATGAAAGTGCTGGGCGCATTAGTTAAACCAAATAGCATGACTAACCATTTATAAAGTTCGAATTTAGTTTTAAAAGCAGTTTTCCATTCACCACCTAAAGCCATACGAATCTGATGATACCCACTACGCAAATCAATCTTGGAGAAAATAACAGAACCACTCAACTCATCAATCATGTCATCCAATCTAGGAATAGGATAGCGATAGCGAATGGTAATGTTATTGATGGCTCTACAATCAACACACATGCGCCAAGTGCCATCTTTTTTTGGAAACAAAAGAACAGGAACATAACAAGGACTAAGACTCTCACGAATGTACCCGCGGTCCAGAAGATCTTGGACTTGTCGCTGAATTTCCTTAGTCTCGTCGGGGTTGGTCCTGTAGGCGGCACGGTTTGGCAAGCTCCCCCTGTGATCAAATCAATCTTGTGCTCAATGCCTCGCATAGGTGGTAATCCAGGGGGTATCTCTGATGGAAAAACATCCATATATTCTTGCAAAAGGTTAGCAACAGCAGGTGGCAAGACAATGGATGTATCCTCAATGGAATATAAAGCATGTTTGCACACTAAAGCATAGCAAGTTCCATTAGAGGCATATAAATCATCAAGATCAGATTTAGTTGCAAGCAAAATAGGATTTTCAACTTAATAGGTTGCTGAATTTCAGAATTGAAAACATCCTTTTGCTTAGCACTATTCTTTTTCTCCTACTCAAATTGCACAATTTCAGTGGGACTCATAGGAAGCAACACAATTTTCTAGCCCTTATGCATGAGAGTATACTTATTAGATCGACCATGGTGAATAGCATCAGTATCAAACTCCCAAGGACGTCCCAACAAAAGAGAACAAGCATCCATAGGTATCACATCAAAATCAGCAAAATCATGATAAGAACCAATGGAAAAATGTATCCTTGCTGTTTGTGTTACCTTTACCTTACCATTGTTGTTAAACCGTTGAATGTGATAAGGGTGGGGATGCTCCCGTGTGGTCAAGCCAAGCTTCTTGATCACCTCAACATTCACCAAACTGTTGCAGCTACCACCATCAATGATGGTATGTACACGGCAGTCCTTCACGACGAGAAACATGTTGAAAAGGTTGTGATGTTGGCGGTTGTCATCCTCTCGAACCGTGGCACTCAAAGCTTACTGCACAATCAAAGTCCTATAGTTGTTGGTCGCAGATGTACCAAGAACCTCCTCAGCACCATCATCCGAACCTGAAATGTAGTTGCAATAATATTTTCATCTTCAATATCAGAAGCACTAACATACCCACCATCAGCAGTGGCAATGATCCAAGTTGTTGGGGCAATCTCGTTACATATGGCCAAGTCCTTGGCAGCGGTGGCACTTGATGTCGGAGGTGCGACTTGTCAAAGTGTTGGGTGCAACCTCCTTTGCTGCAAAACCTAGGGGCATCTGAGACTTGTTGTTACCTTGTCCCCATGATGTAGAAGGTGCGGTGCTACTGCATACAGCACTGGTGGAGGGTGGTGTAGGAGCACGTACGCTCGAGGAGGGCGCTGCTTTGGATGGCACCGGAAACTGTCATGGCGTGAAGGTGTTGTTCTGCCGCTACTATTGGCGATCCTGCACTTCTTTTTTTGCTGACATAGCAAGTTGAAATAAACATTGGATAGAATTATATTCCTTGTAGTCAACTATGTCCTGGATATCACGCCGCAATCCCCCATAAAACCTAACAATTTGGTCTTCCTGATCCTCAACTACCCCACAACGAAGCATACCTTTCTGCAACTCTTGGTAGTACTCTTGGACAGTCATGTCACCCTGATCAAAGCGTTGCAATTTCTTAAGAAGATCAC
The DNA here is from genome assembly GCA_036927565.1 of Tuctoria greenei. Taxonomy (NCBI): domain Eukaryota; kingdom Viridiplantae; phylum Streptophyta; class Magnoliopsida; order Poales; family Poaceae; genus Tuctoria; species Tuctoria greenei. The sequence goes on from JAYESD010000004.1 coordinate 203,564,798, forward strand.
GTCTATATGAAGGAGGAACAAACTTAGTGCACATCTCTTCTTTTATTGTAGCCCATGTCTGTGGTGCATTACGTGTATTGACAAGTTCATTCCACCAAATTATAGCAAAATCTTTAAACTCACTAGTGGCTTGTCTAACTCTATGTCGCTCAGGAACAAGATGAGAGCTAAATTTTTATTCTATCGTCATCTCCCAATCCAAGTAAGTCTCAGGATCATAAGATCCATAAAATGGTGGAATAGAAAACTTAATCTTAGCGTAAGGATCATTATCTTGTTCAAGAGCATGAGGATGAGGTCTACCTCCCATACCTTAACGATTTCGTCGAGGGCGACGGCGCTGTTGTGTATCAACCTCATCGTTATTGAAGTCATCCTCTGTGTCGTAGTGAGCATGTTCATCAGCATCAAGGATTATAGAGGGTGTAGCTTGTTGGGGAAGACGAGTCTTCATCTCGTCCAACTGTGTGGTCAAACCAACAACACTTGTATGGAGCCTCTGAAAGGTGGCTATTGTAGTGGTCTGGTAATTGTTGAAAGCTTCGGTCATCGCCCATATCATGTCCCTTAGTTCCATATGGGACACACACTCATCATCATTCGGAGGTGTAGAACTAGAGGTCTTATCCATAGGCTTCTTTCCTATCATTGTTAGTGCAAAACAAAAACGAAGACAAAAAGATCGTGAAGAACCCTATTACTACGCTCTCTGAAGTGGAAGTGGAAAATCGATCAGTAAGATGCGTCTTACCCCGCTCTTACAAGTTTCTTACCAGCACTGCAGGTGGCCAACGATGACCGGTGTGAAACAAGCAGAGAGTGGGTGTGATTGCAGAGGTTACCTGTTCTGCTCGAGAGAAGGTGGAGCTTGGAAGGCTCAAATGCAGTATATGTATGTGGCACCAGAGTTAGTAACAGATAGCAATGCTGAATAAGTGTCCCAAGAATTTCACCTAGTTGCTGGCCTAAGAATGTATTTGAACAGTTGTGGCAACAAGCAAGGACAAGGATAAATTATGATGAACAACAAGGATAATATCAGCAAGTATCCGTCACTCACACAGAAACAGCACAACTAGAAAACCCCTTAGCCTCCTGTTTTTGCCTTGAAGCACTAGTAGAAATCAAAATATTTTTCTCTTTATTTTTTTGATATTTTTTTTCAACCAGGGGCACAAGAATAGAAACAGCACCAAGTATTAACTCAAACCGATGAAAGATGTGATCGGTACAAATTCAGGAGCGATTGGAAAAAACTGGTGCTGGAACTTCGGAGTTCAAAACGAGGGCCTTCTTAATTTTTTATTTTTTTTGAAAACTCCATGACCGGCATAGCCGGTGTATCGTATGTGTATTTTTTTCGAGACCTTTCCGAGAAAAAAAATGCGCCTCAATCGGAGTTCCGAGCAAAAAGTTATGCCCGTTTTAAGGAGGATATCCCGAATCAGGTTTTGGTGGTGGTGGAAACTGCAACAGAAACGAATCGGTTGATGGAATTTTTTTTGTAGATTGGTTTTTTGTAGATGGCAGCAGATGGAAGAAACAAAATTGAACCAAAACAAATCTAAACCAGCAACCAAACTCAACCTAGGACACGAACTCAGAACTACGGACTTCAAAACTAAATTGTGCAAAAGGCTGAGCGGGGGTTGTTGGTCAGGGAAAGTAAATTTTTTTTGTGGATTTTTGTGGACGATAGGACAGAAACAAAATAAATATAAAGGGCACACAAGTATACCTCACGGTGAACCTGGCTCTGATACCAATTGAAAGGAGAATGAGTCCCGATCTTTCGAGAGGTATGGTAAACTTGATTAGGTGGAAATCTCGACGTTGATGATCCAAGGCTCCGAACGAACGAAACCCCGCAATCACTACACCACTACGCCGTTGGTTATCACCCGTGTCACACGAATAACCTCTCCACGAAGGCTTATCCCTTCAAGCCCAATCAAGAACACAAGCAAGAACAGAGAAGTTGCAATCAAAACTGAATTGATCAAGAATTTGGGGTCTCACAACCGATGATCAGCAACACTGTTCAACGACAGATTGTAACTAAGCAAAACCCAACCCTAATGTGGCGACATCTGCTGTATAAAAAGAGTTTAGGGGCGTGCAAGACCCCTCGACATAACCCTAATGGGCTTCCACACGATACACGGGCCAGCAGCCCAAAAGACGGTGGCGCAGCACCGGACAGATTCTGGACGGCCACTTGTTTCACTGATTCCCGTCAACTTAGAAGGAATTTTGAGGTGGGGCTGGTTCCATTGGAAGATTTATGAAATCACAGTTCTAACCATATATAGGACACCCAAATCCGACTCCGTATGTGTCCGGTACGTCAGTTTTTGTGAAGGCAACTCCTGGAACCCGAGGTGGAGTCGAAGTCGAGTTGTACTTGGGCTCCTCCTTGGTGTGCACGTCCTATCTCCTCCTCCTTGACTCCTTGGAATCCTCCAAGCCCTTGCTGGTCCTCTCCATTGTTCCTAATCAATAAAACATGTATGGAAACAAGCGTAAGTTCTGAAAAACAATTGAGAAGGTTAGAACGTACCTGGAGATCCTTGTCGTGCACATGCTCTAGTGATCGGTCCTTGCATTGTATGCAAAGGAGAGATGTCCTCATCACCGTGGTTCGGTTCTATCGAAGTGTTTGATACGACCCTTCCCCTGGACCCGCTGAAAAGCAGCCAACGGAGGTTCTTTTTTGGAGGTGCGAATTTCTTGGAACGACAAGCTAGATGAACACGAAGGATTTTTAAGTGGTTCGGGCTGCCGGGAGGCATAATACCCTACATCCACTGGGGTGGTGTTATATTGTATGAGCGAGGTGTGTGAGATGTCTCCCTCCTGTCATGGCTGCCTTGTCCTTTTATAGGTGAAGGGCAGCAGCTTACATTATGACCGGGGCCCGACAGGTGGCCCCGGATTAATTAGACATGAAAGCATATTAACGTGCCTTGATGACATGTTGATGGGTCTTGATGGTGCATTAACATGTCTTAATAACATGTTAATGGGTCTTGATGCCATCTTGAAGTCGTGGTCTTGATAATGCATAAATGATGTGTTGGTGGCGCATTAATGCGGTGTTGAGTGCACATGTCGCCTTCCGGAATCACGGGATGCGTGTGGCAGCTCCAGACCTCTCCTCAGCGGGGAGGCTAGGTCCGGAGTCCTGGGAGCGTGTGGCAGCACCAGACCTATCCTCATCGTGGTGGCTAGGTCCGGTGTCATCAGGACGCGTGGCAGCACCGGACCTCTCCTTAGCGGGGATGCTAGGTCCGGTTTCGTCAGGACACGTGGGATCACCGGACCTCTCCTCAACGGGGAGGCTAGGTCCGGTTTTGTTAGGACACGTGGCAGCACTGGACCTCTCCTCAGCGGTGAGGCTAGGTCCAGAGCTGCAGGTTGTCGGAGCTGCCCTTTCTTCCTTGTATGAAGGGGTACCCGGTCTGCAGAGTATCAACAGTGGCCCCCCGGGCCCACCTCCGGAGAGGCAACGATCCCGAAGGTGGGGCCACCATCATCAACGCTAAGAACGTAAACGATGGACCCCCCTGAGAGGTGTCGGTGTTGGATCTTGAGGTTCGATGGCAGAGCTCGAAGGGTGAAGTCCTGCACAAGAGTGACAACAAAAAAGAGTAATAGTGCTCATTGTTTACAATCTTTCTTCCCTCACTTTTGTTCTGGGCAGACAAAAAGATATAACAGAGCGAAAAAGGGAATAATATGCATAATAATTAAGCATAATTATGTGAACATGGTGACAGTATCTGGATTTTGGTTATTGCTTTGTCCAGGAGCATGGGCCTTTTAGTCCCCGGTACTGAACCATAGTGCTGGGGAGGAAGAGTGCGCTGGCTTAGGGTCACGGGGCACGACTTTGGGTGCAAGACCGGGCTAAGCAATTTGCACACTCTTGACCTGCCGCTGACATTAGTCTTTCAGGAGACGTCCGACCCCCAGTACTCAGCCGCAGCATTGGAAAGGTAGAGTGTGCATACTTAGGGTGCAGGACCAGGCTAAGCAGGTAGCACACTCCGGACCTCCAGTATTCAGCCGTGAGAAAGGTAGAGTTCACATACTTAGGGTGCAGGACCAGGCTAAGCAGACAGCGCACTCCGGACCCTCTATTGGCATTAGCTTTTCATGGGAGCGACCATTCAGCGCCATGGGACTCCAAAATGAAAAATAACCAGAGAGACTGCATACGTCACAGGTACCTGGTGGCATTATTGTTGCCGTGGTCGCAGGTAGTCGTCGCGTAGTGGCGGAAGTAGCCATGAGGCAAAGTGTACAGGCTTAGGGTCACAGAGCACTAGCTCAAGGTGTAAGACCAGGTTAAGCAGGCTCACACTTTGGACCTCCCACTGGCAGCGGTGGTGGTAGAAAGCCGTCAAGTTGTGATAGTAGTAGCCACCGGAATACAGAGCGTGTGTCCGCCGGGTCATACCACTATGGAGCGGGAGGTGGTGCCGTCTTCCCTGCTCCCTTCATGGCGCGAGGGTTGAGAAGAGCCGGTGATAGACTGAAGATTCACCATCGAGGTGAGGCTCGTCGATACAAAAAAGTGCCCCCCTACCTGGCACGCCAAAATGTTGAAGTCTTTGATACGACAGTTCCACCGGACCCGCTGCAAAGGAGCTCGCGGAGGTTCTTTTTTGGAGGGGCAAATTTCTTGGAACGACAAGCTAGATGAACACGAATGATTTTTACGTGGTTCGGGCTACCGGGAGGCATAATACCCTACATACATGGGGGTGGTGTTGTATTGTATGAGCGAGGTGTGTGAGAGGTCTCCCTCTTGTCGTGGCTGCCTGGTCCTTTTATAGGTGAAGGACGACAACTTACATTATGACCAGGGCCCGACAGGTGGCCCCGAGTTAATTAGACATGAAAGCACATCAACGTGCCTTGTTGACACATTGATGGGTATTGATGGTGCATTAATATGTCTTAATAACATGTTAATGGGTCTTGATGCTGTCTTGAAGTCGCGGTCTTGATAACGCATAAATGATGTGTTGGTGGCACATTAATGCGTTCTTGAGTGCACACGTCGCCTTCCGGAATTGCGGGATGCGTGTGGCAGCTCCGGACCTCTCCTCAGCGGGGAGGCTAGGTCCAGAGTCCTGGGAGCGCGTGGCAGCACCGGACCTATCCTCATCGGGGTGGCTAGGTCCGGTGTCATCGGGACGCGTGGCAGCACCGGACCTCTCCTTAGCGGGGAGGCTAGGTCCGGTTTCATCGGGACACGTGGCAGCACTAGACCTCTCCTCAGCGGGGAGGCTAGGTCCGGTTTCGTCGGGACACGTGGCAACACTGGACCTCTCCACAACGGTGAGGCTAGGTCCAGAGCTGCAGGTTGTCGGAGCTGCCTTTTTTACCTTGTATGAAGGGGTACCCGGTGTGCAGAGTATCGACAGGTTCCCACAGAGGCAACCTACGTACACATTGAGGAGCCCACGAAAGGATCGTGTCTTCACTGACCCTAACCTTGTCGAATCGCCATGAAGGCCTTCTTCTTCCACTATCACAAAGGGCAAATCACCAAGTTCAAGGGGCCTTCTCACAAGTTGTGGGCTCCCCAAGATTACAATTCAAACACCACCAAGAACACACTCGTAAGATCAACAATGAAACAACAGGAGTGTGTTAGAGATCAAACCCAAGAACTCAAATGTGTGGAATCGTGTCTCTCCTTTGATCCAAAGTGAATCCTCAAGGGATTGATCTTTCTTGCATTGGATTGCATGGAGAGAAGTGTTTCTAGGCTCTTGAAGGGTGTGATGGCACAGGGGTCGAGAGTGTTGATAGTTACACATCTATTTATATTAGGGTTTTCAAAAGTTACCGTTAGGGTTTCAAGGGTCCGGACTAGTCCGTGGTGGAGTCCGAACTAATCCGGTGTGCAGCGTGCAGGAAACCCTAAGTGTTCAGGGATATCGAACTTGTTCGGTTAAGAGCGGACTTGTCCAATTTTAGTCAGAAAGGTTTTCAAACTTGTCCATGGTGATATCGAACTAGTCCGGTGTGGTGATACCCTTAGTGAATATGGGACAAGTCCGCACTTGGATGAATTCTCCGATTTTAGTCATAGGCATTATCGGACTAGTCCTGACATTATCAGACTAGTCCGTTGCGGACAAGTTCGCATTGGCTGGACTTGTTCGAACCTATCCAGAGAGGATATCAGACTAGTCCGGTGTATACCGGACTAGTTCGTTTTTCCTGTGAAATGTGAAGTGTGTGGGGATTTTTTGTGCTTGAGCTCTTGGGATGTGTTACACCAACACACTCCCTACACAATGATGTATTCTGTTCAACTCTTGAGCTCTTTTCCGAATTTATCCTCATTCTTCTTTCTTTTTGGCGCTTTCTTCATTCTTTCACTAAAACCTGCGCTCATCTCAATAATGTGGTTAGGATCTCATTTGTTTGTCATAAATCAACCAAAACCCACAAGGGATGCCTAGATGCACTTTCACCAAGCCCGCCGAGGGATCCACCGTGCAATAAACTATGCTGCACCTCACCCGAGATGTTCAACACCGAGCATCGCCTCCTTATAGCTCAAGAGGAGTACAACAATACGTCTCGCGCCGTGAGTTCCTTAGGTCTGGGTACCCTTCCACAATTTACTAGAATGGGTACACTCGACCACTATCTCTACGCCTTCACGGGGGTAGCTGATCGTCCCTACATTCTATTCGAGATGATGGCCCAGGTGCTCGGCGGCGAGGGTTGTAGAAATCTGGTGGCGGCGACAGAGAGCAACCTCGGTCTCGAGGTTGCACCGCCGGTGCAGCCGGCCCAGGCTCCTGTTGCACCGGCGCTGGAGTCGCCGCCAGAGGAGGAGGAGGATTTAGTTTTTCTTTGTTGTTTTTAGTTGATGTTTTTCTTTTCTTGTGTCTTGTACTTTTTTCTTGTGTTTCGTAATATATTGTGTTAATGAATGAAATTTATCTATGTTTAACTGTGTGAATAAATCAATGTGTAGTGTGTTCTTTGTGTGGACAGTGAACTGTGTGAAAGCAATTACAAACATGAAGGATTTTGAATATTTTCTGGACAAGTGAATGATTTAGTTATCAATCGTGAATCAAAGCAAAATGGAGAAAATCACGACGCTAAAGGAGACATGGGTGATAAGCACATCTCGATTTTGCATCTCCACACAGACTTTATATAAGGCGACATCAGTCTCTCCTCTTCTCTTTGTTCGTCTTCTCCGCGCAGAAAATCCACCATGGCTTACGTTCCGCCGCCAAGCCCGCCGAGGGAGCCACCCTGCAAGAAATAGTGCTGCTGCTCCCTCGAGAGGCTCAACAACGAGCTGCTCGAGATGCTATTCGACAGGCTATTTGACCGGTTCCAGAGGTTGCTCGAGACGATGCTCGAGGTGCTCGGTGCCGAGGGCTACAATATACTGGTGGCGGCGACGGCGAGGAACCTCAGTCGCAAGGTTGCACCGATGGATCCGGACTAGCCGGAGCAGACGTCCAGGGCTCCTATTGCACTAGCGCCAGATGGCCGTCGGAGGGAGAGGAGGAGGAGGGGGAGGAGGAGTAGGATTTAGGTTTTCTTTTGTTGTTTTTAGTTGATGTTGTTTTTCTTTTCTTGTGACTTGTACTTTTTCTTGTGTTCTGTAATATATTGTTAATGAATGCATGTGTTATCTGTGTTCATCTGTGTGATGAGTATCTTGTGTCTTCAACTGTGAATGAATGAGTTTCATCGTTCAATGATGTGTTCATGTCTGTCTGACCGAAGACAAAGGAGACGTGCTTTCTGTAAAGTATGTCTCATTTCTTTTGCAAAAAGGAGACGCGCTTTGTGAGAAGCGCGTCTCCCGTTTATCTGAGAGGAGGGCGCTTTGGGGATACCTACTTAACTGAGACGGGCTGTATTGTAACTCGTCTCTTGTACGTTCAACCGAGCCATGTCAGATCCTCACTGAAGCGGGCACGTCTTGCTTAACCATATTAGAGACGCCCTCCTTTGAGTGCATCGCCCATCTTTGTCTCCTATTTGGGTTTCCTACGTAGTGTACCAAGGGGTACTCGGTACGCAAGGTACCGATAGTGCCCCCCGGGCCCACCTCAGGGAGAGGTTATGCTACTGGAGGTGGGGCCATCATTGATTCCCGCACTTCTGTTCCAAAGTCTTTTCCTGAGCGGTTGAAGCGACAAAACACAGTTATACCATTGCCACATGACACTTCTTGATATGGTGAGTGGGATGCTGGCCTACGGATCTTACGCAATTGAAGGTCGCCAGTTCCCAATACTAAGTTCATATCGGTTCCCAGCGCAATCTTTGTAGCCCTATCAGGCTGCCGCCCTCGGGCTTCCAACTTCCCATCATGACAACGTTTCGCTTGGAGCAGCTTTTTAACAAAGTGGACCCGGGCCCCCTTGTCATTGACGAGGTTATTCATGATTCGGGTCCAAATTTAGTTTCCATCCAAGCGTTGTGGAGGCTTACTAAAGGGAGAAAGTCTGCACGGGAAGTGAACTCCTTACATTTTCATTTAATCTTGTGCTTAGAGCTCTCCGCCCTTGAAACACTTTTTCCACTTCCGCTCCACTTTGCAGTGATGGAGTTAGGGCTTCCTCGCAGCAGGATCAAGAACGACAACGAGTTGTCAAGAGTCTGCACCTACATGGGGTGGTCGAGTGACTCCTTCTCGAACTCGATACACTTTGAAAAGCCCCCCTTCAAGAAGGAAAGCGCCGGTGATATCGTGTACTTCTTAGCGTTTGCCACGGTGGAGCTCATCCCGCCATTCTCCAACTTCTTGCTGATGTTGCTGGACTTTTACGGGTTGAAGATCCACCACCTCGGCCCCCACTCCTTCTTGCTGGTGGCGACATTCGTCCATTTTTGCGAGATATGGGTGGGTGTGCCACCTTGCATCGAGCTCTTCAAGACCTTCTTCATGGTCAACACAACCGGGAAGGAGAACAAGTTCCTTGGCTTCTACTACTTTGTGAAGTGCAAGAATTCACCCTTCAAGTACTTGAAAAATTTTCCTTCCAGGAATTGGGATGGCTGGAAGAAGGATTGGGTGATCGTTAGGGTGGATCGCCATGACAGGCTAGAGCTACCTGACGGCCTTCCCACCACCAACACCGACACCTGGGAGGAGCTCCCGAAGCTGGCAGAAGGGTACAAACCGATCATATCGAGGATCTGGAGCTGCGTGGAAGGAGGGGTGACCCCTCTCATGGTTATTGCGAACTTCCTGACCAACTGTTGGGCTCCACTGAAGAAGAAGGAATGGATAACATGGGCATTTAGTGGAGAAATGGACCCATACCAGATTGATGTTGGTCTCGGGTCAAACTTGGATGAAGAGGCTTTGAAGCTTCATATCCAAAAGTTACACCACAGAGACATCAATCCTGAGGACCTGGCACCTCCAGCGGAGTTCCTGCCCTTAAACATGATTCCAGAGTTCAGGAGAGAGCTGCGGAAGAAGATGCCAGTGCTTGATGACGTTGGCATTGTGGAGAGACTTAGAAGTACTCCTCCAGCAGGGATCATGATCTCTGGAGCTCCTTGTCCACATGGAGGTTCTGGACCTACAATAGTCAGTGGCAAAGGAAAAGGTCCCACAACTCCGCCTTCCAAAGAGTCAGTCTCCAGCCGTGGCAAGGGGAAAGAACCCGTCCATGTCCCGAGTTGCAAGCGGAAGTTGGCAAGAAGCGATGGAAGCTATGTGAGGGACGCTCCGAGAGAAGCGACCCCTCAGCCTTGGTTGAATTCTTTGCTGGTTTTGCCTCCAATTTTGGCAGATCCTTCAGATCCATGGTCCATGGAGGGCACCAGGTCTGGCAAGTCGACTCCGGTCCAGGTGCCAGTGGCGGGCTCTGGGTCCGGAGCCCCTTCTCAGCTGAGGAAGATTTCAGTTGAGGCGACGCAAATGGTTGCTACAAGCATTGGGACAAAGTTCGGAGCCTCTTCTTCACCGACAATGGTGGGCTCTGGCTCTGGTCGCCCCAAGAAGAAGATCCATGCCGATTGGAATGGCAACATCCCTAGGTAAGGGCCGTCTCTTTAGTTTGTGCCTTGATTTTTCTTTTGCCTTTTTCTTGAATTCTCTATTCTCTGTTTCGAGAGTGTCGAGAAAAGGAACTGCTATTCTGGTGCTAACTGCATCCTCTGAGAATGCGTCAGCTGAAGCTCCCGCTATAGCTTCGACCCCTCCTCCTATGGTTGTGGCGGACGACATGACAACTCCGGCACCGGTTGTCGCGGAGACAACCTCCGCGCCAATGACCGAAGAGCCCGTGGTTGCGCCGGACCACGAGGAAGAAAGGCTTGAGCAGGCTCCGACATTCTCAGAGCTAGTTGCGGAGACTCCGGCATCAACGCTGGAAATCGATGAAGCTCCGACGGAAGTCTCAGCGGTAGCTCCATAGGTTGCAACATGGGAGGTTATCATGCCCGATCCTGCACAAGGGGATCTGACTGCGGGACCTTCGACTTGTGCGCCGATGGTGGAAAATCTGGTGGCGAGACTCTCCTCGCCAGTGCCAGAGGTGGATGAACTTACGGAGATCAGCCCCGCCGACGTCGAGCTGTTGGAGCCCATGCTTGTGCCATGGGCTCTGAAGACTGTTCAGGAATACATGAAGGAACCGGAGGATGGACTTCCAACAGGCCCGGAGCCAATCCCATTGGTGTTGTCAATTGATAATGCCTGCTCCAGCCTCCGACAGGTCCAACTTGCCTTCGACTACGAGTGCAAGTCTCTTGAAGAAGAGCGCACCATGCTGATGCGTTGGCACCAAAAGCTGTACTTCGAGACAAGGCTAATGCAGTCCCAACTGGTAGACTAGAAGGAGTGGTTGGCATCAGAGAAGGCCCGACAGTCGCGCCTGGAGAAGGCGCTGGATGGACGAGAGGCTGCTATAAAGGCCCTCGACAAGAAGACCCAGGAGATCTACGAGCACGCTCAGAGGGCCCGTGAAATGGCCGACAGCTGCTCGGAGAGTCTCGAAGCTTCGAGGGAAGAGCTCCTCAATCACGTGGATGAACTTGACAATAAGGAGGTTAAACTCCAGGAGAAAGAAGATAAGATCCAGAAGAGGGGGATGAACTCTCTCAAAAGCTGGCACACGGAGAGAAGGACTTGGCTGACCGCATGGAAGAATTCAAGTCGTGGTGCAAACAAGAGAAGCACCGATTGTGGCTGGCAGGGGAAGGAGTCAGCAAAAGAGAAAGTGTTGTCTCTACGAGGGAGGATGTAGTGAAGGCGAACGAGAAGGACCTTGCGGACAGGAGAGGCCACATTCACCTCCGAGAGAAGAATATTGTCGACCAAGAGAAGCTACTGACTGAACGGATCCAACATCGCGCCAAGGAGGTCGAGCGTTTCTTGAAGGAGGGTTATGCGGAACTCTCTTCTGCAAGGAAGTTGTTGGAGGAGCTCTGAAGCGCAAGAGCAATTGAGTCCCATCAGGTCTGGGACTTCCTTGGGCGGGCGAATGAAGCTCTGGTACCTTTTGGATTTAGCCTGATCTGACCGGTTGATTTGGAGCTAGAGATGGACAAGGCCCTGGTGGCACTTAACTCCGCCAGCTCAAAGCTGGAGGCTCTGGGAGATGTGATCATCGACGAGATCGAGACTGAATGGAAATCTCTGGCTAGGAACATCATAGAGTATGTGCTGACGTGCTTCCGAGGTCGAGATTCCTCGATGTCTCTAGCTCTGGTGTATGAAGGACCCATCGTCGAAGAGGAGAAAGGTGCCAAGGCCAACGCCCAAGAAGCCGCCGAGAAAGTTGCTTCATTCTTCGTGAGGAACTCTAGTATCTAGGACCTTTCTCTTTGTACCTTCACCTTGTAAATCTCCAATTTTGAATGAATGAAATCATTTCGAATTCCATTTTGTCCTCAATACATTGCCCTTTATCTTAGTAGCACCCTAGTATATGTGTTCAATATATTGAGAACATCCACCATGAGGAATTTGACAATGTCTCGAAAACTTGATTGCTCTGACTCGTAGCCAATATGATAGCTGCGAGGTCCGAGTCTTGCTTTAGAAATATCCAAAGACCCATTTTTACGTCGACGACGGGCCCTCTGGGAGTTGTCGGAGCTTGTTTGCTTTGACGGTGCCCACTGTCAACGCATGCAACACTGACGGTGGGCCCGCTGGGGATTGGTGGAGCTTGTTTGCTTTGACGGCGCCCACTGTCAACGCATGGGAGATCGACGACGGGCCCCCTGGATGTTGTTGGAGCTTGTTTGCTTCGACAGCGCCCACTCTCAATGCATGGAACGTCGACGGCGGGCCCCCTGGCGGTTGTCGGAGCTTGTTTGCTTCAACGAAGCCTACTGTCAACGCATGCAACGTCGATGGCGGGCCCCCTGGGCATTGTCAGAGCTTGTTTGCTTCGACGGCGCCCACTGTTAACACATGGAACATGGACGGTGGGCCCCCTGGGAGTTGTCAGAGCTTATTTGTCCGGCAGCATCCACCATCGCTCGTGCAGATTGCCGTCAATTGTTCATTTTTCCTGCGCATAAGAGACAAGAAAAGCAGTAAAATTTGTACTCTTGCCTATATCTCATTTGCGACTTATTATCCTCCTTTGAATTTTAGATCCTAACAAACTCATTGTGACTACATAAGTATACTGATTAAACTTCCTTCGATCCGAATGCTTTCCGGACTCGCCTTACTAAGACCTACCAGAATAGGTAGAGGGGTGTACTTAGGATGCTTGACCAGGCTAAGTCGATAGCGCACTTCAGACCTGTCATTGGCTTTGGTTTTCAGGCAAGTAAGCCATCTAGCAATACTAAGGTCTAATAGAAGATTACCAATAAAACTTATGTATCACATGAATTTCTAAGGCTCAATTTCAAATGGATTGCACAACATTGCTATTGTCAAGAAGGTAAAAGATGATAAAAATAGTGAGCTTGCACAAAATTAATGCACGTAGAGTCTGCTTGCACAAATGTATTTCATTATAGGTCCAAATAACAGGGGAGACAAGGACACACTTAAAGTACAGAACCAAGTTTAGTGTGCTATTCATCTTGTACTACCCACGAAAGGTAAAGACACACCTAAAGTACAAGACCAAGTTAAGTGTGCTTTTGATCTAAGACCCTCCCGACTCTGTGCATAGACTCTATAAGATACATTTGATACAAATACAGACTCACCTCCGTGTAACTAAGTGTAAAACTTACGAAGGTGCACGATGTTCTAGGGATTGGGAACTGGTATCCCATCCTCTGTTGCCAAACAGACGCATCCGGGACGGGAACCTTTTATTACTTGAAAGGGACCTTCCCAACTGGGGGAAAGTTTGTTCATCCCTTCATGAGTAAGTATTCTCCGCAGAAACAAATCACCTTCTTCAAACTGCCAGTTGTGCACATGCCTTTGGTGATAGCGTCGGAGCGCCTGATGGTAGCGCGCATTTCGGAGAACTGCTTGGCACCTTGCCTCGTCGATGAGGTCTAGGTCTTCACGCCAGAGATTGTCCTGCGTGGCTTTGTCAAAGGTCCGGACCCAAAGAGAACCCATGGTGATATCGAAGGATGGATTGCTTCAGTTCCGTACACCAAGAAAAATGGTGTCTCTCCTGTTGCCCGACTCGGTGTTGTACGGCTCGCCCATAATGCAGACGGAGGCTGTTCTATCCAGTTGGCGTCATGTTTCTTCAAGCGCTCATAAGTGTGTGTCTTGAGTCCCTTGAGTATTTTTGCGCTTTCTCTCTCAGCTTGGCCATTGCTTGCCGGGTGAGCTACTGAAGCATAGATATAGGATCGAAGAGCACGTGAAAAGATGCGAGAGGGGGGTGAATGGTAGATTACAACTTTTTGAGCGAAAGCAACAAAAACCCCTCGGCAAAAAATTGATCTGTTAAATAAGTCGTGTGTGCAACTGACAAACCAATATATGTTATGGAGAATCAAGTCACGAAGACATCACAACAATAATCATGAAAATTTGTCGAGAAAACTCAAGTTATGATTGAAAGATTGAATGATAGTCAATCTGTTCTGCCACACTGCAAAGAAACTCATGTAGATCCGAAATCACAAATCCAATGACCATGATATTTTCACATATGATAGATAATCAATTTGTGAAGACAAACCAAAAAGAATCACATCAATTGGATCTGTAAAACTCGAGTTATGATAAAACCACTGAAGCAAGGTAGTGCTATGCATAAACTCGATGAGAAAAACTTGTCTGAAACAAGTCGGACGAACAAGGCACAAAAGTTCCTTTAAACTACGATCTTTATTCAATAGAACACAAGAGGAACAAACCAAAATCTGTGCACCACGAGCTCTGACCTCCCTTGCTTATATAACCAGCCATGAGGCCAATCCAAATCAAACTAGAACCCGTATCCTACTTCGTTTCCACCGAAACTTTCTATAACTGCTCAAGACTCTTCTATATGCAAATAGAAGCAATCTTAAGACTTCCAAACACCTTAGGAACACATATCACATTCCTAAAAACAACTCAACTTTGTGACCCACATGAAATCCTATCATAACCAACTCAAATCTTTCCATATTTGAGCCAACCCGACTCAGCGGCAGTCTGAGTCTATAACCTAGTCGGTTGGACCCTTCCGACCAATTCTTTACATCCACTTCTCTTCATCATGCCTTGGAACCATGTTGTCACATCCATGCACTCCTTTCACACATACAAAAATCTTCCAACAACATCCACAATACCTTCATATGCATTGTTCTTGATTCGAACATGTTGTGCGACCTCCCGGTCAACTCAACCACAATTCCTCCCGAACTTGGTTGTTGAACCTCATCTTCCCCATATGACTAGTTCAATGGATCCTGTCACCATCCATGTCTCGAACTCAAGCAACACCTTCACATGAATAAACAACCAATACTTTCGAGCACAAGTCATCGACTTGACTTAGTTCCGAACCAAGTTCGGGAGGAATTGTGAGTCATTACCATGCTTAAGCGCAAAAAGAGTTTTATAAACCTTGTCCATGGTAAACCCCTTTTCAAGTAAAAATGTTTTTAAACTATCATCTGTGTTACCCTAAACGGTAAACAGTAGACAGTCGGTGGGGCTCTGTTTACTGTTTAGAAGGTTTAGACAGCGTTTAAACGATGTTTAAACAGATTAAACTGTATGTATTGTAGCGGCAAGAAAAAATATTTTTTACTACCCTGCTCTACAACAGATGTTCAGATCAAGTTCAAACTTATATTTGAAAATAGAAACCAATTTAACTTCGACATCATATAAAAATTGAAGAGACAATCATAATACTACACTACGAAATAATAATATTGAGACTAAAAACAGTGCATGTAGAAAATTAAACAAATATTTTAACCTTCTGCGGCTAATGGTTGTTTTATTATATTTTTGAAACACAAGTAATATTATTTCTAATGTGTTTGATTGAAGCTTAGAAAAGGTATTGATTTTAATCAATTTAGTGATATTAATTTGAAGCTTGGATCTAACTTAGAATTGTAAGTTCACTTTGCCTAAACAGTCCTAAACACGTATAAAATCCATTCCGTTTAGCCTGTTTTGTCCGTTTAAATGGGTGTTGACCCGTTTAAATGGTTCAAATGTGTAACACCCTCATTTTCACGCATCATGCCTTGCATACACTCATATACATGTCTAACATTGATCCACATAAAGAGGAACATGTTTAAAACTGATTCGGAGCATTTAAAATTGATTTGGAACAAAACTGTACTTAAAATACAGGAAAGTGCGGACTAGTCCGATTTCTCTCTGACTAAAAACGGTCTTGTCTGTTTTTGCTGCGGACTAGTCCGATTTTGCCTCTGGAAACCTTCGGACTTGTCCGATTTTGTGCGGACTAGTCCGATATTCCAAGAATCCTTGAAAAATTTGCTAAGTCCCTAGACTTTTCCGGACTAGTCCGGTGTTCCAGCGGACTTGTCCGTTTTCCTCTCTGTTCAAAGTCGGACTTGTCCGATTTTAGGCCAGACTTGTCCGATTTTCTCTCTGGACAACTTCGGACTAGTCCGGTCCCTTCCGGACTTGTCCGATATTTCGTGACTCCGAGTTGATCTTTTGTTTTACGACTTGTTTCTTGGGTTTCACGTTAAGTGGGCCTAGGGACATCGTGCCTAACTCTTTTAGAGCCCATGTGGGACTCTAAACCGGCCTCTACTCCTCTCAAACTCGAAATCCATCTAACCCTAGCCTCCACCTCTATATAAACAACCCCACCCCTTGGATTGACATCTATTTTCCACTTTTCCACCCACCCAAACCCTATTTCGTGGGGAGCCACCATCAAGGAGGGAGGAGAAGATCCCAAGCAAGAAGAAGAAGAGAAGGAAACGAAAGAGGATCAAGATCTCCACCAAGTTTCGTTCTTCACCACCAATTCATCCCCAAGTTCATCACCAACCCTAGATCACCAAGATCCAAGTGCTACCTCCAAGTTTCTTGATTCATTGGAGTTCTAAACACCTGGTATACCTTCTATTCTCTTTTCCTTACGTGAATTCAACCCCTAATCTCCAAATTCACATCGATATAGGAAACCCTAATCCGCTGATCTCGTAAAGTGCGGACTTGTCCAGTCCCTAGCGGACTAGTCCGATCTTTCTGGTTAAATTGTGTTGAATTAATTCTAAAATTTGATCTAACCGAATCCAAACCTGTATAAACTTGTTAAAAGCTATTAGAACTAGTTAGTTATTATTAAAAGCAATCAATTAACAAGTTCTACTTTGTATTTGCATAAATCATGCATGTCATGTCATATTGAGTAATAATTGTGCACTCTTTGATTGTGTTTCTTGTCTTGTATGTTTATTGTGTGGATTAGACGGATTTGCGCTAGAGAGTGCCGCGGAGGATCTTCAGCACCAAGAGTTCGAAGGCTTTGACACTCATCAACAGCAAGAGCAAGGCAAGTGTCCTTGAATATGGTTATTGGAAAATGGTTGTTTGGGATGATAATTGGGATGGTTATGGTTTGGTAATGGTTATGGTTGGTTATGGATTTATTTCTGGTATTGAATATGGTTATTGGAAAATGGTGAAATCTGGAATTATTGATGAGGATGGTGAATTGTGGACTGGTATTATGATATTACTTATGATTATGATGGGTTTACTTCATATAAATATAATATATTGCTTTTAAATGTCTTTAATGTACTTTTCAGCACTTAACCATTATTATTGTCGACATTTGAATAAGCCACATGTCATACTTTCCACACTTGCTGAGTACGACATGTACTCACTCTTGCAATCCCCCCCAACAGTTGCAGGTCAGGATTGGGAGTTTAATGGTGATAATGCGAAGTTCTAGGCCGTGTCTACCCTCAGCTTTGCCTGTGGTGTTATTGGAGCTGCGCTATCCCTTATGCTTAGTTGCTTAGTTTGCTTAATTAGTTTATTTCCACTGCATTAGTTGAACTTGTCATTCATATTCATTAGAGCTTGTATTTGAGGATAATATGGTTTGTGTAATAAAATTTGATTAATTAATCTTGTTCTGTGGTATTTATCTGTATATCGTTTGTGATTGCACTCGTGTATGTGTGATGAACATCCTGGGCACACATATGCGTTAGCTTGGTTCATTTTTCGGAACCGGGCGTCACAAAATGTTTAATCCAGCGTTTAGGGGCTAAACTTTGCACTTGCCGTCTGTTTAGCATTTAAATGCGTTTAAATAGGCCGTTTAGGTCGTTTAGGATAACACTGCCTATCATACTATGCTCTAGGGGCTTGTTTCAGACCGTACAAGGCTTTGGACAGTTTGAAAACATGATTAGGAAAATCTAGATTTTGAAAACCCGGTGGTTGCTTGACATAAACCTCCTCATATATATAGCCATTAAGAAAAGCAATTTTAACATTCATTTGATATAACTTGAAATCTTTAGATGCAGCAAAAGCTAACAAAATTCTTATGGCTTCTTATCTAGCAACAGGAGCAAACATTTCATCAAAATCTAGACCTTCAATTTGTGTGAAACCTTGAGCAACCAACCTAGCCTTATTCCTAACCACAACCCCATCCTCACTTTGTTTATTTTTAAACACCCATTTAGTTCTAATAAAAGTGTGACCTTGAGGTGGAGGTACAAGTTTCCAAACATTATTTCTTTCGAAGTTTTCTAACTCTTCTTGCATGGCAATAATTCAAGATTCATTTGTGAGTGCGTGTGATATATCTGTGGGTTCAAAAGAAGCAACAAAAGTAGAATGAGCGTGAGAGTTTGGATCGCAAAACCTGAACCGTGTGACTCATTCGTGCAAGCTCCCAATGATTTGTTGTGGAGGATGACTTTTGAGGATTCGGAGGAGAGTAGACACTTCACAAGCTCCTTGTTCTTCATGTTCATCATAGATCGAGAAATTGTGGCTTGAGGACAATATGTACCAGATGCAGTAGTTGTTGGTGCTGGTTGTGGTGCAAAATTAGCAGTGCGATCAACGCCATTTGCTTCTGAATTTTTGGACAGCAGCACCACTTCTTCGTCTTCTTGGAAAATACTCTCCCCCTGTGGATATGGATCTGGACCTACAATATTAGAGCTAGTACCTAGGCTAGCTTCATCAAAAGAAACGTCACAAGTCTCCACAATTTTTTTAGTGTCAAGTAAAAGCACACGGTAGCCTCTAGTATGAGATGGATAACCAAGAAACACACCATCAACTGGTCTAGGTTCAAATTTATCAAGATTACCATGTTTCTTAACAAATCATTTACACCCAAAGACTCAAAAGTGTGTGACACTAGGCCTATAACCAAACTGAAGTTCATATGGCATTTTTCCTAGCTTAGCACGCAAGAAAACACGATTTGAGACATAACAAGCGGTTGCAATTGCATCCGCCCAAAACTTTTTAGAAGTTTGATATTCATCAAGCATAGTCCTAGCCATCTCAACTAAGGTTCTGTTCTTTATCTCTATAACACCATTTTGTTGAGGTACATAAGGTGGAGAAAATTGGTGATCTATTCCATTTTCAGGAGAAAAGTCATCAAACAATTGATTTTTAAATTCGGTTCCATTATCACTTCTAATTGCTTTTAAAGATCCTGGGTAATGAATTGATAACCTAAGAAATAAAGTTCTAAAGTGACTAAAAGATTCATTCTCAGATGCCATAAAGTAAACCTAAGAGTATCTAGAATAGTCATCAACAATCACAAGAACATATCATTTAGCTCCGAAGGATTGAACACGTGAAGGTCTGATGGCGTCAAGGTGCAAAAGTTGACCCGGTTCAGTTGTCATGGTCATTGTGAGAGGAGCATGTGAACCTACAACCATCTTAGCATGTCTACAAGAAGAGCATACAATTCTTTGTCCCCTTTAAACTTAGGCAGCCCACGTATGCGAACAAGAGCACTAACACGCGTTAGATGATCAAAGCCTACGTGACCAAACCTACGATACCAAAAAATAAGTCATTTGAATCATTAGCAACTAGACACCTATGCTTAGAGGATGACATATTAAAATGAGCTTTAGAAACTCTTCCAAACCGATACATGTTAAAAATAAGCTCAACGTTTGAATCTACAACCTCGCAACAATTCTTAGTGAAGATAATTTCTAGATTTTCATCTAGTAATTGTGAAATAGAAAGCAAGTTGTATTTCAAATTTTTAACAAGTGTCACATCCTTCAAAGTGTAGTAATTATTTACTCTAACTGAACCTTTAGTAATTATAGGAGTTGAAGAATTATCGGCAAAAGTAACATTCTCTACACGTGACACAAAAGAGAGGGAGATACCAGTCATGTGGCGTGAGCAACCTGAATCCACAATCCAAATGTTCTCCTTCCTCAAACGTGTAACCTACATAGAAGCACAATATGTTGATGACTCAATATTGGGGTTAGTCAAAAGACATTTAGGAATCCAGTACTGAGTCACACGACATGAAACAGGAAAAACACACGAAAAATGAGACAAAACATTAGGTTTATGAGCCAAAGTTTGAGGGTTTTTGTACCCAACTACTGACTTATGAGGTGTTACATGTGTAGCACGATAAACAATAGGTTTGGGAGCCAACTTTGCATGTTTTTGACTCATAACAGCAGGTTGCTTGTTCTTGATATTTGGTTTAGCATGTGCACCAAATGTTGCATGAGAGTTATAAGATCTAGCTTGCATTCTTTCCTTTTTCTGTTGTTTATCTAGTCTATAACAAAAATCTATGACATGATCATCTCTACCACAATGGTTACAATGAAAATTAACTTTGTGTTCATGTCTAGATGAGCAAGCAACATGTTTATTAGAAGCTGAATGAGACAGCACACCTGCAAATTTGAAAACGACTTCTTTTTGTTTAGGAACTGTTTGAATCAAACTACTTCCTAATGAAATTACAATTTTAGGTGAACGTGCTTTAGCATGAGCATGAGAATCAAAACCTAAACCAGTTTTATCATAGCAAGTCTTGGAAGAATTCATCAGCAAGTTTAGGTTCTTATATGCATTACAAAACCGATCTAATATCCTATGCATGTCATCAAGTTTATTGGATAGATCAAGACATTTTTCATATGAAGTTTTTCCTTTTAATTTGCAATTAGAACAAATTTTAACTTCATGAGCACGTAAAGCATTGTTCAAACATAAATTTCATCCATAGCATCATGTAGTTTCTTATCAAGATCATCACAAGTAGAACAATGCAAATCAATTGTAGAACAACTAGCATCTTTCAAGTTTTTATCATTAAGTGCAGCAAGCTTTCTGTTCTTTTCAATCTCTAACTCAAGTTTATCAAGTGTGGAGGTGTGTGCATTTCTTAGAGAGGACAACTGTTCATGTATTAAATCACATGAGGAACAAGAATCATCACTAGGAATCAATGATTTCAAACGATTAATTTCATATTCTAGTGACTCAATTTTAATAGCATTGTCCCTAAGCTTTTTGTCCTTTTTCTTAACTATAACAGTGGCACGAGAAATAGCATCACACATTTCTTCGCAATTAGGACATACCTCTTCACTGTCGCTGTTGTGTTCTGCCTCCTCCATGCTCGATCTTGACTTGCCCGCCATGAAGCACAAGTTTGCCAAATCATATTCATCTTCGTCACTTCCAATGTCCACATTGCTCGAGCCAAGTTCTTGAAGTGCGGAAATAAAACTATTTACCAATTGGCGTCCCGTAAAACCCTTCTTTTTCTTATTATTGTTTGTAGAGGAGTGCTTCGTTCTTGTTTGCTTTTCATCACGGGAAGTAGTACCTGAAAGGTTAGGGCAATCCGTGCAAAAATGTTTTGTCTTACCACATTTAGAGCATCGTTGAGGTCTGACACTCCCTCTCCTTCTAGTTCTCACATTTTGCAATGCTTTTGAGAACTGAGTAGAGATGAGTGCAAATTCTTCCCCTGGAGACTCTTCAATCTGTTCAAGGGTTAGAGAGGACAACAAAGCAAGTGTTCCACAATATGAAGATTGGCCGGAGTTAGGCATGTCACATTGAGAAACAAATGCAAGAGACTTTCTAGGGTTCTTACGTGAGATTATGTAAATTTCATGAGTTTTCAATTTAGAATATATAACATCTAAAGTAAGTGTACTCATGATAGTAGATTCACGAATAGATGTGACTTTCATCTCCCAAATTGACATGTCTAATGCATTTAGTAAATTCCTAGCATTCTCAACATCTGCAAAATTAACATTGATGCTACGCAAGGTACTGAGAATTTTATTAAAGCGAGCAAAGAGGTCGTCGATGGACTCACCTGGTTACATCTCAAAGTGCATATACTCTTTTTTGAACATGTCTTGCCTTACCCCCTTGATCGTGTTGGATTCTTCGTGGTAATCACATAGAGCTTTCCAAACATCGTACACAGATTGGAGGTGAGCAACACAGTCGAAATCACTTTGAGTTAGTCCTTGCATGATCAAGTTCCGAGCCTTGTTGTTGTTGTCGACATCTCTCATATTTGTAGTTGTAACTTGATCATTTGGTGGCACTTCATAAGGCTTGTACACCTTTTCCCATATTGCAAAGTCTTGCGCCTGGATGAAAGCATCCATGCGTGCCTTCCAAATCTAAAAATCCATACCACTAAACACATAAGATTTGACAGAGTATTTCCCCATGATGATTATTCAAAACACATGAAAATCTCAAAGATTAGAGCACCCTGGCTTTGATACCAATTGTGGGATCGAATAGCACGCGAAAAGCTACCAGAGGGGAGCGGTGAATGGTAGATTACAACTTTTTTGGGCAGAAGCAACGAAAACCCCTCGACAGAAAATTGATCTATTAAAGAAGTCATGTGTGCAACTGACAAAAACATTATAGATTGTGAAGAATCAAGTAAATAATACGTCACAACAAGAATCATGAAAATCAGTCAAGAAAAACTCAAGTTATGCTTGAAAGATTGAACAAAGGTCAATCTGTTGTACCCGAGAAAAATAGTTCTTCCACACTGCAAAGAAACTCATGTAGATCCGAAATCACAAATCCAATGACCGTGAAATTTTCACATATGATAGATAGTCAAGTTGTGAAGAAAACTCAAAAAGAATCACGCCAATTGGATCTGTAAAACTCGAGTTATGATAAAACCACTGAAGCAAGGTAGTGCTGTGCAGAAACTCGACGAGAAAAACTTTTCTGAAACAAGTCGAACGAACATGACACAAAAGTTCCTTTAAACTATGATCTTTATTCAATAGAACACATGAGGAACAGCCCAAAATCCGTGCACCACGAGCTCTGGCCTCCCTTTCTTATATAACCAGCCATGAGACCAACCCAAACCAAACTAGAACTCATATCCTACTCAGTTTCCACTGAAACTTTCCATAACTGCTCAAGACTCTTCTATATGTAGATAGAAGCAATCTTAAGACTTACAAACACCTTAGGAACATCTCCCACAATCCTAAAAACAACTCAACTTCATTACCCACATGAAATCCTATCATAACCAACTCAAATCTTTCCATATTTGAGTCAACTTGACCCAGCCGCAGCCTGAGTCCGTAACCTAGTCGGTTGGACCTTTATGACCAATTCTTTATATCCACTTCTCTTCATCATGCCTTGGAACCAAGTTGTCACGTCCATGCAATCCTTGCACACATGCAAACATCTTCCAACAACTTCCACGATACCTTCATATGCATTATTCTTGATTCAAACATGCTGCGCGACCTTTCGCTCAACTCAATCACAATTCCTCCCGAACTTGGTTGTTGAACCTCATCTTCTCCCAAAAACTAGTTCAATGGATCCCGTCACCAGCCATGTCATGAACTCAATCAACACCTGCACATGAATAAACAATCAATACTTATGAGCACAACTTCTGGACTTGATTTAGTTCCGACAACCACACCACCTTACGTGAGCACCTCACATAAGCATGTTGCAAACCATAGCAATATGATATCAGTCATAACCACCAAAACACACCAAAAACTTAGTAAAAGAATACTAAGCAAGCTTTCCATAACCCAAAAAGCACGTTTGAAACATTGCAAGTTAAAAACAGAACTATTGCAATCTAGCACCGGGCCTTGCCAAAGCTAACCGGACCTTGAACTGGAGCTTACATAAGCTAGCAGGACTAGCGCTGGACCAAAGCTGGTCGGACCTAGCGCTGGAGCTTACCAAAGCTAGTCGAACCTAGCGCCGGAGCTAACAAAAACATGTCGGACCTATCCATAGCAAGTTGGACCTAGACAAAGAAGTCAGACCTAGCCAAAACAAGACGGACCTAGACAAAGAAGTCGGACCTAGCCAAAACAAGTTAAACCTTACATCGGACCTTGCTGGAGCTACCCAAAACAAGTCGGACCTATTGTCGGACCTTGTAGGAGCTCGGACCTAGAGTCAGACCTTGTTAAAAGGGTGCTTTGGCAGTATTCAAAACTTTTATCATCATAGTCAATGTATTCAACACACATAGGTCTCACAATAGATGACTTGTAAGCCAAGTTCTTCGCAGTACTCTTGGAAAGCTGCACTTGTGAATTGGGTTCCGTTGTTAGTGATGACCCAGTTCAGAACTCCAAATCTGCACGCAATGGATTTCAAGAATTTGATGGTTGATTGCTTGTTGATAGTCACAACTGGAGTAGCTTCCGGCCTCTTCCCAAACTTGTCGATGGGATATATAAAAACCGGTAACCTCCAATGGATTTTGGGAAAGGTCCCAGCATATCCATCCCAGACACAACGAATGGCCACGTGGGAGGAATCATCTACAGTGACTGTGCCGATGTGTGAATCTGCTTCACGTGGAACTAGCATGTTTCACACTCCTTGACCAGCTTGCCTGCATCCTGGAGTGTTGTAGGCCAATAAAAACCATGCAGAAAGGCCTTACCAACCAGTGTGCAGGATGATGCATGGTTCTCGCACTCGCCTCCATGGATCTCTATGAGGAGTTTGCAACCTTCTTCCGAGAAATGCACCACATTAGAATGCCATTGGGGCCACGTCGGCAAAGATCGCCTTCTACCAATGTGTATCTTTTAGCCAATCTGACAATTGGTTCAGCGGATACACTGTCTTCAGGAAGGACGTTGTCTTTCAAGTAGCCCTAGACCTCCAAGATACATGCATCGGGACTGACTTGAGCTTCTGGATCTTGCGCGCTTAGTTGCTCGGAGCTTCCCGTAGCGCCTACGATCCTTGGTGGTCGCCATGGTAACAGGGCCACCGGGACCGCCAGCTTCGAGGTGCTGGTCTCGCCCCTATGACTCAGTTCAACAGGCTGAGCGGCAGGTGCTGGTAATCTCCTGACAAAAACCCTGTTGGGTGCTTGAGCCCCGGTTGAAGCCTTCATTGAGAGGTCGTCAATTTAGTGTTGTTGAGATGCTGGAAAGGGCAGATGTCCATAACGTGGAAGTCCTTCTGCAACTTCTGAACTTCAAGTAAATAAGCAACAAGCTAAGGGTTATTACAACTACATTAACCTTTGACTTGCTTGATGATGAGTTGCGAGTCACCCTTCACTAGGAGCTGCTTAACGCCATATGATGGCGCCACCTTGAGTCCGAAGATGAGAGCTTCATATTCCGCCATGTTGTTGGTTGCCTTGAAGTCGAGGCGCACCATGCACTTGACCTTCTCCCCGGTAGGAGTGAGGAGAAGGATTCCAACTCTTGCTCGCTGCTTCTGCACGGAGCCATCGAAGTAGAGAGTTCAGTGAGGCTCAGTGAATACCGGGACCTTAGGTTTCATCTTCTTCTCATCGAGGCCCCCTGGAGTTGATGAAGAAGGTGTCCACTCTGCCACGAAGTCAGCCATTGTCTGACTCTTGATTGCATGTCGAGGCAGGAATTAGAGGTTGAATTGTGCAAGCTCCGCAACCCACTTGGTGATATTTCCCATAGAATTGGGATTATGTAAAATTACTCGCAGTGGATAAGATGTTACCACTAATATATTGTGGGCCTGGAAGTAGCGAGGAAGCTTCCTTGAGGCAATCAGGACTGCATACAATAGCTTATGCACCTCAATGTACCAAGTCTTGGCATTATGAAATACTTTGCTGATGAAGTACACCGGTCGCTGGACTGTTCAGACCCACTCGGAGGGGTCCGAAGCTTCTTCTTCATCAACCCAGACCCTACCGGAGGGGTCCGAATCTCCTTCTTCATCAACCTGGACCCTCCCGGAGGGGTCCGAATCTCCTTCTTGAGTTAGTACTCCTTCGGATGAAGGAGGTTGATCCACAAGCAGCTTGCCTTTAGGATCCGTGCCTAGAGGTTGGGACCCAGACTCTCATTTAGG
Organism: Tuctoria greenei; assembly: GCA_036927565.1. NCBI lineage: Eukaryota > Viridiplantae > Streptophyta > Magnoliopsida > Poales > Poaceae > Tuctoria > Tuctoria greenei. The sequence goes on from JAYESD010000004.1 coordinate 203,590,611, forward strand.
TAGCTCTGGATCCTCCCTAAGGGGTGTAGGCTCCTGAGTTGAAGATGCTTCTGGTCTCTCCGCAAACAAAACCATACTGACAACCTTCATAGTTGCAGCAATGTAAAGCAGAAGAGGCTCACCAGACTATGGAGCTACCATGATTGGTAGTGTGGTCAGGCGCAACTTGCTGAAGACGGATTGAAGATTGTCCGGGAGTGAGTCCTTGTTCTTCACCTTGGCAATGATGTCATCGACGTAGACTTCTACTAGATCCCTAATCTACTCCCCAAAGGTTTTGTGCATGGCTCGCACAAAAGTTGAGGCAGCATTTTTAAGACCAAAAGGCATGACAGTATAACAACACAACCCATCTACTGTGATGAAGGCAGTATGCTCTTCATCTTCCTTAGACATTGGAATTTGATGATATCCAGAATAAGCGTCTAAGAAATACAGTAGTTCACACCCGAAGGTAGAATCCACTATTTGATCTATTCTTGGTAGTGGAAAAGAGTCTTTTGGACATGCCTTATTCGAGGTGGTGTAGTTGATGCACATCCTAAGCTTCTTGCCATCCTTCGACACGACAACTGGGTTTGCAAGCCATCGTGGATGATGACCCTCCTGGATGAATCCAACTCGAGTAGCTTCTTGACTTCTTTTCTGATGAAGTTCTGCCGCTCAACAGATTGCTTCCGGGGCTTCTATTTTATAGGCCGTGCATCGAGGTATATCTTCAGACGGTGCTCGATCACCTCCCTAGGGATCCCATACATTTGCGATAGTTTCCATGAAACACGTTGTCATTTTCCCAGAGGAAAGTGACAAGCATGAGTTCCTATTTGTCACTCAGACCTCTCGATATACGAGTGGTCTAGTTGGCATCAGAACTGATTTGGACGACTTTGACAGAAATGTCGGTGTCGCCACTTTGTTGCACACGAGGTGCAGAGGACAAGCCACGCTGACACAACCTCGGGGGTTGTTGAGCAGCTTGCTCCTTGCCGAATTCCTCTTCTTGCAATGTTGCAAGCGTATGAAGTTCTTCCAGCGCAGTAACCCCAGCAGTGTGGTCCCCTCGGATCTGAAGGACGCCTGAAGGAGTCGACATCTTCAACATGAGGTAGCCATAGTGGACCATGACCATGAACCTATATAGGGATGGCCTGCCTAGGATCGTGTTGATGGGGAGATTGATGTGTGCCACATCAAACGCCAGCTTCTCGGACCTATAATTATCTCGGGTGCCAAAAGTCACCGGGAGAGTAACTAATCCGAGGGGCGTGATGGCTCCCAGACCTACTCCAGATAATGGGCGTGAGGGCCTAAGGTCCAAGAGGTTGAGCTAGAGCTTCACAAAAGTTGCGAAGCTGAGAAGGTTGAGCACTGTGCCTCCATCCACCAGGACATGGTAGAGTTGGATATTGTTGATAGTTGGGGAGACCATCGTGGGAAATTGTGTAGCTCCCACCATGTTCTTCAGACAATCTGAAGCATCAAAGGTGATGGAAGTATCCATCCACTTCCGATGTGGCTCCGCCTTGGCAGTAGGAGCAGCAGCAGCCATCTCTTGACACAGTCTTCAGGATGCACCGAGAGGTGATATCCTAGGACCCTCCATACATCATATGGAGAGTCTTTCGACGCTCATTGTCAGAGGTGTCGGAGTCGTCGTTGATGGTGTTGTAGACCGCCTTTAACACCTTATTGGCATCTCAGAAGCCTAGCTCTTGATCAGACGGAGCTTCGTCGACTTTTTGTTTCCCTTCCTGTTGATGGAAAGGGGTCTCATATTGACTCTTACTGTTGCATTCAACAAGCCTTTTTACCCCACGACAGTCTTCAAGATTGTGGGTTGTCGATTTGTAAATCGGACACCACATCTTTTCACCGTCACTATCTTCAGACGATGGTCGAGGTCGCTTGTCGAAGCATGGCCCCCGACCACCTGAAGCTGTGACAGATGTAGCAGCAGGTGTGCCGACAAGTGACTTCTTCTTGCCACTTGACTTCTTCTTCTTTCTTCCACTATCGAAGGCAGTATCTTCAGCTTTGTAGGAAGATTGCATGGCCCCCGCAGCTGGTTTGGAGTGCATCTCACAGCCCTCCGCAGCTCTGGCGCATTTGTCAGCCAGGCTGAAGAGTTTCGTGACGCTGCTGACATTCTTGGTTACTAGCTTCTACAACATCTTCTTATCTCTAACTCCCTGTCGGAATACAACGATGACAAAAGCATTTGATATAGAAGGAGTGGTATTCTGTACTTGAGAGAATTTTTGGATGAAGGATCATAGTGACTCCCTCAACTTCTGTTTTACGGCAAACAGGTTCAGCTCGGTGCCAGGTCGGGTGTAGGAGCTCCCGAAGTTGGCGGTAAACTGGCGACAGAGTTTCATCCAACTGTAGATGGAGTCAGACTGTAAGCTCATAAACCAGGACCTTGCAGTCCCAGTTAGAGCCACAGGGAAGTAGTGTAACACCCTTATTTTCATGCATCATGCCCTACATACACTCATATACATGTTTAACATTAACCCACATCAAGAGGAACGATTTTAAAATTGATTTGGAGCATTTAAAATTGATTTGGAACAAAACCGCTCTTAAAATGCAGGAAAGTGCGGACTAGTCCAATTTTACTGAGGACTAGTCCGATTTCTCTCTGACTAAAAATGGACTTGTCCATTTTTGCTATGGACTAGTCCGATTTTGCCTCTGGAAACTTTCGGACTTGTCCGATTTTGTGCGGACTAGTCTGATATTCCAAGAATCCTTGAAAATTTTGCTAAGTCCCTGGACTTGTCCGGACTAGTCCGGTGTTCCAGCGGACTTGTCCGTTTTCCTCTCTGACTAAAGTCGGACTTGTCCGATTTTAGGCCAGACTTGTCCGATTTTCTCTCTGGACATTTTTGGACTAGTCCGGTCCTTTTCGGACTTGTCCGATATTTCGTGACTCCGAGTTGATATTTTTTTACGACTTCTTTCTTGGGTTTCACATTAAGTGGGCCTAGGGATGTCATGCCTAACTCTTTTAGAGCCCTGAGAGACTCTAAACTGGCCTCTACTCATCCCAAACTCGAAATCCATCTAACCCTAGCCTCCACCTCTATATAAACAACCCCACCCCTTGACTTGACATCTATTTGCCACTTTTCCACCCCACCCAAACCCTAGTTCGTGGAGAGCCACCATCAAGGAGGGAGAAGAATATCCCAAGCAAGAAGAAGAAGAGGAGGAAACGAAAAAGGATCAAGATATCCACCAAGTTTTCATTCTTTGTCACCAATTCATCTCCAAGTTCATCACCAACCCTAGATCACCAAGATCCAAGTGTTACCTCCAAGTTTCTTGACTCATTGGAGTCCTAAACACCTGGTATACCTTCTATTATCTTTTCCTTACGTGAATTCAACACCTAATCTCCAAGTTTACGTCGATCTAGAAAACCCTAATCTGCTGATCTTGCAAAGTGCGGACTTGTCCGGTCCCTAGTGGACTAGTCCGATCTTCCTTGTTAAATTGGGTTGAATTGATTCTAAAATTTGATCTAATCACATCCAAACCTGTATAAACTTGTTAAAAGCTATTAGAACTAGTTAGTGATCGTTAAAAGCAATCAATTAACAAGTTCTACCTTGCATTTGCATTAATCATGCATGTCATGTCATATTGAGTAATATTTGTGCACTCTTTGATTGTGTTTCTTGTCTTGTATGTTTATTGTATGGATTAGACGAATTTGCGCTAGAGAGTGCCACGGAGGATCTCCAACACCAAGAGTTTGAAGGCTTTGACCCTAATCAACAGCAAGAGCAAGGCAAGTATCCTTGAAGCATATTGATCCTGTTTTAAAATAAATGTTTTGTTTGCAAAACTGCATACTTGTGTCAAATTGATGGGAATCCTATGGTAGGAAGTTTACTAGATTTGTTTGAGTACCCTTGTCACCTGGAATATATGGTAGAGAGTCGGGAAGGGCTTTTACCATTTTGCTTTGCTTAATTAATTGGGATGGGAAAATAACACTACACATTTGATTATGCATTAATGATATTCTGGTTAATGTGAACTTGTCAATACGGTATGGTAATGGGTGATCTAAGCAAGCCTGGTATGTGGATGGGTTGGATGCTATGGTGATTTGCTTCCTTTAGATCTAAGGACTGGTTCATGCGAGAATAAGCCAGGACTACAGTGCCACCACGAGGTCAAGTATGGGTGCGGCGTAGGTGATTAATTGGGGCTTTGCTAGTGCTGTTTGGACCATTGTGGATGCTCGGGGAAGTGGTATTCAGATTGGGTTTGTTGATGATTGGTGGGACTACCCTGGGATCCGAATGGCTCAAGAGGGGGCCCTTGGTTGAAGATGTGCTCAGTTGGAGGCATCGCCACCGGTGAAACCTCAGTGGGGTCTAAATAGGCTAGTAATCCCTTTGTAAAGGCTATTTTGTGATATCTTGGCCACACACCAACGGAAGTGTGTAATGTGACCGACGGGTCATGGGCATAAGGGAGGTTCTTAGTCACTGAAAGGTGATGAAATCACAAACACGTGGGTAAAGAGGTACAAACTCTGCATAGTCAAATAAAACTATCATGATAGCCGTGCTCCCGGTTATGAGCACCTCGACAACTTCCATGATTAGAGGGAACTCAATATTGGGATGGTTATGGTTTGTTAATGGTTATGGCTGCTTATGGATTAATTTCTGGTATTGAATATTGTTAATGGCAAATGGGGAAATCTGGAATTATTGATGTGGATGGTGAATCATGGACTGGTATTATGATATTACTTATGATTATGATGGGTTTATTTCACATACATGTAATATATTGCTTTTCAATTGTTTTAATGTACTTTTCAGCACTTAGCCATTATTATTGTCGTCAATTGAATCAACCACATGTCATACTTTCCACACTTGCTGAGTACGACATGTACTCACTCTTGCAATCTCCCCCCCAATAGTTGCAGGTCAGGATTGGGAGTTTAATGGTGATAATACGGAGTTCTAGGCCGTGTCTACCATCAGCTTTGCCTGTGGTGTTGATTGGAGCTGTGCTACCCTATCACTTATGCTGCCTAGTTGTTTAGTTTGCTTATTTAGTTTATTTCCGCTGCATTAGTTGAACTTGTCATTAATATTCATTAGAGCTTGTATTCGAGGATAATATGGTTTGTTTAATAAAATTTGGTTAATTAATCTTGTTCTATGGTAATTTTCTGTATACTCTTTTGTGAATGCACTCGTGTATGTGTGTTGAACATCCTGGGCACACATATGCGTTAGCTTGTTCATTTTTGAAATCGGGCGTCACAGATTGGTATTAGAGCCACATGTTGACCGTAGGATGCGGCCTAGATAGAATGGACACTTTAGAGCACATAGGGGCACTTAGGAATCGATGTGTTTTTGCTTGGTGTGCTATTTCTATATAAATTGGTTGCTTGTGTGCTTAATAGAGGATTTTGGGATGCCTTAGCATTGCCATGTCCACCTAGGCTAGTGTAGCTAGCTGTTTAGTTTCATATCCCTTGATGCATATAGTTGGGGGCGTTTTCTAATTCTTACCTATTGCTTTTCTACATATGATAACGACTCGCAACCAGAGGGATGTCAATGATGAGGAGGAGAACAATGGAGTGCCTCAGAACAACATTGGGCAAGGACCTGCTCATGGAGCTATCAACATTGAGCAGCTATTGGCTATGCAAAACCAGCTCATGCAGACCATGATACAAACTATGGGACAACTGCAGGCTGGCAACATCAACAATCAGCCCCACATGCCTCCACTGCCACCACCACCTCCTCATAACCGATTGGGAGAGTTTATGAGGACTAGTCCGCCAACCTTTGCTCAAGCTGCTGACCCTATGGATGCGGATGATTGTCTCAAATCTATGGAGAAGAAACTTGCTATTGTCCAATGCAGTGACTGGGAGAAGGTGCTTTTCGCTTCTCATCAACTAGTTGGAGCAGCTGCGGATTGGTGGGATGCTTATTGCAATGCTCATGAGAATCAAGAGAGGATCACTTGGGCGGAATTCAAGGAGAACTTCCGTTCTCATTATGTGCCGGAAGGAGTTATGATTTTGAAAAGGCAAGAATTTGAAAACTTAGGGCAAGGAAAATCAAGCGTGAGTGAATATCTCAATAAGTTCACTCAACTCTCAAGATATGCACCTGAGGATGTTAGTCGGGACAGCCGGAAACAATACTTGTTCATGAGGGGCTTGAACAATGAAATCCAAGTGCAACTACTCAATTGTGATTATGCAAATTTTCAGAAGCTTGTGGACAAAGCAATTGTGGTTGAGAACAAGATTCGTGAAATGGAGCAAGACAATAAGAGGAAGGCACCATATCAAGGACAGCGACAAGGGAGTAATGTGCGCCCTCGCTTTGCGCCGCCGAATGCACCTTATTACAACTCTTCTATTCCTGCTCAACGCCCAGGTTATGCACCACGCCCAACTCAGTTTGTGCAACAACGTCCTGTTATGCAAGCACCTAGTCCTCCGATGCCTTATGCGCCTCGTGCTAATTTTCCTGCTGCAAGTGTTCAAAACCAAGCTCGTCCCAATAATTTCGGTGGAGTTAAGAAGTGTTATACTTGCGGAGAAGCTGGACACTTTGCGCATCAATGTTCTAAGTCAGGCCTTGGTCAAGGAAGAAATGCACCGAGGCAAAACCCAAGACCCAATGGAGGACAACCACAAGGGAACCGTGGACAGCAGAATTTTGCTCGTGGCAACGTGAACCATGTCTCTACGGAGGATGCTCAACAAGCGGATGACGTGGTCATTGGTATGTTTCTCGCAAACTCCAACCCTGCGACTATGTTATTTGATTCTGGAGCATTGCATTCATTAATTGCATCGAAGTATGTTGCCAAGTATAGTTTGCCTATCTCTCATATGAATGTTACTCTATTGGTTAAGTCTCCTGGAGGAGAGATGAGGACAAATATAGCGTGTCCAAAAGTAAGCCTTAGAATAAGGGGGGTAGACTTCTCCACCAACCTCATTGTTTTGGATTCTCAAGTATTGGACATTATACTTGGTATGGACTGGTTAAGGAAGCACAATGGAGTTATTGAGTGTGCCAAGAATACGGTGAAGTTGACCAATGAGGAAGGGATCACTGTAGAATTTGAAGCATCTCAAACCACACCAAAGCAATTGGAGCTAAATCATATGGACGGTGCCGCAATTGAGGAGATTTCGATGGTGTGTGAATTTTTGGATGTTTTTGCGGAAGAGTTGCCAAGTATGCCACCTGATCGATACATTGAGTTTGTTATTGATTTAATACCTGGAACTGCACCTATAGCTAAGAGGCCGTATAGGATGCCTCCTTTGGAATTAGCGGAGCTCAAGAAACAAATTCAAGAGCAACTAGAGAAAGGTTTTATTCGCCCTAGTTCTTCACCTTGGGGAGCGCCCGTGCTGTTTGTGGACAAGAAGGATGGAACCCAAAGGATGTGTGTGGATTACCGAACTCTCAACAAGGTAACAATCAAGAACAAGTACACCATGCCACGCTTAGAAGACTTGTTCGATCAGATGAAGGGTGCTTGTGTCTTCTCTAAGATTGATTTGAGGTCGGGATATTTTCAAATGAAGATTAGACCATCAGACATACCCAAGACAGCTTTTAGAACACGGTATGGATCTTATGAGTACACCGTGATGTCTTATGGATTGACAAATGCACCTGCCTACTTTATGTACCTCATGAATAAAGTCTTCATGGAGTACTTGGACAAGTTCATCGTGGTTTTCTTTGATGACATTATGATCTACTCGAAGGATGAGAAGGAACATGAGGAACACTTGAGGCTTAAGTTGCAGAAATTGAGGGAGCATCGATTGTATGCCAAGTTCAACAAGTGTCAGTTTTGGCTGAAAGAGGTGCCATTTTTGGGTCATATCATCTCAGGAGGAGGAGTATCGGTTGACCCTGGAAAAGTGAGAGACGTGTTGAAGTGGGAACCACCGCAAAATGTCAAGAAAATAAGGAGTTTTCTTGGGATGGCTAGATATTACCATAGATTCATCAAGGACTTTTCCAAGATAGCCAAGCCTATGACGAAGTTGCTAATGAAGGGAAAGGCTTTCCAATGGACTCAAGTTTGTCAAAATAGTTTCGAGGAGTTGAAAAAGAGGTTAACAACAGCCCCAGTTTTGGTACTGCCGGATGTGAGCAAGAGTTTTGATATTTATTGCGATGCATCAAGACAAGGACTTGGATGTGTATTCATGCAAGAAGGTCAAGTGGTTGCATATGCTTCGAGACAACTGAAGGAACATGAGCAGAATTATCCAACACATGATTTAGAACTTGCAGCCGTGGTACATGTATTGAAAATTTGGAGACACTACATCCTTGGACATAGGTGTGAAATTTATACGGATCATAAGAGTTTGAACTATATTTTCACACAAACGGAGCTGAACTTGAGGCAACGAAGATGGTTGGAGATCATCAAAGATTATGATTTGGGAATCAACTATCATCCGTGTGACGCCCGGTTCCGAAAAATGAACCAAGCTAACGCATATGTGTGCCCAGGATGTTCATCACACATACACGAGTGCAATCATGAAAGGATATACAGAAAATTACTACATAACAAGATTAATTAACCAAATTTTATTACACAAACCAGATAATCCTCGAATACAAGCTCTAATGAATATTGATGACAAGTTCAACTAATGCAGCGGAAATAAACTAATTAAGCAAACTAAACAGCTAAGCAGCATAAGCAATAGGGTATAGCGCAGCTCCAATCAACACCACAGGCAAAGCTGATGGTAGACACGGCCTAGAACTCCGCATTATCACCATTAAACTCTGAATCCTGACCTGCAACTGTTGGGGGGATTGCAAGAGTGAGTACATATCGTACTCAACAAGTGTGGAAAGTATGACATGTGGCTGATTCAAATGACGACAATAATAATGGCTAATTATATGTATGTGAAATAAACCCATCATAAGCATAAGAAATATCATAATACCAATCTGAATTCACTACCATCATTAATAATTCCAGATTTCACCATTGCCAATAACCATATTCAATACCAGAAATTAATCCATAACCATAATACCAACCATAACCATCCCAAATACCATCCCAATACCAAATTCCCTCTAATCATGGAAGTTTTCCAGGTGCTCATAACCGGGAGCACGACTATCATGATAGTTTTATTTAACTCTGCAGAGTTTGTACCACTTTACCCACGTGTTTGTGATTTCATCACCCGTCAGCAACTAAAGAACCTCCGTCACGCCAATTACACTTCCTTTGGTGTATGACCAAGAGATCACAAAATATCCTTTACAAAGGGATTACTAGCCTATTCAGACCCCACTGAGGTTTCACCGGTGGCGATGTCTCCCGCAGAGCACATGTTCAACCAAGGGCCCCCTCTTGAGCCATTTGGATCCCAGGGTAGTCCCACCAATCATCAACAAACCCAATCCGACTACCCCTTCCCCGAGCATCCACAATGGTCCAAACAGCACTGGCAAAGCCCTAATTAATCAGCTACGCTGCACCCATACTTGGCCTCGTGGTGGCACTGTAGTCCTGGCTTATTCTCGCATGAACGGTCCTTAGATCTAAAGCAAGCAAACCACCATGACATCCAACCCATCCACATAACAGGCTTGCTTAGATCACCCATTACCAAACCGTATTGACCAGTTCACATTAACCAAAATATCATTAATTCATAATTAGGTTGAGTGGTATAGTTATTTCCCATCCCAATTGATTAAGCGAAGCAAAAAGTAAAAAGTCCATCCCGACTCTCTACCATAATTCTAGGTGACAAGGGTGGTTAAACAATTCTAGTAAACTTCCTATCATAGGATTCCCATCAAATTGACACAAGCATGCAATTTACAAACAAAACATTTATTTTAAAAACTGGATCAATATGCTTCAAGGACACTTGCCTTGCTCTTGCTGTTGATTAGGGTCAAAGCCTTCAAACTCTTGGTGCTGAAGATCCTCCACGGCACTTTTTAGCGCAAATCCGTCTAATCCACACAATAAACATACGAGACAAGAAACACAATCAAATAGTGCACAAATATTACTCAATATGACATGACATGCATGATTGATGCAAATGCAAGGTAGAACTTGTTACTAGATTGCTTTTAATGATCACTAACTAGTTCTAATAGCTTTTAACAAGTTTATACAGGTTTGGAGTTGATTAGATTAAATTTAGAATTAATTCAACACAATTTATCTAGGGAAATCAGACTAGTCCGCTAGAGACCGGACAAGTCCGCACTCTGCAAGATTAGCAGATTAGGGTTTTCTAGATCGATGTAAATTTGGAGATTAGGGGTTGAATTCTCGTAAGGAAAAGAGAATAGAAGGTATACCAGGTGTTTAGGACTCCAATGAATCAAGAAACTTGAAGGTAACACTTGGATCTTGATGATCTAGGGTTGGTGATGAACTTGGAGATGAATTGGTGGTGAAGGACGAAACTTGGTGGAGATCTTGATCCTCTTTCGTTTCCTCCTCCTCTTCTTCTTGCTTGGGATCTTCTCCTCCCTCCTTGATGGTGGCTCCCCACGAACTAGGGTTTGGGTGGGTGGAAAAGTTGCAAATAGATGTCAATCCAAGGGGTGGGGCTGTTTATATAGAGGTGGAGGCTAGGGTTAGATGGATTTTGAGTTTTGGGATGATTAGAGGCCGGTTTAGAGTCCCACATGGGCTCTAAAAGAGTTAGGCACGATGTCCCTAGGCCCACTTAACGTGAAACCCAAGAAACAAGTCGTAAAACAAAAGATCAACTCGGAGTCGCGAAATATCAGACAAGTCCGGAAAGGACCGGACTAGTCCGAAGTCGCCTAGAGAGAAAATCGGACAAGTCTGGCCAAACATCGGACAAGTCCGACTTTGAACAGATAGGAAATGGACAAGTCCGCTGGAACACCGGACTAGTCCGGAAAAGTCCAAGGACTTAGCAAATTTCAAGGGTTCTTGGAATATCGGACTAGTCCGCACAAAATCGGACAAGTCCGAAAGTTTCCAGTGCCAAAAATTGGACTAGTCCGCAGCAAAAACGGACAAGTCCGTTTTTAGTCAGAGAGAAATCGGACAAGTCCTCAGTAAAATCGGACTAGTCCGCACTTTCCTGCGTTTTAAGTGCAGTTTTGTTCATAATCAATTTTAAATGCTCCAAATAAATTTTAAACTTGTTCCTCTTGTTGTGGGTTAATGTTTAAACATGTATATGAGTGTATGCAAGGCATGATGCATGAAAATTAGGATGTTACAAACCTACCCCCCCCCCCCCCCCCCCCTTAAAATGAATCTCGCCCTTGAGATTCAATGCGGAAGAGAAAAGATAGGGAAATTCCTTCTTGAGATCATCTTCTAGCTCCCAAGTTGCTTCTTTTTCTGTGTGGTGCTTCCATTGAACCTTACACCATCTAATGACCTTGTTCCTTGTGACCCTCTCCTTAGTTTCCAAGATTTTGACCGGTTGCTCAGCATAAGTCAAATCTTCCTCTAATTCCAATCCTTCCATTGACACTTCTTCTTTCGGTACTCTTAAGCAATTCTTGAGCTGGGAAACATGAATGACATTATGGACATCTGAAAGATGAGCTGGCTTCTCCAACTTATACGCTACTTCTCCTCTTTTGTTCAAAATCTTGAACGATCCAGTATAGCGCGGTGCTAGCTTTCCTCTTAAGTTAAACCTCTTATGGCCCCTCATTGGTGACACCTTGAGGTAAACAAAATCTCCCACTTCAAAGGCTAGTTTCCTTCTTCTATTGTCCGCATAGCCTTTTTTCCTTGATTGGGCAGCCCTCAAGTTTTCACGAATTATTCGGACTTGCTTTTCGGCTTCTTGCAACACATCCAGACCAAATACTTGTTTCTCCTGCCTCATTCCAGAATAAAGGTGCCGTACACTTCATCCCAAAAAGCGCTTAATATGGTGACATTTTCAAACTTGCTTGGTAACTATTGTTGTATGAAAATTCTGCATATGGCAAGCTTTTGTCCCAACTTTTCCCATGATTTAAAGCACAAGCTCTTAACATGTCCTCTAAAATCTGATTGGTCCTCTCGGTTTGTCAATTCGTTTGTGGGTGATATGCTGAACTAATACCTTGTTCCCAAAGCTTCATGCAATTTTTGCCAAAACTTGGAAGTAAATTGAGAACCTCTATCCGAGACTATCTTCTTAGGGACTCCATGTCGACACACAATATGCTCCATGTATATTTCGGCCAGTTGTGCAGCTGTATATTTGGCCTTCATAGGGACAAAATGAGCTGACTTGGTTAAGCGATCCACAATTACCCAAATTGAGTCATACCCGGACTGAGTACGTGGTAACCCAACTATGAAGTCCATTCCAATTTCTTCCCACTTCCATTCCAGAACCTTCAACAGTTGCAATAATTCAGCTGGTCTTTGATGTTCCACCTTCACTCGTTGGCACACATCACACAATGCCACATATTCAGCTATGTCCTTTTTCATGCTATCCCACCAATCGCCACCGGTGAAACCTCAGTGGGGTCTAAATAACGGAAATGTGTAATGTGACCGACGGGTCATGGGCATAAGGGAGGTTCTTAGTCACCGAAAGGTGATGAAATCATAAACACGTGGGTAAAGAGGTAGTAATCCCTTTGTAAAGGCTATTTTGTGATCTCCTGGCCACACACCAACGGAAGTGTGTAATGTGACCGACGGGTCATGGGCATAAGGGAGGTTCTTAGTCACCGAAAGGTGATGAAATCACAAACACGTGGGTAAAGAGGTACAAACTCTGCAGAGTCAAATAAAACTCTCATGATAGACGTGCTCCCGGTTATGAGCACCTGGACAACTTCCATGATTAGAGGGAACTCGGTATTGGGATGGTTATGGTTTGCTAATGGTTATGGCTGGTTATGGATTAATTTCTAGTATTGAATATGGTTAATGGAAAATGGGGAAATCTGGGATTATTGATGTGGATGTTGAATCATGGATTGGTATTATGATATTACTTATGATTATGATGGGTTTATTTCACATACATGTAATATATTGCTTTTCAAATGTTTTAATGTACTTTTCAGCACTTAGCCATTATTATTGTCGTCATTTGAATCAACCACATGTCATACTTTCCACACTTGCTGAGTACGACATGTACTCACTCTTGCAATCTCCCCCCCTCCCCCAACAGTTGCAGGTCAGGATTGGGAGTTTAATGGTGATAATGCGGAGTTCTAGGCCGTGTCTACCGTCAGCTTTGCCTGTGGTGTTGATTGGAGCTGCGCTACCCTATCGCTTATGCTGCCTAGTTGTTTAGTTTGCTTATTTAGTTTATTTCCGCTGCATTAGTTGAACTTGTCATTAATATTCATTAGAGCTTGTATTCGAGGATAATATGGTTTGTTTAATAAAATTTGGTTAATTAATCTTGTTTTGTGGTAATTTTCTGTATACTCTTTTGTGAATGCACTCGTGTATGTGTGTTGAACATCCTGGACACACATATGCGTTAGCTTGGTTCATTTTCGGAACCGGGCATCACAAGTAGTTGGCTATTACAACCTCATTGCCTCCAGCCGCGAGGAGGGCGGTGGAGTAGATTTAAAGAAATTCGACGGGGTTGATAGCCCGTCATATTTCTCTGGCAAATGAGGCTGAAACTTGGGTGGCCATTCGACCATGCGAAGATGCATGGCAAGGGCCAAACAGCCACCCCCAACTCCTAGAGGAGAAGGATTTTCTCGAGCAATTCCCCTCTCGCGAGCACACTCGATGTTAATGCGGTCGTCCTGCCTCATGTAACGGCGGTCTAGCTCCGATCAGAGGTCCTGAGTCGGGAGACTTGTCATCGTCTGGGTACGGCGAGCCCCGGAGGGAAGTGACATCACTTGCTGGGAGGGCACACGTCTCCTGATCTGTGATGCCTGAGGACCAAGTCTACCAGACAAGGTCCTATTCCGAGAAGGTGTCTGTCCTGTATGGGGCAGACCTTGATTGCTGATTGCATTGGTTGCACCCGCAACCAAGTGCTCAACATCAGCGCGCTACTGTTCTAGCAAGGCGGGAGGAGCTCACAGTGCTGGAGAACCCTGGAGTAGAGTCCGTGCTGCGTTTAGCGAGTTCTCCGGGTTGTTTGTCGATGCAGAGACCGACGCGAACATACTATCCTATTGCCCAGCGTTGGCTGCTGGAGCAGGTAGTGGGAGTGGTGCAACGCCCACCAGAACAACAACGTTGGTCAGCTGTTGCACATTGGAGGGATTCTCCCAATAGGTTGCATAGCCGATCCGTTGGATGAAGCGGTAGCGGAGTTCACCATCTTGAAATCTTGAAAGCCCCCTACCTGGCGCGTCAAATGTCGAAGTGTGAACTAGGAAACTTCCCCCGGTACTACTAAGAAGTAGTCCGCAGAGGTTCGTATTAGGTTGAGGCGCCAGTCAAGATTAGGAAAAAGAGGTGAACACTGAGAGTTTTACGTGGTTCGGGCCGTCTGAGCGTAATACCCTTCTCCACGAGGTGTGTGTTGATTGTATGAGTGTGTATGAGCTTGGATGTGTATGAGATCGCTTGAAATGTCTTGTCATCAGTTCTACCGTGCAGCACAACCCTTTTGTATTCCAAGGACTGGCTGTTACAGTGTGTGTCTGGCTCGACAGGTGGCCCCGGCTGTAATCACTACTCTATACATGATCTATAGTGTTAATGGCAGTTAATAGTGCGATAATATGCCTTAATAGCAGCGTTACCGGTCTTGATAGTCCTCTGATCATGCATCATTTATATAGTATTAATGACGCGTTAACCAGGTCTTGTAACGATCAATTAATAGCCCTTGAATGTTCGTGCCGTTGGAGATCCCGCCGTCTTCTCGTTGCAGACTTAGGTCTAGGGTGTTGACACAAGGAAGTTCTAGAGCTTCCCTCTACAGGGAGATAGGTCCAATGCTACTGAACACGTGACAGTGGAGCTTCCGTGAGGAGGGAGGCGGGTCCGGCACTTCTGGACACGTGCCGGCACCGGAGCTATCCTATGAAGGGAGGCAGATCCAATACTGCAGGATGTGTATCCCTTTCAAACGTTCACCATCTGGACATAAAAACTCCATGACTTTGTTTGCGGTACCAAGAGGTACCCGCAGGATACCGACATGTACAAAACAGTAGGGACTTCATGCTGGTTATTTAAAAAAAAACTAGCATCGGCGGCTGCCTCTGTGTGCCCGCTAGCAAAAAGCCTGAGCAAGACGCGATTGTCGTGTGCCACAGCCACCCGTAACAGATGAAAGACCCCTAATTGCGTGGATGCAGAGGACCGTGATCAAAGAGACAAAGACGGAGGTGATGCCTCTTCCTCCACTGCATGTGGCGGCGCTCGCCTCCGGGAAGCACGCCGCCAGATCGTGTATTTGGTGTGTGATATCCTTCCCGGGAAAGAACAGGTATCGCGTGCGTGATTGCCTTTCCGGATAAAAAAAATGCAAGCACTGCTGTAAATGCCTCCCTTACGACACCTTTTAGATGTGCAGCCCTTGTTCCTGTACGACATCTCGAAGCAGTACCGTCAGATCGTGCATCAGGTGTACGATATCCTTCCGGAGGAAAGAACAGATATCGCGTGTGGGATTGCCTTCTCGACAAAGAACATGTATTTCTCACTATACAACACATGCAAGACACATCAAGTCAGCAGTTGATATGGTAAAATCACTTTTCAAAATCATCTTTTAGAGGATTAATTAACTGGTTTTGTATAAATTAAGGAGTTAAATACCTGATTTATAAGTTGAGGGTTACCTAGTCGTTAGGACATAGTTTGTCACGGTATGTAGATTTTTTCTGTATATATAATATTGTTAAAATATAATGTATTAAATTTTTTTGGATATCTAAGTTTCAGTTCATTCTTCGATCTTAACCAAAATACCATTATCACTCTCATCACTTAACACAAATTCACAGTTTGTTGCATGCACGTACGTGTTGTGCGTGCAGCCTGTTGTATGCCTGCATGGGCTTCGGCCTTTGGGCTGATCACCTGATGCTGATGGGCTGTCGGCAGTCGGCTGCCTTTTTCAGTTTGCCTAATGCCTACTAGAGTACGGGAATGACTACTATGCAATCCGATTTATGGTGCAAGCATGCAATCATTCATCATCAATCACTGGATGTCAATCCTAGTATGAGTATGTTTTTTCACTTAACCCCCCCACCACACAGAGGGAGTTAAGTGAAAAAATGCAACCACCCTAGGATGGACATCCAATGGTTGGGAGTGGATGATTGCATGATTGCACCATAGATGAGATTGCATACTAGTCATTCCCCTAGAGTACGGGACAGGACAAAGACATGAGATTTTAGGCCGCCTGTTCGTGTGTCCAGGTATTGGAGGGTACTATTTAAATCTGAACTTTAGTTTTCAGTTATTTAGATTCGTTATTCGAATATGTATCTAATACCTAGTATTTTGGTCTTTATCAGTTCCAATCGCGGTTTATTCAATTTCAGTTTTTCGATCTCAACTTTTACGCCCACCTGGTAGCCTCCTCCCATCACTAGGTGGTTTGATGACATGGCATGTTATATGGTTGTGACACATGACTCAACACGGAAGTAAAAATATTTATAACAAAAACATTTGATGAAAGAGCTATTGACACTTGGTATATAAGTTTTAGAGATGACAATCTGATAGCTAATTTTATATAAAGTTTAGCCAAACAACTAATTTAACTATTGTACTTTAGACACAACTTTTCCACTCATGTGCTAATTTAGACAATAATTTAGTATAATATGCATAGATAAAGTTGATCAGAATATGAGTCTTTTACGCTCTCAAATTGTCAACCAAAATAAAATATGTCGGTATTCTATAGACCGGGTGTAAAATCCCACATTTTCCTTTATATGAGGTTCAGTTGTAAATTGGTTGTTAACCCTAATGAAGACCAATTATAGCCATGCTTATAAATTTGATCTCATCAAATCTTTTCTTCTACTCATGTTTAAATTTATTAACATGAGGAATGAACTTCACCAATAAATTTAGAATAAATCTTTTGACCTCTCTTCAAAGTTGGGAATTATTTGAAGAAAGATTTCTAGGCCAATTTAATATGCAATACCAAAAAGATATTCAAATTATTATAAATTGAATATATACTACTGTATATTTGGCCCTGTCAAAATTATTCAATTCAGAGGCCATAAATTTTTCCATGGTTTTCTAATATTCCAAATAGATTTCCTGCAAAGTTTCATAAATTTTGAACTTCATTTTCTATTTTAATTGAGACGCTTAGCAAATTCAAACCATGTTTTGAATTCAAATTTTGGATTCTGTTCAACTAGATTGAACATCAAGATTTGAACATACACTCATGATCATCATAAGTTGATTGACTTATCCCCATGGTTTCACAATTTTTGGAACTCAATTGCTATTTAAATCAGTGGCACCATTGAATTCCATCCAAATTCATATTTGAATTTGAAATCCAATTGAAACTTGCTCCAATTCAAAATTAAATTGCAGAATCAAATTCTAGATATTTATTTGAGCCTCCCCACAAAAATCTAGAATTTTTGGACAAAATTTTGTAAGGGAATTGAAGTCTGCAGAGAAGGGGCAGGGATAAGGGTCGTGGGACCCACCAGTCAGTGGGGCACACTCGAAGCTGCTCTGCACGCCGTTTTTTCGGCATTCCTCCGCTCGACACCGCGCCGCATGCAAGGCACCACGGAGCTGCTCGCCTACCTGCTTCATGGCGTCCCCCCTACTCCTCCCCGACCTATAAATACCCTCCCCCGGTCGAAGTGAACACCACCCCGAGCACTCGCCTCTGTTTTCGTTCTTCCGCCACTGCACCACACCGCCGCCGCCATTCTCGACGCGCCGGCCAAACGACGCAAGGAATCGCAGTGCTTCCAACAGCAAAAGGTGGCTTAACTAGTTGCTCTTCCTTCCCGTCCAATCCTTTGTTTGATTACCTGCTTATCTGTGCGGTATTTCGAAGTTTCCTCGACGCTCGCGGGTGAAGTCGCTAGGGGAAGCTTCCTGTTCCACGAGGACAGGCCACTTCAAGCACAATTCCGTCTTCCTCTTTGAAGCAATAAGGTGCGCAAAGGTACCTAGATGCTTCTTGTGAAGTTTCAGCCACTGTCATGCTTCCTAGCTCCGCTATCTCAAGTTTTCCCCAAAATAGTTCATACCGATATCAATAGATTACCGGTTAAATTCTATTTCTACATATGATTATTTGTCAATCCAGTAAGGTATTATCTCCTAGATCTCCAGGCGCATCACCTCACAAAAATTGAGAGAAAGACATCGAGAGATGAGGTCGGATTTTGAGTTTTCATGACTGCCAATTGAAAACACGTACCTCGCCGCCGAGTTCAACTTTGCCGGTGATGTCTCCCCAATCTGACCCCCAAATCATACTCCTGGTGCTCCCAGAAACCTTCCCGAGCTTTTCCCAAGTCTATTGAGCCATTCCAGAGCATTTCCGACGAAGGCCAAAACCTTAGCTCCGCCGTCGCCGTCGCGCCGCCGTCTCCGGCCATCGCCGGCATGATTGGACACCACCATCGACGTGTGCGGTCGATTTTAGGGTGGAGCGGTCACGGGGATGCCGAGGGGAGGTCGACGCACCTAAGTCCGGTGAGGCACCACCGCAGTTCCGGCGAGGAGCGCTGCCGCGTCGGGAGGTAGACGAAGACGCGGGTCCCACCGGTTAGCGACACCTTCTCGCTGGATCAGTTGCGGATAAGGATCCGGTGTGGCTGTGCGGGTTAACCCCGTGGCTCCTGGTGTGGCTCCATTCCGATTGGTCGAATTCAAATGAAGTGGGACCAGCCCCTTTTTATTTGAAATTTCCAATAGGAAAATAAATCTAGATTCAATTCCAACTTAGAAAATCCATAACTTCCAGTAGAATTATCGAAAAATTCCCAAATAAATTTTGTTAGAACCAGCATGAAGGATACAGTCCAGTTGTACACTTGGATTTGTATGAAAAGCCATAGAAATATCTCCATAATTCAGATAAGCAAAATGCTTAAAGAATTATTTCCTACAGTTCTGTTAATTGGAAAATTCCTAATTTTGGTCAGAACTTTATAATTAATACATTTGATCTCTAGTAAAAGTTTCAAGCTCTTTGGACTTAAAATACTGGGTTGATCTATGTTCCAAATCTCTATGTAGCTATAAATTGAGAAAAATGGAAAAAATCAATTTCCAGAAATTTACCCAAACTTTAAAAATCAGTTTCTTCCTGTAGGAAGCTCAGAAAATTGTGAAACAAATTTTCCTAGAACCAGTGAGACCCCCTCTACATGATCCAACCCTTGGTAGCCATAATACATCTCCAAAAATCTCAACCAAAAAATAGAGAAGCTTATTGCTTACCATAATTGTTAAGAATAACAAACATCCTTTATCATCTCCTGTTCTTTGCAAGAGTCTTTTCTATAATCTCTAGTATCCACTATAAAATCCCAAAGTCAATTAAGATAATTGTATTATTTTATCTTAATATACACACCCTACCTTAAGCATATTAATTAGTCACAAAATCATTTATACCTAGTATATGCATATCGTGTAGTAGCTGAAGTCGAGGAGCAGCCGAAAGCCTTGGAGGTCCAGCTGCTAGAAACTAACATAGACTCAGACTTGCATTCAGGCAAGCCCCGGTTTGCATTTAAGTTCCTTACCGTGTTTTGCAGTTTTATTTCACATTACGTCTTCAGATGATTGTGCATTACGTTTAAGGTGTTTGACATCCACTTGCATGACCCACAAATCCTATGGAGTCTTGGGTAGGTCTATGGCCCGTTGAGTAGACACTGCTATGCTTATGCTCATAGGAATTCGGTAGATGTCGAGTAGTTGGAATCTACTCGCGAGATAGGAATTTTATCACACGGGAGATTCTAGAATAAGAAAATGGTTTATGAATATGAAATTGAGACCGAGCAGTGGATAGGATGCAGTGAGACGTGGTCTCACGTGCGTAGCCCTGCTTGTCTCGATTGAGGACTGTTTCGTGTGCGGTCCTGCTGGACAAGCTTGAATTGTACCGGCAACATACTGGAGGAATGGGCTCCAGTAAACTGACGTAGCTTGATACTGGTTTGTCGAGGCATTCCGTTCCATTTTATAGGCGTGGGTTGAGGGCAGCAAGGTGTAAATCAGCTGGTGGGCACGTCAGAGTACGCCCCACGCAGTGACCTCCTGCTCGTGATGGATCGACCGGTTCGACATTCGAGTGTTTAGTGAAAGGTGGCCATATACGACTAGTACTGAATTGTTATGTAGGTACTGCTGAAAGTACTCGCTGGCATTTCTGAAAGTGCGTATGTGTCGTGTTGTTCCGGGTATGTCCTGATTGCAATCACCGTCCCTCGCGGTAATAGAGTACCACTTGTTCGCTGTGCCATGACGTAGTAAATACTAATGAAGTCAGACAAATATGATATATTGGTTTACAAATTGCTTGAACAACCTTGTTTGGCTTAGAGATAGTACAATTAAAAGTTTACAGTTTCCCCATACTTTAGCTGTAATAGCATTATGTGCCTTGTGCACGTCATATCATCGGCAAAGCGTTTCTTGTTTGATTGTGGAGTCTATGATGTGTCGTGCCTGAGGAATGTCAGGTGCTAAATAAAACATGACTATAAGGATCCACTTATAGGCGAGTCCTTATGCTTTACTTACCTATGTTTAGTACTCATCCTTGCATATGTTTAGTGAGACGGGTTAGTCTTGCTGAGCCTTATGCTCACGTTTGCAGCTAACGAGTTTTTGCAGATTATACGACCGATGACATGTTTATTGACGAGGCTGCACCCCCTCCAGGGTTTATAGCCGAGTGGGAACCCTGCACGTCGCCGTGAATTGTGTGTTGCTAGTGCAAAGTATCCAGGACATGGATGACTTTGCTTTTCCATAGCTAGTGCTGAGAGCGTAGCTATGATGTATAGTTCTCTTTCCTTCCACTAGTACTTTTAAACTTCCGCTGTGCTTGTCAATAAAGACTTGGTATTGTAAATTTGTTCTCGTTCTATTCTTGTATACTGTTGGGTGTCGCATCGCACGACACCACCCAATGAGATCCTTGGCGGTCGGGATTCCGGTCCCCACACCGGGTACCCTCACGTACAACGAAAAGAAGATATTGGGTCCCGTCTTCTAGGAGGGGAAGCACCCAGGAGCCACTACAGGAAAAGCAGGCACTTACGTCGGCCAACTTAACTTACGTCGACTAGAATAAATCGGTTAACTAACTTACGTCGGTGGCCGATGTAAGTTAGTAGATCGATAGCAATAAATGTAAACTTACGTCGGCCAGGACAATTAGCCGACGTGAATAAAATGGTCGACGTAAGTTAGGATTAACTTACGTCGGCTGAGAGGACGATCGACGTAAGTTACATCAATCGACGTCATTTTACTATTTAGTCAACGTAAGTTACGTATTTTAACCTATCCCCCGCGCGCCTTCTTTTCCTTACCCGTTGCCACCGCTTTTCTTTCCCCGTCGCCACGCCCGACACCGTCACCTCAACCGTCGCCGCCACCGCCGCGCCTGCCGGCGTTCGCCGCCGCCGCCGTCGCCAGGTACTACTCCTCCCCTCCCCTCCTTCCCTCCCCTCCCCTCCCCGACCGCCAGCCCAGCCCCCTGCCCCCTCCCCAAGCACCGCCCCCCCTCCGTGGCCGATCGCCGCCGGCCCGGCCCGACCCTCCCCGCGCCCTCCCCGAGCGCTGCCCCCCTCCACTCCCCTCCGTGAGCCCCCCTCCCCTCCTCGCCCCCCTCTGCCCCTCCTAGGCCCCCCTCCACCTCCCCTCCCCGACCCCCTCCCCCTCCCTGCAGAGGTCCCCCCACCCTCCCCCTCCCCTCCCCGAGCCCCCCCTCCCCTCCACAGACCCCCCACCCACCCCCCCCCCCCCCCCAAACACCCCCACCCCACCCTAACCCATTCAATTGAATTGCATTGTTCAAATTTGAATTGAATTGTTCAAATTTGAAATTGAATTGAATTGAATTGTTTAATTATGCTTATATTGCTTAATTGTTTATTTAATTATGCTTAATTAGTTAATTTGCTTACTTTAGATTATGTTTATTTAATTGTGCTTAATTTGCTTAGTGTAGATTATGCTTAATTGGTGTAGTGTAGATTATTCTTAATTGGTTTCTGTCGAGGGCGGCGTCGGGGCACTTAGGTTCTGTCGTGGCTATAGATGGCCAATGGGCTCTGCCGGGCCGGCCTGGCCTGAGCCCGGTCGGTCTCATGCATGAAAACATTAGGCCTAGCACGACGGGCCATAAGCCAAGGCCAAGCACAACGGATCCTATTTTCCCCTGTCAGGCCATGCCGGGCCCGTTCGCGCGCTGAGCGTGTCGTGTTGGCCCGGAGGCTGGCTGAGTCATGGTATATATGTAGTGTATATACGACCCATCGGGCCCAACCCTAGCGTATATAGGCAGTGTGGATCACGATCATGACCCGTGACTGGTGACACGAGGTGAATCATTAGGGTTAAGTGTATATGGGTCAGGCGGCCCATTACTAACCCTAAAAGTCTATAACCAGGTATCTCTCTGCTGCAAGAACCCCCGTCTACATCGCGCGTGTTTGTGAGTACGTATAAGATGATGAAAACTCCGAAAACATATGTTGCGAGTATTGTCCTTGACTTGCAACATCCGTAAGGCAACAGGTTTCCCAGCTAACCCGTTACTCCACTTTGTACTTTAAGAACTGCACCGGATAGGGGGTGTAGTGTTAAATATGCGACATTATGCTGCCGAAATTTTGTGATTTGTGAGACGTAACCTATCATGTATACCATTTGCGGGTTGAGCGTGTTGTGCCGGCCCGAAGCTCGACCGAGCCGTGGTCACCTCCTCGCGCCTCGTCGCCTCCTCCGCAGCTTCTTCGCCAACAGTTTCGTTGGCTCGTCGTAGACCTACCGGGATCCTCGCCTCGCCTCCTCTAGACGAGTAGGAGTCGTCGCTCGTCGGGCTCACCTCGCATCCTCATAGATTCAGGGAAGAATTGAGTTGGGCATCTCTGATGGCGAGCGGTGGCCGGTGACTCAATACAAGGCGAGGGAGCTGAGGGCAACCGAGCGAGGTCTGAGGTCAAGCCCGAGCATTGGCCATGTCGGGCTTCGAGCCGGCCCGGACCCAATTCACTATCTCTCTCATTATTTTCTCTATCATGCATAAATTAACGAGAAACTAACAGTAATTTGTCCGGCTATTAATTGTAGAGGCAAACATGGGCGAAGATCGTAGTTGGATGTACACTAGTTGGAAGAGCAGAACTGGTGGTCACTTAGATGAGTGGTACGCCAAGACAAAAGCTTTTGTGGGATGAGCTTTTTTGTTGTAAAATAGCAATAAGGCGTGGTGCCCATGTACAAAATGCCAAAACAAAATATTTTTGGACAAAGTGGAACTTACGATGCACTTGTGTCAAAACAGTTACGTGTCACATTATGAGTTGTGGAACTTCCATGATGAGACAGCTTCTCAAGCTATATAAGAAGTGGAAGCAGACAATGATGATGCCATGGAGGTTGATATGATGGATGATATGTTGGAAGCTATACGACCAAAGCTTACAGAGGATCTTCAAACAGAAGAGGTTAAAAAGTTCTTCAAACATCTCAAAGATTCAGAAGAGTCGTTGCATGGACACACTAAAATGACAATCCTCAATTTCGTGACTAGACTTATGGCAATTAAGTCGAAGTTCTTCTTTTCTAATAACTGTTACAACAAGCTCATCAATTTGTTCAACGATGCCCTTCCACATCTGTGACACCCGGTTCTGAAGAACGAACCAAGTGCAGTGTATGTGTGTCCAGGATGTTCATCACACATACACAAATGCATCACAAACGGAAATCAGAATTTAACCATGTCACAAATAATATAAATACCTTTATTCTATTGCAGCGGAAAATAATCTAGCGTAGGTGACTCCAACTCCACTGGCAATCGACGGTAGTACGCACGCCTAGTGCTCCATGTTGATCTCCAAAATATCTCTAGCAGCTGTTGGTGGGGATTGTAAGGGTGAGTATATGTCGTACTCAGCAAGTGTGAGAAAGTATGACATGTAGCTAAAAACAAGGATGATAATAAATAATGGCTATTTGCACAAAAGTACATTTAAAACATGTAAAAAGCACCATACATTGTCTATGTGAATTAATCCCATCATATCCCAAATAATTACCAATTATAAGTCCATCACCATCATTTACCATCATATCACATCCATCAATATTTATCCATCCATAAACTAGATTCTTACCATTATCATCAACCATGTCCATTTATCTCAACTCAAACCATAACAATAAACAAAACCCAACCATAACCCAACCATAACCATCACAAATCCCAAGTTCCTTCTAATCACGGAAGTTGTCCAGGTGCTCATGACCGGGAGCACGGCTATCATGATAGTTTTTTTAACACTCTGCAGAGGTTGTACCACTTTAACCACATGTTCGTGATTTCATCACCTTTTGGTGACTAAGAACCTCTATTATGCCTTATCACACTTCCATAGGTGTGCGGCCAAGAGATCACAAAATTGCCTTTCAAAAGGGACTACTAGTATGTACAGACCCACTAAGGTTTCACCGACAGGCTTGAATCTCCATTCTCCCACCCACGGGCCCCCTCGTGTGCCATACGGATCTCAGGGTAGCCCTCCTCGACTCCCATTCCCCGTGCCATGCAATGGTTCATACAATACTAGCAGCGCTCCTAATTATTTAGCTACACCGCACCCATACTTGGCCTTGTGGTGGCACTGTAGTCCTGACATATTCTCGCATGAACCGGTCCTTAGATCTAAAGCAAGCAAACCACCACGACATCCAACCCATCCACGTACCAGACTTGCTTAGATCATCCCTTTACCACATCAGATTTAACCAGTTCATGTTAACCATAATCTCATTAATGCATAATTAAATAAGTGGTATAGTTGTTTCTATCTCAATTAGTTAAGCGAAGCAAAAAGGTAAAAAGCCCATCCCGACTCTCTACCATAATTCCAGGCGACAAGGGTGGTTAAACAATTCTAGTAAACTTCCTACCATATGATTTCCCATCAAATTGACACAGCATGCAGCTTTGCAAACAAAACATTTATTTTAAAACAGAATCAATATGCTCAAGGACACTTGCCTTAATATTCCGCAATCCGGTCAATCAACTCAAAGTGATGCACTCGGAGATCCACGCATACTCGCTTCTCGATCATAACCACTTGAGCAAACCGTCTACTCGCAATTAACCACATACACAAGCAGACATACATAATAAATGCATTGCAACCACTAACCAATATGCAAAATATGGATGCATTGGAGAAAATATGTTCGTATAAATGTTATATAGATTTCCATGGCTTTTTAATAATTTTTGATAATGATTTCCGATTTAATTGATCAAGTTTGGAATTAGTTACAATTAATTCAGAGGCAAAATAGTTATTTAAGAACATTAAATATGCTGAAAATATTATTAATAACTTACTAGAATTTATTCTAAAATTTTAGGAATTTTTCTGGATTTATTTGACACTTTATGAATTAACTAGGCTTTAATATTATTTATTAAATCTGAAAAACATATTAAATATTACTAAAAATTTAAATTTTGCCAAATCTAAAATATAATATTGATCTTGTATGATTTAATCTAACTTATGCGTTCCATGTGATTTTTAAGATGATCAGACAATGATTCACGATTACTCAAATAAAACACGTTCTACACGTGATCTAATTCATATACTAGAACCAAATTAATAGTCTAGATCTAGATTGTAGTACCTAACCTGTATGCATCTAGTCTGGACAGTCGTGGAACGGTGGCGCGACGTGTGTCTTTGGGATCTAGAGTTTCGGGGATGAAGATGTCAGCGGCATAACGTAGACGAAAAAGGACGAAGGCGTGACGTAGACGAAGTAGATCGACGGCGCAGCGATCCTCCAGCGACACGATGACGGTGGCGCTACGATTTCCGAGAACAGCGGCTCCTTCCTTCTTCTCTTCTCCTTCCTTATTTTTCCTTGCCGTAACCTATCTTGCTCCTGGCAGCTAGGCTTCTTGCGGCTGAAAAATACGTAGCATGCCAATGCAGTCCGGGCCCTCGTGCCATTATATAGGTTGAGCGACGCGCCCACGGGAGAGTCCTGGCGGCAACGACTCTTGGAAGCCAAGTCCCGATCGGATCCTCCCGTAGGAAATGAACTGGTTAAGTTGCCTTTTATTTGGTTTTTTTCTTTTTTTTTTCCTTCCGACCAGAGATGCGTGGCCATATTTAGTTTTCTTTTTTTTCCCTACCAGCCAGGGATGCGTGGCCATATTGTAGCCACGGTTGACTTCTATTTTTTCCCTTTTTGTTTTCCTTCCGATCAGGTCATTTGGTACGACTTGAGCCTGCTTGACTCTCATTTCTCTTTTTCTTTTCATATTGTTAATTTATTATATATATGTTTATTTCTATCTTTTTATTATTTATTTATTTGTTATTTATTTATTTCTTATACATGTATTCCTTTCTTATTTATTATTTTTATTCTACATATATATATATATGCATCTTTTATTATTATTATTTATCTTTCTTCTAAAGATTTTCTTTTCTAATTACTTTTCTATTGTATAGATTTTTTAATTTGATTTTAATTGATCTAGTCACAAAATTTATGCCTAAATGCAAATGCATGTGCATAGACATTTTAGTTTATTTCCATTATTATTATTTTCTTGTTTTCTTAGTTATTTTTCTACTCCAACTTGATTCAAATATAACTTGGTCATTATTTATTCAAATGAACATGAATGCAAATGCATGATGATGCATATTTATTTTATGAAAATAATTTCTTTCTATTATTAACTCTAAATTTCCATTTAAGTTTTTAATTTGCCAAAACTTTAAAATCAGGGTGTTACAATTCTACCCCCCTTAAAATGGATCTCGCCCTTGAGATTCGAATGGATCAGAGAAGAGATTTTGAAATAAAATTGCAGTCCTTATTTAAATTCGAATTAGCCAAATTTTGAAAATTGCAGATATTACAATCTACCCCCTTAACAGGAATCTCGTCCTCGAGATTTGGAAGGATTAAGGAAGAGATGAGAAAACTCTTGATAACATCTTCACGCTTCCATGTAGCTTCATCCGGTGTTATGAATCTTCTTGTAGTCATAATCTTCCACAAAAGTAGAGACAGGAATGAAGATAGAAGGAATCCCAACCTATATGCATGCATCAAGGTATATGATCCTAAATAATGCATTATTGGATGAGGATGTGGATATATATAAGTGTTCCACAGTGCACATCCACACACACAAACATACAAGCAAGCAATCATACAGTCATCACACCAACCTAAGCAAGTGCACTAACGAACTAAATGTTTAGTACAACTTATTTAAGGGTATACCTAATTCCTAATTACAAGACCCAACATTATCGTAACTACGGGATGGTGAAGTGTCCTATTCTGGAGAACGGTTTTGAAAAGGGTCCATACCAAGCTCCACCACATGAAGCACATCTCGAAAGTCTTCTCCTTGAGATTCTTCTTCTTCAGATCCTTAGAGATGCAAGTGTGGTCATCTAAGTTTTTTTTTGCAAAAGAAATGTTGGATATGAAAAGGAGAAAGAAAGAAGTCAAAATAAGAAAGAGAATGTGAAATTTTGAAAGAATGGTTTTCACCAATAAATTTTATATCCTTAATAGAGAATCATTAGAGACGAGAGGTAAAATAGTTCAGAAATTGCAGCAGCGAAAAGAGGGGGGGGGGGGAAAGATTGTGTGACAGCAAAAAAAAGCAGAAAATTTATTTTAGCACAGCAGCAACGCATCAAAACACGGCCGAAATAGTATTTAGAAAAACAACAGCAACAACACCTTACGGTGACTGTATTAGCACAATAAAATGCACTGTAAGAAATTTTTGAAAATAGCCTCTTTAGAAGATAGTTTATATGTGTTTTACGGTGTCCATTCTACCTAGGCTTGCGTCCTATGGTCAACCTGACTCTGATACCAATTTGTGACACTCGGTTCTGAAGAACGAACCAAGTGCAGTGTATGTGTGCCCAGGATGCTCATCACACATACACAAATGCATCACAAACAGAAATCAGAATTTAACCATGTCACGAATAATATAAATACCTTTATTCTATTGCAGCAGAAAATAATCTAGCGTAGGTGACTCCAACTCTACTGGCAATCGACGGTAGTACGCACGCCTAGTGCTCCATGTTGATCTCCAAAATATCTCTAGCAGCTGTTGGGGGGATTGCAAGGTTGAGTACATGTCATACTCAGCAAGTGTGGGGAAGTATGACATGTAGCTAAAAATAAGGATGATAATAAATAATGGCTATTTGCATAAAAGCACATTTAAATCATGTAAAAAGCATCCTACATTGTATATGTGAATTAATCCCATCATATCCCAAATAAGTACCAATTATAAGTCCATCACCATCATTTACCATCATATCACATCCATCAATATTTATCCATCCATAAACCAGATTCTTACCATTATCATCAACCATGTTCATTTATCTCAACCCAAACCATAACAATAACCAAAACCCAACAATAACCAAACCATAACCATCCCAAATCCCAGGTTCCTTCTAATCACGGAGGTTGTCCAGGTGCTCGTGATCGGGAGCACGACTATCATGATAGTTTTTTTAACACTCTGCAGAGGTTGTACCACTTTACTCACATGTTCGTGATTTCATCACCTTTTGGTGACTAAGAACCTCTATTATGCCTTATCACACTTCCATAGGTGTGCGGCCAAGAGATCACAAAATAGCCTTTCAAAAGGGACTACTAGTATGTACGGTCCCACTAAGGTTTCACCGGCAGGCTTGAATCTCCATTCTCCCACCCACGTGCCCCCTCGTGTGCCATGTGGATCTCAGGGTATCCCTCCTCGACTCCCATTTCCCGCGCCATCTGATGGTCCATACAATACTAGCAGCGCTCCTAATTATTTAGCTACGCCGCACCCATACTTGGCCTTGTGGTGGCACTGTAGTCCTGGCATATTCTTGCATGAACCGGTCCTTAGATCTAAAACAAGCAAACCACCATGACATCCAACCCATCCACGTACCAGGCTTGCTTAGATCATCCCTTTACCACATCAGATTTAACCAGTTCATGTTAACCATAATCTCATTAATGCATAATTAAATAAGTGGTATAGTTGTTTCCATCCCAATTAGTTAAGCGAAGCAAAAAAGTAAAAAGCCCATCCCGACTCTCTACCATGATTCCAGGCTACAAAGGTTGTTAAACAATTCTAGTGAACTTCCTACCATAGGATTTCCCATCAAATTGACACGGCATGCAGCTTTGCAAACAAAACATTTATTTTAAAACAGAATCAATATGCTCAAGGACACTTGCCTTAATATTCCGCAATCCGATGGTCAATCAACTCAAAGTCTTGCACTCGAAGATCCACGCATACTCGCTTCTCGATCATAACCACTTGAGCAAACCGTCTACTCGGAATCAACCACATACACAAGCATACATACATAATAAATGCATTGCAACCACTAACCAATATGCAAAATATGGATGCATTGCAGAAAATATGTTCGTATTAATGTTATATAAATTTCCATGGCTTTTTAATAATTTTGGTAATGATTTCCTATTTAATTGATCAAGTTTGGAATTAATTACAATTAATTCAGATGCAAAATAGTTATTTCAGAACATTAAATATGCTGAAAATATTATTAATAACTTACTAGAATTTATTCTAAATTTTTAGGAATTTTTCTGGATTTAATTTGACACTTTATGAATTAACTAGGCTTTAATCTTATTTGTTAAATCTGAAAAACAGATTAAATATTACTGAAAATATAAATTTTGCCAAATCTAAAATATCATATTGATCATGTATGATTTAATCTAACTTATGAGTTCTAAGTGATTTTTAAGATGATCAGACGATGATTAACGATCGCTCAAATAAAACACGTTCTACACGTGATCCAATTCATATACTAGAACCAAATTAATAGTCTAGATCTAGATTGTAGTACCTACCGTGTATGCATCTAGTTCGGACGGTCGTGGAACGGTGGCACGACGTGTGTCTTTGGGATCTAGAGTTTTGGGAATGAAGATGACGGCGGCATGACGTAGACGAAAAAAGACGACGGCGTGACGTAGACGAAGTAGATCGACGTCGCAGTGATCCTCCAGCGGCACGATGACAGTGGCGTGACGATCTCTGAGAACAGTGGCTCCTTCCTTCTTCTCTTCCCCTTCCTTCTTTTTCCTTGCCGTGACCTTTCTTGCTCCTGACGGCTAGGTTTCTTGCGGGTGGAAAATACGTAGCATGGCAATGCAGTACGGGCCCTCGTGCCATTATATAGGCTGAGTGACGCGCCTACGGGAGAGTCCTGGCGGCAATGACTTTTGGAAGCCAAGTCCCGATCGGATGCTCCCGTAGGAAACGAACTTGTTAAGTTGCCTTTTATTTGGTTTTTTTCTTTTTTTTTTCCCTTCGACCAGGGATGCGTGGCCATATTTGGTTTTCTTTTTTTTCCTACCGGTCAGGGATGCGTGGCCATATTGTAACCACGGTTGACTTCTTTTTTTTTTCCCTTTTTGTTTTCCTTCCGATCAGGTCCTTTGGTACGACTTGAGCCTGCTTGACTCTCATTTCTCTTTTTTTTCATATTATTAATTTATTATATATATGTTTATTTTTATCTTTTTATTATTTATTTATTTGTTATTTATTTATTTATTTCTTATACATGTATTCCTTTCTTATTTATTATTTTTATTCTACATATATATATATATATACATCTTTTATTATTATTATTTATCTTTCTTCTAAAGATTTTCTTTTCTAATTACTTTTCTATTGTATAAATTTTTAATTTGATTTTAATTGATCTAGTTACAAAATTATGCATAAATGCAAATGCATGTGCATAGACGTTTTAGTTTATTTTTATTATTATTATTTTTCTTGTTTTCTTAGTTATTTTTCTACTCCAACTTGATTCAAATATAATTTGGTCATTATTTATTCGAATGAACATGAATGCAAATGCATGATGATGCATATTTATTTTATGAAAATAATTTCTTTCTATTATTAACTCTAAATTTCCATTTAAGTTTTTAATTTGCCAAAACTTGAAAATCAGGGTGTTACAACATTCCAACAAAGTGCCTAAAGATATGTATAAGTCAAATAAAATTCTTTCCGGTCTCGGTATGAAGTACGAGAAGACTAATGTGTGTCTGGACAACTGTATGCTTTTCTGGAGAGAGCATGCCAATGAGAACAAATGTTTGAAATATGGTCAACGGAGGTTTGTCGAAGTTGTTAATAACGATGGTGATACTATGACGACGGAAGTCGCACGTAAGCAGCTTCATTACTTACTCGTGACACCGAGGTTGAAGCGGTTGTTCCTTTCAAAAAAATGGCCAGACACATGAGATGGCACAAAGAAGGTGAGCGTCAGAACAATGGAGTCATGACGCACCCGTCCGTTGGTGAGGCATGGAAGGCGTTGGACCAATTCGACCCAGATTTCGGTCGTGAAGCGAGAAATGTTCGCATTGGGTTGGCGACAATTGGGTTCACACCGTTCAGCACAAACATCACACCATACTCCTGTTGGCCCGTCTTTGTCATTCTGTACAATCTTCCACTGACTTTTTGCATGAAGAATGAGTTCATGTTTCTTAGCCTCATTGTACCTGGGCTGGATCATCCTGGGTCACGTCTCAACGTGATGTTGAAACCGTTGATAGAAGAGTTGTAAATGTCGTGGACAGGAGTCGAAGCATACGACTGTTACAAGAAGCAGAAATTCAACCTTCGAGCTGCTTATTTATGGTCCATCCATGATTTTCCGGCATACGACATGTTTTTTGGATGGATCACTCATGGTCGGTTGACATGTCCGATATGTGCCTCGGATACTGATTGCTTTCGACTTACCCATGGAGGCAAGATATCTTACTTCGATTGTCATAGACGTTGGCTGCCTCCAAATCACTTGTTTAGACAACAGAGAAATGTCTTTAGAAAGAACACTGTTATCACTAAAGCACCACCGAAACATCTTAACGGCTCAGGAATATCTGATATGTTGGACAAATTGGTGCCAGATGAAGGTCGTCCTGAATATTTTGAAGGTTTCGTAGACAAACACAATTGGACTCACATATGTGGACTTTGGGAGCTATCGTATGTGAAGTCGTTGATTCTAAGGCACAACATTGATGTCATGCATCAAGAGCGTAACATGGACGAATGTATCATAAGCACATGCCTGGACATGACGGGCAAAACAAAAGATAATTTAAAGGCTCGAAAGGATCTCGTCGAGCTTTGTAACCGTCAAACTCTTGAGCTCTCTGAAAATGGTGGTAAATCACGCGCTCCTTTCTGTCTTCTACCTAAAGAAAAGAAAGAAGTTCTCGAATGGTTGCAAAGGTTGAAATTCCCAGATGGTTATGCAACTAGTCTGAGACGATCCGTGAATGTGAAAACGGGAAAGCTCATTGGGTTGAAGAGTCATGATTATCACATAATCATGGAAAGACTTCTGCCTGTTATGTTTTGAGGCTACTTTGATGATGCGGTGTGGAAGGTGTTAGCCGAGCTTAGCCACTTCTATAGGCAACTCTGTACTAAATAAATCATGCCAGAGATGATGAATCAGTTGGAGAAGGAGATTCCGGTACTTTTGTGTAAGATGGAAAAAGTTTTCCTCCAAGATTTTTCAATCCAATGCAACATCTCTTAATTCATCTTCTATTTGAAGCAAAAATGGGCGGTCCCGTGCAAAATAGGTGGATGTATCATATTGAAAGAGCACTCAGATATCTGAAACCAATGGTTGGTAACAGGGCAAGGGTTGAAGGTTGCATCCCCGAAGCTTTTACTCTTAAGGAAGTAAGATACTTCTCAAGTGTTTACTTTGCAGAGGAACACAATGTTAATACTTCGATAATATGGTACAATATGGATGAACAACCTCCTTGTAGCGATTTCTCCATTTTTGCAATAACAGACACTACTGTTGTTAGTTACACTTCCTACGACGTTAGCGAAAAAGAAAGGCGTGCTACTTTCTTGTACATGTACGCTAATATGGAAGAAATGAATGAATATTTCAAGTAAGTGTTTCTCCTACACTTATGCTTTTCACCATCTTTTCCAACACATGTATTCTAAAAGGTTCTCTTTTCGTGTAGTATGTTCAACAAGCAAAATTAGAGACATAGACATCAACCCACGAGCAAGCAAATAGAACAGATTCGACAGGAAGGAATAAACGGGGGATCTAATTTTCTTTTCTGGTTTCGAGATCATGTAACATTTTCTCGTTAACTTATCAATGTTAACAACATTTTCTTATAACTTAATAATGCTTACGTTTTCTAATAACTTCATATCTTGGACAGTGCAAAAAAGATGCCAACGTCCATGAAGATTTGCGACAACTATCATGTGGAGTGGTTAATGTTAGAAGCTATGGTCAATATGACATCAACAACTTTTGATTCCATACAACTCAATTTGAATCTCTTTGTACTCTCGTGACAACATGTAATACCGGAGTTATGATGAGGGCAATCGATTCGCAAGAAAATGAAACTGAATACTACGGAATTATTAAAAGAATCCTTGAATTCACTTTTGTTGGAAACAAGACAATTCGAGCAGTATTCTTTGACTGCGAATGGTTTGCTTCCATTCATGGAATTCGAGTAAACGAATTTGACATGGTCGAAGTAAAACACAAGGAATGGTTGAAAGGATTTGATTCATTAGTTCTTGCACACCAAGTAGAGAAAGTGTACTATCTACCTTATCCATGCAATAAATTCAAAGCTTGGTGGGTGGTACATAAGGTGAATCCTCGTGAGCGGTTATACGCTCCAGGAGATGATGATTATCATGAGGAAGCTGAGGCTGATGTGGTCTACCAAGAGGAAGAGTTGCCAGACTCCTTCTCAGTCGAGCCCGGTGTAGGACTTGATGACTTAGTTGGAGACGCTCAAGATATCGATACTGGCACGGAAGCGGAAACAGAATCAAAATCGAAAACTGAAGATATCGATGACTTAGTCGAACCTGCTGATTTGTGCAAACAAAAACAATATGCGGAAGAAGAAGATCGATGGGCTGGTTTAAGGAGTAGGGTGGATGACCGTGATGTTGATGAATTTTGAAGTAATGTTTTATTCACTGACTTAACATTAATTTTGTATATTATCTTTGCATATTAATCATTTATTCATTGCAACAGGATGTCATCGACAAAGGGGAAGGTGAAGGGGAAGGGGAAGCCAGTGAGAGGGTTTGAGTCACCACGAGACCCTTGCTCAGGGACCTCGTTACCTTCGAGCCGACGTTCCCTCTTTCTAGCGCACGCTCCACCCTGAGTTCACGTGTGCTTTCAGCGGACGGAGGTAAATTTTAGTTTACAATAAAGTTATTTTATAAATTGCAGTTGTTAATAATTATTTATTGTCATTATTTTCTTTTGTGCAATCTGACTCAAGGTCTTCTGAGTCCGAGTCAGAGGCTAGGGGGCCGCTACAAGAGCCCGAGTCAGAAGAAGGGCCGCTACAGGAGCCCTCTAGCGCTAGCCTCCTTCGGAGCCGGCTAGCGCTAGCCTTCCTCTGCAGCTGGCTACCGCTAGCCTTCCTTTAGACTCCGGTGGTTCTGCAGAGCCTTCAGGGTCACAGGACGCGGCGGCATCGCAGCAGAGCCGACGGACGAGGAGGACCCTCTTTGCGGCTCCTCCTCCGGTTACTTCTCAGCGGACCACGATCCGCTCTGTCGGTGACAGGTAAAAACTGCATATAGTATATTAAATATTAGATGTTGTTTTCCTTTACTTAATAATTTAATATATTTTGCAGATGTTGGTACGACTTTTCGTTCATGGGGCCGAGAAACACCACACGCAGGTTAACGGTGTCTTGGGTGCTATCGTGAAGTTGCACTACCCCAATGTCATTGACGCTTTCCCTGCCCTATCGTGGGACGACTACGCTCGTGTCTCTCAACTGGTCCACGGCATGACTCAAGGAGTCTTGTGGCACGATTTTATGGTAAGTTTATTTTATTTTTTCAACTCGTTTGAATTGTTAATGCATATCATTTAAATGTTTGTTTGATTAAAGCTTAGGTACCAAGTAGAGGAACCGGGCATGGAGGACCACACGAGATGCGTGTTCCATTACAACTCTCGGAAGCTCACGACAGCAACATTATCGAATGCCCGGATTCAGGCCATCAACGCGTACTACAAGCGGCACCCCCGGGAGCAGGAGCAGGAGCAGGAGTAGCAAAGGGGTCCATTTAGGAAGGAATCTGATGCGTACTTGACAGAGGAGCAGTACGCGGAGGTAATTTTTTAATATTGTTAAGTATTTACAATATGTGTGTATGTTAACTGCATTGATGAAAAATGAAATATGTGCAGGTTACTACTTCCTAGTTACAGGGTAATACCGAGGCATACTTAGCTCTCTGTCGGTACTAGGCTAGCGACGCTTTCATCAATAAGTCCACAAAGGCTAGACAGTGCCGCATGGGGCCCGGTGGCAAGCACAACTATGGCGGCGACGGCTACTTACGTTTGGCTAAATGCATAGTAAGTATTTTTTTCAATTTATTTATGTGTTCCTAATATATTTATCTCACTAACATGGCTATACAGGAGCGAGAGATGGGTCATGAGGCGACCCCGACCCAGGTTTGGAAGAGAGGTCACAAGGGAAGTGACCCTTCTCAGCCAGGTTAGTGTAGTCAGGTCGCAGCCGACCGACTGGTAAGTTTTCGAAATTCATCAATTTCATTATAACTAATACTATTATTGACATGCTTATAAGATTTATTTGTTTTGTAGGCAAAGTACGCGCAGGAGGTCGCGAAGATACACTGTGCAGATTACAATTGGGAAAGCGCGCCGATCGACCCCCAAGCCGCGTACGCAAGCGGAGGCGGGAATGCCCATGGACGGTGAGTTGTTCATGTGTTTCATTTCTTTTTCAATTTATCTTCTTCTACTTAGTGTTTTCATTCTTTTGCAGGTTTGCTATTTTTGATGGAGTTGTCGACTCGAGGTCGACGCGACCTTTGAGAGGCGCTTCATTGTCGCAGACTTCGTTCGTTGGGACCACCAGTGGTCGTCTCTCGCAGACCCAGCTGGAGCTCCTCACCTTGAAGGAGACGCTAATGCAAACCCAGGCAGAGCTGGAGAGGTCGAGAGCGGAGGCAAGGGAGGAGCAGCAGATGACGACCTTAATGATGGCCTAGATGCAAGCAGCGGTGGCGGTAAGTTATTTAAAGTACCGTAGTTAAATTTCATAGCATTTCAATAACATATATCTTCTAATATTTTGCAATGGCAGAATCTTGCTCGACATAGCAGTCAGGATATCGAGATTCCTACGCTTCCACCGCAGCAGACACCAGAGCAGGTAATATTGTCGTATTCATTTCAATATTCCTTCAGCTCCGTTGAAATAGTTTTTGTAGTAGTCAAAAAGCTTTAGCATTCTGAATTTGATGTTCAGTTCAGATTCAGTTTATGGCTAGAAATGTCAAAATGGTTAGAAATGTCAAAATGGATAGAAATGTCAGTTTCAATTTATGGCTAGAAATGTCAGTTTCAGTTTATGGATAGAAATGTGAGTTTCAGTTTATGAAAATGTCAAAAATGTCAGTTTCAGTTTATGGATAGAAATGTCAAAATGGATAGAAATGTCAAAAGTTCAATTTATGGATAGAAATGTCAGTTTCAGTTTATCCTATTAAAGTTTAGTTTCAGTTTATGGATAGTTCAGTTTGTGGACTGTCAAAAAGTCAAATTAAAGTTCAGTTTCAGTTCAGTTTTAGAAAATGTCAAAATGAACAGAAACTGGAAATAGTTTATGGACTTCTAATTAGGATCAACTAGTTGTTTCGCACCATAGAGTTATGAATGTGGCCTAGAGGGGGGGGGGGGGGTGAATAGGCCTTTTTGAATATTGTCGGATCCTGCAGCACTTAACAACCGGTTTATAACCAGAGAAATCGGACTAGTCCGGTAAAGTGCGGACTAGTCCGGTGTATACGGACTAGATTGATTAGGTTTGATCGATTAACTTTGTTCTTCAATATATGCAGCGGAAATATGCGATTAAACAAGGTGTCACAGGTTTATGAATCAGGTTATATCACAAATCAAACTTATACTTGATAATTCAACGTAAGGTAATCAAGATCAGTTTGTAACCCTAGATTGATATGAAGTAAGAACAATGAACACAACAGAGAACACAAGAGATTTATCCCGTGGTTCGGTTCCCACAAAGGCAACCTACATCCACGTTGAGGAGCCCACAAAAGGACCGGGTCTTCTCCAACCCTACCCTCGTCGGATCGCCACGAAGGCCAATCCTCTTCCACTTATCTCAAAGGGGTGAATAACCGAATTCAAAGGGCTTTCTCACATGTTGAGAGCTCCCTTGGATTACAACACAAAATATCACCAAGAACACACTCAAAATTACAAATGAATCGTAGGAGTGTGTTAGAGAATCAAACCAAGAGCTCAATGTGGTGTTGAATGTGTCTCTCCAATGAACTAGAGTGAATCCTCAAAGGATTGATCTTTGTTGCACTTAATTTCATGGAGAGATGTGGTTTTTGAGTCTCTTGGGAGGTGTGACGACGCTAGGGTTCGAGAGCTTTTGAAATATGGCCGTACAACTCTATTTATATGGGTTTCTAAAAGTGACCGTTAGGGTTCAGAAAGATCGAACTAGTCCGTGGTGGTCACCGGACTAGTCCGGTGTGCTGTGTGTAGCAAACCCTAAATGTCCCGAAATATCGGACTAGTCCGACTAGGAGTGGACA
Organism: Tuctoria greenei; assembly: GCA_036927565.1. Taxonomy (NCBI): domain Eukaryota; kingdom Viridiplantae; phylum Streptophyta; class Magnoliopsida; order Poales; family Poaceae; genus Tuctoria; species Tuctoria greenei. The sequence goes on from JAYESD010000004.1 coordinate 203,628,667, forward strand.
TGTCCGATTTCGCTACTGGAAATCTTCGGACTAGTCCGATAGTCATCGGACTTGTCCGGACATGTGAAACCCTAAGTGTGTAGGATGACAAGTACACACTTGGAGGACTTGTCCGATTCAGTTCAGAGGGTATTTCGGACTACTCCGTGCAATCATCGGACTTGTCCGATTTGGATCAGAAGGAATATCGGACTAGTCCGGTTGTGATTGGACTTGTCCGATTTTGTGTGACTTGTGAAGTGTTTTGAGGACTAGTCCGCACTGGGAAGGACTAGTCCGATTCTGGTCAGAAAGGATATCGGACTAGTCCAATGGATATCGGACTTGTCCGATTCCGTGCAGAAAGAATATCGGACTAGTCCAGTGTCAGTCGGACTAATCCGGTCCTATGTAACTTTGTGCAATGTGTGTGTTTAATTGTGATTGAGCTCTTGGGATGTGTTTTCTTAACACACTCCATACACAATGATCTACTATTCTTCTTCCTTGAGCTCATTTCCACTTTGCTCCTCATTCTTCCTTCCTTTTTGGCACTTTGCTCATTTTCCTATTAAAATTCTGCACTCATCTCAACAAAGAGGTCAGGATCCCAATTGCTTGTCATAAATCATCCAAAACCCACAAGGGAGTCCTAGATGCACTTTCAATCTCCCCTTTTTTGGTGATTGATGACAACCAATTGAGATTTCACAAAATATGATAAAAATTGAGATTTTCATAAAGCATGCACATATGGGTCCAAAATACATCAAGTAGTGAAAGCATAGTCCATATGTGCATTCTTTATGGTGGGATGCATAACTAAGTGCACTAAAACATTGAGAATGACATAATTGACATTAATTACACAATAGCAAGCATATATGTCATTCTAGAGCAAAATCACAGTTTTCATAAATACTACTCAAAGGATCAAATCATTGCATCACAGAACCAAAATTAACATAAGATCATTGTTAAAACATTACAAGCCACAAAAGAGTTAAAAAGAAAAGCATAGAACTCTCTCCTCGCAAACTACAGCTAAGACTAAGACTCCCCCTCAATCTCTCCCCCTTTGGCATCAAGACACCAAAAAGAAGGAGAGGAGGGTCCTTGGGTCTTCACTCTTCACTGTCGGTCCTCTCATCGTCGTCTTCATCATCTTCATCTTCAGCTTGATGAGGAGGAGGATTAGGAGGCGCAGAGGTAATCGAGTCCCCAGCACCAAAGTAGGCAAGCTCCGAGGGGGTCAAGGGCCCGAGCTCGGTGAAATAGAGTCTAAGTCTTCCGAGATTGTTGGAGACCCAATTGGCTCAATCTCCAGCTTCTGGCAAATTTGCTTGACATTTGCTTTGATATACTTCATGTCCTCCTTTCTTTTCTTGTTGAGCTTATGGGCCTTCACTTCGGCCTTTTTGCAGGAGGCAAAGATTGCAGCCAGGTACTTGAGAATTCCGCTGGCTGAACCTTTTTGAGGGGTTTCTCTAGAAGCAGGGGCAGGCCTAACATCTTCTCTTGATCTTGTCGGTGCCTCGGGACTGGAGGCCGGTGAGGGAGCACCCTGCACAATCGGCTTTTGAGGCATTTGAGGCCTCAAGGGGAGATGCTCCACGTCTTTCACAAACTCAATGCCGGTGACTTTCTCAATCACAAACATTAGGTAAGGAGCATATCCGCAAGATCTGTTGGGAGTGCAGGATATGTTCACCATATCATTCCAAATGTATTCCTCCACATCAAATGGGCGGTCCTTGCTTATGACTTTCATCAGAGTCCGGAGGTATCCTTGCACACTCCCAGCATCTCCATCCTTGGGAGCAATTTTCTTTCTTAACACTCTGTTCAGCACCACAAAGAATAACTTCATGTTTTTGGTGGAAGGAGGGTTGAACTTTGAGTTTGGCTCATATAGGAACTTCATCCTATCCTTGTCAATGACACCAATGTTGTGTATGACTAAGTAATAAGATCTTGTGGTGTTAAGGTGGAGCAGGTTAGCAAAATCTTCTTGAGTAATGCTGTACTTGGATCCATGGGTCATCCAAGTGACACTCTCCTCATCCTCACTTGAGAAGTGACAGGTCGCAAAGAACTGCGCAATCACTTCATCATTCCAGTTATTTCTGAAAGCAAACAGATCTCTCAGTCCATGCTTCTCAATGGCTCTCACAACATCAGTGAATGGTGAGCAGCCCTTCTTCTCAAAATGTGCCCAGTCAATCCACTGACTGCGCACAACTGGTGTCTTCATTGGGAGATACACCAATCTGTAGAAATCAGCATGGAAGTTGCACCAGAACCTTCCATCAGCCGCTTGCTTCGGTCTGCCATAAAAATCGATGCTTCTGAACTTGGCAGCCGAGTACTGCCCTTCCCGTTGAACTTCTCTTCATTCGGGTCCCGGACCCCTTCCCTTGGAGCATGAAGTTTCAACGGGCCAACCGGACCCGTAGCAATCCCTTTGCCCTTGCCCTTTGCTTGGCGAGGGCCACTCGATGATGCAGCTGCTTTGGACACTGGCTTCTTAGCCAACACTTTTCTTCGAGCCTGTGGACGAGACTGAGATGGCTCGGACGGTCTTTCTTGGCGCTTCTTGCCAAGACCCGTCGAGGTCCGAGGTGCCACCTCAAGGTCTATCTTGGCCTCAAAGTCGGAGACATCATTGCCGGAGCTCGACATGACCTAAGAAGGAGTGGTATGAATGATAATGAATGACACAAGACAAAGGTGTGAACAGGTAGCAAGGAATTGCATTGAGGAATTGAGGACTTAGGTTTTGAGATCAGAAACATCGGACTTGTCCGGTGCACAGGCATGGATTAGTCCGAGGGACTGGACTAGTCCGGTGTTCATCCTCAAAAACCTAAGAGACTGGATAAATGGTGAATTCTAATGCACAACGACCTGAGCATACACGTAATACATCAAGAGAGCATGTATATAGCGAGGAATGCTAGGCTATTTGATGAACAATGAATAAATTTGGGATTTTCTAGGTTTTGAGCGAAAATTACCGAATAATTGCTTAAAACTTGGAGATGAGGGTGTTGAAGGCCAGACAGTCCGCTAGCTTCAATCCTCAAGTGGACAGGCTTGATTTTCGCCCAAATGCGAAGCTTTTTGGTGGAGGGAGCAAGGAATCGCCTTGGGAGCTCGAGCACGAAGAGAGAGAGCGCGTGAGGCAAGAGTGGAGGTGATGAATTTAGGGTTTAGTGGCGGCTAGGGTTATGGACATGAAAAATCGGACAAGTCCGGAGATGACCGGACTAGTCTGAACTTTTCTAGGGGCTATATCGGACTAGTCCGTTGTCTACTGGGCTAGTCCGGCCTAACCAGCACTCTACAAACTAGTCTACATGGGCGGACTAGTCCGGGCAACCACGGACTAGTCCATGGTCACCAGGCAAGAATTTTTAGCCCATTCATATATATTTGAAGGTACATATTGAGAGAAAAGAGAGACAAACCACATCAAATAATCTTGATGAATATGATTAGTAAGCATACAATAATCAAGAAATGATCATAATTCACCAAGATCTAGTAATTGACATATTTTTTTGGAAAAATGAGACAAATGATTTTCACAATCCAATCAACATATTTGAAGAATTCATACAGGTATGCAACATTTCAAGCCACACTCCGAGCATCAAGGATATTTAGTTCATTTCGGAGTTCACAAAAACGTTTTTCATCAAGTGGCTTGGTGAATATGTAGGCCAATTGCTTTTGAGTGTTGACATGTGAAATGGCTATGTCTCCTTTCATGGCATGATCTCTCAAAAAGTGATGTCTTATGTCTATGTGTTTAGTTCTGGAGTGCTCAACTGGGTTGTGGGCAATTTTAATGGCACTCTCATTGTCACAAAGGAGTGGAATACGGTTCATATTGTAACCATAGTCCCTTAGAGTTTGTCGCGTCCAAAGGAGTTGAGCACAACAACTCCCGACTGCAACATACTCCGCTTCGGCTATGGATAAGGCAATAAAATTTTGTTTCTTGGAGGACCAAGAAACTAGGGATCTCCCTAGGAATTGGCATGTACCGGAAGTGCTTTTTCTATCTACTTGCACCCGAGATAATCTGCATCGGAATAACCAATGAGATTGAATTTTGATCCTTTTGAGTACCAAAGGCCAAGGTTGGGTGTATGAACTAAATATCTCAAGATCCTTTTTACGGCTGTCAAGTGACATTCCTTAGGATTGGCTTGAAATCTTGCACACAAACATACACTTAACATAATATCTGGCCTAGATGCACATAAATAGAGTAGAGATCCAATCATGGAGTGATATACCTTTTGGTCGATGCTAGGTCCATCTTCATTGAGGTCTAGGTGGCCATTCCTTGCCATGGGGGTTTTTATGGGCTTTGTCTTGTCCATGCCAAACTTCTTGAGTATGTCCTGCGTGTACTTGGTTTGGCTTAGGAACATCCCTTCCTTCCGTTGTCGTACTTGGAATCCCATGAAGTACTTTAACTCTCGCATCATTGACATTTCAAACCTGTCTATCATGATTTTACTAAATTATTCTCAAAAAGATTGGTTAGTTGACCCAAAGATTATATCGTCAACATAAATTTGACAAATAAAGAGATCATCATCAAAATTCTTCGTAAACAGTTTATAATCTACTTTGCCAATCTTAAAGCCATTTTCAATTAAGAAATCTCTAAGACACTCATACCAAGCTCTAGGAGCTTGTTTGAGGCCGTAGAGAGCCTTACGCAATTTAAACACGTGGTCGGGGAACTCTTTGTCTTCAAACCCGGGTGGTTGCTCCATGTACACCTCTTCCATGATTGGTCCGTTGAGGAAGGCGCTTTTCACATCCATTTGATACAGCTTGAAATCATGGTGAGTAGCATATGCAAGTAATATTCTAATAGATTCAAGCCTAGCTACTGGAGCAAAAGTCTCATTGAAATCCAAACCTTCGACTTGTGAATACCCTTTGGCCACAAGTCGTGCCTTGTTCCTTGTGACCACCCCGTGTTCATCTTGTTTGTTGCGGAAGACCCACTTGGTGCCGACAATGTTTGCATTGGGTCTTGCCACAAGTTCCCACACTTCATTCCGCTTGAAGTTATTCAATTCTTCTTGCATTGCCACCACCCAGTCTGGATCTTTCAATGCATCTTCAACCCTGTGTGGTTCCAAAAAGGATACAAACGAATAGTGTTCACAAAAGTTATCTATGCGAGATCTAGTGGTTACTCCCTTTTGGATGTCACCGATGATGTTGTCGATTGGGTGATCCCTTTGGACGCATTGGTGTACTCTTGGGTGTGGCACTTGAGGAGTTGTATCTTCATGATCATCTTCTTCTCCCCCTAAGTGATTGCCTTTGTTGACTTGTTGATTATCTTCATATTCTTGTGGTTGATCTTGTGTTGAAGCTCCCCCTTGATCGTTGATCTCCTCTTGTGGTTCATCTTCTTCATGTACGTGTGGAGGTGGCTCTTGTGGTCGAACCTCACCTAGAGCCATTCTTTTCAATGCTTGACAAGGAGCTTCTTCTTTACTTAGTTCACATGGATCAACTTGCTCCTTTTGGGAGCCATTAGTCTCATCGAACACTACATCACGTGCTACTTCAACAAGTCCGGAGGTCTTGTTGAAAACACGATAGGCGTAAGTGTTCGAATCATAACCAAGCAAGAAACCTTCATCGGACTTCGAAGCAAACTTTGAAGTCCTAGGCTCCTTGTTCAAGATATAACATGGAGAACCAAAAACACAAAAATATGAAATATTTGGTTTGTTACCGGTGAGTAGCTCATATGATGTCTTCTTGAGTAGTCAATGAAGATAGAGTCGATTTACGGCGTGGCAAGCAGTGTTAATCGCTTCCGCCCAAAATCGATCCGATGACTTGTACTCATCGAGCATTGTTCTTGCCATCTCTATGAGTGTTCAATTCTTTCTTTCGGCGGGGGAGTATGGCATTGAAAATTCGTGCTTTATGCCTTCTTCATTAAGATACTCCTCCACTTGCGTGTTCTTGAACTCTGTGCCGTTGTCACTTCGAATATTCTTGATTGTCAATGAGAATTCGTTTTGAGCTCGCTTGAGGAACTTTTTGAGTGTTCCTTGTGTCTCTGACTTATCATGCAAAAATAAAACCCAAGTAAAGCGAGAAAAATCATCAACGACAACTAAACCATATTTGTTATCGCTGACGCTTATGTAGGCTACTGGACCAAACAAGTCCATATGTAGAAGCTCGAGTGGTCTTGTTGTAGTCATGACGTTTTTGGCGGGGTGAGGTGCTCCAACTTGCTTCCTGGCTTGACACGCGTTACAGGGTCTGTCTTTCTCAAATACAACATCCTTCAAACCTCGGATGTGATCGCCTTTGAGGAGTTTTTGAAGGTTACTCATACCAACATGCGCTAGCCGTCTATGCCACAACCAACCCATGTTGGTCTTTGCTATCAAGCATGTGTCAAGTTTAGCTTTATCCTTGTTGAAGTCAACAAGATAGAGCTTTCCCTTTAACATACCCTTGAATGCAACGGAACCATCACTCCTCCTGGAAACGGCCACACCCTCGTTAGTGAACAAGCAATTATAACCTTTGTCGCATAATTGAGATATGGACAACAGGTTATAATCTGGAGATTCAACATGTAAAACATGAGAAAGTGTGTGTTTGGAGGATATTGCAATTTTACCGGTACCGAGCACCCTTCCTTGACTGTTATCTCCAAAGTAGATGCCCTCGTTTGGGTCCTAATTCTCTTCATATTCCACAAACATTCTTATTTCCCCGATCATATGATTGGTGCAGCCACTGTCTAGCACCCATTTAGATCCACCGGAGGAATATGCCTACAAAAACAAATCATGCCTTGGTTTTAGGTACCCAAGCTTGCTTGGGTCCTTGGAGGTTAGTTACAATGCATTTGGGCACCCACACATGAGGCTTGGTGTTCCCATGGCGTGGCCCAACATAATGAGCATAAACCTTGCCAAAGTTATTTCTCATTAACACATAGGAGGCATCAAAAGTTTTAAACAATAGCTGTTGTTTTTAATGTACAGGACTAGTCTGGGGGGTTGGACTTGTCCGGACACCGACCGGACTAGTCCGGTGTTCCTGTGCAGGTACAGTCTTAATATGTGACTTTCCAGTTTGAGAGGGCCTTCCTTTTACAAAGGTAATCCTCTCCTTGTTATTCTTATGGCTTCTAGCACGTTGCTTTTCACCGTAGGAATAACCAATGCCATATTTGACATTTGGAGGTCTTTTGACCAAGTATGCACTACATGCATATTTGATCTTCTCCTTGTCAATGCCACTTTGGGCAGGATGTTTTTCCTTTGGAGAAGTTGGCTTATCCTTCAACCTGGTGTCACTTTTCTTACATGTGCAAGCATGAGCAAAATTAATTTTAGTTAGTTGAGAAGGTGAACTCGAAGAGGAGGAAGGTTCACTTAGCTTGAGTGACTCAACCTGCACTTCAAGGATCTTGTTGACCTTGATCAGATCAGCAAGTTGATCCTTGATGGTGGCATTTGAGTCAGTTAGCTCCAAGCAAGTTTCCTTGCTCGAAGCTAACTCAAGCTCTAGTGATTTGCTTCGTTCCTTTTCAAGTTCTAGAAGTTTGTCAAGTTCGACATATTCCTCCTTTTGGGAGATGATCATGTCCTCTTGATGATGTATTAAACTCTCCTTCTCAACAAGTTGATCAAGCAAGAATTTCATTTTAGGAGCAGTTTTCCTATCTAGTCCAATAAGCATGTCCTCATTATCACTATTGAGTTCATCATCACTAGAAGAGGAATGCACGGAAGAGGGTTTAATGGTTACCTTGCATTTACCTTCCTTTGCCATAAGGCAAGATCCATCTCCCTTCCATGCGCCAAGTGTGGGGAAAAGGGTAGACTTCTTGGATGTCTGCTCGATGGCTATGCTAGCCATCTCTTCTTCTTCGGACGATGATGACTCGTCATTTGAGTCCCATTCCTTTCCGATGTGCGCATGTTCGGCTTGTTTCTTCTTCTTGAAGAATTTCTTGGGTTGAGGCTTGGCTTCTTTGGTCTTCTTCTTGTTGTCCTCATATGGGCAGTCAACTATAAAGTGGTTGTATTCACCACAATTATAGCATGCCCGCTTAAACTTTGGCTTCATTCTTTCCTTGTACTTTCCTTCGCTTGACTTTGCACCTTGTCTTTTTCATTATTCTCTTGAATTTATTCATGAAAAATATCATGTCTTATTCATCCAATTCACTGCTTTTGTCGTCACTATCTTCCTCTAGTTGTGCTTCTCTAGCTTCTTTGGATAGGGGCTTGAGAGTGGACTTCAAAGCAACCCCTTTCTTCTTTGCCGAAGTGAGGTCAGCAATCTCCTTGACATGTTTTGCTTGTTTTTCCATCATCTCGAAGTTGATGATCTTCCCAAGCAGTTCGTCCGGAGTCAACCTTTTGTATCTGGGGCTTTCTCTAATCATGGAGCATAGTGTGACGTTGCGAGGCATAAAAGCTCTAAGGATGAGCTTTACCACTTCGTGGTCATTCCATTTCTTGCTTCCGTATGATCTGACCTTGTTGACGAGTGTCTTTAATTGATTGTACATTTCTTGGGGTGACTCGTCCTCTTCAATTGCGAATCTTCCTAATTCGCCTTCAATCATCTCGATTTTTGCTTCACGCACATGTCGGTCACCTTCATGCGCAGTTTGTAGTGTGTCCTATATCCCCTTTGCAATTTCGAGTCCATCCACCTTGGTGAACTCGTCGCGACTGAGTGAAGAGGTAATTACGGTCCCGGCTTGAGCATTTCTGTGAATTGCCTGCTCTTGGCTGGGGGTGAGCTCTTCGTCGTTGTCCGGAATATCTATCCCTGTTCACACAATATGCCACAAACTTGGATTGAGGGAAATTAGATGCATTTTCATATTATGCCTCCACATTGAGTAATCACTTCCATCGAAGTGTGGGGCTTTTCCAAGTGGGATAGATAAGTAATGATTACTATTGGAATTGAGACGATCATAGTTAAAAGGATATCAGGAGTAGTCGGTGTGACTACTCCCCATCTTCTTCTCTTCAACTTTCACTTTCCCTTTGGAAAGTGTCTTCTTTCTTAGGAGCGCCTTTAACTCCAGCGTCTCCTCATCATTGTCCTTGAAGTCTTGAATGGCTTCGAGGAGTTTCTCCATCTTGAGGTTCTTTTCATCATCAACCTTCTCTTGGTTGTTGATCTTGTGGGTGTCCTTCATGTCTGACATGATCTTCTTTGAGCGATTAGTCTCTTTCTTGAAGAACCTGCTCTGATACCAATTGAATGTGACCTAGAGGGGGGTGAATAGGCCTTTTTGAATATTGTCGGATCCTACAACACTTACAACCAGTTTATAACCAGAGAAATTGGACTAGTCCGGTAAAGTGCAGACTAGTCTGGTGTATACAGACTAGATTGATTAGGTTTGATCGATTAACTTTGTTCTTCAATATATGCAGCAGAAATATGCGATTAAACAAGGTGTCACAGGTTTATGAATCAGGTTATATCACAAATCAAACTTATACTTGATAATTCAACGTAAGGTAATCAAGATCAGTTTGTAACCCTAGTGTGGGGACCGGAATCCACACATCTGAGGATCTCATTGGGTGGTGCCGTGCGATGCGGCACCTAACAGCACACACAAAAAGGATACCAAAACATATAAAGTTTCCATTTCATAATAAGAAGAGTTTACAAAAGAGTGTACCACGGAAGTACACACGCAGCAGAAAATACATACTCATAATCTCACCTAACTAAGCTGGAGAGAAGACGTCCATGCCCTAGGACGATTCTCACTAGCAACAAGAAGAACATTCAGCAGCGGCGTGGTTCACATGAGATTTATCTTGACACCTCGAGTATCATGTACAACCTGAACAGCAGAAATAAAACTAATACCTGCAAAAATCGTTAAAGCGCAAACGTGAGCATAAGGCTCAGCAAGACTTAACCGTCTCACTAGACATATGCAGGGTGAATACTAACATAGGTAAGGAATAGCATAAATATACTCGCCTATAAGTGGATCCTTATAGTCATGTTTTAAGTAGCAAATGACATTCTTCAAGCACGGCACATCATGGGCTCCATACTCAAACAAGAAACGCTTTACCGATGATATGACATGCCCAAAGCACATAATGCTATTACAACTAAAGTATGGGGAAACTGTAAACTTTTAATTATACTATCTCTAAATCATACAAGGTTGCAAAGAAATTATAATTCAATACAATGGTATTTTCTGGGTCCTTTAGTATTTACTACGTCACGACACAGTGAACAAGTGGTACTCTATTACTGCCAGGGACAGTGATTGCAATCAGGACACACCCGGACAACACGACACATACGTCGTTCGGAAGTGTCAGCGAGCACACCCATACCTACATAACACTTCAGTACTAGGCGTATATGACCACCTTTCACGAGAAACTCGAACGCCGAGCCCGTCTCACCTCCGCGAACAGAAGGTCTCCGCACGGCACACTTCATGTGTCTGCCGACCGATTTACACCTTACTGTCCTCAACCCACCCCTATCGATGGTGAGTTAATGGGCCTCGACACCCCAGTGTTGTTAAGTGGGCCTTAATCGACACAGGCAGGGCTATGCGACCGAGACTCAATTCTTGCCGCTTCCTATCCATTCCCTGCCTGGTCTCAATTTCATTACTTTAATCCATTTTCTATCTAACCAATCCTGTGAGATATGTCCTACATCTCTCGCGAGTAGCTTCCAACTACTCGACTTCAATCGGATTTCCTATGCATTAGCAAAGCAGTTACTACAGGTCAAACTGTAACTCGTTCCAACCAATCCCTGGTATTTTTGGTCATGCAAGTGGAGTATCAATCATCCTAAACGTAATGCACAATTCATATACTACTCATCATAGTGATAAAGCAAAATTTTATAAACGACTTAAATGCAAACCGGGGCTTGCCTTAGTTTGTGACTCAAATAAATGTCAATTGTTAGGGTTTAGTCTTCCTCCGGAGGACCTGCCATGGAACTTCAGTGGAAACACCTTGGCCTTCTCCTCCAAGCGAAACTTCTCGTCGATCACCTATCATCACGTTCCTATCGACATGATATGCATCTAAGTAATTAAGTAGTTTAATAATAGACTCCATGGGTTTGTGTAAACTCTAAGAATGAGGAGTTTGACTAGGAAGGACAGATATGCCTCTGTTGTGTGGATAAACATAGGATGGAGTCAAGATGGACATAGGTAGTGTCGGTATGAACTGAAAGGTACAACATAAAGCTACATTGCAACTTAGCATACCACACTTCAAGCTATGCCACACGAGATTGACAATTCTGAATGGTGAAGAAGTGTTGGGCGGAGAAGTGGAAGGATGACCCAAAAATCAAGGTGGGACATCGAAAGCTTGAGTATGAGTGGAGTGTACAAGACGAAGGTCGTGACTTAACAGTCGACCAATGAAGTTGTTCTAACTCGTAAAGGAGTAAAGCTAATCATAGCTGAGAAGTGTTGCCGCGGGGTTCAAGAATAGGATGAATCAAGGTGGAACCCTAGCGATACTTGGGAGTGAAGTGAGATCGACATTGCTTGGACTCAAAGAGTCATAACAAGCCCTATTAATCTGATGTGAGTACAAAGACAACATTGAAATGACTTTTTGGTAAAGTAGTTTCTACGGCAAGCTTCTTGAGCATCGTTCAAGTGCTTACACGATGACACTAATGTAGTGTCTCCCGCAAGCTTGTCCAGGTGAGCTCGATAAGCTCTTGGGACTTAAACATGATGCGGACCTTGTCGTGAAGGCATGCTTTGCCATCTCGAGAAGATCATCTTAGCGAGGTCCACATCAACCCGGACTCATCAATGGGGTGAGCGGAATCTCGAACACCACCTTGTGAGTCTTAAGGCTAGTGATGTCGACTCGGTTGTTGATAAGCGACTCGATGAACCTGCCGTCGATGAAATGGTACACCAAGTTAACAAATCCTGTGATCGGCTACGAAACATCCTCGACACAACCAAGGAACTCTTATCCAAGGTTCCCCTTGGTCTAGTTATCCTTGTTGGTTGCAACGTTCTTGCATACCTCTACCCCAGGTCATCAGTGATCACCGACACACCTGGTTTGACCTAGAAAACATTTCATTGAGCACCCTGGCTACACCCAGGACTCGACAAATCTCGCCTCGACAAAAACCTAATTTGGCTAAACGATCGTCAACCGTTGTGTTGTGGTTGTGTTCCAGCATCATGTACGTTACAAGCATCCTTCATCTCGATGCCAGGGCACGATGACAGTTCGGAATGTCACGACGACGTCATGTGGTCAATGACGTTGACACGGCTCATGGGGGAGCATCACAAGCACGCACGGACAGGCCAACGTGATACAAACGACAAAGGAGGTCAACTTAGGGATTTCTATAGGAATGATATCAATGCGGAACATGGACGTACGGCTTGACGACACATGAGTACCCTTAGCGGTCACCACGAACGGACTTCGGTGTGTCAAGCAAGGCATTTCAGGGCAAGACTCACCTTGTAGGCATTTGGCCGAACATCTTGGGTGTGTATTTGATTTCCGTCGCTTCATCACCGTTCAAAGGGAATTTTGGCACTTAGGCTTGTCGGTCGCAACATAACCTACCCCTGCATCACAGACCAGTTCTAAACATCAACAAAATTGGTTCTTTCCTCGTGAACATTTCATCAAACTCCTTGGCTGCAGCACTGTCCCAACTAATCTTTGCACAATTCAGAGCTAACCTTGAACCAATTGTCGTTGTCGTGGTGTCGTCGACGTGTTCTTGCATCTCATAAATCTCACCGTTCACTTGCTTCACTGGTTGGGTGCATCCATGGCGTGGAACGGGGCGACGATGTCGAGCGTCGACCACCGGTTGGGGCGCGGCAAGGCAGGGGTGCTCGGCCAGGAGCACGTCATCGGCGGCGCGTGGACGGGCGCCGAAGGCAGGCGGCTTCGGCGTGGGCAGAGGTGCGGGCGCGTGGCGAGTGGCGCACCGTGGCGCTGGGCGGCGGTGAGCGCGTCGGGCGGTGCGGCTCTGGGCGCGGTACGACGGTCAGGGCGCGCCGGCAAGCCGGCGGCCGTGAGGTGGAGCGCCGGCGAGGAGCGAGACCTCGGCAGGATGACACAACTCACGCGAGCAGGGGCGACGGGCATCGCGCGGTGGTCGGGCGAGCAGCTCGCAGGGGGCAGCAACGCGGCGCGATACTGCGGCGAGGTGGAGCGGCCAGGCCGAGCAGGGATGCGGGCCAGTGGCGGCGCACGGGTGCAACACGCAGGGGCGAGCTTGCGCCGGCGTGGGGCGACGTCGCGGCGGTCGGAAGGTGGGGGCACGACGGGAGCGGCGCAACAGGATGGCGACGAGCCGGAGTTGGGCGCCGGAGCAGAGGCGGTCGGCGGCCGGGAGGGACGCAGAGGCGCGCGGGCGAGCGAGCGGCCAGGTCGAGCGAGGAGACGCTGCCGGGGGCAAGCGCTGCAGGAGGCCGAGCGAGCTAGATAAAGGCCGATTTGCATCGCGGTGGCACCTGCATGCGGCTGCGTGGAGGCAGGGGAGGAGGTGCCGACCTGACTTGTGGGGACCACCTGTGGGACCCACCTCTCTCACCCTTCTTTCCAAAATTCAAATAGGGCTAGCAAACATGCTTCAAGAATAGTCAACTTTGGCCCAGTGACTAAATAAAATGTGGAGAACTTTATGGTGCAATCAGATTTCAAAATTGAGCAAGTTGAATTTGAACTCGGGTTTGAATTTGAATTCAAGTGGTGATACTTGACTCAAGGAATTAAATAGTAGATTAGGTTCAAAAATCCTGAAACTTTGAAGTTAACCTTTTTGAACCATAAGGGACCTCAAGAAAAATTTGGAGTTGATTTGGACAAGGTTGAGCACAAAGTTTAAATTTGAAGTCGACATTGATTAAACTCTCAGTACGTGTCCAATAAATGGGAAATATGCTTCAAAAATTTTGAAACTTTACCGAGAGTCTATTTGAAATATTAGAAGGTCATGGAAAAATTTACGGCATGAGATTTGAATATTTTTGGATGTCCCATTTTAGGGTTGGAATAATTCCTTTTTCTTCTCTCTATTTTGTTTTGTTTTCTCCTTTCATTTTTCATTGAAAATGTGAATACTTGGAAATTAAGGATTTTACACATTAAGTTCCAATATACATTAGCAAACATGTTCTGTATGTAAAATTTTAACAAGTCCCTATTTTAAGTGAACATTGGTTAACTCATATGGTTCATGTGAGTTTGGATTTCCAAGTCCATTTTCAAAATTTTTAAGTTCGCATTTTTGCGTTTTTGTTCTTCCGAAAAACGGGCTTTTACAATCCTTCCCCCTTAAAGGAATCTCGTCCCGAGATTCTAGCAAGTAGAATAACAGGAACGATGAGGGGACGATTCGTAAAAGAGGGTCATTGACTAAGGAAAATGACAATGCCCTTAAAGACTTGGGTTCTACGAAATAGTGATTATCTTCAGGCGTCTTAAGAAATTCTAAAGTCTGCTTCAAGTGATTCCAGTCTTTAGGTTGATAACCTTGACAGGAAGCTCGACATGACAATACCACATCGTAAAACTTTCACGTCTGTTACTGAACCTTTATTGCTGTACTCTTACACTGGCATGACATCCTGTTCTGTCCTAGTCTTGACTTGAAAAATCAGCACTTGTTCTCTGCTTCTCTAAGTTACCATGACAGTTTAAAACTATCTGTGCATTGATTCTTGGTTGCTTGCTTGGTTTTGCATAGGTCCTTATAACTTAATGTGGTATTTCCCTTGACATGAGTTAAGATGTTTTACGAGGTTAAACAACAATCATTAACCTCGTTTGAGGTTTAGTCAACCATAGAATCCCTTAGCTGTATCATAAGAGTAGCAAAGCATTCAACACTCTTATGTAATCAAAACAGCAGGAATACTGAAGATATAGCGACTACAAGGTTTTTGGGTATAACAACGTCTTCAAACAATAGAAACAGAAGATGAAGACCCTTTGCGGGGGCACACGAGGATTTAAGGATTCAGCATCCTCATATGTTTCAACACCGCAAAGAACTCCATCATATGGTAACTACAAGGTTCTTGGAGTATCAAGGTTACCATATACCAACGCAAGATCTTAGATGGACCCAAAGAGTTTCACGAGGTTGATAATCGAACGATATCCTCGCGAGGAAGGAGATTTCATAGATTTGACAAGGTTGATCATCGAACTGATGACCATTCGATGACGAACGGTATAGTTACAACAATCATGGTACTTGAACCGAACAAGTCAAGGATGGAAGTCCAAGTGTTTGTTTAGTTGCAAGTGAGGTTGAGTAATTGGCTTCCCAAGTATTACTCAATGAAAAGTAGATCAACAATGTAAGAAGTCAAATGAAGATGGTGAAATGACCGTAGTCATTAGGCACTTTAGAATAGTTTGAATGGGGTACACAGTCTTGCTCTAAATTTTTGTATTATCATGCATTCTATCATTGGTGTTACATTGGTAATGATGCTTCATGATGCATCACATGTTGTATGGTGCAATGAATATGCACATGGTATGGTGCAAATGGTGCATATGTATGGTGCAAATGATGCATATGTATGGTGCAAATGGTGCACATGCATGGTGCAGTAGTTTTTATAGTTTGAGCAAGACTAAATGAACAACACCTACAAAACTCAAGTACTGGCTGATGATTTGCAAGGATTGGATACTGTGGTCGTGAAAGACACTCAATGAGTAGCGTTACCTTCATGACTCGACCACAGTTAAGGAATTCATAACGGAACGATTGATAAGGAATGTGGGAAATATACCACATTACCTCGACCTTTTGAAAGCTTGTGCATGTTCTACTCAACTTGATTGTATCTTCATCAGAAGAAAAACAACTCACTATATGTCTCTAGTGATGCTTCACTTAATCTTCGCTTTGATCTGGCAAGAGGAACTGATATCCTTAGTGATCACTTTAGTGGAGTTGAAGTCACACTTCTTCTTTGAGTAACTCAATCTGGTGGTGGATGTTGGATCCTCTTGAAGATGTAATCTTACTTGATCGTCTTCTTGTTGACACGACTCGTTGTAACCAAGGTTGATGGTTGAATACCACCATTACTTGAGTGCTCGCCTTCTCCCTTAAAGTTCCAAACCAGGATGTTGAAGCGTACTTCAAACAATCCTCATGGGAAGATGAGATGCAACTCGAGTAATTGCGACCTGCGTTCAACATCACAAGATGTGATATGGCAAGTCACATAAATCAGACACTAGTGTGCCTATCAAGGGAAAAGGGCTTCAAATGAGTTAAACACTCTATTCAACTTGGTAAATACTTGAGTCCTAACTCTTGGTTGGTTATGACACTCCTCAAATTGAAATCGAGAGCCGAATGCCTAATAAAAACCAAAAGGCTCAAACTGGCCAGGCTATGGTGACAAACGACTAGCCTGGACGAAAACTCGATTTTAATCCTGTTAGTGGCAAAATCATATCTTGAGGTGAACAACAAAGTTAAAGTACACTTCAAGACCTTTCCAAAAAGTATTGGCTTGCCTCTTTATCATCTATTGTTTGCAAGTTATGCTATTTTAAAGTTAACAGAATTTTCTGCACTTTCAGCAGAACCTGCTTAAAAAGTACCAGTTTTGATCTACAGTTTTCAGACTGTTCCGTTAGAAACCTGGAAATATTCTTATTAACAAAGTTGTAGCCAAGGTAATAAGATTTCCAGAATGTACTTACTTGTCGTCATATCAGTTCTGGTTCAAAAGATATGAACTTTTTGAGGTTGGGTAAAATTTCGGCATTCAGAATTGAATTCAGTTCAGATTGACCACTCTGTATTCAAACTCGATTTGGAATAGGTAGATGACCGATTCAGGTCTGGAGTCAATTGCAAAAATTGTAGCTGACTCTCTAAATTTTCCAACGGTTACTCGCGCGACACCATTGGATCAAGGGTCTGCGAGTTATGGATTAAATTCAGAGGTGTACAGATTGCTGTCCAGTTTGGGTATGCCTGGATAGTTTCTGCGATTATCCAAATTTCACCCACCTAGAAAAGGATTTTGGTCTTGAACTGAATAGAGAACTTGTAAAGTACTTCAAAAAATTTCTAAGGAGTACTTACTTGCCCTCGTAGCACTTCTGGTTGAGAAGATATGGCATTTTGCAAGTTGACAGTTTTTCTGAAAATTTGGACAGCACCTCCTTTGTTTAAGGCTGATTTTGTCCACAATTTTCAGATATACAAATATCAACATTTGCAAAAATAACACATAGCAAACTTGTTACATACATTCTCAAGATTCCAGAAATGAAAATTATGAAGTCTTTCGACAATTCTACAGCGAGTTATGCGAGAAACAGTAACTGTACACAGGACTGTCCACTCGCTGTCCAGATTTGATCAAGTTTAGAAATTTGAAATTTTGAGTATGTTAGAGCTGGATTCTGCTCTGGAGTTCTATAGAAACGTTGTAGAGGACTCTCTACAATTTCCAACCACATAAAGTAGGCCTGCAGAGGTGAAGTCTGCAAAAAGTTATGATTCAATTGGTGAAGAGTTCAGATTCTGTCCCCTCTTCCGGGCTGTCAGAACCTCTTAAACGACACTTCAATTTAGACCTTGTTAATGTGACTTTTAGCCTTTGTGTTGAATAAGAAGTTGATAGAGGACTCTTTAGGATTTCCATATATGTATAAACATGCATAGTTTGCATTTCTAATTTAAGAGTTATGGTCGTTCAAAGTTTAGAATTTTTCTGACTGTTTCAGATAGCACCTATATACATGTACTATCTTCAACTCTGTTTTCTAATTAGTTATAAACTGAATTTGAGGTATCATTGAATAACAAAGTTGTAGAATAGCTCTTCCCCTTTCCAGAAATGTATCATAATGGAATATAAGAGCTTTCTATAAGGAAATATAGCAAAAATTCAGATGCTGATCCATGTAGTTTCAGAACAGCAGCTGCTGTGGTAACGGTGCATTATCATCACCATAAAAGCGTCTTTTGGCTTGGAGGTCAATAGAAAACTTATAGAAGACTTCAAAATATTTCTCAAAAGTATTCACTTGCCTCCAAAGTCCTCCAGGTTGAAGATATACGGATTTTTGAAGTGGAACAATCGGTTCAGGTTTCAGAATTTAGTTGGATAGATCATGGTTGTTTAAAGCTGATTTGGCCACCGATTTTCAGATGGATAACCTCACAATTTGACAGCAAGTCCCATTAAAAACTTGTTGTACAAGTCGCAAGGTTTCCAAAAATGTATTACACGAAGGTATTCGACGATTCTACAAAGAGTTATGGTTGAAATGCCGAGGCTAGATCATTATATTAAAGAGGTGAAGAAATGTTGGTCTCTAATGATTTGGACGAGTTTCTCCAGTGTTGTTCTGTCCAACTCGTCCATAGAGAAATCGTCGAGGACCTGAAGATCTCCCCCATCCCTATAGCATATTACGATGTCCTATGAAGTTCAACTAGAAGCACATCTTGACATAATCGAGCTAGATTCCGTCAAGAGTACACAAAAGCCTTAATCTTCATCCTTCTTCACATTGTACGTTCCATGTCGAAACTTTGACCCAAAACTTACCAGCAACTGGTAGTTGGATCTTACAAGATGATGATGAAGTCATTCTTTCGTGCGGATGGTCAAAGTATCAATTGTGATACTGACGGTACTACGTTCCTTACCAAAGAAAAGTCTAACCCGGTACATCCGGATACGTCTATAGGTGGTCCTAATATCGATCACTCACAAACGTTTGCTACACGGGTCGCTACCGGAGTTAGTGTACCTGCAGAAGACAAACAATCCCCTTTCACACCTTCACACCTCAAGGGCGGCACGGGGAAACACGACAGGCAATCACAATAAGATATAATCAAAAATAAATGCATACGACTCTGGTATGAGTCGCCCTCGAGTGAAGTCATGTCTCGAGGTACATGGCTGTACTACGTCTGTACAGCAAAGACTCCCGCACGAACTGGCTTATACACGCTCGGGCATACGTGTTTCGCATGATCCCATAGAACATGAATAGTTCTAGAGATGCACACTATCGGGTTATACACCACCCGACGAGGGCTCCCACTAATTTTGTGTCACGCTGGGGTACTGCATGTCATATGTTCTCAGAAACATGGAAAGTTTCAGAGACTCATATTGACTTTCCGTGCCAAGCCACGGAAATATTACATACCACATCTCGTATGCAGAGCTTACCGAGATTGATCCGCTCTCAGCGGCATACCTTACCTCTTACCTTGAAGACGGAGCGTCGTTACAGAATAATATAACAAGTTAGTTCACCACCTTTATAACTTACACTAGTAATAGTCCTTAATGGGCATATAGCTAATCCTCACTCGAATACTTCGGAGTTTTCGAAAATAGGCTCTTTTCGAGCGTGCTATTCCCAATGAATCTCTGATACCATGTCTGTGGGGACCGGAATCCACACATCCGAGGATCTCATTGGGTGGTGCCGTGCGATGCGGCACCTAACATCACACACAAAAAGGATACCAAACCATATAAAGTTTCCATTTCATAATAAGAAGAGTTTACAAAAGAGTGTACCACAGAAGTACACACGCAACGGAAAATACATACTCATAATATCACCTAACTAAGTGGGAGAGAAGACGTCCATGCCCTAGGACAATTCTCACTAGCAACAAGAAGAACATTCAGCAGCGGCGTGGTTCACATGAGATTTATCTCGACACCTCGAGTCTCATGTACAACCTGAACAGCAGAAATAAAACTAATATCTGCAAAAATCGTTAAAGCGCAAACGTGAGCATAAGACTCAACAAGACTTAACCATCTCACTAGACATATGTAGGGTGAATACTAACATAGGTAAAGAATAGCATAAATAGACTCGCCTATAAGTGGATCCTTATAATCATGTTTTAAGTAGCAAATGACATTCTTCAAGCACGGCACATCATGGGCTCCACAATCAAACAAGAAACGCTTTACCGATGATATGACATGCCCAGAGCACATAATGCTATTACAGCTAAAGTATGGGGAAACTGTAAACTTTTAATTATACTATCTCTAAATCATACAAGGTTGCAAAGTAATTATAATTCAATACAATGGTATTTTCTGGGTCCTTTAGTATTTACTACATCACGACACAGTGAACAAGTGGTACTCTATTACTGCGAGGGACAGTGATTGCAATCAGGACACACCCGGACAACACGACACATACGTCATTCGGAAGTGTCAGCGAGCACACCCGTACCTACATAACACTTCAGTACTAGGCATATATGGCCACCTTTCACGAGAAACTCAAACGTCGAGCCTGTCTCACCTCCGCGAACAGAAGGTCTCCGCACAGAACACCTCATGTGTCCGCCGACCGATATACACCTTAATGTCCTCAACCCACCCCTATCGATGGTGAATTAATGGGCCTCAACACCCCAATTATCAAGTTACACCAGTTTATTGGATTCCATATGTCCATTATGTTGTCGGTACAAGTCAAGCTTGTTCAGCGGGGCCGCACACGAAGCGGGCCTTAATCGACACAAGCAGGGCTATGCGACCGAGACTCAATTCTTGCCGCTTCCTATCCATTCCCTGCCCGGTCTCAATTTCATTATTTTAATCCATTTTCTATCTAACCAATCCTGTGAGATATGTCTTACATATCTCGCGAGTAGATTCCAACAACTCGACTTCTACCAGATTTCCTATGCATTAGCAAAGCAGTTACTACAGGTCAAATTGTAACTCGTTCCAACCAATCCCTGGGATTTTTGGTCATGCAAGTGGAGTATCAATCATCCTAAACGTAATGCACAATTCATATACTACTCATCATAGTGATAAAGCAAAATTTTATAAACGACTTAAATGCAAACCGGGGCTTGTCTTAGTTTGCGACTCAAATAAATGTCAATTGTTAGGGCTTAGTCTTCCTCCGGAGGACCTGCCATGGAACTTCAGTGGAAACACCTTGGCCTTCTCCTCCAAGCGAAACTTCTCGTCGATCACCTATCATCACGTTCCTATCAACATGATATGTATATAAGTAATTAAGTAATTAAGTAGTTTAATAATAGACTCCATGGGGTTGTGTAAACTCTAAGAATGAGGAGTTTGACTAGGAAGGACAGATATGCCTCTGTTGTGTGGATAAACATAGGATGGAGTCAAGGTGGACATAGTAGTGTCGGTATGAACTGAAAGGTACAACATAAAGCTACATTGCAACTTAGCATACCACACTTCAAGCTATGCCACGCGAGATTGACAATTCTGAATGGTGAAGAAGTGTTGGGCGGAGAAGTGTAAGGATGACCCAAAAATCAAGGTGGGACATCGAAAGCTTGAGTATGAGTGGAGTGTACAAGACGAAGGTCGTGACTTAACAGTCGACTAATGAAGTTGTTATAACTCGTAAAGGAGCAAAGCTAGTCATAGCTGAGAAGTGTTGCCGCGGGGTCCAAGAATAGGATGAATCAAGGTGGAACCCTAGCGATACTTGGGAGTGAAGTGAGATCGACATTGCTTGGACTCAAAGAGTCATAACAAGCCCTGTTAATCTGATGTGAGTACCAAGACAACATTGAAATGACTTTTTGGTAAAGTAGTTTCTACGGCAAGCTTCTTGAGTATCGTTTAAGTGCTTACACGATGACACTAATGTAGTGTCTCCCGCAAGCTTGTCCAGGTGAGCCCGATAAGCTCTTGGGACTTAAACATGATGCGAGACCTTGCCGTGAAGGCATGCTTTGCCATCTCGAGAAGATCGTCTTAGCGAGGTCCACATCAACCCAGACTCATCAATGGGGTGAGCGGAATCTCGAACACCACCTTGTGAGTCTTAAGGCTAGTGATGTCGACTCGGTTGTTGATAAGCGACTCGACGAACCTACCGTCGATGAAATGGTACACCAAGTTAACAAATCCTGTGATCGGCTACAAAACATCCTCGACACAACCAAGGAACTCTTATCCAAGGTTCCCCTTGGTCTAGTTCTCCTTGTTGGTCGCAACCTTGCATACCTCTACCCCAGGTCATCGGTGATCACCGACACACCTGGTTTGACCTAGAAGACATTTCATTGAGCACCCTGGCTACACCCAAGACTCGATGAGTCTCACCTCGACTAAACCCTAATTTGGCTAAACGACCGTCAACCGTTTTGTTGTGGTTGTGTTCCAGCATCATGTACGTTACAGGCATCCTTCATCTCGATGCCAGAGCATGATGATGGTTCGGAATGTCACGATGACGTCATGTGGTCAACGACGTCGATGCGGCTCATGGGGGAGCATCACAAGCACACACGAACAGGCCAACGTGATACAAACTACAAAGGAGGTCAACTTAGGGATTTCTATAGGAATGATATCAATGCGGAACATGGACGTACGGCTTGACGACACATGAGTACCCTTAGCGGTCACCACAAACGGACTTCGGAGTGTCAAGCAAGGCATTTCATGGCAAGACTCACCTTGTAGGCATTTCACCGAACATCTTGGGTGTGTATTTGATTTTCGTCGCTTCATCACCATTCAAAGGGCATCATGGCACTTAGGCTTGTCGGCCGCAACATAATCCTACCCCTGCATCACAGACCAGTTCTAAACATCAACAAAATTGGTTCTTTCCTCGTGAACATTTCATCGAACACCTTGGCTGCAGCACTGTCCCAACTAATCTTTGCACAATTCAGAGCTAACCTTGAACCAATTGTCGTTGTCGTGGTGTCGTCGACGTGTTCTTGCATCTCATAAATCTCACCGGTTACTTGCTTTGCTGGTTGGGTGCAGCCATGGCGTGGAACGAGGCGACGATGTCGGGCGTCGACCACCGGTTGGGGCGCGGAAAGGCAGGGGTGCTCGGCCAGGAGCACGGCGTCGGCGGCGCGTGGACGGGCGCCGGAGGCAGGCGGCTTCGGCGCGGGCAGAGGCGTGGGCACGCGGTGAGCGGCGCGCCGTGGCTCTGGGCGGCGGTGAGCGCGCCAGGCGGCGCGGCTCCGGGCGCGGGACGACGGTCAGGGCGCGCGGGCAAGCCGGTGGCCGTGAGGTGGAGCGCCGGCGAGGAGCGAGACCTCGGCAGGACGGCGCAACTCGCGCGAGCAGGGGACGACGGGCATCGCGTGGCGGTCGGGCGAGCAGCTCGCAGGGGCAGCAACACGGCGTGATACTGCGGCGAGGTGGAGCGGCCAGGCCGAGCAGGGACGCGGGCCAGCGGCGGCGCACGGGTGCAGCACGCAGGGGCGAGCTTGCACCGGCATGGGGCGACGCCGCGGCGGCCGGAAGGTGGGGGCACGACGGGAGTGGCGCGACAGGAAGGCGGCGAGCCGACGTTGGGTGCCGGAGCAGAGGCGGTCGGCGGCCGGGAGGGACGCAGAGGCGCGCGGGCGAGCGAGCGGCCAGGTCGAGCGAGGAGGCGTGGCCGGGGGCAAGCGCTGCAGGCGGCCGGGCGAGCTAGATAAAGGCCAATTTGCATCGCTGTGGCACCTGCATGCGGCTGCGTGGAGGCAGGGGAGGAGGTGCCGACCTGACTGGTGGGGACCACCTGTGGGACCCACCTCCCTCACTCTTCTTTCCAAAATTCAAATAGGGCTAGCAAACATGCTTCAAAAATAGTCAACTTTGGCCCAGTGACTAAATAAAATGTGGAGAATTTTATGGTGCAATCAGATTTCAAAACTGAGCAAGTCGAATTTGAACTCAGGTTTGAATTTGAATTCAAGTGGTGATACTTGACTCAAGGAAATAAATAGTATATTATTTTCAAAAATCCTGAAACTTTGAAGTTAACCTTTTTGAACCATAAGGGACCTCAGGAAAATTTGGAGTTGATTTGGACAAGGTTGAGCACAAAGTTTAAATTTTAAGTCGACGTTGATTAAACTCTCAGTACGTGTCCAATAAATGGGAAACAAGCTTCAAAAATTTTGAAACTTTACCGAGAGTCTATTTGAAATATTAGAAGGTCATGGAAAAATTTACGGCATGAGATTTGAATATTTTTGGATGTCCCATTTTAGGGTTGGAATAATTCCTTTTTCTTTCTCTCTATTTTGTTTTCTTTTCTCCTTTAATTTTTCATTGAAAATGTGAATACTTGGAAATTAAGGATTTTACACCTTAAGTTCCAATATACATTAGCAAACATGTTCTGTATGTAAAATTTTAACAAGTCCCTATTTGAAGTGAACATTGGTTAACTCATATGGTTCATGTGAGTTTGGATTTCCAAGTCCATTTTCAAAAATTTTAAGTTCGCATTTTTGCATTTTTGTTCTTCTGAAAAACGGGCTTTTACACCTAGATTGATATGAAGTAAGAACAATGAACATAACAGAGAACACAAGAGATTTATCCCGTGGTTCGGTTCACACAAAGGCAACCTACATCCACGTTGAGGAGCCCACAAAAGGATTGGATCTTCTCCAACCCTACCCTCGTCGGATCGCCACGAAGGCCAATCCTCTTCCACTTATCTCAAAGGGGTGAATAACCGAATTCAACGAGCTTTCTCACACGTTGAGAGCTCCCTACAACACAAAATATCACTAAGAACACACTCAAAAATTACAAATGAATCGCAGGAGTGTGTTAGAGAATCAAACCAAGAGCTCAATGTGGTGTTGAATGTGTCTTTCCAATGAAATAGAGTGAATCCTCAAAGGATTGATCTTTGTTGCAGTTAATTTCGTGGAGAGATGTGGTTTTTGAGTCTTTTGGGAGGTGTGACGGCGCTAGGGTTCGAGAGCTTTTGAAATATGGTCGTACAACTCTATTTATATGGGTTTCTAAAAGTGACCGTTAGGGTTCAGAAAGATCGGACTAGTCCGTGGTGGTCACCGGACTAGTCCAGTGTGCTGTGTGTAGCAAACCATAAATGTCCCGAAATATCGGACTAGTCCAGCTAGGAGCGGACATGTCCGATTTCGCTACTGGAAATCTTCGGATTAGTCCGATAGTCATCGGACTTGTCCAGACATGTGAAACCCTAAGTGTGTAGGATGACAAGTCCGCACTTGGAGGACTTGTCCGATTCAGTTCAGAGGGTATTTCGGACTAGTCCATGCAAACATCGGACTTGTCCGATTTGGATCAGAAAGAATATCAGACTAGTCCGGTTGTTATCGGACTTGTCCGATTTTGTGTGACTTGTGAAGTGTTTTGAGGACTAGTCCGCACTGGGGAGGACTAGTCCGATTCTGGTTAGAAAGGATATCGGACTAGTCCGATGGATATCGGACTTGTCCGATTTCGTGCAGAAAGAATATCGGACTAGTCCGGTGTCAGTTGGACTAATCCGGTCCTGTGTAACTTTGTGCAATGTGTGTGTTTAATTATGATTGAGCTCTTGGGATGTGTTTTCTTAACACACTCCATACACAATGATCTACCATTCTTCTTCCTTGAGCTCATTTCCACTTTGCTCCTCATTCTTCCTTCCTTTTTGGCACTTTGCTCATTTTCCTATTAAAATCCTGCACTCATCTCAACAAAGAGGTCAGGATCCCAATTGCTTGTCATAAATCATCCAAAACCCACAAGGGAGTCCTAGATGCACTTTCAAGTTATACGAAGGAATGCTCTAGGTACAAGTGAATTTATGTTGATTTCGTGTTGTCAATTGACTATGCTTCTTCTGCAGGGTTTGGGAACGCGCCGAGAATATCCCGAAGGTAGTGGAGGGGCTAGAGTGTAGCCCGGTGAAACTTATTTTGCAAATTGTGTTGTTATCAATGTTTTGGATAATGTTTTGTAACTGTTGTGCTGTATATCTGTTCTGGAACCTTATCCGTATATGTTCTGTGTTCTCGCCATCGTGTGAGTTAGTCAGCTTCTATTTTTAAAATTTTTTCGAAAACTTAACTTACGTCGGCTACTGCTGAGCCAACGTAAGTTAGCCCAGTTTAATTTACGTCGGTATGTCCTTACCGACATAAGTTAAACCACTTAACTTACGTTGGTGTGGTATGACCGATGTAAGTTATACCACTTAACTTACGTCGGTCGGCTTTGGCCGACGTAAGTACTCTGTCCCAGCCCGCGGCCCATCCCGGTAAATAACTTACGTCGGTTGTCGGAAACTGACGTAATTAAGTAACTTACGTCAGTGGCCGACGTAAGTTACCTTAATTGCGTCCAAACTGCTTTGTCGGCCGGGAACCGATGTAATTAAGAGAAAACCGACATAATTAAGTAACTTACGTCGATTTAGGCGTTAATTACGTCGGCCCTGCCCGACGTAATTGATCGGGATTCCTGCAGTGAGCGGCCACGTGTCCCGCAGCTCCAGACCCCGCCTCCCTGCTGAGGAGGGCTCCAGTGCTGTCACATCTCCCGCAGCTCCGGATCCCGCCTCCCTGCTGAGGAGGGCTCTGGTGCAGCCACGTGTCATAGCTTCGGATCCCGCCTCTCTGCTGAGGAGGGCTCTAGTGCTACCACGTGTCATGCAGCTTCGAACCCCGCCTCCTTGTTGAGAAGGGCTCTGGTGCTACCACATGTTCCGCAACTCCGGACCCCGCCTCCTTGCTGAGGAGGGCTCCAGTGCTGCCACATGTCCAGCGGATCCATGCTCTTCCTCTCCGTCGAGGAGGGCTTCGGTGCTAACACGTGTCCAAGACTGAAGGAAGACATCGTATTCAAGACCACAAAACTGCTCCTTCAAAGACCGTATTAATGCATCATTAATGCCGCATTAATGAGGCACTATCAGAACGCCTTCAAGACTTGTTAACGTTGCCTTCAGAATACGTTAATACACATTCTAGATAGAATTAAGTACTTTAGATCTTGTATAGGGTACTTAATTCACCCGAGACCACATGTCGGGCCCCGGTCACATTGTGAGTAGCCAAACCTTAGCATATAAAAGGATCGAGCTGCTACCATATGAGGCGAACAAGCTGATCCTAGCACTCATACAAGCAATACAACACACACTCTCCCATGGATGTAGGGTGTTATTCTCCGGCGGCCCGAACCACATAAATCTCGTTGTTCACCCTTGTTCTACGCTTCCATAGTTCCTGAGAATTCGTCCCTCCTAAAAAAGAACCTCCGTGGGCTGCTTCATAGTGGTACCAAGAGAAGTGTCGTTGCTACACTTCGACATTTGGCGCGCTAGGTTGGGGCACTTCTCTCAGAAATTTCAAGCATCATCGACGATGGTGAACTCAGCTGCAGCTTCCTCTGACCCGACTGCACAAGCCGGAGGAGGGAATAAAGCCGGCGCTATAGATGGCCAACAGACCGTGTCGGGTCATTCCGGCTCGGGCCTGGCACGACCCGAAAGAGCGACCGAGTTAGGTTGGCCCGGCCCGACGGGCTGACGCCTCGACCCAGGCACGACCCGGGTTGACTTCACTCGTGCCGGGCCGGGTCGGGCCTGAGACGGGCCATTCCAGGACGAGCTGGCCTGGAGTGTGGTTATAAAGAAAATTGGTTAAAAATATGCAAATATTATATTTTTTGGGCTTATTCAGGTCGGGCCTGGCCGGGCCACCATGGGCTACGCAAGCTACATGTCGGGCCAGCGGGGCTAAACATTAAACGGGCCATGCCAGGCTGGCCCAACGGGCCGACGCCTAAGCCTAGGCACAACAGGGCTCAGGCTTCAGGCCGGCCCGGGCCCGGTTCCTTCCGTGTTGGATCGGGTTCATGCTAGGCCGATTTGGTCGTGCTTTGGGCCGACCCATTTGACCCGACCCATTTGGCCATCTATAGCTAGCGCCACCTCTCGCCACCCTGGTGGCAATCCTGTACTGTTCCAGATGCCACAGTGCATCAACATGGAGGCAATGGACCGCAAGCCATTGAACCACCTCCTACAGCTGCAGCTGCTGTTCAGTTGCAAGATGGTGTACTAGCATAGGTCACTGACTCAACTACAAATCCGGAGAATGCATTGACTGCAGTGCGTGCTCTTCTCCAGAACCCTCCAACACTGGATGCGCCCCCGACAGCTATGGCACAATGGTGCGATGATGTCGATCGTCTGGTCACCACTGCAGCTACCGCCCTCATTTCGCCTCATCACATGCGTAGACCTGGGCGGACCCACAACAGGACCATATTAGGCCGACTCGATCATGTACCTCCACTAGGTGGACGTGCCTCATCACAAGTGGCATTGTCACATTCGGCTTCGGTGGCCCGTCGCACCGCCACAGTGCCAAAGTTGCTGGCGGCTGATTTGAGGGCCGAACTGGACCGCTGCTATGAGGAACAAGATGGCATCTTACCATCAAGCGGTGCCGCAAAAGGCGATGCAATATTGAGGGCGAGTTCGCAGTTTCGGCCAGGCCTGCTACAACTCACGCCAGGTATGTCCCTCAACCCCCTTCTCCTTTGGGAGCTAGTGGTGGTTGCGCGGCACTCGCACTGCATCTTCGAATGGTGGAGTGGCCACCAAAGTTCTGACCCCATTTGCCGAAAAAGTATAATCGGGCTATCAACCCCATCGAGTTCCTGCAGATTTACTCCACCTCCATCCTTGCTGCAGGAGGGAATGAGGCCATCATGGCCAACTATTTCCCTGTTGCCTTGACTGGTACTACCCAATCATGGTTCATGAACCTGCCCTCTAGCTCAATCTACAGCTGGGGAGATTTACGCCGCCAGTTCACTACCAACTTCGGGAGTTCCAATACTCGTCCTAGCAGTGAGCTAGATCTCTTTACCGTACGACAAGGACTGGTGGAGTCCCTACGATCGTTCGTCCAATGATTCTCTCAGGTTCGAAACATTATTCCTTCTATCTCGAATGTCTCTGTTGTTGTAGCTTTCCGACAGGGAGTGAGATATAATATGTTGGAAAAATTGGCTACACGTGACGTCCGAGACGTCACAAAGCTCTTCAGCCTAGCCGACAAATGTGTCAGGACTGCCGAAGGGCGAGATTGGCATTCCAAGCCTGCCATAGAGACAGGGACGCCATCCAATTCATAGGAGAGAGCCGTAGCCCGAGGCAGCGGTAAGAAGAACAAGAAGAAGGGTAGTGATTGGAAGAATACATTGGCCGGCACACTCACGGCTGTTGCTGCTATAGATGGTGGTGGTCGGGGGCCGCGCCACGACAATCGATCGCAACCATCATCTGATGGCGATAACAAGCGACAATTGTGTTCGGTCCACAACACCACAAGCCATAGCGTCGATGATTGCCGTGAGATCAAGAAGCTCGCAGAACATGTCCGCGAGAACCAACAAAAGCGTCGAGAAGACGCACCCTTCCGCCAACGGGAGCGTAAGCAAAAAGTCAACTCGGAGGTCGTCGAAGAACAGGAACTGGGGTTCCAAGACGCCAAGAAGGCGTTAAAGGCGGTGTACAACAACGCCGATGACTCCGACTCCAGTATCAACAATGAGCAGAGGAGGACCCTTCAGATGATGTATGGAGGGTCGTGAGACATCACGTCACAATGCATAGTGAAAACTTTGTGTTGAGATGTGGCATCTGTAGCTCCCACCCTCAAACCAGCGCCATGCCAGAAGTGGTTGGACACTACGATCACCTTCGACGCCTCTGACTGCCCCAAGAACATTGGGGGGGGGGCTGGACAACTCCCACTCATTGTCTCCCCGACCATCAACAACCTCCAACTCTTCCATGTCCTGGTTGATGGCAGGGCGTCACTCCACCTCATTAGTCTAGCAGCTTTCAAAAAACTACAGATTTTGATGTCGAAGTTGAAGCCCTCACGTCCATTCTTCGCAGTGGGCCTAGGTGCGATTACTCCACATAGTTGTATCTCTCTCCCAGTAACATTCAAAACACATGAGAACTAACGTACGGAGAATCTCATCTTCGACGTCGTGGAGGTCAACCTCCCCTTCAACGCCATCCTTGGCAGACTAGCTCTGTCCTGGTTCATGGCGGTAGCCCATTATGGCTATCTGGTGTTGAAGATGCCGACGCCTACGAGCGTCCCCAGGATTCGAGGAGGTCGTACTACAGGGGTCAACACACTGGAGAAGTTACAGGCGCTCGCCACCGCGCAAGAACCCGTCCGCCGCCCACAAGGAGGAGTTGGCACGACAAGCACCGAGCACGCGCCACCGCGGCTCAAGCAGTGACGATAATGTTCCTCTCAAAGTTGTCCAAATCGGTTCCGAAGTTACCCGGACCACCCGCATTGGGGGGGGGGGGGGGTAGGTGATAAATAGAAACTTGCGCTCATCACATTCCTCTGGGCTAACGTCGACGTGTTTGCATGACAACTGTCACAAATGGAGGTGATTGAGCACCATATGAAGATCTACCCAGATGCTCGGCTAATCCAATAGAAACCTCGTAAGCAGTGCATCGAGTGGCAAAACTTCATCTGTGAAGAAATAAAAAAGTTGCTCGATGTTGGCTTCATCTAAGAAGTTCATAATCCACGATGGCTGGCAAACCCAGTCGTCGTCCGCAAGGCCGACGGGAAGCTTTAGATGTGCATCAACTACACCACACCAAATAAGGCATGTCCAGAAGATCATTTTCCCCTTCCTAGAATAGACCAAATAGTAGATTCTACTTCTATATGCAATTTGTTATGCTTCCTAGACGCATATTATGGTTTTCATCAAATACCAATGGCTGGGGAAGATGAAGAACATACAACCTTTATCACAGTAGATGGTCTATATTGTTATTCTTCCATGCCTTATGGTCTTAAGAATGCTCTTTCAACTTTCATGCGAGGTATGCATAAAATATTTGGAGGTCTCATTCGGGACCTAGTTGAAGTGTATGTTGATGACATCATTATTAAAGTCAAGACCCGGGAATCCTTGCTAGAAAACCTCCAATCAGTCTTTGACAGATTGCGCATGATGCGCACGATGCTGAATCCTGACAAGTGTGTCTTTGGGGTCTCTTCTGGGAAGCTCCTTGGGTTCCTGGTGTCACACCGAGGAATTGAGGCTAACCGAGAGAAGATAAAAGCTATTGATGCAATGCGACCTCCCGCACGGGTCAAAGACGTGCAAAAGCTTACGGGATGCCTGGCCGCACTCAGTCGATTATCTCTAGACTAGCTGAGCGAGCTTTCCCGTTCTTCAAGCTGTTGCGGAAGTCCAGACCCTTCAAATGGTCTGAAGAAGCATACAAGGTGTTCCCAAAGATGAAACAGTCTCTCACAACATTACCAATCATGGTAGCTCCAGAGCTAGGTGAGCCTCCACTATTGTATATTGCCGCAACAACTGAAGTGATCAGCATGTTGCTGGTCGCAAAAAGGCCAAAGCCCCAACGACATCGGGCATCTTCGATTTCTTCTCAACAAGGTGTTGGGCCCCCCCTCGAAGGGTCCAGAGCTTTCTTGAATAAGTAATATTCAAGATAGGTAGGGGGCCTCCATGGCTAGAATCCTTGGGATGGTCCTGACCAGGTATAGAGAAGAGCTAGACCCCTCTGGGAGGGTCCACACAGATGGGGAAGATGGATCGGACCCCTCTGGGAGGGTCCGGTTATCAGTGAAGGCCTCCATGAGGCTAAAGCGAGATACCTTGAAGTGCATAAGCTGCTCTATGCAGTTCTTATCACATCAAGGAAGTTGCGCCACTACTTCCAAGCTCACAAGATCTCAGTGGTAACTTCTTTCGAGT
Source organism: Tuctoria greenei (assembly GCA_036927565.1). NCBI lineage: Eukaryota > Viridiplantae > Streptophyta > Magnoliopsida > Poales > Poaceae > Tuctoria > Tuctoria greenei. Next base: position 203,660,330 of record JAYESD010000004.1, read on the forward strand.
TGTGCTCCATAGCCCTCATGCAACAGGAAACATCGCCAAGTGGGCTTTGGAGTTATCGGAGTTTGAGCTTGATTTCATTCCACACCATGCTATCAAGAGTCAAGATCTAGCTGACTTCATGGCAGACTGGACACCATCACCATCTAGTCGGGGGGGCCTCGACATCAATAAAACGGAGCCCAAGACTCTGGTATTCACCGAGCCTCACTAAACCCTTTTCTTCGACAGCTCCGTGCAGAAGCAGGGAGCTGGAGCAAGAATTCTACTCCTCGCACCAACTGGGGAGCATATCAAGTATATGGTTCGCCTTGACTTCAAGGCAACCAACAATATGGCGGAATATGAAGCTCTCATCTTCGGATTGAAGACAACGCTATCATTTGGCATCCATCAACTTCTAGTTAAAGGAGATTCACAACTCATCATCAAACAAGTTAAAGGTTAATGTTGTTGCAATAATCCACAGCTGGCGGCTTATGTGCTTCAAGTCCAAAAGTTGGAGAAAGACTTCCAGGTCTTGGACCCGTGCCATGTCCAGCGTGCGAACAAAGCTGCTCTTGATGAGCTTTCAACAAAGGCTTCTACAGGGGCTCTGGTACCCAATGGAGTATTTGAAATGAGGTTACAGACACCTTCCGCCTGACCTACCGAACCGAGTGAAGGGGGCGAGACCAGCACCTCGAAGTTGGCGGTCCTGGTGTCCTTGCTGCCATGGAGTCCACCAAGGATTGTAGGCGCCATGAGGAGCTCCGTGCAACCCGGCGTGCAAGATCCAGATGCTCAAGCTAGTCCCGAAGCATGGATCACGGAGGTCCAAGACTACTTGAAGGATAATATCCTTCCTGAACGAATTATCTGTATGGCTAGAAGATACATGTTGGTAGAATGGAATCTCTACCGACGTGGCACCAATAGCACCCTATTGCGGTGCATATCCCGTGAAGATGGCTGCGAGCTGCTCACAGAAATCCATGGAGGTGAAAGTCGCCTAGAGGGGGGTGAATAGGCAATAATACCTGAAATGACTTAATTAAATGATATTAAACTCCTAAGGTCGGAGTAGTCTGGACAGGGCCGGACTAGTCCGCTCAGCACAGGGTGAAAACCTAAAAACTTGGTTTTTACAAGTTATTTGCAGAATTTAGGTTCACCAAAGAGATAAGCAATATATGGTAAACTAGTACAATTCAGATTGTGAAGTTAAGACACTTAGATCACAAGTTTTCAACAATGATCAAAGTGAAGAGCAATAGGAGCAATATGAACCCTAATAGCAATACTAGTGATCACAAAGAGTAAAAGACAAGTGAGACATGATTTATCCCGTGGTTCAGCTCCACGAAGAAGCCTACATCCATGTTGAGAAGTCCACAAAAGGACCGGGTCTCACTTGACCCTTCTCTCACCAAGCCACCACGATAGCCGGCTTGGATTCCACTATATCAATGGGTAATCACCATGTTTGGTGGGGCTAATCACAAGTTGAGGCTCCCACAAATCAATACAATGAGTAGCACACGAAGCTCAACTCACACAAGCCACAAAACACAATCACAATGTGCAAAGAGATCAAACTGAGAGCCCAAGCGTGATGATCTTCCTTTACTCTCCTCCCCAAACCCTAATCTCTTCAAGATTTGGTCTTAGAGGGCTAGTAGGACGAGTAGAAGGCTTTGGAAGGCTCTTGGTCACTTGTGGCAGCGCTAGTGTTCAAGACTTGTTCAAATGAGGTTGGGGGTTCCCTTTTTATAGATATCCTGAGCCCCTTTTGCTGACCTCAGCAGAAGGGCAGACTAGTCCAGCCACTGACCCCAGACTAGCCCGGCCCTATGGGACCACTGACCTCTAGTCAGGTCGACAACTGCCACACTGCGCGACGATCGTCATGCTACCCGCCAAATTTCCAAATTCAAACTGTCAGTAAACAACGGACTAGTCCAGTCCAAAATGGACTAGTCCAAAGTGGAACAGAACCGTTTGATCTGTCCCAAAATGGACTCTTCTGGGTTGGCCCGCACTAGTCCAGCCCTCTAGGGTTTCTCTCGGTTTATCTCACCAAGTCTCAAATGGACTGGTCCGTTGAAAGTCGCCTAGAGGGGGGTGAATAGGCAATAATATCTGAAATGACTTAATCAAACGAGATTAAATTCCTGAGGCCAGACTTGTCTGGACAGGGCCGGACTAGTCCGGTCCGCATAGGGTGAAAACCTAAACACTTGGTTTCTACAAGTTATTTGCGGAATTTAAGTTCACCAAAGAGATAAGCAATATATGGTGAACTTGTACAATTCAGATTGTGAAGACACTTAGATCACAAGTTTTCAACAATGATCAAAGTGAAGAGCAATAGGAGCAATATGAACCCTAATGGCAATACTAGTGATCACGAAGAGTAAAAGACAAGTGAGACAAGATTTATCCCGTGGTTCAGCTCCACAAAGAAGCCTACATCCACGTTGAGAAGTCCACACAAGGACCGGGTATCACTTGACCCTTCTCTCACCAAGCCACCACAATGGCCGGCTTGGTTTCCACTATATCAATGGGTAATCACCAAGTTTCATGGGGCTGCTCACAAGTTGAGGATCCTACAAATCAATACAATGAGGAGCACACGAAGCTCAACTCACACAAGCCACAAAACACAACACAATGTGCAAGAGATCAAACCGAGAGCCAAAGCGCGATGATCTTCCTTTACTCTCCTCCCCAAACAGTAATCTCTTCAAGATTTGCTCTTAGAGGGTTAGTAGGATGAGTAGAAGGCTTTGGAAGGCTCTAGGATGCTTGTGGCGGTGCTAGGGTTCAAGATTACTTCAAATGAGGTCGGGGGTCCCCTTTTTATAGGGGTCCCGAGCCCCTTCTGCTGACCTCAGCAGAAGGGCGGACTAGTCCGACCATTTGCCCCGGGCTAGTCCGGCCCTATGGGACCACTGACCTCTTGTCAGGTCTCGACAACTGCCACACTGAGCGACGATCGTCACGCTACCCGCCGAATTTCCAAATTCAAACTGTCACTGTACAACGAACTAGTCCGGTCCAAAACGGACTAGTCCGAAGTGGAACAGAACAGTTCGATTCGTCCCAAAACGGACTCTTTTGGGTTGGCCCGGACTAGTCTGGCCACTGGGACAGACTAGTCCGACCCTCTAGGGTTTCTCTTGGTCTATCTCACTAAGTCTCAAATGGACTATTCCGTACGCATACGGACAAGTCCGAACATTCCAGAGAGCTTTAGTCCGTCCAAAAACGAACAAGTCCGGTCTTCTGGGACTTAGCTCCTTTTTCAATAGGAATCACTCCACCGACGTTTGGTCCGTCTCAAAACGGACTTGTCTGCCTGGCCCGGACTAGTCCGACCTCCTAGGGTTTTCCCTCATTTGGCTTCTCACTTAGGTTTTTCTCTAAACCACCACTTTGAGCCCTCTAGAATGATCTCATTGCACATGATACATCCACCCTCTCACATGACATGGCTCATATAAGCTCAACACCATAGAAACCCTAATTTCTACGCTTGGGTCTTTGACGCCCGTTTTAACCTTTTCCCTTTTGAGGGTTTTCATCTCATTTCAATCCTTGTACTTGTGCTTAAGATCACTTTAGCTCATTAGTCTCTTAATTGTCGTCATCAATCATCCAAAACCCACGGAGATGCCTAGATGCACTTTCAATCTCCCCCTTTTTGGTGATTGATGACAAAACATTAAGACTTCAACAATAAGGATAATAATTTGTTTTCATAACATGTATTTGTATGAGTGACTCCACCTCAATGTATGCATCATGAGTAAGAGAGATTGAGAGAGTTCTCATAAATATACACGTTACAGTGGGGTGCCTAAATGATGTGGTCATAAAGTGTGATAAGGCAATGATTATGCAAGATAGACATGTAAATGAGGCAACACATCACAAATTTACGCAGGATACATGAATACATAGATTAAGTCTTACAATACAACTTGAAATGAGAGTTTAAAACATAAGTCCTTAATAGATCAAATACTCCTCCATAGCATTTCTCCCAACAAATTCTCCCTCCCTAGTCTCTCCCCTCTAATCTACTCTCCCATATAATCTCTCCCCCTTTGGCATCAAGACAACAAAAAGGAAAAGTGAAAGAAAAAGAAAGGAGAAAGGAAAGTCCTAAAGCTAATCTTCATCATCATCGTCGGCATCGTCGTCGCCGCCTTGGTGCTTGCTGTCACTTTCCGTGGCCTCTGGATCAATGTAAGCGTCATCATTGGACGGGGCCGCGGTGGAGGTGCCAGCTTCACTGAATTGAGCAAGCTCATCAGCGGTGAACTCCAGGAAGGTTGTGATCTCCCCATTACTTTCCTCGGCGGGATACATAAGGATATCCAGCTTGTCGCACACCACCTTGAGATACTTCTCTTGGCAACGCTCCATGCGACATTGCCAAACTTTCGCCTTCCGGCAAGAGGAGAAAATGGCCTTAAAGCATTTGAAGAAGCCACTCGATGATGAAGGAGGAGGTGGAGGAGGTGAAGGAACAAAGTGTGAGAAAGAAGCGAGAGGATCTGCATTCTTCCTATGAGGGAGGGGCAACCGGCTCTGGAGGAGGAATCTAAGGACGAAGCCTCCAATGGATGATATTCTTCTTGAAGTTGAGCCCCAAGACCTTCTCGATCATATACATGATGTATGAAGCATATCCACATGATCGATTAGGAGTGTGCGAGATGTTGAAGATGTCATAAAAGATGTAGTCCACCACATTGAAGCGGACATCTCCATCAATCAGCACCATCAAGTGCCTTAAGTTGCCTTGAATGATCCCCGCATCTCCATCCTTGAGGGCAATGGTCTTCATGAGGACCCTGTTGAGCACACTATAGATAGGCTTGATATTTCTGATGTGCCCGACCTCAAAGTGTGCATGACTTGGGTACATGTACTCCAGGGTGTCCCGATCAACTGGCTTCAGATTTGAAATGATAATCTCATTATCCAGTTGGTCCTCCAAGTCAAGCAACTGAGCAAACTCCCAATAGGTGGTGGAGTATTGCTCGCCATGAGTCATCCAGGTGATCCGACGGTCCCCATTAGTGTGGAAGTAGTCTGTAGAGTAGAACTGGGCAATTACTTCCACATTCCAGTCATATTGAAAGACTAGGAGCTTCTTCAGACCATTGCGCTCTACGGCCTCAATCACAACAGTGAAGGCTTGATGATCCTTCCGATCCATGTAATCCTAGTCTATCCACTAAGCATCGGTGACTGGAGTTTGCTTGGACATATAAACCATCCGCTAGTAGTCACAGTGGAAATCACACCAGAAACGGGGATCCACTGTGATCCTCTCCCTCTGGTAGACATTGATCTTCCTCAGCTTCCTTGCTTTCTCAGCCCCTTTGCCCTTGAAGATGTTGGCATCAAAGGCAGCTGCACGGTTTGGGTTTTGTGCAGGAGATGGCATCCTCAACGGGCCGATAGGCTGAGAGGCTCCCATCGTATCCTTGCTTGCAGCCTTCTTGGCAACAGTCACCCTTTTCTTGGGTGCAGTCTCTACTGGGGCCTTGCCTTTATCCTTGGAGGTCCTCGCCCCCTGGGTTCTAGCTTGTTCACCCAAAGTCACAAGCCTCTTCTTCCTTGGGGCTGCCTCGGCTGCTGCAGAGTTGTGTGCTTCTCGCTGCGTCTTCTTTGCCCTCTTTGATGCAAAGTAGGCAGTAGCCATTTCTTGATCCTCGCGCCTCCGGCGATAAAGAGCTTGCTTCTCCGCTTCATCCTCAGAGTCGGAAGGTGGAACATACTCGTTACCCGACATGGTTGCTGATAAGAGAAGCAAGGGAATGTGTAACAGTCCAAGGAGTCAAGAAAAAGTGGTAGTATTCACAGAATTGATCAAGGTTAGGGTTTTCACTGTGTAATCCGGACTTGTCCACCCAGGGGCCGGACTAGTCCGTACCCAACCGGACTTGTCCACCCTGAAGCCGGACTAGTCCAGTTCACACATCAAGAACCCTAATCTACGGATCCTACCACAAAAATGGAGGTACATGATCACAACGATGTGCACAACAACATTTGTGAATAAGTTTCTATCAATAGACCCAAAAGAATTGAATTTCAATGATTTTGGGGTTAGGTCAAGAATACCTCTTCAAATCTTCAAATCTATGAAATGTGGATGAAAAATCGGCCTCTAATGCTTGGGGAAAGATTCCTTAGCACCTTAGGGCTTCAATCCACGGATTGGAGTCGAGATTTGTTGGTGGGAATCGAAAATCGCCGTTTGGGAGGCGATTTTCGAGCATTTTTGGAGAGAGAGTGTTTGAATGTAAGTGGAGAGGTCGAGGGCTCCCTGGGAAGGTTAAGTCCCCAAGGGCCGGACTAGTCCGGTTAGGGACTCGGACTTTTCCGGCTATCGGACTGGGTCCGGACGGTTCTGATCCACCGGACTACTCCAGTCCAGGGGCGGGCTAGTCCGATCCTAAGGCTAAAAACTCCTATATATTGAGTTTTCAGTGGAGATTTGATCCTTTTGGACTAGATTCCACAAAAGATCTTTGTAAACATGGTCAATAAGCAATCAACAATCAAACTATGACCATGATTCACAAGGATTCAATAATTTCAAAATAATTTGTAGAAAATCGAGGAGGATGAGTTCTTCGCAAGCATGTGTGAATTTTGAATATGACAATCAGATGTGCAAGATTCAAGCCACATTTCGAGAATCCAAGATATTAAGCTCACTCCTAAGTTCACAAAATTTTTTCTTATCTAAGGGTTTGGTAAATATATCAGCCAATTGTTTATCGGTTCTCACATGTGAAATTGCAATGTCTCCTTTGATGGAGTGATCTCTCAGGAAATGGTGGTGAATATTGATGTGCTTGGTCCTTGAGTGTTCAACTGGATTGTGGGCTATTTTGATGGCTCTCTCATTGTCATATAGGAGAGGGATATGGCGTAAGTTTATGCCATAGTCCCTAAGAGTTTGTCGCATCCAAAGAAGTTGTGCAAAACAACTTCCGGCGGTGACATACTCCGCTTCGGATGTGGAAAGTGCAATGGAGTTTTGTTTATTTGAGGACCAAGACACTAGAGATCTACCAAGGAATTGGCAAGTTCCCGATGTACTCTTCCTATCAACTTTGCACCCCGCATAGTCCGCATCAGAATATCCAATGAGGTTAAACTTAGAGCCTTTGGGGGTACCAAAGTCCTATGCTTGGTGTGTGAACCAAATATCTAAGAATTCTCTTAACGGCGGTCAAATGACACATCTTAGGAGCAGCTTGAAATCAAGCACACATACACACACTGAGCATGATATCGGGCCTAGATGCACATAAATAAAGCAATGAGCCTATCATGGAATGATATACCTTTTGTTCCACACTTGGACCATCTTCATTGAGATCGAGATGCCCATTTGTTGCCGTAGGAGTTTTGATGGGTTTGGCCTTGTCCATGTGAAACTTCTTGAGTATATTTTGTGTGTACTTGGTTTGACTAATGAGCGTGCCTTCTTTTAGTTGCTTCACTTGAAAACCTAGAAAGAACTTCAACTCCCCCATCATGGACATCTCAAATCTTTCCGTCATTATCTTAGAAAACTCATCACAAAAGGCTTTGTTAGTAGAACCAAATATAATGTCATCGACATATATTTGGCAAACAAACAAATCATCATTGAAGTGCTTAGTGAACAAAGTATAGTCCGCCTTCCCAATTTTGAAACCACTTTGAGTTAGAAAATCTCTAAGGCACTCATACCAAGCTCTAGGAGCTTGTTTGAGTCCATAGAGAGCCTTACGCAATTTGTACACATGGTTTGGGAATTCTTCATCTTCAAATTCGGGGGGTTGCTCCACATACACCTCTTACTTGATTGGATCATTGAGGAATGTGCTCTTGACGTCCATTTGATATAGCTTAAAATCATGGTGAGTAGCAAAGGAAAGTAATATACGAATTGATTCAAGCCTAGCTACGGGAGCAAAGGTTTCTTCGAAATCCAAACCTTCGACTTGTGAATACCCTTTGTCCACAAATCGTGCCTTGTTCCTTGTAACCACCCCATGCTCATATTGCTTGTTGCGGAACACCCATTTGGTGCCTACAACATTCGCATTAGGCCTCTTCACTAGCTCCCACACTTGATTTCTTTCGAAGTTGTTGAGCTCTTCTTGCATGGACATCACCCAATCCGGATCTCGTAGTGCTTCTTCAACCACCTTGGAGATGTCTCCAAGTATATTGTTAACGGGATGGTCCCGTTGGACGCTTTGATGCACTCTTGGGTGAGGCGCTTGAGGTCTTGATTCATCACCTTGGAGTTCCTCATCCTCATTGTCTCCCCCTTGATTTATGCCTCCATTTTCATCTTCTTGGAGCGCATCTTGGGGAACTTGATCTTGATCATTTGAGGAAGAGCTTGCTTGAAGTGTAGGATGGTCACTTGCGTCTTGAGGTTGTTCTTGTGGTCCTATATCTCCATGTGCCATCCTTCCTATCACCACTTGTGGAGCTTCTTCTTGATCTAGCACATGACGATCAACTTGCTCCACTTGGAAGCCATTAGTCTCATCAAACACAATGTCACGTGCTACTTCAACAATTCTGGGGGATTTGTTAAAGGCACGATAAGCATAAGTGTTTGTGTCATAACCAAGTAAGAAACCTTCATCAGAATTAGAAGTGAACTTCGAAGTCCTAGGCTTCTTGTTAAGAATGTAGCATTTGCTCCAAAAAACACGAAAGTAAGAAATATTGGGCTTGTTACTGGTTAGGAGCTTATACGACGTCTTCTTAAGTATGCGGTGAAGATACAATCAGATTATGGCATGGCAAGCGGTGTTGACCGCCTCCGCCCAAAACCGGACCGACGTCTTGTACTCATCAAGCATGGTTCTTGACATCTCAATTAGAGTCCTATTCTTCCCCTCTGCCACCCCATTTTGCTGAGGGGAGTAGGGGGTCGAGAACTCATGCTTGATACCTTCTTCATCCAAAAAATCTTCAACTTGAGTATTCTTGAATTTGGTGCCGTTGTCACTGCTTATGGTCTTGATACTCAAGGAAAACTCATTTTGAGCTCTCTTCAAGTATATCTTGGGAACACCTTGAGTCTCGCTCTTGTCATGCAAAAAGAATACCCAAGCGAAACGTGAAAAGTCATCAACAATAACAAGACCATATTTGTTACCACCAATACTAATGTAGGTGATTGGACCGAAGAGATCCATGTGTAGAAGCTCCAATGGTCTTGATGTTGTCATAATGTTCTTGGATGGATGTGGTGCTCTAACTTGCTTTCCGGCTTGGCATGCACTATATGGCCTATCCTTTTGAAACACAACATTCTTTAAACCACAAATGTGCTCGCCCTTAAGGAGTTTTTGCAAATTTCTCATCCCAACATGGGCTAGCCTCCTATGCCACAACCATCTCATGTTAGCTTTTGCAATTAAGCATGTATCAAGTTGGGCTTTATCCGCGGAGAAATCCACAAGATAGAGCTTTCCCTTGAGTACACCCTTAAAGGTAATTGAGCCATTGCTTCTCCTTGTGACGGTCACACCCTCATTAGTGAATAAACAATTATAACATTTGTCACATAGTTATGATATGGACAAGAGGTTATAATCAAGTGAATCAACCTGTAAAACATTTGAAATAATATGATTAGGGGATATAGCAATTTTACCGGTGCCAAGGAATTTTCCTTGTCTATTGTCCCCAAAATAGATTCCTTCACTTGGATCTTCATTTAGCTCATACTCCACAAACATCTTCCTCTCTCTGGTCATATGATGAGTGCACCTGCTATCAAGAACCCATTTGGTTCCATGAGAGGAGTATGCCTACAAGAAAGATTTAAGCCTTGTCTTTAGGTATCCAAGCGGTGTTGGCTCCTTTGATGTTAGTCAATAGGCACTTGGGCACCCACACACAAGGTTTGGGACTCTTGCGGTGTGGCCCAACATATCTGGCATAAACTTTACCAAACTTGTTCCTTAATAACACATATGAAGCATCAAAATCATGGAACAACGAATGAGGTTCTTTCTTAGGAATTTTAGGAGATGTGGCAACATTCTTTCCCTTATTGTTGTATGAGCCTACTTTGACAAAAACAATCAAGTCTTTGCCATTCTTGGGAGTTTTAGCATTTTGCCTCATCTCCCTAGAATAACAAATACCACCTTGACAATGGGATGTCTTGTGTTGGTATATTCACTACGTGCATATGCCACCTTCTCCTTTTCAAAGATGCCACCCTTTGGTGCTTGATTAGTTTGTGCTAACTTAAGCTTATCTTTAAGCTTTATGATTAAGTTTGAGCATTACAAGGTTGAGATGCTTCAGATTTAATATTTGTGGAAGGTGAGCTTGTAGAGGAACAAGGTGCATTGACCTTGAGAGACTTCACTTGCGTCTCAAGGATCTTGTTAGCTTGTGTCAAACTAACAAGTTCATCCTTGAGCACAATTGTAGTGTTCTCAAGTTTTGAGCAAGTTTCCTTGCTCAAAGCAAGTTCATGCTCAAGTGCCTTGCTTCTTTCTCTTTCAAGCTCCAAGAGCTCCTCAACCTCTTGACATCTCTCCTTTTGTTGGATGAGCATGTCCTATTGACGGTTGATGAGTTCTTCCTTCTCAAATATTTCCTCCGTTAATAATCTCAATCTCTTCAAAGTACTTTTACTCATGTCTTTAAGCATATGTTCATTTTCACTACTACTATCAAAATCATCATGAGAAGAAATTGAAGAAGAGGATTTAGATTTAACCTTCTTTCTTCCCTCCTTGGCCATGAGACATGTTGGCCTTGAAGTCTCCAAGTTGGGGAAGAGTTTGGTTTCCATAGTTGTCTTCTTCATAGCAATGGTTGCTATCTTCTCTTCTTCATCGAAGGAGGATTTCTCATTTGAATCCCACTCCTTTCCGAGGTGGGCATGTCTGGATCGCTTCTTCTTCTTGAAATACTTCTTCTCTTTAGACATGCCCTCCTTATTCTTCTTGTTTTCTTCATGTGGACAATCCACAGTGAAGTGGCCATACTCCCCACAATTGTAGCAAGCCCTCTTTGATCTTGTATTGGGCTTGTATTTGCTCTTTCTTTAATTTTGGTAGCTCCCCCTCCTTCTTCTAAATATCCTCTTAAAGTTGTTGATGAAGATAGCTTCTTCCTCATCGGTGTCAGGACTCTCTTCATCACTCTCTTCCTTTTCTTGTGATGTTGAGGACGTTGCCTTGAATGCAACATCCCTTTTCTTGGAGGAGGAAAGCTTTTGTAGATCATTGTAAAACATGGCTTCTTGCTCCATCATCTCATAGTTGATGATCCTCCCTAGCAGTTCTTCGGGAGTCATCTTGTGGAAGCCCGAGCTCTCATGAATTAGTGAGCAAAGATTGACGTTTCAAGGCATGAAAGCTCGATTAATCCTCTTTACCACCTCGTGGTCGGTCCATCGGTTGCTTCCATATGACCGACTCTTGTTGATGAGAGTCTTGAGGCAGTCGTACATGTCTTGGGGGGACTCACCATCCATGATGGTAAACCTCCCAAGCTCTCCTTCGATCATCTCGATCTTCGCCTCCCTAATGACGCGGTTGCCTTCGTGCGCCGTCTTGAGGGTATCCCATATTTCCTTGGCAACCTCCAACCCTTCAATGTGGTTGAACTCCTCTCGAGTCAATGAGGAGGTAATCACTCCAACAGCTGGAGCATTGCAATGTAGAAGAACGACTTGCTCCGGAGTGATGTCTTCCTCATTCTTCGGAAGATGAACACCTGTCATAACAATTTGCCACAAGCTAGGGTTTAAGGAAATGAGGTGCATCTTCATATTATGCTTCCACATAGAGTAATCATTTCCGTCAAATTGAGGAGGTTTGCCAATGGGAATAGACAAATAATGGTTGCTCGCGGTAAGTTGCTCATAATTGTGAGGATACCGGGAGTAGTCTTGTGAACTACTGCCATTGTTGATGTTGATTAGAGCAATTGGGTTGATCTCCTTCTTGGGCACATTGAGCTTCTCACGAATTCGTGCCTTGAGCATTCGAACTTCTTCGTGTCGTTTGGATCATCTCGAAGAACATCGACGTTCTTCGTCTTGGTGTCATCGACGACCACCGGAACCTCGTTATCACCCCTTCCGACCATTTCTTCTCCGAGATGTTAGACTCTTGTGGAGAAGCCTGCTCTGATACCAATTGAAAGTCGCCTAGAGGGGGGTGAATAGGCAATAATACCTGAAATGACTTAATCAAACGAGATTAAATTCCTGAGGCCGGACTTGTCTGGACAGGGCCGGACTAGTTCGGTCCGCACAGGGTGAAAACCTAAACACATGGTTTCTACAAGTTATTTGCGGAATTTAAGTTCACCAAAGAGATAAGCAATATATGGTAAACTTGTACAACTCAGATTGTGAAGTTAAGACACTTAGATCACAAGTTTTCAACAATGATCAAAGTGAAGAGCAATAGGAGCAATATGAACCCTAATAGCAATACTAATGATCACGAAGAGTAAAAGACAAGTGAGACAAGATTTATCCCGTGGTTCAACTCCACGAAGAAGCCTACATCCACGTTGATAAGTCCACATAAGACCGGGTCTCACTTGACCCTTCTCTCACCAAACCACCACAATGGTCGGCTTGGTTTCCACTATATCAATGGGTAATCACCAAGTTTGATGGGGCTGCTCACAAGTTGAGGCTCCCACAAATCAATACAATGAGGAGCACACGAAGCTCAACTCACACAAGCCACAAAACACAACACAATGTGCAAGAGATCAAACCGTGAGCCAAAGTGCGATGATCTTCCTTTACTCTCCTCCCCAAACCATAATCTCTTCAAGATTTGCTCCTAGAGGGTTAGTAGGACGAGTAGAAGGCTTTGGAAGGCTCTAGGATGCTTGTGGCGGCGCTAGGGTTCAATACTACTTCAAATGAGGCTGGGGTCCCCTTTTTATAGGGGTCCTGAGCCCCTTCTGCTGACCTCAGCAGAAGGGCGGACTAGTCCGACCATTTGCCCCAGACTAGTCCGGCCCTATAGGACCACTGACCTCTGGTCAGGTCCCGACAACTGCCATAATGAGCGACGATCGTCACGCCACCTGCCAAATTTCCAAATTCAAATGGTCACTGGACAACGGACTAGTCTGGTCTAAAATGGACTAGTCCGAAGTGGAACAAAACCATTTGATCCGTCCCAAAACAGACTCTTCTGGGTTTGCCCGGACTAGTCCAGCCAGTAGGGCAGACTAGTCCAGTCCTCTAGGGTTTCTCTCAGTCAATCTCACTAAGTCTCAAACAGACTAGTCCGTACACAAATGGACAAGTTCGAACTTTTCTAGAGAGCTTTAGTCCGTCCAAAAATAGACAAGTCCGGTCTTCTGTGACTTAGCCCCTTTTTCACTAGGAATCACTCTAGAGACGTTTGGTCTGTCTCAAAACAGACGTGTCTGCCTGGCCCGGACTAGTCTGGCCTCCTAGGGTTTTTCCTCATTTTGGCTTCTCACTTAGGCTTTTCTCTAAACCACCACTTTGAGCCCTCTAGAATGATCTCATTGCACATGATACATCCACCGTCTCACATGACACGACTCATATAAGCTCAACACCATAGAAACCCTAATTTCTACGCTTGAGTCTTTGACGCCTGTTTTAACCTTTTCCTTTTTGAGGGTTTTTAGCTCATTTCAATCCTTGTACCTGTGCTTAAGATCACTTTAGCTCATTAGTCTCTTAATTGTCATCATCAATCATCCAAAACCCACGGGGATGCCTAGGTGCACTTTAATCCAGACCCAAACTGACAAGTCCGAATTTTTCCAGAGAGCTTTAGTCCGTCCAAAAACGGACAAGTCCGGTCTTCTAGGACTTAGCTCCATTCTCACTAGGAATCACTCCAAAGACGTTTGGTCTGTCTCAAAACGTTGTGTGCCTGGCCAGACTAGTCTGGCCTTGAGGCCCAGACTAGTCCGACCTCCTTGGATTTTTTCTCATTTTGGCTACTCACTTAGGTTTTTCTCCAAACCACCGCTTTGAGCCCTCTAGAATGATCTCATTGCACATGATACATCCACCCTCTCACATGACACGGCTCATATAATCTCAACACCATATAAACCCCTGTTTCTACGCTTGAGTCCTTGACGCCTGTTTTATTCTTTTCCTTTTTGAGGGATTTCATCTCATTTGAATCATGGTACTTGTGCTTAAGATCACTTTAGCTCATTAGCCTCTTAATTGTCATCATAACTCATCAAAAACCCACAGGGATGTCTAGATGCACTTTCAATCTCCCCCTTTTTGGTGATTGATGACAACACATTAAGACTTCAACAACAAGAATAATAATTTGTTTTCATAACGTGTATTTGTATGAGTGACTACCCCTCAATGTATGCATCATGAGTAAGAAAGATTGAGAGAGTTCTCATACATATACATGTTATGGTGGGGTGCCTAAGTGATGTGTTCATAAAGTGTAATAAGACAACGATTATGCAAGATAAACATGTAAATGAGGCAACACATTTAGGAAAGGTACATGAATACATAGATTAAGTCTTACAATACAGCTTGAAAAGAGATTTTAAAACATAAGTCCTTCATAGATCAAATATTACTCCACAGCATTTCTCCCGACAAACTCTCCCTAATCTCTCCCCTCTAATCTCAACAAACTCTCCCTAGTCTCTCCCCTCTAATCTCTCCCCCTTTGGCATCAAGACACCAAAAAGGAAAAGAGAAAGAAAAAGGAAGGAAAAAAGAAAGTCCTAAAAGCTACTCTTCATCATCATCGTCGGTGTCGTCGTCGTCGCCCTGGTGCCTGTTGTCACTTTCCGTGGCCTCCGGATCAATGTAAGCATCATCATCGGACGGGGCCACGGTGGAGGTTCCAACTTCATTGAATTGAGCAAGCTTATCAGCGGTGAACTCTGGGAAGGGTGTGATGTCCCCATCACTCTATGACACCCGGTTCTGAAAATGAACCAAGTGAACGCATATGTGCTCCCAGGATGTTCAACACATATATGCGAGTGCATTCACAAAAGAGTATACAGAAAATTACCATAAAACAAGATTAATTAATCAAATTTTATTACACTAACCATATTATCCTTGAATACAAGTTCTAATGAATACTAATGACAAGTTCAA
The DNA here is from genome assembly GCA_036927565.1 of Tuctoria greenei. Taxonomy (NCBI): domain Eukaryota; kingdom Viridiplantae; phylum Streptophyta; class Magnoliopsida; order Poales; family Poaceae; genus Tuctoria; species Tuctoria greenei. The sequence goes on from JAYESD010000004.1 coordinate 203,675,490, forward strand.
CTAATGCAGCGGAAATAAACTAAATAAGCAACTATGCCGCTAAGCAAAAGGGAGAGTGTGGCTCCATTCAACACCACAAGCAAAGCTGACGGTAGACACGGCCTAAAACTCCGCATTATTAACGTAATACTCCCAATCCTGACCTGCAACTGTTGGGGGGATTGCAAGAGTGAGTACATGTTGGGGGGATTGCAAGAGTGAGTACATGTCGTACTCAGTAAGTGTGGAAAGTATGACATGTAGCTGATTCAAATGACGAATGTAATAAAGGCTAAGTGCTGAAAACTACAGTAAAACATTTTAAAAGCAATATATCATATGTATGTGAAGTAAACCCATCATATACCACAATGAATATATGAGTCCATAATCCATATCTATCATCATTAAACCAGGTTTCACCATTACCATTAACCACATCCAATACCATAATTAATCTATAACCAATACCAAACCATAACCATCCCAAATCCCACTTTCCCTCTAATCATGTAGGTCATCCAGGCACTCATAACCGGGAGCACGACTATCATGATAGTTTTAATACTCTGCAGAGTTTGTACCACTTTACCCACGTGTTTGTGATTTCATCACCCGTCGGCGACTAAAGAACCTCTCTTATGCCAATTACACTTCCTTTGGTGTATGGCCAAGAGATCCCAAAATAGCCTTTACAAAGGGATTACTATCCTATTTAGACCCCACTGAGGTTTCACCGGTGGCGATGTCTCCAACTGAGCACATCTTCAACCAAGGGCCCCCTCTTGAGCCATTCGGATCCCAGGGTAGTCCCACCAATCATCAACAAACCCAATCCAACTACCCCTTCCCTGAGCATCCATAATGGTCCAAATAGCACTGGCAAAGCCCTAATTATCAGCTACGCCGCACCCATACTTGGCCTCGTGGTGGTACTGTAGTCCTGGCTTATTCTCACATGAACCGGTCCTTAGATCTAAAGCAAGCAAACCACCATGACATCCATCCCATCCACATACCAGGCTTGCTTAGATCACCCATTACCATATCATATTGACCGGTTCACATTAACCAGAATAACATTAATACATAATTTAATGTGTAGTGTTGGTTTCCCATCCCAATTAATTATGTGAAGCAAAAAGGTAAAAACCCTTCCTGAATCTCTACCATAAATCCAAGCGATAAGGGTGGTTAAACAATTCTAGTAAACTCCCTACCATAGGATTTCCCATCAAATTTACACAAGCATGCAGTTTGCAAACAAAACATTTATTTTAAAAATAGGATCAATATGCTTCAAGGACACTTGCCTTGTTCCGACGGATAGGGTTGCTCAAGCGCTTCGAAGTCTTGGTTCTGGAAATCCTCGTACACGACCTCTTGAGCACTTCCCTCTACTCGTGATCACACATACAAGAAAATATATACAAATCAACATGGTGCACACATACTAACCAACATGCGATGACATGAATGCATGCAAGGTTCAATAATTAACTAACTGCGGTTGTTTATTAGTTAGATGCAACTTGTCTATACGTGTTCATATGAGTTACGGGGGTTTTAGCGAGGATTAATGCTGCTGAAAATAAAAAGATGATGCAACTAAAATCAATTTACGTCTATTATATCTAATACGTCGCTAAAATTCACATCGGAAACATGTCCTACCGTAGACGCGACGGCTTCGAAGATTGCGGGACGATGGCGACGCGTAGACGAAGTAGATGGCCCAAGGGTCCTCCAACAGCACGACGACGGTGACGCGACGACGACGACAATCTCCGGCGGACGATGACACCCTCCTCTTTTCCTTCCTCTTCTTCCCCTCTTTTCTTTCCTGGTGGTGCCTCTGGTCTCCTCTTTTTTTTTCCTACGGCATCTTAGGGCTTTTCCTTCTGGCGGCGGCGTTTCTAGTACCGAGAAATATGAAGCCTTCGACCGCCTTTTATAGGCGCGAGGGCAGGGCACGGTCGGCACTGTGGCCGACTCGGCCTGGGCGAGCGCGGTGCGGGGCGCTGCACGGGTGGGCGCGCGCTGGGGCGTTGCACAGGCAGCGCGTGGCAGCAGGGCTAGTCGGGCGGGGTCAGGCAGGCGCGCGGGCGGCTCGGGCGGGAGCGCAGGGTGGGGCCAGGCGCGGGGCGGGCGCGCAGGAGGCGCTGGTTGGGTCGGCTCGGCCGCCTAGCCAGCGGAGCAGTCCCCCTTTTTTTCTTCTTTTATTTATTTATTTATTTATTTATTCTTTATATTATTATCTTATTTTTTTATTTATATTTTATTTTTTTATTTACATATATAAATATTATTATATATATTATTATTATATTATATATATATATATATATTTTTCATATATTATTATTATTTTTATATTTATTCCCTAATACACGTTTTACGCTATTATTTTCTTTCTCTCTTCTTTTGCTACACATATTTGTATATATGCTCCATCTTTTATTTTTTTTCTTTATTCTACTAATGTTTAATGAATGATCATGTATGCAATGCATGATGCAAAAATTAGGGTGTTACAAACCTACCCCCCTTAAAGTGAATCTCGCCCTCGAGATTCGATAGCGTGGAGAAAAGACGAGTGAATTCTGTCTTCACGTCTTCTTCATGTTCCCACGTAGCTTCGGCTTCCGTATGGTGTTTCCATTGCACTTTGCACGAACGGATCCTCTTATTCCTCGTGACCCTTTCCTTCATGTCCAAGATCTTGATAGGTTGCTCGACATAGGACAAATCCTCCTGAAGTTCTAACTCGTCCATAGACACTTGTTCTTCCGGCACCCTGAGACACTTCTTGAGTTGAGACACGTGAAACACGTCGTTTACATCGGAGAGATACGCCAGTAGCTCGAGTCGATATGCTACTTCTCCTTGTTTGTCCAAAATCTTGAATGGTCCGATGTAATGTGGTGCCAGTTTTCCTTTGACGTTAAACTGTCGCTGACCTCGGATAGGTGACACTTTGAGGTATACAAAATCTCCAACTTCGAAAGTAAGACTCCTTCGCCTATTATCCGCATAACCTTTCTGTCAAGACTGGGCAACCTTTAAGTTTTCACGTATTATTTGAACTTGTCTTTCAACATCCTGTAACACATCAGGACCAAATATTTGATTCTCTCCGGTTTCATTCCAAAACAAGGGTGTCCTACACTTCCTTCCGTACAATGCTTCGTAGGGTGACATTTTCAAACTGGCTTGGTAGATATTGTTGTACGAGAATTCAGCACACGACAAACTTTTATCCCAAATTTTCCCATGCTTTAAAGCACAAGCTCTTAACATGTCTTCCAGAATTTGGTTGGTCCTCTCGGTTTGTCCATCCGTTTGAGGGTGATATGCCGAACTAAAGTTCAACCTTGTTCCCATTGCTTCATGCAATTTCTGCCAAAATCTGGAGGTAAACTGAGAACCTCTATCCGAGACTATCTTCTTCGGTACTCCGTGTCGACACACAATATGCTCCATGTATATTTCAGCCAACTGTGTAGCTGTATATTTGGTCTTCACAGGACAAAATGAGCTGACTTGGTTAAGCGATCCACAATTACCCATATTGAATCATAGCCGGATTGGGTTCGCGGCAATCCAACTACAAAATCCATACAAATCTCTTCCCACTTCCACTCTGGGATCTTCCATGGCTGTAATAATCCGGCTGGCCTTTGATGTTCCGCCTTCACTCGTTGGCACACGTCGCACAACGCTACATATTCAGCTATGTCCTTTTTCATGCTAGCCCACCAATAGCACGTCTTTAAGTCCTTGTACATCTTCGTATAGCCGGGATGAATTGAGTAAGGTGAGTCATGTGCCTCCTTCAATATTGTTTCCCGAATATGCCTAACATTAGGTACCACAATCCTCTTTCCAAGCCATAAGGTACCCTGTTCGTCCTCATCAAATCTGAATTCTCTCCGTTCTTGGATCTTTTCCTTGATTTCCTGTATTTCCTTGTCCTTGTTCTGTCCTTCCCATATTTCCTGCTCTAATGTTGGGTTGACTTCCATTGTTCCCATCTCATTTATGAACCCAAGGTGCAACCGTTCAAACTCCTTGCATAACTCGGATGGTAATTCTCAATCCGTGAGTTGATTACTTACTCCTTTCCAACTCAAGGCATCGGCCTCTACATTGGCCTTTCCTGGATGATAGTTGATCCCCACATCATAATCCTTGATGAGCTCCAACCATCTCCATTGCCTCAAATTAAGATCTGTTTCCGTGAATATGTACTTGAGACTCTTATGATCTGTATAAATTTCACACCTATGCCCAAGGATATAGTGTCTCCAAATCCTCAATGCATGTAACACGGCTGCTAGTTCAAGATCATGTGTAGGATAATTCTTCTCATGTTTCTTCAATTGTCTCGATGCATATGCAACCACTTGACCTTCTTGCATGAGCACACATCCAAGTCCTTGCCTCGAAGCGTCGTATAAATCCAAGCTTCTTGCTCATGTCTAGTAATACCAACGCCGGTGTAGTAATAAATCTCTTCTTCACTTTCTCAATATCATCCTGACAAGATAGAGTCCATTTGAAAGGCCTTCCCCTTATTAGCAACTCAGTCATGCATTTCACTACGTTGGAGTAGTCTTTGATGATTGGTTAGTCTTGATATCTATTGTGACGCATCAACTCCAATGATGACTTCCTTATCACATGTCGATTGCACTGTCCTTGTGGCATACTGGACCACTCCATTATGCTTCCGTAGTCAATCCATTCCAAGTGTTATGTCTGATCCTTGTGAATCCAAAACAATAAGGTTGGTGAAGGATTCTACACCCCTTATTTTAAAACTTACTCTTAGACACACTATCTTTGTTCTCATCTTCCATACAGCTTCGTATGAGACAATGAATCTTCTGGTTGTGTCCTTCTTCCATTGAAGTAGAGGTTGAGCGAGAATGAAAAGAGAGATAGAACGAACCCCCAACTATATGCATCAAGGAATATGAAACTAACCAACTAGCTAAACTAGCCTAGGTGGACATGGCAATGCTAAAGCATCCCAAAATCCTCTATTAAGCACACAAGCAAGCAATATATAGCAAACAACACACCAAGCAAAAACACATTGATTCCTCAGTGTTCTTATGTGCTCTAAAGTGTCCATTCTATCTAGGATGCGTCCTACGGTCAACCTGTGACTCTGATACCAATCTTTGACACCCGGTTCTGAAAATAAACCAAGTGAACGCATATGTGTGCCCAGGATGTTCAACACACATACGCGAGTGCATTCACAAAAGAGTATACAGAAAATTACCACAGAAAAAGATTAATTAATCAAATTTTATTACACTAACCATATTATCCTCGAATACAAGTTCTAATGAATACTAATGACAAGTTCAACTAATGCAGCGGAAACAAACTAAATAAGCAACTATGCAGCTAAGCAAAAGGGATAGCGTAGCTCCATACAACACCACAGGCAAAACTGACGGTAGACACGGCCTAGAACTCCGCATTATTAACGTAATACTCCAAATTCTGACTTGCAACTGTTGGGGGGGGGGGGATTGCAAGAGTGAGTACATTTCGTACTCAACAAGTGTGGAAAGTATGACATGTAGCTGATTCAAATGACGAATGTAATAAAGACTAAGTGCTAAAAAGTATAGTAAAACATTTGAAAAGCAATATATCATATGTATGTGAAGTAAACCCATCATATCCCATAATGAATATATAAGTCCATAATCCATATCCATCATCATTAAACCAGGTTTCACCATTACAATTAACCACATCCAATACTATAATTAATCCATAACCAGACATAACCAATACCAAACCATAACCATCCCAAATCCCACTTTCCCTCTAATCATGTAGGTCATCCAGGCGCTCATAACCGGGAGCACGACTATCATGATAGTTTTAATACTCTACAGAGTTTGTACCACTTTACCCACGTGTTTGTGATTTCATCACCGTCAGCGACTAAAGAATCTCTCTTACGCCAATTACACTTCCTTTGGTGTATGGCCAAGAGATCACAAAATAGCCTTTATAAAGGGATTACTAGCCTATTTAGACCCCACTGAGGTTTCACCGGTTGGGATGTCTCCAACTGAGCAAATCTTCAACCAAGGGCCCCCTCTTGAGCCATTCGGATCCCAGGGTAGTCCCGCCAATCATCAACAAACCCAACCCGATAACCCCTTCCCCGAGCATCCATAATGGTCCAAATAGCACTGGCAAAGCCCTAATTAATCAGCTACGCCGCACCCATACTTGGCCTCGTGGCGACACTGTAGTCCTGGCTTATTCTCGCATGAACTGGTCCTTAGATCTACGGCAAGCAAACCACTATGACATTCAACCCATGCACATACCAGGCTTGCTTAGATCACCCATTAGCATATCATATTGACCAGTTCACATTAACCAGAATAACATTAATGCATAATTTAATGTGTCGTGTTGGTTTCCCATCCCAATTAATTAAGCGAAGCAAAAAGGTAAAAACCCTTCCCGACTCTATACCATAAATCCAAGTGACAAGGGTGGTTAAACAATTCTAGTAAACTCCCTACCATAGGATTTCCCATCAAATTGACACAAGCATGCAGTTTGCAAACAAAACATTTATTTTAAAAACAGGATCAATATGCTTCAAGGACACTTGCCTTGTTCTGAGGAATAGAGTTGCTCAAGCGCTTCGAAGTCTTGGTTCTGGAAATCCTCGTCCACGACCTCTTGAGCACTTCCCTCTACTCGTGATCACACATACAAGAAAATATATACAAATCAACATGGTGCACACATACTAACCAACATGCGATGACATGCATGAATGCAAGGTTCAATAATTAATTAATTATGGTTGTTTATTAGTTAGATGCAACTAGTTCATACGTGTTAATATGAGTTACGGGGGTTTTAGAGAGGATTAATGTTGCTGAAAATAAAAAGACGATGCAACTAAATCAATTTACGTCTATTAGATCTAATACGTCGCTAAAATTCGTATCGGAAACATGTCCTACCGTAGACGCGACGGCTTCGAAGATTGCGGAACGATGGCAACGCGTGGACGAAGTAGATGGTGCAAGGGTCCTCTGGCGGCACGATGACGGCGACGCGACGACGACGACGATCTCCGGCGGACGACGACACCCTCCTCTTTTCCTTCCTTTTCTTCCCCTCTTTTCTTCTCTGGCGGTGCCTCTGGTCTCCTCTGTTTTTTTCCTATGGCGGCTTAGGGCTTTTCCTTCTGGCGGCAGCGCTTCTAGTACCGAGAAATACGAAGCCTTCGGCCGCCTTTTATAGGCGCGAGGGCTGGGCGCGCGCAACACCATGGTCGACTCAACCTGGGCGAGCGCGGTGTGGGGCGCTACGCGGGCGGGCGCGCGCTGGGGCCTCGTGCGGGCGACGCGTGGCAGCGGGGCCGGTCGGGCGGGGTCAGGCAGGCGCACAGGCGGCTCGGGCGGGAGCGCGGGGTGGGGCCAGGCGCGGGGCAGCGAGGCAAGTGCGCAGGAGGCACTGGCTGGGCCGGCTCGGCCGCCTGGCAAGCGGAGCAGTCCCCCCTTTTTTTTCTTTTTTTATTATTTATTTATTTATTCTTTATATTATTATCTTCTTTTTTATGTATATTTTCTTTTTTCTTTACATATATAAATATTATTATTATATATATTATTATATATATATATATTTATATATTATTATATATATTATTAAATTATATATATATATTTTCCATATATTATTATTATTTTTATATTTATTCCCTAATACACGTTTACACTATTATTTTCTTTCTCTCTTCTTTTGCTACACATATTTGTATATATGCTCTATCTTTTATTTTTTTTCTTTATTCTACTAATGTTTAATGCATGATCATTTATGCAATGCATGATGCAAAAATTAGGGTGTTACAAACTCTCCTCGATGGGAGACATGGGGATGTCCAGCTTGTCGCACACCGCCTTGAGATACTTCTCTTGGCGATGCTCCATGCGACATTGTCGAACTTCTGCCTTCCGGCAAGAGGAGAAAATGGCATTAAAGCATTTGAAGAGGCCACTCGATGATGAAAGAGGAGGTGAAGGCACAAAGTGCGATGAAGAAGCGGGAGGATCCGCATTCTTCCTACGAGGGGCAATCGGCTCCGGAGGAGGAATCTGAGGACAGAGCCTCCGATCGATCATATTCTTCTTGAAGTTGAGCCCCGAGACCTTCTCGATCATTGAAGCGGACATCTCCATCAATCAGCACCATCAAGTGCCTTAAGTTGCCTTGAATGATCCCCGCATCTCCCTTCGTTGCCTTGCTTGCAGCCTTCTTGGCAACAATCACCCTTTTCTTGGGTGTAGTCTCTACTGGGGCCTTGCCTTTATCCTTGGAGGTCCTCGCCCCCTGGATTTTAGCTTGTTCACCCAAAGTCACAAGCCTATTTTTCCTTGGGGATGCCTCGGCTGCTGTAGAGTTGTGAGCTTCTCGCTGTGTCTTCTTTGCCCTCTTTGATGCAAAGTAGACAGCAGCCATTTCTTGATCCTTGCGTCGACGGCGATAAAGAGCTTGCTTCTTCGTTTCGGTCTTGGAGTCGGAAGGTGGAACATACTCGTTATCCGACATGGCTGCTGATAAGAGAAGCAAGGGAATGTGTATGAGTCCAAGGAGTCAAGATAAAGTGGTAGAATTCACAGAGTCAATCAAGGTTAGGGTTTTTGCTGTGTAATCCGGACTTGTCCGCTCAGGGGCCGGACTAGTCTGTACCCAACCGTACTTGTCCGCCCTGAAGCCGGACTAGTCCGGTTCACACAGCAAGAACCCTAATCTAGAGAAATTTTTTGAAAACTACGGATCCTACCATAAAAATGGAGGTACATGATCAAAATGATGTGCACAACAACATTTGTGAAGAAGTTTCTATCAATAGACCCAAAAGAATTGAATTTCAAGGATTTTGGGGTTAGGTCAAGAATACCTCTTCAAATCTTCAAATCGTTGAAATGTGGATGAATACTCAGCCTCCGATGCTTGGGGAAAGGTTCCTAAGCACCTTAGGGCTTCAATCCACGGATTGGAGTCAAGATTTGTTGGTGGTAATCGAAAATCGCCGTTTGGGGGCGAGGCAGTTTTCGAGCGTTTTTGGAGAGAGAGTGTTTGAATGGAAGTGGAGAGGTCGAGGTCTCCCTGGGGAGGTTAAGTCCCCAAGGGCCGGACTAGTCCGGTCAGGGAACCGGACTTGTCCGACTATCGGACTGAGTCCGGACATTTCTGAGCCATCGGACTAGTCCGGTCCAGGGGCGGACTAGTCCGGTCATAAGGCTGAAAACTCCAATATATTGAGTTTTCAGTGGAGATTTGATCCTTTTGAACTAGATTTCACAAAAGATCTTTGTAAACATGGTCAGTAAGCAATCAACAATCAAACTATGACCATGATTCACAAGGATTCAATAATTTCAAAATAATTTGTAGACAAATCGAGGAGGATGATTTTTTCGCAAGCATGTGTGAATTTTGAGTATAACAATCAGATGTGCAAGACTTAAGCCACATTTCGAGAATCTAGGATATTTAGCTCACTCCTAAGTTCACAAAATCTTTTCTCATCTAGGGGCTTGGTAAAGATATCGACCAATTGTTTTTCGGTTCTCACATGGGAAATTACAATGTCTTCTTTGATGGAGTGATCTCTCAAGAAATGGTGGTGAATATCGATGTGCTTGGTCCTTGAGTGTTCAACTGGATTGTGAGCTATTTTGATAGCACTCTCATTGTCACATAGGAGAGGGACATGACGCAAGTTTATGCCATAGTCCCTAAGAGTTTGTCGCATCCAAAGAAGTTGTGCACAACAACTTCCGGCGGTGACATACTCCGCTTCGGTTGTGGAAAGTGCAATGGAGTTTTGTTTCTTTGAGGACCAAGACACTAGAGATCTACCAAGAAATTGGCAAGTTTCCGATGTGCTCTTCCTATCAACTTTGCACCCCGCATAGTCCGCATCGGAATATCCAATGAGGTTAAACTTAGAGCCTTTGGGGGTACCAAAGTCCTAGGCTTGGTGTCTGAACCAAATATCTAAGAATTCTCTTAACGGCAGTCAAATGACACACCTTAGGAGCAGCTTGAAATCAAGCACACATACACACACTGAGCATGATATCGGGCCTAGATGCACATAAATAAAGCAATGAGCCTATCATGGAATGATATACCTTTTGGTCCACACTTGGACCATCTTCATTGAGATCGAGATGCCCATTTGTTGCCATAGGAGTTTTGATGGGTTTGGCCTTGTCCATGTGAAACTTCTTGAGTATATCTTGTGTGTACTTGGTTTAACTAATGAACGTGCCTTCTTTGAGTTGCTTCACTTGAAAACCTAGAAAGAACTTCAACTCCCCCATCATGGACATCTCAAATCTTTCGGTCATTATCTTAGAAAACTCATCACAAAAGGCTTTGTTAGTAGAATCAAATATAATGTTATCGACATATATTTGGCAAACAAACAAATCATCATTGAAGTGCTTAGTGAACAAAGTGTAGTCCGCCTTCCCAATTTTGAAACCACTTTGAGTTAGAAAATCTCTAAGGCACTCATACCAAGCTCTAGGAGATTGTTTGAGTCCATAGAGAGCCTTACGCAATTTGTACACATGGTTTGGGAATTCTTCATCTTCAAATTCGGGGGGTTGCTCCACATACACCTCTTACTTGATTGGATCATTGAGGAATGTGCTCTTGACGTCCATTTGATATAGCTTAAAATCTTGGTGAGTAGCAAAGGCAAGTAATATACGAATTGATTCAAGCCTAGCTACGGGAGCAAAGGTTTCTTCGAAATCGAAACCTTCGACTTGTGAATACCCTTTGGCCACAAGTCGTGCCTTGTTCCTTGTAACCACCCCGTGCTCATCTTGTTTGTTGTGGAACACCCATTTGGTGCCTACAACATTCGCATTAGGCCTCTTCACAAGCTCCCACACTTGATTTCTTTTGAAGTTGTTGAGCTCTTCTTGCATGGCCATCACCCAATCCGGATCTTGTAGTGCTTCTTCAACCTTGTGGGGCTCCAATGAAGAAACAAAAGAGTAATGTTCACAAAAGTTTGCAACATGATATCGAGTAGTTACCCCCTTGGAGATGTCTCCAAGTATATTGTCAATGGGATGGTCTCGTTGGATGCTTCGATGCACTCTTGGGTGAGGCGCTTGAGGTCTTGAGTCATCATCTTGGAATTCCTCATCCTCATTGTCTCCCCCTTGATTGATGTCTCCATTTTCATCTTCTTGGAGCGCATCTTGGGGGACTAGATCTTGATCATTTGAGGAGGAGCTTGCTTGATGTGTAGGATGGTCACTTGCATATTGAGGTTGTTCTTGTGGTCGTATATCTCCAAGTGCCATCCTTCCTATCACCACTTGTGGAGCTTCTTCTTGATCTAGCACATGACAATCAACTTGCTCCACTTGGGAGCCATTAGTCTCATCAAACACTACGTCACGTGCTACTTCAACAATTCTGGAGGATTTGTTAAAGACACGATAGGCGTAAGTGTTTGAGTCATAACCAAGTAAGAAACCTTCATCGGACTTAGAAGCGAACTTCGAAGTCCTAGGCTTCTTGTTAAGAATGTAGCATTTTCTCCCAAAAACACGAAAGTAAAAAATATTGGGCTTGTTACCGGTTAGGAGCTCATACGACGTCTTCTTAAGTATGCGGTGAAGATACAACCGGTTTATGGCATGGCAAGCGGTGTTGACCGCCTCCGCCCAAAACCGGTCCGACGTCTTGTACTCATAAACCATGGTTCTTGACATCTCAATTAGAGTCCTATTCTTCCTCTTGGCCACCCCATTTTGTTGAGGAGAGTAGCGGGTCGAGAACTCATGCTTGATGCCTTCTTCATCCAAAAATTCTTCAACTTGAGTATTCTTGAATTCGGTGCCGTTGTCACTCCTTATGGTCTTGGTCCTCAAGGAGAACTCATTTTGATCTCTCTTCAAGTATCTCTTGAGGACACCTTGAGTCTTGCTCTTGTCATGCAAAAAGAATACCCAAGTGAAACGTGAAAAGTCATCAATAATAACAAGACCATATTTGTTACCACCAATACTAATGTAGGCGATTGGACTGAAGAGATCCATGTGTAGAAGCTCCAATGGTCTTGATGTTGTCATAATGTTCTTGGATGGATGTGGTGCTCCAACTTGCTTCCGGCTCGGCATGCGCTACATGGCCTATCTTTTTCAAACACAACATATGTGACACCCGTTTCCGAAAAATGAACCAAGTGCACGCATATGTGTACCCAGGATGTTCATCACACATACATGAGTGCATGACAAACGATATACAGATAATTACCACAGCACAAGATTAATTAACCAAATTTTATTAAACAAACAATATTATCCTCGAATACAAGCTCTAATGAATATTAATGACAAGTTCAACTAATGCAGCGGAAATAAACTAAATAAGCAAACTAAACAGCTAGGCAACATAAGCAATAGGGCATAGCGCAGCTCCATGCAACACCACAGGCAAGCTGACGGTAGACACGGCCTAGAACTCCGCATTATCGCCATTAAACTCCCAATCCTGACTTGCAACTGTTGGAGGGGGGGATTGCAAGAGTGAGTACATGTCGTACTCAGCAAGTGTGGAAAGTATGACATGTGGCTGATTCAAATGACGAATATAATAATGGTTGAGTGCTGAAAAGTACATTAAAATATTTGAAAAGCAATATATTACATGTATGTGAAGTAAACCCATCATAAACCATATAGTCATCATAATACCAGTCCATATTTCATATCCATCATCATATACCAACATCCATATTCAATACCAGAATTTAATTCATAACCATCCATAACCATAATACCAACCATAACCATCCCAAAAACCATACCAATACCAAGTTTTCTCTAATCATGTGAGGGTCCAAGTTGCTCATAACCGGGAGCACGGCTATCATGATAGTTTTATTTGACTCTGCAGAGTTTGTACCGCTTTACCCACGTGTTTGTGATTTCATCACCTTTCGATGACTAGAACCTCTATTATGTCGTCTCACACTTCAGTCGGTGTGTGGCCAAGAGATCACAAAGTAGCTTTTACAAAGGGATTACTAGCCTATTTAGACCCCACTGAGGTTTCACTGGTGGCGATGTCTCCAACTGAGCACATCTTCAACCAAGGGTCCCCTCTTGAGCCATTCGGATCCCAGGGTAGTCCCACCAATCATCAACAAGCCCAATCCGACTACCCCTTCTCCGAGCATCCTTAATGGTCCAAATAGCACTTGCAAAGCCCTAATTAATCAGCTACGCCGCACCCATACTTGGCCTCGTGGTGGCACTGTAAATCATGGATGTTCGCTCCACAAACCGGTCCTTGGATCTAAAGCAAGCAAACCACCATAACATCCAACCCATCCACGTACCAGGCTTGCTTAGATCACCCATTGCCATATCACATTAATGCATAGTTAAATTAAGTAGTGTAGTTGTTCTTCCATCCCAATTAATTAAGCGAAGCAAAAAGGTAAAAATCTCATCCCGACTCTCTACCATATATTCCAGTTGACAAGGGTGGTTAAACAAAGCTAGTAAACTTCCTATCATAGGATTCCCATCAAATTGACACAAGCATGCAGTTTTGCAAACAAAACATTTATTTTAAAATAGGATAAATATGCTTCAAGAACACTTGCCTTGCTCTTGCAGTAGATTAGGGTCAAAGTCTTCAAAATCTTGGTGTTGTAGATCCTCCGCGGCACTCTCTAGCGCAAATCCGTCTAATCCACACAATAACATACAAGACAAGAATCATAATCAAAGAGTGCACAAATATTACTCAATATGACATGACATGCATGATTAATGCAAATGCAAGGTAGAACTTGTTAATAGATTGCTTTTAATGATCACTAACTAGTTCTAATAGATTTTAACAAGTTTATACAGGTTTGGATTTGATTAGATCTACTTATAGATTCAATTCAACACAATTTAACTAGGAAGATCGGACTAGTCCGCTAGAGACCAGACAAGTCCGCACTCTGCGAGATCAGTAGATTAGGGTTTTCTAGATCGACGTGAATTTGGAGACTTGGGGTCGAATTCACGTAAGGAAAAGAGAATAGAAGGTATACCAAGTGTTTAGAACTCCAATGAACCAAGAATCTTGGAGGCAACACTTGGATCTTGATGATCTAGGGTTGGTGATGAACTTGGAGATGAATTGGTGATGAAGAACGAAAGCTTGGTGGAGAACTTGATCCTCCTTCGTTTCCTCCTCTTCTTCTTCTTGCTTGGGATCTCTTTCTCCCTCCTTGATGGTGGCCCTCCACGAACTAGGGTTTGGGTGGGGTGGAAAAGTGGCAAATAGATGTCAAGCCAATGGTGGGGTTGTTTATATAGAGGTGGAGGCTAGGGTTAGATGGATTTCGAGTTTGAGAGGAGTAGAGGTCGGTTTAGAGTCCCACATGGGCTCTAAAAGAGTTAGGCACGACGTCCCTAGGCCCACTTAACGTGAAACCCAAGAAACAAGTTGTAAAACAAAAGATTAACTCGGAGTCGTGAAATATCAGACAAGTCCGAAAAGGACCGGACTTAGTCAGAAAGAAACCAGACAAGTCTGGCCAAAAATCAGACAAGTCTAACTTTAGTCAGAGAGGAAAACGGACAAGTCCGCTGGAACACCGGACTAGTCTGAAAAAGTCCAGGGACATAGCAAATTTTCAAGGATTCTTGGAATATCGGACTAGTCCGCACAAAATCGGACAAGTCCAAAAATGTACAGAGGCAAAATCGAACTAGTCCGCAGCAAAAACGGACAAGTCTGATTTTAGTCAGAGAGAAATCGGACTAGTCCTCACCAAAATCGGACTAGTCCTCACCAAAATCGGACTAGTCCTCACCAAAATCGGACTAGTCCGTACTTTTCAGCATTTTAAGTGTGGTTTTGTTCCAAATCAATTTTAAACTCGTTCCTCTCTATGTGGGTTAATGTTAAACATGTATATGAATGTATGTAGGGCATGATGCATGAAAATGAGGGTGTTACAAACCTACCCCCCTTAAAATGAATCTCGCCCTCGAGATTCAAAGCGGAAGAGAAGAGTTAGGGAAATTCTTTCTTGATATCATCCTCCAATTTCCACGTCGCTTCTTTTTCTGTGTGGTGCCTCCATTTCACTTTACACAATCTAATAACCTTGTTCCTTGTGACTCTCTCCTTGGTTTCCAAAATTTTGATCGGTTGCTCGACATAAGTCAAATCTGCCTCTAATTCCAATCCTTCCGTTGGAACTTGTTCTTCCGGTACTCTCAAGCACTTCTTGAGCTAGGAAACATGAAACACATCATGAACATCTGAAAGATGAGTTGGCATCTCCAACTTATATGATACTTCTCCTCTTTTGTCCAAAATCTTGAATGGTCCAATATAACGTGGTGCTAGCTTGCCTCTTATGTTAAACCTCTTATGACCTCTCATCGGTGACACCTTGAGGTAAACAAAATATCCCACTTCAAAGGTTAATTTCCTTCTCCTATTGTCCGCATAGCCCTTTTGTCTTGATTGGGCAGCCCTCAAGTTTTCATGAATTATTTGGACTTGCTTTTCGGCTTCTTGCAACACATCCAGACCGAATACTTGAGTTTATCCTGCTTCATTCTAGAATAAAGGTGTCCTACACTTCCTTCCATAAAGCGCTTCATATGGTGACATTTTAAAACTTGCTTGGTAGCTATTGTTGTATGAAAATTTTGCATCTAGCAAGCTTTTGTCCTAACTTTTCCCGTGCTTTAAAGCACAAGCTCTTAACATGACCTCTAAAATCTGATTGCTCCTCTCGGTTCGTCCATCCGTTTGAGGGTGGTATGCTGAACTAAAATTCAACCTTGTTCCTAATGCTTCATGTAACTTTTGCCAAAACCTGGAAGTAAATTGTGAACCTCTATCCAAAACAATCTTCTTTGGAACTCCATGCAAATATACTATTCTTTCTATGTACAGTTCAGCCAATTTCTCTCCATTATAGGTGGTCTTGATGGGAATAAAGTGGGCTGACTTAGTTAACCGATCAGCAATTACCCAAATTGAGTTGTAACCAGACTGAGTACGTGGTAAACCAACTAAGAAGTCTATACCGATTTCTTCCCACTTTCATTCTGGGATCTTTAATGGTTTTAGTAGTCCAGCTAGCCTTTGATGTTCTGCCTTGACTCATTGGCACACATCACACAATGCTACATATTCAGCTATGTCCTTTTTCATTCTATCCCACCAATAGCAATTCTTCAAGTCTTTGTACATCTTCGTACAACCAGGATGAATTGAGTAAGGTGAGTCATGTGCCTCTTTTAATATCATCTCTCGAATATGCTTTACAAGGCACGACAATCCTTTTTCCCAGCCATAAGGTACCATGTTCATCCTCATCGAATCTGAATTCTCTCCCCTCTTGGGTCCTTTCATTGATTTCTTGAATTTCCTCATCCTTAGTTTGGCCTTCCCGAATTTCTTGCTCTAAGGTTGGGTTTAACTCCATAATCTCCATCTCATTTACAAATCTAAGGTTCAACCGTTCAAACTTCTTACATAACTCGGATGGTAACTCTCGAACTGTGAGTTGATGACTTACTCCTTTTCTACTCAAAGCGTCGGCCACTACATTGGCTTTTTCCGGATGATAGTTGATCCCCAAATAATAATCTTTGATGAGCTCCAACCATCTCCGTTGCCTCAAGTTCAGATCCGTTTGTGTGAAAATATACTTAAGACTCTTGTGATCCGTATAAATTTCACACCTATGTCCAAGGATATAATGTCTCCAAATCTTCAACGCATGTACCATGGCTGCAAGTTCTAAATCATGTGTGGGGTAATTCTGCTCATGTTTCTTCAATTGTCTCGATGCATAGGCGACCACTTGACCTTCTGGCATCAATACACATCCAAGTCCTTGTCTCGATGCGTCGCAATAAATATCAAAACTCTTGCTTACATCCGGCAATACCAAAACTGGGGTTGTTGTCAACCTCTTCTTCAACTCCTCAAAACTGTTTTGACAAGCTTGAGTCCATTGGAATGCCTTCCCTTTCAGTAGCAATTACGTCATTGGCTTGGATATCTTGGAAAAGTCCTTGATGAATCGACGGTAATATCCAGCCATCCCAAGGAAACTCCTAATTTCCTTTACATTTTTCGGCGGTTCCCATTTCAACACGTCTCTCACTTTTCCGGGATCAACCGATACTCCTCCTCTCGAGATGATATGACCCAAAAACGACACCTCTCTCAACCAAAACTCACACTCGTTGAACTTGGCATACAATTGATGCTCCCTCAATTTCTGCAACGTAAGCCTCAAGTGTTACTCATGTTCCTTCTCGTCCTTCGAGTAGATCATAATGTCATCAATAAGCACCACAACGAACTTATCCAAATACTCCATGAAGACCTTATTCATGCGGTACATAAAGTAGGCAGGCACATTTGTCAATCCAAAACACATCACGGTTTACTCATAAGATCCATACCACATCCTAAAAGCTGTCTTAGGTATGTCCGACAGTCTAATCTTTATTTGAAAGTATCCCGACCTCAAATAAATCTTAGAGAAGACACAAGCACCCTTCATCTGATCAAACAAGTCTTCTATGTGTGGCAAGGCGTACTTGTTCTTGATGGTCACCTCGTTGAGAGCTCGATAATCTACACACATCCTTTGCGACCCATCTTTCTTGTCCACAAACAGCACGGGCACTCCCCAAGGTGAAGAGCTTGGGCGAATAAAACCCTTCTCTAGTTGTTCTTGAATCTGCTTCTTGAGCTCCGCTAATTCTATAGGAGGCATCCTATACGGCCTCTTAGCTATAGGTGCAGTTTCAGGTATTAAATCAATAACAAACTCAATGTCTCGATCGGGTGGCATACCTGGCAACTCGTCCAGAAAAACATCCAAAAATTCACACACCACCAGAATCTCCTCAATTGCGGCATCGTCCATATGATTCAGCTCCAATTGCTTCGGTGTGGTTTGAGATGCTTAAAATTCTACAGTGATCCCTTCCTCATTAGTCAACTTCACCGTCTTCGTGGCACACTCAATAACTCCACTGTGCTTCCTCAACCAGTCCATACCAAGTATAATGTCCAATCCTTGAGAATCCAAAACAATGAGGTTGGCAGAGAAGTCTACCCCCTTATTCTAAGGCTTACTTTTGGACATACTATATTTGTCCTCATCTCTCCTCCAGGAGACTTAACCAATAGAGTAAACTTCATATGAGAGATAGACATACTATACTTGGCAACATACTTCGATGCAATGAATGAATGTGATGCTCCAGAATCAAATAACATAGTCGCGGGGTTGGAGTTTGCGAGAAACATACCAATGACCACGTCATACGCTTGTTGAGCATCCTCCGTAGAGACATGGTTCACGTTGCCACGAGCAAAATTTTGTTGTCCACGGTTCCCTTGTGGTTGTCCTCCATTGGGTCTTGGGTTTTGCCTCGGCGCATTGCTTCCTTGACCATGGCCTAACTTAGGACATTGATGCGCAAAGTGTCCAGCTTCTCCACAAGTATAGCACTTCTTAACTCCACCAGAATTATTGGGACGAGCTTGGTTTTGAGCATTTGCAACAGGAAAGTTAGCATGAGGCGCATAAGGCATTGGAGGCCTAGGTGCTTGCATGGCAGGGCGTTGCTGCACAAACTGAGTTGGGTGCGGTGCAAATCCAGGGCGTTGAGCAGGAATAGAAGAGCTTAAATATGGCACATTGGGCGGCGCAAAGCGAGGGCGCACATTACTTCCTTGCGGCTGTCCTTGATATGGTGCTTTCCTCTTGTTATCTTGTTCCATCTCACGAACCTTGTTCTCAACCACAATCGCTTTGTCCACAAGCTTATGAAAATTGGCATAATCACAGTTGAGCAATTGCACTTGGATCTCATTGTTCAGGCCCCTCATGAACAAGTATTGTTTCCGGCAGTCCCAGCTCACATCCTCAGGCGCATACCTTGAGAGTTGAGTGAATTTGTTGAGATATTCACCCACACTCGATCTTCCTTGCCTCAAGTTCTCAAATTCTTGTCTCTTCAAGATCATAACACCTTCCGGCACATAATGAGAACGGAAACTCTCCTTGAATTCCACCGATGTAATCCTCTGTTGGTTCTCATGAGCATTGCAATAAGAATCCCACCAATCTGCAGCTGCTCCAACTAGTTGATGAGAAGCAAATAAGACCTTCTCCCGGTCACTGCATTGGACAATAGCAAGCTTCTTCTCCACGGACTTGAGCCAATCATCCGCATCCATAGGGTCGGCGGCTTGAGCAAAGCTCGGTGTCCTAGTCCTCATAAACTCTCCCAATCAGTTATGAGGAGGCGAGGGTGGCGGTGGAGGCATGTGGGGCCGATTATTGATGTTGCCAGCCTGCAGCTGTCCTATTGTTTGTATCATGGTCTACATGAGCTGGTTTTGCATAGCCAATAGCTGCTCGATACTCATAGCTCCATGAGCAGGTCCTTGTCCATTGTTGTTCTGAGGTGCTCCATGGTTCTCCTCTTCATCATTACCATCCCTCTGGTTGCAAGTCCTCACCATCTGAAGAAAAGCAATAGGTACGAATTAGAAAACAACCCCAACTATATGCATCAAGGGATATGAAACTAGACAACTAACTAGCCTACGTGGACATGGCAATGCTAAAGCATCCCAAAAATCCTCTATTAAGCACACAAGCAATTAATATATATAGCAAACAACACACCAAGAAAAACACATCGGTTCCTGAGTGCTACTATATGCTCTAAAGTGTCCATTCTATCTAGGCTGCATCCTACGGTCAACCTGCAGCTCTGGCACCAATCTGTGACACCCGGTTCTGAATAATGAACCAAGTGAACGCATATGTGTGCCTAGGATGTTCATCACACATACACGAGTGCATCACAAAAGATATACAGATAATTACCACAGCACAAGATTAATTAACCAAATTTTATTAAATAAACCATATTATCCTCGAATACAAGATCTAATGAATATTAATAACAAGTTCAACTAATGCAGCGGAAACAAACTAAATAAGCAAACTAAACAGCTAGGCAACATAAGCAATAGGCCATAGCACAGCTCCATGTAACACCACAAGCAAACTGACGGTAGACACGACCAAGAACTCCACATTATCGCCATTAAACTCCCAATCCTGACCTGCAACTGTTGGAGGGATTGCAAGAGTGAGTACATGTCGTACTCAACAAGTGTGGAAAGTATGACATGTGGCTGATTCAAATGACAAATATAATAATGGTTGAGTGCTGAAAAGTACATTAAAACATTGGAAAAGCAATATATTACATGTATGTGAAGTAAACCCATCATAAACCATATAGTCATCATAATACCAGTCCATATTCCATATCCATCATCATATACCAACATCTATATTCAATACCAGAATTTAATTCATAACCATCCATAACCATAATACCAACCATAACCATCCCAAAAACCATACCAATACCAAGTTTTCTCTAATCATGTGAGGGTCCAGGTTGCTCATAACCGGGAGCACGACTATCATGATAGTTTTATTTGACTCTGTAGAGTTTGTACCGCTTTACCCACGTGTTTGTGATTTCATCACCTTTCGATGACTAGAACCTCTATTATGTCGTCTCACACTTCCGTCGGTGTGTGGAAAAGATATCACAAAATAGCCTTTACAAAGGGATTACTAGTCTATTTAGACCCCACTGAGGTTTCACCGGTGGCGATGTCTCCAACTGAGCACATCTTCAACCAAGGGCCCCCTCTTGAGCCATTCGAATCCCAGGGTAGTCCCACCAATCATCAACAAGCCCAATCTGACTACCCCTTCCCCGAGCATCCTTAATGGTCCAAATAGAACTTGCAAAGCCCTAATTAATCAGCTACGCCGCACCCATACTTGGCCTCGTGGTGGCACTGTAAATCCTGGATGGTCGCTCCACGAACCGGTCCTTAGATCTAAAGCAAACAAACCACCATAACATCCAACCCATCCATGTACCAGGCTTGCTTAGATCACCCATTACCATATCACATTTAACCAGTTCATGTCAATCACAATCTCATTAATGCATAATTAAATTAAGTAGTGCAGTTGTTCTTCCATCCCAATTAATTAAGCGAAGCAAAAAGGTAAAAATCCCATCTCGACTCTCTACCATATATTCCAGGTGACAAGGGTGGTTAAACAAAGCTAGTAAACTTCCTATCATAGGATTCCCATCAAATTGACAAAAGTATGCAGTTTTGCAAACAAAACATTTATTTTAAAACAGGATCAATATGCTTCAAGGACACTTGCCTTGCTCTTGCGGTTGATTAGGGTCAAAGCCTTCAAAATCTTGGTGCTGTAGATCCTCTGCGGCACTCTCTAGTGCAAATCCGTCTAATCCACACAATCAACATACAAGACAAGAAATACAATCAAAGACTGCACAAATATTGACATGCATGATTAATGCAAATGCAAGGTAGAACTTGTTAATAGATTGCTTTTAACGATTACACCCTCATTAGTTAATAAACAATTATAACCTTTGTCACATAGTTGTGATATGGATAAGAGGTTATAATCTAATGAATCAATATGTAAAACATTTGAAAGTGTATGACTAGGGGATATAGCAATTTTACCGCTGCTAAGGATTTTTTTCCTTGGCTATTGTCCCCAAAATGGATTCCTTCACTTGGATCTTCATTTAGCTCATACTCCACAAACATCTTACTCTCTCCGGTCATATGATTAGTGCATCCGCTATCAAGAACCCATTTGGTTTCACCAGAGGAGTATGCCTAGAAGAAAGATTTAAGCCTTGACTTTAGGTACCCAAGCGGTGTTGGGTCCTTTGATGTCAGTGTAACACCCTAATTTTCATGCATCATGCCCTACATACACTCATATACATGTTTAACATTAACCCACAACAAGAGGAATGAGATTAAAATTGATTCGGAGCATTTAAAATTGGTTTGGAGCAAAACCGCACTTAAAACGCAGGAAAGTGCGGACTAGTCCGATTTTACTGAAGACTAGTCCGATTTCTCTCTGACTAAAAACGGACTTGTCCGTTTTTGCTGCGGACTAGTCCGATTTTGGTGCTGGAAACTTTTGGACTTGTCCGATTTTGTGCGGACTAGTCCGATATTCCAAGAATCCTTGAAAAATTGCTAAGTCCTTGGACTTTTCCGGACTAGTCCGGTGTTCTAGCGGACTTGTCTGTTTTCCTCTCTGTTCAAAGTCGGACTTGTCCGATTTTCTCTCTGGACGACTTCAGACTAGTCCGGTCCTTTCTGAACTTGTCCGATATTTCGCGACTCCGAGTTGATCTTTTGTTTTACGACTTGTTTCTTGGGTTTCATGTTAAGTGGGCCTAGGGACGTCGTGCCTAACTGTTTTAGAGCCCATGTGGGACTCTAAACCGGCCTCTACTCATCCCAAAACTCGAAATCCATCTAACCCTAGCCTCCACCTCTATATAAACAGCCCCACCCCTTGGATTGACATCTATTTGCAACTTTTCCACCCACCCAAACCCTAGTTCGTGGGGAGCCACCATCAAGGAGGGAGGAGAAGATCCCAAGAAAGAAGAAGAAGAGGAGGAAACGAAAGAGGATCAAGATCTCCACCAAGTTTCGCCCTTCACCACCAATTCATCTCCATGTTCATCACCAACCCTAGATCATCAAGATCCAAGTGTTACCTCCAAGTTTTTTGATTCATTGGAGTTCTAAACACCTGGTATACCTTCTATTCTCTTTTCCTTACGTGAATTCAACCCCTAATCTCCAAATTCACGTCGATCTAGAAAACCCTAATCTGCTGATCTCGCAGAGTGCGGACTTGTCCGGTCCCTAGCGGACTAGTCCAGTCTTCCTGGTTAAATTGCATCAAGTTAATTCTGAAATTTGATCTAATCGAATCCAAACCTGTATAAACTTGTTAAAAGTTATTAGAACTAGTTATTGATCATTAAAAGCAATCTAGTAACAAGTTCTACCTTGCATTTGCATAAATCATGCATGTCATGTCATATTGAGTAATATTTGTGCACTCTTTGATTGTGTTTCTTGTCTTGTATGTTTATTGTGTGGATTAGACGGATTTGCGCTAGAGAGTACCATGGAGGATCTTCAGCACCAAGAGTTTGAAGGCTTTGATCCTAATCAACAGCAAGAGCAAGGCAAGTGTCCTTGAAGCATATTGATCCTGTTTTTAAAATAAATGTTTTTTTTGCAAAACTGCATGCTTGTGTCAATTTGATGGGAACCCTACGATAGGAAGTTGACTAGCTTTGTTTAACCACCATTGTCACCTGGAATTTATGGTGGAGAGTCGGGAAGGGCTTTTACCTTTTTGCTTCGCTTGATTATTTGGGATGGGAAAACAACACTACACATTTAATTATGCATCAATGATATTTTGGTTAATGTGAACTGGTCAATACGATGGGTGATCTAAGAAAGCCTGGTATGTGGATGGGTTGGATGTTATGGTGGTTTGCTTGCTTTAGATCTAAGGACTAGTTCATGCGAGAATAAGCCAGGACTACAGTGCCACCACGAGGCCAAGTATGGGTGCGGCGTAGCTGATTAATTAGGGCTTTGCTAGTGCTATTTGGACCATTGTGGATGCTCGGGGAAGGGGTAGTCGGATTGGGTTTGTTGATGATTGGTGGGACTACCCTGGGATCCGAATGGCTCAAGAGGGGGCCCTTGGTTGAAGATGTGCTCAGTTGGAGGCATCGCCACCGGTGAAACCTCAGTGGGGTATGAATAGACTAGTAATCCCTTTGTAAAGGCTATTTTGTGATCTCTTGGCCATACACCAAAGGAAGTGTAATTGGCGAAAGGGAGGTTCTCTAGTCGCCGACGGGTGATGAAATCACAAACACGTGGGTAAAGTGGTACAAACTCTGTAGAGTTAAATAAAACTATCATGATAGTCGTGCTCCCGGTTATGAGCACCTGGACAACTTCCATGATTAGAGGGAATTTGGTATTGGGATGGTATTTGGGATGGTTATGGTTGGTATTATGGTTATGGATTAATTTCTGGTATTGAATATGGTTATTGGCAATGGTGAAATCTGGAATTATTAATGATGGTAGTGAATTCAGATTGGTATTATGATATTACTTATGCTTATGATGGGTTTATTTCACATACATATAATATATTGCTTTTTAAATGTTTTTAATGTACTTTTCTGCACTTAGCCATTATTATTGTCGTCATTTGAATCAGCCACATGTCATACTTTCCACACTTGCTGAGTAAAACACATGTACTCACTCTTGCAATCCCCCCCAACAGTTGCAGGTCAGGATTGGGAGTTTAATGGTGATAATGCGGAGTTCTAGGTTGTGTCTACCGTTAGCTTTGCCTGTGGTGTTATTGGAGTTGCACTATACCCTATTGCTTATGCTGCCTAGCTGTTTAGTTTGCTTAATTAGTTTATTTCCGCTGCATTAGTTGAACTTGTCCTTAATATTCATTAGAGCTTGTATTCGAGGATAATCTGGTTTGTGTAATAAAATTTGGTTAATTAATCTTGCTTTGTGGTAATTTTCTGTACATCGTTTGTGATTGCACTCGTGTATGTGTGATGAACATCCTGGGCACACATATGTGTTAGCTTGGTTCTTTTCTCGGAACCGGGCGTCACAGATTTGTATCAGAGCCACAGGTTGACCGTAGGATGCAGCCTAGATAGAATGGACACTTTAGAGCACATAGGAGCACTCAGGAATTGATGAGTTTTTGGTTGGTGTGTTATTTGCTATATATTGTTTGCTTGTGTGCTTAATAGAGGATTATGGGATGCTTTAGCATTGCCATGTCCACCTAGGCTAGTATAGCTAGTTGGTTAGCTTCATATCCCTTGATGCATATAGTTGGGGATGTTTTCTAATTCTTACCTATTGCTTTTCTTCAGATGGTGAGGACTCGCAACTAGAGGGATGGCAATGATGAGGAGGAGAACTATGGAGTGCCTCAGAACAACATTGGACAAGGATCTACTCAGGGAGCTATCAACATTGAGCAGTTTTTGGCTATGCAAAACCAGCTCATGCAGACCATGATACAGACTATGGGACAGCTGCAGGCTGGCAACATCAACAATCAGCCCCACATGCCTCCACTGCCACCCCCACCTCCTCATAACTGATTGGGAGAATTTATGAGGACTAGGCCGCCAACCTTTGCTCAAGCTGCTGACCCTATGGATGCGGATGATTGGCTCAGGTCCGTGGAGAAGAAGTTAGCTATTGTCCAATGCAGTGACCGGGACAAGGTCTTGTTTGCTTCTCATCAACTAGTTGGAGCAACTGCGGATTGGTGGGATGCTTATTGCAATGCTCATGAGAATCAAGAGAGGATCACTTGGGCGGAATTCAAGGAGAACTTCCGTTCTCATTATGTGCCGGAAGGTGTTATGATTTTGAAGAGGCAAGAATTTGAGAATTTAAGGCAAGGAAGATCAAGCTTGAGTAAATATCTCAACAAGTTCACTCAACTCTCAAGATATGCACCTGAGGATGTTAGTCGGGATAGCAGGAAACAATATTTGTTCATGAGAGGCCTCAACAATGAAATTCAAGTGCAATTGTTCAATTGTGACTATGCAAATTTTCAGAAGCTTGTGGACAAAGCAATTGTGGTTGAGAACAAGATCCGTGAGATGGAGCAAGAAATCAAGAGGAAGGCGCCATACCAAGGACAGCAACAAGGAAGTAATGTGTGCCCTCGCCTTGCACCGCCCAATGTGCCTTATTACAGCTCCTCTATTCCTGCTCAACGCCCTGGTTATGCACCACGCCCAACTCAGTTTGTGCAGCAACGCCCTGTTATGCAAGCACCTAGGCCTCCAATGCCTTATGCACCTCGTGCTAATTTTCCTGGTTCTAATGTTCAAAACCAAGCTCGTCCTAATAATTCTGGTGGAGTTAAGAAGTGTTATACTTGTGGAGAAGCTGGACACTTTGCGCATCAATGTCCTAAGTCAGGTCTTGGTCAAGGAAGCAATGCACCGAGGCAAAACCCAAGATCCAATGGAGGACAACCACAAGGAAACCGGGGACAGTAGAATTTTGCTCGTGGCAACGTGAACCATGTCTCTACGGAGGATGCTCAACAAGCGGATGACGTGGTCATTGGTATGTTTCTCGCAAACTCCAACCCCGCGACTATGTTATTTGATTCTGGAGCATCGCATTCATTCATTGCATTGAAGTATGTCGCCAAGTATAGTTTGCCTATCTCTCATATGAAGATTACTCTATTGGTTAAGTCTCCTGGAGGAGAGATGAGGACAAATATAGTATGTCCAAAAGTAAGCCTTAGAATAAGGGGGGTAGACTTCTCCACCAACCTCATTGTTTTGGATTCTCAAGGGTTGGACATTATACTTGGTATGGACTAACTGAGGAAGCACAATGGAGTTATTGAGTGTGCCATGAAGACGGTGAAGTTGACCAACGAAGAAGGGATCACCGTAGAATTTGAAGCATCTCAAACCGCACCGAAGCAATTGGAGTTGAATCATATGGACGGTGCCACAATTTAGGAGATTCCGGTGGTGTGTGAATTTTTGGGTGTTTTTCTGGACGAGTTGCCAGGTATGCCACCCGATCGAGACATTGACTTTGTTGTTGATTTAATACCTGGAACTACACCTATAGCTAAGAGGTCGTATAGGATGCCTCCTTTGGAATTAGCGGAGCTCAAGAAGCAAATTCAAGAGCAACTAGAGAAGGGTTTCATTCGCCCTAGCTCTTCGCCTTGGGGAGCGGTCGTTATATTTGTGGACAAGAAGGATGGATCCCAAAGGATGTGTGTAGATTACCGAGCTCTCAACGAGGTGACCATCAAGAACAAGTATGCATTGCCACGCATAGAAGACTTGTTTGATCAGATGAAGGGTGCTTGTGTCTTCTCTAAGATTAATTTGAGGCCGGTATACTTTCAAATGAAGATTAGACTGTCGGACATACCCAAGACAGCTTTTAGAACACGGTATGGATCTTATGAGTACACCGTGATGTCTTTTGGATTCACAAATGTGCCTGCCTACTTTATGTACCTCATGAATAAGGTCTTCATGGAGTACTTGGATAAGTTCGTTGTGGTGTTTATTGATGACATTATGATCTACTCGAAGGATGAGAAGGAACATGAGGAACACTTGAGGCTTACGTTGCAGAAATTGAGGGAGCATCAATTGTATGCCAAGTTCAACAAGTGTCAGTTTTGGTTGAGAGAGGTATCGTTTTTGGGTCATATCATCTCAGGAGGAGGAGTATCGGTTGACCCCGGAAAAGTGGGAGATGTGTTGAAGTGGGAACCGCCGCAAAATGTCAAGGAAATAAGGAGTTTTCTTGGGATGGCTGGATATTACCGTAGATTCATCAAGGACTTTTCCAAGATAGCCAAGCCTATGACGGAGTTGCTAATGAAGGGAAAGGCGTTCCAATGGACTGAAGCTTGTCAGAATA
Source organism: Tuctoria greenei (assembly GCA_036927565.1). Taxonomy (NCBI): domain Eukaryota; kingdom Viridiplantae; phylum Streptophyta; class Magnoliopsida; order Poales; family Poaceae; genus Tuctoria; species Tuctoria greenei. The sequence continues at coordinate 203,703,051 of JAYESD010000004.1, forward strand.
GGTTTGTGGAGTTAAAGAAGAGGTTGACAACAACCCCAGTTTTGGTATTGCCGGATGTAAGCAAGAGTTTTGTCATTTATTGTGACGCATCGAGACAAGGACTTGGATGTGTATTGATGCAAGAAGGTCAAGAGGTCGCCTATGCATCAAGACAATTGAAGAAACATGAGCATAATTACCCCACACACGATTTGGAACTCGCGGCCATGGTACACGCATTGAAGATTTGGAGACACTATATTCTTGGACATAGGTGTGAAATATATACGGATCATAAGAGTTTGAAGTATATTTTCACACAAATGGATTTGAACTTGAGGCAACGGAGATGGTTGGAGCTCATCAAAGATTATGATTTGGGGATCAACTATTATCCGGGAAAAGCCAATGTAGTGGCCGATGCCTTGAGTAGAAAGGGAGTAAGTCACCAACTCACAGTTCGAGAGTTACCATTCGAGTTATGTAAGGAGTTTGAACGGTTGAACCTCGGATTTGTAAATGAGATGTAGATGATGGAGTTAAATCCGACCTTGGAGCAAGAAATTCGAGAGGCAGAAACCACGGATGAGGAGATCAAGGAAATCAAGGAAAGGACCGAGGAAGGGAGAGAATTTAGATTTGATGAAGACGAACATGGTACCCTATGGCTTGGAAAAAGGATTGTGGTGCCTAATGTAAAGCATATTCAAGAGACAATATTAAAGGAGGCACATGACTCGCCATACTCGATTCACCCTGGTTGTACAAAGATGTACAAAGACTTGAAGGCTTGCTATTGGTGGGATAGCATGAAGAAGAACATAGCTGAATATGTGGCACTGTGTGATGTGTGTCAACGAGTCAAGGCGGAACATCAAAGGCCAGCTGGATTATTACAACCATTGAAGATTCCGGAATGGAAGTAGGAAGAAATTGGAATGGACTTCATAGTTGGGTAACCACGTACTCAGTCCGGGTATGACTCAATCAGGGTAATTGTGGATCGCTTAACCAAGTAAGCTCATTTTGTCCCTGTGAAGACCAAATATACAGCTGCACGATTGGCCGAAATATACATGGAGCATATTGTGTGTCGACATGGAGTCCCTAAGAAGATAGTCTCGGATAGAGGTTCTCAATTTACCTCCAGATTTTGGCAAAAATTGCATGAAGCTTTGGGAACGAGGTTGAATTTTAGTTCAGCATATCATCCTCAAACGGATGGACAAACCGAGAGGACCAATCAGATTTTGGAGGACATGTTAAGAGCTTGTGCTTTAAAACATGGTAAAAGTTGGGACAAAAGCTTGCCATACGCGGAATTTTCATACAATAATAGTTACCAAGCAAGTTTGAAAATGTCACCATATGAAGCGCTTTATGGAAGGAAGTGTAGGACACCTTTATTTTGGAATGAGGCAGGAGAAACTCAAGTATTTGGTCCGGATGTGTTGCAAGAAGCCGAAAAGCAAGTCCGAATAATTCGTGAAAACTTGACGGCTGCCCAATCAAGGCAAAAAAGGCTATGCAGACAATAGGAGAAGGAAATTAGCCTTTGAAATAGGAGATTTTGTTTACCTCAAGGTGTCACCAATGAGAGGTCATAAGAGGTTTAACATAAGAGGAAAGCTCGCACCTCGTTATATTGGACCATTCAAGATTTTGGACAAAAGAGGAGAAGTAGCGTATAAGTTGGAGATGCCAGCTCATCTTTCGGACGTCCATGATGTCTTTCATGTTTCCCAGCTCAAGAAGTGCTTGAGAGTACCGGAAGAACAAGTGCCAATGGAAGAATTGGAACTAGAGGAAGATTTGACTTATGCCGAACAACCGATCAAAATCTTGGAAACCAAGGAGAGAGTCACAAGGAGCAAGGTTATTAGATGGTGTAAAGTTCAATAGAAGCACCACACAGAAAAAGAAGCAACGTGGGAATTGGAGGATGATCTCAAGAAGGAATTTCCCTATCTTTTCTCTTCCGCATCGAATCTCAAGGGCGAGATTCATTTTAAGGGGGGTAGGTTTGTAACACCCTAATTTTCATGCATCATGCCTTACATACACTCATATACATGTTTAACATTAACCCACAACAAGAGGAACGAGTTTAAAATTGATTCGGAGCATTTAAAATTGGTTTGGAACAAAATCACACTTAAAACGCAGGAAAGTGCGGACTAGTCCAATTTTACTGAGGACTAGTCCGATTTCTCTCTGACTAAAAACGTACTTGTCCGTTTTTGCTGTGGACTAGTCCGATTTTAGCGCTGGAAACTTTCGGACTTATCCGATTTTGTGCGGACTAGTCCGATATTCCAAGAATCTTTGAAAATTTGCTAAGTCCTTGGACTTTTCTCGACTAGTCCGGTGTTCCAGCGGACTTGTACGTTTTCCTCTCTGTTCAAAGTCGGACTTGTCCGATGTTTGGCTAGACTTGTCCGATTTTCCCTCTGGACGACTTTGGACTAGTCCGATCCTTTTCGGACTTGTCCGATATTTCGCGACTCCGAGTTGATCTTTTGTTTTACGACTTGATTCTTTGGTTTCACGTTATGTGGGCCTAGGGACGTCGTGTCTAACTCTTTTAGAGCCCATGTGGGACTCTAAACCGGCCTCTACTCATCCCAAAACTCGAAATCCATCTAACCCTAGCCTCCACCTCTATATAAACAGCCCCACCCCTTGGATTGACATCTATTTGCAACTTTTCCACCCACCCAAACCCTAGTTCGTGGGGAGCCACCATCAAGGAGGGAGGAGAAGATCCCAAGAAAGAAGAAGAAGAGGAGGAGGAAACGAAAGAGGATCAAGATCTCCACCAAGTTTCACCCTTCACCACCAATTCATCTCCAAGTTCATCACCAACCCTAGATCATCAAGATCCAAGTGTTACCTCCAAGTTTCTTGATTCATTGGAGTTCTAAACACCTGGTATACCTTCTATTATCTTTTCCTTATGTGAATTTAACCCCTAATCTCCAAATTCACATCGATCTAGAAAACCCTAATCTGCTGATCTCGTAGAGTGCGGACTTGTCCGGTCCCTAGCGGACTAGTCCGGTCTTCCCGGTTAAATTGCATCAAATTAATTCTAAAATTTGATCTAATCGAATCCAAACCTGTATAAACTTGTTAAAAGTTATTAGAACTAGTTATTGATCATTAAAAGCAATCTAGTAACAAGTTCTACCTTGCATTTGCATAAATCATGCATGTCATGTCATATTGAGTAATATTTGTACACTCTTTGATTGTGTTTCTTGTCTTGTATGTTTATTGTGTGGATTAGACGAATTTGCGCTAGAGAGTGCCGCAGAGGATCTTTAGCACCAAGAGTTTGAAGGCTTTGATCCTAATCAACAGCAAGAGCAAGGCAAGTGTCCTTGAAGCATATTGATCCTGTTTTTAAAATAAATGTTTTGTTTGCAAAACTGCATGCTTGTGTCAATTTGATGGGAATCCTATGATAGGAAGTTGACTAGCTTTGTTTAACCACCATTGTCACCTGGAATTTATGGTGGAGAGTCAGGAAGGGTTTTTACCTTTTTGCTTCGCTTGATTAATTGGGATGGGAAAACAACACTACACATTTAATTATGCATCAATGATATTCTGGTTAATGTGAACTAGTCAATACGATGGGTGATCTAAGCAAGCCTGTTATGTGGATGGGTTGGATGTTATGGTGGTTTGCTTGCTTTAGATCTAAGGACCGGTTCATGTGAGAATAAGCCAGGACTACAGTGCCAACACGAGGCCAAGTATGGGTGCGGCGTAGCTGATTAATTAGGGATTTGCTAGTGCTATTTGGACAATTGTGGATGCTCGGGGAAGGGGTAGTCGGATTGGGTTTGTTGATGATTGGTGGGACTACCCTGGGATCCGAATGGCTCAAGAGGGGGCCCTTGGTTGAAGATGTGCTCAGTTGGAGGCATCGCCACCGGTGAAACCTCAGTGGGGTCTGAATAGACTAGTAATCCCTTTGTAAAGGCTATTTTGTGATCTCTTGGCCATACACCAAAGGAAGTGTAATTGGCGAAAGGGAGGTTCTCTAGTCGCCGACGGGTGATGAAATCAAAAACACGTGGGTAAAGTGGTACAAACTCTACAGAGTTAAATAAAACTATCATGATAGTCGTGTTCCCGGTTATGAGCACCTGGACAACTTCCATGATTAGAGGGAATTTGGTATTGGGATGGTATTTGGGATGGTTATGGTTGGTATTATGGTTATGGATTAATTTCTGGTATTGAATATGGTTATTGGCAATGGTGAAATCTGGAATTATTAATGATGGTAGTGAATTCAGATTGGTATTATGATATTACTTATGCTTATGATAGGTTTATTTCACATACATATAATATATTGCTTTTCAAATGTTTTTAATGTACTTTTCTGCACTTAGCCATTATTATTGTCATCATTTGAATCAGCCACATGTCATACTGTCCACACTTGCTGAGTAGGACATGTACTCACTCTTGCAATCCCCCCCCCCAACAGTTGCAGATCAGGATTGGGAGTTTAATGGTGATAATGCAGAGTTCTAGGCCGTGTCCACCGTCAGCTTTGCCTGTGGTGTTATTGGAGCTGCGCTATACCCTATTGCTTATGCTGCCTAGCTGTTTAGTTTGCTTAATTAGTTTATTTCTGCTGCATTAGTTGAACTTGTCCTTAATATTCATCAGAGCTTGTATTCGAGGATAATCTAGTTTGTGTAATAAAATTTGGTTAATTAATCTTGCTCTGTGGTAATTTTCTGTACATCGTTTGTGATTTCACTCGTGTATGTGTCATGAACATCCTGGGCACACATATGCGTTAGCTTGGTTCTTTTCTCGGAACCGGGCGTCACAGTTAGTCAAGAAGCACTTGGGCACCCACACACAAGGTTTGGGACTCTTGCGGTGTGGCCAAACATACCTAGCATAGGCCTTTCCAAACTTGTTCCTCAATAAGACATATGATGCATCAAAATCATGGAACAATGGATGAGGTTCTTTCTTAGGCATTTTGGGTGAAGTAGCAATGTTCTTCCCTTTATTGTTGTATGAGCCTCCTTTGACAAAAACAATCAAGTTATTGTCATTCTTGGGAGTTTCGGTGTTTCGCATCTCCCTAGAATAACCAAGACCATCCTTGACAAGGGGATGTCTCGTGTTGGTATATGCACTACGTGCATATGCCACCTTCTCTTTGTCAAAGATGCCACCCTTTGGTGCTTGATTGGTTTGTGCCAACTTAAGCTCATATTTAAGCTTTATGATCAAGTTTGAGCATTTATAAGGTCGAGATGCTTTGGATTTAATATTTGTGGAAGATGAGATTATAGAGGAAGAAGGTGCATTGACCTTGAGAGACTTCGCTTGTGTCTCAAGGATCATGTTAGCTTTTGTCAAACTAAAAAGCTCATCCTTGAGCACAACTGTAGTGTTCTCAAGGTTTGAGCAAGTTTCCTTGCTCACAGCGAGTTCGCGCTCAAGTGCCTTGCTTCTTACTCTTTCAAGCTCCAAGAGCTCCTCAACCTCTTGACATCTCTCTTTTTGTTGGATGAGCATGTCCTCTTGACGGTTGATGAACTCTTCCTTCTCAAATATTTCCTCCGTCAACAATCTCAACCTTTTCAAAGTACTTTTACTCATGTCTTTAAGCATATGTTCATTTTCACTACTACTATCAAAATCATCATGTGAAGAAATTGAAGAAGAGGATTTTGATTTAAACTTATTTCTCCCCTCCATGGCCATGAGACACGTTGTCCTTGAAGTCTCCAAGTTGGGGAAGAGATTGTTTTCCGTAGTTGTCTTCTTCGTAGCAATAGTTGCTATCTTCTCTTCTTCATCGGAGGAGGATTCCTCATTTGAATCCCACTCCTTTCCAAGGTGGGCATGTTCGGATTGCTTCTTCTTCTTGAAGTACTTCTTCTCCTTGGCCTTGCCCTCCTTCTTCTTCTTGTTTTCTTCATGTTGGCAATCCACAATGAAGTGGCCATACTCTCCACAATTGTTGCAAGCCCTCTTTGATCTTGTTTTGGGCTTGTCTTTGCTCTTTCTTTCATTTTGGTAGCTCCCCCTCCTTCTTCTAAACATCCTCTTAAAGTTGTTGATGAAGAGAGCCTCTTCCTCATCGGTATCAGGACTCTCTTCACCACTCTCTTCCTTTTCTTGTGATCTTGAGGATGTTGCCTTGAATATGACATCCATTTTCTTGGAGGAGGAAAGCTTTTGAAGATCATTGTAAAACATGGCTTCTTGCTCCATCAACTCATGGTTGATGATCCTCCCTAGCACTTCTTCGGGAGTCATGTTGTGAAAGCCCGGGCTCTCATGAATTAGTGAGCAAAGAGTGACATTTCGAGGCATGAAAGCTCGAATCATCCTCTTTACCACCTCGTGGTCGGTCCATCGGGTGCTTCCATACGATCGACTCTTGTTGATGAGAGTCTTGAGGCGGTCGTACATGTCTTGGGGGGACTCACCATCTATGATGGTAAACCTCCCAAGCTCTCCTTCGATCATCTCGATCTTCGCCTCCCTAATGATGCGGTTGCCTTCATGCGCCGTCTTGAGTGTATCCCATATCTCCTTGACAACCTCTAACCCTTCAATGCGGTTGAACTCCTCTCGAGTCAATGAGGAGGTAATCACTCCAACAGCTTGAGCATTGCGATGGAGAAGAACGGCTTGTTCCGGAGTGATGTCTTACTCATTCTTTCATAGATGAACACCTGTCATAACAATTTGCCACAAGCTAGGGTTTAAGGAAATAAGGTGCATCTTCATATTATGCTTCCACATAGAGTAATCATTTCTGTCAAACTGAGGAGGTTTGCCAATGAGAATAGACATATAATGGTTGCTCGCGGTAAGTTGCTCATAATTGTAAGGATACCGAGAGTAGTCTTGTGAACTACTCCCATTGTCGATGTTGACCGGAGAAATTTGCTTGATCTCCTTCTTGGGCACATTGAGCTTTTCACGAAGCCATGCCTTGAGCATCCAAACTTCTTCATCGTCGTTTGGATCATCTTAAAGAACATCGAAATTCTTCATCTTGGTGTCATCGACGACCACCGAAACCTCGTTATCACCCCTTCCGGCCATTTCTTCTCCGAGTTGTTAGACTCTTGTGGAGAAGCCTGCTCTGATACCAATTGAAAGCCCCTAGAGGGGGTGTGAATAGGAAATAATACCTGAAATGACTTAATCAAACGAGATTAAACTCCTGAGACCAGACTAGTCCGCTCAGCACAGGGTGAAAACTTAAAAACTTGGTTTCTATAAGTTATTTGCAGAACTTAAGTTCACAAAAGAGATAAGCAATATATGGTAAACTAGTACAATTCAGATTGTGAAGTTAAGACACTTAGATCACAAGTTTTCAACAATGATCAAAGTGAAGAGCAATAGGAGCAATATGAACCCTAATAGCAATACTAATGATCACGAAGAGTAAAAGACAAGTGAGACAAGATTTATCTCGTGGTTCAGCTCCACGAAGAAGCCTACATACACGTTGAGAAGTCCACACAAGGATTGAGTCTCACTTGACCCTTCTCTCACTAAGCCACCACGATGGCTGGCTTGGATTCCACTATATCAATGGGTAATCACCAAGTTTGATGGGGCTACTCACAAGTTGAGGCTCCGACAAATCAATACAATGAGGAGCACACGAAGCTCAACTCACATAAGCCACAAAACACAATCACAATGTGCAAAGAGATCAAACCGAGAGCCCAAGCGCGATGATCTTCCTTTACTCTCCTCCCTAAACCCTAATTGAATGTGGCCTAGAGGGGGGGTTAATAGGCCTTTTTGAATTTCTGTCGGAACCTGTAACACTTAACAACCAGATCAAATCTCGAGATAACGAACGATTCCGGTCGAGTGCGGACTAGTCCGGTGTATACCGACTAGGTTGATCAAATTGGATTGATTATCCTGATCCTAGGATGTGTGCAGAGGAAATATACTTGTAATTGAAGTGTTACAAAACTATAAACTAGGATGTACCACAAGTTAATCTTATATTCAATGTTTCAACGTAAAGTGAACAAGGTTGATTGAAACCCTAGATTGATATGAAGTGTAAGAATGATGAGCGCAAAGTAAGAACACAAGCACTTTATCCCGTGGTTCGGTTCCCACAGAGGCAACCTACATCCACGTTGAGGAGTCCACAAAAGGATCGGGTTTTCTCCAACCCTACTCTCGTCGGATCGCCACGGAGGCCAATCCTCTTCACTAATCACAAAGGGCAAATAACCAAATTCAAGGGGCCTTCTCACACGTTGAGGGCTCCCCAAGATTACAATATGAACACAACCAAGAAAACACTCTTAAGATCATAATGAAAACCACAGGAGTGTGATAGGGAATCAAACCAAGAGCTCAATGAGTGATGAACCGTGTCTCTCCAATGATCCAAAGTGTATCCTCAAGGGATTGATCTTTCTTGCGTTTGATTTCGTGGAGAGAGGTGTTTTCTAGGCTCTTGGGAGATGTGACAGCGCAGGGGGTCGAGTGCTCTTGAAAGATGGGCTGTGTACACCTATTTATATGGGGTTCCCAAAAGTTACCGTTAGGGTTTAGAAAGATCGGACTAGTCCGTGGTGGACACCGGACTAGTCCGGTGTGTTGCGTGTTGCAAACCCTAGGTGTCCCGAAATATCGGACTTGTCCGGCTGAGAGCGGACTTGTCCGATTTTGGTTCTGGAAATCTTCGGACTAGTCCGATGGATATCGGACTTGTCCGGATAAGTGAAACCCTAAGTGAATTTGGGGACAAGTCCTGAAAGTGCATCTAGGAATCCCTTGTGGGTTTTGGATAATTTATGACATAAAAATGAGATCCTAACTACTTTGTTGAGATGAGCACAGGTTTTAATGAGAAAATGAGCAAAGAGCAAAAAAAGAAAGGAGAATGAGGAGCAATGTGCAAAAGAGCTCAAGGAACAAGTGTAGTAGATCATTGTGTATGGAGTGTGTTAAGGAAACACACTCCAAGAGCTCAAGCACAAATAATCACACACATTGCACAAGTTTATATAGGACCGGACTAGTCCGATTTCTTTCTGCACAAGATCCAGCAAGTTTGATATCACCACAGACTAGTTCAATATCTCTCTGACTAGAATCGGACTAGTCCTCCCTAGAGTGGACTAGTCCTCCAAACACTTCACAAGTTGCACAAAATCGGACAAGTTCGATATTAACCCGAACTAGTCCAAAAAACCCTCTGACCTAAATCAGACAAGTCCTCCAGGTGCGGACTTGTCCTCAAATTCACTTAGGGTTTCACTTTTCCGGACAAGTCTGATATCTATCAGACTAGTCCGAAGATTTCCAGAACCAAATTCGGACAAGTCCGCTTTTAGCCGGACTAGTCCGATATTCGGGACACCTAGGGTTTGCTATACACAGCACACCGGACTAGTCCGGTGTCCACCACGGACTAGTCTGATATTCCTAAACCCTAACAGTTACTTTTGGGAATCCCATATAAATAGGTGTACACGGCCCATCTTCCAATGACTCTCGACCCTCTGCGCCGTCACACCTCCCAAGAGCCTGAAAAACACATCTCTCCACGAAATCAAAGCAACAAAGATCAATCCCTTGAGGATACACTTTGGATCATTGGAGAGACACGGTTCATCACTCATTGAGCTCTTGGTTTGTTTCCCTAACACACTCATGTGGTTTTCATTGTGATCTTTCGAGTGTGTTCTTAGTGGTGTTCTTGTTGTAATCTTGGGGAGCCCTCAACTTGTGAGAAGGCCTCTTGAATTTAGTTATTTCCCTTTGTTATTAGTGAAGAGTATTGGCCTCTGTGGCGATCCGACGAGGGTAGGGTTGGAGAAGACCTAGTCCTTTTTTGGACTCCTCAATGTGGACGTAGGTTGCCTCTGTGGGAACCGAACCACAGGATAAAATCATTGTGTTCTTTCTTTGGACCCATTGTTCTTCCATTTCATATATATATCTAGGGTTTCGATCAATCGTGCTCACTTTACATTGAAACATTAAGTTTAAGATTAAATTGTGATACACCCTAGTTCATAGTTGTGCAACACTTAAATTACAAGTATAATTCCGCTGCTTACATCCTAGGATCAAGTTAATCTATCAAATTTGATTAACCTAGTCAGTACACACCGGACTAGTCCGCACTTGACCGGACTAGTCCAATATCTCAAGATTTGATATGGTTGTTAAGTGTTGCAGGTTCCGACAAAATTAAAAAAGGCCTATTCACTTCCCCCCCTCTAGGCCACATTCAATTGGTATCAAAGCGAGGTTCTTCAAAAGGAGACTAACCGCTCGAAGAGATCATGTCAGACATGAAGGACGTACACAAGAGCATCAACCAAGAGAAGGTTGAAGAACACAAGAATCAGAAATTGGAGAAGCTCCTCGAAGCCATTCAAGACTTCGAGGATGATTATGAGGAGACGTTGGAACTCAAGGCGCTCCTAAGGAAGAAAACCCTTTCCAAGGGAAAGGTGAAATCGAAGATGAGAAGAAAAAGAAGGGGAGTAGTCACACCGACTACTCCCGATATCCTTTTAATTATGATCGCCTAAATTCAAACAACAATCATTATCTATCTATTCCACTTGGAAAAGCCCCACACTTTGATGGCAATGACTACTCAATGTGGAGGAAAAACATGAAAATGCATTTGATTTCTCTCAATCCAAGTTTGTGGCACATAGTATGCACAGGAATACATATCCCTGATGATGATGAGGAGCTCACACCTAGTCAAGAGCAAGCGATCCATCGAAATGCCCAAGCTGCTGCAGTCATTACTTCATCACTCAGTTGGGATGAGTTTACAAAGGTAGATGGACTCGAGATCACAAAGGAGATATGGGATACATTGCAAACCGCACATGAAGGCGATCGTCATGTGCGAGAAGCGAAGATCGAGATGATTGAAGGCGAGCTGGGAAGGTTCGCAATCGAAGAAGATGATTTGCCACAAGACATGTACAACCGATTAAAGACGCTCATCAACAAGGTGCGAGCATACGGAAGCAAGAAGTGGAACGACCACGAGGTAGTGAAGCTCATCCTTAGAGCCTTCATGCCTCGCAATGTCACCTTGTGCTCGATGATATGAGAAAGCCCCGGATACAAGAAGATGACCCCGGATGAGCTACTTGGGAAAATCATCAACTTTGAGATGATGTAAAAACAAGCCAAACATGTTAAGGAAATTGTCGATCTCACCTCGGCAAAGAAGAAAGGGGTCGCTCTAAAGTCCACCCTTAAGCCCTTGTCTAAAGAAGCTCGAGAAGCTCAACTAGAAGAAGACGGTGATGATGAGAGCAGTGACTTTGATGAAGATTACATGATACTATTCATGAAGAAATTCAAGAGAATGATGAAGAAGAGACAAGGGGCTAAATCGAGTGAAGGGAAGTACAAGGAAAAATCAAAACTGAAGTTGAGGGGGGCATGCTATAATTGTGGTGAGTATAGCCACTTTATAGTTGACTGCCCATATGAAGAGAATAAGAAGAAGACCAAAGAAGGGAAGCCTCAACCCAAGAAGTTCTTCAAGAAGAAGAAGCAAGCTGAACAAGCGCATCTTGGGAAAGAATGGGACTCAAATGATGAGTCCTCATCCGAAGAAGAAGAGGATATGACTAGCATAGCCATCGAAAAGACATCCATGAAGTCCACTCTCTTCCCCACTCTTGGTGCACGAAAGGGGAACAACACTTGCCTCATGGCAAAGGAAGGTAAACGCAAGGTAACTACCAAATCCTCTTCGGTGCATTCATATTCTAGTGATAGTGAAATTAATAGTGATAATGAAGATATGCTCATTGGATTAGATAAGAAAACAGCCACAAAAATGAAATTTTTACTTGATCAACTTGTTGAGAAGAATAAGTTGATACATCGTCAAGAAGACATGATTATCTCCTAAAAGGAGGAATATGTCAAACTTGACAAGCTTCTAGAACTTGAAAATGAGTGAAGCAAGTCACTAGAGCTTGAGTTAACTTCAACCAAGAAAGCTTGCTTGGAGTTAAGCGACTCAAATGCTACAATCAAGGACAAACTTGCTAACCTAATCAAGGTTAACAAGATACTTGAAGTGAAAGTTGAGTCACTCAAGCAAAGTGACCCTTCATCCTCTTCAAGCTCACCTTCTCAACCCCTTAAAACTGAAACTGCTTCTACTTGTACATGTGGTAAAGTTGACCCCAGCTTGGAAGACAAGTCAACCTCTACCAAGGAGAAGCATCCTTCACAAAATGGAATATTCGACAAGGAGAAGATCAAATGTGCACGTAGTGCATACTTGGTCACAAGACCTCCAAATGTCAAATATGGCACTGGTTACTCTTATGGTGAAAAGCAACATGCTAGAAGCCATAAGAATAACAAGGAGAGCATCGCCTTTGTAAATGGAAGACCCTCTCAAACTGGAAAGTCCAATGTTAACACATCAAACACACATGGACACCGGACTAGTCCAGTCGGGGTCCGGACAAGTCCGGTCCTCCGGACAAGTCCGATCTCCCTGACTAGTCATGTTTATAAACAACAACAGTTGCTATTTAGAACTTTTGATGCAACTTATGTGTTAATGAGAAGTAATATTGGTAATATTTATGCTCATTATGTTGGGCCACACCATGAGAACACCAAATCTCATGTGTGGGTGCCTAAATCCCTTATGACTAACCTAAAAGGACACAAGCAAGCTTGGGTACCTAAAACCAAGGCTTGATTTGTTTTTGTAGGCCTATTCCTCCGGTGGATCTAAATGGGTGCTAGACAGTGGCTGCACCAACCATATGACCTGAGAAAGAAGGATGTTCGTTGAGTACGAAGAAAATGAGGATCCAAGTGAGGGCATCTATTTTGGAGACAATAGTCAAGGAAAGGTGCTCGGGACCGGTAAAATTGCCATATCATCACAACATACCCTTTCTCATGTGTTACATGTTGATTCCTTAGATTATAACCTGCTGTCCATATCTCAATATGCACGAGGGTGTGACCGTCTCTAGAAGGAGTGATGGTTCCATTGCATTCAAGGGTATGTTAAAGGGAAAGCTTTACCTTGTTGACTTCAACAACGATAAAGCCGAACTTGACACATGCTTGATTGCAAAGACCAACATGGGTTGGCTGTGGCATAGATGGCTAGCGCATATTGGTATGAGGAACCTTCAAAAACTCCTCAAGGGCGATCACATACGAGGTTTGAAGGATGTTGTTTTTGAGAAAGACATGCCTCGTAGTGCGTGCCAAGCCGGGAAGCAAGTTGGAGCACCTCATCTCGCTAAGAACGTCATGACTACAACAAAACCGCTCGAGCTACTTTACATGGACTTATTTGGTCCAATTACTTACATAAGCATCGGCGGTAACAAATATGGTTTAGTAATTGTCGATGATTTTTCTCGCTTCACTTGGGTTTTCTTTTTGCATGATAAGGCAGAAAAACAAGGAATCTTGAAGAAATTTTTCAAGTGTGCTCAAAATGAGTTTTCATTGACGATCAAGAACATTCGAAGCGACAACGACACGGAGTTCAAGAACACACAAGTTGAGGAGTACCTAGATGAAGAAGGCATAAAGCATGAGTTTTCAGCTCCTTACTCCCCTCAACAAAATGGAGTTGCCGAAAGGAAGAACCGAACCCTCATAGAGATGGCGAGAACAATGCTCGATGAGTACAAGACCTCGGATCGATTTTGGCCGAAAGCGGTCAACACCGCTTGCCACGCCATAAATCGACATTATCTTCATCGACTACTCAAGAAAACATCCTATGAGCTACTCACCGGTAACAAGCCTAATATTTCATATTTTCGAGTTTACGGTTCCAAATGCTATATTTTAAACAAGAAGCCTAGGACTTCAAAGTTCGCTTCGAAGTCCGATGAAGGTTTCTTGCTTGGTTATGATTCGAACACTTACGCCTATCGTGTCTTCAACAAGACCTCTGGACTTGTTCAAGTAGCACGTGACATAGTGTTCGATGAAACTAATGGCTCCCAAAAGGAGCAAGTTAATCCATGTGTGCTAGATTGAGAAGAAGCTCCTTGTCAAGCATTGAGAAGAATGGCGTTAGGCGAAGCTCAACCACAAGAGCCACCTCAACATATACATGAGGAAAATGAACCACAAAAGTAGGTCAATGATCAAGGGGGAGCTTCCATACAAGATCAACCTCAAGAAAGCGAAAATGATCAACAAGTCAATGAGGGCAACCATTTAGGGGGAGAAGAAGATGACCATGAAGATTCAAGACAGCAAGTGCCACACCCAAGAGTGCACCAATGCGTCCAAAGGGATCACCCAATCGACAACATCATCGGTGACATCCAAAAAGGAGTAACAACTAGATCTCACATAGCTAATTTTTGTGAGCATTACTCGTTTGTGTCCTTTTTGGAACCGCGCAGGGTTGAGGATGCATTGAAGGATCCAGATTGGGTAGTGTCCATGAACAACAACTCAACAATTTCAAAAGGAACGAGGTGTGGGAACTAGTCAAAAGACCCAAATCTAAGGTCGTCGGCACCAAATGGGTCTTCCGCAACAAACAAGACGAACACGGGGTGGTGACAAGGAACAAGGCACGACTTGTGGCCAAAGGGTATTCACAAGTCGAAGGTTTGGATTTTGATGAGACCTCTGCTCCCGTAGCTAGACTTGAGTCTATTAGAATATTACTTGCATATGCTACTCACCATTATTTCAAGCTCTATCAAATGGATGTGAAAATTGCCTTCCTCAACATACCAATCAAGGAGGAGGTATATGTAGAGCAACCCCCCAGATTTGAAGATGAAGAGTTCTCCAACCACGTATTTAAATTGCGTAAGGCTCTCTACGGCCTCAAACAAGCTCCTAGAGCTTGGTATGAGTGTCTTAGAGATTTCTTAATTGAAAATGGTTTTAAGATCGGTAAAGTAGATTATACATTGTTTACAAAGAACTTTGGTAATGATCTTTTTGTTTGTCAAATTTATGTTGATGATATAATCTTTGGTTCAACTAATAAATCTTTTTGTGAGGAATTTAGTAGAATTATGACAGATAGGTTTGAGATGTCTATGATGGGAGAGCTAAAGTACTTCTTGGGATTCCAAGTGAGGCAACAAAAGAAAGGGACGTTCATAAGCCAAACCAAGTACACTTAGGACATACTCAAGAAGTTTGGAATGGACAAGGCGAAGCCTATAAGGACTCCCATGGCAACAAATGGACACTTGAATCTCAATGAAGATGGACAAAACGTCGATCAAAAGGTATATTGCTCCATTATTGGATCTCTACTCTACTTATGTGCATCTAGGCCAGACATTATGTTGAGTGTATGCTTGTGTGCAAGGTTTCAAGCCAACCCAAAAGAGTGTCATTTGATAGTCGTTAAGAGAATCTTGCGGTATTTAGTTCATACACCCAACCAAGGCCTTTGGTATCCCAAAGGTTCCAAATTCAATCTCATTGATTACTCCGATGTAGACTACGCAGGGTGCAAGATAGATAGAAAAAGTACCTCCGGTACATGCCAATTCCTAGGGAGATCCCTTGTTTCTTGGTCCTCCAAGAAACAAAACTCCATTGCGTTATCCACGGCCGAAGCGGAGTATGTTGCAGCCGGGAGTTGTTGTGCACAACTCCTTTGGATGCGACAAACTCTAACGGATTACGGTTACAATATGAACCGTATTCCACGACTTTGTGATAATGAGAGTGCCATTAAAATTGCCCATAATCCCGTTGAGCACTCCAGGACCAAACACATAGACATCCGGCATCACTTTTTGAGAGACCACTCAATGAAGGGAGACATAGCCATTTCACATGTCAATACCGAAAAGCAACTAGCCGATATTTTCACCAAGCCACTTGATGAAAAACGCTTTTGCGAGCTCCGAAATGAACTTAATATCCTCGATGCTCGGAGTGTGGCTTGAAATCTTGTATACTTGAATGCTATCTTCAAAATTCAATGATTGAGTTGTGAAAATCATCTCTCTAAATTTTTTCAAAAAAACTATGTCAATTACTAAATCTTGGTGAATTATGGTCATTGCTTGATTGTTGTATGATTACTGATCATATTCATCAAGATTATTTGATTTGATTTGCCTCCCTATTTTCTTAATAAGTACCTTCGAATATATACGAATGGACTATGCTCATCTTGTCTGGTGACCACGGACTAGTCTGTGGTTACCCGGACTAGTCCGCCGGTGCAGACTAGTCCGCAGTGTGACAGTTAGGCCGGGCTAGTCTGACATACCACGAACTAGTCCGATATAGGATTTGGAAAAGTTCGGACTAGTCCGATCATTTTCAGACAAGTCCGATTTTTCGTGTCCTTGACCCTAGCCGCCGCCAAACCCTAATCCTCCTCACCCCACTCTTGCCTCAACCTTTCTCTCTCCAAGCTCGAGCTCCCCAAGGCAATTCCTTGATTCCTCCATAAAAAATTCGCAAGTTTGGTTGGAAATTGATATTCTTCGCGTAGGGATTGAAGACCATGGACTTGTCTGCCCCTTCAACCCCTACACCTCCGAAAATCAAGTAATCTCGGTAAAATCTCACCCCAAACCCTAGAAATTGCTATTTTCTTCGTTTGTGGTCAACTAGCTTGGTTCCTTTCACCATATACATGCTTCCTTGATGTATTACATTGATTCTAAGCTACTTGTGCATTTGGAATCACCATTTGTCTCATAGTTAGAGTTTTAGAGGTTAAACACCGGACTAGTCTGGTCCATGCACGGACAAGTCCGGTCAATCGGACTAGTCCGTGCCTGTACACCGGACTAGTCCAATTTTTCTGGACTAAACCCTAACCTCTCAATTCCTAAATGCAATTCCTTTTCATCTGTTCTCATCAATGCCTAGTGAAATCTATTCTCGGGACAATGTCAAGCACCAATGATGAAATCTCTGATTTCAAGGCTGAGATGGACCACGAAGCCGTGCTTCGGTCCTCGACAAGCCTAAGAAAGAAGCGCCAAGAGCGCTCATCTGAGACGGCTACCTCTCCTCCCCAGGCTCAAAGGAAAGTGCTCGCGAAGAAGCCAGCATCCAAGGCTTCTGCTGGAGGTGGCCCTCGCCAAGCTAAGGGCAAGGGAATTGCAACGGGCCCGATTGGCCCCCCAAAGCTGTCAGCTCCAAGGGAAGGAGCCAGGGATCCCGCAGAGGAGAGATTCAACGTAAAGGGCAGTGACATGGCGGCCAAGTTCAGAAATGTTGATTGCACAACCGTTCGAAGCAAGCTGCCGATGGGAGGTTTTGGAGCAACTTCCATGCAGACTTCTACAAGTTTGTAAATCTCCCAATGAAGACGCCTGTGGTGCACGACCAATGGATATATTGGGCGCACTTTGAGAAGAAGGGCTACTCACTGTTTGTTGAGGTGGTGGAGGCAATGGAAAGGCATGGCCTGAAGGATCTCTTCTCCTTCAGGAACCATTGGAATGATGAGGTGATTGCCCAGTTTTATGCCACTTGCCATTTTGCAAGTCATGAGGAAGAAAGGGTGACTTGGATGACTCATGGATCCAAGTACACCATCACTTATTAAGAATTTGCAAGGATGCTCCAACTTGACACCTCAATCAATGATAACTTGATCATCCATAACATTGGTGTCATTGAGAAGGACAGGATGAAGTTTCTCTATGAGCCCAACTCCAAGTTCGACCCCCCTTCTACAAAGAATATGAATCCTTTCTTTGTGGTGTTGAACAGGGTTCTAAGGGGGACAATTGCCCCCAAGGATGGGGATGCTGGGAGTGTGCAGGGATACCTCAGGACCTTGATGAAGGTCGTTAGCAAAGACAGGAAATTTGATGTCTTTGACTATATCTGGAACAACATGGTGAACATCTCCTGCACGCCAAACAGGTCCTGTGGCTACTGACCTTACCTCATGTTCATGATTGAGAAGGTCACATGCATAGAGTTTGTCAAGGATGTGGAGAACCTCCCCTTGAGGCCCCAGATGCCTCAAAAGCCAAGTGTTCAAGCTGCTCCATCTCTGGCCTCCAGCCCTGAGGCTCTAGCGAGAGCCAATGCCGGTGCTAGGGCTGCTCTCGCCACTAGGGACCCTCCTCAAAATGGGTCCCCCAGTGGCATCTTGAAGTACCTGACTGCTAATTTTTCCTCTTGCAAAAAGGCTGAGGTGAAGGCCCACAAGCTCAACAAAGGAAGAAAGGATGACATAAAATATGTCAAGGAGAACATGAAGAAGATTTGCCAAAAGCTGGAGATCGAGCCCATTGGATCTCCAGTAATTTTTGATAACTCTGACTCTGATTACACGGAGCTCGGGCCCTTGAGTCCCTCCGATCTTGCCTATTTTGGCATCGGGGACTCGAGTGGCTCCGTTCCTCCTCCTCCTCATCAGCCCGAGAATGAAGATGAAGACGATGAGATGACCGATAGGGAGGCTTGAAGACTTTAGGTCCCTCCTCTCCTTCTTTTTGGTGTCTTGATGCCAAAGGGGGAGAGATTGAGGGGGAGTCTTAGGTTTTAGCTGTAGGATGCGAGGAGAGCTTCTTTTTGTGTCTTTTGTCTATTTTTTGGGTTGTAAAACTCTTAATATTCTCTTATGGTACTTTTGGTCCTGTGATGCAATGTTTTGAACTACTTATGAAGAAATTGATGAAATCTGTGATTTTGCTATAAGAATGACATATATGCTTGTTGTTGATGTGTTGATGTCAATTATGTCATTCTCATCATGATTATTGATTCTATACACTTAGTTATGCATCCCACCATAAAGAGTGCACATATGGATCATGTTTTCACTGCTTAATGTGTTTTAAACTCATATGTGCACACTTTATGAAAATCTCAACTTTTCATCATATATTGTGAAATCTCAATTGGTTGTCATCAATCACCAAAAAGGGGGAGATTGAAACTGCATCTAGGAATCCCTTGTGGGTTTTGGATGATTTATGACAAGCAAATGAGATCCTAACTACTTTGTTGAGATGAGCACAGGTTTTAATTAGAAAATGAGCAAAGAGCCAAAAAGAAAGGAGAATGAGGAGTAATGTGGAAAAGAGCTGAAGGAACAAGTGTAGTAGATCATTGTGTATGGAGTGTGTTAAGGAAACACACCCCAAGAGCTCAAGCACAAATAATCACACACATTGCACAATTTTATACAGGATCGGACTAGTCCGATTAACCCCAGACAAGTCCAATTTATTTCTGCACAAGATCGGACAAGTCCGATATCACCACGGACTAGTCCGATATCTCTCTGACTAGAATCAAACTAGTCCTCCAAACACTTCACAAGTTGCACAAAATCGGACAAGTCCGATGTTAGCCAGGACCAGTCCAAAAAACCCTCTGACCTAAATCGGACAAGTCCTCCAGGTGCAGACTTGTCCCCAAATTCACTTAGGGTTTCACTTTTTCGGACAAGTCCGATATCTATCGGACTAGTCCGAAGATCTCCAGAACCAAATTCGGACAAGTCCGCTTTCAGCCGGACTAGTCCAATATTTCGGGACACCTAGGGTTTGCTACACACAGCACACCAGACTAGTCTGATGTCCACCACGGACTAGTACGATATTCCTAAACCCTAACGGTTACTTTTGGGAATCCCATATAAATAGGTGTACATGACCCATCTTCCAATGACTCTCGACCCCTTGCGCCGTCACACCTCCCAAGATCCTCAAAAACACATCTCTCCATGAAATCAAACGCAACAAAGATCAATCCCTTGAGGATACACTTTGGATCATTAGAGAGACACGGTTCATCACTCATTGAGCTCTTGGTTTGTTTCCCTAACACACTCCTGTGGTTTTCATTGTGATCTTTCGAGTGTGTTCTTGGTGGTGTTCTTGTTGTAATCTTGGGGAGCCCTCAACTTGTGAGAATGCCCCTTGAATTTGGTTATTTCCCTTTGTGATTAGTGAATAGGTTTGGCCTCCGTGGCGATCCGACGAGGGTAGGGTCGGAGAAGACCCGGTCCTTTTGTGGACTCCTCAACGTGGACGTAGGTTGCCTCTGTGGGAACCGAACCACGGGATAAAATCATTGTGTTCTTTCTTTGCGCTCATTGTTCTTACATTTCA
This sequence comes from Tuctoria greenei, assembly GCA_036927565.1. Lineage (NCBI taxonomy): Eukaryota > Viridiplantae > Streptophyta > Magnoliopsida > Poales > Poaceae > Tuctoria > Tuctoria greenei. The sequence goes on from JAYESD010000004.1 coordinate 203,723,150, forward strand.
TATATATAACTAGGGTTTCGATCAATCGTGCTCAATTCACGTTGAAACATTGAGTTTAAGATTAAATTGTGATACACCCTAGTTCATAGTTGTACAACACTTAAATTACAAGTATAATTTCGCTGCTTACATCCTAGGATCAAGTTAATCGATCAAATTTGATTAACCTAGTCGGTACACACCAGACTAGTCCGCACTTGACTGGACTAGTCCGATATCTCGAGATTTGATCTGGTTGTTAAGTGTTGCAGGTTCTGACAAAATTCAAAAAGGCCTATTCACCCACCCCCCTCTAGGCCACATTCAAGTCCGCACTTGGAGGACTTGTCCGATTTAGGTCAGAGGGTTTTCGAACTAGTCTGTGATAGTATCGGACTTGTCCGATTTAGTTCAGAAAGATATCGGACTAGTCTGTGATGATATCGGACTAGTGCAGTCAGTGAAAAACTAGACTGTGAGGACAAGTCCGCATTGTGAGGACATATCCGATCTTGTGCAGAAAGATATCGGACTTGTCCGGGGTCATACGGACTAGTCTGATCCTGTATAAATTTGTGCAATGTGTGAGATTATTTGTGCTTGAGCTCTTGGGATGTGTTTCCTTAACACACTCCATACACAATGATCTACTACACTTGTTTCTTGAGCTATTTTCCGCATTCCTCCTCATTCTCCTTTCTTTTTGGCACTTTGCTCATTTTCTCATTAGAACATGTGCTCATCTCAATGAAGTGGTTAGGATCTCATTTGCTTGTCATAAATCATCCAAAACCCACAAGGGATTCCTGGATGCACTTTCAATCTCCCCCTTTTTGATGACTGATGACAACCAATTGAGATTTCACAAAATATGATAAAAAAAATTGATATTTTTATAAAGTGTACACATATGAGTTTAAAACACATTAAGCAATGAAAATATGATCCATATATGCACTCTTTTTGGTGGGATGCAGAACTAAGTGTATAGAAACAATAATCATGATGAGAATGACATAATTGACATCAACATGTTAACAACAATCATATATGCCATTCTTAGAGCAAAATCACAGATTTTATTAATATCTGAGTTTAAATCATAGATTTTATCAATATATTCACAAACAGTTCAAAACATTGCATCACAGGACCAATAGTACTAAAAGATCATATTATAAGTCTTACAACCCACAAATAGACAAAAGACACAAAAAGAGAGCTCTCCTCGCATCCTACAGCCAAAGCCTAAGACTCTAAGACTCCCCCTCAATCTCTCCCCCTTTGGCATCAAGACACCAAAAGAAGGAGAGGAGGGACCTAAGGTCTTCAAGCCTCGCTGTCGGTCCTCTCATCGTCTTCATCTTCATTCTCGGGCTGATGAGGAGGAGGAGGAGGAACGGAACCACTCGAGTCCCCAATGCCAAAATAGGCAAGCCCAGAGGGAGTCAAGGGCCCGAGCTCGGTGAAGTCAGAATCTGAATCATCAGAAATGACTGGAGACCCAATGGGTTCGATCTCCAACTTTTGGCAAATATGTTTCACATTCTCTTTGACATATCTCATGTTGGCCTTTCTCCTCTTGTTTAGCTTGTGGGCCTTCACTTCGGCCTTTTTACAGGAGGCAAAGATGGCTGACAGATACTTTAAGATACCACTTGGGGACCTCTTTTGAGGAGGGGCCCTAGGAGCAGCCCTAGCATCTCCACTAGCTCTCACTGGAGCCTCAGGGCTGGAGGCTGGAGAGGGAGCTGCTTGAATACTTGGCTGTTGAGGCTTCTGGGGCCTCAAGGGAAGATGCTCCACATCCTTGGCAAACTCTATGCCTGTGACTTTCTCAATCATGAACATGTGGTAAGGTGCGTAGCCACAGGACCTGTTCGGCGTGCAGGAGATGTTCACCATGTCGTTCCAAATGTAATCAAAGACATCAAATTTCATGTCTTTGCTAATGACCTTCATCAAGGTCCTGAGGTATCCCTACACACTTCCTGCATCCCCATCCATGGGGGAAATTTCCTTCCTTAGAATCCTGTTCAACATTACAAAGAAGGGCTTCATGTTCTTCATAGAAGGAGGATTGAACTTTGAGTTGGGTTCATACAGAACTTCACCCTATCCTTCTCAATGACACCAATGTTGTGGATGATCACATTGTCATTGCAAGAGGTGTCAAGATGTAGCAATCTTGCAAACTCTTCATAAGTAATGGTGTATTGGATCCGTGAGTCATCACCCTTTATTCCTCATCACTAGCAAAATGGCACGTCGCATAGAACTACGCGATGACCTCATCATTCCAATTGTTCCTGAAGGCGAAGAGATCCTTCAATCCATTCCTTTCAACTGCCTCGACCACTTCAACAAAAGGTGAGCAGCCCTTCTTCTAAAAATGCGCCCAATCTATCTGTTGGTTGCGTACCACGGGCATCTTCATTGGGAGATAGACAGTCTTGTAGAAATCTGCATGAAAATTACTCCAAAACCTCCCATCAGCAGCTTGCTTGGGACGGTTGTAGCAATCCACATTCCTGAACTTTGCAGCCGTGTCGCTGCCCTTACCATTGAATCTTTCCTCCGTGGGATCCCGAGCCCCTTCCCTTGGAGCTGACAACTTTAGGGGGCCAATCGGTCCCATTGCAATCCCTTTGCCCTTGCCCTTTGCTTGGCGAGGGCCACCTCCAGCAGAAGACTTGGAGGCAGGCTTCTTCACGAGCACCTTCCTTCGAGCCTGGGGAGGGGAAGGAGCCGGCTCGGATGGGCGCTCTTGGCTCTTCTTGCTTAGGCTCGTCGAGGACCGAAGCACGGCTTCATGGTCCATCTCGACCTCGAAATCAGAGGTTCCATCGTTGGAGCTCAACATTGTCCTGAGACTGGATTTCACAAGGTATTGATGAGAATAGATAACAAGGAATTGCATTGAGGAATTAAGAAGTTAGGGTTGAGTTCAGAAAAATTGGACTAGTCCGTTGTATAGGCACGGACTAGTTCGGTTGACCGGACTTGTCCGTGCATGGACCGGACTAGTCTGGTGTTCAACCGCTAGAACCCTAACTATGAGACAAATGGCGATTCCTAATGCACAACTAGCTTAGCATCAATGTAATACATCAAGGAACCATGTATATGGTGATAGTGAATGTAGGCCTAGAGGGGGGGTGAATAGGCCTTTTGAATTTTTGTCGGATCCTGCAACACTCAACAGCAAGTTCAATACCAGAGAAATTGGACTAGTCCGGTAAAGTGCGGACTAGTCCGGTGTTCACGGACTAAGTTGATCAAGATTAATCGATTAGGTTGATTCTTTATTGTATGCAGCGGAAATATAGAATCAAACAATATTTTAACAGATATATATTGAATTGTGTCACAATTAAGGTTTGTGTTCAACAATTTAATGTAAATTGAACAATGAGTATCAAACCCTAGAGTAAGTAAATCAAATTGAGTGATGAACACAAAAAGGACAAGACACACAATTTATCCCGTGGTTCAGCCACCACGAAGGCAACCTACATCCACGTTGAGGAGCCCACAAAAGGACCGGTATTCTCCAACCCTTCCCTCGTCGGATCGCCACGAAGGCCAATCCTCTTCCACTAATCACAAAGGGGTGAATAACCAAATTCAAGGGGCGTTCTCACACGTTGAGAGCTCCCTTAGATTACAAATCACAAAGCCACCAAAAACACACTCAGAGATTACAATTGAAACGCAGGAGTGTGTTAGAGATTCAAACCAAGAGCTCAATGATGTGTGCCAAGTGTCTCTCCAATGATCTAGAAGTGATCCTCAAAGGATTGATCGATTTTGCACTTAATTTCGTGGAGAGAAGTGGTTTTTGAGTCTCTTGGGAGGTGTGACGGCGCTAGGGTTCGAGAGAGGTAAAAGTGGGTCGTGCACCTCTATTTATATGGGGTTTCTAAAAGTGACCGTTAGGGTTCAGAAAGATCGGACTAGTCCATGGTGGTCACCGGACTAGTCCAGTGTGCTGTGTGTAGCAAACCCTAAGTGTCCCGAAATATCGGACTAGTCCAGTCGAAAACGGACTTGTCCGATTTCACTACTGGAAATCTTCGGACTAGTCCGATAGACATCAGACTTGTCCGGACATATGAAACCCTAAGTGTGTTGGATGACAAGTCTGCACTTGGAGGACTTGTCCGATTTAGATCAGTGGGTATTTCGGACTAGTCCGTGTAAACATCGGACTTGTCCTAAGTGGATCAGAAGGAATATCGGACTAGTCCGGTTGACAACGGACTTGTCCGATTTTGTGTGACTTGTGAAGTGTGTTGAGGACTAGTACGCCCTGGGGAGGACTAGTCCGACTCAAGTCAGAAAGATATCGGACTAGTCCGACAGATATCGGACTTGTCCGATCTGGTGCAGAAAGGATATTGGACTAGTCTGGTTAACAACGGACTAGTCCGGTCCTGTGTAACTTTGTGCAGTATGTTTGTGTGCTTTAACATGATTGAGCTCTTGGGTGTGTTTCCTTAACACACTCCATACACAATAGTCTACTATTTCTTTTCCTTGAGCTCAAGTTCACTTTGCTCCTCATTATCCCTTCTTTTTGGCATTTTGCTCATTTTTCATTATTGGCCTGCATTCATCTCAATCAAACGGTTAGGATCCCAATTGCTTGTCATAAATCATCCAAAACCCACAAGGGAGTCCTAGATGCACTTTCAATCTCCCCCTTTTTGGTGATTGATGACAACCAATTGAGATTTCACAACATATGACAAAAAGAGATGAGATTTTCCTAAAGTATGCACATATGACTCAAAAATACATCAAGCAGTAAGAGAAATATCCATATGTGCATTCTTTATGGTGGGATGCATAACTAAGTGCATTGAAACATTGAGAATGACATAATTTACATGAATGAAACAATACAAAGTACATATGTCATTTCAGGAGCAAAATTGCAGATTTCAACACATACTTTGCAAGTTAATTAAGCATTTCAACATAGAACCATAGTTGATATGAAAACAGCGATAAAGCATTACAATCACAAAAAAAAAGAGATAAAGAGAACTCTCTCCTCGCATCCTACCACAGCTAAAGCTAAGACTCGACTCCCCCTCAATCTCTCCCCCTTTGGCATCAAGACACCAAAAAGGAAGGAGAAGAGGGTCCTAGGGTCTTCACTCTTCACTGTCGGTCCTCTCGTCGTCGTCTTCGTCTTCATCATCATCAGCTTGACGAGGAGGGGAAGGAGGAGGGATGGAGTCGCTCGAGCCCCCAATGCCAAAGTAGGCAAGCTCGGAGGGGTTAAGAGGCCCGAGCTTGGTGAAGGTCGGGTCGGACTCTTCAGAAATCACTGGAGATCTAATGGGGTCGATCTCCAGCTTCTGGCAGATTTGATTCACATTGGCTTTTATATACTTCATGTCCTCCTTTCTTCTCTTGTTGAGCTTGTGGACCTTAACTTCGGTCTTTTTGCAGGAGGAGAATATGGCAGTCAGGTACTTGAGGATCCCACTAGCTAATCCTCTCTGAGGGGCTTCCCTAGAGGTAGGGACAGCCCTAGCATCGCTTCTTGATCTTGCCAGTGCCTCGGGACTGGAGGCCGGCAAGGGAGCAGCCTGGACACTCACTGGTTGAGGCTTCTGAGGCCTCAAAGGAGTGTGCTCCACATCCTTCACGAACTCAATACATGTGACTTTCTCAATCATATACATGAGGTAGGGAGCATAGACACAAGACATGTTAGGCGTGCAGGATATGTTGACCATATCACTCCAAATATATTCCGCCACATCAAATGGGCGGTCCTTGCTTATGACTCTCATTAGGGTTCGGAGGTAACCCTGCACGCTCCCAGCATCTCCATCTTTAGGAGCAATAGTCTTCCTTAGCACTCTATTGAGAACCACAAAGAATGGTTTCATGTACTTTGTAGAGGGAGGGACAAACTTTGAGTTCGGCTCATATAGGAATTTCATCCTATCCTTCTCCATGACACCTATGTTGTGGATGATCAGCCTGTCATGTCCAGAGGTGTCCAGATAGAGCAGATTAGCAAAGTCCTCCTGAGTGATACTATACTTAGATCCGTGTGTCATCCAAGTAACACTCTCTTCATCCTCACTTGAGAAGTGGCAAGTTGCAAAGAACTGTGCAATCACTTCATCATTCCAGTTATGCCTGAAGGCAAAGATATCCTTCAGGCCATGCCTCTCAACTGCTGCAATGACTTCATCAAAAGCTGAGCACTTCTTCTTCTCAAGGTGTGCCCAGTCAATCCACTGACTGCGCACCACCAGTGTCTTCATTGGGAGATACACCGCTTTGTAGAAGTCTACATGGAAGTTGCACCAAAACCTTCCATCGACAGCTTGCTTTGGCCTGCGATACCAGTCAATGCTTCTGAACTTGGCTGTGGAATCACTGCCCTTGCCGTTGAACTTCTCCTCAGTAGGGTCCCGGACCCCTTCCCTGGGAGCATGGAGCTTCAAAGGCCCGACTGGCCCCGTTGCAATTCCCTTGCCCTTGCCCTTGGCTTGGCGAGAGGCACTTGAGGATGCTGCTGCCTTCGACACTGGCTTCTTTGCCAGCACCTTTCTCCGAACCTGAGGAGGTGAAGGAGCTGGCTCTGAGGGTCTTTCTTGGCGTTTCTTGCCAAGACCCGTCGAGGACCGAGGTGCCACTTCTTGGTCCAACTCGGCCTCAAAGTCGGAGATTTCGTTGTTTGAGTTCGACATGATCTGAGAATGATTTTGCAAGAATGATGGTAAGTGATACAAGGCATAGGTATGGAAAGATAGCAGTATGGAAGTTATAGGCATTGAGGAATTGAAAATTAGGTTTTCATTTCAGAAACATCGGACTTGTCCGGTGCACAGGCACGGACTAGTCCGGTGTTCATCCTCAAAAACCTAACAGATTGATCAAGGAATGGTTCCGAATACAGATCTAGTCTAGCATACACGTAGTACATCAAATAAGCATGTATCTAGTGAAGGATGCTAGGCTATACGATCAACAATGGAGAAAAACAAGATTTCTAGGGTTTTGAAGAAATTTACCGAAGAAATCGATGGACGCTTGAAGATTTGGGGGTTGGAGGCCGGACAAGTCCGCTAGCTTCAATCCCCAAGAGGTCAAGCTTGATCTCCGCCCAAATGTGGACTTTTTCGACGGAGGGAGCAAAGAATCGCCTTGGTGGCTCGAGCGCAAGAGGGAGGAAAGCGTGATCAAAAGTGAGGATGAGAAGATTAGGGTTTGGTGGCGGCTAGGGTTATGGACACGAAAAATCGGACAAGTCCGGACATGACCGGACTAGTCCGAAGTCATCTAGAGAGCTATATCGGACTAATCCATGGTCTATCAGACTAGTCCGGCCTAACCGGCACTCTGCGGACTAGTCTGCAGGAGCGGACTAGTCCGGGTAACCACGGACTTGTCCGTGGTCACCAGGAGAAAATGCATAGCCCATTCATATATATTTGAAGGTTCACTAATAGAGAATAGGAGGGGCAAAACAAATCTATTAATCTTGATGAATTTGACCAGTAAGCATACAACAATCACACAATGATCATAATTCATCAAGATCTAATAATTGACATAGTTTTTCGAGAAGAAATGGAGAGGGATGATTTTCACAATTCAGTCAAAATTTTGAAGATTTCATACAGGTATGCAATTTTTCAAGCCACACTCCGAGAATCAAGGATATTTAGTTCATTTCGGAGTTTGCAAAAACACTTTTCATCAAGTGGTTTGGTGAATATGTCGGCCAATTGTTTTTGGGTGTTGACATGTGAGATGGTAATGTCTCCTTTCATGGAATGGTCTCTCAAGAAATGATGTCTTATGTCTATGTGTTTGGTTCTAGAGTGCTCAACTAGATTGTGGGCTATTTTAATGGCACTCTCATTGTCACAAAGAAGAGGAATACGGTTCATATTGTAACCGTAATCTCTTAGAGTTTTTCACATCCAAAGGAGTTGTGCACAACAACTCCCGGCTGCAACATACTCCGCTTCGGCTGTGGATAAAGCAATGGAATTTTGTTTCTTGGATGACCAAGAAACTAAGGATCTCCCTAGGAATTGGTATGTGCCGGAGGTGCTTTTTCTATCTACTTTGCACCCGGCATAATCTGCATTAGAGTAACAATGAGATTGAATTTTGAGCCTTTTGGGTACCAAAGACCAAGGTTGGGTGAATGAACTAAATATCTCAAGATTCTTTTTACGGCTGTCAAGTGACATTCCTTAGGGTTGGCTTGAAATCATGCACACAGACATACACTCAACATAATATCTGGCCTAGATGCACATAAGTAAAGTAGAGATCCAATCATGGAGCGATATACCTTTTGATCAACGCTAGGTCCATCTTCATTGAGATCCAAGTGGCCGTTTGTTGCCATGGTGGTCTTTATGGGCTTTGCCTTGTCCATGCCAAACTTCTTGAGTATGTCCTGCGTGTACTTGGTTTGGCTTATGAACGTTCCTTCCCTTTGTTGCCACACTTGGAATCCCAAGAAGTACTTCAATTCTGCCATCATTGACATTTCAAACCTATCTGTCATGATTTTACTAAATTCTTCACAGAAGGATTGGTTAGTTGACCCAAATATTATGTCATCAACATAGATTTGACAGATACAAAAATCATTATCTAAATTCTTTGTGAATAATGTATAGTCTACTTTGCCAATTTGAAAACCATTTTCAATTAAGAAATCTCTAAGACACTCATACCAAGCTCTAGGAGCTTGTTTGAGGCCGTAGAGAGCCTTACGCAATTTATATACGTGGTTGGGAAATTCCTCGTCTTCAAACCCGGGTGGTTTCTCCACGTACACTTCTTCCTTAATCGGTCCGTTGAGGAAGGCACTTTTCACGTCCATTTGATACAGCTTGAAATCATGGTGAGTAGCATATGCAAGTAATATTCTAATAGATTCAAGCCTAGCTACTGGAGCAAAAGTCTCATCAAAATCCAAACCTTCGACTTGTGAGTACCCTTTGGCCACAAGTCGCGCCTTGTTTCTTGTTACCACTCCGTGTTTGTCTTGTTTATTACAGAAGACCCACTTGGTGCCCACTATGTTTGCATTGGGTCTTTCCACAAGTTCCCACACCTCGTTCCTCTTAAAGTTGTTCAATTCTTCTTTCATTGCCACCACCCAGTATAGATCCTTCAATGCATCCTCAATCCTGCGTGGTTCCAAAAAGGAGACAAATGAGTAATGCTCACAAAAGTTAGCTATGCGAGATCTAGTGGTCACTCCCTTTTGGATGTCACCGATGATGTTGTCGATTGGGTGACCCCTTTGAATGCATTGGTGTACTCTTGGGTGGGGCACTTGGGGAGTTGTGTCTTCATGATCGTTCTCTTCTCCCCCTGAGTGGTTGCCATCGTTGACTTGTTGATCATCCTCATACTCTCATGCTTGTGTTGAAGCTCCCCCTTGATTGTTGGTCTCCTCTTGTGGTTCATTTTCCTCATTTATGTGTGAAGGTGATTCTTGTGGTCGAACTTCACCTAGAGCCATTCTTTTCAATGCTAGACAAGGAGCTTCTTCTTTACCTAATTCACATGGATCAACTTGCTCCTTTTGGGAGCCGTTAGTCTCATCGAACACTACGTCACGTGCTACTTCAACAAGTCTAGAGGCCTTGTGGAAAACACGATAGGCGTAGGTGTTCAAATCGTAACCGAGCAAGAAACCTTCATCGGACTTTGAAGCAAACTTTGAAGTCCTGGGCTTCTTGTTCAGGATATAACATGGAGAACCAAAAACTCGAAAGTAAGAAATGTTTGGTTTGTTACCGGTGAGTAGCTCATAGGGAGTTTTCTTGAGTAGTCGATGAAGATAAAGCGGATTTGCGGCGTGGCAAGCGGTGTTAATCGCTTCCGCCCAAAATTGATCCGAAGTCTTGTATTCATCGAGCATAGTTCTTGCCATCTCTATGAGTGTTCGGTTCTTCCTTTCTGCAACCCCATTTTGTTGTGGTGAGTATGGCGCTGAAAATTCGTGCTTGATGCCCTCTTCATCAAGGTACTCCTCCACTTGTATGTTCTTGAACTTCGTGCCATTGTCGCTTCGAATATTCTTGATTGACAATGAAAACTCGTTTTGAGCTCGCTTGAAGAATTTCTTGAGTGTTCCTTGTGTTTCTGACTTATCATGCAAAAAGAAAACCCAAGTGAAACGAGAAAAATCATCAATGATAACCAAACCATATTTGTTACCGCCGATGCTTATGTAAGCAACTGGACCAAACAAGTCCATGTGAAGTAGTTCGAGCGGTCTTGTTGTAGTCATGATGTTCTTTGCGGGATGACGTGCTCCAACTTGCTTCCCGGCCTGGCACGCGCTACAAGGCCTGTCTTTCTCAAAAACAACATCTTTCAAACCTCAGATGTGATCGCCCTTGAGGAGTTTTTGAAGATTCCTCATACCAACATGTGCTAGCCGTCTATGCCACAGCCAACCCATGTTGGTTTTTGCAATCAAGCATGTGTCGAGTTCAGCTTTATCCTTGTTGAAGTCAACAAGGTAAAGCTTTCCCTTTAACATACCCTTGAAAGCAACGGAACCATCACTCCTCCTTGAGACGGTCACACCCTCGTTAGTGAACAAGCAATTATAACCTTTGTCACATAGTTGAGATATGGACAGCAGGTTATAATCTAAAGATTCGACATGTAAGACATGAGAAAGCGTGTGTTCAGAGGATATTGCAATTTTACCGATACCGAGAACCTTTCCTTGACTATTATCTCCGAAGTAGATGCCTTCGTTTGGATTCTCGTTTACTTCATATTCCACGAACATCCTCATTTCTCCGGTCATGTGGTTGGTGCATCCACTATCTAGCACCCATTTGGATCCATCGGAGGAATAGGTCTGCAAAAACAATTTATGCTTTGGTTTTAGGTACCCAAGCTTGCTTGGGTCCTTGGAGGTTAGTTACAATACATTTGGGCACCCACACATGGGATTTTGTGTTCCCATGGCGTGGCCCAACATAATAAGCATAAACCTTACCAAGATTGTTTCTCATTAATACATAAGAGGCATCAAAAGTTTTAAATAGAAGCTGCTGTTGTTTATGAATCGGACTAGTCTGGGTGGCCGGACTTGTCCGGACTCCGACCGGACTAGTCCGGTATTCATGCGAGTTCAATTTCTTATTCTTTAACTTATCAGTTTGAGAGGGTCTTCCCTTCACAAAGGAGATCCTTCCCTTGTTATTCTTGTGATTTCCAACATGTTGCTTTTCATCATAAGAGTAACCAATGCCATATTTGACATTTGGATGTCTTTGGACCAAGTATGCACTACGTGCATAGTTGATCTTCTCCTTGTCAAACATTCCACATTGGGTAGGATTTTTATCTTTTGTGGAGGTTGACTTCTCCTTCAAACTGATGTTGATTGTACTACATGTGCACATATGAACAAGATCAGTTTTAGTTTGTTGAGAAGGTGAACTTGAAGAGGAGGAAGGTTTACTTAGCTTGAGTGACTCAACTTGCACTTCAAGGATTTTGTTAACCTTGATCAGGTCAGCAAGTTGGTCCTTGATTGCAACATTTGAGTCGGTTAACTCCAAGCAAGTTTTCTTGCTTGAAGCTAGCTCAAGCTCTAGTGAACTGTTTTTCTCCTTTTCAAGCTCTAGGAGTTTGTCAAGTTTGACATACTTCTCCTTTTGGGAGATAATCATGTCCTCTTGACGATCAATTAACCTCTCCTTCTCAAAAAGTTGGTCAAGTAAAAATGTCATTTTAGCAGCAGTTTTCCTATCTAGTCCATTTAGCATGTCCTCATCATCACTATCTAGTTCATCATCACTAGAGTAGGAATGCATGGAAGGGGTTTTGATGTTTACCTTGCGTTTACCTTCCTTTGCCATGAGACAAGTACCATTTCCCTTCTTTGCGCCGAGTGTGGGGAAGAGTGTGGATTTCTTGGATGTGCTTTCTATGGCTATGCTAGCCATCTCTTCTTCATCGGATGATGAGGACTCATCGTTTGAGTCCCACTCCTTCCCAATGTGTGCTTGTTCGGCTTGTTTCTTCTTCTTGATGAATTTCTTGGGTTGAGGCTTGGTTTCTTTAGTTTTCTTCTTGTTGTCCTCATACGGGCAATCGACTATAAAGTGGTTATACTCACCACAATTATAGCACGCCCGCCTCATCTTTGGCTTCGTCCTTTCCTTGTACTTTCCTTCACTTGATTTTGTTCCCTGTCTCTTCTTCATTATTCTCTTGAACTTTTTCATGAACAAAATCATATCTTCTTCATCTAGCTCACTACTCTTGTCATCACTGTCCTCCTCTAGCTGTGCTTCTCTTGCTTCTTTGGATAGAGGCTTGAGAGTAGATTTTAGGGCAACTCCTTTCTTCTTGGCCGAGGTGAGGTCGGCAATTTCTTTGACGTGCTTGGCTTGTTTCTCCATCATTTCAAAGTTGATAATTTTACCAAGCAATTCATCAGGAGTCATCCTTTTGTAACCGGGGCTTTCTCTGATCATTGTGCATAGCGTGACATTGTGAGGCATAAAAGCTCTAAGGATGAGCTTTACCACCTCGTGGTCATTCCACTTCTTGCTCCCATATGATCGTACCTTGTTGACAAGTGTCTTCAATCGGTTGTACATGTCCTGGGGTGACTCGTCTTCCTCAATTGTGAATCTTCCTAGTTCCCCTTCGATCATTTCAATTTTTGCCTCACGCACATACCGGTCACCTTCATGTGCTGTTTGTAGTGTATCCCATATCTCCTTAGCAATTTCGAGTCCATCCACCTTGGTGAACTCGTCTCGACTGAGAGAGGAGGTGATTACGGCTGTGGCTTGAGCGTTACTATGGATGGCCTGCTCTTGACTTGGAGTGAGCTCTTCGTCGTCATCCGGAATATCTATCCATGTACATACAACATGCCATAAACTTGGGTTGAGGGAAATCAAATGCATCTTCATATTCTGCCTCCACATGGAGTAATCACTCCCATCAAAGTGTGGGGCTTTTCCAAGTGGGATGGATAAGTAGTGATTGTTATTGGAATTTAGACGATCATAATTAAAAGGATATCGGGAGTAGTCGGTGTGACTACTCCCCTTCTTCTTCTCTTCAACTTTCGCTTTCCCTTTGGAAAGTGCATTCTTTCTGAGGAGCGCCTTTAGCTCCAGCGTCTCCTCATCGTCGTCCTCGAAGTCTTGAATGGCTTCGAGGTACTTCTCTAGTTTTTGGGTCTTGTCGTTGTTGACTTCCTCTTGGTTGTTGATTTTGTGGACGTCCTTCATGTCCGACATGATCTCTTCGAGTGGTTAAACTCTTTCTTGAAGAACCTTGCTCTGATACCAATTGAATGTAGGCCTAGAGGGGGGCTGAATAGGCCTTTTGAATTTTGTCGGATCCTGCAACACTCAACAGCAAGTTCAATACCAGAGAAATCGGACTAGTCCGGTAAAGTGCGGACTAGTCCGGTGTTCACGGACTAAGTTGATCAAGATTAATCGATTAGGTTGATTCTTTAATGTATGCAGCGGAAATATAGAATCAAACAATAGTTTAACCGTTATATATTGAATTGTGTCACAATTAAGGTTTGTGTTCAACAATTTAATGTAAATTGAACAATGAGTATCAAACCCTAGAGTAAGTAAATCAATTTGAGTGATGAACACAAAAAGGACAAGACACACAATTTATCCCGTGGTTCGGCCACCACGAAGGCAACCTACATCCACGTTGAGGAGCCCACAAAAGGACCGGGTCTTCTCCAACCCTTCCCTCGTCAGATCGCCACGAAGGCCAATCCTCTTCCACTAATCACAAAGAGGTGAATAACCAAATTCAAGGGGCGTTCTCACACGTTGAGAGCTCCCTTAGATTACAAATCACAAAGCCACCAAAAACACACTCAAAGATTACAATTGAAATGCAGGAGTGTGTTAGAGATTCAAACCAAGAGCTCAATGATGTGTGCCAAGTGTCTCTCCAATGATCTAGGAGTGATCCTCAAAGGATTGATCGATTTTGCACTTAATTTCGTGGAGAGAAGTGGTTTCTGAGTCTCTTGGGAGGTGTGACGGCGCTAGGGCTTGAGAGAGGTAAAAGTGGTCCGTGCACCTCTATTTATATGGGGTTTCTAAAAGTGACCGTTAGGGTTCAGAAAGATTGGACTAGTCCGTCGTGGTCACCGGACTAGTCCGGTGTGCTGTGTGTAGCAAACCCTAAGTGTCCCAAAATATCGGACTAGTCCGGTCGAAAACGGACTTGTCCGATTTCACTACTGGAAATCTTCGGACTAGTCCGATAGACATCGGACTTGTCCGGACATATGAAACCCTAAGTGTGTTGGATGACAAGTCCGCACTTGGAGGACTTGTCCGATTTAGATTAGTGGGTATTTCGGACTAGTCCGTGTAAACATCGGACTTGTCCGAAGTGGATCAGAAGGAATATCGGACTAGTCCGGTTGACAACGGACTTGTCCGATTTTGTGTGACTTGTGAAGTGTGTTGAAGACTAGTCTGCCCTGGGGAGGACTAGTCCGACTCAAGTCAAAAAGATATCGGACTAGTCCGACAGATATCGGACTTGTCCGATCTGGTGCAGAAAGGATATCGGACTAGTCCGGTTAACAACGGACTAGTCCGGTCCTGTGTAACTTTGTGCAGTATGTTTGTGTGCTTTAACATGATTGAGCTCTTGGGTGTGTTTCCTTAACACACTCCATACACAATAGTCTACTATTTCTTTTCCTTGAGCTCAAGTTCACTTTGCTCCTCATTATCCCTTCTTTTTGGCATTTTGCTCATTTTTCATTATTGGCTTGCATTCATCTCAATCAAACGGTTAGGATCCCAATTGCTTGTCATATCATCCAAAACCCACAAGGGAGTCCTAGATGCACTTTCAGATAGGAACTAAGATAGTTGAACAACATTGAAGAGAATAGCAATTTCTAGGGTCTAGGATGAGATTTTACCGAAATTTCTTGATTCTCAGGGATGTAGGGGTTGAAGGATCAGACAAGTCCGTGGTCTTCAACCCCTACGCGAAGAAGGTCAATTTCCACCCAAACTTGCAAAGTTTTGATGGAGGAAGCAAAGAATCGCCTTGGGGAGCTCAAGTGTGGAGAGAGAAAGCTTGAGGCAAGTGTGGGGTGAGGAAGATTAGGGTTTGGCGGCGCCTAGGGTTATGGACATGAAAAATCGGACAAGTCCGAAAATGATCGGACTAGTCCAAACTTTTTCAGAGACTATATCGGACTAGTCTGTGATCTGTCGGACTAGTCCGGCCTAACCGCCACACTGCAGACTAGTCCAGGCAACCACGGACTAGTCTGTGGTCACCAGTGAAGAAGTGCTTAGCCCATTCAGATATATTCGAAGGTACTCATTAAGAAAATAGGGAGGCAAAGCAAATCAAATAATCTTGATGAATATGATCAGTAAGCATACAACAATCAAGCAATGATCATAATTCACCAAGATCTAGCAATTGACATAGTTTTTCGAAAAAATTGAGAGAGATGATTTTCACAACACAATCAATGAATTTTGAACATAGCATTCAGGTATACAAGTTTTGAAGCCACACTCCGAGCATCGAGGATATTTAGTTCATTTCAGAGTTCGCAAAAGCATTTTTCATCAAGTGGCTTGGTGAATATATCGGCTAGTTGCTTTACAGTATTGACATGTGAAATGGCTATATCTCCCTTCATTGAATGGTCACTCAAAAAGTGATGTCGGATGTCTATGTGTTTGGTCCTAGAGTGCTCAACGGTATTATGGGCAATTTTAATGGCACTCTCATTATCACAAAGGAGTGGAATACGGTTCATATTGCAACCGTAATCCCTTAGAGTTTGTCGCATCCAAAGGAGTTGTGCACAACAACTCCCGGCTGCAACATACTCCGCTTCGGCCGTGGGTAAGGCAATGGAGTTTTGATTCTTGGAGGACCAAGAAACAAGTGATCTACCTAGAAATTGACATGTACTGGATGTACTTTTTCTATCTACTTTGCATCCGGCATAATCTGCATCGGAGTAACCGATGAGATTGAATTTGGAACCTTTGGGATACCAAAGGCCCAGGTTGGTGTATGAACTAAATATCGCAAGATTCTCTTAACAGATGTCAAATTACGCTCTTTTGGGTTGGCTTGAAACCTTGCACACAAGCATACACTCAACATAATGTATGACCTAGATGCACATAAGTAGAGTGAGATCCAAGCATGGAGCAATATACCTTTTGATCGATGTTTGGTCCATCTCCATTGAGATCCAAGTGTCCATTCGTTGCCATGGGAGTCTTTATAGGATTATCCTTGTCCATTCCAAACTTCTTGAGTATGTCTTGAGTGTACTTAGTTTGCCTTATGAACATCCCTTTCTTTTGTTGCCTCACTTGGAATCCCAAGAAGTATTTTAGCTCTCCCGTCATAGACATCTCAAACCTATCTGTCATAATCTTACTAAATTTCTCACAAAAAAATTTGTTAGTAGAACCAAAGTTTATATCATCAACATAATTTTGACAAATAAAGAGATCATTGTCAAAGTTCTTTGTAAACAATGTATAATCTACTTTACCGATATTAAAACCATTTTCAATTAAGAAATATCTAAGACACTCATACCAAGCTCTAGGAGCTTGTTTGAGGCCGTAGAGAGTCTTACGCAATTTAAATACGTGGTCGGGGAACTCTTCATCTTCAAATCCGGGGGGGTTGCTCCACATACACCTCCTCCTTTATTGGTATGTTGAGGAAGGCGCTTTTCACATCCATTTGATAGAGCTTGAAATCATGGTGAGTAACATATGCAAGTAGTATTCTAATAGACTCAAGTCTAGCTACTGGAGCAAAGGTTTCATCGAAATCCAAACCTTCGACTTGTGAATACCCTTTGGCCACAAGTCATTCATTGTTCCTTGTCACCACCCCGTGTTCATCTTGCTTGTTGCGAAAGACCCATTTGGTGCCGACGATGTTGGACTTGGGTCTTTCAACTAGATCCCACACCTCGTTCTGTTTGAAGTTATTGAGTTATTCTTGCATGGCTACTACCCAATCTGGATCCTTCAATGCATCCTCAACCTTGTGCAGTTCCAAAAAGGATAGAAACGAATAGTGCTCACAAAAATTAGCTATGCGTGATCTAGTAGTTAATCCCTTTTGGATGTCACCGATGATGTTGTCGATTTGGTGATCCCTTTGGACACATTGGTGTACTCTTGGGTGTGGCACTTGCAGTCTTGAATCTTCATGATCATCTTCTTCTCCCCCTAGATGGTTGTCCTCATTGACTTGTTGATCATTTTCGTCTGCTCGAGGTTGATCTTGTATGGAAGCTCCCCCTTGATCATTGGCCTCCTCTTGTGGTTCATTTTCCTCATGCATATGTAGAGGTGGTTCTTGTGGTCGAACTTCACCTAACGCCATTCTTCTCAATGCTTGACAAGGAGCTTCTTCTCTATCTAGCACACATGGATCAACTTGCTCCTTTTGGGAGCCATTAGTTTCATCGAACACTACGTCACATGCTACTTCAACAAGTTCGGAGGTCTTGTTGAAGACATGATAGGCATAAGTGTTCGAATCATAACCAAGCAAGAAACCTTCATCGGACTTCAAAGCGAACTTTGAAGTCCTAGGCTTCTTGTTCAAAATATAGCATTTGGAACTGAAGACTCAAAAATATGAAATATTAGGCTTGTTACCGATGAGTAGCTCATAGGATGTCTTCTTGAGTAGTCGATGAAGATAGAGTCGATTTATGGCGTGGCAAGCGGTGTTAACCTTTTCCGCCCAAAATTGATCCGAGGTCTTGTACTCATCAAGCATTGTTCTCGCCATCTCTATGAGGGTTCGGTTCTTCCTTTCGGCAACTCCATTTTGTTGAGGGGAGTAAGGTGCTGAAAATTCGTGCTTTATGCCTTCTTCAACTAGGTACTCCTCAACTTGTGTGTTCTTGAACTCTGTGCCATTGTCGCTTCGAATGTTCTTGATCGTCAATGAAAACTCATTTTGAGCACGCTTGAAAAATTTCTTCAAGATTCCTTGTGTTTCTGTCTTATCATGTAAAAAGAAAAACCAAGTGAATCGAGAAAAATCATCAACAACTACTAAGCCATATTTGTTACCGCCAATGCTTATGTAAGCAATTGGACCGAATAGGTCCATGTGGAGTAGCTCGAGCGGTCTTGTTGTAGTCATGACGTTCTTAGCAGGATGAGGTGCTCCAACTTGCTTCCCGGCTTGGCACGTGCTACAAGGCCTGTCTTTCTCAAAAACAACATCCTTCAAACCTCGGATGTGATCGCCCTTGAGGAGTTTTTGAAGATTCCTCATACCAACATGCGCTAGCTGTCTATGCCACAACCAATCCATGTTGGTGTTTGTAATCAAGCATGTGTCGAGTTTGGCTTTATCCTTGTTGAAGTCAACAAGGTAAAACTTTCCCTTCAACATACCCTTGAATGCAATGGAACCATCACTCCTTCTAGAGACGGTCACACCCTCATTAGTGAACAAGTAGTTGTAACCTTTGTCGCATAATAGAGATATGGACAGCAGGTTATAATCTAATGAATCAACATGTAACACATGAGAAAGAGTATGTTGAGAAGATATGTCAATTTTACCGGTATCGAGCACCTTTCCTTGACTATTGTCTCCAAAATAGATGCCCTCTCTTGGATCCTCATTTTCTTCATACTCAATGAACATCCTTCTTTCTCCGGTCATATAGTTGGTGCAGCCACTGTCTAGCACTCATTTAGATCCACCAGAGGAATAGGCCTATAAAAATAAATTATGCTTTGGTTTTAGGTACCCAAGCTTGCTTGGGTCCTTGGAGGTTAGTTACAAGAGATTTGGGCACCCACACATGAGACTTGGTGTTCTCATGGCGTGGCCCAACATAATGAGCATAAACTTTTTCAAAATTACTTCTTATAAAACATAAGATGCATCAAAGGTTCTAAAAGCAACTGTTTTTGTTTATATACAGGACTAGTCTGGGAGATCGGACTTGTCCGTGCCCTGACCGGACTAGTCCGGTGATCATGTGTGTTAACTCTGGACTTTCCAGTTCGAGAGGGTCTTCCCTTTACAAAGGCGATGCTCTCCTTGTTATTCTTATGGCTTCTAGCATGTTGCTTTTCACCATAAGAGTAACCAATGCCATATTTGACATTTGGAGATCTTGTGACCAAGTATGCATTATGTCCATATTTGATCTTCTCCTTGTCAAATATGTCATTTTGTGAAAGATGCTTGTCCTTGGTAGAGGTTTACTTGTCTTTCAAGCTGGTGTCAACTTTACCATATGCACAAGTAGAAGGAGTTTCAGTTTTAAGGGGTTCAAAAGGTGAGCTTGAAGAGGATGAAGGGTCACCTTGCTTGAGTGACTCAACTTGTACTTCAAGGATCTTGTTAACCTTGATTAGGTTAGCAAGTTCGTCCTTGATTGTAGCATTTGAGTCACTTAACTCCAAGCAAGCTTCCTTGCTTGAAGCTAACTCAAGCTCTAATGACTTGCTTCGCTCCTTTTAAAGTTCTAGAAGCTTGTCAAGTTCAACATATTCCTCCTTTTGGTAGACAATCATGTCTTCTTGACGATGTATCAACTTATCCTTGTCAACAAGTTGATCAAGTAAAAATTTCATTTTTGCATCTGTTTTCTTGTCTAAGCCGATGAGCATATCTTCATTATCACTAGCCATTTCACTATCACTAGAATAGGAATGTACGGAAGAGGGTTTGGTTGTTACCTTGCGTTTAACTTCCTTTGCCATGAGGCAAGTGCCGTTCCCTTTCCATGCACCGAGAGTAGGGAAGAGAGTGGACTTCTTGGATGTCTTCTCGATGGCTATGCTAGCCATCTCTTCTTCTTCTTCTTTGGATGAGGACTCATCATTTGAGTCCCACTCTTTCCCTATATGCGCTTGTTCAGCTTGCTTCTTCTTCTTGAAGAATTTCTTGGGTTGAGGCTTCGTTTCCTTGGTCTTCTTTTTGTTCTGTTCATATGGGAAATCAACTATAAAGTGGCTATACTCACCACAGTTATAACATGCCCGCCTCAACTTCGGTCTTGATCTTTCCTTGTACTTCCCTTCACTTGATTTAGCCCCTTGTCTTTTCTTCATCATTCTTTTGAAAATCTTCATGAATAGTATCATGTCATCTTCATCCAAGTCGCTGCTCTCATCATCACCGTCTTCTTCGAATTGAGCTTCTCGAGCTTCTTTAGATAAGGGCTTGAGAGTGGACTTCAAGGCTACCCCTTTCTTCTTTGCCGAGGTGAGATCGGCAATCTCCTTAACATGCTTGGCTTTCTTTTCCATCATCTCAAAGTTGATGATTTTCCCAAGTAACTCATCCGGGGTCATCTTCTTGTACCTGAGGCTTTCTCGTATCATCGAGCACAAGGTGACATTGCGAGGCATGAAAGCTCTATGAATGAGCTTCACCACCTCGTGGTCGTTCCACTTCTTGCTACCATATGCCCGCACCTTGTTGATGAGTGTCTTTAATCAGTTGTACATGTCTTGTGGTGACTCATCTTCTTCGATGGTGAATCTTCCCAACTCGCCTTCAATCATCTCGATCTTCGTTTCTCGCACATGACGATCGCCTTCATGTGCGGTTTGAAATGTATCCCATATCTCCTTTGTGATCTCGAGTCCATCCACCTTTGTGAATTTATCCCGACTGAGTGATGAGGTGATGACTGCAACAGCTTGGGCATTTCGATGGATTGCTTGCTCTTGGTTAGGTGTGAGCTCCTCATCATCATCTCGGATATCTATTCCTGTGCATACTATGTGCCACAAACTTGGATTGAGAGAAATCAAATGCATTTTCATGTTTTGCCTCCACATTGAGTAGTCATTGCTGTCAAAGTGTGGGGCCTTTCCAAGTGGAATAGATAGATAATGATTGTTATTGGAATTTAGGCGATCATAATTAAAAGGATATCGGGAGTAGTCGGTGTGACTACTCCCCTTCTTCGTCTTCTCGTCTTCAATCTTTACTTTTCCCTTGGAAAGGGTTTTCTTTCTTAGGAGCGCCTTGAGTTCCAGCGTCTCCTCATCGTCATCCTCGAAGTCTTGAATGGCCTCGAGGAGCCTCTCCAATTTCTGGTTCTTGTCTTCTTCAACCTTCTCTTGGTTGTTGCTCTTGTGTACGTCCTTCATGTCCGACATGATCTCTTCGAGCGATTAGTCTCCTTTTTGAAGAGTCCTACTCTGATACCAATTGAATGTGGCCTAGAGGGGGGTGAATAGGCCTTTTCGAATTTCTGTCGGAACCTGCAACACTTAACAACCAGATCAAATCTCGAGATATCGGACTAGTCCGGTCGAGTGCGGACTAGTTTGGTGTATACCAACTAGGTTGATCAAATTAGACCGATTATCCTGATCCTAGGGTGTATGCAGCAGAAATATACTTGTAATTGAAGTGTTACACAACTATAAACTAGGATGTACCACAAGTTAATATTATATTCAATGTTTCAACATAAAGTGAACAAGATTGATTAAAACCCTAGATTGATATGAAGTGTAAGAACGATGAGCGCAAAGTAAGAACACAAGCACTTTATCTCGTGGTTCGGTTCCCACAGAGGCAACCTACATCCACGTTGAGGAGTCCACAAAAGGATCGGGTTTTCTCCAACCCTACCCTCGTCGGATCGCCACGGAGGCCAATCCTCTTCACTAATCACAAAGGGCAAATAACCAAATTCAAGGGGCCTTCTCACACGTTGAGGGATCCCCAAGATTACAATATGAACACCACCAAGAACACACTCTTAAGATCACAATAAAAACCATAGGACTGTGTTAGGGAATCAAACCAAGAGCTCAATGAGTGATGAACCGTGTCTCTCCAATGATCCAAAGTGTATCCTCAAGGGATTGATCTTTCTTGTGTTTGATTTCGTGGAGAGAGGTGTTTCTAGGCTCTTGGGAGATGTGACGGTGCAGGGGGTCGAGTGCTCTTGAAAGATGGATCGTGTACACCTATTTATATGAGGTTTCCAAAAGTTACCGTTAGGGTTTAGAAAGATCGGACTAGTCCGTGGTAGACACCAGACTAGTCCGGTGTGCTACGTGTAGCAAACCCTAGGTGTCCCGATCGGACTTGTCCGATTGTGAGCGGACTTGTCCGATTTTGGTTTTGGAAATCTTCAGACTAGTCCAATGGCGGACTTGTTCGGATAAGTGAAAACCTAAGTTAATTTGGGGACAAGTCCGCACTTGGAGGACTTGTCCAATTTAGTTAGAGGGTTTTCAGACTAGTCCGTGAAAGTATCGGACTTGTCCAATTTAGGTCATAAAGATATCGGACTAGTCCGTGGTGATATCGGACTAGTCCAGTCAGTGAAAAACTGGACTGTGAGGACAAGTCCGCATTGTGAGGACTTGTCCGATCTTGTGCAGAAAGATATCGGATTAGTCCGGAGTCAGTCGGACTAGTCCGGTCCTGTATAAATTTGTGCAATGTGTGAGATTATTTGTGCTTGAGCTTCTGGGGTGTGTTTCTTTAACACACTCCATACACAATGATCTACTACACTTGTTTCTTGAGCTCTTTTCCGCATTCCTCCTCATTTTCCTTTCTTTTTGGCACTTTGCTCATTTTCTCATTAGAACATGTGCTCATCTCAACAAAGTGGTTAGGATATCATTTGCTTGTCATAAATCATCCAAAACCCACAAGGGATTCCTAGATGCACTTTCACTAATCTCTTCAAGATTTGGTCTTAGAGGGCTAGTAGGATGAGTAGAAGGCTTTGGAAGGCTCTTGGTCACTTGTGGTGGCGCTAGGGTTCAAGACTTGTTCAAATGAGGTTGGGGGTCCCCTTTTTATAGAGATCCCGAGCCCCTTCTGCTGACCTTAGCAGAAGGGCGGACTAGTCCGGCCACTGGCCCCAGGCTAGTCCGGCCCTATGCGACCACTGACCTCTGGTCATGCTACCCGCCAAATTTCCAAATTCAAACGGTCATTAAACAACGGACTAGTACGGTCCAAAACAGACTAGTCTGAAGTGGAACAGAACCCTTTGATCTGTCCCAAAATGGACTCTTCTGGGTTGGCCCGGACTAGTCCAGCCGCAGGGGCGGACTAGTCCGACCATCTAGGGTTTCTCTCGTTTTATCTCACCAAGTCTCAAACGGACTAGTTCGTACCCAAACGGACAAGTCCGAACTTTTCCAGAGAGCTTTAGTCTGTCCAAAAATGGACAAGTCCGGTCTTCTAGGTCTTAGCTCCATTCTCACTAGGAATCACTCCAGAGACGTTTGGTCCGTCTCAAAACAGACTTGTCTGTCTAGTCGGACTACTCCGGCCTTGAGGCCCGGACTAGTCCGGGCTCCTAGGGTTTTTTTCTCATTTTGGCTTCTCACTTAGGTTTTTCTCCAAACCATCACTTTGAGCCCTCTAGAATGATCTCATTGCACATGATACATCCACCCTCTCACATGGCACGGCTCATATAATCTCAACACCATAGAAACCCATGTTTCTACGCTTGAGTCCTTGACGCTTGTTTTATTCTTTTCCTTTTTTAGGGATTTCATCTCATTTAAATCATGGTACCTGTGCTTAAGATCACTTTAGCTCATTAGTCTCTTAATTGTCGTCATCAATCATCCAAAACCCACAGGGATGCCTAGATGCACTTTCAGGAGGCGAGTGCGGGAATCATGCTTCATCTCGCATGCTGGTCGGTAAGGCCTTTCGACATGATTCCTACTGGACTATAGCTCTCAGTATGCCATCAAGCTGGTCAAGAGATGCGAGGCATGCCAGTTTCATGCCAAGTAGATCCACACGCCGGCTCAGATGCTGCAAATGATCCAGCCCTCATGGGCATTCGCTGTATGGGGGTTGGATATTTTGGGACCATTTCGCAAAGCCATCGGGGGGTATAGGTATCTCTACGTTGTCGTGGACAAGTTCACTAATGGCCAGAAGTTGCCCCTGTAGTC
The DNA here is from genome assembly GCA_036927565.1 of Tuctoria greenei. Lineage (NCBI taxonomy): Eukaryota > Viridiplantae > Streptophyta > Magnoliopsida > Poales > Poaceae > Tuctoria > Tuctoria greenei. Next base: position 203,747,137 of record JAYESD010000004.1, read on the forward strand.
ACAATCAACAAGCAGTCAACAATCAAGTTCTTGAAGTACATAATCTGCAGGTTTGGTGTCCTGAACAGAGTCATCACTGACAACGGGACCAATTTCACCAGTGCAACATTTCAAAAATATTGCGAAGACCTCGACACAAAGATATGCTACGTATCAGTGGCACATCCGGAAAGTAATGGGCAAGCCGAGAGATCTAATGCTGAGATACTCAGGGGACTCAAGACACGCACCTATGAAAGCTTGAAAAAGCATGGTGCCAAGTGGATTGAGGAGCTTTCATGTTCACTATGGGCTAGCCGGACAACCCAGCCGGGCCACGAAAGAAACACCCTTCTTTTTGGTGTACAGAGTTGAGGTCATCCTTCCTTCAGAGATCACCGTGGGCTCTCTTTGTGTCCAGGCTTACAACGAAGCCGCGCAGGACCAGCTCCGGTGCAATAACCTAGACCTCATCGACGAGGCAAGATGTCGAGTAGCTGTCCGAAATGCACGCTACCGACAATCACTCTTACGCTATCAGCAGCGCCACGTGCGCAGTAGACAGCTTGAAGTTGGCGATTTAGCGTTGCAACGCATACTTTCTCGTGAAGGAGCGAGCAAGCTCTCCCCCAACTGGGAGGGTCCCTAATTAGTTATAAAAGTTTCCCACCCTGGATGTGTTCGCTTGGCCACAGAAGATGGAACACCTCTTCCCAACCCATGGAACATGGAACACCTTTGTAAGTTCTACACTTAACACGGTGGTGAGACTGTTATTATTGTAGTATTTCATAGTGTTCAAAAGTAGTGCTCACAGTAGCCAATTTTCAATGGGGTTGGTCCAAAATGTACAGTGTGCTTAGCCTGGTTCCGTAACCTAAGCATGTATGCTTTGCCTCCCCAATTATCCAAAGCTCCTAGGAAATACTATAATATAAAAGATTTGTCTCACCCTATGTATATTAACATTATGCATACTATTACTCCTTTTTGCTTTGTTACATCTTCCTAATTGTCCAAAGTAATTGTGTTATCCTGCTACAGACAGGCAGCCTGAAGTACCTATGATGTGTTTGGGTATTTCTGGTAGTTTTTCCATTTGGGATCCCGTGCTCGATGAATGTCCTACTCGCTTGAAAAATCAATACTGATGGAAGGTTTGAAGTGTGCTGCCTGCTTAGCCTGGTACTGCACCCTAAGTACGCACACTCTACCATTCAGTCATTGCCACAAAGTAAGGCAGTCCGAACAGCACACGTTCTTGGGTGAGGCAGCAACCAGTACCTGTATACTATCACATTGAATTACTCAGGCCCTGTAGTTCGGCTAAGGACTGTAAGCCACAAAACTAAGGGCAAGAAGATTGTAATGAGCACTATTACTCTTTTTTGTTGTCACTCTTGTGCAGTACAAACATATTGGGATGCAATGTTGACACCTCCCAGGGGGCCCACTGTCAACATTTTCCACATTGATGATGGGCGCCATTGGAGCATCCAGCTCCAGCGCCTCCCATGGGGCATGTCGTCAACATTCCAACAAGAAAGCCGCTGCTATTGAGGCTTCGGAGTGCAACAAAGGACTCACAGTAAATACATGTGCTTCATGGTAGGCGTCCCCAATCTATTGGCAACACCTACCAGGGGGCCACTACAACTACAGCGAGCTTTCGAGGATAAATGTTCTCGGATGAGTCAACAATAAAGATCCATTCAAGTTCATTCATTCAACAAGCTTTTACAAAGAAGTTTGTACAGAAAGAAAAAGGTACAAGAGCATGTGAAGAGAGGGGGTACCTAGCTATCAGAAGAGAAGCGTTGGAATCGTGCTACAACGATCTTGGTAGTCCCCCTTATGCTAGATCTGGTTGCCTCCTCTGTCTCTGCAACGGGTCCCTTCACCACCGGGTCCAGCAGGGCAGACACATCCCAGCTCCGGTAGCACGTTAATATGTGCTCTGCACTGCCTCAGCCAAGACCTTGCCCTCCGTCTCCAGCTACTCGCTGACGACGTGCTCCAATGTTGTCATCTTGTTCCCGACATACTCTAGTGCAGGAAGCACATGGCCTACCTCATGTGTCGGCTCCTTCGGTTGGATTGGGTTGAAGCCGAATGGGACCAAGGCTGACTCGGTACGACCCAGGAAATCACAAGCCTTTCGGGACTCAACCGAGCTCGCCTTCTCCTACTCAGCCAATGCCTTCTCCTGCACAGCCAGCACTTCGGCACATGCCTCTAGGGTCCCCGCCCGAATTGTGACGAAGACCTCGCGACGGTCGAGTCCCCTTTGCACTTGCAGTTGACATTCCCACTCTGCCTACAAATTTGTTTTTCAGGTGTCAAGCTATTTGGCACGAGACACCAACTTGTCATGCTTTTGGGAAAGCTCCACTTCTCGTGACTGTACCTCCAGCACGCGCTTGGAGACGGCAGCTTTGCGAGCAGTGAGTTCTTCCCGCAACTTGGAGCAGGCATCAAGCCGAGCATTGGCGGCATCATTGGTGGACTTGGCCTCCGCGAGGAGGTTCCAGGTCTCCTCGTCTAGTTTTCTAATGAGGATACACTACTCTATAAGTGTATCTTCCATCTTCTGTAGTTGCGCGACCTTGTCGTCCGCCTTCTGCTGCGTAGACTTGGTCCAAAGCTCAAGCAACCTGCTCCAGAACTGCAGGTGTTGCTCCTCTGCCTCCAGCCTCCCTTCCTCTCGCTCAAGTGCGTATCGAGCTTGGCGCAGGCTGGAGTAGGCCACCCCCACAACCTCCAAGGGGATTAGTTCCAGTCCCTACAAGTTTGGGTGTACTGTCACCGTATCTGACTCGTCATCATCGATTGTCAGCTCTTGGACTGTTGGGATGACAGTCGTGGTCCATGGCATCAGGTCAGAAGTCTCGGCAGTCAGTTGACCGTCAGGTGTGGCCACAACAGCTGGTTGCTCGGCCTCACCGCTTTCGACTTTCGCCGTGACCACTGGGTGGTCCACATCATCACTAGCCGCTGCATCGGGTCTTGGTGGCACCGCAACCTGCACCACGGCTACGGGCGTTGTTGACCTCTCTGTGCTAGCTCCCGCAAAGCCCAAGGGCAGAGCCACTTCGTCATCGTGTTCAGCTGCCTCCGCGGTAGCTATTGCCTCTGTATGGACCCTGCCGGGAGATGGTGGTCCTGGGAACAGAGTAGTGGAAGAGTCAAAACCAGCTTGTTGCAGGGGGAAGAAGCATCCGGCTTCGACATCCTGGAAAAGGGAGTCGAATGTGAATAAACAAAGAATGGAGAAGGGAATCCATTACCCTAGTAGAAGACGCGTACCAGGGTCCTTGGCACTCTGAGGAGTCACATAATCTCTTGCGAGGACGACCGAAATCGTCTGAGCCCACTGTCACCAGAGATGACATCAGAGCCCTGGCAGGCAGCATCATCAGAGCTCCGACAGCCCCCCAAACTGGTTGTGGCTGTCGCTGCGGGCACTGGCTCTCTGACCACTGCCACGGGCACTGGTCCACCAGCCTTCACCACCACACATACCGAGGCAAGTCCGCTCGCGGGTGGCGATGGGGTAGGACTGAAGGAACTTCCGTCCTTGTGCTCCAATCACCTCTTCTTGGACTGGGGGGTCGGCGGCTGACTTGGCACTTCACCCACGCTAACTAGGGCAGGAGGACCAGCTTGTCGAGCAATCTTAGGAGGGGCCGCCGCCGAACCCTTCCCCTTGTCACGATGACCGGTGGGTTCAACTTCACCCTGTTCGTTGGCACCCGTTGCCTCACAGATCTCGACGCCTCAGGATTGATCTCCAGTTTGCCGAACAGCGACACCAAGATCATAGAATGCGCCATCTCCCGCAACAGTTGCATCCTCAGGGCCTGGTCCGTGCGGACTGGTTGGCAACTCGCTGGGGAAGTGATGGTTTCAATGGAGATTGGGTCACTGCTCAATCTCCCCAGCAAAAAGTCCAGCAGTCGTGCATCCGGGCTTGACCCAATGCCACACTCTAGCCGAGTGGTGTCATTCACCCTGGTGTAAAGCCAAGCTGCGCGGGTGCAGTGCTGGAAAGGCGCGATGTGGCAGGAATGGAATTCATGAAGCACCATCAGCGAAGTCGATCCTTTTGCCAAGAATCTGATCGTAGGCTCCGTCCATGTCAGGCATCTACTTTCAGAACTGACGATCTATCATCGGGTTGCTCTCTCGCAGTTCCAATCGATCGTGCACATCGACACGCACAATTGCCCAGTCCTCCTTCCAATATTCCCATTTGTTGGGAGAAAATGAAGCAATGTACCTGCACAGAGGTCTTGAACGATGCTGGAAGTAGTATGCTCTGATCTGGCCAGAGTTCCTCTCCCTTGCGCGTAGCATGGAGAATGTTCGAAAGAGCGGCACCGATAGTGCCACATAGATGAATATCTCACAGAAGTGGACGAAGACCGCCACTAGAGCAATAAAGTTCAGTGACAAGTGGTGTAGCTAGAGGTCGTAGATCTCCAGCAGAGTCAAGAGGAATGGTGCGACTGGAGGCACAAGCCCGAACATCATATAAGCAGTAAAGAGAACCATCTCTCCTGGCCCTAGATCGGTGAGCGGGGCCGTTCCAAGATAGAGCTTCTTATCATATTTTGTCACACGCCATATGATCAACCGCCTCAACCTGCCGAGGTCTTCGGATGTTAGGCGAGAGGTGGGAAGGTTGAACACCATTGTAGTGGCTTGAATTGAAGTGAAAGCGGAAGGTTGGGAGAGACAAGCAACAACCAAGAGCACAGTAAAAGGAAGAAGATGGAGAATTCTAGGTGCAAGAATGCAAAAGAGAGCGTAAGAGATCCCTTGCTCGCAACAACGTCGTTATCTATTTTTCGCAACTCTTGGAAGGCTACAACACATGGTGTCAGTTCTATCATTGATAAGGGGGCCTGAGACCACCTGTGTCAGTCAGGTTGGAGCAGGCGAACTGTTGTCATGATAAAGGATCTGGTGAACCCCGAGAAAGGCGGTGTGGTAGGGCTACAGAGGTTGCGCTGGGAACCGATACGAAAATCGTATTGGGAACCGGCGTGGTTCAATGCATGGGATACGCGCACAGTACATCATGACATAGCTACCGAATCGGGTATGGCCACGTATCTACGATGCAAGAACGTGCCATCACCTCAACTTCCCAAGTGAAAATCCGAAGCAACAATGCGGGAAAGCTTGATGGTGGTCCCAGCAGCGGGATTAAAACCTCCCCGAGGTGGGCCCGGGGGCCACTATTGGTAACCTGTAGACCGGGTACCCCCGTGTACATGGAAAATAAGATATTGGATCCCGCCTTTTAGGAGGGGAAGCACCTAGGAGCAGCCACATGTCCCACAGCTCCAGACCCCGCCTCCTTGCTGAGGAGGGATCCGGTGCTGCCACGTGTCACGTGGCTCCGGACCCCGCCTCCCTGCTGAGGAGGGCTCTAGTGCTGCCACATGTCACACATCTTTGGACCCTGCCTCCCTGTTGAGGAGGGCTCCGATACTACCACGTGTCCCGCAGCTCTGGACCCCGCCTCCTTGTTGAGGAGGGCTCTAGTGCTGCCACGTGTCCAGGAGCCTTATCGAGCCGAGCTCGAGCTTGACTGCAAGATCGACCAGAATTCAGGCTCGACTCGAGCTCGGCTGGAATTCTTACCGAGCTCGAGCTTCAGAAGGCAAGCTCGCTCGAGCTCGGCTCGTTGACTACCCTAAGTGCCATTGCACACCCTGAGCACCGCAACCCGCGCCTAGCGCATCGCTCCGGCGCGCCCCAAGCACCTCTGCTCGTGCCTCGTGCACTACCGCCCGCGCCCCGTCGCCTTGTGCTCCCAGCTCGAGCCGATGTCCATGGCAAAGTCGATGTTGCACCAGACCTTGCTACCTTGGAGACTTCGACGGTGAGGTTGAGATTCACAATGTAAGGGTACTGGATCTTGGTCGAGATGCACATGCGAAGAAACGATGGCGTTGGGGAATCGAATGAGGAGGCGAAGGGGAGGGAACCCTTGCGAGCGGCAGAGTCAGAGAAGCTTGGTCGCAGACGGCGGCCACCGAGGACGAGGAGGCGACACTGTCGGCCATGCGGAAGGGAGGCGAGGGTGAGGAAGTCCAGTTTTCCCTACGCAACCGAAAACCGAACCAAACTTCCCGGTTAACCGATGAAGCGGTTCTTTCTTTTGCGCACACTACTTCGGTTTTCATTTTTTGATAACCGAACTTCGGAAAAACCGAAAAGCGAACTGATCGGTTTCGATTTAACCGAATGCCCACCCTGACTCCAATTGTCTAAAAATACAGAGATAATTTATGTATTAAATATATAATAGTTGAGTTCGTAAAGTGAGAGAAATCTATCTCGTCAGAATGTATTATAACCGTCATTGATGATTTCAGTAAACTAACCTTTCTCTAATGAAATTTGTAAGTTCTTTCTGGAGTCAACCTGTATATTATATTAAAACTTTCTTTTGAACTGTAATAAGGAATTTTTCCGGGGCTGTCTAGATTTCAGGTGCCTGAAATTTGAGAAAATTTTAGGCACGATTAATTAGTAGCTAATTACTACATTAGTCACTAATCATTGTAATTAATCATTGACCCTTAGTTCTACAGGTTAACCAATCACAAAATTATTTGTTATATTATTTTACAATTAGTATAACTCCTACAAATTACGAATTAACAAATAACAAAATAAAAAAATCTTCTCTGCCCTCTCCTGCGCGCCCGCGCGAGCGCCGAGTGTTCATGCACGGTCACCTGGCACCTACAAATTAGCATTGCCATTTTTTCCCTCTCGGTTAAGCGTAGGGGTCCATTATTATGCTGACTTCAACGAGCATACCGATATGAGAGTGGCGATTCCATGTTATCGGTCACGGTGAAGCCCACTACAGGTGATATAAAAAACGGTTCTCCAACAGAAGACGGAAAATTAATTTTGGGTATCGGGGCAGTTGGTTGGCGGGCATGGGAAATTTCCCGCTAGTTCACCGCCGTGCGCCCAATTCTTTCCCGCCGCCTAATTTGTTGTCGCAGCTCCGCGCCGAAGCTAGCCACTGCCATGGTGCTGGACGCCCATCCCCTTCGTGCGGGTCTGCTGCGGCGCTAGTTCCTCAGTGCCCGCTCCAGTGCTACTCTCTGTGGCCGTTGAAGCCTCTGCTCTCTGAGGCCTGTCCTTGGAAGTTGTATACCACACTACTGCAGCAGTGCTCCCTGGATTGTGAGGAACGTCCAGTGCTGCAGATATGGCGTGGAGGCACATAAAGTTGTCAAATTGTAGTTCTGTAGCAATTTCATCGAATAAAAAAGAGGAAGTTCAGGTAGTGGCACTAGTGGTTGTTGTGGAAAAAACTGAACAGGACTACTGTCACTTCGAGTTGCAGGCCAAGCACGGGATGTAGTGTGGAGGAAAGGGCGAGTCATCAATGTCTATCCTCTGCTGCCGCTGCTGCGTTTTGTACTCAACACAAGATCTGGAACACAAGCTGCTAACACAAGATTTGGAACACAAACTAGGAACACAGGATCTGGAACACAAGTTGTACAAGATCTGAAACACAAGCACGAATACAAGCAGCTGCGCGAGGTCTGTGAGAGGGGGACTGGGGGAGGGGGCAGCTCACCTTCGGTCAAGACCTAGCTGCCGCTGCCACTGCCGATTCCAAGTCGCGCCGTCGCTCCGTGATTGCCCCGAGGAAACCCGCGACCCTCCGTCACTGCTATCCAAGGTTGCCTTCTCACCCGCCGTCGCTCGCCGGCCGATGCCAAACACAATCGCCGAATCGCCCCGTCCGCTCGCCCTTCTCTTCGGGTTGACGGTTGACGCACATTGTTTGGGTGAGGAGAAGAAGGCTACCGATTTTTTTGGTAATGGAGCACCGATGACCAAAATCTGGTATGCATGATACTTAACTGGTTGGAGACCGTTTAGTGCCTCGATACTATCTATTTTTCATTTCGGTCCTTGGATGAGTAAGCCGTTGGACTCAGCCTTACTAGCGGGAAACTGCAAGGTCGAACTAGAAGAGATCTTTTGAGGTAAGGGCCAAGGCCATGTCATTGATAGGTGGTGGCCCGTGGCTCCAAGTCCACGCGTCGGAGACCGCAGAGAACCAACCTCCTCCTGAGGCATAAGCCACTTCGCGCCATGCTACAGGCAACCACCGCCGCAAAGGCTTCATCTTGACGCGCCCCGCTCGTGCTTGTCTCCCTCCCCGCTGCGCTCTCGGCTAGCTCCGCTCAGTTCAATGATCGGATGCAGCGCCAAGCCGCTCGCGGTACCGCCGTTTCACCGACCGTTCCCCGGCCGCCGCGTCGCCGCGGGCCCCGGCCCGGCCTTATGCGCCGCCGACCCAGCTGCTGCTGTCACCCCGGCCCATGAGGACACCGGCCCGGCGCAGCTGCCGGAAGGGACGGCACCGCGCTCCTCCTCTTCCCCCACACTGCGCACGAGCACGCAGCTCAGCCGATTCTCCCGCGCGCGGGCACTGCGGTCAGGGCGGCGGCCGGGTCGCGCGGCGCTCTCGGCGCCGGTGACCCAATCGCCGCCGTCGCCATCACCGTCCTTATCCGATGGGATCCTATTCTCGGCGGCGGGGCAGGAGGAGGAGGAGGACGACGTCTGTCTGGCTGAGAGGGATGCGGCGTCGGGGAAGGCCATCTACATGGTGTCGGACGGGACCGGGGAGACGGCGGAGCACTCGGTGAAGGCCGCGCTCGGCCAGTTCGAGCACTGCCTCGTCAACCACGGGTGCGCCGTCAGCACCCACCTCTTCTCCGGGGTAAACATCTCTTGCCGCCCCCCGTCCCTCTCTGCGCCAATCGCGGATTGTTGCTGGAAGTTCATGTTGCGCTAAATTCTGCTAACTGCTAACATAGTGAGTAGTTTTCATGGCAAATGCTCTGTTTTCTCCTCTAACCAAAGGATTAAGCAAGTGAAAAGTATAGGTATTGTACTATTGTTAAATTTCATAGATAGACTTCAACTTCCCAGGAGTACAGTAGTAACACTGCTATTCTGCTCTGTAGTTATTTGTGCTCTGGTATAGTTTATTTTCAGGTTAATTAATCAATGGAACTGATGCCAATCACTGTGCTATGCTCCAATTGTTAAATTCGGATAGACCGACTCACTATAATATAAACTTTGTGCCCTAAAGAATTTGGGTTCATCTAATCTTAAGCAGGCAACGACTTGTTCTGTCATCTTGCTGTCATACATCTAAAAGTTGGATGGTAAAATCTGGAAATATCCTTCACGCTCCAACAAAATATCGCGTTGCTGCTTGCTGAAGCAGTTGATGCTAGCTATTTCAGTGTGGAAACTAACGATTTCAACATTGTGAATTAGAAATTAGCATGACATTTTTCATTTACCGCTTAGAACTTATGTAAATGATTCATTGTACTCTCTATTTAATTTTCTATTTAAGCATCATTACAACCTTTGTGTGTGTGTGTGTGTTGTCAAAAAGCCGACATTATACAGGTTCTAGTCTAGACATCATATGATTATATACTATTTATCAGCTTTCTCACATACACAAACTAGAAGAGTGTCATAGTTTATTGGTAATTAGTCAGCATCTTTCATAATTAAAAGAGTTCCTGGAAATGTGTCGCAGGTTGATGACACGGATAGGCTTATTGAGGTAATAAAGCAAGCTGCAAAAGAAGGGGCACTGGTTCTGTATACCCTTGTTGATCCTTCAATGGCTGAGGAAATTAAGAAGGCTTGCGATTTCTGGGGTGTTCCATCTACTGATGTTCTTCGACCTACTGTTGACGCCATTGCTTCTCATATTGGTGTTGCTCCATCTGGGATTCCACGGAGTTCTCCTAGCCGACGGGGTCAGCTCAGTGAGGATTACTTCCGACGAATTGAAGCTGTCGATTTCACCATCAAGCAAGATGATGGAGCTCAGCCACAGAACCTTAACCGTGCAGACATTGTACTTGTTGGTGTTTCACGCACTGGAAAGACACCATTATCGATTTATCTAGCTCAAAAAGGGTACAAGGTAGCTAATGTCCCAATAGTCATGGCTGTGGATCTTCCAAAGTACCTTTTCGAGATCAATCAGGACAAGATTTTTGCATTGACAATAAACCCATTAATACTTCAAGCAATCAGAAAGACAAGGGCCAAAACTTTAGGTTTTGATGGGCACCAGAGCAATTATGCTGAAATGGAGCATGTGAGACAGGAATTGAAACATGCAAATAAAATTTTCTCTCGAAATCCAGGGTGGCCAGTTATTGGTAAGCTTGGTTAAATTGTCTACATGAAACCCTTTCTTTGATGTTTCTTATTCTTTTAAAAGGTTGTTTCATATTGTTTTCCATGCAGAGGTCACTGGCAAAGCTGTAGAGGAAACAGCTGCTATTGTTGTGAGGATTCACCATGACAGAAAAGAAAGGTGTTCCATGCCACGTATATCGAAACGGTACTAGCATCATGTTCTATCTTTTCTACAACTTGTAAAGTATGTATGTTTTGACAAGATCCGTGGCAAGTACCTTTTTCTTTTTTCTTTTTTTTCTTACTAATTAAACCACCTCTAGGTGGCTTTTGTATCAGACTGTTATTGAGCAGCAGAAATAAATGTATATGAATGATAAATTCCATCATTACAAAAAGAAAAGAATAACATTCTAAGGGTACCAATTGTTAAATGTGACCAGAGTACCATTCCTCCCCCCCTGACCAAGCATCTGAGAGTATGCAAAAATAGTCACTGTTTTTCTAGCATTCACTACCAGGATCATTAGTGGAAGGCCATTTTCACTTTTGGATTAGATAGGCGAATCATTTCAAAACAAGTTGAAGATGTGTTTCAATCTCAATTCTGGTAAGTTTTAACTTTTTGACCCGGTGGTAAAGTTTTAACTTGATGGATCTTGTCCTTTGACATCGACATCTTTACAGTAATATTATCCCGTGGAACGACATTGCTAGAATTTATCATTACTGTTGAAACTACAATCTTGTGGATAAGGTTGAAACACCAGGACAAATTTATGGTTGGATGTGCTTCAACCATTTGTAGCTTTTCTAGTGGATGAGGGGCACCCTGAAAGGATGTCCATTCACTGAAATTTGGTTGAATAAATTGTGGAATCCGCTATGGAAATGGCGGCAGCAGCAGCTCAAGACGTGGCATAACTCTTGTTTCGATGCTTAATGTTCATTTCCTTTTGGTACGGCTTGAAGGAAACAAAGTATTTAAAGTTTTAGTACATCTTCCTACATCAGAAGGGTAATTGCATGCTGATCTTGTGTTTCCTGTATATGGATCAACTATATTGCACTCTGCGAAATGCCAGATATGTTTTTCTTCCCCTTAAATCAATGACCTGCTGTTTTCATTGAGTTGCAAGTGTGATGTTGCATCCTTGAAAACATTTTTCAGTGTAGTTTCCTACGTAGGTGTCTACCCTGAATATTTCAGCGTTTAACTTAAGAAATCCGTTTCTGTTCTTACAGGGTGGCTCCAGTTCTAGTCTACAATTATATGTCAGAGGTGGTCAACACGCACGTTTGACAATCACAAGGTGTTTGCTAGGGATTAATAAGGTCTGTTGCTGCAATGAAGCAACTCCAACCTATCCTATCTGGCATTTTCAAGTCGCCCTGATTAGGTTGTGGCATCGTGCATATAGGTCTCTATTAGAATCACCACCTCGTGATCTGCCACTCTTTGTTTCCTTCGTCCGGAATAATTTTTAGGAACTATTTTAAAATTGCACAATCTCTTTGGGCTAGTGGCATACACGAGATTGTGCAATTTTACAATGGTTTTCCTAAGGAATTGCCCCTTGATTTCATTTTAGGTTCAATGGAGTTATATGTACTACTGTTCAATATATGTTGGCATTCGAGAAAGGACACAGTTCTTCAAGGCACATCACTGTCTATTTTGTACTATATTTGTGTTTGTAAAATCAGCAAGAAATGACAAGTACAAAATTTGCCGCTCCAGATAACATTCATTCTTCTGAGCATTATCAGAGAAGAGAAAAAAAAGATTAAAAAAAAAGAATAGGAGAAATATAGGTTGAACGAACCACCATCACAAATTTTTCCATCCAACCTCAACGAGCCCTATCTCCTCACAGCACCTTCCAGACCTCGCAGCACCACTCCCCTTTTTCCTGGAGTACAGTACCCCTCGCATTCTTTGCAAGTCAGTACAAACAACAACAAAGAATATGTTCTCTTTCGATGGTCGGCGTTTCACCCCGCGGCGCCGGCGCTGCCATCGCCGCTGGAGCCCGTCCGGCTCATGGAGTCCCAACCCTAGACCTGCAGAATCAGAACAAGGGCGTTAGCTGGTCCGCTGATGCCATCACGATTTCAATTTTTAGCTGCAGCTACATCAGCAGATCCACTACTCCTGCTGAACATAACAGTTCAGCGATTTTTTTATTATTATTTAAGTTCATAATAACAACCCACGGAGCAAAAAGATTGCAAATCTAGCCCACTACTCGTCTGTGGTATGGGTAAAATTTGACGTGGCATACATCGCGGAAAATCGTCCCTGACGAGGACGAATTTCGCCTGCTTGGCAATATCGTCCAGGACCGTGACAAGATTTGTCAAATGTGAGCCCCTTCGTCCATGCCGAAAATGATAATGTCCTACAGCGCCCGCGTTTGATTGCGTGCAACCCTCGTCCTCATCATGGACGATATTCCCCAAAGTCTGGGGCCCACCCTGCAACAGCTATTCGCCGTTCAGCCTAACGCTGATGTAGCTGCCACCACACCTATCAGCCTTCTGCAGACGAGCGTCGCGGCCTATCGTTGCCGCCCACACCTTCGGCCCCCTCCGCTCGTCGGCCCCACCCGGTCGCCCCTGCTCCCCCAATACCACACTCACCTCACACCGTCACCACAATCATTTTATACACTGTGTTAGCATGGTGTTAGAATTATTGGGCTTAGCCTAACAATAATTCAGAAATAATTCTTATAAAATTTCAAAGGCTCAGGGGTGATGTTGTATAGATAGTCCTACATGGGAAGTAGAAGGGGAACAATTCCTACATATATGGGAGGTTATTCTTCCACTCAGAGAGAGTACAGGAGAAGAGAGGAGTGGCCCACGCGCGCTCCTCCTCCTCCTCCTCGCACGCTCGCCTCGCCTCCCACGCCCAGCTCCGCACACACGCGCACGCGAATGTTCGTGTGAATTCGAGCCTCAGTCGAGCCCAGATTTTATATTTTTTGCAGAAAAAATTAAATCGGGCTTTGGGTTTTTTGGACTTCCGAATTTTGGGCTTTCGAGACTGAGTCCAAGTAGTTGGAGATGGACCGTCTACGACTGCAGAGTCGGATCGAATGCGGATCCTCCGGATCGCAGTCGAACTGACTCCGCGGGACTTGATAAATACGGGCGTCCGCAGTAGGGCAGATCATCACACGATCAGATCGTTCCCACATTCGCGTTCCTTGCGCCGCCTTCTAGTCTACTCCATGCTGAGCGACGGTGTGCACCGACGATTGGGAGATCGAGTCTCTGGAACCGCTCGCCCTTGCGATCCTGCACCGGGAGAGGGCAAATAAGGTTTTTGGGAAGCGCTTCGCGCAACTGCTCGCGTTCTTCATCACGGGTCATCTACTGACGAGATCGGATGCTGCAAGCCAACATCGTCACCAGCGTCTGCAGCGACTGTTTGCCGTCAGATCTACAACAGTTCCTCTAGCGTCAAATCGGTACGTGATATTACTCGCCCCGTCTGTCTTCCGGTGTTAATTGCTGCTGTGTTTTGCGTGCTTTTTCGGAATTTTTTAGTAAATTGCCTCCTATTTTCTAACAATCCAAAAACCTTATTAGATAATTTCCTGAGTTGAACATGATGACTTTAGCCGATGCACTGAGGCCGAAGAAATTATCTGGCGTGCACTTTAAGAGGTGACAAGTTAAGGCCACGCTCTGGCTCCAGTCACTTAAGATCTTCTGGGTAACCGAGGGCAGACCTCAAGGTCCTTTGCGTGTTGAAGAACTGATGAAGTTCGAGGAAGCCAATTCTACCATGAGAGGATGTATCTTAAGTATTCTTGACAACAAACTATGTGATATTTATCTAACAGTCATAGATGGTAAGGAGCTCTGGGATGCACTTAACGCTAAGTATGGTGCAGTCGATGCAGGCGGTGAACTGTATATCATGGAGAGTTTTCATGACTACAAGATGGTTAACAACCGTCCCATAGTTGAACAAGCTCATGAAATACAGTGCCTTGCGAGAGAGCTCAACCTCCTTAAGTGTCCTTTAACCGACAAGTTTGTGGTTGGGTGCATTATTGCAAATTTACCTCCTTCATGGAGGAACTTCGCCACAACTCTCAAACACAAGAGACAGGAAATATCAGTTAAAAACCTGATAGTATCTCTTGATGTTGAGGAGAAGGCTCGAGCTGAGGACGCCATTGAGAAAGGAGGTAAGGGTCAATCTAGTGCCAATGCTAATATGGTGCAAAAACCCAATGTCAAGAATAAAGAGAACAACAAGTCTCAATTCAAGCCAAATAAAACTACTGCTTTCAAGAAGAAGAAGAAGTCAAACAAAGCCAATGATGGCTGCTACTACACTTGTGGGGAGCAGAGACATTTTTCCAAGGATTGTCCTGAGAGGGCAGACCGCAGAGGGAAAAAGAATGTCAACATCGTCTTGGGTACAATAATTCTTTTACTGTTATTTCTGTTTCTCAAACACCGTCTTGGTGGTTTTATACGGGTGCTAATATTCATGTATGTTCTGACATATCTATGTTTACTTCTTATCATTTCGTTCAAAATTCCACCGTCTTGATGGGAAATGGGTCAATGCTTCTGTTCGTGGTGTTGGCATGGTCGATCTGAAGTTTACTTCAGGAAAGATTGTCTAGCTGAAGAACGTGCAACATGTTCCTACGATGAACAAGAATCTTGTTAGCGGCACTCTTCTATGTAGAGATGGGTTTAAAGTAGTTTTAAAATTCAATAAAATAGTTATGTCAAAGCATAGACAATTTATTGGAAAAGGCTATGAATGCGAAAGCTTGTTCCGCTTTTCTCTTTTGAAGTTTTATAATAAACCAGTAAACCATATTTGTGGCAGTGTTGATGATGATGCGAGTGTTTAGCATTCTCGTTTATGTCACGTTAATTTTGGTTTAATGAATCGGCTATCCAGTCTCAAATTGTCAAAGGTTCTAAGTGTCATAGTTGTGTGCAATCAAGGCAACCTTGAAAGCCTCACAAGGCAGCCGAGGAGAGAAACTTGGCACTATTAGAACTCATACATTCTGATCTATGCGAGATGAATGGTGTGTTGACAAAAGGTAGAAATAAATACTTTATGACTTAATAGATGATTCTACTAAATTCTGCTATGTTTACTTGTTGCAAACTAAAGATTAAGCTTTAGACTACTTTAAAATCTATAAATCTGAAGTAGAAACTCGGTTAGAGAGAAAGATCAAACGTCTTAGGTCAGATCGTGGTGGTGAGTATTTTCTCAAAATATTTGATGATTTCTGTTCGAAGCACGATATTATACATGAGAGGACGCCTCCCTATTCTCCCCAATCAAACGGGGTAGCCGAGAGGAAAAATCGCACATTATGTGACTTGGTGAATGCCATGTTAGACACATCCGATTTATCTAATGCATGGTGGGGGAAAACTCTATTGACTTCATGTCATGTCCTAAACTGCGTTTCAAACAAGAACAAAGAGAAAACCCCTTATGATGAGTGGGTTGGGAGAAAATCATCACTTTCATACTTGCGTGCTTGGGTATGTTTGGCAAAGGTCAATGTTCTAATTACCAAGAAACGTAAGCTAGGACCAAAGACAGTCGGTCGCGTCTCTCTAGGCTATGCCTATCGAAGCATCGCATACAAATTTTTAGTAGTTAAATTAGAGGTACCTGATATGCATGTTGATACTATTATAGAATCTCGTGATGAAACATTTTTTGAGAATATTTTTCCTATGAAAGATATGCATAGCACTGCTAGAATCTCTTCTGAAATTTGTCCTGAATCCACCACAACTAGCGAGTTTCTTGATACACCGTTTGAGAATGTCCCATAGGAGGAACACAATGAAATAACTCAATCGAGTAAGAGATCACGGCTTGCAAAATCCTTCGGTGATGATTTTATTGTGTACCTTAGGGACGATACTCCTAGATCCATAGCTGAGGCATATGCATCACATGATGCAGATGACTGGAAAGAAGCAGATCATAGTGAGATGGATTGAATTCTTTCCAATGAAACCTGGGAGTTAACTAAACAGCCGTACGGGTGCAAACCAGTAGACTGCAAGTGGGTGTTCAAGAAGAAGCTCATGCCTGATGGTACTATTGAAAAGTACAAGACAAGACTAGTTGCAAAGGGCTATACTCAAAAGGAAGGTGAAGACTATTTTAACACCTATTCACCTGTCATCAGAATGACGACAATTCGTGTACTACTTTCTCTGACTGCCTCTTATGGTATAATCCTCCATCAAATAAGTGAAGATAGCTTTCCTTAACGGAGAGTTGGAAGAGGAGATTTATATGGAACAACCTGAAGGGTTCGTAGTAAAAGGTGAAGAGACAAAGGTCTGCAAATTGTTGAAATCCTTGTATGGCTTGAAACAAGCACCTAAGCAATGGCATGAGAAGTTCGACAGTACTTTGACGTCTGCAGGCTTTGTCATTAATGAGGCTGATCGGTGCGTGTACTATCACCATGGTGGGGGTGATAGCGTTATACTATGCTTGTATGTGGATGATATACTCATTTTTGGTATGAGCATTGATATAATTTCTGAGGTCAAGTTGTTTCTATCAAAGTGTTTTGATATGAAATATCTGGGAGAAGCTAATGTTATTTTAAACATTAAGTTGAATAAGGATGAGAATGGGATTAATTTAAGTCAGTCCCACTATATTGAGAAAATCTTGAGCCGGTTCGGCTTTATGGATAGCAAGATTTCTTCAACGCCTTATGACCCCAGCGTGATACTGAGAAAGAACAAGAAAGAGTCAATAGATCAACTTAGAAATTCTCAGATGATCGGTTCACTCATGTACTTAGCTAGTGCAACCCATCCTGATATCTCGTTTGCTGTGACCAAACTGAGCACGTTTATGTCAAACCTGAATATAGATCATTGACATGCACTTGAAAGGGTTATGCACTACTTGAGAGATACAATGAGTTACGGAATTCACTATACTGAGCATCCGGCCGTGCCTGAGAGTTATAGTAATTCGAACTGGATCTCTGATGTTGATGAACTCTATGTCACGAGTGGATATGTGTTCAATCTATCTAGTGACGCTATATCATGGTGGTATTGCAAACAGACCATTTTGACAAGGTCAACAATGGAAGCAGAACTCACTGCTTTAGAGACAGCAACTGCAGAGGCAACATGGATGCGAGAGCTCTTGATAGATTTGTCTGTAGTTGAGAAACCGTTGCCGACAATCATTATGAACTGTGACAATTAGACGGTGATTGCCAAAGTGATCGGTTCTAAAGATAATGCAAAATCATCAAGACATGCCAAGAGACATCTGAAATCTGTCAGGAAAATGAGAAACTCTAGAGTTATTACTGTTTTGTACATACAAACAGATAAAAACCTAGCAGATCCCTTTATGAAGGGTCTATCACGTAATGTGATAGAAAGTGCATCAAGAGAGATGGGTTTGAAACCCATTGATGTCACACCATAGTAGTAGCCCAACCTATGTGATCGGAGATCCTGTGAATTAGGACATAGGAAAACAAGCTAGTGGTTCACCGAGGAGAGTACTTCCTTTAGACCCTCTCTATGTGAAGATGCACACTTGTACTCTCAAACTGTATGGCAGGTTGGCAATTTGCCTTAATGCGTTTCTGTTGGCTATATGTATCAAAGATGCTGTCCTGCAGGGCAATCTTGAAGGAAACACACCTATATGAGCTCCGACTGTCTAACGTCGTAGTCTGTGAGATTTGGTTGATCTCTAGAAAGCTCATGAAGAGACCAGGGAGTACGATGCATATGCTCCACCCGTGGGGTAGACTACTGGTAGTCAAGTACTGGTAATGATCTTTGAGTGAAGTCAGTTCGCACAAAACTTGCAATTCAAGGCGTTGTCCATTGTTCAAGTTGTGAGCTGATGAATTTTGAAGATCTAGGCAGAAGTTCAACTTAACAATCTCTGCTGAAACACTAGTATATCAAACAAGGAACGAGAATGGCCTCTCTTCTAATGGCTTTGAGATCTGGTGGGGGATTGTTAGATTTATTGGGTTTGGCCCAACAATAATTCAGAAATAATTTCTAAAAAATCTCAAAGGCCCATTAGTGCAAGAGAGAGTGGTGCTGTATGGATAGTCCCACATGGGAAGTGGAAGAGGAGCAACTACTACATATAAGGGAGGTTGTTCTTCCACTCAGAGAGAGTACATGAGAAAAGAGGAGTGGCCCACACGCGCTCCTCCTCCTCGCTCGCTCGTCTCGCCTCGTCACGCCCAACCACGCACACGCGCGCGCGCGTGTTTGTGTGAATTCAAGCCTCGAGCCGAGCCCAAATTTTATATTTTTTGCAGAAAAAATTAAATAGGGCTTTGGGATTTTTGGGCTTCCGAATTTTGGGCTTTCGAGACTGAGTCCAAGTCGTTGGAGCCAGATGCGTCTACAACTGCAAAGTCGGATCGGATACGGATCCTCCGAATCGCAGTCGAACCGACTCCGCATGACTCTATAAATATGAGCATCCGCGGTAGGGCAGATCATCTCACGATCAGATCGTTCCCACGTTCACATTCCTTGCGCCGCCTTCTAGTCTACTCCATGCCGAGCGCCGGCGTGCATCGACGATCGGGAGAGCAGGTCTCTGGAACTGCTCGCCCTTGCGATCCTGCACCGGGAGAGGGCGAATAAGGTTTTTGGGAAGCGCTTTGCGCGACTGCTCGCGTTCTTCATCACGGGTCGTCTATCGAGGAGATCGGGCATTGCGACCCAATGTCGTCACTAGCGTCTGTAGTGACTGTTCGCTGTCAGGTCTATAGCATTTCCTCCTACTTGAAATCGGTACGCGATATTACTCGTCCCGTCTGTCTACCAGTGTTAATCGCTGCTGTGTTTTGAGTGCTTTTTTGGAATTGTTCAGTAAATTGCCTCATATTTTCTAACACATGGACTCACGTTTCTCACCACCAAAAAAAGAAAGAAAGAGTCGACATCCCCACATGATTACAACTGCCAATGTGTTTATGTGGCATTGAATGTCTGTTAGTTAGAGATCTTAGATTGGGGGACTCCTATGGTTTGAGACTTTGGACGTGCAACAACTATGAGTATGACCCCACATAAGACCACACCATATTTTCTAGTGGTAGACGGAAGTTAGCATACAAAGTTCTGGATTCTAACAATTGTATACTTACATTTCAATTTTAACCATTGATACCGATACAACTTCGATCATGTAGTTACCACCATCCCTCTGCGAGTTCAAGTAGTATATCGATCACAAACGGTTAGCAGAAGATGTTTCGTACATCCACAACATGGCTGAATATGTTAGATGGAAGTTCTTCAATGACTTTGAGTGGGAGGAAAGGATTGAGCAAGGCAGGAGAGAGAGAGATCTCAAGAGAAAGAGATCGTCACAAGTTTCAAGAGGAGCATCGACGATAGCGGGAAGAGTGTCATCGCAAGGCTCAGAAGGAGGAATGCATCGCCTAGGAGGCACGAGAGGTTGAGCGGGATCACATGTGTGAGGGAGCATGCCGCACATGGGCAGGACATATTGGATGCTTTCCATAAGGCAAAATACCCCTGTTGCACTCAGTAGGTTCTGAATCAACCATGACACCATGCTCGGCTTTAAATTTAACTAAAGCGTGTTAGAAGTATATCCATGCATGTCATTTGTATCATCAAATTTATGTTTCAGTTCATAAATAGGTATGCTCTTTCTTATGTACCATAGTAATAGAGAGACGTACAACATACATTTATTTTATAAACTTTGTAACATTTCTTAATGTAATCGCCGAGCTTTTTATTTCACATGCAGGTATTTGTGTAAATGTGCAAGTGTGATCGTCATACATACTTAAGAAATTAATATCTCTCAATTCCATGCTCTAAAAAGTTAGGTAACTCATTTTGTGAACTCAACACAATCTATACTCCAATTACTACCATAACTATTCCTCCAAATTATTCTTATAAATCATTTTAAACCGATGCCAGGATTCAATACAAACATGTTAAAAAAACAGTCCGTTTGAACTTAAAACCGAAAATGTCGTGCGGGTCCCATGTGCTGGCGCGCGTCGTCCATGCTATGGACGATGGCACTGTGCATCTCGTTCATGCCATGGACGCCTTCCGTGGAGGCACGGTGGACGCCGACGTGGACATGTGTTGTCTAGAACTCGTCCATGATATTTGCGTATTTCGTCCACTAAATGAACAATATTCATCAGGTGGTCCAGGTCATGGACCAAGGTGGGTTACATTTGCAATTTTTTCCGTGCGTTATTATTATTAATTTCATTTTCTATTCGTATAATAATTAAGAACTGTGCGAATCCAACGTGTTGTTGAGCAGAATCAGAAGTCACGCGAACAGAGGTAGTACTTCGTCCATCTCAAAATACTTGTCACTCTCTAGTTCATTTTTAAATTAAAAAGTGACAAATATTTTAGGATGAAGGAAATACTTGTTTAGAGGCCAAATCCGCCCGGATCCCGGTCCGTTCCTTCAAGAGGTGATTTGGATATCACAAAAGCCCCAGAATCCCGGCCCATTCTTCAACCGCTGCAGATTATACTGCTCTGTAGGCTGCAGGCTGCCTCGAAGCTTTGCCTTGTCCCGACACACTCACTAAACACGATTAACTGCTGTGCCTGACGGTTCGGGCACTTCGACCATGAATCACCGCGACTTTTAGGAGCCACTAACTAACCATAGGATACACGAATTAAGAGCGTACTGCTACTTGCCATGTTGAAATGAACTGACATCCACTAAGAAACGAATGGAAGGGGGCATTAAAGAAAGCTTTTTTGGGTGATGTTTTAACTCAAGAAGTATTGAATGCAATAAATAATAAAATGATTCCTGAAGGTTGGATTGATATGACTATTGTCTTTATTCCAAAGATAAGTTCTTCTGAAAAGATTACACAACAGTTTAGACCAATCAGCTTGTGCAATGTGTTGTATAGGGTAATATAAAAAATGATAGCAGCTCATCTGAAATTAATTCTTGATGATATAATATCTCATGTGCAAAGTGCTTTTGTCCATGGAAGAATGATAACAGACAACATTTTAATTGCTTACAAAAGCATTCACAAGATTAAGAATAAAAAAGGCAATGAAGGATATTGTGCTATTAAATTGCATATGCACAAAGCTTATAACCGTGTGAAGTGGATATTTCTGAAGCGGATCTTAATGTTAGAAACATTGAGAGCCTAAAAGGATTAAATAGCCACTAAATCATTTCGAATTACATCGGATAAAACTGAATACAAATAATAACATCAAGTGATATCTCTCAAATAGCACAAGAACACCACTAATACCTTCTCCTCCATCTCTGTTGTTGCTTGATGATGTGGCTATCGGGCCAACAAGGCGAGGCTGTAAGAAGAACGACGACGGGAGACGTTTCTTCTTGTTTTTCTCTTGGTGTATTGATTGGATTCTGAGTTAACTAAGAGAGTTCAAGTGCGTAGAGTGTGTATGCATAAGCATTACTTGATCATACATTTGACCCTCTTCTTATATTTGACTAAGAGACACAAGAGAGGATCTCCCACCCCTTAGGAATAGTTGTGTCCTCCGATCAGGGAAAAACATTTGGTGGATTGTGTCCTTTCAATTAGAACACATGTCAATTTCGAGTTCAAACTGACAGTTGTTGAACTGACAGGACTAGTCCGTCAAGTTCGAACTAGTCCGGTTACTGAAATTGGTCTGCACCGGACTAGTCCAGACTAGTTCGATTGGTCTAACATTCTCCCCCTTGAACTCGAATCTGAAACTTACCAACTTAATACTAAACTTAGTGTCCATTTTCTCATGCTTGACATTTAGAGCAAGACGTATCACAACAACCATTTAAGTATTATTGGACTCTAAAACCACAATATATCTCACACTTAAAAATGAACTTTAATCTTACTTGGCCCCTAAATATTCAATGATCATAGGTTCTCCCTTAAACCTATGCCGGCTACGTGTTCACTGAACATGCTGGATGGAAGACCTTTTGTCAGCGGATTCGCAAGCATACATTTGGTACTTATATGCTAAAGACTTATGGTATGATCTTGGATTCGATCTTTCACAACATAAAACTTAATATCAATGTGTTTGGTAGCACCACTTGACTTGTTGTTGTGAGAGTAAGATAATGCAAGCTCATTATCGTAATATATCTTAAGTGGTTCTTTGATGCTGTCGATCACACTAGGACCGGGTACTTACTTAAGACAAATTGCCTGCTCGATGGCCTCATAATATGCAAGAAACTCTACATACATTGTGGACGATGCAATGACGGTTTGTTTGGAGCTTTTTCTCGAAATGGCTCCGTTCACGAGGGTGAATATATAGCCTGATGTGGATTTCTTAGTATCCACACAACATGAGGCCTTTAATGCCTTGCACATATCTTAGTGCTTTCTTAACTTCCTTCCAGTGAACAATCCCTGGATTGACCTAATATCTGCCAAGCATTCCAATCACATAAGCTGTCAGGGCGAGTACAAACTTGAGCATACATAAGGCTTTCGACAGCAGAAGCATATAGAACCAATTTCATTTGATTGATCTCATATTAATTCCTGAGATACTGAAAGTTTCCAAACTTATTACTCTTGACAATCGGAGCAGGCGAAGGCTTACTCTTATGCATATTGTACTTTCTCGGTGAATTTCTATGCCCAATACATAGGATGCTTCACCAAAATCTTTCATATCAAAATTAGAGGACAAGAACTTCTTAGTTTCTAATAGTAGATTGTCATTGACACCACTACTTACTAGTAGTATATCATCTACATAAAGCACGAGGAAATTATATTTTCCTTTCTTAAACTTAGCATAAATGCAATTGTCCTCCTCATTTTTTTCAAACCCAAACTTTTTTATTATCTCATCGAACTTGAGATATCACTGCCTTGATGCTTGTTTAAGTCCATAAATGGACTTTCTTAAGTGGCATCACATATGTTCCTTACTCTTAACAACAAAACCTTTCGGTTGTGTCATATAGATGTTCTCATATAGATCACCATTGAGGAACGCCGTTTTTACATCCGTTTGATGTATCTCTAAATTGTGATATGCAACTAAAGCCATAATGATTCTACACGAATTCTTACTTGAGACGGGTGAAAATGTCTCATTATAATTAATCCATTCTCTTTGAGTGAAGCCTTTTGCAATGTGTCTGGTCTTAAACTTATCAATATTCCCTTTGGAGTCACGCCTAATTTTGTAGACTCATTTACAACCTACTATTTTGGTTCCAATAGGAATCTCAACTAAATTCCAGACTTTGTTCGTATCTATAGACCTCATTTCATCCTCCATGGCTTTACTCTATTCAGATGATTGAGGAATTCTCATATCTTCTTCAAATATGGTGGGATCACCCTCCATTTGAATTGCCTCACTCAAATAGATCTCATAATCATCCAGAATGGCTGATTTCCTTTCTCGTTGAGATCTTCTTAGTTGTACATTATCCTCATTTGAAGCTGTTGTTGCTCTTCATTATTATGACACTGGTGTAGGATCGAAGAGCACGTGAAAAGCTACCAGATGGGTGGGGTGAATGGTAGATTTAAAAAAATTTCAGTGGAAGCAATGAAAACCCCTTGACAGAAAAATGATCTGTTAAAGAAATTGTGTGTGAGACTAATCTAAACGTGTTTCACCATAAAAAAGTAATATATATCAGAGAGAATCAAGTCACGAAGACTACATAACAAGAATCACTCAAATCCGTTGAGAGAAACTCAAGTTACGATCGAAAGATCAAACAAAGGTCAATCTGTTCTACCGAATAAAAAACAGATCTGTAATACTACAAGGAAACTCGTGTAGATAAAAAACCACAAATCCAATGACCATGAAACTTTGACAGATGATACATAATCAAGTTGTGAATACAACACAAAAAGAATCATGTCAATTGGATCTGTAAAACTCGAGTTATGATAAAACTACTGAAGAAAGGTAGTGCTATGCAGAAAACTCGACGAGAAAAACTTGTCTGGAACAAGTCAGACGAACAAGGCATAAAAGTTCCTTTAGACTATGATCTTTATTCAATATAACATAAGAAGAACAGCCCCAAAGTCATGCACCACGAGCTCTGGCCTCTCTTGCTTATATAACCAGCCCATAGACCAACCCAAACCTAACTAGGATTCTAATTCTACTTAGTTCACACTACCAGGATTCCGGTTTATTGCGATGAAAAAAATCGTTGTAATAGGTCGAAATTCGTCGTGATAGGTTGTTGTCGCAACGAAATAGAACGTCGCGATAGTTTTTTCGACTCGTGGCGATAACAGCCGTGGCAATAGGTTATTGCGACGACTTGACATCCGTGGCAAATAGTATGGTATTGCGACGACTCCACGTTGGTGGCAAATAGTATGGTATTGCAATAGTTTAACGTATTGCGACGATTTAATGTATTGCAACGAAAATATCAGTGCTGTAACGATGTCACAGTCGTGGCAAAAAGTATGGTACTGCAACGACTCCACGTTCGTTGCAAATAGTATGATATTGCAACGGTTTAACGTATTGCGACGATTTAACGTATTGCAACAAAAATAACGGTATTGCAACGATGCCACATTCGTGGAAAAAAGTATGGTATTGCAACGACTCCACGTTCGTGGCAAATAGTATGGTATTGCAACGGTTTAACGTATTGCGACGATTTAACGTATTGCAACAAAAATAACGGTGTTGCAACGATGCCACATTCGTGGCAAAAAGTATGGTATTGCGACGACTCCACATTCGTGGCAAATAGTATGGTATTGCAACGGTTTAACGTATTGCGACGATTTAACGTATTGCAACGAAAATAATGGTGTTGCAACGATGCCACATTCGTGGCAAAAAGTATGGTATTGCAACGACTCCACGTTCGTGGCAAATAGTATGGTATTGCAACGATTTAACGTATTGCAACGAATAGTACGTTATTTGCGACGATTTCACATTTGTGGCGATAAGTACGGTATCGCGACGATTTCATACTCGTGGCGAATAGTATGGTATCGCGACGTTTTCACATTCGTGGCGAATAGTACGGTGTTGTAACAATTTCACATCCGTAGCGAATAGTACGGTATGGCAACATTTTTACATTCGTGGCGAATAGTATGTGTTGCAACGATTTCACATCCGTGGCGAATAGTACGGTATCACGACGATTTCACACGCGTGGCGAATAATATGGTATCGCGATGTTTTCACATACGCGGCGAATAGTACGGTATCGCGACGATTTCACACTCGTGGCGAATAATATCGTATCGCGACGTTTTCACATTCGTGACGGATACTATAGTGTTGCAACGATTTCTCTTCCGTGGCGAATAGTACGGTATCGCGATTATTTCACACTCGTGACGAATAATATGGTATCACGACGATTTCACAGCCGTGGCCAATAATACGGTAATGCAACGATTTCACGTTCATGGCGAATAGTACGGTATTGCAACGATTTCAAAACCGTGACAATAGTATTGTATTGCAACGATATCTGATGTGTGGCAATAGGTTCGTAATGCGACGTTCTCTGAGTGGTGGCAATAGCAGTCTAGT
Source organism: Tuctoria greenei (assembly GCA_036927565.1). NCBI lineage: Eukaryota > Viridiplantae > Streptophyta > Magnoliopsida > Poales > Poaceae > Tuctoria > Tuctoria greenei. The sequence continues at coordinate 203,772,985 of JAYESD010000004.1, forward strand.
GCAACGCTTTTTTGGTCATAGCCAAATGTTTGTAGTGCAACATTTTATATCTTGTGGCAATAGCTAGCTTCCTATTGCAACAGTTTATTTTCGTCGCAATAATATGTTAATGCCACGTTTTATAATTAGCGGCACTAGAATTCTAATGCACCAGGTTTGAAAATTAGTGGCAACAGAATCAATTTATTCACACAAGATACGTCTGTCGACTTAACAACAAACATCCAGCAATTGATGCAACACTCAAGGACCCTTGCATCGTTGCGAGACGATGTTATTTACAGTCTTTTCAGGTTGCAACAGTGTACCCATTAAAATAGCACCGCGACGAGTTGTAGTATTAGGAATAGTTTCTCGAACATCCATCTTCGACTTGGTGCGAGTAGAAGCCTTTTGTGGAGTTGCTGCTAGCCGTTGTTGATTTTGCAAGCTCTCCATCATTCTGCGCATGTCTGCTAGCTCCTTTTCTTGCCGTGCAGAATTGGCTGCCATCTGATCATGTAAAGCCTGGACTTCCTGGTTGAGCTGTTCATTTGCCTGGACGAAGCCATCCATCTGGGAGGTCATATAATCATTTCTTCCTTCCAACTCTTGCACCTGAGAGCTAAGGTCTTCATTTCTATTTTGTAAGGATCAGACTTGCTGGCCGAGCTGGTCAGACATCTAGATACGCAGTCTTTCAGAAACATTAGGTTTAGCCATATAACCACACCCTCGAAACTATGATCCTCCAGAACCAGTTGCGGATATATAAGTAAGCTGGAAGATGTTTCTTTCCTCATCTGGGATTGGGACTCCCAACTCAGCTTCCTTAACGTTGATTTGGGCACGTGCCTGGGTCTATATACAAAAAGAAAAGTCACATGTACATTGCAAATATTTATTTAAATGGGGACTGTTTGAAGTGTTTCTCACATGTACAGCTTCTACCTGCTCGTTTGCCCATTGACCGTTCTTCACATGGCTTGCCTCCCGCAGTTCTATGTCATCGGGTTCTTTTCCGGTCTCTGGGTCTCACTACATCAAATACAAGTAAAATTTGATTGAATGATTGCAGTGCAAAGTAAAAGCATGATTTAGTTTTCATACCTTCTCGTAACTAAGTTGGGCGTAGGATTTCGAGCCAAGCAAGTGTTTTGTCTTTTGAGTACTTTGATTTCGTGAATTGGTTCTACTTATTGACTGCAATTTTAAGAATTAATTTCACGAATGGGTGTTATCAAATAGTTTTTGTAGGATATGAAGGTATTAGAAAGCTAGATGACCTTGAATCGCTCGGACCCAAAATAGTCCATAAGCGCCAACCAATTGGAATCTGCTACGTCAACAGGCTTGTTTTGTATACGTTCCTCATTGGTCAAATACTTCTTATAGGTGGCATGCAATGTTGATCGCCACCCCTTGTAGCGCTCACCAGCAATCTTCAATATTTTTCTTCTGGTATCATCTGTGTCCTCCAAGTCCTAGGCATACTGTACATTGTATATCACACTGTTATAAACGTACAAGATGGAGGTCGCTAGAAAAAAATACTTATGTGGGGTGTCACAACACTAACCAGAATGTCTCTCACTATATCGCTCTTCGAAGTATCGCCAACCTCTGCCCACTTCCTTACACCAGCGAGGGGTGCATTTTTTTCTGTTGTAATAACCACATCATCGACAAAGTGCCGCTGATTAGGACCAACCGCAGCACCCAACCTATCGGACCACTAAATTTGTAGCTTCCGATTCTGATCATTCGTTCTATTTGCAGATGCTAGATAGCGCAATTTAGCAACCTTAAGTCCTTTAGCAACCCCTCTTCCAAACTTCTTTCCTTCTATTAGTGTCATTTAAACGGTAAACGTTTAAAGCAAATTAGCAACTGACCAGGCCTAGTATCATGTACAAATAGTGTGAAAGAAGAAGAAGTCTGATGTTTTACCATCTGCAGGACGAGTGCGGCAAATACGAGCGTGGGAACACCGCGTCGCAACAACATTTTGCTCCATATTGGGTGATGCATCGACTTGTTGATTTCTTTGTTGCTGTTCATACCCTATAATCAGGCATCATGCAGTAGTTAGTGGCGCTACAACACCCGTAGTACTGCAGGGGATTTTCAGTCCAGCTGCGAAGCAGGCAAGACAGTAGCTGGCGATGCTAGAGAAAGAGAGGGTTCGCCGGGTGCTCATCCTCTGCAGTACTGCCGGTTCAGTCTGACCGACATCAGCACGAGCGCGTCTCGAGGCGAATTGGTGGCAGAGCGAGTCATGGACGTCAGCGGTATTAGCAGGTAGAGGATGCAAGACAGATGAGGCGGGCAGCTTGCGACGTTTAACAAAGCTAGGGTTCGGTCTGGCAGTGCAGTGACCAAATTTAAGTCAGAGGATCGACGTCCAGATCACACCGGTGATCTCACGTGACTTACGTTTTTACTGCAGGCGATGTAGTAAAGATCCAACAGTGTGATTCCGTTGGATCTTTACTGCATCGCGTGCATAAAAACATATAAGTCAGGTGATTTTCATCCATTAGTATCACCTCGGAGCAAGTCTCGAGGCTAGGAGGACAGTGTGGCGGATCTAGGAATTAAATTTTGGTGGATTGCATACTGATATTTTGCTCTGCATGTTAGCATCTCGCCGTAAAGTGCTACTAAAACGGATACATGAATATAATCTTGCGTTAATTACCAGACATCAGCAACGCATTTGGCAGTGTAAAAAACAGAATTGAGATCATATAAGCAGCAATGAACCCTCATGTACATGCATCTCTAAACTATATGATACTAACATTTCTTAGTGGACAGGGGTTAATGATATTGGACTATTTTTTCCAGGGTATGCCATTTCATATGGGGCATAGCATGTAGGTACGCCGTAATGGCCAGGGGTTTGCGGGCGGCGGGGTCATCATGGCACGCGAATGATGGGATGTGGAGATGGAGGGAGACGCGTCGGGGAGGACAGTGAAGTGGCCACCAGCAGGGCGTGGGCGCCGTCCGGTGCCGGAGTGACCAGTGGCGACATGGGTTTGCGGGCGACGGGGTCATCATGCCACGCGAAGGATGGGACGTGGCGATGGTCGAGGGAGACACGTTTCTGAGGACACTGAAGTGAGCAGCAGCAGGGTGTGGTCGCCGGTGCCGGAGTGGTGGCGGCGAGAGAGCCCAGCGTGCGCGTGTAGGCATCAATAAATCACGCCATCACATATACTCACCAGCAGGGCGTGGGCGCCGGCCGGTGCTGGAGTGACCGACGGCGACAGGGGTTTGCGGGCGGCGGGGTCATCTTGACACGCGAAGGATGGGACGTGGCAATGGTGGAGGGAGACGCGTCGGGGAGGACACTGAAGTGAGCAGCAGCAGGGTGTGGTCGCCGGTGACGGAGTGGCCGGCGATGAGAGAGCCCATCGTGCGTGTGTAGGCATCAATAAATCACGCCATCACATATACTGATTAACTGTTAACTAGGACTAGGAAACTACAATCGCAATGCTAAAATATTTAGTAGAGCCCGGTACATATTTATACTCGTAGTACCAGCATGGGATGACGAATCTCGGGGTTCCTGAGCATCAGGTGCTGTAATATTATCTGCATATGATGCAAATAAATTAACGTGTTATAAATATGTGTATTTTGATAGTAAACACATTTATAGTTATACCATGTGCTTGTTGCCCATCACGATTACTTGTAGACGACATGACGGTTTGATGTCTTGTTCCTAAAGTAAAGAGTATATATAGTAAGTAACAGTGATAACGTCAGATTACATGAGGATGTGTATTTTAGATCGGGCGGTGTGGTTTATATGAACTGAAAATGTTTGTTTTGAATGGAGGAATTAGAAATGAAAGAGTAGGAAAAAACCGTACAATCCGAGAAAGAAAAACAAGAAAAACGTGTATAAACTGTGGGACTAAAAATCTTAGGAATACAAGTTTGGAACACAGGAATGAGATTACAACATTGGGAGTGGTTGATAAGATAACCCTAGTGTCATTTACTTCTAAATCAAGAAATTACATAGTACATGCGGTTTTTAATAGTTATCTTTCCTGACATGGAAATGTACTAGAAATACACTACCATAAACTGTCGGAGCGACATTTATTTCGGGGCAGAGGTGTAGTATATTTTATATATGGAAAAAAGTAGAATGCAATCAGATGCTAGGGGAAAATAAAAAGATGAATCGACTGTAGGATGCAGATCTAACGATTGAGGATAGTTGATTGCACGATTGCACCATTAATCGGATTTTATACTAGACATTCATGAAACATAAGAGCATATAAGGAGTTGGGACGACAACTAGGAATGAACTGGCTGCAGCTGTTGGGACGACAACTAAAGCGATAAGGAGGGAGTAGCTCTATAAAAAGACGACATGGATCGTGTAGAACTTACGTAGCACAAAACTGGAGTCTGGGATGTCGCAGGGCGGGGTCGGCAACGAAGAGGTTCGGTAGAGCCCGTCAAACTTGGTCGCTCGACGTTGTACCCACAGTCACCACCACCACTCACACGGGAATTTCTTAGGAATGCAAGTTTGGAACACAACACTAAGAGGAGAACATGTGTGTCGGGAACGGAAGCCACTGCGGGATTAGAGGGAGACGCACATTTATATTCATCGTGGCTAGCTACAAATGGGCGGGACTGGAATTTTGGGCGCACGGAGTGAAGTTTCAATTGTGAAAATCTCAATTGTGCGCGCCAAGAAGAATGAAATTTTTTTTTGAGGGACCGCTACCTGCCGTTCATCTTTGTTTTCATGGAGATGTAAAAGCAGTCATGTGGTAGTGGGACATTCCTAAAAAAATACATACAAAAATATGAATCGTCAAATGTATCATTGTGCTAATGCAAACGACATGCAAATACAGAGAACACCCAAGTCCACGAAAGGAGGACGACAAATCCATGGTCTAGTAAAAGGTAAACAATCAGCATTTTATATCTAACATTCGTCGCAATGAAATGATAACATATACAGAGTATATACTACTACTACAAAAAATAAACATTTTCCCCTGTGATGTCTAATCTTCAGGCCGTCGATCCAAAGCCGCCTATGATACGAGTATCACATGTACACATGATATATATCAACAATGTCATCGGATATTATTTACAATGGATAAAGTACTTTTCATGCACCTGTTGCATCAGGCGATGGACTAGTTAGCAATTTAGATGACGTAATTTCCTAATCAAGTTAATTATGCATCATGTCTGTTGTTAGTTCTATTACTTGTAAGGATAATGTTTACCGGATTTCATTCATTCAGCCACAAGAAATATAGACGGTCCCAAGTTACAAACATATAGGAGATGTTTTCGATAAAAGAAGTTTTTCGATACTGCAAATATAGAACACATTGTTCATGAACATAAAGACATATTTCATTAACAAACAAGTAATAGGAAAACACATAGTAGACAGCAAGAACAAGATAAACTACACCTAATACTACTCTACTCAGAGATCACGAAATAGATAAACTACTCCTAATACTACTCTACTGGGAGAAAACCACGTCCTCCTCCTCTGCCGCTGCCGCATCCTCCGCCTCCACCGCTGGTGCCGCCTCCTCCTCCTCCTCCTCCGCCGCCGTTGCCGCTGCTGCTGCCGCCTCCGCCTCTGCCTCCGCCGTTGCTGCCGCCTCCTCTTGCTCCTCCTCCGCCGCTGCCGCCGCCTCCATAGCCGCGTCCACCTCCGCCTCAAGAGACGCCTCCTCCGCTGCCGCCACTGCCCAAGCCGCCTCATACTCCTCAACCTCTGTCACAGTCCGAAGCTTCCCGGCGACGCAGTGCTTAATCTTCAGCAGGCCCCTACCCCAGCAACCTCCGCGATCGTCTCGTGGAGGGCGTCGAGACGACCGGCCACAGTCATCAACCCGTAGCAGTAGTGGCCCGCAGTGTCCATGCTCGTGTGGAGGGGAAGGGTCCCAAGACCCAGACGGCAACACGAGTGATCTATGTCGGAAAAGACCTTCCTCGCCACTGCGTTGAGCGCTAGTGCGCTATGAGCGGCGGCAGACTTGGCGTCGATGCGGTCGGTGAGGAGTCTGAGAGTCTTCTCAACCCAACCGGGATGAGGAAGTGCAGGCGCCGTGGGCGTAGATGCGGGCGCCGCCATTAGTTCCACCGGCATTGTCGGCGGTGATGGAAACAGAGAAGGAGGTTCGGAGGACGTCGATGGCCTAGAGCGCTTCGGCGCGGGGCTACCCATTTGTGTGGCGACGGAGGTGCAGAGAAAGAGCGAGAGGTGGTCGACAGTGGCGGGGGGAGAAGTTTAGAGGCTAGGATCTAAGGAGTGGTGCGACGGAGAAGCAAGAGGACGGTGAGCCTTTATAGCGGGTCGTCGTCTAAGCGGGCATGTCGAGATGATCGGACGCTAGAGGAAACCGCGCTTAATTATGAACCGGTCGGTGGCCCCGGTTTCCTCGAAACCGCGGTTTGCATCCTCTCGGTCCCAACGGCTCGACGCGTCCCATTAGGAGTAAATTTACACGCAGGGAAAAACAATTTTTTCGTTATATAAAAAAATCCGTTCGTACATGCCTAAGCCAACTTTGTGACCGCGCGTCCGTGCCAGGGGATGCCTTGCAGCGAACATGGGCCTAGTCCTGCACGCATTACTCTCATTTGGATTTTTAACTGCAACTGTGTGCCATGCCTTATAACGTCGGTGCACCGACCTCAACTTTCCGTGGTGGGACTAATCCTTCGCACCTGTTCCATATGTTCTTTTCTTCTCTGTCTATTGTCTAATAGTATTTCTGTTCTATGTTCAACATGCATGTGCGACCTCGATCCACGATCATGTTTCATGATGTTATACGTTTGTTTTCTCTTTTTGTTGAAAGATCGTCATGTACTGTTTGAGGTATATATATATGCATGCATGTTAGTGTTGTTAAACATGACCGAGGTCCGAGGTGTTTTAATTCTAGCTATGTCTAATATGCACGGACCGCAAACATGATCAACCAATTACACTATGTAAGAAACCCAAATAGGAGACAACGATGGGCGACAGATCGGATGTCCATCGATCACAAAGCAATGCGAGACGCGCTTAAAGTCATTGTTTGTCTCCCTTAGCTTTGCAATTACAAATCGAGACGAGCTTCGAACCCTAAGATCTTTTGTTTTTGTCCAATTTGCTTGGTTCACTTGTGACAGATTAACACATCACTAAACTTAGAGCACATTCACTTGATTGAAATCCAGAAATTCTAACACACCAGTATTCATTGACACGAATGAACACATATATATTACAAAACACAAGAAATATGTACAAGAACAGAATTGAAGCTAAACATGTACAAGAACTCCTAAAACTACAAAAGAAATATGTACAAGACGGGTTTTACTTACCAACCGCCTAAGAAGATATTTACTTCTTCTTAATTAATATTCTTGATTAAATGTGGGTCCTTTAAAAAGGCAAAATTCAACTTTCTTGTAATATTATTGATATGTAAAGGTTATCATTAAATTTCACTTCATAAATCATTTGAAATTGGTCAGAACATAAAAAACATACAACAAATGCTATTTTTCATTTTTCTATCTTGATGAATATAATGCCTTTTTCATTTATTTTTTCAGTGGACATTTTTACTCATCATACCAACCTCTATGAATTTTTTCAGATTTTTTTAAAAATTTTTTGAGTCAATGTGTGTTCATAATTTGATGAATGTCTCATATGTATATATGAGCATTTAGATCGAATGATGGATAATTTGAAGTTTGACATGTTGGAATGCTTTTAAAAAAATTTAACAAAATTCATACATGTATAAATGATACAAATATGTTCATACAAACAAATTTGAGTGAAGGATCTTTTTTTTTATGAGATACACAAATGTGAATAATATGTGAGTAGAAATTCATTTGATATTTACCAAAACATTACAATGTCAGCTATACAAGTTTTAAAATATTTTGTTCAGGTGGTAGATGTTAATTTTATACAAATGTAGAAGAAAGAATCATCGAATTTGGACACAATTTGCAAAATCTAAACATGTTTGAGTATTTATATTGGAATCTAAATAAAAAAGAAGCAAGGGATAAGGAAACTGAAGAACAATATCGGGCATTATCTCAGGCGGTTGGTAAGTAATATCCGACTGAGATAAACATCTTCTCAGACGGTTATTAAATACCAGCCGTCTGTGAAGATATTTACTTCTTCTTAATTAATATTCTTGATTAAATGTGAGTCCTTTAAAAAGGCAAAAATCCACTTTCTTGTAATATTATTGATAAGTAAAGGTTACCATTAAATTTCACTTCATAAATCTTTTGAAATTGGTTAGAACATAAAAAACATACAACAAATGCTATTTTTCATTTTTCTATCTTGATGAATATAATGCCTTTATCATTTATTTTTTCAGTGGACATTTTTACTCATCATACCAACCTCTATGAATTTTTTCAGATTTTTTTAAATTTTTTTGAATCAATGTGTGTTCATAATTTGATGAATGATTCATATGTATATATATGAGCATTTAGTTAGAAGGATGGATAATTTGATGTTTGACATGTTGGAATGCTTCTAAAAAATTAACAAAATTCATACATGTATAAATGATACAAATATGTTCATACAAACAAATTTGAGTGAAGGATCTTTTTTTTTATGCGATACACAAATGTGAATAATATGTGAGTAGCAATTAATTTGATATTTACTAAAACATTACAATGTCAGCTATACAATTTTAAAATATTTTGTTCATGCGGTAGATGTTGATTTTATACAAATGTAGAAGAAAGAATTATCGAATTTGGACACAATTTGCAGAATCTAAACATGTTTGATTATTTATATTGGAATCTAAATAAAAAAGAAGCAAGGGATAAGGAAACTGAAGAACAGTATCGGGCATTATCTCAGGCGGTTGGTAAGTAATACACGTATGAGATAAAAATCTTCCTTGACGGTTATTAAGTACCAACCGCCTGTGAAGATATTTATTTCTTCTTAATTAATATTCTTGATTAAATATCTTATCAGGCGGTTGGTAAGTAAAACCCGCCTGAGATAAACTTAAAAACCGCTTGTGAAAAACCGACGCCGAGACGGGGACCCCTCACCACACGCCCGCTATTAGACGACGAACCGCTATAAAGGCTCACCGTTCTCTTGCTTCTCCGCCGCACCGCTCCTTAGATCCTAGCCTCCAAACTTCTCCCCCCGCCACCGTCGACCACCTCTCGCTCTTTCTCTGCACCTCCGTCGCCACACAAATGGGTAGCCCCCCGCCGAAGCGCTCTAGGCCATCGACGTCCTTCGAACCTCCTTCTCCGTTTCCATCGCCGCCGGCAATGCCGGTGGAACTGATGGCGGCGCCCGCATCTCCTCAGCCCGATTGGTTACTAGACACTGTCTGCCTCTTTACCGTCCGCATCGACGAATTAACGCGCCAAATTAAAGATGTCGAAGACGACGTGTCCTCCGTCGTCGAACATGCAAGAGCGCTGGACACAATGTCGCGGGATGTATTTAACAATACATCTCTCATATGTCACCGTCTGGGTCTTGGGAGGCTTCCCCAGCTCCCCAGCATGGACTCCGCCGGCTACTACTTGTTTGGGTTAAGCTTTGTGGCCGCTCGTCTCGACGCCCTCCACAAGATGATCGCGGAGGTTGCTGGGGCACAGGGCCGCTAGAAGATTCTGCACAGCGTCGCCTGTAAGCTCGGTGTGGAGACGGAAGAGGAGTCGCCGCCGTCGTCGGAGGCTGAGGCGGAGCCGCCGGAGGATGCCTCGGCCGCGGCGCGCGCGGCGGCGGAGGTGGACGAGGCCTCTGAGTAGAATAGGATTAGGAGTAGTTTTGTTCTTGTTTCTATGTGTTTTTCGTCCATGTTTTCTTTACTCTTGTTTGTAATATATGTGTTGGTAGTATGTTAATGTAATATGTCTTTTATGATCATGAACAATGTGTCTGATGTATTATCAAAAAATTCTCCTTCTATCGAAAAACATCTCCTTTAATGATGCCAAGTTTTAACCTTTAACCCACTTCGTGCGTGAATCGAAAAACATCTCTAGTCCTGATGTTGTGTTTCTCTTGTTTTTTTTTTATATTTTTTCTTTTCACGTTTTGTCATGTTGTTTTCTTTGATGCAAACGGGGCTAAACAAAAGACGAACGCGCATAGGGGAAACACAACAAGTGCAACATTCATCAGAGACGAGCATGCAGTTCTCAGTACAGAAGACGTTCCACTCGTACCACCCTCGCCAGCCGCAGTGGGCAGGCCCCTGGTTCCCCCCTGTTGGGCAGCGGCAAACGTAATCGTCAATTTCGGGCAGCGCCACAGGCGGCGGTCTCGGAGGAGGCCTACGCAGAAACCTCCAGCTCACGAAAACGTCGAGCCTCTGCATGGCTTGATTCCAACACCGGCAGCACTCCGTGTTGGTCCTCTTCATCGCGACGGACCCGGCCGCGTTGTCGTCGACGTGGGCCTCACCTTCGACCTGCCGGATATACTCTAGGGCGCCGCGATTCCCGCGGTCGGCGTCGTAGAGGAGCATGGCGAGGATGTAGGCTGCCACCTTGTGGCCGTTTGCGGCCGCCCGAGCAAGGAACTGGGTGCCCCGCTGCGCCTACGCGCGGTCGTAGTTGAAGACGAGGTCGAACCCAGTGAAGTAGCACGCATGAGGGTTGCCCACGTTGGCCAGACACTCCACGAGGGCGTCGTAGCTCCCGTTCCCGTGCCGTTGGAACCACTCCCAGCTGCTCTCCTGCTCCAGCGCCACGCGCCTGCCCACGGCGGGATCACGACACGCCGTGTGCATGGCCTTGCAGGTGGCGCAGACTGGAGAGGTCGTCCATGGGCTGGGTGGAGGTTGCGGCGACCCACCTTGCGATCAGGACTACAATATCATGCGGCAAGGGGAACTCCATGGGCTTCGAAGGGAACCAATGAGGGCGCGCGCTACGGAGAGGAAGAGTACGCGTGGAGAAGAGGATGGTGTGTGTGGCGGAGTAGAGGATGGTGTGTCGTCTTACTACTCTTTATTAGTATGCGCGGAGAAGATAAAGAGATGCCCGGTGATTTTTAGTACGCGCGGAGAAGAGGGATGGTGGTGTGTGGGCAGTTATTTCCAGCCAATTTTTTTTGTCCCAGCTCAACTTTACTTTCACAGTATGGTGATGTCAGCTGTGTGCTCTGCACATTTTCAGCTACTGTCCTTTGTTGCCGTAGCAACTTACTGGCATTGAATGGAAAGTGGGAGGATATGTATTGATGAAGGATGTTAGGGTAAGTTGATGTGTTGACTAATGTGCGGTTTGAATCCTAAAAATAGAGTTCACTTGGGACGGAGGGAGTATAAGATGGTCACCGCGCCATCGTCTTTTCCGCACAACCGTTCCACATCCTCTCTTCTCTCCACAAAACCTAGCCGTGGCTAGTATACATCAAATGCTTTCGAGCTCGAGCAACCCCCCGCCACCGAGCCCGCCGAGGGACCCGGCTGCCGGTAAGCAGTCGCGGCTGGACCCCCCCCCTCACCGCCGCGCGTGAAGGATACCCTCCTGTTCAACATGGCTCGAGATGTATTTACGGATACATCTCACTCCATGGAACACATTGGGCTCAGTACCCTTCCACAAAGTACTGGAATGGACACCATGGGCCACTACGTCTTCGGCCTCTCGCATGCGGCCTCTCATCTCGACTCCCTCTGGGAGACGATGGCGGCCGAGCTCGGCATCGCGGGTTGTCGCAACCTCGTCGTGGCGGCGGCCTTGAGACTGGGTCACCTTCCGCCGCCGGAGCCCGAGGCGCTAGAGGAGGGTCAGGAGCCCGAGGACCCACCCGAGGAGGAGGAGGTGGAGGCTGAGTAGAGTAGTATTTAGGTGTTTTCTGTTCATGTTTTTAGTTGTAGTTTTTCATTTCATGTTTTTAGTTGTAGTTTTCGTTTCATAGTTTTAGTTGTAGTTTATCTTTTCTTGTGTTTGCAATATACTCCCTCCATCCAAAGCGACAAGTATTTTGGGACGGAGATACTCCCTCCATCGAAAGGGACAAGTATTTTGGGACGGAGGGAGTAATGTTTTTAAGTTAAATGTACTTGGTGTTCTTGTTCATGGATGTACTATCTGTGCAAAATTAGTTCAAATTTTCCGATCGCTGAACCCTCCTTGTCCCCAAACCGGTGGAGTTGCCAGGAGATCGCCCGCAGCGGGGCCCGCAAAGCGGTCCGTAAAGTAGTAGAAACAGGAAAATGCAACAGGCCGGTACCTAGGATTGGAAAGAAAAAAGTGAAGACAATACGAGGAAGAAAATGTTTGAAAAAAAGGAAGGACAACTGAAATGTTAAACAGAAAATCTTTTTACGGAAATTAATCCAGTCGTATTCCTCTCAAACATAGGCTCCCTTTGAAGGATAGGATTTGTAAATGATTTTTAGTTTCCATAGGAAACGTAACACATGAGCTAGGACACTTTGGTAGCCATACTAAAAGAGCTGCTTATCCGCCTCATCCACTTCCCCATGCCACCAGTAGAATCTCTTCGGCCGCGGGAAGGTGTCCCCCGAAGAGTTCGAGGACACCGAGGAGTGTCCGTCAGAAGAGTCGCCTGATGACGAGGAGGCCGGGAGTTGGGGTGGACCGGCAGCGTATATTCGAGGTAGTGATCCAGGAGGATGATGAGCTCCGTCGTGAGGCCGCCAGGCCAGACCACTGCGGCATGGTTGAAAGGTTCCGCCAGCAGCCCGTCGTCACTCCCAGTCCGGCCATCACTTCCTGCAAAGAAGGTGGCCATTTCGGCCCGAGGCAGGAGTCTTGGGTCTTTCATCCACCCAACGACCGTGCACAGGTCAGCACGCTCCCGGTGGTAAGTGGAAGCATCAAAGTGATCAAAGAGGAAGACGTCACCCATAACCTATCTGATGCCCTCCGCAGACCAGACATGCATAGGGAGGTTCCCGATGACAACCTGCACATGGAAGAACCACCCGACGATCGGCACACCGATGCCAAAGATCCATGGCCGGAAGTAGTGGTTATCATCTGGCATGGAGATGATTGCCGTCTCGATGGCGAGCTCCCGATAGTCATCACGGGTGAACCGCACCAGGAACTCACCATCCCCAAACGTGGACACGGTGAAAGCCCAATGCAGGATTTCAAGTTGTTGATGGATGGCCAGGGTGATATCCATGGGTGTCGCCTCGCTGCGACCTCCTCTGGGTCCCAGAACAGCTGCTTGGCGACACAAACGGATAAACTCCATCGTCATGAGGCGGTTGTTGACCACCGTGCATTGCCCCTCACGAGGGCACAGGGACGGTGAGCCTGCAGGTACCTTCTTGCGTCTAACATGGTTGCGAGGCATGGTGCTGCGACAACAGAGGCAAAGGACTTCTCAGGCAACACACGGGAGCATGGATGGGAATCAATCGGGAACTTGAGCCTGGAAGCAATAGGGGGGGTGGTTTAAGAAGGTGAGGATGAAGAGGCCAAACATCGGAAGCAGCGTCCCTTGAGGATAGGACCGGACCTTTCGAGGCCTTCGGCTCTGTGCAAGCGTCATGAATGCGCGAAGGCCCAGCTTGAATATAAAGTGAATCAGCGCAGTTTCAGCCCACAAATAACAAGCGGCCCAGCTTTTTCGTCCTGCCTGCCTGCCTACCCGCGACGGGAATTTTTTGTCACGCCGAATGAAGAAGGAAAATAAGAAATGAAAATAATATTTTATTACGGTACCATTCGACCCACAATGCCAGCCCCCTCTCCGCAACGTGCTTGTAGGAGCATCCGCCGGCCGCCACGATTGTAGGAGCATCCGCCGGCCGCCACACTTGTAGGAGCATCTGCGGGCCGCCACGCTTGGAGGAGCATTCGTCGGCCGCCACGCTTGGAGGAGCATCCACCGGCCGCCACGCTTGGAGGATCATCCGCCGGCCGCCAAGCTTGGAGGAGCATCCGCCGGCCGCCACGCTTGTAGGAGCATCCGCTGGCCGCCACTCTTGTAGGAGCATCCGCCGACCGCCAAGCTTGGAGGACCAACTGCCGGCCGCCACGCTTGGAGGAGCATCCGCCGGCCGCCACGCTTGTAGGAGAATCCGCCGGCCGCAGCACGTGGAGTAACAACAGCTAGGTACAATTGCTCACATAATGTGTTCTTGTACGTCTATCCTCTTACGAATAGGCTGATGGCTGATTGAATTGTAGGAAGCAATGTCAAAAGATAAGACATGGATGGGAAAAGACAGGCATATGAGGGAGTGGCAGGATGGAATGAAGTCATTTTTAAATTTTGCATTTCAAGGCACTCGTGAAGGAGGAACTATGCCTTGTCCTTGCACGAGATGTCGTAATATTTGCCACAAGACACGCAAGGGAGTTCATTTACACCTGCTCAGAAATGGGATGTTATTGGATTATACTTGTTGGATACACCATGGAGAAATACGAGTTCAGGAAAATATTGCTGAGGAATCAACAAATAATGAGGAGATAATTTCTAATGATGGTACTATGCAAAATATGTTGTCCAGTCTACTTAGAGGCACTGATCATGGTGGTACTTCAGCAGATGTTGATGATCAAGAAAATGCTACAAACCAGCAGGAGCCAACTGGGGATGCAAAGAAATTCGATGACTTATTAACTAATGCCAAAAAGGAGTTGTATCCAGGTTGTTCGCAGCTGACCCAATTATCCTACATTGTCAGGTTCTACCAGATAAAGTGTTTAACTGGTATGAGCAAAGTAGCTGGTGAGATGTTACTTGAACTATTCTCATTTGCGCTTCCAAAGGGCCACTGCATTCCTAATACACTTGATAAACTTCAGAAGGTTGTTCGTGACCTCGGGCTGGACTACCAAAAGATCGATGCATGTGTCAATGACTGTGTGTTATTCCGGAAGGACTATTCTCTGCTGAATAGTTGCCCAAAATGTGGTGAATTAAGATGGAAAAATAGTACTGCTGGGGATGCAAGAGAGGCTTTACCTTGTGGAAAATCCAAGAAGCTTGTAGCACGCAAGGTTCTACGTTACTTCCCTCTTATTCCCCGTCTACAAAGGTTTTATATGGGAGAATCAACGGCATCAAACATGCGCTGGCACAAGGAAGGTCGTGCTGATGATGGAATATTACGTCATCCCGCCGATTCGAAAGCATGGAAGCATTTTGATAGCATTCACCCAAATTTCTCATCTGATCCTCGCAACATAAGACTTGGGCTAGCATCTGATGGTTTCAATCCTTTTGGAGTAATGAATGTTTCTTACAGTACATGGCCTGTGATTCTAATCCCTTATAATCTACCACCTTGGTTGTGTATGAAGCAGTCTTATTGGGTGGTGTCAATGATAATTCCTGGGCCAAAGTCACCTGGAAACAACATTGATGTGTATCTGCAGCCTTTGATTGATGAGCTACTGAAATTATGGTCTGATGGTGTTGAAACATATGACAGTTTAAAGAAAGAGACATTTGTCATGCGAGCTTCTTTATTGTGGACAATAAATGATTTTCCAGCATATGCAATGCTATGTGGATGGAGCACAAAAGGGAAGCTAGCATGTCCATACTGCCATATAAACACTGACGCCTTCTGGTTGAAATATGGACGAAAGCATTGTTACATGGGTCATCGTCGTTTCCTACCTCAGGATCACATATGGCGTCGAAACAAAGGTTCTTTCAACAACAAGGCAGAGAATAGAGAGGCTCCAACATCAGTCTCTGGTGATGAAGTACTCCAACAATACGAGTGTTTTGATCAAGTGAGTTTTGGACCGACGAATAATAAGAGAAAGCACATCGAGGAAAATAGATGGCATAATTGGAAGAAGAAAAGTATATTTTTCGACCTCCCTTATTGGAAGACATTGCTAATAAGGCATAACTTGGATGTCATGCACATTGAGAAAAACATTTGTGATAGCATATTGGGGACATTGCTTGCTATGGATGGTAAAACAAAATATAGTCTACAAGCTCGTCTTGATATGAAGGATATTGGTATACGGCCAGATCAACATCCGAAGTTCATAAAGAGCAAGTCCACATTCCCACCAGCATTATATACTTTGGGCAAAGATGAGAATACCACCTTGTGCAAGTTTTTGGGGAATGTGAAGGTGCCTGATGGTTATGCCTCAAACATCAAGAGATGTGTGGACATACAAGCATGTAAGGTATCGGGTCTAAAAACTCATGACTGCCATATTATATTTTAGAAGCTCCTTCCTATTGCAATACGTAACATATTGCCTGAAAAGGTTGTTGCACCTTTAATTGAGTTTAGCACATTCTTTTCTGGAATTTGTTCTGAAGAATTGGCAGAACCAGATTTGGAAAAGATGAGCAAACAAATTCCTGAAACAATTTGTAAGCTTGAGATGTTGTTTCCTCCCGCTTTCTTTGGTATCATGGTACATCTTCCAACCCATCTTGCCGAAGAAGCACGGTTGGGTGGACCTGTTTCTTACAGATGGATGTATCCAATTGAGAGGTACCTTAGTACATTGAAGAGGTATGTACGTAATAAAGCTCACCCGGAGGGTTCTATAGCTGAGGGATATATTGCCGAAGAGTGTATGACTTTTTGTAGTCAGTTTTTGGATAACATCAGCACCAAGCATAATAGGCCAAAACATCATGAAGCTGCAGCTACAAATGAACCTTCTGTTGATAATTCTAACATATTTACAGAAGTTGATAATTCTAAAAAAGGGTATAAATGGGACCAACTTACTATGGTGGAACTACATAACATCAGACATTATCTTATTACTAACGTTGAAGAGGCCGCTCCATGGATCAAGTAATAACGTATAAATCAGATGTTGTATACTATATATATGGCTTATTGTAGATGGCTAATTTAATTTTGTACCCTTTTCAGTGAGCATATTGAAGAGATGAAAAAGATTCATTCTCGTGATGTTGATAAACGCCATAGAGATGAGTTTGTTGATTGGTTTCAGAAACGAGTAAGTACATGCAAGTTTGCACTTTGATGAAATATTGAACAAATATGTGTTCTGAAATTGGTTTGTCGTCGATAACCCCTGTTATACTAATGTGTACAGATTACGACATTACACAAAGAAGGCAAAGCAACCGATTATCTGTATCCATTATCTAGAGGACCTGATCGTCGGACACGTTTTTTTAGTCGGTTATTCATCAATGGCTTCTTCTTTCGAACTGCAGATGTGGAAAAATATTTACGGACCCAAAACAGTGGTATTGTTGTTCGGGGCACTGATCATGATTGGTTTGGAGTAATCAAGAAAATCATTGCTGTTGATTTTGACAAAATCAAGAGGTTCTGTTATTTTAGTGTGAATGGTTTGATTGACCTTTTGGAAGCAGTCAGAACTAAAGCAGAGGCTACAAAAAGGATCAATACGGAATGATAGATGTTGACACTACTCTGTTTCGATTCCAGTATGAGCCTTACATTCTAGCCAACCAAGCAGAACAAGTTTTTTATGTTCCAAGTGTGAAGCATCCTAAATGGGCTACAGTTGTTAAAACGAAGCCACGGAACCTTTTTGCCATGCCCCCTGGAGACAGTGAAAATAATGTGACTGAGACGATGGAGGCTGAGACATTTCATGATGATCTGCTTACTGATTATATCAATAATGAGGATACGACCGCATGGGCTAGGAATGACATTGAGGGAGCCAGCGGCGATGCTTACACTCTTATAATGACAACGTCAGGTGATCGGTTTGAGGTAGATGGAGTTGCATCAGAAAATGAAGACGACGACGACGACGATACATATACCAATGATGGTCATGTAGCTCCATTGTGGGGGACGACAGCGAAGATGATGATTTCTAGTATAATTAAGTACGTGACATGTAGCTCCACAATGAATTCATCTGTCCGAACCCGACATTTATTTTTCAGATTTTTATATTTGCTACCCGAAAAGTACCCGATACCCGATATTTCGGTCTTTTCAGTTCCGGTCTCGGTTTTATCGGTTTCAGTTTTTCAGTCTCGGTTTATTTGCCCACCCCTAATTTACGTAGTAGTAGCATATATATGGGATATACATATTTCTCCTGCATGTTTTTTTTTTGCAAAACTATTTAGTGATATATCCTATGTGCATATTACATATGTAAAACTAATATGTAAAGTATAAAACTTTTTCAAAGGGAAGTCTTAGGTTTCATCAAATCTATCTTTTAGATTTACGCAATTTTGATCTATTTTAACAATACAAGAATTGTACTTTTAGATTCACCATGAAAAATATTTCCATAATATACAATCTAGTACTACATGTTATTGAAGTTAATAAATTCCATATAAATCATTTGTCAAAGGTAATTAGTTCGACCAAAATAGAAATAGATTTGAGTTGGGGCGAAGGAAGTATTATACGTTGCTATTTGCCGCATAAGGTTTCGTCCTTCGTTCAAGCCGTAGCCATTTGTACAGGCGGCTGATGCGACCGGGCGCACCGAGCTTACGTGCGCGCCAGTCACCGAGGCGCCTTAGACGCGCGCAGCGCATGCGTTGAAATCACCTGCGGTACTGTAGGTGCAGTAACAGTCACTGACATGTGGGTCCAGCTAGCCGTGGGGCCCACATGTCAGTGACTTTTACTGCACCTGCAGTACTGCAGAGGTTATGCATCCCGCATGCGCATCTTTGAATTCAATTGGAACCGCTCCACGTCCCATTACCGCTTTACCATGAACCACTGCGGATGGTCTTAAAGGCAGGCCCGGCTCTGGGCCTAGGCGGGCGGAAATAAATTTTCTGCGATCCTCGAGAACGGATCGAGGGGAAGGCTCATCGCCCATAGCGGTCGTGTAGCTTCCGTCCCCTCGTTCTGTTGGCGATGAGCCTTCTCCTCATCTGTTCTCGAGTTTGCGGCGGCCACAACGCCGCTTCTACCCTGCTTCTGGACTGAGGACGCTGATGATCTGCAACATACTTTTAAATCTGCGCGTTGGTATTCTCCCCCTCATATTTGGTGATGCGTTAATACCTGATGTTCTACATCGTTGAGTATGTTACAGATCATCAGCGTCGTTAGTCCAGCACTGAGTCATCAGGAGGCAAAAAGTAATGAACATCATTGATCAGCACTGCGCCGAGGAGAACGCGAAAATTGTTTGCTGATTCGTGGAAACAGATCCTAATGCAACGACTGTGTTCCGTGGCAATAAAGTTGTAACGCCACGAACCAGTAATTCATGGCAACAGATCCTAATGCAACGACTGTTTTCTGTGGCAATAAAACTGTAACACCACGAACTAGTATTTCGTGGCAACAGATCCTAATGCAACGATTGTGATCCATTGCATTAGCATCCTGACGCCACGAACTAGTGATTCGTGGCAACAGATCCTAATGCAACGACTGTGTTCCATGGCAATAAAGCTGTAACGCCATGAACTAGTATTTCGTGACAATAGATCCTAATGCAACGACTGTGTTTCGTGGCAATAAAGCTGTAACGCCACGAACCATTATTTCGTGGCAACACATCCTAATGCAACGATTCTGTTTTGTTGCATTACGGTCCAAATGCAACTGTTTGATGATTCGTGGCAACAGATCCTAATGCAATGACTGTGTTTCGTGGTAATAAAGCTGTAACGCCACAAACCAGTATTTCGTGGCAACAGATCCTAATGCAACGACTGTGTACCGTGGCAATAAAGGTGTAACGCCATGAACCAGTAATTTGTGGCAACAGATCCTAATGCAACGATTGTGTTCCGTGGCAATAAAGCTGTAACGCCACGAACCAGAGTATCGTGGCAACACATCCTAATGCAACGATCTGTTTCGTTGCATTACGGTCCAAATGCAACTCTTTGCTGATTCGTGGCAACAGATCCTAATGCAACGACTGTGTTCCGTGGCAATAAAGCTGTAACGCCACTAACCAGTAATTTGAGGCAACGGATCCTAATGCAACGACTGTGTTCCGTGGCAATAAAGCTGTAACGCCACGAACCAGTATTTCGTGACAACAGATCCTAATGCAACGACTGTGTTCCGTGGCAATAAAGCTGTAATGCCACAAACCATTAATTCGTGGCAACAGATCCTAATGCAATGATTTTGTTTTGTTGCATTACGGTCCAAATGCAATTGTTTGCTGATTCGTGGCAACAGATCCTAATGCAACGACTGTGTTCCGTGGCAATAAAGCTGTAACGCCACTAACCAGTAATTCGTGGCAACAGATCCTAATGCAACGACTGTGTTCTGTGGCAATAAAGCTGTAACGCCACGAACCAGTATTTCCTAGCAGCAGATCCTAATGCAACGACTGTGTTCCGTGGAAATAAAGTTGTAATGCCACGAACCAGTAATTCGTGGCAACAGATCCTAATGCAACGACTGTTTTCCGTGGCAACAAAGCTGTAATGCCACGAACAAGTATTTTGTGGCAACAGATCCTAATGCAACGATTGTGATCCGTTGCATTAGCATCCTGACGCCACGAACTAGTGATTCGTGGCAACAGATCCTAATGCAACGATTGTGTTCCGTGGCGATAGATCCTAGTGCTACGAACTAGTGAATCGTGGCAAAAAGCCAAGCTTACTGCAACGATTTAGTATTCGTTGCAGTACAATCGTTGCAACAGGTCGGAATCCTTGTAGTGTCACGAATTGAAACTTTCCATAACTGCTCCAGACGCTTCTATACGCAGATAGAAGCAATCTTAAGACTTCCAAACACATTAGGAATGTATCCCACATTCTTAAAATAACCTAAATTTGTAACTCACATGAAATCCTAACATAACCAGCTCAAATCTTTCCATATTTGAGTCAAACCCGACTCAACCGCAGCCTAAGTCTATAACCTAGTCGGTTGGACCTTTCCGACTAATTCTTTACATCCACATCTCTTCATCATGCCTCGGAACCATGTACCCACGTCCATACACTCCTTTCACATGTGCAAATATCTTCCAACGACGTCCACGATACCTTCATATGCATTGTTCTTGATTCAAACATGGTGCGCAACCTCCCAATCAACTCAACCACAATTCCTCCCAAACTTGGTTGTTGAACCTCATCTTCTCCCTAAGACTAGTTCAATGTATCCCGTCACCAGCCATGTATTGAACTCAAGCAACACCTGCACATGAATAAACAACCAATACTTCTGAGCACAAGTCCTTGACTTGACTCTCGTTAGTTCCGAAACCACAACACCTTACGTGAGCACCTCACATAAGCATGTGGCAACCCATAAAAAGAATCAACCATAACCACCAAAACACAACAAAAACTTAGTAAAAGATTACTAAGAAAACTTTCCATCAATGTAAAGCAAGTACAAATCATTGCAAGTTAAAAGCAGAACCACTGCGATCAAGCTCCGAACCTTGCCAAAGCTAATCGGATGTTGAACCGGAGCTTACCAAAGCTAGTAGGACCTAGCGCTGGAACTTACCAAAGCTAGCAGGACCTAGCACCAGAGCTTACCAAAGCTAGTTGGACCTAGCGCCGGAGCTTACCAAAGCTAGTCGGACCTAGAGCCAGAGCTAACCAAAGCTAGTCAGACCTAGACAAAGAAGTCGGATCTAGCCAAAACAAGTCGGACCTTACGTCGGACCATGTCGGAGCTACCCAAAATAATTCGGACCTATCATCGAACCTTGCTGAAGCTCGGACCTAGAGTCGGATCTTGATGATAAAGGTGTTTTGGTAGTATTCAAAACTTTTATCGCCATAGCCAATGTATTCAACACACATAGGTCTCACAATCTCCCCCTTGATGAATGCATTGGCAACACCACTTAAAATCCGAACATTGACATAAAAAGTTTTGAAAACAATTTCTCCCCCTTTTTGGAAATCAAATGAGATAGAAATAAATTCCCCCCTTTATACATATTTCTCCCCCTGAGAAGAATCGTGCAATCGTGCAAAAAACACTTGTGAATATGTGCAACGTGTGATCAATTTCTCCCCCTTTGACAATGTATTCAGCAAGGTGCAAAAGAGAAATTTTAATTATTATGAGCATATTATAACATATACATATAAAACAAAGCTCATACAAGTCATACTATGAAGTAACTTACACTATCACAACAATGAGATACATAAAGTAGTGTAAGCCATGCTAGAGATCAAATGTAATTTTCAATTTAAGCAAGTCATGATCTAACAAACTTAACTATTTCAATACCTGAAAGCATGACACTTGTTGCTGCAATTTTTTTTAAAGCATAAATTTTTAACATATGACATTTGCAAGAGATTATATACCGCATCTGCCTTATTCTAACCAACCAAGCCAAGCCTATGTCATTTGACAATCAGAAGCTTAAGGACATGATTTTAGTCATATACAACTTCTTTCAAGTTCATATCTAAGTGCAATGATAAGCCATCTCAAAAGAAGAAGTGTGATGCATGCATATTCTCTTGATCTTTTCTCATTTCTATTTGTTCATAAAAACTCAACATGTGAGTTGATTACTTGATTAATTCTTTATGATTAAAAGCACTTGTGAGCATGCAACAAGTTCAAAATAGCAAGAAAGTTCGACCATGACCAGATTTAGTGTAAGTAATTATTCCAATTACTAGACATGGCAAAAACTACAAAATGTATAACACGAGTAATGTAGTAAGAACTTTCAACATGTAAAAGGAATCACAAAGTCATATATGTATGAAATACTATGCTCATATTACTTTAATTTCAGATTCACACATAGACTTCTCAAGTTTGAAAACTCTCCCTCAATGTAAGCCATGAGGATGCATAACCCCTATTTCACTACAAATGAAACAAAAACGAGTGGAATCCAAAGGTTTTGTAAAAATGTCAGCCATTTGTTGTTCGATATCTACATGGTGAAGCACAATATTTCCTTTTTCAACATTATCACGGAGAAAGTGATACCTAATGTCAATGTGCTTAGTTCTAGAATGTTGCACAGGGTTTTTATCAATGCAAATGGCACTAGTGTTATCATAAAACAGTGGAACACTATCTATATCAACCCCATAGTCCTTAAGTGTTTGAACAATCCAAAGAATTTGTGGGCAAGCACTAGCAACAGCTACATATTCAGATTCAACTGTGGATTATGCAACTGAGTTTTGTTTTCTACAGGGCCAAGCAACAAGTGAATTACCAAGAAAATGACAAGCACCGAAAGTACTTTTCCAATCAGTCCTACAACCCTCAAAATCAGCATCCGAAAAAGCTTTCAAAGTTACGGTTGAGGAAGAAGGTAGAAAAATGCCAAATTTTTGAGTTCCATGTAAGTACCTGAGAATCCTTTTGACGGCTTGACGATGTGAAGCACGTGGGGAGGCTTGAAACCATGCACAAAGACATACGCTGAATTGTATATTCGGTCTTGATGCTGTGAGGTACAAACGTGATCCGATCATGCTTCTATATTCTTTTTGATCCACGGGTTCAACATCTTCATCAAGTTCAAGTGTTGTTGCTGTTCCCAGTAGTGTTCGAAGAGGCTTGCTTTTGTCCATGTTGAAGCGTCTTAGGATGTCTTTTGTATACTTCGTTTGATGCACAAAGGTACCCTCCTTGGTTTGCTTGATTTGCATCCCCAAAAAGTATGTGAGTTCTCCCATCATACTCATCTCAAATTCTGAACTCATCATAGCTGAAAACTTGGACACAAGATTATGAGAAGCACAACAAAAGATAATATCATCCACATACACTTGAACGAATAACGATTCATTGCCATGCTTAAGCACAAAAAGAGTTTTATCAACCTTACCCATGGTAAACCCCTTTTCAAGTAAGAATGTTTTAACCTATAATAATGCTCTAGGGGCTTGTTTGAGACCGTACAAGGCTTTGGATAGTTTGTAAATGTTATTAGGAAAATCTGGATTTTCAAAACCCGGTGGCTGTTTGACATAAACCTCCTCATCTATGTAGCCATTAAGAAAAGCACTTTTAACATCATTTGATATAGCTTAAAACCTTTAGATGCAGCAAAAGCTAACAAAATTCTTATGGCTTCTAATCTAGCAACAGGAGCAAAAGTTACATCAAAATCTAGACCTTCAACTTGAGTGAAACCTTGAGAAACCAACCTAAATTTATTCCTAACCACAACCCCATCCTCACTTTGTTTATTTTTACACACCCATTTAGTTCCAATTAAAGTGTGACCTTGAGGTGGAGGTACAAGTTTCCAAACATTATTTCTTTCAAAATTTTCTAGCTCTTCTTGCATGGCAATAATCCAGGATTCATTAGTGAGTGCGTGTGATATATCTTTGGGTTCAAAATAAGCAACAAAAGCAGAATGAGCATGAGAGTTTGGATTGTAAAACCTGGACCGTGTGACTCGTTCGTGCAAGCTTCCAATAATTTGTTGTGGAGGATGACTTTTGAGAACCCGGAGGGAAGTGGACACTTCACAAGCTTCTTCTTCCTAATGTTCATCACAAATCGATGATCTTGTGATTTGAGGAGGATTTATACCAGCAATGGTGGTCGTCGGTGCTGGCTATGAATCAAAATCAGGAACAGGAACAATTTTATTAGCTACTGAATTTTCGGGCAGCAACTCCACCTCTTTCTCATCTTCAACGAAAATGCTCTCCCCCTGCGGATATGGATCTGGACCTGCAATGTTTGAGCTAGTACCTGGGCTAGCTTCATCAAAAGACACCTCATAAGTCTCCACAATTTTGTTAGTGTCGGTAAAAGCACACAGTGGCCTCTAGTATGAAATGGATAACCAATAAACATGCCATCAAAGGATCTAGGTTCAAATTTATCAAGATTACCATGTTTCTTAACAAAGCATTTGCATCCAAAGACTTGAAAGTGTGTAACACTAGACCTATGTTCAAACCGGAGCTCATATGGTGTTTTACCTAGCTTAGCGCGCAAGAATACACGATTTGAGACATAACAGGCGGTTGCAATCACATCAGCCCAAAATTTCTAGGAGTTTGATATTCATCAAGCATAGTCCTAGCCATCTCAACTAAGGTTTTGTTCTTTCTTTCTACAACACCGTTTTGTTGAGGTACATATGGTGAATAAAATTGATGATCTATTCCATTTTAAGCACAAAAGTGATCAAAAGATTGATTTTTAAATTCAGTTCCGTTATCACCTCTAATTGCTTTTAAAGATCCTGGGTGATCAATTGATAATCTAAGAAATAAATTTATAAAGTGACTAAAAGCTTCATTTTTAGATGCCATAAAGTAAACCAAAGAGTATCTAGAATAATCATCAACAATCACAAGAACATACCATTTACCTCCGAAGGATTGAACACGTGAAGGTCCTACGGTGTCAAGGTGCAAAAGTTGACCCGGTTCAGTTGTTATGATCATTATGAGAGGAGTATGTGAACCTGCAATCATCTTAGCATGTCTATAGGAAGAGCACACAATTTCTTTGCCCCCTTTAAACTTAGGCAACCCACGTATGCGATCAAGAGCACTAACACGCGTTAGATGATCAAAGCCTACGTGACCAAGTCTACGATGCAAAAAATATAAGTCCTTTGAATCATTAGCAACTAGACACCTATGCTTAGCCAAAGAAATCAAAATTAGCTTTAAAAACTCTTCCAAACCGATACATGTTAAAAATAAGCTCACTATTTGGATTTACAATTTTGCAGCAATTTTTAGTGAAAATAATTTCTAGATTTTCATCTAGCAATTGTGAAACAGAAAGCAAGTTGTATTTAAAATTTTTAACCAGTGCCACATCCTTCAAAGTGTAGTGATCATTTACTCTAACGGAACCCTTAGCAATTATAGGAGTTGAAGACTTATCGGCAAAAGTAACATTCTGTACACGTGACACAAAAGAAAGAGAGGATAACCATTCTTTGTTACCGGTCATGTGGCGTGAGCAACCTGAATCCACAATCCAAATGTTCTCCTTCCTCAAGTATGTAACCTACATAGAAGCACAATACGTCGATGACTCAATATTGGGGTTAGTCAAAAGGCATTTAGGAATCCAGTACTGAGTCACTTGACGTCCAACAGGAATAACACGCGAAAGCTGAGATAAAACATTAGGTTTATGAGACAAAGCTCGAGGATTTTTGTACCCAACTACTGTAATATGAGATGTTACATGTGTAGCACGAAAAACAGTAGGTTTACAAGCAAACTTTGCATGTTTTTGACTCACTACAACAGATTGCATGTTCTTATCATTCGGTTTAGCAAGTGCAACAAATTTTGCATGAAAGTTATGAGATCTAGCAATCATTCTTTTCTTTTTCTGTTGTTTAGCTAGTCTATAACAAAAAATCTATGACATGTCCATCTCTACCATAGTAGGTACAATGAATTTTAACTCTGTGTTCATGTCTAGATGATCAAGCAACATTTTTATTTAAAACCAAATGAGACAACACTCCTACAGATTTAAAAACCACTTCTTTTTGTTTAGGAACTGTTTGAATCAAACCACTTCCTAATGACTTTACAATTTTAGGTGTATGTGCCTTAGCATGAGCATGAGAATCAAAACCTAAACCAGTTTTATCATTGCAATACTTGTAAGAATTCAGCAGCAAGTTTAGGTTCTTATTCCCATTACAAAACCAATCTAATGTCCTATGCATGTCATCAAGTTTATTGTACAGATCAAGACAATTTTCACATGAAGTTTTTCCTTTTAATAAGCAATTGGAACAATATTTAACTTCATGAGAACGTAAAGCATTGTTCAACATAGAAATTTCATTCATAACATCTTGTAGTTTCTTATCAAGATCATCACAAGTAGAACAATGCAATCAATTGTAGAACAACTAGCATCTTTCAAGTTTTTATCATTAAGTGCAACAATCTCTCTGTTCTTTTCAATTTCTAACTCAAGTTTATCAAGTGTGGAGGTGTGCACACTTCTTAATGAGGACAATTGTTCATATATTAAATCACATGAGGAACAAGAATCATCACTAGGAATCAAGGATTTCAAATGATTAATTTCAGATTCTAGTGACTCAATTTTAACAGCATTGTCCCTAAGCTTTTTGTCCTCTTTATTAACTATAATAGTGGCATGAGAAATAGCATCACACATTTTTTCGCAAGTAGGACATACCTCTTCATTGTCGTGGTTGTGTTCTGCATCCTCCATACTTGATCTCGATTTGCCCACCATGAAGCACAAGTTTGCCATATTATCTTCATCTTTGTCACTTCTAATGTCCACGTCGCTTGAGCCAAGTTCCTGGAGTGCGGAGATAAAACTGCTCACCTATTGATGTCCTGTAAAACCCTTCTTTTTCTTCTTATCGTTTGTAGAGGAGTGCTTCATATTTGTTTGCTTTTCATCCCGAGAAGTAGGACCTAGAAGGTTAGGGCAATCTGAACAAAAATGTCCTGTCTTACCACATTTGAAACATCGTTGAGGTTCAGAGCTTCCTCTCCTTCTAGTTCTCACATTTTGCAATGCTTTTGAGAACCTAGTATAGAGAAGTACTAGCTCCTCCTCTGGAAACTCCTCAATCTGTTCAAGGGTTAGAGAGGACAACAAAGCAAGTGTACCAAAAGATTAAGATTGGCCGGAGCTAGGCATATCATGTTGAGAAACAAATGCAAGTGACTTGTTAGGGTTCTTACGTGAAATTATATCAATTTCATTAGTTTTCAATTTGGAATAAAGAACATCTAATGTAAGTGTACTCATGACAGTAGATTCATGAATGGATGTGACTTTCATCTCCTAAATTGACATGTCTAATGCACTTAGTAATTGCCTAGCATTTTCAACATATGAAAAATTGACATTAACACTACGCAAGTTGCTGAGAATTTTGTTAAAACGAGCAAAGAAATCGTCAATTGACTCACCGGGTTGCATCTCAAAATGCATGTATTTCTTTTTGAACATATATTGTTTTACCTCCTTGATCGTGTTAGAACCTTCGTGATAGTCGCAAAGTGCTGTCCACACATCGTATGCAGATCGTAGGTGTGCAACACGGTCGAAGTCACTTTGAGTTAATCCTTGTATGATCAAGTTCTGAGCCATGTTGTTGTTGTCGACATCTCTCAGCTTTGTAGCTGTAACTTGATCGTTTGACGGCACTTCGTAAGACTTGTACACCTTCTCCCATATTGCAAAGCCTTGTGCCTGGATGAAGACTTCCATACGTGCCTTCCAAACCTGAAAATCAATACCACTAGACACAAAGTTTTGCGGAGTATTTCTCCATGATGATTAGTCAAAAACACATGCAAATCACAGATATTAGAGCACCATGGCTCTAATACCAATTGTAGGATCAAAGAGCACGTGAAAAGCTACCAGAGGGGGGTGAATGGTAGATTTAAAACTTTTTTAGTGGAAGCAATGAAAACCCTCAGCATAAAAACGATTTGTTAAGGAAATCGTGTGTGTGACTAATATAAACATGTTTCACCATGAAAAAAGTGATAGATATCAGAGAGAATCAAGTCATGAAGACGACACAACAAGAATCACTCAAATTCGTCGAGAGAAACTCAAGTTACGATCCAAAGATCGAACAAAGGTCAATCTGTTCTACCGAATAAAAAACAGATATGTAATACTGCAAGGAAACTCGTGTAGATCAAAAGCTTCATGTCTTGAACTCAAGCAACACCTGCACATGAATAAACAACTAATACTTCTGAGCACAAGTCCTCGACTTGGCTCTCGTTAGTTTCGAATACACAACACCTTACGTGAGCACCTCACATAAGCATGTTGCAACCCATAAATGGAATCAACCATAACCACCAAAACACACCAAAAACTTAGTAAAATATTACTAAGCAAACTTTCCATCAATGTAAACCAAGTACGAATCATTGCAAGTTAAAAGCAGAACCACTGCGATCAAGCTCTGAACCTTGCCAAAGCTAACCGGATGTTGCCAATGGAGAACTAACAACATGTGTTGAATCTTTACCAATAGGCAGTGATGATTCAACAACAGTCATGAGAAATATGGTTCTTGAATCATAGGATCGGGTACATAAATCCGTTTCTCTTCAAGATTAATTTCTAGTCTTACCGTACTCCTCCTGATCATGGCATCCTCTAAAAAGACGACATACCTTGTTTCTACAAACTTAGTATATCGTTCTGGATAGTAGAAACTATATCCCTTACTCTTTTTTGCATAGCTAATAAAATAACAACTTATTATCTTAGAATCCAACTTAACAATGTTTGGGTTTAATATTTTAGCCTCAACAGGACAACCCCATATATGCATATAACTTAATGAGGGCTTACGTCCTATCCACAACTCATACGATGTTTTAGGCATCGACTTAGTAGGAAACTGATTTAGAACATGAATGACGGTTTTTAATGCCTCCATCCATAAGCTAACCGGTAAATCTGATTGACTTAACATGGGTCTTACAATATCCATTTGCGTACGATTACGCCGTTCCGCTACTCCATTTCGCCGAGGCTCGTCCGATGTGGAATACTGGACAACTATGCCATTTTCTTGTAGGAACCAAGCAAATGGTCCAGAAACTTGGTCATACGGGGTATAACGACAGTAGCACTCACCACCATGATCGGATCTTACCACTTTTATCTTAGTGTTGTGCTGATTTTCAACTTTAGTCTTAAATATCTTAAATTTATCCAATGCTTCAGAGCGTTGTTTAATTGGATAAATATAGTCATAGCGAGAATAGTCATCCGTGAAGGTTATGAACGAATCAAAACCATTGACAGATACTACGAGAAATGGACCACAAATGTCCGTGTGGATTAATTCCAAAATTCCCGCACTGCGTATGACACCTTTCTTAATTTTCATAATAAACTTTCCTTTAATGCAATCTATGCATTCTCCTAAATTCGAAAAATCCAAATGAGGAAGAATCGATTGTGAAATCAATTGTTCAATTTCCACCCTCTAAATATGGCCTAAGCGATTTTGAAGACATTTTAGAATCGATTCTCTTACGCTTACTCTGATTTGAGGAAAACTGATTGTTGCTTACAATATTAATATCATCATGCGTAGATAATAAGTATATCATGCCTTGTCTTATGGCAACACCAACAATCTTATTATTAAACTTAATCATACATCCGTCTTTGCCAAATTGGCATACATAACCATTATCACTTAAGCATGATACTGAAATCTGACTTTTACTTAAAGAGGGTACATATAATACATCCTGAAATGTAAGTACAAAGTCATTTCTTAATACTAATAGATAATCTCCAATGGCTTTCACATTAGCTTCATGGCCATCAGCAACTTTAATGGACTTTTCCCCTCTTTCTAGGGTTCTCCTCATATTTAACTCCTGCAACGAATTGCAAATGTGCACATTGGCACCTGAGTCAATCCACCAAGTAGATGGTGTATAATCTAAAAGCAGAGATTCATCAACAAAAGTCACAAAATAATTACCATTTCTTGCAACACTATTTAAGGAAGCTCATGCAATCCTTCTGATGGTGACCTTTGTCTAAACAAAAGCGGCACTGATCTTTCTCCACTTTCACATCCTTATGGTAAGGATGGCTTTGTGGAGCCTTACCCTTATATTTATCATGGTGAGCATAACCATGATTCTTGAAAGATTGCTTAGAATAATAATTCTTATTATCCTTATCTTTTCCCTTCACGTAATTAATAGCATCATTACCATGAAGGGACTTAATCCTCTCTTCCACCTTAACACACATAGCCACGAGTTTTTCTATATTCCATAGTTTAGGTTGAGAGTTGTAGTTGATGACAAAAGTCTTAAATTTCTTAGAAAGTGAGGCAATGATGAGATGCACAATGAACTCATCTTGGATTCCCAAATCCATAGGCTTAAGCTTTGCAGCAATATTTGTCATCCTTAAGATGTTCTCACGCACACCACCTCCATAATACTTTTCAGTAACAAGCCTCTTGATAGGAGTGCTTGCTATGGCCTTAGAAGAACCAGTGAATTGATTCTCTATCCTTTGGAGGTATTCAATAGCAGTGTCACATTCAGGAATTGCTCTCCGAATGGCCTTAGCGATAGTGACCTTAATCACCATCAACCATTTCTTGTTTGAGTTCTTCCACTTATAACAATCAATGTCATAAGCCAATAACTCATTAGTATATTCCTTTATCCTCACAGCAAAGGCTTCCGGAGTTTCATCATCATTTCTTACTGGTTCTACCGGTGTAATAGGATATGGAGTAGTGAAATCCAAGTCTATCTCAGAGACTGCCAAGGCAATCTCCAACTTCTCTCGCCATCTCTCATAACTGCTTCCATTGAGTGGATCAATGGAAGCGATAAAATTCATTGTTGAATTCACATTGGAGGAACCTTCATAATCAAAAGACAAGATCATGAGTGAATGCATAGATGTTAATCATAGGAAAATGTTTAGTTTGATCTTTCACTTTGGTTACTTGACCAAAATTCACATTTGAGAACAACTGAAAGAACATAGTAATTTATCTTTCGCTTTGGTTACTCGACTAAATTACTATGTACTTAGTATAACAATGTCATTAATGTCTTTCGCTTTGGTTACTTGACCAATAATGACATTAATATAACTTAGGAACATGGTAATTTTATTTTTTTACTTTGGTTACTCAATAAAATTCTATGTAACTTAAAATGACATAGCAATTTATCTTTCACTTTAGTTACTCAACCAAATTGCTATGACAATATAAACTTAACTCACAGCAGAAGCTCAATTAAATAAGCAAACTTAATTTGTAAACCCGGACTAGTCCGCACATGGCCGGACTAGTCCGGTCATAAACCAGACAAGTCCAGTCTTATACAGAACCATTTCCACACAAGACCGGTCCATAGGGCGGACAAGTCCGGTATTGTTCCAGAAACATTTGATCTGTTCTTTATTGAACTTTTCGAGTTTGGTCCGCACCATTTCGAACTAGTCCGGCCAACCCCAAAAAGTTCATATAAAAATAAAAAAATGCCGAAATAGCAAAAAGCAATCTTAATCTTACCATCTCACAAAATCGACTTTATTTTCACAATGGATTTCAATCCAAAATGCTTAATAGGTTTTCGATCGTATAACGTGTTGAAACGCCTCGATCTGTAAAACCTAAACTCCAACTGTGGCATACCGAACTAGTTTGGTCCATAGACCGGACAAGTCCAGATCTTCAAAACT
This sequence comes from Tuctoria greenei, assembly GCA_036927565.1. NCBI lineage: Eukaryota > Viridiplantae > Streptophyta > Magnoliopsida > Poales > Poaceae > Tuctoria > Tuctoria greenei. Next base: position 203,805,150 of record JAYESD010000004.1, read on the forward strand.
TGCAGTGAAAAACTTTGATCAAAGCAAAATTCGAAATGATTAGTGGTCTAAATAGCTCTGATACCATTGTTAAAAACATTGAGAGCCCCAAATGATCAAATAGCCACTTAATCATTCCGAATTAAATAGGATAAAATTGAATATAGACATCAACATCAAGTGTTATCTCTCAAATAGTACAAGAATAGCACTAATACCTTCTCCTCCATCTATGTTGTTGCTTGATGATGAGGCCATCGAGCCAACAAGGCGAGGCCGCAAGAAAAACGATGAGGGAGGCATTTCCCCTTGTTCTTCTCTTGGTGTGTTGATCGGATTCTGAGTGAACTAAGAGAGTTCAAGTGTGTAGAGTGTGTATGTATAAGCATTACTTGATCATACACTTGACCCTCTTCTTATATTTGACCAAGAGACACAGTAGGGGGCCTCCCGCCCCTTAGGAATAGTTGTGTCCCCTGATTAGGGACAAAACATTTAGTGGATTGTGTCCTTTCCATTAGAACATATGTCAATTTCGATTTCAAACTGACAGTTACTGAACTGACCGGACTAGTCCGGTCAGGGTCCCGACTAGTCCAGTTACTGAAACTGGACTGCACGTGTCGGTACCCTGCGTACCGTATACCCCTTGGGACCACAAAAAGACCAAAGGAACTTCACCTGTCTGAGTTGAAGACCTGCGAAGGCCCCACGTGTCATACGGGATCGGACCTGCCTCCCATCTATGGTTAGTCCCGGTGCTGCCACGTGTATACTACAACCGGACCTACATCCCACACATGGGATAGCTCCGGGCTAAAAACCTGTGCGGCACCCCTGGACCTAACCCCCGCCAGACCTTCAACCTCAGCAATCAGACTGATGAACCCCCAATGGCTCGGACCTTCAAGGGACAATCAAAGGCTTCAAGACCCGATTAAGTGTCACTAATACCGTATTAATAACACACGATCGGAAGGCCCTTAATACCAGTAACGGCACTGTCAAGGCCCGTTACCATGCTGTTAAGGGTAATTAACCTCATTAATTGTGTTTTAAGCATCAAAAATCGCCAGGGCCACATGTCGGGCTAGGCTAACGGTGTAACGACCAGCCCTTGTACTATAAAAGGACTGGTCGACGATACACAAAGGGCTCTCTAAGCTCTCGGGCGCTCTCTCTCTCTCTCTCTGCCCAGGGACTTTCTTAGACCCGAAGCTAGAAGATCTGGACTCTTAGACGCTCAATACAACAACTACACACCCCGTGGAGTAGGGTATTACGCTCAGGCGGCCCGAATCACGTAAATCCTTGTGTCTATTTGCCATCGTTTTTTGAATCTCTGCGCACCCAATATCGAACTACAAACTCCGCGAGCTACCAACGGTAGTATCAGGAGAATTGCCGGAAAAACACTCCAACAGTTGGCACGCTAGGTATGGGGGTGCCCGAGATTCGAAGATGGTGAACTCTGCTGCTGGATCGTCCAACAGCAACCCTGCAATGCAACCTGCTGGAGGCAATCCCTCCAATGTGCAGCAGCTAGCAGGTGTCGCGGCTCCAGCAGGAGTCATGCCTCCGCCGCCACCGTCCGCACCGGCAAATCAAGCTGGACAGTGGGACGGTGCATCTGTGTCGGTCACAACATCGACTAACAACAACCCTGAACACGCGCTCCATGCAGCGCGTGCTCTTCTCCAATGTCCACCACCTCCAGGTGCATCCCAGGGTGCAATGGAGCAGCGGAGGGCTGATGTGGAACATTTGGTTGCAGCAGCAGCCGATTGCATCAGCAACCAAGGTCCTCCCCCCTCGGGGAGAGCCCCATCGCAGCATCAGACTGTGTCGGTCAGACTTGGTTTGCAGGCTTCCCAACATAGGAGGCATGCTACATCTCAACAAGTGACTTCGCTGCCTTCCGGGGCACGACGCACCCATACGGTAACCAGGCTTTCAACTCACGACCTTCGGGCGAAGCTTGATCGCCGTTACCGTCAACAGGACGGTCGTGTCCATATCGAGCGTGCTCGCGAAAGGCGAGAGGCTCGAGACAGTCCTGCTACCGAGGGAGTAGGAGGAGGCTGTTCTGACCTTGCCATGCACCTACGCATAGTCAGATGGCCACAAAAGTTCTGGCCTCACCTGCTGGAGAAATTCGACGGGATTGTCAATCCCGCTGAGTTTCTCCAGATTTACTCCACCGCAATCCTTGCGGCCGGAGGCAACGAGGCCGTAATGGCCAACTACTTCCCCGTGGATTTGACTGGGACCGCCAGGTCCTGGTTCATGAGCCTTGCACCTGACTCCATCAATAGTTGGGCGGAACTGTGCCAACAATTCACCGCCAATTTCGGGAGTTCATACACTTGACCAGGCACCGAATTGGATCTTTTTGCTATCAAGTAGAAGGGGAGAATCCCTGCGATCCTTCATCCAGAGGTTCTCCCAAGTACGAAACACTATTCCTTATATCTCCAGCGGCTCTGTTATTGTGGCATTTAGACAGGGCGTATGAGACAAGAAGATGCTGGAGAAGCTGGCGACCAAGGAGATCATCAGCGTCACGGAGCTCTTCAACTTGGCAGACAAATGTGCCAAAGCTGCAGAGGGCCGTGAAATGCACTCACAACCACCTCCAGAGGACAATAAAAAATCCTCCAAGGTTGAAGCCACTACCTCCGGGAGTGGTAAAAAGAAGAAAAAGTCCAACGACAAGAAAAAGCCGTCGACCGGCACACCTACTGCTGTAGCTGCCGCAGCTCCGGGTGGCAGGGGGCCACGCCTCAAGAAATGACCTCGACCGTCATCTGAAGACGGTGGCATCTCCAAGATGTGTTGTCCTATACATATGTCGAACAACCACAACCTAGAAGACTGCCGAGAGGTCCTGAACCTTGCCGAGCGCTACAACAAGCGCCGAGAAGAAGTTCCTTTCAGTCAAAGGGAAGGAAAAACTGAAAGTCGACGAAGCTCCGGCTGAAGACGAGTTAGGCTTTCACGACCCTAGAAAGGTCTTGAAGGCTGTTTACACCTCCGTCGACGATGACTCCGACATCTCCGACAATAAACGTCGGAAAACCATGAACACGATCTTTGGTGGTTCGAGGGACATCACCTCCTGCCGTTTCCTCAAGACCATGTGGCGGGACATGGCCTCAGTAGCTCCCACCGCCAGGGCGGAGCTGCACCAGAAGTGGATGGACACTGCCATCACTTTTGATACATCAGACTGCCCTCGGAATATGATCGGAGCTGCCCAACTCCCATTGATGGTATCTCCGACCATCAACAACATCCAACTCCACCATGTAATGGTGGACGGAGGTTCGGGGCTGAATCTCATAAGCTTCGAAGCTTTCGTCAAGCTTCAGCTCCGACCTTCGGACCTTCGCCCCTCCCAACCTTTCTCCGGAGTAGGTCCAGGGGCCATAACCCCACTCGGTGCGATTACTCTTCCGGTGACCTTCGGGACCCGGGAGAATTACCGCACTGAGAAGTTGGTATTCAATGTGGCGCAGATCAACTTACCCTTCAACGCCATTCTGGGCAGGCCAACCTTATACAAGTTCATGGCTGCTGCTCATTATGGCTACTTGGTGTTGAAGATGCCAACACCAGTTGGTATTCTTCGGATCCGTGGAGATCGCACTGCTGGAGTGACAACTCTGGAAGAACTCCACGCGCTTGCTACAGCGCAGGAAGAAGAATCCGGAAAGGAGCAAGCTTCGAAACCCCCGAGCATTCGTCATCGAGGCTCAACCTCCGCACCTCGCGTGCAACCAAGCGACGACACCGACATTCCTGTCAAAGTCATCCAAATCGGTTCCGACGCCGCTCAGACCACCCGTATATCGGGAGGTTTGAATGACAAATAGGAACTCACGCTTATCACTTTCCTCCGGGCTAACGTCGACGTGTTTGCCTGGCAACCGTCACAAATGCCTGGTATCCCTAGGGAAGTGATCGAGCATAATCTGAAGATCTATCCTGATGCTCAGCCTGTACATTAGAAGCCTCAGAAGCAATCAGTAGAGTGACAGAACTTCATACGACAAGAAGTGAAGAAGTTGCTTGAAGCTGGATCCATCCGAGAAGTCTTCCACCCAAAATGGCTGGCAAACCTAGTCGTTGTATCCAAGGCCGACGGGAAGCTTCGGATGTGTATCGACTACATTACACTGAATAAGGCATGTCCAAAAGATCCATTCCCACTACCTAGAATAGATCAGATAGTGGATTCCACCTCCGAGTGTGAATTACTGTGTTTCCTAGACGCATATTCCGGGTACCATCAAATCAGAATGTCTAGGGAAGATGAAGAGCATACCTCCTTCGTCACAGTAGATGGATTATATTGTTATACTGCCATGCCATTTGGTCTTAAGAATGCTGCTTCAACATTTGTACGAGCTATGTACAAAACTTTTGGAGAGCTCATCAGAGACGTAGTGGAAGTGTATGTCGATGACATCATCATCAAGATTAAGAACAAGGAGCCACTCCTTGACACCTTGCAAGCTGTCTTTGACAAGTTGCGAGTCACTCGCACGAAGCTGAACCCGAACAAGTGTGTCTTCGGGGTTAGGTCTGGAAAACTTCTTGGTTTCTTGGTGAATCACCGAGGAATAGAAGCAAATCCGGCGAAGATAAAAGCTATTGAAGATATGCGACCACAAGCCCGCATCAAGGACGTCCAGAAGCTGACTGGATGCCTAGCTGCCCTTAGCCGGTTCATCTCAACACTGGCAGAACGGGCGCTACCCTTCTTCAAGCTATTGAGGAAGTCCGGACCATTCCAATGGTCTGAAGAAGCAGAAAAGGCGTTCCAGGAGCTAAAGCAACTTCTCACCACCCTACCAACCTTGGTAGCTCCGAACCCTGGTGAGCCTTTACTGCTTTACATTTCGGCAACTGACGAAGTTGTCAGCATGGTCTTGGTTGCGGAAAGACTAGAACCATCTACAGTCCAGGAATCCAGACCCTTTCGGGAGGGTTCAGAGCTACCTAAAGTCGAGTCTGGGTCCAGCTCCCAGGACCCGATCCTCAAGGCGAGATGCCAAAGGATCCATCTCCTTCAAACGAAGGAGTCACTATTACTGAACAACAAAATCCGAACCCCTCCGGGAAGGTCCGAGTCACTTCAGAAGAAGCTCCGGGTTCCTCCAACCGGAACCCGGAGGTCCCCGAACAAGGACCGGACCCCTTCGGGACGGTCCAGGTAGATGAGGAGGAAGCTCTGGGCCCCTTCGAGAGGGTCTGGACGGTCCAGCACCCAGTGTACTTCATCAGCGAAGTACTCCATTACGCCAAGACTTGGTACCTTGAGGTGCATAAGCTGCTCTACGCAGTTCTTATTGCCTCTAGGAAGCTGCAACACTATTTCCAAGCTCACAAGATTTTAGTGGTAACCTCTTATCCACTACGTGCAATCTTGCGTAACCCCAATTCCACTGGGAACATTGCAAAGTGGTCAGCGGAATTAGCCGAGTTTGACCTTGAATTCATACCAAGACAAGCGATCAAGAGTCAAGCATTGGCGGACTTCGTGGCGGAATGGACACCCTCTCCATCAAATCTTGGGGGCCCCAGTGAGCAGAAGTCGGAACCCAAGGTTCCAGTATTCATTGAGCCTCACTGGACTCTCTACTTCGACAGCTCTGTGTAGAAGCAAGGGGCCAGAGCTGGAGTCCTTCTCCTTGCTCCGACCGGGGAGAAGGTTAAATACATGGTGCACCTTGACTTCAAGGCAACCAACAACATGGCGGAGTATGAAGCACTAATTTATGGACTCAAGGTGGCACTATTGTATGGTGTCAAGCAGCTGTTGGTAAAGGGTGATTCACAACTTGTTGTAAAACAAGTCAAAGGTGAATGTTGCTGCAAAAACCCTCAACTAGCTGCATACCTACTTGAGTTCTAGAAGCTTCAGAAGGACTTCGATGTCCGAGATCTTTGCCATGTCCAGCATCTCAACAACGCTGAAGCTGACGAACTCTCGACGAAAGCTTCAACCGGGGCTTCGGCTCCCGACGGAACCTTTGTCCGGAGGTTGTCTAAACCTACAGCTTAGCCTGCCGAACTGAGCGAAGGGGGCGAGACCAGCACCTCAAAGTTGGCGGTCCCGATGGCCCTATTACCATGGCGTCCATCAAGGGTCGTAGGTGCTGCAGGAAGCTCCGAGCAACCCAGCACGCAAGACTCAAATGCTCAAGCTAGCTCCGATGCATGGATCTCGGAGATCCGGAGCTACTTGAAAGACAACTTCCTTCCTAAAGATAATGTATCCGCTGACCGGATAGTCAGATTGGCTAAAAGATACACGCTGGTAGAAGGGGATCTCTACCGGCGCGGTGCCAATGGCGTCCTAATGTGGTGCATTACAAGGGAAGAAGGTTGCAAGCTCCTCGCAGAAATTCATGGAGGCGAGTGTGGGAACCACGCATCTTCCCGCACGCTGGTTAGTAAAGCCTTCCAACATGGCTTTTACTGGCCTACAACGCTCCAGGATGCAACTGAGCTGGTGAAGAAATGTGAAGCATGCCAGTTCCACGCAAAACAAATTCACACACCGGCTCAGCCTCTACAAATGATACCTCCTACATGGTCTTTCGATGTGTGGGGGGTGGATATCTTGGGACCTTTCCCAAGAGCCGTCGGAGGTTAGAAGTTCATGTTCATTGCCATTAACAAATTCACCAAATGGCCAGAAGCAACTCCAGTTGTGACAATAAACAAGCAATCAGCCATCAACTTCTTGCAGTCCATCGTATGCAAATTTGGATTCCCAAACAATATCATAACTGATAATGGGACCCAGTTCGCAAGCTCTGCATTCCAAGGATATTGCAAAGACCTCAGCGTCCAAGTCAGCTACGCTTCCGTAGCTCACTCGACAAGCAATGGCCAAGCCGGGCGAGCAAATGCAGAAATCCTAAAAGGACTCAAGACGCGCACATATGAGTGCCTGAAAAAACATGGAGCCAATTGGATCGAAGAGCTTCCACCCACTCTATGGTCCAACAGGACAACTCCAAACCGGTCAACTGGAGAGACACCCTTCTTCTTAGTGTACAGAGCTAAAGCAGTCCTTCCTCCGGAAATCACCTTGGGGTCACTCCGGGTCCGGACCTTCGACGATGCCGCGCAGGACCAGCTCCGCGCGTAAAGATCATGACCTCCTTGAAGAGGGAAGGTGCCGAGCAGCTGTTCGGAATGCCCGATACTGCCAAGCTCTTCGGCGCTATCACCAAAGGCATGTTCACAGCCGACAGCTCGAGGAAGGCGATCTGGTGCTACGGAGAATACAATCCAGAGAAGGGTTAAACAAACTCTCCCCCAGCTGGGAAGGACCCTTCCGAGTGATCAAAGTATCCCGTCCCGGATGCGTTCGCTTGGGAACCGAGGATGGGACACCTCTCCCTAATCCTTGGAATATTGAGCACCTCCGTAAGTTCAATGCTTAATATCACGGAGGTGAGTCTGTAGTTACATGTGATGTATGTTATAGAGTTATTGTACAGAGTCGGGTAGCTCCTCTGGGAGAACAGCCGAACCTTCTCCGGAAGGTCCGCAAAGTTCAGGCAACACTTGTCACAGTCTCGGAACTAAAAGTGTAGCTAGCTACCTTGGGTCAAACAAGAAACGAAACACACTTAGCCTGGTTCTGTACCCTAAGGGTGTACTTGTTTCCCCTGTACCCCGAACCTATAATGAAAGACATCATTGTGTGAAAACAGACTCCATGTGCATTTACTTTGTACAGGCTCAATATTTTTTATTTTTCTCTTTCTTTTCTATAACAAGGTTGTGCGATTCTCAAGAATTTTTTAGCTCGACCAATTCATGTACAACTCAAGTCGCATTGTTAATTCCTTCAGGTTTTCACGTTGTTGAATGGCTCACTCACCTGAATGCCGCCAGCCAATCTAGATCCGGAGTGTGCTATTGACTTAGCCTGGTCCTGCACCCTAAGTACGCCACTCTACCTACACCTCGGCAGGCCGAAGCAAGACGGGTCCTGAAAACGATTGGACCTGAAGAAAACAACTCAGTGCACTTGATTGTATGAAGAATTGCGCTCGACCTAAAAATTTCTTACGAGAATAGTAAGTCGCAATTAAGTTATAGATAGGAAACGGATTTTACTGTTTTTCTTGACTTCAGTGTGCAGGATAAATAAAGGTCTCATGATGATCGTGAATTAAGCCGGAGCTACTAAAGCTCCGACATTCCCTAGGTGGCTTGTAGTCGATGTTTCAAACATTGATAGCAAGCGTCGCTAGAGTTACTCAGCTCCGGTAAAGCCAAGGGGCCAGTCGTCAACGTGAACAAAAGATGGTGGGAAGACTCCATAGTGGGGTCTGCTATTGACACATCGCGTGTTGACAGAGGTCACTGCCGGAGCTACCAAGCTCCGACACCCCAGAGGACTAACCGTCGATGCTCTACGCGTTGATGGAGACTGCTGCCGGAGCTACTAAGCTCCGACGATGGTCAATGCCGGAGCCAATAAGCCCCGACAACCTCAGGGGGCCTTCACTATCGAAGACTTCGGACCTACGCTCTACAAGTTCGAAGCATGCAAGTCTTCAACAACTGTTACATCCTCTTGGTACATGTTCACAATCAAATTGTGTACATCTACCAAGGGGCCAAGTGGGACAAAGGTGTTGAAGACAAAAAATGAAATTCAAAAAAAACTTGGATTTCATTCATCTGGAGACGAGAGATTATAAAATTGGAGAAAAGGAAGAGAGGATACAAGTGGGAGCTACAAAGATATGGTCCTAGACCCTATGTAAGAATGAGGCGACCTTCTGGGAAACCTCTGATACGCTGGCTTGGGCAACTTCTCCCTCTCCGTCGATGGGGCCTTCAAGCAACGGGTCCAGGGGGAATTGAGGGTCCCGGCTTGTGTAGCACGTCAGCATGAATTTTGCAACGTTCTTTGCCAGGGATTGTCCCTCGGTTTCCAGCTGGTCCACAATGACATCGCCCATCTTGGTGAGCTTGTTGCCTGTCGAACTCAACGCTTGCAACACATGGTCCAGCTCTGGCTCCTGATCATCCGGACGCACGAGACTAAAACCCATTGGCGTCAGCGCGTTGTTGGCTTTGCCTAGGAAGTCCCAAACTTGTTGGGACTCCGCAGCCCTGGAACCTCGCATCTCCTCCAAGGATCTTCTGGTCGCCGCAAGCTCCGAATTCTCCCGGGTAACATGCTCTACCTCTTTGGCATTCTGCTGAATCTTTTCAGCAACCTGCCTTTCGAGTTTGCTGAGCTCTTCCTCCCAGAGGTGGATCTCGTACCGGCGGTTAACCAGGTCCTTCTCTCGGCCCCACACCTTCTTCTCCCTGGCAGCAACGTCATTCTCCCTCCTGTGGAGGTCCTGCCCTTGCTGCCAAGCTTTCTTCTCCTATTTCTCACAGCGCTCCTCCAATTTCTTGGTGTGCTCCTCGAGACTCTTGTCACCCAGAGTTAGCCTCTGAGTAAGCTCTTCTTCCCTCTTCACGAGGTCATCTCGCAGCTCCAGGAGTTTTTGCTCTTCATCTTCGAGTTTTCTCTCCCGCTCCTCAAGAGCCTCCCAGCACTTGACAAGACTGTCGTGGAGGATGTCGAGCCTCTCTTGGCAATCATTCGCTGCGTTATTAGCAGCTACGGCCTGTTCGTAGATGGATCGGGACTGGTTGTCAAGGGATCACGTCATGCTTTCCCTCTCGTCCAGCAGCTTATCCCAGTACTCCAGCCGGACCTTCTCTTTCCTCACCCACTCTTTGTCATCAGCCAGCCTCGACTGCGCCAGCTTGGTCTCGAATTGGATCCGGTTGCGCCACCTCCTAAGAGTTTGGCGCTCCTCCTCGATGGCCTTGCTGTCCTGGTAAAAAGCCAGCTGGACCTGGCGAAGATGGGAGCAGGCGTTGTCAATAGACAACGACCGAGGGATCGGGTCCGGACCTACCGGGGTCATCTCCGCTGGTTCCAGGGTTCTCCGTGACAAAAATCGGGTCCCACTCTACAAGAGCGATTCCTTGAGCTTCCACGGCACTAGGGACGACCTCCGGGATAGCCTTGGCCGCCGCCGAGGAAGGTCCTGCTATAGAAGTTTCGACCTTCGGAGTTGGCTCCGAAGGTCCCGCCGCCAGGTCATCAACAACTGGTCCCTCAACGGGGGTGCTAGCAACTTCATCTTGGCACACTGGCTCAGGCGTGGACACCTCCGGGACCACCAACTCTGGGGCAGGTGTTGAAGGTTCGGTCAGAGCTGAAGCTACTTCTGGCTCCGACGCTGGCACCTCCTCCACTACCGGCTCAGGCGCTGATGCTCTGACCATCATGGGCTCGGGCGCCGGCACCTCTGCAGCAACTGGCTCAGATGCCAGAACTTCTTCGACGACCGGCTCTACCGCCAGAACTTCTTCGACAACCGGCTCAGGCGCCGGAGCTTCATCAACCACCGGCTCTACCGCTGGGGCCTCATCAACCACCGGCTCCGCCGCCGGGGCTTCAACAACATCCGGCTCTGAGGCCGGAGCGTCCACCATTTCAGCATCCAAACCTGGAGCTTCAACCTCCGGGGCTGGTGCCGTTGGTACATCTTCATTCCCGTGGTCCGACGCTACCACGGGAGCTTCTGGGGATGAGTCAAGGTCCAGGACGACGATAGTCGGCGCCAGAGCTGTCGCAGCCTCAGCCACTTCTTGGGGCGGCGCTAGGATTGGAGCCGGAGCCTACGCCTGCACAGCTTCAGCTGCTGCTGCAGGAACCAGAGCTTCAGCCCCTTTCTTGGGTACCCTGTGAATGAAGGACGAAGACACTTAAAACGTAGTTACAAAACAACCAACTGAGATAAAAAACAAAATTTACCTCGAAAGGCTTCTGCTCCAGCTAGCGTGGAACCTCTTCCCCGGATGCTCGGGGCTGGACCCTGTCGCCACTGGCGTGTCAGCTCCGGAAGGTTCCCCGGAGCTTACTGCTGCCGTCGGCGTCACTTTGGTCGAGGCCCCCCTCGATCGGGAAGGACCTCCGGACCCAGAGCCTTCAGCTGGCCCTGGTACTGGAGCCACATGGCCGGAGCTAGCACCCTGAGGAGATGCTGATGCTGGAGTAGTTGCCGCCACCGAAGACCTCCTCCGCCGGGGAGAAGGAGCCACCGTGGAAGGAGCAGGTCTGACGGACCCCCCGTCACCATGGTTCAACTTCCTCTTGCGGCTCGAGGGCTCGGCCAACTCCTTGCCCTTGCCTACGACTTCGGTTCTTGGCACTAGGGCGGGAGTGGAGCCACCTTCAGAAGCTCTGGGGATTGCCACCCTGGAGGTTGATCGCCTCTCCACCAGGTCCAAGTCGTCCAACAGCGGCATCTTCCTCCGGAGCTCTCTGCACTCCTCTGGAATCACATTCAGAGGCAGGAAGGCCGCCGGTGGAGACACGTCGCCAGGACCGATGTTCCCAGGCTGGAACTTATTGAGATGGGTCTTCAAGGCTTCACCGGCCAAGTTGGTGTCCAAGCCGACTTCAATGCGGTTGGTATCCATCTCACTGTTGAAGGCCCAGGCAGGCCGGCTCCTAGCCCTTAGCGGGGCCCACCTGTTCATCAAGAAGTTGCCGTAGACCATCTACGGGGTCACCCTACCTTCGACACATTCTTGGATTTTGTCCAGGATGGGCCTGTACTCCCTCGATAGCGCCGACACGTCACTCCAAGTGTCAGTGTCGACGCGAGGAAGGCCTTCAGGCAGCTCCAGCCTCTCGTGTCCCTCGACAGTGATGACCACCCAATCTTTCTTCTAGTTGTCCCACGTGCCAGAAGGGAAGGACCTTAAGTACTTGAGGGGAGAATTTTTCCGCTTCACAAAGTAATAGAAGCCGATGAACTCATCACTCTTCCCAGTCGGGTGGACAGTGAATAAGGTCCAGAACAACTCCACGCAAGGGGGCACGCCCACACATGTCTCGCAAAAGTGGACAAAAGTCGCCACCAGCAAGATTGAGTGGGGGCCCAGATGGTGGAGCTGCAGACCATAGAAATCTAGCAGCATAAGAAAGAAGGTGGAGAAAGGCGGGATCAAACCCGCCATGGCGTACCCAAGGAAGTACACCATATCTTCGTCTCGCTTCTTCTCAAAGGGAAGCTTGCCGCAGAGAATGTCGTTGTCGAACGAGTCACTGGACCATCCCATGTAGGTTCGGACCCTGGACAACTCCTTCTTGCTCCCAACGCAGCTCTTGGGGAGTCCCAACTTCATCGCGGCACAGCGTGGCGAGAGAGGAAAAGCAAGCAAAATTTTGGAGGATTTGAGCGCAAGTTCGAATTAAGGTGTAAAGAATCCCCAAATGGTGCACACTTTCCTTCTTAAGTAAGCCCCCGCAACGCTTGGATGGAAACCGTAGAGGAGCCGACAATAAAATTCAAAAACTTCACCCTGCCAATGACAAGGGGGCTCGGGGCCACCCTGACGATCAATTTGAGGTCCTTACCCCAGGTGAACGGTTGTCATCATGAAAGGTTGGAAGCCCAAAGGCGGCAGCCTGATAGGGCGCGCAGAATCGATACGGTTTTCATATCCGGAACCGGCGACTTTCAGTTGCATGAGATCCGCACGCTCAGATCTCACCTGCCGCATCCTGGATATGCCATGCGGCGTTGGATTAACTTCGAACTACCGCCAACGGCACATCCGAGGACCCTTGAAGACACGGCTCAAAAACTGAAGGATGGACCCACCTCCGGCTGAACGACTTCATCCAAAAGGTCTCTCCCAGAGGTGGGCCCAGGGGGCCACTGTCGGTACCACTGCGTACTGTATACCCCTTGGGACCACAAAAAGACCAAAGGAACTTCACCTGTCCGAGTTGAAGACCTGCGAAGGCCCCACGTGTCATACGGGACTGGACCTGCCTCCCATCTATGGTTAGTCCTGGTACTGCCACGTGTATACTGCAACCGGACCTACATACCACACATGGGATAGCTCCGGGCTAAACACCTGTGCGGCACCCCCGGACCTAACCCCCCACAGAGGGAAGCTCTGGTACCGACACGCGTACATCTACACCGGACCTACCCGTCCCAAACGGAAAGCTCCGAAGCTGCCACGTGTCCAACCGCCGGACCTTCAACCTCAGCAATCAAACTGATGAACCCCCAACGGCTCGGATCTTCAAGGGGCAATCAAAGACTTCAAGACCCGATTAAGTGTCATTAATACCATATTAATGACACACGATCGGATTCCCTTAATACCAGTAACGGCACTGTCAAGGCCCGTTACCATGCTATTAAGGGTAATTAACCTCATTAATTGTGTATTAAGCATTAGTAACCTCCAGGGCCACATGTCGGGCTAGGCTAACGGTGTAACGACCAACCCTTGTACTATAAAAGGACTGGTCGACGATACACAAAGGGCTCTCTGAGCTCTCGGACGCTCGCTCTCTCTGCTCTGGGACTTTCTAAGACCCGAAGCTAGAAGCTCTAGACCCTTAGACGCTCAATACAACAACTACACACCCCTGTGGAGTAGGGTATTACGCTCAGGCGGCCCGAACCACGTAAATCCTTGTGTCTATTTGCCATCGTCTTTTGAATCTTTGCGCACCCAATACCGAACTACAAACTCCGCGAGCTACCAACAGTAGTATCAGGAGAATTGCCTTAAAAATACTCCGACAGCACTGGACTAATCCGGTCTTAGGGTTCGAAATAGTCCGATTGGACTAACAGTTAACTCGTCTTGGGTTTCATATGGACTTTGTAAAGCTCATTATGGCACGTTGTTCAATCTTTTAAATATAAGATAATGTGAAATGATGAAGAAACAAAGACAGTAATTCCTAGCAGAGGTCTCCAACAAGGAGATCTCCTATCTCCTTATTTGTTCTTTATTTGTGCAGAGGGTTTATCTAGAGCTATTGCTCATGAAGAGGTGGTTCGTGGCATAGAAGGTGTTAGGGTGTGCAATAATGCACCATCAATTTCTCATTTATTAGTTTACTATGTAAGAAACCCAAATAGGAGACAAAGATGGGCGACACGCTCAAAGGAGACCGTCTCTGATAAGGTTAAGCAAGACGTGCCCGCTTCAGCGAGGATCTGACATGGATCGGCTGAACGTACAAGGAGATGCTTTAAAATAAAGTTTGTCCCAGTTAAATAGGTATCCAAGACACGCCATCCTCTCTGACAAACGGGAGACACGCATCAAGCAAAGCTCGTCTCCAATATGCGCAAGAAATGAGATGTGCTCTTCACGAAGCGCTTCTCCTTTGTATTCGCTTACAGACTCTCGTCACAGAATGTTTAATTCATTCGTTCATTCGTAATTGAACAAATATAAAACAGATGAACACACAAAGTATTCATCACACAGATGAACACATATAACATTCATTAACAAATATATTACAAAACACAAGAAAAAAGTACAAGACACAAGAAAATAAAAACAACATCAACTAAAAATAACAAAAGAAAACCTTTAGCTTTTCTGTCGTGGAGAACATGAACGAAGAGAAGAGACTGATGGCGCCCCAAAGGAAAAGAAAAGGTGACTTCAAGATCAGGGATAATAAATAAAATAGGAATCGAATAAAATTGTTTGTGCAGAGAAGCAAAATGGAGAAGCTCTTTTAGAAAGAACACGTCTCCGATTCCACACGTCACCTTTGGCTTCGTGATTTTCTCCATTTTGCTTCGGTTCACTGTTGATATCACACATAATGAACTTAGAGCACATTCACTTGTCCAGAAAATAATAAAATTCTTCCTTATGATACCCGAGGAACACGATGAACACACCACACATTCATTCATTCACACAGTTGAAGAACACACAAGATAATATTCAATCACATGGATGAATAAAGATAGATTTCATTCATTCACAATATTTACAAAGTAGAAACAACTAAAAACAACAAAGAAAAACTAAATACTCCTCTTCCTCCTCCTCCTCTGGCGCCGGTGCAACAGGAGCCTGGGCCGGCTGCATCGGCTGCACCGGTGGTACAACCCCAAGAACGAGGTTTCTCTATGTCGCCTCCACCAGGATTCTGCGGCCCTCGGGGCCAAGCACCTAGGTGATCGTCTCGAACAGAATGTCGAGACGATCGGCCACCCCCGCGAGAGCGAAGAGGTAGTGGACGATGGTACCCATTCTAGTAAACTAAGAAAGGGTACCAAGACCCAAGGAACTCATGGCGCGAGATATATTGTTGTACGCCTCTTGTGCCATAAGGAGGCGCTGCTCGGTGTTGATCCTCTCGGGGGAGCTGCAACACAGTTTCTGGCACGGTGGCTCCCTCGGAGGGCTTAGCGGCGGAAGGTCGGCCATGGTGGTCATGGGTCATCGGCGCGGAGAGGACGAGGAAAAGAAGAGGATTCAAAGTGAGTGATGCACTTGTGGGGAACTCACGGGTGATGGCACATCTTAAATAAGGTTCGCGCGGAGTCGACGATGGAGCAGTTGGTTTCCCGTGCATTGATGGAATGATGGGACGCATTGATACCTCCTCGGGGAAACGAAAGGTCGCGCATAGACGTCGCACGTATATCTGCACCACACCGCCTAAATTAAGTTCTCCACAGACCTCGTGCCACGCGTCTCTCTTTCGACAATGGAAGACGCGCTTTAGCATAACGCTCGTCTCTCTTTGTTATAGCGCGTCTCGCATTTATCTCCCTCGTCTCTTCGTCTCTTCAACAATAGAAGACGCTCTTCTAAGTAACACACACCTCTATTTGTTGTAGCGCATCTCTCATTTATCTCCCCTTCGCCTCCGGTGCTCCTTTACTAATCGACCAACGGTCCTTTACTAATCGACCAACTCCAGTGCGACTGCCTCCTCTGTTCGCCATCGCCGTTGTCGTCGTCATTGTTGTCCTCGTCATCGACGTCCTCCTCGTCGTTGTCACTTTTCATGGCTAGTATCTGCCTGGCGCGTAGCCGACTGAAGGAGGAGCACATGAAGTGGCACAAGAACCATCCCCATGTATGTACATATGGCACACTGGTCGCATGATTGTATATATGTAGATTTGCAATGGACTGATGAACTTAACTGTAATTTTGTTTTTTCATCTTGTTTGTTTTTGGTATTTTCAATTTCTCTGCGTAGGGTTTCTCTGTGAAGCCTGAATCGGGAGATTTATTGAAGTGGCAGTGCATCGTCCCCGCTAAAGAATGGATAAGTCATGAAGAACAAGCACAATATGAGTTTAACCATCATCCTCTTATTAATGAATTTCCTTTGTAGACTGACTCAGAAGGTGATTACTACCCCCTGACAATATCCCTCTCAGAGGACTATCCATTGGTGCCTCCAAGATGCGCCTTTCCAAGTGGTTTCTTCCACCCAAATGTCCATCACTCAGGAACACTCTGCATTAAGATTCTTTATCAAGAGAGTGTAAGATAGACCTATTTTGCTCATGTAATTAGTAATTGTTGCCGAACTTATTTGTACTGGTTTCTTATGTTGCTTAAATTGATATTTCGTAGGGGTGGTGGATTGGTTTTACAACCTAAACTATACTACTTGAAGTTCAGCTTTTGCTGCATCATCCAAATGCGCCCGATATTGAATATGATTGTTATAATGTACTTATCTAGGTTAGACACTTTGTGTTAGTGACCAACGTAGATTTTTCATTCCTCCTTCGACATTTGTTAATTTAAAGAATGTCAATATTTTCAGGATCTAGGGAAATATAAGAGATGTGTTTGGGAGCAAGCTAGACGGTACATTTTAGATTGATAGATGGGAGCTTTAGGAATAAGTTTAGATTCGAAATTAGTTTAGAGGGCATGCAATGTAGGAACTATGAAATTCATTGAGTTGCAAATTATCTCTGAATTGCAATGTCATTGCGTTTGTTTATCCCTGGAAAGGACGCTCACGAAGTCGTGCGAGTGACAATAGGGTGAAGAGTGCATGAGAGACAAACTTTAGAAAGGGGCGTCTCAAATATCTGAGATCTGGCAAAAGGGAGACGCGCCTTACTCGGGCACGTCTCCGATTTGTTCCAAAGATCTTTTGTCCCACCTCAAAAAGTTGAGCACGTTGTAATGATTGTATAAGGCATTGCACACAGTTGTCAGTTGGACACGCCAGAATGTCCTGGATGTTGTTCCTGGCTTCAACACACCGTGGCGTATCTACGACACTCAAGCATGTCCGAGGCAAAAAAATAATGCAAGACACGCCTTACATTGGCAGAGACGCGTCTTACCTGGGCTCGTCTCCGATTTATTCTAAAGATCTTTTGTCCCACCTTAGAAAGCTGAGCGCAATGCAACCTGCATATAAGGCGTTGCGCACAGTCGCCAATGGTACAATTCCACATGCGAAAGATGTTCTCTTCCTCAGCACACTGTGGCTCGTCTTTTGCATGCGGAAAAATGCCCTGATGAGATAGATGATAATGTGAGACACGCATTATATGTGTGCGTCTCCAAGTTTAATTTGAACTCTAGCGCGCTCTATGGCAAAAATTTTCTCGCGCGCTCTATGGCGAAAATATTCTTGCGCTCTCTCGACCAAAGGACGCTAAAATGAGAGATGTGTGTTATACAGGCACATCTCCGATTTTTGCTATTTTGTCCATCACACGCCGTCAACCCCGACATTCATCATTAGAGAGTTGAGCACGCCGGAGGACACCGCCGCCTCGACCCGGCCTCGGTAATCGGTATGAGCAAGCCGCCACCTTCACATAAGTGGAAATGTTCTCCCTTTCCCTGGAGCACGTCAGCCTGCTATTATCAGAGAGTTGAGGAACCGCCACTCCAGCACCTCCGCCAACTCGTCTCGGAGCATGCCGCTGTGTCCCCTGTCTTCGGAGCACGTTGCCGCCTCGACCCTGCCCTCAGAGCATGAATTGCAGTGATTTTAATGAATTTGAGGATGTCCAACGAAGGCTCATCGTTAATAAAGTCATTGATCCAAAGGGAGAATTTTCATTACGGTATACATGCATCTTCCTTGTTTATGTCCAACGCAGAAGTAATGTTTTTGTTTTGACTATCAATATATATAATGAATTCTGATTCGCAAACCACTGAAACTGCAGGAATTGTGGTTGACACTAGCATTTACCATCCCAGCGAGTTTGATTTCTACCTCTGCAGTCATGCTGGAATCAAGGAACCTATGCGATAATTGGTATTTCTCTAACGAGTTTTTGATATCAAGCTATAAATGTATTAGTGAAATGTAAATTATTTATTTTTTCACGGGACAAGCACACCAACTCACTACCATGTCCTTTACCATGAGAACAATTTCTCTGCTGATGCTTTGCAGATGCTCATCAACTGTCTGTGCTACAAGTAAGCTCGGTTCTCCATTCACTAACAGATAGTTGCTACCTTATGTGACTGGTTAAGCGAATGTGACTGCAATTTGATAATGTTTTATATGATTTCAGTGATTTTATTGAATTTGAGGATGTCTCAACCGGAGCATAGAGGCTATGAAGGCTCATCGTTAATGAAGTCCTTGATCGCGATAATTTTCATTACGGTATACAGGATTAGATGGTGATAGCTATAATATGTGTAATTAGTTACATTGTAATCAAGATGAACAGTCTTTGTTGTTTAATTGATATACTTGATAACTACGATTGACACTTTGTTAATATTTGATTGGTCAATATAATTTAACGTGTGATCCTTTTGGCTATACACTGGTAATACGGCTGCCAAATCCTGGCTAGCTCCAGGATGCAGCCGTCAATTAGGGTAATCAGGGGTGAGGGCAGCTAATAGGAGACCCTGCCTGTAAATAATCAGCGACGAGCTGTAGAAGAGATCGTCTCTGATAACCTACATAAAAGGAGACAAGCTTTCATAAAGTCAGTCTCAGATCAGTACACAAATATGCGATACGCTTTGTTAGGGCTTGTCACGCATATATGCTGATGGGGGACGCGCACCACCCGCGTCTCCAATGATCCGTAAAGACCGTTTATTATAACACAAAGAAAGGGAACATGCTTCTTTTAAGCTTGTCTCGCACTTAGGATGAACGACGACGCGTCGTAAGCACGTCTCTGATGATAACGTAATGCGGGGCGTGATGACGGAGACACACAGTTTGTTCGTCAACCTTCCTCGTTAGGGCCGTCTCGGATGAGCCTTTCTGACGTAGTGTTTGCTGATTATTCTCTTATACTTTGAAGGCAAATGTGATTAATGCAACCTCAATATTGCACAAGTTCTGGACAAATGATCAGTGAAGGCAAAGTGTAGCATTTTCTTCAGTCCAATTGTGGATGTACATCAAAAAGCTCAAGTTTGTGAAGAACTAAATATTATGGCCGAAGCAATTTCAGATAAATATCTTTGTTTGCCAGGTATAGTAGAACTGGACCGTACAAATAACTTCATTTATATATTGCAAAGAATAACTGAACGGTTGCAGGGATGGAAAGAGAAGCTACTTTCCACGGGAGGAAAGGAAATCTTGTTGAAAGCAATAATTCAGTCTATACCTGTGTTTGCAATGGGAGTTTTTAAGTTTCCAAATTAGTTATGCAAACAGATAAATGATGCAATGTCAGAATTTGGTAGGGAGATACAGATGAACATAGAAAGATGCATTGGGTAGCATGGTGACGAATCTGTATCCCTAAGAAAATGGGAGGTATGGGATTCCGTGACCTTCTCTGTTTTAGTCTTGCAGTGTTGGCAATACAGTGTTGGAGATTACTTAACAATTCTAATTCTCCGTGTGTACAAGTTTTAAGAGCTAAATACTCTCCTGACCGAAATTTGCTAAAAGTTGGACCAAAAAAGATCGTCATTTACTTGGCAAAGTATTATTGCTCGTATTGCCACATTTCATCGAAGGCATCTATGGAAAATTGGATATGGTATCAAAGTGAACATATGGGAAGATCACTCGATGACGTCGTCTAGCTAGCCCGACAAAGAAGATTATTACCTGTCGTGGTAGTGTTATATTAAATACAGCTGCTGAACTAATTGACCCGCATACAGCTAGATGGGATGAAGTTCTAATTAGTGATATTTTCCTTCCGGTTGACGCCGAATGGATTCTATGTATCCCATTGAGTGATCAAATGGCAGAAGATTTTATTGCATGGCATAAAACAAAAATTATTGTTCTACCGTTCGCTCGGCGTACTACAGCGAGTGGGAACAACAATTTGGAAATAGGGTATGCAATACTGATGGTCCGGTGTTCATACCCTGCATACTAGGTATCCCTTCGTATCAGAAGAAGACACATTGAGTTTCACCTTTCAGTGTTGTGGAACTCCGGAGGCAGCATGTGTCCCGCAATGCCGGATCTGCCTCACTCCTTAGGGTGGCTCCAGCACTGCTATTTGTCCCGCAGTGCAGGACCTACCTCCTTCTTTAGGGTGGCCCCGGTGCTGTCATGTGCCCGTAGTGATGGACTTGCCTCCTCGTCGAGGGAAGCTTTGGTGCTGCCACGTGTCCTATAGCACCGGACCTACCTCCCCACTGAGGGAAGCTCCGGTGTTGACACGTGTCAGGTGTCCGGATCTACGTCTATAACGGGACGACCGTGAGATCTTCAATAGCGCTGACATTTAAGGGCAATAAAATTGCTGTTGCAAGACCTGGTTAATGTGTCTTTAACTCTTTGTTAATGACGCTTGATCAGGAGGCTATCAAGATCGGTAACGCTGCCATCAAGTCACATTAACACACTATTAACCACTGTTATGCCTGTAGATCATGTAAAGGGTGGTTAATATGGTAGGGGCCACTTGTCGGGTCCTATTACACTGTAACAGTCAGTCTTAGGCGTATAAAAGGGTTGCGCTGCAGATAGAAAATGGGCTCATAAACCTCTAAGCTCAGGCTTAAGCATTCTCATACGAACAACACATATCTCGTGGAGTAGGGTATTACACTCAAGCGGCTCGAACCACATAAAATTCCCGTGTCATCTCGTTTTTGGATCTTGTTTAGTGCCCTGCGTAAATACAAACCTCCGCGGACTACTTCTAAGTAGTACCAGGGGGAAGTGTCGTTGCTACACTTCGACATTTGGCGTGCCAGGTAGGGGGCTCAAGATCTCCAAGATGGTGAACTCTACTGCCACTTCGACCGAACCGACTGGACAAGCAGTTGGAGGAAATCCCGCCAATGCTCAGCAGCTGGCGAATGTCGTCCTGCCACCACCACCACCTGTTGCAGTAGCGAACGCTGCACAACAAGATGGTGTCTTTGCGTGAGTCACGAAATCGACCAACAACCTTGAGAACGCGATGAACGTGGCGCGGACTCTCCTCCAATGTCCTCCAATGCAGGGAGCTTCTTCGGTCGTGCTGGAACAATGGTGTGCTAACATTGAGCATCTAGTTGCATCTGCAACCACAGTGCTCAACAACCAGGGTCTGCCCAATGCAGGGCAGGCACCTACATGTAACAGGACGTTGTCTTGAGGACTTGGTCCTTTAGCATCGTAGCAAAGGAGACGTGCGCCCTCCCAGCAAGCGATGTCATGTACTCCTTCTATGCCTTATCTCACTCACACGGCGTCGAGGCTCCCGACTCAAGATCTCCGGTCGGAGCTTGACCGCCGGTACATGAGGCAGGATGGCTGCATCAACATCAGACTTAGTCGCGAGAGGCGACTGGCTCGTGAAAACCCTTCTTTTTGGGGAGTCGGAGGAGGCTGTTTGGCCCTCGCCTCACATCTCCGCATAGTGGAGTGACTAGCCAAATTCAGGACGCATCTGCCAGAAAAATATGATGGAACCGTCAACCCCGCCAAATTTCTGCAGATATACTCCACAACTATCCTTGCTGCAGAGGGTAATGAGGCTATCTATGCCAAATACTTCCCAGTGGCCTTAACCGGGACACAAGGTTCTGGTTCATGAGTTTACCCCTTGACTTCATCTACAGTTGGGGAGAGCCCTGTCACCAGTTTACGCCAACTTCTACAGCTCTTACACCCGATCTGACAAAAAATAGACCTCTTTGCCGTACAACATAAGTCGAAGAGTCATTGCAATCCTTCATTTAGCGACTCTCTCAGGTACAGAACATCATCCCTTCTATCTCCAACGCTTATGTCGTTGTTGCATTCCAGCAAAGAGTTCAAGACAAGAATATGTTGGAGAAGCTGGTGACTAAAAACATCAGTAGAATCACGGAACTCTTCAGCCTGGCTGATAAATGTGTCACAACTACTGAGGGATGGGAGATGCACTCCAAACCAGCTGCAGAGGCCAAGCAGTCCACCTCCGAAGCCAGAGCTACTTCCGTCCAATGTAGTGGCAAAAAGAAAAATAAGAAGTCAAGTGGCAAGAACAAGTCACTAGCCGAAGCACCTACTACTGCAACAACGGCAGCACCTGGTGGCTGGGGGCCACGCCCCGACAAGCAACCTTGACCATTGTCTGAAGATGGTGACAAGATGTGGTGCCCGATCCACAAATCCATGTGTCATAATCTTGAAGACTGTCGCGAGGTCAAAGAGCTCGCTGAACACCAGATCAAGCATCAAGATGACGCACCATTCTGCTTGCAGGAAGGCAAACAGAAGGTTGCCAAAGCTTCATCTGATAAGGAGCTAGGCTTCCAAGACTTCAAGAAGGCATTAAAGGTGGTATACAGCACCGTCGACGACTCTGACACTAGCTCAGACAACGAATGTTGGAATACTCTCCATATGGTATATGGAGGGTCCCGGGACATTACCTCTTGGCGCGTAGTTAAGACTTCGCGTCGGGAGATCATGGATGTTGCTACTCCTACCTCCAAGGCGAAGCTTCATCGGAAGTGGATGGACACTCCCTTCACTTTCGATGCTTCTGATTGTTCGAAGAACACGGTTAGAGTTGGGCAACTGCCTTTGATGGTTTCTCTGACTATCAACAATGTCCAGCTCTTGCACGTCTTGGTTGATGGTGGGGCGACACTCAACCTCATCAGCTTTGCCACCTTCGTGAAGCTTCAGCTCAACCTATCGGACCTTAGGCCATCGAGTCCATTCTTTGGAGTGGTTCAGGGAGCTATCACACCACTTGGATTAGTCTCTCTGCCAGTTACCTTCGGAACTCTAGAGGACTACTGGTCAGAGAAGCTAATTTTTTATGTAGCACACATCAACCTTACCTTCAACGCCATCCTTGGAAGGCTAGCCCTGTCCAAGTTCATGGCGGTGACCCACTACAGCTACCTGGTGTTGAAGATGCCAACTCCATCAGGCGTCCTCCAGATCTCAGGGGACCGCACTACTGGAGTTACAGCGTTGGAGAAGCTTCATGCGCTCGCAGTAGCGCAAGAAGCTAAAACCGGCAAGGAGCAGACTGCTCAACAACCTCTGAGCTCGCGCCAATGCAGCTCAAAATCTGCACCTCGTGTGCAACCAATCGGCGACACCAACATTTGCGTCAAAGTCATCCAAATCTGTTCTCAAATCGCTCAAACCACTTGTATATCGGAAGGTCTAGGTGACAAATAGGAACTCGCACTCGTCACTTTCCTATGGGCAAATGTTGACGTGTTTGCTTGGCAACCATCACAAATGCCTGAGATCCCCAAGGAGGTGATCGAGCATCATTTAAAGATCTACATTTACTCACGGCCTATACAACAAAAGCTCCAGAAGTAATCTGTTGAGTGGCAGAACTTCATCCGAGAACAAATCAAAAAGTTGCTTGACATTGGATTCATTCGGGAGGTGCATCACCCACGTTGGCTGGCAAAACCAATCGTTGTACCTATCGCCGGCGGGAAGCTTCGGATGTGCATCGACTACACCACATTAAATAAGACATGACCAAAAGACCACATTCCACTACCAAGAATAGATCAAGTAGTGGATTCTACCTCTGGCTGTGAGCTACTTTGTTTCCTAGACGCATATTTTGGTTTCCATCAAATTTCAATGTCTAAGGAAGATGAAGAGCACATTGCTTTTATCACAGTAGATGGTCTGTACTATTACACAACAATGCCTTATGGTCTCAAAAATGCTCTCTCAACCTTTGTGTGAGCTATTCACAAAACCTTTGGGGGTGATTATTCGGGACCTTGTGGAAGTCTAGTCGATAACATCATTGTCAAAGTGAAGAATAAATACTCACTGTTGGATAACCTTCAATCCATCTTTGACAAGCTGCGCCTGATGCGCACGAAGCTCAACACTAACAAGTGTGTCTTTGGGGTTTCCTCCGAAATGCTTCTTGGATACTTGGTGACCCACCAAGAAATTAAAACAAATCCGGTCAAGATAAAAGCCATCGAAGCGATTCGGCCTCCTGCTCGTGTCAAGGATGTCCAGACACTTACTGGCTGTCTAGCCTCCCTCAGCCGGTTCATGTCAAGGTTGGTTAAGCGAGCACTTCTCTTCTTCAAGCTATTGAGGAAGTCTGGACCTTTTCGTTGGTCCGAAGAAGCAGCGAAGGCCTTTCAAGAGCTAAACAGTCTCTTACTAAGTTGCCGATCATGGTAGCTCCAGAGCCTGGTGAGTCTCTTCTACTTTACATTGCTACAATGACAAAAGTTTTCAGCATGGTTCTAGTCGCAGAAAGGCCAGACACATCTCCAAGCTCCTCTACAGAGAAGCTCAGACCCCACTAGGAGGGTCTAGATCTATCTAGAGGAGAAGATCATCAATGTGAGCCTGGGTCCCAGCTCCCAAGCACGGATCCTAAATGCAAGTTGCCTGTGGATCAACCTCTCCCCTCCGGGAGAGTTATGACTTCTCAAGAAAAAGAAGATTCGGACCCCTCCTGGCACCGACTAGGGAAAAGATCAAATACATGGTCTGTCTTAACTTCAAGGCAACCAACAACATGGCAGAATACGAAGCCCTCATCTTCGGACTAAAGATAATGTTATCATTCGGCGTCCAGTAGCTGTTGGTAAAGGAGATTCACAACTCATCATCAAAAAAGACAAAGGTGAATGTAGTTGCAATAACCCTCAACTAGCTGCTTATCTTCTTGGAGTCCATAAGTTGCAGGAAGACTTTGATGTCCTCGACCTCTGCCATGTCCAACGTCTCAACAATGTTGAAGCTGACGACCTCTCGATGAAGGCTTCTACTAGAGCTTCAACACCTGAAAGAGTTTTTGTCAGGAGATTACCAGCACCTCCCGCCCAGCTTGCTGAGCTAGGTGATGGGGGCGAGACCAGCACCCCCGAAGCTGGCGGTCCCGGTGGCCCTATTACCATGGCATCCACCAAGGATCGTAGGCGCTACAGGAAGCTCCGAGCAACCTAGTGCGCAAGAACCAGAAGCTCAATTCAGTCTCGATGCATGGATCTCGAAGGTCCGGGACTACTTGAAAGACAACATCCTTCTTGAAGACGGTGTTTTCGCTGAGAAGATTGTTGAATCGGCTAAAAGATACACGTTGGTAGAAGGGGATCTCTATCAACATGGCGCCAACGGCATCCTATTACTGTGCATTTCTCGGGAAGAAGGTTGCGAGCTCCTCGCAGAAATCCATGGAGGCGAGTGTGGGAATCATGTGTCATCTCGCACGTTGGTCAGTAAAGCCTTCTGCCATGGTTTTTACTAGCCTACAACACTCCAGGATACAGTCGAACTAGTCAAGAGGTGTGAGGCATGTCAGTTTCATGCCAAACAAATCCACACAACGGTGCAATCACTGCAAATGATTCCTCCATCATGGCCATTCGTTGTGTGGGGGTGGATATTTTGGGACCTTTCCCAAAAGAAGTCAAGGGGTACTGGTATCTCTTGTCGCCATAGATAAGTTTACGAAGTGGTCCGAAGCAACTCCAATTGTTACAATCACCAAGCAGACAGCTATCAAGTTCTTGAAGTCCATAGTCTGCAAATTTCGAGTTCCAAAAAGAATTATTACTGATAATGGGACCCAATTCACCAGTGCAGCATTTCAAGAGTGTTGTGAAGACCTCTGCATCAATCTCAGGTATGCATCAGTAGCACTAGCAAGTAATGACCAAGCAAAGAAAGCAAACGCAGAAATTCTTAAAGGACTCAAGAACTACACCTATGAATGCTTGAAAAAGCATGGTGACAACTGGATCGAAGAGCTTCCGTCCACATTGTGGGCTAGTCGGACAACACCCAATTGGGCTACAGGAGAAGCTCCATTCTTCTTGGTGTATGGAGCTGAAGCAGTTCTTCCTGCAGAGATCGTCATGGGTTCTCTTCGAGTTCGGACCTATGACGAAGTCGCGCAGGACCAGTTCCAGCGTGATGACATAGACCTCATCGATGAGGTAAGATGCCGAGCAACTGTCCGAAACATGCGATACGCCAGGTGCTCCGGTGCTATCACCGAAGGCATGTCCGCAACCGGCAGTTTGAAGAAGATGATCTAGTGTTGCGGCAAATACTATCTTGATAAGGAATGAACAAACTCTCACTCATTTGGGCGGGTCCCTTCTGAGTCATCAAGGTTTCTCGCCATGGATGCGTTCGCTTGGCAATAGAGGATGGGTCACTGCTTCCTAATCCTTGGAATATAGAGCACCTCCGTAAGTTCTACACTTAGCACGGAGAAGTCTGTTATTGTATA
The DNA here is from genome assembly GCA_036927565.1 of Tuctoria greenei. Lineage (NCBI taxonomy): Eukaryota > Viridiplantae > Streptophyta > Magnoliopsida > Poales > Poaceae > Tuctoria > Tuctoria greenei. The sequence goes on from JAYESD010000004.1 coordinate 203,831,657, forward strand.
GAGTATTTCATAGAGTCTATGAAAAGAGTCAGGTTGGTCCATGATGTATAGAATATTTAACTTGGTCTTGTACTTTAAGTGTGTCCTTGTCTTACCCTGTTATTCGGACATATAATGAAATACATTTATATGAAAGCAGACTCTACGTGCATTTATTTTGCGCAAGCTCGTAATTTTTCCTCCCTTTTACCTTCTTGGCAGTAGTAGAACTGTGCAATCCTTTTGGATTTTGGTCTCTAAGAATTCATGTGATATTGTCTTGGTGTTACTGGTAGACTTTTTTGCGGTCTAGTGTTAGCTGAATGGTATACTCACCTGAAAAACAATGCCAATGACAGGTCTGAAGTCACCTAAGGACTTTGCCCAGTCCAGCACCCTAAGTACGCTACTCTACCGATTCTGGTGTTGTGTCACAGTAAGGTGGGTCCGGACAGCACATGGACCTATAAAAGCACAACCAGTATACTAAGTATATTGCATTGAGTTGGTTAGGACCTAAATTTTAATTAAGGACAATAAGTCGCAGCTAAGCTATAGGCAAGAAGAAGCATTTTACTACTTTTCTTGTATCTCTTGTGCAGAAAAATACATTATGAAGAGTCCTAATGTCCTCGGGGGCCGAGAGTCGACTTTCAAAAGTTGACGTTGGGCGCTGCTAGAGAGCCTAGCTCCCCAGCTCTGGCATCACCCAGGGGAACCAACGTCGACTTTCATAAATAGGTGTTGGGTACTGCCTAGCTTTGGAGGTCCTCTCAGAGCTAAATTAGAAGTTTTAAGTTCGGAGCTACTACAACATCTTCAAAACATTGCTAATATCCTTATGGTACATATCCTAAACCATTGAGCACATCTACCAGGGGGCCAACAAGGCAATGATAATATTGAAGACAAAAAAATGGAATTCAAGAGGATTTCATTCGAAAGTGATTTCATTCAAAAGTTCAAAAGATTTTACAAGTTGAAGATACAAAGGGAAGAAAAAATCCTAGCTATTGGTTGGAGTTCCACCGGAACAACGCGGCGACCTTCTAGGCAGCTTCTTGGACACTTGCCTTGGCAACTTCTTCTGTCGCAGCTATGGGTCTATCGGTCATCGGAGCTAGAGACATCGATAGGTCCTGGCTGCGGAAGCAAGTTAGCACATATTCTGCGACTGACTTGGCCAGACATTTTCCCAAATTTTCAAGCTGGTCGCAGATTACGTATTCCAGTGTTCCCAACTTGCCTCCAGCTGAATTCAGAGCTGTCAAGGCTCTGTCCATTTCAGGCTCTGGGTCAACCAGTCGAACCGGACTAAAACCCAGAGGCACTAGTGCTTCCTCCGCGCGCCCCAGGAAGTCCCATATCTATTGGGTTTCGACCTTCCGTAAATTTTGGAGGTCCTCCAGAGACTTCCTAGCAGATGATAGATCCGCTGAACCTTCCTTTGAGAACTACTCAACCTCCTTGGCATGCTGTTGAATCCGCTCAGCTAACTGCTTTTCTTGGTCAGCGATCTATTTCTCTCAGAGGTCCGAATGGTCCTTCTTACATGTTAGCTCTTTCTCTTTGGCCTTCACCTTGTCTTCCCTGGCAGGTACAACACTTTCCCGCTTGCTGACTCCCTCTCCTGCCAGCCATACTTGGTGCTTTTCTCTATCGCAGCATGACTTGAATTTCTCAGTGCGATCAGCTAAGTCTTGTTTGTCGCACGCTAACTTCTGAGAGGTTACTTCATCTCTCTTCTGGAGCTCCTGCTCTCTATTGTCTAACGACTCTTGACGCTTGAGGAGCTCATCCCTTAGATCGCTTAAGGCATCTGAGTGAGCATCTGACATATCATCCTTTTCTCTTGCTATCTCAAAGACTTCACGAGTCTTCTCATAGAGAGCTCTAGTCACAACCTCCCTTTCATCCAGCAGTATGTCCATGTAGTCTTGATGCGCCTTCTGGGTCGCAAGTCTTTCCCTTTCATTAGCAAAGTGGGTATGAGTCAGCTTCATCTTGAAGTACAACAACTTTCGCCACCGCTTCAGAGTTTCTCGCACTACCTTTAGGGTCTTGCGCTCGAAGTCAAATCCAAGATACACTTGGTGAAGGCTGGAGCAGGCACTTTCTATTGACATGTCTAGAGTATTGGCTCCGAACCTTCCCCAGGGTCTTCTAGCGCCTCCTTGTATTCAGGAACATTTGTCGGATGCATGGCACAAGCACAAACTCCAACAAATCGACACAACCTGGACTGAGTTCTGAGAGCTCGTCAACCTCCGGCCCAGACGTTGAAGGTCTCGCAGCTGGCTTCAGGTGACGACTCTGACACCATTGTGGTGTCAGCTGGCTGCTCTGATGCAACATCAACTGAAGGCTTTGTTGCAGGCGCAGGCTCAGGTGCCACCGCGGTGTCTACCTCCAGTGCTGGTGTTATCTCAACGTCCGTCGTTGGCTCCGGCGTGGCATCAATTTGGGCGCCGGTATCTCAGGAGCTTCAACCGGTATCTCCGGCGCTAGCTCTGTGTGACACTCGGTTCCAAAAATGAACCAAGTGAATGCATATGTGTGCCGAGGACGTTGTTCACACATACACAAGTGCATTACAAATGATATACAGAAAATTACCACAGCATAAATTAATTAGAAAGGTACTTTTATTACAATATTCAAATATTCCTCAAATTACAAACCCTAATGATCATTATTATTGGTAAAGTCTGAAACTAATGCAGCGGAAATAATCTAAACTGAGCAAACTAAGCAAAGGGAAATAGCGCGGCTCCAAGCAATACCACAGGCAAGTCGAGGACAGCACACAACCTAGTACTCCGCATTATCCTCAGGGTACTCCCAAACATCACCTAAAACTGTGGGTGGGGGAATTGCAAGGGTAAGCACATGTCGTACTCAATAAGTGTGGAAATAATTACATGTAGCTTAAACAAGGAAAGATAATAAATAGTGTCTATTTGCTGAAAAGTACATTTGAAACATGTAAAGGCATCTTACAATTTCTATGTGAATTAATCCCATCATATCCCAAACAATTAGCATAATGTGAATCCATCATCAATTATCCCTCCATATACCAGATTATTTCCATCATCACCAACCATGTCCATTTATCATAACTCAAACCACGTCCATAACCAAACCATCCCAATTCCCAAGATCCACCCTAATCATGGAAGTTGTCCAGGTGCTCATAACCGGGAGCGAGGCTATCATGATAGTTTTTAACACTGTGCAGATGTTGTACCATTTTACCCATATGTTCGTGATTTCATCACCTTTCGGTGACTAAGAACCTCTACCATGCCTTATCACACTTCCGTTGGTGTGTGGCCAAGAGATCACAAAATAGCTTTTACAAAGGGACTACTGGTATGTACGAACCCACTAAGGTTTCACCAACAGGCTTGAATCTCCATTCTTCCACTTACAGGCCTCCTCATGTGCCATACGGTTCCCTGGGTAGCCCTCCTCGACTCCCATTCTCAAAGCACCATCCAATGGTCTATACAATACCAACAACACACCTAATTATTTAGCTACACCACACCCATACTTGGCCTTGTGGTGGCACTATTGTCCTGACTTATTCTCGCGTGAACCGATACTTATATCCAAGGCAAGCAAACCACCATAACATCCAACCCAATCCACAAACCATGCTTGCTTAGATCTCCCAAGTCCCATGTTACCAATTATCCATGTTCATCAATTCTCACCATCCATAAGTGCATTGATTCATAATTGAGACATTTAGTTGTTTTCCCATCCCAATTAATTAGAGCAAAGCAAAAAGGTAAAATACCCTTCCCGACTCTCTACAATGTAATCCAAGTGACAAAAATGGTCAAAAAAGACTAGTAAACACCTATTCTGGGTTTCCCATCAAATTGACACAAGCATCTAGATTTTTAAACAAAACATTTAAAAATGGGATGGAAATGATCAAGGACACTTGCCTTGATCTTGAGATTGATTAGGGTCAAAAGCTTCGAAGTTCGGATGTTGGAGGTCCTCGACAGCACCCTCTAGAGCAACACCTACTATTTCGCGCAATAGACATACAAAACAAACATTACAACCAGTAAATGCTCATATATTACTCAATATGCCATGACATGCATGAATAATGCAATTATGTGGTAATGCATGTTATTAGGTTGACATCATTGCTTACTAACTATTTACAATTAAGTTTTACATGTGAGAACAAGTTCCAAGTCATTTTGAACAATATTAAAGAAGTTCCAGGAATTTCTAGATTTGGAATGCCGGACTAGTCCATACTGGGACCGGACAAGTCCGCCCTGGACCAGAAAGTCGATCGGACTAGTCCGCACTAGACCAAACAAGTCCGCTATGGCTAGGGTTTTGGCGAATTTCCAACTAGAGCATAGTTTGAGCTGAATTATGGGACCGAGATTGACGTAGAAAGATGATCTAAGGTAATTACCGTGAATTCAACAACTCAAGGGTTGAGAATTCGACGAAACTCAAGATCTTGACGTCTAGATCCAAAGAAGATGAATTGGTGGAGAATTGATGATGATGTCAATGAATTGGCAAATATCGATCTTGCTTGATTATTCTCCTTCCTCCTTCTCTTCTCCTGGCTGCGGTGAACTCCTCTTGACGACGGCTCCCACAAACTAGGGTTAGGGATTTCTTCAATTGTGACAAAGGGGTGAGAGGGTGGGTGTTGGGGTGTTTATATAGGGTGGAGAGGAAGGGTTTGGGTGTGTATAAGGCGGTGGAAGCCGTGGAGTCCCACATGGGATCCATAGGGGTTGGGCACGACGTTATTGGGCCCAATTAAGGCAAATACCCAATAACATATCATGGAGGAAAAATTGAATCTGACTCTAGCACACCGGACAAGTCCACTAGGGGTCGGACTAGTCCGTTGGAAGTCAGAAAGTTAAACAGATAAGTCTGGTATCAAGCCAGACAAGTACGTTCACAGGAAAAATCGGAGTTCCAGAGAGTTAAACGGACAAGTCCGGTATGAGACCGAACAAGCCCGGATATTTGTCAAAATTTCCAAAAACCAGACCAAACGGGGGATCACTTGACAACTTCGAAGAGTTCTAGTAGTGAAGAACGGACTAGTCTGTACTACAGAATGGACAAGTCCGGAAAACAACAAAAATGGTTTTGGACTAGTTCACAGCTAAAAGCGGATAAGTCCGGGCAACAACAGAGAGCAAAAATGGACTAGTCTGGGAACCAAACCGGACAAGTCCGCACTGCTACAGTATATTAAATGTTGCTTTTGTTCTAATTTTAAACTTGTTCCTTTTTATGTTGCTTAATGTTAAACATGTATGAGGATATATGCAATGCATTATGCATGAAAATGAGGGTGTTACACTCCATTATCTCTGCCGTTAGCTCTAGTATAACCACAGCTTGCTCTGGTGCTTCTACTGCATGGTCCAGCGCAATCACGACATCTTCGGCTGCTGGCCCCGAGCTAATCTCAGTGGCAGTTGACTACTGAACCATCGTGTCATCCGCCATGACCATAGGAGAGGCCGCATGACCAACGGGATCTTTGGCCGGCGTGGTCTCCATGGCTGCAACCCTGACCTGGCTGGTAGCTGGTGCCAGAGTAGCGGCATCTCTCGACACTGTGGAAACAGAGGAAAAATGAGTTAAAGAAAAAGAAAGAAGTAAGAGGAAAACACATGTTCAAGTGCCGATCATTACCTGAGGCCGCTGCAGCTCCAGTCGGCATGAAACCTCTTCCTTGGATGGCTAGAGTCAGAATCCACTGTCGCCAGTGAGGAAGAAGCTCCAGACTTCACCCATGGAGTCGTGACAACCACCGGTGTCACTACAGTCGGGATCTTTGGAGCAGGTGTTGCACTGTTTCCTACACCTGGTTCTATCGTCTTGGAGGACACTCTGGACCCGGAGCCCGCCGTTGGCACCGGGACTGCAGTAGAAGACTTGCCAGACCTAGTGCCCGCCGTAGGTATTGGGTCCGAAGATGATTGCCCAAGCCCGGAGCTCACCTTGGCCACTGGAGCTGGGGTTGCCGTTGCTGGAGGCACAACTAGCACTGACTTGAGGGGCAGGAGAGGCAGTGACACCGCTTTCGTTGGAGCTGCTCTGACAGAGCTACCATCAGCCCGCGTCAACTTTCTCTTCTGACTAGAGGTGTTGACGGGATCTTTGCCTTTGCCCTGAATTGAGTCAGACTTCTTCTGACTTGGTTTTGCAGGAGCCTTTCCCTTCCCATTGATAGGTGTAGGTCCGTACCCTCCATGTGGGCAGGGGGGCGAAGCTCCGGGGATCACAATCCCTGCTGGCAGAATGCTCATTTGTCGCACTGCAAGACCTGTATGGTCAAGGAGCAGCATCACCTTCTGCAGCTCCCTCCTGACCTCAAGAACCACACAAAGAGGCAAGAACAATTTTCTATAATATCTACTACTTTTGTCATGATTGAATACGTTTAGATCAGCTGGACACACAGTTTCTTAACAGATTGATTTTTGATTTTCGGCCAAGGGGTTTTTGTTGCTTCCACTAAAAAAGTTTTAAATCTACCATTCACCCCCCTATGGTAGCTTTTCACGTGATCTTCGATCCTACAATTGGTATCAGATCCACAGTGGTCTAATCTTTATGATTTGCACATGTTTTTACTAATCGACATGGAATAATACTCCGCAAAACCTTGTGTGTTCAATGACATTGATTTTCAGGTTTGGAAGGCACAGATGGAGACTTACATACAGGCGCAAGGCTTCACCATATGAGAAAAGGTCTAGAGGTCTTTCGATGTGCCACCAAATGATCAAGTTATGGCTGCGAATATGAGAGATGTCGACAACAATAACAAGGCTCGCAACTTGATCATACAAGGATTGACTCAAAGTAACTTTGATCGTATTGCACACTTCCGATTAGCGTACGATGTGTGGAAGGCACTTTGCGACTACCACGAAGGATTCAACACAATCAAGGAGGTAAGGCAAGATATGTTCAAGAAAGAATTTATGCGCTTTGAGATGCAACCAGGTGAGTCCATCGACGATTTATCTGCTCGCTTTATTAAAATTCTCAACAACTTGCATAGCGTCAATGTTAATTTTAAGATGGTGAGAATGCTAGGCAATTACTAAGTACATTAGACATGTCAATTTGAGAGATGAAAGTTACATCTATTCGTGAATCTACTGTTATGAGTGCACTTACTTTGGATGTGTTATATTCTAAGCTAAAAACTCATGAAATTGACATAATCTCACGTAAGAACCCCAAAAAGTCTCTTGCATTTGTTTCTCAATGTGACATGCCTAGATCTAGCCAATCTTCATCATGTAGTACACTTGCTTTGTTGTCCTCTCTGACCCTTGAACAGATTGAAGAGTTTTCGGAGGAGGAGCTAGCATTTCTCTCTACTCGGTTCAGAAAAGCATTGCAAAATGTGAGAACTAGAAGGAGAGGAAGTGTTGGTTCTCAATGATGATTCGAATGTGGTAAGACAGAACATTTTTGTATGGATTGCCCTAATCTTTCAGGTCTTACTTCCCGTGATGAGAAGCAAACGAAGTTCAAATCCTCCTCTGCAAACAACAACAACAACAACAAGAGTTTTACATGTCGCCAATTGGTAAACAATTTTGTATCCGCACTTCAAGAACTTGGCTCAAGCAATATGGACATCGGAAGTTACGTAGATGAAGAGAATTTGGCAAATATGTGTTTCATGGCAGGCAACTCAAGATCAAGTATGGAGAAGGCAGAACACAATAGCGACGATGAAGAGGTATGTCCCACTTGCGAAGAAATATGTGATGCTATTTCTCGTGCCACTGTTATACTTAAGAAAAAAGACAAAAAAAACTTAGGGACAATGCTGTTAAAATTGAATCACTAAAATCTGAAATTAATCATTAAAAATCCTTGATTCTTAGTGATGATTCTTATTCCTCATGTGAATTAATATATGAACGATTGTCCTCAATAAGAAGTGCGCACACCTCCACTCTTGATAAACTTGAGTTAGAAATTGAGAAGAACAAAAAACTTGTTGCACTTAATGATAAAAACTTGAAAGATACTTGTTGTTCTAAAATTGATTTGCATTGTTCTACTTGTGATGATCTTGATAAAAAAACTACACGATGCTATGAATGAGATTTCTATATTGAACAATACTTTACGTACTCATGAAGTTAAATTTTGTTATAATTGCAAACTAAAAGGAAAAACTTCGTGTGAAAATTTCCTAGACTTGTCTAAGAAACTTAATGAGATGGATAGGACACTAGACGATTTTGTAATGGGAATAAAAATTTGAATCTGAATTCTTCTCAAGTCCTGCAATGATAAAATTGGTTTCGGTTTTGACTCTCATGCTCATGCAAAGGCACATCCACCTAAAATTTTAAAGTCATTAGGAAGTGGTTTGATTCAAATAGTTCCTAAACATAAAGAAGTGGTTCTCAAATCTGCGGGGATGTTGTCTCATTCAATTTTTAATAAACATGTTGCTTGCTTATCTAGACATCAACACAAAATTAAATTTCATTGTACCTACTATGGTAGAGATGGTCATGTCATAGATTTTTGTTATAGACTACCTAATAACAGAAAAAGGAAAGAATGCAAGCTTGATCTCATAACTCTCATACAAAATTTGCTGCACGTGATGAATCAAATGTTAGAAACATGCAGCCAGCTGTAATGAGTCAAAAACATGCAAAGTTGCTCCCAAACCTACTGTTTTACGTGCTACACATGTAACACCTCGTAGGTCAGTAGTTGGGTACAAAAATCCTCGATCTTTGCCTCATATACCTGCTGTTTTATCTCAGCTTTCGCGTGTGATTCCTGATAGATGTCATGTGGCTCAGTACTGGATTCCTAAATGCCTTTTGACTAATTCCAGTATTAAGTCATTGACATATTGTGCTGCTATGTAGGTTACACTCTTGAGGAAGGAGAACATTTGGATTGTGGATTCAGGTTGCTCACACAACATGACCGTAACAAAGATTGGTTCTTCTCCCTCTCTTTTGTGTCATGTGTAGAGAATGTTACTTTTGCCGATAATTCTTCAACTCCTATAATTGCTAAGGGTTCGGTTAGAGTAAATAATCACAAAAATTTAAATAACGTGGAACTTGTTAAAAATTTGAAATACAACTTGCTTTCTTTTTCACAATTGCTAGATGAAAATCTAGAAATTATTCTCACTAAAAATTGCTGCAAGGTTGTAGATTCAAATAGTGAGTTCATTTTTAATATGTCTCAGTTTGGAAGAGTTTTTAAAGCTGATTTTGATATGTCATCCTCTAAGCATAGGTGTCTAGTTGCTAATGATTCGAAATATTTATATTTTTGGCATCGTAGACTTCGTCACGTAGTCTTTGATCATCTCACATGTGTTAGTGCCCTTGATCGCATACATGGGTTGCCTAAGCTTAGAGGGGACAAAGAAATTGTGTTCTCTTCTTGTAGACATGATAAGATGGTTGCAGGTTCACATGCACCTCTCACAATGACCATGACAACTGAACCAAGACAAGTTTTGCACTGTGACACCGTAGGTCCTTCACATGTTCAATCTTTTGGAGGTAAATAGTATGTTCTTGGAATTATTGATCGTTATTCTAGATACTCTTGGATTTACATTATGGCATCTAAGAATGAAGATTTTAGTCACTTTGGGACTCTATTTCTTAGATTTTCAATTGATCACCCAAGATCTTTAAAAGTAATTAGAAGTGATAACGGAACCGAATTTAAAAATCTATCGTTTGATCACTTTTCTTCACCATATGTACCTCAACAAAATGGTGTTGTAGAGAGAAATAACAAAACCTTAGTTGATATGGCTAGGACTATGCTTGACGAATATCAAACTCCTAGAAAATTTTGGGCAGATGCAATTGCAACCGCTTCTTATGTCTCAAATTGTGTTTTCTTGCGTGCTAAGCTAGGAAAAGCACCATATGAACTTCGGTTTGGACAAAGGCCTAGTGTCACACACTTTGGGGTCTTTGGTTGCAAATTCTTTGTTAAGAAACATGGTAATCTTGATAAATTTGAAGCTAGATCTGTTGATGGCGTGTTTCTTGGTTATCCATCTCATACTAGAGGCTACCGTGTGCTTTTACTTGACACTAAGAAAATTGTGGAGACTTGTGAGGTTTCTTTTGATGAAGCTAGCTCAGATACTAGCTCTAATATTACAGGTCCAGATCCATATCCGCAAGGGGAGAGTATTTTCATCGAAGAAGACGAAGAAGTGGTGCTGCTGCCCGAAAATTTAGAAGCAAATGATGGTGATCACGCTGTTGATTTTGCACCACTACCAGCACCAACAACTACTACAGTTGGTACAGATCGTCCTCAAGCCACAAGTTCTTCAATCCGTGATGAACATGAAGAAGAAGGAGCTTGTGAAGTGTATATTCCCCTCCGCGTACTCAAAAGTCATCCTCCACAACAAATCATTGGAAGCTTGCACGAACGAGTTACACGGTCCAGGTTTTGTGATCCAAAGTTTGATGCTCATTCTGCTTTTTTTGCTTCTTTTGAACCCAAAGATATATCACACGCACTCACTAATGAATCTTGGATTATTGCCATGCAAGAAGAGTTAGAAAATTTTGAAAGAAATAATGTTTGAAAACTTGTACCTCCACCTCAAGGTCACACTTTGATTGGAACTTAAATGGGTGTTTAAAAATAAACAAAGTGGAGATGGGGTTGTGGTTAGGAATAAGTCTAGGTTGGTTTCTCAAGTTTTCACACAAGTTGAAGGTCTAGATTTTGATGAAACTATTGCTCCTGTTGCTAGATTAGAAGCCATAAGAATTTTGTTAGCTTTTGCTGCATCTAAAGTCTTCAAGTTATATCAAATGGATGTTAAAAGTGCTTTTCTTAATGGCTACATAGACGTGGATGTTTATATCAAGCAACTACAGGGTTTTGAAAATCTAGCTTTTCCTAATCATGTTTACAAATTGTCCAAAGCCTTGTATGGTCTCAAACAAGCCCTAGAGCATGGTATCATGGGTTAAAAATAGTCTTACTTGAAAAGGGGTTTACCATGGGCAAGGTTGATAAAACTCTTTTTGTACTTAAGCATGGTAATGACTCATTATTCGTTCAAGTGTATGTGGATGATATTATATTTGATTGTGCTTCTCATGATCTTGTGTCCAAGCTTTCAGCTATGATGAATTTAGAATTTGAGATGCGTATGATGGGAGAACTCACATACTTTATGGGGCTGCAAATCAACCAAACCAATGAGGGTACTTTTGTGCATCAAACAAAGTATACAAAAGACCTCCTAAGGCACTTCAATATGGACAAAAGCAAGCCTCTTCGGACACAAATGAGAACAGCAACAACACTTGAACTTGATGAAGATGGTGAACCTGTGGATCAAAAGGAACATCGAAGTATGATCAGGTCACTTTTGTACCTCACAACATCAAGATTGGACATACAATCAGTGTTAGTCTTTGTGCACGATTTCAATCTTCCCCACGTACTTCACATCATCAAGCCTTCAAAAGAATTCTCAGGTACTTACATGGAAATAAAGAATTTGGCATTTCTCTTCCTTCTTCGTCAATCGTTACTTGAAAGTTTTTTCGGAAGCTGATTTTGGGGGTTGTAGGATTTATAGGAAAAGTACCTCGGATGCTTGTCATTTTCTTGGTAATTCACTAGTTGCTTGATACTCTAGAAAACAAAATACAATTGCACAATCCACGGCTGAAGCTGAATATGTAGCTGTTGCTAGTGCTTGTTCACAAATTCTTTGGATTGTTCAAACACTTAAGGACTATGGGGTTGATCTACAATAGTGTTTCACTGTTTTGTGATAACATTAGTGCCATTTGCATTGCTAAAAACCCCGTGCAACATTCGAGAACAAAGCACATTGACATTAGGTATCACTTTCTCTGTGACAATGTTGAAAAAGGAAACATTGTGCTTCACCATTTAGATATTGAACAACAATTGGATGACATTTTTACAGAACTTTTAGATTTCACTCTTTTTTATTTCATTCATAGTGAAATAGGGGTTATGCATCCTCATGACTTATTTTGAGGGGGGGGGGGGGGGGGTTTGAAACATGGGAAGTATTTGTATGAATCTAAATTTAAAAATAATATGAGCATATTATTTCATACATATATGACTTTGTGATTCCTTTTACATGTTGAAAGTTCTTACTACATTACTCATGTTATACATTTTGTAGTTTTTGCCATGACTAATTGAATTAAATCTGGCCATGATCAAACTTACTTGTTGTTTTGAACTTGTTGCATGCTCACAAGTGCTTTTAATCATAAATAAATAATCAAGTAATCAACTCACATGTTGAGTTCTTATGTTCAAATGAAAAATTGAGAAAAGATCAAGAGAATATGCATGCATGACACTTCTTCTTCTGAGATTGCTTATCATTGCACTTAGATATGAACTTGAAAGAAGTTGTGTATGACTAAAATCATGTCCTTAAGCTTCTGATTGTCAAATGACATAGGCTTGGCTTGGTCGGTTAGAATAAGGCTCACACAACATATAATCTCTTACAAATGTAATATGATCAAAATTTGTGCTTTAAATGATAATGGAAAATGAAAAATGCAGCAACAATTGTCATGCTTTCAGGTTTTGAAATAGTTAAGTTTGTGAGATCATGACTTGCTTAAATTGAAGATTCACTTGATCTCTAGCATGTCTTACACTACTTTATGTATCTCATTGATGTGATAGTGTAACTTACTTGATAGTATGACTTGGATGAGCTTTGTTTTATATGTTTATGTTATAATATGCTCATAAAAATTGAAATTACTCATTTAAACCTTGCTGAGTACATTGTCAAAGCGGGGGAAATATGTCATACATTGGCAGTTATGTTAACCGTGTAGGTTTACATGCAAAGTTTTAAATATACTTGAGAAATACACTTCACAGTGTCAGAACTTCTGTTGCACGTTAGCAGCACTTGTTTTGCGTTTCGGAATGTCCGAACTTTTCTTGTATAATGCATAGCGGCTGTTTTGGACTGTCTCATCATTCTATGTGCTGAAATAATCGTGTGGTTGCTATGTTTTTCATTTGCAATGCTTCAAACTTGCATTACACTTATGTGAATATTTGCTTAGTATTTTTGGACTAAGTTTTTTATGTGTTTGTCTGATCATGGTGGACATTATTTTGATATGTTTGCAACATGCTTATGTGATGTGCTCACGTAAGGTGTTGTGGTTTTCAAACTAATGTGAGTCAAGTCGAGGACTTGTGCTCGGAAGAATTGGTTGTTTATTTATGTGCAGGTGTTGCTTGTGGTCAAGACATGGCTGCTGACGGGGTCCATTTAACTAGTCTTAGGGAGAAGATGAAGTTTAACAACCAAGTTCGTGAGGAATTTTGGTTGAGTTGATCGGGAGGTCACAAAGCATGTTTGGGTCAAGAACAATGCATATGAAGGTATCATGGACGTTGTTGGGAAGTGTTTGCACATGTGAAAGGGGTGAATGGACGTGGAAACATTGTTACAAGGCATGATGAAGAGAAGTGGAAGTGAACATATGGTTGGAAAGGTCCAACCGGGCTGGAATATGCCTCAGGCTGCGGCTGAGGTGGTTATGGTTCATTTATTGAAAGTTTCGATTTTGTTTTGGTTAGATTTCATGCGGGTCATGAAGTTGAGTTGCTTTATGAATGTTTGGTATGTTCCTAAGGTGTTTGGAACTTCTAATATTGTTTCTATCTGCGTATAGAAGAGTCTTAAGCGGTTATGGAAAGTTTCGGTTGAAACTAAGTAGGATTAGAGTCCTAGTTTGAATTGGGTTGGCCTTAAGGCTGGTTATATAAGCAAGGAAGGCCAGAGCTCATGGTGAGACGACTTTGGGTTGTTCCTATTGCGTTTTGATCAATAAAATTCATAGTTCAAAGGAAGTTTTGTGCCTTGTTCGTCCGACTTGTTTTAGACAAGTTTTCCTCGTCTAGTTTCTGCACAGCACTATGTTGTGTTGTTGTTTTTATCATAACTCGAGTTTTACAGATCCAATTGACGTTATTCTTTTCGCATTATATTCACAGCTTGATTATCTATCATTTTTGAAAATTTCACGGTCATTAGACTTGTGGTTTCTGATCTACACGAGTTTCTTTGTAGTATTGCAGATATGTTTTTACTCGGGTAGAACAGATTGACCTTTGTTCGATCTTTCGATTATAACTTGAGTTTTTCTTGATGTTTTTTCGTGATTCTTGTTTTGGTGTCTTTGTGACTTGATTCTCTATAATATTTACTACTTTTGTCACTGTTGAACACATTTAGATCAGTTGCACACACGATTTCTTAACAGATTGATTTTCTACTGAGGGGTTTTTGTTGCTTCTACTGAAAAAGTTTTAAATCTATCATTCACCACCTTTGGTAGCTTTTCACGTGCTCTTCGATCCTACAACTACTCAATCGGTCTTACAGGTCTCCCACTTTTCAGAAGGAAAGGATCTGATGTACATGTATGGGGGATTCCTACGTCTTACGAAGTAGAAGAATCCCAAGAGGTTATTACCTTTGCCTGTCGCCCGGAGTGTGAAGAAGGTCAGGAATAGCGGCACGTAGGGTGGCACGCATACCCACATATCGTATCAGTGGACGAAGGTTGCCACCCGCAAGATCGAGTGAGGGCCGAGATGCTGCAGTTGGAGACTGTATGATTCTAGCAGCATCAGGAAGTAGTTGGACACTGGCGAAACCAGCCCAACCATGGCATATGCTGAGAAGTAGACAATGTCGCCAGGGAACTCCTTGAACGGGAGCTTGACACAGCGATAGCATTGTTGAAGGAGTCGCTCTTCCAGCCCATCAACTTTCGGACTCTTGTAAGATCCCTCTCGCTTACAAGCTTGCTGGGGGGAAGTCCGAGTTCCATCATCGCAAAGTGGAGCAAATGTGGGAGTGCGTTGCAAGGGTTCAAGCAAAGAACTCTATGCACAAGAATAGATCGATGCGTAAGAGTTTTCTCCCCTTACAAAGCCTCTCCCTTTATTAAGCCTTTGCAACGCTTGGATAGCAACTGCATTTGGACCTTAATTACACTCAACAAAGTTACCTCATCAATGACAAATGGGCCCCGAGTCCACTTTGCCGAAGAAGTCACACCAAATGAACTATTGTCATGATGAGAAGTTGGAAACCCAAGGACAGCGGCATGCCAATACTACAGAGATTGCGCTGAGAACCGATACGAAAATCATATTCGAACCGACGTCCTTCAATTGCGTGAGATCCGCACGTCATGTATCTCACCTGCCAAATCAAGAAGGTTCGCGTGTCCCAAGAGGCAAGCTGAAGCAGCAGTGCGGGAGAGATAATAGACCCACCTCCAGCATCGAAACCTCACAATCTTACCAGAGGTGGGCCCGAGTGCCACTGTCGATACCCTGCATTTGCATACCATGTATCCCTTCATACCAGAAGAAGACGCATTAAGTTCCACCTTTCAGTGTTGTGGACTTCCGGAGGCAGCACGTGTCCCGCAGTGTCAGACCAACTCCCTTCTTAGGGTGGCTCCAGCACTGCCATGTGTCCTACAGTGCTGTACACGCCTCCCTCCTTAGGGTGGCTCTGGCGCTGCCATGTGTTCGTAGGGTCGGACCTGCCTTCCCGTTAAGGGAAGCTCCAGTGCTGCCACGTGTCCTATAACACCGGACCTACCTCCCGACTGAGGGAAGCTCCGGCGTTGACACGTGTCAGGTGTCTGAACCTACGTCTACAATGGGAGGACTTCAAGATCTTCAATAGCGCTGATATTTAAGGGCAATAAAATTGTCGTTGCAAGACCTGATTAACATGTATTTACGATGTGTTAATGACATATGATCAGGAGGCTATCAAGACTGGTAACGCTGCCATCATGGCACGTTAACACACTATTAACCGCCATTATGCCTGTAGATCGTGTATAGGATGGTTTATACGGCCGGGGCCACCTGTCGAGCCCTGGCGCATTGTAATAGCCAATCAGGCGGCCCGAACCACGTAAAATTCCTATGTCACCTCGTTTATGGATCTTGTTTATCGTCCCGCCTAAATACGAACATCCGCGGACTACTTCTAAGTAGTACCGGGGGAAGTGTCGTTGCTACAGTTCGACATCAGGGCTCATCAAAGAATAATCCTGTGTGGGATAATATGTCAAAGCTTCAGATTCCAAACATGATAAAAAAAATTCTATGGAAAGCACTACATGTGTAATTCCAGAGAGGGCAATTTTAGTTTCTAGACAAAATAAGGTTTCTCCTGCATTTCCTATATGATACAAAGAATCGGAGTACATCAAACATCTTTTGTTCACTTGTGTAAAGGTTTGTGAAGTTTGAAAGAAATTTGGATTGACTAATATCATAGATAATACTCTCAAAGCTGATCGTTCTGGTTCAGCCATTCTCAAAATTATTTTATGTAACGATCTCAATCGTTCTGAATGAAATATGAATTAAACATTTGATAACTGATTGTCGTTGGATGTTGGTATATATGGTGGCAGAGACGTGAACTGGTTAAAGGAGTCGGTGTTGCATCGCCTTCTAGTTCAGTTTTTGTCATTACTGCTCTAACTGCAAACTTTGTTTTAGCAAAGGAAAGGGCAAAACAACATGCAATATCATGGGTAAACCATCTATGGGCTCTTACTGTTTAAATATTGATGGAGCATATTATGAAAATGGATTAGGTGCTTTCAGTGTGGTTTTCAGAAATCTTAAATTGAGGTAATTGCTGGAACATATGAACCTTTGGAGCATGTATTGAGTGTTGGCGCAGCTTCACGTTGAGATGGATCAAACTACACGCACGCTATGTGGTGATGAAACACTTAAAAGCTTTTCTTGTGGTGAGAGAGAGAAAGAACACACGGGAGAGAGTTTTCCAGAGCCAGTGCATAACCGAGACACCGCTATAACTTGTTTCATGCATTCTATATCGGAAAAACAAAGAGGTCAGTTACATGCCGAACTCAACGTCACTCCACCCAGCTGAACGACGTGCCCGTTTATTCAGGGAGAACGAGTCCTCTACGCCAAGTTCGCTGCACGCGCCTGATTCTTCTAACTGAATAACAAAGATATGAGGAGACGTGCTCCTGGTCAACATGCATCCTATCGTGGAAAAATAAACATGCAAACATGAACCTAATGCACGGGATTATTCAACAAATCATCCCCTAATCCCGTTGCACCTGGGTTACTCCCAGTTTCTCTCGCAGCTCAGTGAACTTCACACGTCCAAGAGCCTTTGTCAGGATATCAGCAACTTGATCATTTGTCCTTACGTGCTGAAACTCAATGCTTCCATTTTCCACACATTCACGAAGAAAATGATATCGAATATCAATATGCTTACTTCTTTCGTGATGGATTGGATTCCTGCTGAGTTCAATAGCTGATTTGTTGTCAACCAAGAGTTTGCAACTCATAGTATTTGCTCTGGTCAGATCAGCTAATAACTTGCTCAACCACACACCCTGACAAGCCGCTGAAGCAGCTGCTATATATTCTGCCTCACACAACAAGAGTGCCACAATCTTCTGTTTCTGAGATACCCATGTAATCAGGCTTGTCCCAAGATAAAATGCCACACCTGATGTGCTCTTGCGGTCATCAATATCCCCGGCAAGGTCGCTATCACTATAGCCTGTTAAAACTGGTGTCGAGTTGTTTGTTCATTTATAACAACATCTGAATTTAACAGTGCCAGAGATGTACCTCAAAATTTGCTTCACTGCAGCCCAGTGTTGTTCTGATGGACTTTCCATATACCTGCTCACAATCCCGACTGAAAAGGCAATATCAGGACGAGTATTCACCAAGTATCTCAAACTCCCAATCACACTCCTATACTTTGTTATATCAACAGCACTGCTGCCATCAACTTTGCTGAGTTTGAGTCGATTCTCCATTGGTGTATGGGCCAGTTTGCATTCACCCATGCCACTCTGTTCTAAAACCTTTCTCGCGTATGCACTCTGGCATATACTGATTTCTCCTTCTCTCTGTGTCACTTCAATCCCAAGGTAATAACTCAAGAGACCAAGGTCACTCATACTGAACCTGTTCTTCATTTGATCTTTGAACATGGATATATCTTTGCTGCTTGGGCCAGTGATAATTAAGTCATCAACATACACACCAATGAGTAAAAAGGTTTCTTTGTTACCTCGTCTATACACGGCTGGTTCCAGAGGACTTCACTTGAAACCCAAATCCATCAGTTCTTCATCAAGTTTTGAATTCTATGCTCGAGGAGCTTGCCTCAACCCATACAAAGCTTTATGCAATTTCAGCACCATGCCTGCATTGTCTTGATCAATGAAACCTGGGGGCTGTTGAACATAGACTACCTCCTCAAGAACACTATTCAAGAAAGCCGACTTGACATCCATGTGGTGGATCTCCCACCCATTATGTCCTGCAAGTGCAATTAAACACCTGACTGTTTCCATTCTTGCTACTGGGGCAAACACGTCATCAAAGTCCACCCCCTGACGTTGAGATAACCCCTTTGCAACAAGTCTTGCTTTGTGTTTCAGCACATTCCCTGATGGATCCTTTTTAACCTTGAAAACCCATTTCAAACCGTTGGCCTTGTGTTCAGTTGGCAAGTCAGTAAGTTCCCAAATATTCTTATCTCTTATGGCCTTCATCTCTTCTTTCATTGCATTCTTCCAGCACACCTCATTGAGAGCTTCCTCCACACTATGTGGTTCATCAGCTGAGAGTAGACACAAGCCACTGTAATCTATGTGTTGCATTTCTTCGGTTGTGTCGAATATGTCTCGAACTCTTCGGTAACGGAGTGGCACTCCTAAAAAAACGCGCTCACCTCCCTCCAAAGGTGTAACATACTCCACATTTGTACATCCTTCTTTGGCTTCCGGTGTCACAGGAGAATTTGAAACAGATGCATCAGTTGAACTTTGTGCAGCTTCAGGATCACTCGTGGTCTGATAACCACTAGATACAAAAGTCATTCTGTTCTCAACAGAAAAAATAGCACCCATATTCTCTTCAGTCTCAGTACTATTCCAATCCCATGCACGTTCTTCCTCGAAGATCACATCCCGTGACACATAAAGCTTCTTCCCCACAGGATCATAAACTCTATATCCCTTGGTTCCTGGTTCATAACCGAGGAACACCATGGGTGTTGATCTGTCAGAGAGTTTGCTGATCCCTGGTCCAAGTTTCTTTGCATGTACAACACAACCAAAGGTTCGCAGGTGATATACCTTGGGCCTCCTGTTGTGCCATGCTTCATATGCTGTACACCCCTTCAAGATTCTTGTTGAAGATCTGTTAAGAATATAAACTGCTACTCTTACAGCTTCACCCCAGAAGTATGTTGGCATATTTTTTGACTTCAGCAGGCATCTTCCCATCTCAACAACTGTCTGATTTCTGCGTTCCACCACACCATTCTGCTGTGGGGAGTAAGGAGCGGTAGTGTAGTGCTTAACACCTTGCTCATTTCAGTAGTCTTCAATCAATGGAGTTAAATTCCCCACACCGATCTAAGCAAAAAGCCTTAAGTCTGCTTCCCATTTGAGTCTCAGCAGCTGCCTTGATCTTCTTAAAGAATCTGAAAGCTTCATCCTTTGTTACCAATAGTTCAACCTACATATATCTGCTATAGTCATCAACTATCAACAGAAAATAATTCTTTCCACCAGGAGTGCTAGGTTTGATTTTTCCACACAAATCACCATGGAAAAGGTCTAGTGGATGATTACCTCTTTGTTCTGCAACTCGAGGAAAAGAACCTCTGTGTTGTTTCCCAAGTGCACATCCTTCATAGAATTGCTCAACTTGATCAAGCACAGGAATTCCTTCCACCATATTCTTCATCCCAAGCTCCCTGAGAGCCCGAAAGTTTAGATGACCATATCGTGAATGCCACAGCCATGTGATCACCATGCTTTGCCATCAAACACACTGGAACTGCAGGCTTCAACTTCAGAGTGTATAATCTATTCAGTGAACGTGACACAGTTGCAAGCAGTGATCCCTCACAATCATATACTCTCAGCTTCCCATCTGAAATATCAATCCTACAACCATTTTCTTCCAGCTGACCCAAACTGATAATATTACTTTTCAACTTAGGAATGTAATATACCTCTGTCAGCAGTTTGTGTTCCTTATTTCTGCATTGCAACATGATAGATCATATTCCACATATATCAACAATTGAATTGTCACTGAAACGTACTGAGCCACGTACCGACTCATCAAGGGAGACGAGTGTTGACTTGCACCCCGTCATATGGTTGCTCGCCCCTGAGTCGAGGTACCACTCCCCGTCTTCGCATGACTCCGGGTATACACGTTCCTCATTGAAGAGTGCACGCTGCATGGTAGCACAAGACATATTGCAGGTTGTAAAGATAAGCAGGTATGGTTGATCAACCTCTTTCTTTGCCAAGTTTGCAGCTTCATCATGAGGTCGTCGAGGTTTCCAGCAGTCCTTAGCCCAATTCTCATATATGCCGCAATTGTGGCACTTCCTTTTCTTGCGTCTAGTGCCACCACCAGACGTCGACTTGCCACCATCTCGTGATGCACCGCTGTCACAAGTGCCTTCAATGCGTGCACCTTCTTTGCTTTTCGTCTAAGGTAGACCGCTGCCTTTGTTGTTGTTGGATCCACCCTGACGCAGACGTTGTCTTGCCTCCCACTCCTCCTCGGTAAGAAGCAGACGACCAGCCTTGTCGATGTTCTCGCCGGTGTCGTCACAGTCCTCGGCCACACGCAGCCTCCCCACAAGTTCCTCTATCGTCAACGTCTTCAGATCAAGAAGCATCTCGATCAAAATGGCGATCTGATTGAACTTGGGTGGCAACACCCGCAAGAACTTCCTGATCACACGTACATCTTCTATCTTCTCCCCCAGCTCGCCAAGGTTGGCAACCAAGGTACTGATTCTCATGGCAAATCATCAACAGTCTCACCATCCTTGAAAGCAATTACCTCAAACTCCCTAAGAAGTTTTTGAGCAGTTGCCTCCTGGACCCGTTCTGCGCCCATCCGCATGGATTTCACCGAAGCCCACGCTTCTTTGCCGGCTCTCTTCTTGGCCAACGTCGTATGCATCTCCATCGGCACTGCGCGAAGGAGGGCCACCAGTGCAAGACGATCGTCGCGGCGCTCGACCTTGTCATTCTCCATCGCCTCCCACAAGCCTTGAGTTTCAAGATTAACCTGCATCACCAACACCCATTGTGTGTAGTTTGTGCGTGTCAGTGTCGGATACGACACCGACGCACTCGACTCCTTTACGACCACGACATCGCGCATGGTGCTGCCATAGCCGGTTGTCGCCAACGCCTTCGAGGGGGTTGTCGCCATAACCTCGCTCTAATGCCAATTGTTGGCGCAGCTTCACGTTGAGATGGATCAAACTAAACGCACGCTATGTGGTGATGAAACACTTAGATGCTTTTCTTGTGGCGAGAGAGAGAAAGAATACATGGGAGAGAGTTTTTCAGAGCCAGTGCATAACTGAGGCACCGCTCTAACTTGTTTCATGCATTCTATATCGGAAAAACAAAGAGGTCAGTTACATGCCGAACTCAACGCCACTCCACCCAGCTGAACGACGTGCCCATTTATTCAGGGAGACCGAGTCCTCTACGCCAAGTTCGCTGCACGCACCTGATTCTTCTAACTGAATAACAAAGATATGAGGAGACGTGCTCCTGGTCAACATGCATCCTATTGTGGAAAAATAAACATGCAAACATTAATCTAATGCACGGGATTATTCAACATTGAGTGCACCTACTGCAGAGGCGCTTCCTTTATTGAAAGGTTTGAAATTTTTGGAGAATCTAAATTGTTGTAAGGTGATGATTCTGAGTTTTTAGAATTGATCCAAGCTTGCAGTGGTGTTACTGAAGTGTGGAATCTATAATTAACAATTCTGGCAGAATGTTTTTCAGTGTTAACCAGGATGACAAACATATTTTTCAGACATTGTGAAAGAGAAGCAGATCCGCTGGTCCATGAGATGGAAAAATACGTATACAAAACAAAAAAGAACGGTTTTTAAGATGGAGACTGTTGGTACCCTATGTACCGGGTACCCCACGATACCGCAAGAAGTACAAGAATGTTCCACCCAACAGAGTCGAAGGCTCTCGCAGGTCCCACATGGCACGTTGCACCGTACCCGCTCCCCTCACATGGCTGGCTCCCGGGTTAACACGTGTAACGTAAGACCAAAACAAAATTCCCAACCAAGGGAAGCTCCGGTGACTACACGTGTACAACAGCCCCGGACCTAGCCCCCGTCAGAGAGGAGCTCCGGTACCGACACGTGTACAGCAACCCCGGACCTACCCTCCCGCTAGGGAAAGCTCCGGATCTGCCCCGTGTGGAGCCCCCTGGCCTTCGTCATCAACAGAAATACAAGCCGATCATGACCATTACAGACATTCAAGGATGGTTAAAGCGACAGTTACAAGGTCTGATAATGTGTCATTAATGCCATATTAATGACACACGATCAGTACACTATTAATAGGGGTAAAGCTGCCATGAAGGCACGTTACCACACTATTAATTGTACTTAATACTCTTTATACAGTGTATTAGGACATTAAGAACACTGGGCCACATGTCGGGCCAAACCAGCTTTATAACGGTCAGTCCTTAGAACTATAAAAGGGTTGCACTACACGATCAGAGGCGAACCAGATTCAACCTGACCCTAGCGAACACACTCGCTCAATACAATTACACAAACCCCGTGGAGTAGGGTGTTATGCTCAGGCGGCCCGAACCACGTAAATCCATGAGGTCACCATCTTGATATTTATCTTCGCATGCCTCAACCACAAAAGAACCTCCGCGGGCTACTTCTCAGCGGGTCCGGGGGAAGTGTAATATCAAACACTTAGACATTGTGTGCGCCAGATAGGGGGACACCCGAGATCACAATATGGTGAATTCAGCTGCTGGATCATCCAACGGCAATCATGCTGAACAACCTACTGGAGGCAACCCCTCCAACGTTCAGTAGCCAGGTGACAATGCTCCAGCAGGCACATATAATCCGGCAAACAATGTTGGACGAGATGGAGCATCTGCGTCGATCACAACATCGACAAACAAAGACCCCAAGCACGCGCTTACTGCTGCGCAAGATCTTCTGCAACGTCTGTAACACCCTCATTTTCATGCATCATGCCCTACATGCACTCATATACATGTTTAACATTAACCCACATAAAGAGGAACGAGTTTAACATTGGTTCGGAGCATTTAAAATTGATTTGGAGCAAAACCGCACTTAAAACGCAGGAAAGTGCGGACTAGTCCGATTTTACTGAGGACTAGTCCGATTTCTCTCTGACTAAAAACGGACTTGTCCGTTTTTGCTGCGGACTAGTCCGATTTTGGCTCTGGAAACTTTCGGACTTGTCCGATTTTGTGCGGACTAGTCCGATATTCCATGAATCCTTGAAAATTTGCTAAGTCCCTGGACTTTTCCGGACTAGTCCGGTGTTCCAGCGGACTTGTCCGTTTTTCCTTTCTGACTAAGATCGGACTTGTCCGATTTTTGGTCAGACTTGTCCGATTTTCTCTCTGGACGACTTCGGACTAGTCCGGTCCTGTCCGGACTTGTCCGATATTTCGTGACTCCGAGATTGACCTTTTGTTTTACGACTTGTTTCTTGGGTTTCACGTCAAGTGGGCCTAGGGACGTCGTGCCCAACTCTTTTAGAGCCCATGTGGGACTCTAAACCGGCCTCTACTCATCCCAAAACTCGAAATCCATCTAACCCTAGCCTCCACCTCTATATAAACAACCCCACCCCTTGGTTTGACATCTATTTGCCACTTTTCCACCCACCCAAACCCTAGTTCGTGGGGAGCCACCATCAAGGAGGGAGGAGAAGATCCCAAACGAGAAGAAGAAGAGGAGGAAACGAAGGAGGATCAAGATCTCCACCAAGTTTCGTCCTTCACCACCAATTCATCCCCAAGTTCATCACCAACCCTAGATCATCAAGATCCAAGTGTTACCTCCAAGTTTCTTGGTTCATTGGAGTTCTAAACACCTGGTATACCTTCTATTCTCTTTTCCTTACGAGAATTCAACCCCTAATCTCCAAATTTACGTCGATCTAGAAAACCCTAATCTGCTGATCTCGTCAAGTGCGGACTTGTCCGGTCCCAAGCGGACTAGTCCGATCTTTCTGGTTAAATTGTGTTGAATTAATTCTAAAATTTGATCTAATCGAATCCAAACCTGTATAAACTTGTTAAAATCTATTAGAACTAGTTAGTGATCATTAAAAGCAATCTAGTAACAAGTTCTACCTTGCATTGCATCAATCATGCATGTCATGTCATGTTGAGTAATATTTGTGCACTCTTTGATTTTGTTTTTTTGTTTTGTATGTTTATTGTGTGGATTAGACGGATTTGCGCTAGAGAGTGCCACGGAGGATCTACAGCATCAAGAGTTTGAAGGCTTTGACCCTAATCAACAGCAAGAGCAAGGCAAGTGTCCTTGAAGCATATTGATCCTGTTTTAAAATAAATGTTTTGTTTGCAAAACTGCATGCTTGTGTCAAATTAATGGGAATCCTATGGTAGGAAGTTTACTAGACTTGTTAAACCACCCTTGTCACCTGGAAATTATGGTAGAGAGTCGGGAAGGGTTTTTACCTTTTTGCTTCGCTTAATCAACTGGGATGGGAACAACTATATCACTCAATTTATTTAGGCATGGATGAGATTATGGTTAACATGAACTAGTTAAATATGGTATGGTAATGGGTGATCTAAGCAAGCCTGGTATGTGGATGGGTTGGATGTTACGGTGGTTTGCTTGCTTTAGATCTAAGGACCGGTTCATGCGAGAATAAGCCAGGACTACAGTGCCACCACGAGGCCAAGTTATGGGTGCGGCGTAGCTGATTAATTAGGGCTTTGCTAGCGCTGTTTGGACCATTGTGGATGCTCGGGGAAGGGGTAGTCGGATTGGGTTTGTTGGTGATTGGTGGGACTACCCTGGGATCCGAATGGCTCAAGAGGGGGCCCTTGGTTGAAGATGTGCTCTGCGGGAGACATCGCCACCGGTGAAACCTCAGTGGGGTCTAAATAGGCTAGTAATCCCTTTGTAAAGGCTATTTTGTGATCTCTTGGCCACACACCAACGGAAGTGTGTAATATGACTGACGGGTCATGGGCATAAGGGAGGTTCTTAGTCGCCGAAGGGTGATGAAATCACAAACACGTGGGTAAAGAGGTACAAACTCTGCAGAGTTAATTAAAACTATCATGATAGCCGTGCTCCCGGTTATGAGCACCTGGACAACTTCCATGATTAGAGGGAAATTGGAATTTGGGATGGTCATGGTTTGATAATGGTTATGGATGGTTATGGATTAATCTCTGGTAATGAATATGGTTATTGGCAATGGTGAAATCTGGAATTTTTTTTTTTTTGATGATGGTAATGAATTCAGATTTGGTATTATGATATCATTTATGATTATGATGGGTTTACTTCACATACATAAGATATATTGCTTTTCAAATGTTTTACCGTACTTTTCAGCACTTTACCATTATTATTGTCGTCATTTGAATCAGCCACATGTCATACTTTCCACACTTGCTGAGTACGACATGTACTCACTCTTGCAATTCCCCACCCCAACAGTTGCAGGTCAGGACTGGGATTTTAATGGCGATAATGCGGAGTTCTAGGCCGTGTCTACCGTCAGCTTTGCCTGTGGTGTTGATTGGAGCTGCGCATATACATACCCTGTCGCTTATGCTGCATAGTTGCTTAGTTTGCTTAGTTGTTTAATTAGTTTATTTCCGCTGCATTTAGTTGAACTTGTCATTAATATTCATTAGAGCTTGTATTCGAGGATTTAATGAATTGTGTAATAAGAATACTTATTTAATAATTTGAGCTGTGGTAATTTTCTGTATATCCTATTGTGATTTCACTCGTGTATGTGTGGTGAACATCCTGGGCACACATATGCGTTAGCTTGGTTCATTTTCGGAACCGGGCGTCACAGATTGGTATCAGAGCCACAGGTTGACCGTAGGATGCAGCCTAGATAGAATGGACACTTTAGAGCACATAGGAGCACTCAGGAATCGATGTATTTTTGCTTGGGGTGCTGGTTGCTATATATATTGGTTGCTTGTGTGCTTAATAGAGGATTTTGGGATGCTTTAGCATTGCCATGTCCACCTAGGTTAGTGTAGCCAGTTGTTTAGTTTCATATCCCTTGATGCATATAGTTGGGGCGTTTTCTAATTCTTACCTACTGCTCTTCTTCAGATGGTGAGGACTCGCAACCAGAGGGATGGCAATGATGAAGAGGAGAACAATGGAGTGCCTCAAAACGACAATGGACAAGGACCGGCTCAGGGAGCTATCAACATCGAGCAGCTATTGGCCATGCAAA
The DNA here is from genome assembly GCA_036927565.1 of Tuctoria greenei. Classification (NCBI taxonomy): domain Eukaryota; kingdom Viridiplantae; phylum Streptophyta; class Magnoliopsida; order Poales; family Poaceae; genus Tuctoria; species Tuctoria greenei. The sequence goes on from JAYESD010000004.1 coordinate 203,858,152, forward strand.
ACCAGCTCATGCAGACCATGATACAGACTATGGGACAGCTGCAGGCTGGCAATATCAACAATCAGCCCCACATGCCTCCACCGCCACCCCCACCTCCTCATAACCGATTGGGAGAGTTTATGAGGACTAGGCCGCCAACCTTTGCTCAAGCTGCTGACCCTATGGACGCTGATGATTGGCTCAAGTCCGTGGAGAAGAAGCTAGCCATTGTCCAATGCAGTGACCGGGAGAAGGTGCTATTTGCTTCTCATCAACTCGTTGGAGCAGCTGCAGATTGGTGGGATTCTTATTGCAGTGCTCATGAGAACCAAGAGAGAATTACCTGGGCGGAATTCAAGGAGAGTTTCCGTTCTCATTATGTGCCGGAAGGTGTTATGCTCTTGAAGAGGCAAGAATTTGAGAACTTGAGACAAGGAAAATCAAGCGTGAGTGAATATCTCAATAAGTTCACTCAACTCTCAAGATATGCGCCTGAGGATGTTAGCCGGGACAGCCGGAAGCAATACCTGTTCATGAGGGGATTGAACAATACGATCCAAGTGCAATTGCTCAACTGTGATTATGTCAATTTTCAGAAGCTTGTGGACAAGGCAATTGTGGTTGAGAACAAGATCCGTGAGATGGAGCAAGAAATCAAGAGGAAGGCGCCATATCAAGGACAACAACAAGGAAGTAATGTGCGCCCTCGCTTTGCGCCACCCAATGCGCCTAATTACAGCTCCTCTATTCCTGCTCAGCGCCCTGGATATGCACCGCGCCCAACTCAGTTTGTGCAGCAGCGCCCTGTCATGCAAGCACCTAGGCCTCCGACGCCTTATGCACCTCGTGCTGATTTTCCTGGAGCCAATGCTCAAAACCAAGCTCGTCCCAATAATTCTGGTGGAGTTAAGAAGTGCTATACTTGTGGAGAAGCTGGACACTTTGCACATCAATGTCCTAAGTCGGGCCTTGGTCAAGGAAGCAATGCATCGAGGCAAAACCCAAGACCTAATGGAGGACAGCCACAAGGAAGCCGTGGACAGCAGAATTTTGCTCGTGGCAACGTGAACCATGTCTCTACGGAGGATGCTCAACAAGCGGATGATGTGGTCATTGGTATGTTTCTCGCCAACTCCAACCCCGCGACTATGTTATTTGATTCTGGAGCATCGCATTCATTCATTGCATCGAAGTATGTTGCCAAGTATAGTTTGCCTATCTCTCATATGAAGTTTACTCTGTTGGTTAAGTCTCCTGGAGGAGAGATGAGGACAAATATAGTATGTCCAAAAGTAAGCCTTAGAATAAGGGGGGTAGACTTCTCCGCCAACCTCATTGTTTTAGATTCTCAAGGGTTGGATATTATACTTGGTATGGACTGGTTGAGGAAGCACAATGGGGTTATTGAATGTGCCACAAAGACAGTGAAGTTGACCAATGAGGAAGGGATAACTGTAGAATTTGAAGCATCTCAAACCGCACCGAAGCAATTGGAATTGAATCATATAGACGGTGTCGCAATTGAGGAGATTCCGGTGGTGTGTGAATTTTTGGATGTTTTTCCGGATGAGTTGCCAGGTATGCCACCCGATCGAGACATTGAGTTTGTTATTGATTTAATACCTGGAACTGCACCTATAGCTAAGAGGCCGTATAGGATGCCTCCTATGGAATTAGCGGAGCTCAAGAAACAAATTCAAGAGCAATTAGAGAAGGGTTTTATTCGCCCAAGCTCTTCACCTTGGGGAGCGCCCGTTCTATTTGTGGACAAGAAGGACGGATCCCAAAGGATGTGCGTGGATTACCGAGCTCTCAACGAGGTAACAATCAAGAACAAGTACACCTTGCCACGCATAGAAGACTTGTTTGATCAGATGAAGGGTGCTTGTGTCTTCTCTAAGATTGACTTGAGGTCGGGATACTTTCAAATGAAGATTAGACCATCGGACATACCCAAGACAGCTTTTAGGACACGGTATGGATCTTATGAGTACACCGTGATGTCTTTTGGATTGACAAATGCACCTGCCTACTTTATGTACCTCATGAATAAGGTCTTCATGGAGTACTTAGATAAGTTCGTTGTGGTGTTTATTGATGATATTATGATCTACTCGAAGGATGAGAAGGAACATGAGGAACACTTGAGGCTTACGCTGCAGAAATTGAGGGAGCATCGATTGTATGCCAAGTTCAACAAGTGCCAGTTTTGGTTGAAAGAGGTGCCATTTTTGGGTCATATAATCTCAGGAGGAGGAGTATCGGTTGACCCCGGAAAAGTGAGAGACGTGTTGAAGTGGGAACCACCGCAAAACGTCAAAGAAATAAGGAGTTTTCTTGGGATGGCTGGATATTACCGTCGGTTTATCAAGGATTTTTCTAAGATAGCCAAGCCTATGACGGAGTTGCTAACGAAGGGAAAGGCATTCCAATGGACTCATGCTTGTCAAGAGAGTTTTGAGGAGTTGAAGAAGCGGTTGACAACAGCCCCAGTTTTGGTATTGCCGGATGTAAGCAAGAGTTTTGACATTTATTGCGATGCATCAAGACAAGGGCTTGGATGTGTATTGATGCAAGAAGGTCAAGTGGTCGCCTATGCGTCAAGACAATTGAAGAAACATGAGCAGAATTACCCCACGCATGATTTAGAACTTGCAGCCGTGGTACATGCATTGAAGGTTTGGAGACACTATATTCTTGGACATAGGTGTGAAATTTATACGGATCATAAGAGTTTGAAGTATATTTTCACACAAACGGATCTGAACTTGAGGCAACGAAGATGGTTAGAGCTCATCAAAGATTATGATTTGGGGATCAACTATCATCCGGGAAAAGCCAACGTAGTGGCCGATGCTTTGAGTAGGAAAGGAGTAAGTCATCAACTTACCGTTCGAGAGTTACCGTTCGAGTTATGTAAGGAGTTTGAAAGGTTGAACCTCGGGTTTGTAAATGAGATGGAGATGATGGAGTTAAATCCAACCTTAGAGCAAGAAATTCGAGAAGCACAAACCACGGATGAGGATATCAAGGAAATCAAGGAAAGGATCGAAGAAGGGAGAGAATTCAGATTTGACGAGGATGAACATGGTACCTTATGGCTTGGAAAGAGAATCGTTGTGCCTAATGTAAAGCATATTCGGGAGACAATATTAAAGGAGGCACATGACTCGCCATACTCAATTCACCCTGGTTGTACGAAGATGTACAAGGATTTGAAGACTTGTTATTGGTGGGATAGCATGAAAAAGGACATAGCTGAATATGTAGCATTATGTGATGTGTGCCAACGAGTCAAGGCGGAACATCAAAGGCCAGCCGGATTATTGCAACCGTTGAAGATTCCGGAATGGAAGTGGGAAGAAATTGGTATGGACTTCATAGTTGGGTTACCCCGTACTCAGTCCGGGTATGACTCAATTTGGGTAATTGTGGATCGTTTAACCAAGTCAGCTCATTTTGTCCCTGTGAAGACCAAGTATACAGCTGCACGATTGGCCGAAATATACATGGAGCATATTGTGTGTCGACATGGAGTCCCTAAGAAGATAGTCTCGGATAGAGGTTCTCAATTTACCTCCAGATTTTGGCAAAAATTGCATGAAGCTTTGGGAACGAGGTTGAATTTTAGTTCAGCATATCATCCTCAAACGGATGGACAAACCGAGAGGACCAATCAGATTTTGGAGGACATGTTAAGAGCTTGTGCTTTAAAGCATGGGAAAAGTTGGGACAAAAGCTTGCCCTACGCGGAATTTTCATACAACAATAGTTACCAAGCAAGCTTGAAAATGTCGCCATATGAAGCGCTTTATGGGAGGAAGTGTAGGACACCTTTATTCTGGAATGAGGCAGGAGAAACTCAAGTATTTGGTCCGGATGTGTTGCAAGAAGCCGAAAAGCAAGTCCAAATAATTCGTGGAAACTTGAGGGCTGCCCAATCAAGGCAAAAAGGCTATGCGGACAATAGGAGAAGGAAATTAGCCTTTGAAATTGGAGATTTTGTTTACCTCAAGGTGTCACCAATGAGAGGTCATAAGAGGTTTAACATAAGAGGCAAGCTCGCACCTCGTTATATTGGACCATTCAAGATTTTGGACAAAAGAGGAGAAGTAGCATATAAGTTGGAGATGCCAGCTCATCTTTCAGACGTACATGATGTGTTTCACGTTTCCCAGCTCAAGAAGTGCTTGAGGGTACCGGAAGATCAAGTGCCAATGGAAGAATTGGAACTAGAGGAAGATTTGACGTATGCCGAGCAACCGGTCAAGATCTTGGAAACCAAGGAGAGAGTCACAAGGAACAAGGTGATTCGATGGTGTAAAGTCCAATGGAAGCACCATACAGAAAAAGAAGCAACTTGGGAGTTAGAAGATGATCTCAAGAAGGAATTTCCCCATCTCTTCTCTTCCGCGTCGAATCTCGAGGGCGAGATTCATTTTAAGGGGGGTAGGTTTGTAACACCCTCATTTTCATGCATCATGCCCTACATGCACTCATATACATGTTTAACATTAACCCACATAAAGAGGAACGAGTTTAACATTGGTTCGGAGCATTTAAAATTGATTTGGAGCAAAACCGCACTTAAAACGCAGGAAAGTGCGGACTAGTCCGATTTTACTGAGGACTAGTCCGATTTCTCTCTGACTAAAAACGGACTTGTCCGTTTTTGCTGCGGACTAGTCCGATTTTGGCTCTGGAAACTTTCGGACTTGTCCGATTTTGTGCGGACTAGTCCGATATTCCATGAATCCTTGAAAATTTGCTAAGTCCCTGGACTTTTCCGGACTAGTCCGGTGTTCCAGCGGACTTGTCCGTTTTTCCTTTCTGACTAAGATCGGACTTGTCCGATTTTTGGCCAGACTTGTCCGATTTTCTCTCTGGACGACTTCGGACTAGTCCGGTCCTGTCCGGACTTGTCCGATATTTCGTGACTCCGAGATTGACCTTTTGTTTTACGACTTGTTTCTTGGGTTTCACGTCAAGTGGGCCTAGGGACGTCGTGCCCAACTCTTTTAGAGCCCATGTGGGACTCTAAACCGGCCTCTACTCATCCCAAAACTCGAAATCCATCTAACCCTAGCCTCCACCTCTATATAAACAACCCCACCCCTTGGTTTGACATCTATTTGCCACTTTTCCACCCACCCAAACCCTAGTTCGTGGGGAGCCACCATCAAGGAGGGAGGAGAAGATCCCAAACGAGAAGAAGAAGAGGAGGAAACGAAGGAGGATCAAGATCTCCACCAAGTTTCGTCCTTCACCACCAATTCATCCCCAAGTTCATCACCAACCCTAGATCATCAAGATCCAAGTGTTACCTCCAAGTTTCTTGGTTCATTGGAGTTCTAAACACCTGGTATACCTTCTATTCTCTTTTCCTTACGAGAATTCAACCCCTAATCTCCAAATTTACGTCGATCTAGAAAACCCTAATCTGCTGATCTCGTCAAGTGCGGACTTGTCCGGTCCCAAGCGGACTAGTCCGATCTTTCTGGTTAAATTGTGTTGAATTAATTCTAAAATTTGATCTAATCGAATCCAAACCTGTATAAACTTGTTAAAATCTATTAGAACTAGTTAGTGATCATTAAAAGCAATCTAGTAACAAGTTCTACCTTGCATTGCATCAATCATGCATGTCATGTCATGTTGAGTAATATTTGTGCACTCTTTGATTTTGTTTTTTTGTTTTGTATGTTTATTGTGTGGATTAGACGGATTTGCGCTAGAGAGTGCCACGGAGGATCTACAGCATCAAGAGTTTGAAGGCTTTGACCCTAATCAACAGCAAGAGCAAGGCAAGTGTCCTTGAAGCATATTGATCCTGTTTTAAAATAAATGTTTTGTTTGCAAAACTGCATGCTTGTGTCAAATTAATGGGAATCCTATGGTAGGAAGTTTACTAGACTTGTTAAACCACCCTTGTCACCTGGAAATTATGGTAGAGAGTCGGGAAGGGTTTTTACCTTTTTGCTTCGCTTAATCAACTGGGATGGGAACAACTATATCACTCAATTTATTTATGCATGGATGAGATTATGGTTAACATGAACTAGTTAAATATGGTATGGTAATGGGTGATCTAAGCAAGCCTGGTATGTGGATGGGTTGGATGTTACGGTGGTTTGCTTGCTTTAGATCTAAGGACCGGTTCATGCGAGAATAAGCCAGGACTACAGTGCCACCACGAGGCCAAGTTATGGGTGCGGCGTAGCTGATTAATTAGGGCTTTGCTAGCGCTGTTTGGACCATTGTGGATGCTCGGGGAAGGGGTAGTCGGATTGGGTTTGTTGGTGATTGGTGGGACTACCCTGGGATCCGAATGGCTCAAGAGGGGGCCCTTGGTTGAAGATGTGCTCTGCGGGAGACATCGCCACCGGTGAAACCTCAGTGGGGTCTAAATAGGCTAGTAATCCCTTTGTAAAGGCTATTTTGTGATCTCTTGGCCACACACCAACGGAAGTGTGTAATATGACTGACGGGTCATGGGCATAAGGGAGGTTCTTAGTCGCCGAAGGGTGATGAAATCACAAACACGTGGGTAAAGAGGTACAAACTCTGCAGAGTTAATTAAAACTATCATGATAGCCGTGCTCCCGGTTATGAGCACCTGGACAACTTCCATGATTAGAGGGAAATTGGAATTTGGGATGGTCATGGTTTGATAATGGTTATGGATGGTTATGGATTAATCTCTGGTAATGAATATGGTTATTGGCAATGGTGAAATCTGGAATTTTTTTTTTTTTGATGATGGTAATGAATTCAGATTTGGTATTATGATATCATTTATGATTATGATGGGTTTACTTCACATACATAAGATATATTGCTTTTCAAATGTTTTACCGTACTTTTCAGCACTTTACCATTATTATTGTCGTCATTTGAATCAGCCACATGTCATACTTTCCACACTTGCTGAGTACGACATGTACTCACTCTTGCAATTCCCCACCCCAACAGTTGCAGGTCAGGACTGGGATTTTAATGGCGATAATGCGGAGTTCTAGGCCGTGTCTACCGTCAGCTTTGCCTGTGGTGTTGATTGGAGCTGCGCATATACATACCCTGTCGCTTATGCTGCATAGTTGCTTAGTTTGCTTAGTTGTTTAATTAGTTTATTTCCGCTGCATTTAGTTGAACTTGTCATTAATATTCATTAGAGCTTGTATTCGAGGATTTAATGAATTGTGTAATAAGAATACTTATTTAATAATTTGAGCTGTGGTAATTTTCTGTATATCCTATTGTGATTTCACTCGTGTATGTGTGGTGAACATCCTGGGCACACATATGCGTTAGCTTGGTTCATTTTCGGAACCGGGCGTCACAACGTCCACCACCTCCAGGTGCACCCCAGGGTGCTATGGAGCAATGGAGGACTGATGTCGACCATCTGGTCACACCTGCGGCGGCAGGCATTAGCAATCAAGGTACTCCCCCTTCAGGGCGAGCACTTTCACAGCGACGGGCCCTGTCTGACCGGCTTGGTCCACAAGACTCTCAACAAAGGAGACGTGATGTCTCCCAGCAGGTGACTTCGTTGCCCCCCGGGGCGCGACCCACCCATACCATCACCAGGATACGACCCATGATCTGCGGTCGGAACTGGATCGTCGTTACCAACAATAGGACGGTCGTGTCCATATCGAGCGTGCACGCGAAAGGCGAGAGGCTCGGGACAACCCTGCTCCTTAAGGAGTAGGAGGAGATTGTTCTGCCCTGGCCATGCATTTATGCATGGTCAGATGGACACAAAAGTTTCGGCCTCACTTGCCAAAAAAATTTGACGGGACAGTCAACCCCGCCGAATTTCTTCAAATCTACTCAACTGCCATATTGGCAGCGGGAGGTGATGAGGTTGTAATGGCCAATTACTTTTCAGTGGCCTTAACTGGGACTGCAAGGTCCTGGTTCATGAGTCTTCCACCTGACTCCATTAATAGTTGGGCGGAACTATATCAGCAATTCACTGCCAACTTCGGGAGCTCCTATACCCGGCCTGGCACTGAATTGGACATGTTTGCTGTAAAGCAAACTTCGGGGGAATCGTTACGGTCCTTCATCCAGCAATTCTCTCAGTTACGAAATATCATTCCTTCTATCTCGAGCTCTTCTGTTATCGTTACATTAAAACAGGGCGTTCAAGACAAGAAGATGCTAGAGAAGCTGACTATTAAAGAAGTTACCAGCATTACGAAACTCTTCAGCCTAGCCGAAAAATGCGCTAGAGCTGCGGAGGGCTGTGAAATGCACTCCAAGCCAGCTCTGGAGGCCAATCAGAAGTCCTCCAAAACTGAAGCCGCTACCTCCGATAGTGGTAAGAAGAAGAAGAAGCCCAACGGCAAAAAGAAGTCGTTGGCCAGCGCTCTAGCTGCTGCTGCTGCAACCCCTGGAAGCCAGGGGCCACACCCCGAGAAGCGACCTCGCCCTTCATTAGAGGACGGCAACATCTCCAAAGCATGGAGTCCGATTCACAAGACGAATAGACACAACTTGGAAGAGTACCACGAGGTCCAGAACCTTGCCGAGCGCTACAAAAAGCGCTGGGAAGAAGTTCCTTTTTGTCAAATGGAAGGAAAAGAAAAAGTCGATGAAGCTCCGACCGAAGAGGAGCTAGGTTTCCAAGACCCTAAAAAGGTTTTGAAAGCCGTCTACAACACTGTTGACAACGACTCCGACGTCTCTGACAACGAGCGCCGGAAAACCATGAACACCATCTATGGTGGTTCTTGGGACATCACCTCTCGTCGCATCCTCAAGACAATGCGGCGAGACATGGCCATGGTAGCTCCTGCTGCTAAGGCAGAACCACATTGGAAGTGGATGGATACACCCATCATTTTTGATGCTTCAGACTGCCCCCAAAACATGATCGGGGCTGGTCAACTCCCGTTGATGGTGTCACCCATCATTAACAATATACAAATCCACCATGTAATGGTGGACGGAGGTTCCGGGCTAAACCTCATAAGCTTTGAAGCTTTAGTCAAGCTTCAGCTCCAGCCTTCGGACCTTCGCCCATCCCGACCTTTCTCCAGAGTAGGTCCGGGAACCGTTACTCCTCTTGGTTCCATTACACTCCCAGTGACCTTCGGGACCCGGGAGAACTACAGGGCCGAGAAATTGGTCTTTGACGTAGCGCAGATCAATATGCCTTTCAATGCCATTTTGGGCAGGCCAGCTTTATACAAGTTTATGACTGCAGCCCATTATGGTTATTTGGTGTTGAAGATGCCAACACCTACGGGCGTTCTCTGGGTCCGCGGAGATCGTACCGTAGGAGTCACTGCACTAGAGGAACTCTATGTGCTTACCACAGCGCAAGAGGAAGCATCTAGTAAAGAGCCAGCTGCGAATCCTCCAAGCATTCGTAACAAAGGCTCAACCTCCACACCTCGACTGCAACCAAGCGGCAACGCTGATATTCCCGTCAAAGTCGTTCTAATTGGTTCTGATGATGCTCAGACTACCCGTATATCAGGGGGGGTCTAAACAACAAATATGAACTCGCGCTCATCACTTTTCTCCGGGCTAATTTCGATGTGTTTGCCTGGCAACCGCCACAAATGCCTGGGATCCCTAGGGAGGTGATTGAGCACAATCTGAAGATTTACTCAGACGCTCGGCTTGTACACCAGAAGTCCCGAAAGCAATCCATCGAGCGGCAAAACTTCATCCGATAGAAAATTAAGAAGTTGCTCGAAGATGGATTCATCCAGGAAGTCTTCCTTCCAAAATGGCTGGCAAACCAAGTCGTTGTACCCAAGGACGGTGGGAAGCTTCGGATGTGTATCAACTACACCACCTTGAATAAGGCATGTCCAAAAGATCCATTTCCACTACCTAGAATAGATCAGATAGTGGACTCTACCTCCGGGTGTGAATTACTGTGTTTCTTAGATGCATATTCTAGTATCATCAAATCCAAATGTCTAAGGAAGATGAAGAGTATACTGCCTTCATAACAGTAGATGGATTGTATTGTTATACTGCCATGCCATTTGGTCTTAAAAATGTTGCTTCAACATTTGTGCGGGCTATGTACAAAATATTTGGAGATCTAATTAGAGACTTGGTGGAGGTGTATGTTGATGACATTGTCGTGAAGATCGAAAATAAGGAGTCACTCCTTGACAACTTACAAGCCGTCTTTGACAAGCTGCGCATTATGCGCACCAAGCTAAACCTGGACAAGTGTGTCTTCGGGGTTAGCTCCGAAAAACTTCTGGGGTTCTTGGTGACCCATCGAGGAATCGAAGCAAATCCGGCGAAGATCAAGGCTATAGAAGAAATGTGGCCCCCGGGCCGCATTTAAGATGTCCAAAAGTTGATTGGATGTCTAGCTGCGCTCAGCCGGTTTATATCAAGATTGGCAGTTTATATAAAGATTGGCAGAGCGGGCGCTACCCTTCTTCAAACTCTTGAGGAAGTCCGGACCATTTCATTGGTCTGAAGAAGCAGAAAAGGCGTTTCAAGAGCTGAAGCAGCTCCTCACCACATTACCAATCTTGGTAGCTCCGAACCCTGGTGAGCCTTTACTGCTTTACATTTCAGCAACTACAGAGGTTGTCGGTATGGTATTGGTCGCGGGAAGACCGGAGCCATCTCCAATTTAGGAGTCTAGACCCCTCCGGGAGGGTCCGGAGCTACCTGAAGGCGAGTCTGGGTATCAACCCTCAGGAACGAATCCTCAAGGCGGGATGCTGAAGGATCAACCTCCTTCAAACGAAGGAGTAACTACTGCTAAACAAGAAGATTCAGACCCCTTTGGGAGGGTCTGGGTCACTCCAGAAGAAGCTTTGGGTTCCTTCGGCAGGGACCGGGAAATTCCAGAAGAAGGTCCGGACCCCTCCGGGAGGGTCCGGGTTGATGAGGAGGAAGCTCCGGACCCCTCTGGGAGGACCCGGACAGTCCAACGCCCAGTGTACTTCAGTGAAGTACTCCACGACGCCAAGACAAGATACATTGAGGTGCATAAACTGCTTTACGCACTTCTAATCGCCTCAAGAAAGCTTTGTCATTACTTCCAAGCCCACAAAATATCAGTGGTAACCTCTTTTCCACTGTGTGCATAAACCTAATTCTACTGGGAATATTGCAAAGTGGGCAGCAGAGCTGGCAGAATTTGATCTAGTATTCGTGTCGAGACAAGCAATTAAAATTCAATCCTTGGCTAACTTTGTGGCAGAATGGACTCCCTCTCCATCAAACCCTGGGGGCCACAGTGAGCAGAAACCAGAGCTCAAAGTTCCGGTATTCACTGAGCCTCACTGGACCCTCTACTTCGACGGCTCCGTGCAGAAGCAGGGGCCGGAGCTAGAATCCTTCTCCTGGCTCCGACCGGAGAGAAGGTAAAATACATAGTACACCTTGATTTCAAGGCAACCAACAATATGGCAGAGTATGAAGCTCTCATCTACGGACTCAAGGTGGCACTATCGTATGGTGTAATACAGTTGTTGGTGAAGGGAGATTCACAACTCATCATCAAACAAGTGAAAGGTGAATGCTCCTGTAACAATTCTCAATTAGCTGCTTATCTCCTTGAAGTCTAGAGGCTTCAGAAGGACTTCGAAGTCCTGGATCTCCATCATATTCAACGCCTTCATAACTCCAAAGCCAATGAACTCTCGACAAAAGCCTCAACCTGAGCTCTGGCTCCTGATGGAATCTTCGTTCGGAGGTTGTCAAAACCAACAACTCAGCCTGTCGAACCGAGCGAAGGGGGCAAGACCAGCACCTCGAAGCTGGCGGTCCCAGTGGCCCTGTTACCATGGCGTTCACCAAGGGTCGTAGGTGATATCGGAAGCTCCGAGCAACCCAGCACGCAAGACTTAGAAGCTCAAGTTAGCTCTGATGCATGGATCTCGGAGATCCGGAGCTACTTGAAAGACAATATCCTTCCTGAAGATAGTGTATCCGCTGACCGGATTGTCAGATTGGCTAAAAGATACACGTTAGTAGAAGGAGATCTCTACCGACGTGGTGCCAACGGCATCCTAATGCGGTGCATTGGAAGAAGGTCACGAGCTCCTCGCGGAAATCCATGGAGGCGAATGTGGGAACCACGCAGCTTCCCGCATGTTGGTTGGTAAAGCCTTCCGACATGGCTTTTAGTGGCCTACAGCACTCCAGGATGCGGTTGAGCTAGTGAAGAAATGTGAAGCATGTCAGTTCCATGCAAAACAAATTCACACACCGGCTCAATCACTACAAATGATACCTCCTACATGGCCATTCGCTGTGTGGGGCATGGATATCTTGGGACCTTTCCCAAAAGCCGTTGGAGGTTACAGATTCCTATATGTCGCCATCGACAAGTTCACCAAGTGGCCGGAAGCAACTCCAGTAGTAACAATCAACAAACAATCAGCAATCAAGTTATTGAAGTCCATTATATGCAGATTTGGAGTTCCAAACAAAGTCATAATTGACAACAGAACTCAATTCACAAGTACTGCATTCCAAGAATATTATCAAGACCTCGGCATTCAACTTAGCTATGCTTCAGTAGCTCATCTAGCAAGCAATGGCCAAGCCGGGAGAGCAAATGTAGAAATATTAAAAAGACTCAAGACGCGCACATATGAGCGCTTGAAAAAGCACGGAGCCAACTGGATTGAAGAGCTTCCGTCCACATTATGGGCGAATAAGACAACACCTAATCGGTCAATTGGGGAGACTCCATTCTTCTTGGTGTACAGAGCTGAAGCAGTCCTTCCTCCAGATATCACCTTGGGGTCCCTCTGGGTCTGGACCTTCGACGAAGCCACGCAGGACCAGCTTCGGCGTGAAGACCTTGACCTCGTCGATGAGGGAAGGTGACGAGCAGCTGTTCGAAATGCACGTTATCGCCAAGCACTCCGGCGCTACCATCAAAGGCATGGGTGTGACCGACAGCTTGAAGAAGGCGACCTGGTGCTCCGGAAGATACTAACTCGTGAAGGGATGAACAAACTTTCCCCAGCTGGGAGGGTCCCTTCCGAGTCATTAAAGTATCCCGGCCAGGATGCGTTCGCTTGGCAACAGAGGATGGGACCTCGCTTCCCAATCCTTGGAACATTGAGCACCTCCGTAAGTTTTATACTTAAAATCACGGAGGTGGGTCTATAATTACACACAATGCAAATTGTAGAGTCATTATACAGAGACGAGCAAGTCCTCTGGGAGAACATCTGGACCCCTCCAGGAGGGTCCGGGAAGTTCAAGTAACACTTGACACAGTCACAGCACTAAAAGTGTAACTACTTGCTCTAGGCTAGCACAAGATGTATATCACATTTAGCTTGGTCCAGCACCCTAAGTGTGTCCTTGTCTCTCCTGTAATCCGAACCTATAATGAAAAGCATTGTTGTGTAAAAACAGACTCCACGTGCATTTACCTTTTGTGCAAGGCTCAATATATCAAATTATTTTTACCCAACTTGTCTATAATAAAGTTGTGCAAATCTTTTTGAGCTTTGTTCCAAGTAATTCACATTCTTTACAAGCCTTGTTGACAGTATTTTTGGATATTAACACTGCTACATAGTATACCTGCCTGAACGCCAAACCAACATAGGTCCGGAGTGTGCTATCGACTTAGTCTGGTCCTGCACCCTAAGTACGCCGCTCTACCTACACCCCGGCAGGCCTTAGTAGGGTGAGTACTAAAAAGGCATACGGGTCTAGGAAGATTCTATCAAAACTCTTGTCATCATGTTGAGTTTCCTCGGATCTAGAGTCCAAATAAGAATAATAAGTCACAAACGATTTATAGACAAGAGGATGAATTTTACTTTCTCTCTTGCCTTTAATGTGCAGGAAAAGCAAAAATTCATAGCGATGGTGGATTACGCCGGAGCTACCAAGCTCCGACATCTCCTAAGATAGGTCCGCCATCAACACCTAACATGTTGACGCCGGAGCTACCAAACTACGACCATTTCAGGAGGCCTATCTTCGATGCTTCAAAACTGAAGATTAAAATCTACAAGTACGAAGCAACCAAGTCATCAACATACTGTCGTAACCTTTGGTATATGTACACACCTCAACTGTACACATGTACCAGGGGGCCAACAAGACACGGCACAGTATATTGAAGACAAAGTGAAATTCAAGGCAAAAAGGAGGATTTTATTAATCAAAAGAACTAGATTACAAAATTGAGATTACAAGGGACAAAAGGAAGAAAAGTCCTAGCTACTAGAGGATCTAAGTCCTGTGGAAAAACGAAGTGACCTTCTCAGCAGCTTCTTGGACACTAGCCCTGGCGGCATCCTCCTCCTCCGTGATGATTCCTTCAAAGACCGGATCAAGGGAGAACTGGGGGTCTCGACTCCAGTAACATGCCAAGACATACTCAGCGATGTTCTTGGCCAAGGATTTACCCTCCGTATCCAGATGATCGGCAATGATGTCACCCATTGCGTCGAGTTTGCTGCCAGCAGAGCCAAGTCCCGCTAGCGTCTGGTCCAGCTCCTGCGCTGGGTCCTCTGGGCGTACTGGGCTAAAACCAAGAGGCACAAGGGCCCTGTCCGCACGCCCTAGGAAGTCCCATACCATCAAGGACTTAGTCGCCTTCGAGCTCCGCAGCTCCTCCAGTGACCTCCGAGTGACCGCAAGCTCCGAACCTTCACGGGCAAGGCGCTCAGCCAACTTAGCATGCTGCTGCATGCTCTCAGCAACCTGCTTTTCCCGGTCGGTTAGCTCCATCTCCCGGAGGTGGATGCGGTTCTGCCTTTCAGCAAGGTCTTTCTCCCTGCCCTTGACTCTCTCCTCCCTAGCGGCAACATCAGACTCTCTTTTCGAGAGCTCTTGCCCCACCTTCCAGTTCTTCTTCCTCTCTTCCTCATTCCATAGATCCATCTTTTTGCTGCGATCCACCAATTTTTTCTCACCCAGAGTCAACTTCTGGGTGACCTCTGCCTCTCTCCTCACCACATCCTCCTGCTGCCCCAGGAGTTTTTCCTCCCTCGCCTCCAGGTCCACTCGATGTTTTAGGAGAGTTTCATTCAACTAAGCGAGCTTTTCAACACGCTCGTCAGCAGCGTCACGTCTCTCCTTGGCTTGCTCCAGGATTTCCCTGGAGTTAGCATCGAGCGCCCGGATGGCGGCCTCCTTCTCTTCCATCAACTTATCCCACTACTCTAATCGGGCCATCTCCCCCTTTATCCACTCCTTCTGTCAGCCAAACTCATCTGAGCAAGCTTGGTCTCAAAATGGAGTCTGTTGCGCCAACGCCTCAAAGTGTTGCACTCCTCCTCCAAAGCTTTGCTCTCATGCTCGAAGGCAAGCTGGACCCGCCAGAGACTTGAACAGGCGTTGTCTATAGACAATGCCAGGGGGATAGGTTCTCGACCTACCGGGACCGTTTCCGCAGGTTCGAAAGGGTTCTCCGTCACAAAATTGGGTCCCACTCTACAGTAGTGGTCCACTGGACTCCTGCAACGCTAGGACCACTCTCCTGGAGCCCTTCAGTGGCAGCGGAAGAACCCACTGGGGGAACTTCCACCTCCGGAGCAAGTGAAGGCACCACCTTCGGGTCTTCAGTTAATGGCTCCAAAGTCGGGGGACCTACCGCCCTTTCTTCGGGCTGCTCTGGCTCTGACCCAGATACCTTCGAGATCACCACTTCTGGAGCAGCAGCTGGAGCTTCAACTGGGGCCTCAACCGCCGCTGGCTCAGGCTCCGGCGTAGCGACCACCTCCGGCAAAGCCGCGGGACCTCCAACCACCTCCGGCTCAGCAGCCAGACCCTCTACCACTTCCGGCTCAACCGACAGATCTTCAACCATTTTCGGCACAAGGGTCGGATCTTGGGTGGTCTTCGGCTCAATAGCCGGAGCTTCAACTACTTCCGGCTCAGCAGCCAGGGCTTCGGCAACCTCCGGCTTGGAAGCCGAAACTTCTTGCATCGCCAGTGCTGGAGCATCCGTCTCCGCCGCCAGGGGCACATCTTCAACATCCCTCTTACAGTCCGGCACTACCACAGGAGCTTCAGGTGAGGACTCCGAGTCCAAGCTCAAGACAGCTGGCGCTGGAGCTGCTGCGACTTCCGCCTCCATTTGACGAGGAGGTTCAGCGATCGAAGCCGGAGCCTCTGCAGGTGCAGCCTCAGCCACTACAACAGGCGTTGGAGCTTCGGGTCCTTTCTTTGACACCTTGGAAACAAAGGGAAGAGAAGATTAAAAACACATCCAAAAGCAAGATTAGCATTTCAGGGTGAGCAATCAATGCTTACCTCGGGATGCTACCACCCCAATCGCATCGGAACCTCTTCTTCTGAGGCCTAGAGCTAGAGCCCACCAAATCTGGTGAGACAACTCGTAGCTGAGGAACACTCGCAGCTGTCGGAGTTCCTTTGGCCGGAGCTTCCCTTCATCGGGAAGAACCCCCGAACCTAGAACTTCTAACTGACACTAAGGCCGGGGTCGCATGCCCGGAGCTTACGCCTCTTGAAGACGTTTGCACTGGAGCAGGAGTAGTCATAGAAGACCTCCACCTCCGGGGAGAAGCAGCCGTCATGGAAGGAGCAGGCCTGACGGACCTCCCGTCAGTGTGCTTCAACTTCCTCTTCCGGCTCGAGGGCTCAGCTGGCTCTTTGCCCTTACCCTTGCCGACGTCTTCAATTTTTTGGCTTGGGATGGGGGCAGGACCACCCTCGGAAGCTCCGGGAATTGCCAATCTGGTGGTCAAAAGCCTTTCCACCTCACCAAGGTCGTCAAGTGCCAGCATACTGCTCCGGAGCTCCCTGCTAAACTGCGCCTCCATGTTCAGAGGAAGGAAAGTTGCCGGCGGAGGTAAGTCATCGCCTTTGACGTCAATTACATGTTGTAATTTCTTGAGATGGAGCTCCAAAGTTGCGCCATCTAAGTTGGATCTCAGGCCAGTTTCAATCTGGTCGTCATCCATCACGTTGTTGAGGGCCCACGCGAGCTTCTCCCTCTTCTTCAGTGGAGCCCACCTGTTGACCAGAAAGTTGTAGAAGACCATCTGGGTGGTCACTCCACCTTCCACGCACTCGCGGATCCTAGTCAAGATAGGGTTGAAGGCATCTGCCAGCACTGGAACTACACTCCACGTGTCAGTGTCAACATTTGGTAGACCTTCGGGAAGCTCCAATTTCTCGTGCTCCTCTGCCGTGACGATGATCCAATCCTTCTTCCATTCGTCCCACTTGCCAGAAGGAAATGACCTCAAGTATTTGTAGGGGCATTTCTTGCGCTTCACAAAATAGTAGAAGCCAAGAAACTCAGACCCCTTGCCGGTGGTGTGGATGGTGAAGAAGGTGCGGAAAAGCTCGACGCAGGGGGGAATACCCACCCACATCTCGCAGAAGTGGACGAATGTCGCCACGAGAAGAAGAGAGTGGGGGCCAAGGTGGTACAACTGCGGACCATAAAAGTCTAGCAGCATCAAGAGGAAAGAAGAGAGAGGTGGGATCAGCCCCACCATGGCGTACGGTGAGAAGTACACCATGTCGCCGTCGCGCTCCTTCTTGAACGGGAGCTTGTCGGCACGGACCAGATGGTTGAAGGAGTCGCTGGACCACTCCATGTAGGTTCGGACCTTCTTCAGATCATCATCGCTCTTGAGGCGGCTCTTGGGGAGACCCAACTCCATCGCAGCAAAGTGGAGCAAAGGATGGAAAGTTTGGCGGAGTTTGGGAGGCTCTGAGCGCAAAGATTATCGAAGGTGTGAAGAGTCCTCAAACAGTGCGCACTTTCCTTCTTAAGTAAGTCTTTGCGACGCTTGGATGGAAACCGCAATGAGATTGAGAGCACTTTTCAAAAATCTACCCCGTCAATGACGGGTGGGCCTTGGGCCACCCGACGAAGAGATCGAGGTCCTTACCCAAGGCCAACCATTGCCATGATGAGCGGCCGGAAACCCAAAGTTGGCGCTGTGACAGGGCGCGCGGAACCAATACAGTTTTTGTATTGGGAACCGGCGACCTTCAATTGCGTGAGATCCGCACTCAAAGATCTAATATGTCGTATTCATAACAAGTCACGCGTTGAAGGTTCACTCTCGGACTGTCACTCTATCGGAGCATCAGAGGACTTTTTGAAAATCAGTGCGAGAATCGAGAATGGCCCCACCTCCGGCAGAACAACTTAACCCAAAGGATTTCTCCCAGAGGTGGGCCCAGGAACCACTATCGGTATCCTATGTGATGGGTACCACACGATACCACAAGAAGTACAAGAAAGTTCCACCCATCAGAATCGAAGGCTCTCGCAGGTCCCACACGGCACGTTGCACCGGACCCGCTCCCCTCACATGGTTGGCTCCCGGGTTAACACGTGTAATGTAAGACCGGAACAAAACTCCCAACCAAGGGAAGCTCCGGCGACTACACGTGTACAACAGCCCCGGACCTAGCCCCCGTCAGAGAGGAGCTCCGGTACCGACACGTGTACAGCAACCCCGAACCTACCCTCCCGCAAGGGAAAGCTCCGGATATGCCCCGTGTGGAGCCCCCGGACCTTCGTCATCAACAGAAATACAAGCCGATCATGACCATTACAGACATTCAAAGATGGTTAAAGTGGCAGTGACAAGGTCTGATAATGTGTCATTAATGTCATATTAATGGCACACGATCAATACACTGTTAATAGGGGTAACGCTGCCATGAAGGCACGTTACCACACTATTAATTGTACTTAATACTCTTTAGACAGTGTATTAGGTCATTAAGCACGCCAGGGCCACATGTCAGGCCAGACCAGCTTTGTAACGGTCAGTCCTTAGAACTATAAAAGGGTTCCACCGCACGATCAGAGGCGGATCGGATTCAACCTGACCCTAGCTAACACACTTGCTCAATACAATTACACAAATCCCGTAGAGTAGGATGTTACGCTCAGGCGGCCCGAACCACGTAAATCTCTAAGTTCATCATCTTGATATTGATCTTCACGTGCCTCAACCACAAAAGAATCTCCGCGGGCTACTTCTCAACGGGTTCGGGGAAAATGTCGTATCAAACACTTCAACAGAGACCATCCAGAATTAGTTATGTCATTTGTAATTAAAGATGTAAATCTGTTTTCCATTGAATGAGTAATATGTTTGGCTTAAAAAAGTGGCGAAGAGGAAGACAACCCTCCGGGGATCAAGCCACGGCGCCGGGCGACGGCCGAGCCGCCGGTACTTCCCGCTGGGTGCGCCAGCCACCTGCGTGCGCACCACGAGCTGGGCACCGTTCGCGTCACCCAGGTTGCCGGCCGCCACGTGCACGAACAGCTGGGAGACAAACCCGCCGCGTCCGGTGGTCCAGCTTCGCCGGCGAGCGACGACAGGGCGCCCACGTCGAGGGAGACGAATCCGTCGGCCGCCAACGAGTTGGTGGTGACGTCGAGCGACTAGACTGCCAATGGGATCACAAGATTATGCAGGTAAGCATGCAAGGTGATGGGGAGTAATATACTCACGGGATGGTTGGAGCTGGCGTCCCCCATGACTCTAGAACTCTACTTACGATTCCTTCTCTTTTGTTCTATTGCCCGGTCTCTGCTTGTTCTCGTTGGTGATTGGTGGAATGATGGGAGTAGTGCCAAAACTAGGAACTGAAGGAAACGGCTGACATTTTGCTCTTTTTCAGGACGAAAAGATTACCCACCCTCTCTCTCTCCAGCGAGCATGTGGGGAAGAAGACGATG
The DNA here is from genome assembly GCA_036927565.1 of Tuctoria greenei. Lineage (NCBI taxonomy): Eukaryota > Viridiplantae > Streptophyta > Magnoliopsida > Poales > Poaceae > Tuctoria > Tuctoria greenei. The sequence goes on from JAYESD010000004.1 coordinate 203,877,794, forward strand.
GCGAGTAGGGCTGTCAACGAGTCGAACTCGAGCGAGCTTATCTCCGTAAGGTTGAGTTTGATAAAAAATCGAGTTGATCTCGAGTCGACCCTACAATTTATTCGATCTTACAGTCAGGCTCAAGCTTGGCTCATTTAGGATTCAAACCGAGCTCGAATCGAGCCTAGAACGAGTTTAACTCAAGCGAGTTACGATCCCCAACTTTATTAATAATACTTTAATTGTCAGCCTCATGTACATGCAATAGAATCTACAAGGTTCAGCTTCATAACTAATAAAGTATGGAGGTGGACGACGTTGCACATCATTTGTTGCGAGCGTATATCAAAAATGTATCACTGGAATATTTTTTAATAAAATTATATAATTTAGTTAATCATACATCTTATAGACGGCAATAATAAACGAGCTTACTCGAGCTTTTCGAGCTTGAGCTCATCGAACTTGCGAGCTTATACACAAGCTCAAGCTTGGCTCATTAAGAATTCGAATCAAGCTCGAATCGAGTCTAAAACGAATCAAACACGAGCGAGTTACGATCCTCGAGCTTTATTGACAGCCCTAATGGCGAGTATGGGATTTTTATGGTGCTGCCATAACTGAAACTTGTAAAAGCTTCGTGGCCTGATCGGTGAAAGTGTGAAATGAAAGGGGGTTGACGTCGGCCTAGCTCTCTATTTTTGTCTAGTCCCATGTCAAAAATGAATCTATTTCCATTTTGTTTTAAAATATATAAGATAATTCAACCTAGAATTTCCTGGGGAAAATATGCTGCGCTGGTTCTACATATGAAACTCCTCTTGTCACCGGATGCCTCAAATTCAGCTGAGATAAAGCAGTGTAATTATTACTCTCTCGTACAAAGTTTATTTTGTATTGCTTTGACAATATGTTATGTCTGGACCCAAAATCGACTATGTAAATAGTCAAGTGCAGTATATAAGAGACCCAAATAAAAGATGAAGATGGGCGACGAGCTCAAACGCAATCGTCTCTGATATAGTTAAGTGAGACGAGCCCGCTTTAGCGAGGATCTGACATGGATTGATCGGTTGAACGTACAATGAGACGCGTTAGTATACAGTCCGTCTCAGTTAAGTAAGTATCCGAGACGTGCCCTCTTCTCTGAAAAACGAGAGACGGGCTTTACTAGAGCGCGACTCATATTTGTTTTCTAACTGAGACAATCTTTACTTGCCGCCCGTCTCCTTTTATAATCGAAGCTGACCCATCTCCCATACCCACCGGTTAGGCGCGTTTCTTTTTGTCATGGAAGCGGGCTTGCGTCTCTCATTCCCTCTATAGAGAGACGTGCATTAAATCGGCTCGTCTCGATTTTCTTTTGCCCTTCTACGACCTTCTAGCTATGGCAGAACAAGTGGCTACTAGATCTGTCCTGTTCTTGTCCTGTTCTTCCCTCTTATGAGGTGCCCTTCTAAAAGTCTTGCGGTGATTATCAGTGGATCTTAAAACAAAGGGTTAGTCATCTCTTCCTCTTCCGTTCCTTATTATTTTTAGCCCTTTAGATCTTGACAATCAGTGGCTTCGAATATTTTTGATTTAGTTCTTCTTTTATGTACATAGATGTTGTTGGATCGAAGTTTGATGTATAGACCGCGTCTTTGCAATGAATGTATATAAGGGGTAGATGCATTTATCGATTTCGCGAAGAAAGACGTGTTGGACAACATTAGAGAGGCTATTTATTGTCCTTGCAAACATTACAAGAATGAGAAGAGATATCACACAGATGAAGTATTAATGACACATTTGATCACGCATGGATTCATGATGAATTATCGATGTTGGAACAAACATGGGGAGGAGGGGCTTAATGAAGTAGAGATGAGATACTCATATCTGGAGAGGGAGGTCCCTACCAGTGTCAAAGAAGATCAGACAACAATGTGAACATGTGTAAGGGTCGAATGCTCAAGAGGGGGGGTGAATTGGGCTTTCTTTTCAAAAATTAAGGCAATAAAACTTAATTACTAAAAGCCCAATTCCCTATGCAAATAATCTATGCATTCAAGTAAATAGCAACTTCATGATATATAAAATGCATAAATGTAGGGTGAGAGGATGAGAATGCAAACTTCCGAGGAGACACGAGGATTTATCCCGTGGTTCGGCAAGATCGTCAAGATCTTCCTACATCCACGTTGTGGCACCCACCAAAGGGTATAGCCACACCCATGTCACCGAGACTAGGGATCTTCACTATTCTTCTCCGTTCGCTAACCTCGGCAAGGTGGAGCTCAAGCCTTGTACAACTTGGATCTTCCGGACTTCCACAATCCTCTTGGCAAGCTCCGGTAGTCACTCTCAGTTACAAACACCAAGGGACACTCCCTTACAGCTCTCACTACACTAGAGATTCCACTCACCAAGAATGGAGGCACACAAGCACTCTCTCTAGCTAGTTCTAGCCTATCTCTTGGTGTGTAAGTGGTCTAAAGGATGTAGAAGTGATGGATCTATGTCTTGAATGCTTGAGGATGTGTAGAGTATGTCTGGTGATCAAGACTTGTCGATTTGACAGGTTGAAGGGGTATAAATAGTCAGCGTCCACGAAATAGCCGTTGGAAAAGTAGGCTGACATCACTGCTCTGCGAACACCGGATGATCCGATGTCTCCCCTTCAGTTATCATCGGTCAAAGCCAAATTAGCTGATGTCATTGTGTCAGATATGACCGTTGTTAGACCGATGTTGCACTTATCTTCTCATCGGATGATCCGGTGGCACTTCCTCTAGAACTGGTTCAAACTTGATGCTTACTGGAGTGATTGACCGATGTGTATATTGTTGTACATTGGATGATCCGGTGCTACACTTGGTCCAAGGATATTGCATATTGTACTGATGGACTGATGTAACATTGCCCTTAACATCGGATGATCCGGTGAGTACTTTGTTCTGAGGTCTTGTTCTTCTGCTGAATCAACTCGACCGATGTGTTGTTCTCTGGAAACATCGGTTGATCCGATGAGTTGATTTTGTTTGCTTCGAGTTGTTCGAAGTGATTCTTTTGTATTTTGCTCGATTGACCTCTTAGACATTTGTTGGAAATATACTTCTGATGACCTTCAAGCATTGAGTGTTGTCAATTATGGTTGAATGACTTTGACATATGAGCTTTTACTTCTAATCTTCATAACATTGATTGATCTCATCAAAAGATTGTTTAGGGGTCTCCAATGGTCATTAGTTGATGTTCATATTCATAAAGATTTCATTTGATTGAGTGATATGGGAGACCTTGCATCTACAAATTCATTAGTAAAATCCAATGGTTGTCATTAATCACCAAAACCATACCTCATGGGGGCCTAGATGCTTTCAATCTCCCCCTTTTTGGTGATTGATGACAACACAACGAGTGAAGCATAATAATGAATTTGATAGTACGATACATAAGAAGATATGCAATGAGTACAAGATATGGCACGATAAAATTGAAGACTCAAAAGAGATTAATAATGCGAAAACTCAATCGATTAATAACTCAAGAGAATATGTGGCACATGAACACATAATGAATAGCAAATGAGTAGCAAGAACACCAAATTACAAAATATATAGATAAACTCCCCCTGATACTAAGCAACCCTCTAAGCAACCCTCCCCCTGACTCTCTAAATCTTCTCCCCCTTTGGCATCAAGACACCAAAAAGGAATTCGAGTACCTAAGAACCCTGAGTGCTCAGAGCGATGACGAACTGGTCACCGTCAGGGGTGCTGTCATTGGAGTTGCTGCCTGGAGTAGAGGTGGAGGGAGCTGTAGGATCCGTAGGAGGTGCCTGCTGAGTCGGAGCTGCTGGCAGTGAGGCACTGACAACGGATGCCGGCGTCTGCTGGAACAGTGTCGTAGCCGGCAGCGGAGAGTGGATCGGTGCGCTCGGAGCCAGCAGTGGAGACATGTTGATCGACGGGATCGGCATGGTCGGCACTGGAGCTGCAGCTGGAGCAAGGACAGGCGGGGGTGGAGCAACGCCTGGCAGCTGCAGCGGCAGGGCAATCCCGGTCTGGGTGTAGTGGTTGGTGATCAACCCCAGGATGCCCATCATCGCCTGCTGCGTCTGTTGCTGCTGGTCGAGGGAGCGCTGGTGCATCTGGTCTATCAGCCCAGTCAGCCTGTATGTGTCCTCTCGCCTCTCACGGGCGATCTAGTGATGTATCTCCTGCTGCTGCTGGAGCTCCAAAAGACGTGCTGCCTGCTCAGCTCGGGCCTGCTCAGCTGCAAGCCGGTCCAGGCGCTGCTGCTCAACCATCTGCTGCAGGAGTGAGGTGAGCTCTGACGACTGAGAGACCTGTGCCTCTGAGATGGGAGGTGGAGTAGGGGGTGGCACTGTCGAGCCTCCAGCCTCCGCGTCGTGCTGCCTGGGTGAAGGAGGAGGTGGGAAGTACTCCTCAACACTGTCATCCGTGTCGCTTTCGGACCATATATGCTGAAGGTCCTCACCCTGAGCCTCTGCCTCTACCAGCCTCTCATCTTCCTTTTCCAGATCAGACCAATCCTCCTCGGATAGCCGAGCTCGGACCTGACGCTCGACTGGACGGCCAAGGCGGCGGTCTCCAGGAGCTGGAGCTCGGTAGTGGCTGAACCGTGTGACACTCTCGTCAGTGAGACAGTCACGCACGACAGGCTCCTCAGGAACCATCATGGAGAGCAGGTAGCTGATCCAGTGTCCAAACACAAGCTGCCTCATCATGCCCACTCCGTCAGTGATCACGTCCTCCATCTCACATATGAGGATGTCCACAATATCGAACTCCATCCCGTTCATGATGTAGAACAGGAGGGTCTGCTGCAGGCTAGTGAACCCCTCTAGGTATCCGGACCTCGGCAAAAGAGTGCGGCGCAAGGCAAGGTGCACTGTGCGCGCAGTTGGAGTCAGTAGTGCCGGTACCCTCGGCTGGTCTGGAGAGAAGGAAGGTGCAAACAGAGAGCATATCTCCTCTAGTGGTGGTGCCACTCCTCCAGTGAGCGGCCTCCTCGGCGGGTCTGCCTGTCCATATACCCTCTCATGCAGGCAAGTGTCATGGAGATCCACTCCTAGCAGCTGTGCCAAAGTCTGTCTCGTCAGGTCATGGTGCTTGCCCATGAACATGAAGTCTATAGACCTGCGGCCCTCAGAGACGTAGAGGGTGGCGTAGAATACGCGGACCCAGTCCTCCATGTAGGCACTCCTCTCGTAGGACACCAGCTCCACCAGCCCTATGTACCTCACAAAGTAGGGGCGTATCTCTATCTTTGCTGCCAGGGCAAGCTGATCCCAATCCAGAAAGTTATGCTGGAAGAGCTTGTGGCCTCGGCGTCTATACGTCTCGTACAGTGACGCCTGAGTCAAAGTCCAGAAACGACTGTCCACAAGAGCCTCTTTGGGCTGCGGAAACCACTCCTCAAGCAAAACGCTCCATCTGAGTCTTCTGAGCTGCTTGGCCTTCATCTTCCTGTAATCTGTCAGCCGGACACCTTCACCAACATGGATGTTGGTGTCCATCTCGTAGACGGCTCTCTGGGCCGCCCTGTCCTCTCGAAGGTCGGCAGTTGAGGGTCTCGAACGTGGTACTGCTGGCGGATGACCCCCACGGGTCCTGGCTGAGCGCCGGTGAACAAGTGGCACTTCCGGCTCTTCTTCTGTCTCGGACTCATCTAGCACAGGAGGCTCCCTCGGACGAGCCTCGCGGATCCTCAATGATCCTCCTCAGCCACGCTCTCGCTCCTCGGCGGCGCGAGCGGCCATCAACGCCTTCTTCTCCTCCTTCGATAGCTTTTGCTTCTTTGCGATCGGCTCCGCAATGGCCTTGCCCTTGTTCTTCTTGTCACGAGCCATTGCGATGAGGCGCGTGAATGAAGTCGACGATGTCAAGCGCATGGAATGGCAACACGATGATCGACGCGGCCGGAAACCCTAGCGTCAAAGAGACGACGACCGTTGGAGGTACCACGACGACACAGAGGGTGGCGGTGGTGTGGCCGTTGGGGGGAGCAGCTGCGGTGGTGGAGAGAGGCGGCAGCGGCACTGGAGCAAGCGGCAGCGGTGGCTGTGGTGGAGGAGAGTGGCGGCGGCGGTGCTGGAGGAAGTGGCGGCGGTGGCGGCTGCTGCTGCGGTGCGGCGGCTGCCGGAGGGCGGCGGCGGCGGCCAGAGGGCGGTGGCGGCGGCTGGAGGCGGCGGTGGCGCAGGGCGAGAGGAGCAGCGGCGGCGGAAGGTGAGGCGCGGGTGAGTCGGGGTCGGGGAAAGAGAAAGGAGGGGGCGAAGGGCCGTTTAAATAGTGGGTCCCAAACCCTAGCCGAAAAATTTAACACCGGATGGATCGACGTTAAAAGATGGAGGCATCGGTCGAATGGCACAGTAAGGGTATTCAAAAAAGTACCGTTGACACCGGATGGACCGACGTGGAAGGGAATAGCATCGGTGGAATTTGGCACAGTTCCAAAAATGTGAACATCGGATGGACCGATGTTTTTCAGAATGAACGCGTCGGTTGATTTGAGATACTGACTGAGTTGGCTCTTGGTCTTTGAACACCAACTGATCCAGTGAGCTTCTGTCCTATTCATCGGATAATCTGATGACTACAAAACAGCAACATCCCATATATGTCCCTTGACCAAACAAACAAACAAAGAGAAAACACATGTCTTAGGACTTTTTGGGCAACCCCTTACCCCTCAAAAAGCTAATATGCCAATAACTTGGCTAAACCTAAAGCAAATAGAACACCGAGAAAAATGGGAGGAAATTATCCAAATAAAATGTAAGGCCCATGCTTTGTGAGCTAGAGGATGAATCCTTTTATCTCTTAGAAGCATGTTCCTTTAGGCATTAACGCACCTAACATTTTGTTCTTCCCACATCATATGAGTTGAGATATTGCATTTCAAACAAGTCTCTTTCTCATGAGGTTGGTTCCCCTTTGTGACAATCTAGCGTATGCAATGCCAAACAATTTATAATGCAAGAAATTTAAATGTGAGTGCAAGTCTATATGGCAAGCATCATGCAAGACATAAAGTAAATCTATATTGCCAAGTTTGAACCTTTCAAAGGCTTCTTCAGGGAGAACCACTCTCCAAGCCTTGGGGAAAACCAAAAGAACCTCCATCCCAAGCTAACCCTTGCTCATCCCTATCCTTTGAAAGTTAGACAAGACCTATATGAGATGCATTCTTACATGATCATGGCAACTTACATGACGTTTGATGAATCTAGCACATTTAATTCACTTCTTAGCCTAGAAAAAGTTTTCTCATCAAGAGGTTTAGTGAAGATATTCGCCAATTGTTCTTCGGACCTAACACCTCGCAATGAGATGTCTCCCTTAGCTTCATGGTCCCTCAAGAAATGATGGCGAATATCAATGTGCTTAGTGCGGGAGTGTTGAACGGAGTTTTTAGCTATCCTAACCGCACTTTCATTGTCACAAAGGAGAGGCACACAACCAAGTTTAGTACCAAAGACCAAAAGGGTTTGCTTATAAAGAATTTGGGCACAACATGATATCGGGCCTAGATGCGGTAAGATAAAGCAATGAACCAATCATAGAACGGTAGTTGGATTGATTAATAGTTTTACCGTCCTTATCCGCGTCGAGATGACAATTCGTTGCCCTTGGAGTGCTTCTTGAGCTACAATCTCCCATCTCAAATTTCTTCAAGAGGTCCTTGGTATACTTCTCTTGATAGACAAAGGTCCCCTCTTGAAGTTGCTTGATTTGGAATTCAAGGGAGAAGTTGAGCTCTCCAATCATTGACATCTCGAATTCCCTACATATCATTTTGCCAAACTCATGGCTAAGAGCTTTGTTAGTTGAACCAAAAATAATATCATCAACATAAATTTGACAAATGAATAATTCTTCGTCGATGTGTAGATGTTGGAACTTGAAGCTCCCCCTTGATCATGGTTCTCCTCAACTTTAGGCTTGTCACAACAACAACATTCTTGCTAAAGGTGCACGTTAGCCCAAAATCACAAAAATTGTGCAATAGAAAGCAAATTGAAACTAAGTGACTTAACATGCAACATATTTGAAATAAATAAACCATGTGAGAAATACAATCTTACCCAACCGAATTACCTTCCCCTTAGAATTATCACCGAAGGTGACTTGTTCATGATTGTCGGGGGTCCTCTGTGGAGGTGAACATACCATCATTGCCGGTCATGTGTTGAGTGCACCCGCTATTGAGTACCCAATGCTTTCCACCGGCTTTGTAGTTCACCTACACACATGAATTCAATTTTTTATTTTTGGCACCCAAGCCAACTTAGGTCCTTGTATGTGTGATACAAGTGTCTTTGGGACCCAAAGTTGCTTGGGGAGCTTCCCCTTCATGCCCTTCATGTCTTTGCCAATGAACCTTGCCTTCACCTTGCCATCTACTTTACTCAAGAGATAATAACGATCATTGAAAGTAGATTTGTAATTAGTAGGCAATTTTGGAGAAGGTCGGTTAGGAAGAGGACACTCCCTTGTGTGGTGACCGGTGACCTCACAATGTTGGCAATAAGAACCAACTTCCTTGATGAAGCTTGTTCTAAGCTCCGGTGAGGGCACCTTTCTTTTGTTAGGCACCGGGAAGGATCCAAGTCCTCTCTTGTTGAAGGTCTTTGCTTGTTGGAAGTGGATTTCCTTGTGCTTGACTTCTCCTTTTGAAAGTCTAGCCACACTAGTGCGGAGACTCTAAATTTCTTCCAACAAGTCCTTCTCCCTAGCATTTTCTTTCAAAGGCGAAGACTTGTGCAAAGCATTAGTGGCATGAGAAGTAATGGATATTTTATCATTAAGAGTTTGTTTCTTTATATTTTCAACTCTTGATCAAGCACTTCATTAGCAAGGTTAAGTGTTTGATGTTCTTGTATTAACTTGTTGTGCTCTCCCAAGAGTGTTTGGTGTGCTAAGTTAAGCTCATGATGATCTAGCTTGATTTTAGCCTTATCCTCCTCAATTTGCTTGACATGGGATTTGAGCGTGTCATGCTCTTTAAGTATGCTTTCATACTTGTCAAGCAAATCGAGGTTAGCACTTTCAAGCTTGGCACGAGTTTCTTCAAGAGCTTTAACCTTACTATTCTCCCTCTTAATGATAGTATGATATTCATTTATTAATGAAGTTAAATCATTGGGGGAAAGCTCATCATCGCTAGAGTCATCACATACCTTGGTGTTACCTTTCGCCATGAGGCACATGGGTGGTGGATGAAGAGGTGAGTCATCATTGTTGGCAATGGCAAGGCCGGCCAAACTTTCTTCTTCCGCTTCACTCTCTTCATCACTTGTTTCTTCGTCGGTGACCCATTCATTTTCCTCACACATGAATACCTTTTGTGGGCCATTTCTCTTCTTTGGGAAGAGTTTTGCCTTCTTGCCCTTGTCATGTTTCCTCTTCCCAAAGGATCTTGACTTGGGTTTGGCCTCTTCTTCATCATCTTCACTATCTTCAAGCTTGCGATGCTTGCTCTTGTGGTTCTCTTTTCTTTTGTCCGGTTTTGGACAATCATAGGAGATGTGGCCTTGGTCACCACAATTGTAGCAAGTCTTGTGATCATCTATCCTTGGTAGAAATGCTTTCTTCTTGGGATCAAATGTGTATCCCTTCTTAGTAATCTTGGAGTTCAAGCATGAGAACTTTCTTATCATCAATGCAAGCTCATCATCGTCATCTTCACTTGATGCTTGCTCTTCTTCACTTGAGCTAGGCTCAACCACCTTCTTCTTCTTGAGGCTTGTTTTCTTGGTGGAGGCCTTTAGAGCAATTGTTTTTGAAGATGATTGCTCCATCATCCCAAGTACACTCATCTCATGAGCGTGAATTTCTCCAATGAGTTCTGAAACTTCAATGTGGTCAAGAGACTCTTTTTGAAGCATGGAGTTGATGATGTTGTACTTTGGCTTGGGAAGGAGCATGAGGATCTTGCGGTTGATGAGTCCCTTGCCAAGAGAAGCAATGTCAAGAGCATTAATTTCTTCAATAAGTACATTCAAGCGAGAGAACATCTCATTGACATTTTCATGAGATAGCATCTTAAATTCATCATATTTAGCTTTAAGCATGTGATATTTTAGTTCTTTGACACGAGACGAACCCTCATGTATTTCTATCAAGCAAGCCCAAATTTCACATGCCTTTTCTTTGCTAGCAATCCTAGCAAACACATCTTGACTAATACATTCATAAATTGCATTCCTAGCTTTAGCATCCCATTTCATTTGATCACCAACATAATCTTGCTCACCAAACCCCGCATTGGTCGCTTCCCATACTTCGGGAGCAATATCCTCTAGATAAGCGCGCATGCGTGCTTTCCAATAGGCAAAGTTCTTGTCCTCGAAGATAGGAACCGAACCCCCAACCTTGGCCATTTTAGCTCTCTAGCGGTGAAGCTAGAATGATCCTATGAGCAACCTTGCTCTGATACCAATTGTAAGGATCGAATGCCCAAGAGGGGGGGTGAATTGGGCTTTCTTTTCAAAAATTAAGGCAATAAAACTTAATTACTAAAAGCCCAATTCCCTATGCAAAAAATATATGCATTCAAGTAAATATCAACTTCGCGATATATAAAATGCATAAATGTAGGATGAGAGGATGAGAATGCAAACTCCCGAGGAGACACGAGGATTTATCCCGTGGTTCGGCAAGATCGTCAAGATCTTCCTACATCCACGTTGTGGAACCCACCAAAGGGTATAGCCACACCCAAGTCACCGAGACTAGGGATCTTCACTATTCTTCTCCGTTCGCCAACCTCGGCAAGGTGGAGCTCAAGCCTTGTACAACTTGGATCTTCCGGGCTTCCACAATCCTCTTGGCAAGCTCCGGTAGTCACTCTCAGTTACAAACACCAAGGGACACTCCCTTACAGCTCTCACTACACTAGAGATTCCACTCACTAAGAATGGACGCACACAAGCTCTCTCTCTAGCTAGTTCTAGCCTATCTCTTGGTGTGTAAGTGGTCTAAAGGATGTAGAAGTGATGGCTCTATGTCTTGAATGCTTGAGGATGTGTAGAGTATGTCTGGTGATCAAGACTTGTCGATTTGACAGGTTGAAGGGGTATAAATAGCCAGCGTCCACGAAATAGCCGTTGGAAAAGTAGGCTGACATCACTGCTCTGTGAACACCGGATGATCCGATGTCTCCCCTTCAGTTATCATCGGTCAAAGCCAAATTAGCTGATGTCACTGTGTCAGATATGACCGTTGTTAGACCGATGTTGCACTTAGCTTCTCATCGGATGATCCGGTGGCACTTCCTCTAGAACTGGTTCAAACTTGATGCTTACTGGAGTGATTGACCGATGTGTATACTGTTGTACATCGGATGATCCGGTGCTACACTTGGTCCAAGGATATTGCATACTGTACTAATGGACCGATGTAACATTGCCCTTAACATCAGATGATCCGGTGAGTACTTTGTTCTGAGTTCTTCTTCTTCTGTTGAATCAACTCGACCGATTTGTTGTTCTCTGGAAACATCGGTTGATCCGGTGAGTTGATTTTGTTTGCTTCGAGTTGTTCTAAGTGATTCTTTTGTATTTTGCTCGATTGACCTCTTAGACATTTGTTGGAAATATACTTCTGATGACCTTCAAGCATTGAGTGTTGTCAATTATGGTTGAATGACTTTGACATATGAGCTTTTACTTCTAATCTTCATAACATTGATTGATCTCATCAAAAGATTGTTTAGGGGTCTCCAATGGTCATTAGTTGATGTTCATATTCATAAAGATTTCATTTGATTGAGTGATATGGGAGACCTTGCATCCACAAATTCATTAGTAAAATCCAGTGGTTGTCATTAATCACCGAAACCATACCTCATGGGGGCCTAGATGCTTTCAACATGCCAGATATATCAGGGTTCACTGATGACGACATTGAGTTTCAGGTGCATAACATGTAGGAGATGGTATGCAATGTTGAGAGACATGGCAACGATGATCTGTACAGTAATGGTGAACTTGCAAATTACAAGAAGATGCAACAAGACTCGAAGAAGCCATTGTATCATGGTTGTGCAGCTAGGTACACCAAACTATTTACGATGATAAACTTTTCCAGTTGAAGGCGAGCAGCGGATGGAGTGATTATAGTTGTAAGGAATTGTTCACGCTCCTTAAGGACATGTTACCCAAGGCAACACGGTCCTTACGACAGTTTATGAGGCAAAATAGATAATCTGTCCACTGGGTTTAGAGGTGGAAAAAATTCACGCATCCAAGAATTATTGCATTCTATATCGCGGATCTGAGTACAAAAAGCTCGAGAAATGCTTATTTGTGAAGTGGACCAATTCAATTGTATGAAAGATGATGGTGATGACGAGAACTACAATAGAAGAAAAAAGGGTCTAAAAAAGTGTTTTGGTACTTTCCTATCATTCCTCGTTTGAAGCATTGGTTTGCAAACAAGAAAGAGTCAGAATTGTTGTGATGGAATAAAGAGAAGCATAAGCAGGATGCTGGAATGATAAGACATCCTGTTGATGTCACACAGTGGCGAAACATTGATTCACAAAATCTTGAATTTGCCATTGATCATAGGAATATTAGGATCGCAATGAGCACTGGTGGCATGAATCCTTTTTTGAACAGTGGCACACATAGCACATGACCAATTGTGCTAACACTTTTGAATCTTCCTCCTTGGCTGTGCAACAAACAAAAATATATTATGATGTCAGGACTGATACTGGGGCCACAACAACCCGGGAATGACATTGACACTTATTTCAGGCCTCTCGTTGAAGATCTGAAGCAGTTGTGGTACAACGACGGAGTGCGGGTCTGGGATGACCACAAGTGTGAGTACTTTAGCCTCAAAGCCATTTTATTTACGACTGTTAGTGATTCTCCAGCAGCACGTAACTTGTCCGGACAGAGTAAGAAAGTAGGTTGCGGATGTCTACATTGTTTGAGAGAAACAGACTCACAGTATTTGAGCGAGTCACGAAAAATAGTGTACATGGGACATCGACGCTACATTCCAATGAAGCACCCGTTTTGGAGTATGAAGGATAATTTCAATGGTGACACTGAGAAGAGGCGTCCTCCACCTCATCTCATGGGTCATGATGTCTATGAAATGGTCAAGGATATCCATATTGTCCTTGGTAAGTGGAAAAGGACTGACAAAAATACTGGCGAAGATGAAATGTGGAAGAGCAATTGATTTTCTGGGAGCTACCGTATTGGAAAGATTTAGACGTCCATCATTCGATTGATTTGATGCACGTTAAGAAGAATGTGTGTGAGAGCCTACTCGGGATATTGATTAACACGGATGGGAAAACTAGGGACCATGGACATGCATGAGCAGATCTAAAGAAAATAGGAATTAGGCCAGAGTTGTGGGTCGATGACTCGGTAAAAGGAACGGAACTACCCACATCATGCATCACCCTTTTAAAAAATGAGAAGAAAGAGTTTTGTGGGTTCTTAAAAAATGTGAAAGTATCATCCGGCTACTCGACGAATGTCTCAAGGCTTATTTTATTTTCATATCTAAAAATAGCTTCTGATGTGAAGTCTCATTATTACTATATATTGCTTACGCGGATGATTGTTGTTGGAATTCAGAATATGCTACCGGTCAATGTTCGGAAAGCTATAATGAACTTTTGCTTTTTCTTCAATGCAATTGGTAAAAAATTACTATGTGAAGAAGATCTCGAGTCATTGGAAAAAAAAAGGCACTATGAAACTTTATGCTTCCTTGAGATGTATTTTCCTACGCTTAGAGTAATATGCTTTGGCTAGTACTGGTCAATGTTTAGTATATTTATAAAGGTCTCGCACACCTGTAACTTGTGTGATAGACTTGTGACAGTCTATTATTTAATGATTGCTTAGTTTGGATTGTCCTTACACTTGCCATATAGATCTTTTCTTATTAAGGTACAAATACCATGAGAGAATTTGCTCCCTTATGTGACTGTTTGTGCGAATGTAACTAAAATTTGATAATGTTTTATAGGATTTCAATTACTTTTTATTGAATTTGAAGATGTCTCAGTCTAAGCATCATCGACATATTGAAGAGGAGGCTCAACAGCAGACTCATGAAGAGGATGCATCTGCCTCTGGTAACAGAAGAAATAAAAGGTCGCGGACGACGTGGCTGACAAATGTTTTGACTGTTGATGAGGCCAACAACGAAGGCTTACCCCTAGATTATAATGTTAATATCAGACTGTTCAAAGTTTGTGGTCTAGCTGCTTGGGAAAGTGTGCCGCTAAACCTGTAGGGATTCAATTACTTGACCAAAAATGAAAATGATGAACTCTTCGAAAACTCTATCCAACCATACGTTCAATATCCGGAACATATGAAACAGAATGGGAAGAAGCTAGCTATGAAGATGATCTCTCTTGCATGGAGGACCTACAAAACAAAGCTTGTGAATCTTTGAAGGCACCATTAAACCCCCTTCTATACGTATCCACATGTGTCAGAAGATTACTGGACGAGATTTGTTAAAAAGTGTGAATCACAGAGTTTTGCCAAGAATAGTGATTATATGAAGTGGCTCCGATCGTGGAATGAGCTTGGCCACACCTCTGCAAACACCGATTATGCCAGAAAAAAGGAGTTGGGAAGAATAGGATGAAAGATTGGCTGAGCTAGGTCTTGAGAATCCATACGATAGTTTCAGTGGACGACTGAAACCATTTATGCGTTCACGTTCACAGCTAACTGAGTCAGGCCATATCAACTTCTACAGCCCGAGCACCTTACATATCGCTCAAAGAGTCTGGAGCCTGAGCAGCGAAGACTCAAATGGTGAGAGCGAAAACGATGCTCTCAGCAAGGCCCTGCAAAGACTGGAGCAACGAGGACATGCTCGTGGTGTTTCTAGTAAGTTGACCTAGAGGGAGGGTTTTCCGGAACACAAAAATATATATTAGAGGCAGAAAACGACCTCAACATCACAGGTTGACGTCGAGGAGCTGAAGATACAGCTGAGAAGGGAGCTCCTAGGAGACGTGAAGCATATGATGGAGGGAGCAGGTATACCAATCCCTAACGCGTTTTTGTCTTAAGTAACGACGAGGAGCGTAGGAGCAGCTTTGCTTCTACAACAGCTAGGGGTGGACAACAACAGGAAGATCTTCAGGCACCAACATCTAGATCTTCAACTGAGTCGGACACGATAGATAACTTGGCTCAGCCAACAATATGCAACCTTCTGCTAATGGTCAGAGGAATTGCTCGAATGGAGGTCAGGAGAGGGCTAGTATATCACGATCAGACCATGTTTGACGACATCCAGGTGGACACAATATCCTATGCTGTAGTCAAGGTGGACATGGTGCATGAAAATACGAAAAAACTAGAGCTTTAAGTGCCACCATACTATACAACGCTGACTATGCGGTATGCAGTTACTAGAAGGGTTCAATAGAGATAGAGCCTTATTATTGGTTACCCAGCAGCACTAGCTTCTGCATCGACCTCTAATGTTTCAATGTCTCCTGAGCCACGTCTGCTTCTACATCCAAATCCAGAGAAGAGGGACCTATCTCCAATTCCAGAGCTATCATTGCCTCCAGTTATAGAGAAGCACCAAAAGTCTCCAATTGGAGAGCAACTGCCTCTAGTTACAGAGAACGGCAAAAGTCTCCAATTGGATAGCAGTTGCCTCTTGTTATAGAGAAGCCGCATCTGTCTCCAACTCTAGAGCTGCTGCAGAAGTCTCCACTTGAAGAGCAGTCGCGTCAATCTCCACCTCGCACTCGGAGTGCACTGCACCCTACACCTGATGAGCCGCTGGCAAAGCCAGCGAATAATCGATGTGCTAAGAACAAGATTCAATCACAGCGGCGATTGCCGAATGAAGCTCACAGGAAACCCTTGGAAGAGTCAGAAGGTAACCCCAGACCGACGAAAGCTATGACGTAGGCTAAGCCATGGTTTGTAACGCTGATGTTAACTGCTGGCGCACTCAAACAAGTTGCTAAACCTTGTGTTCAACTTCATCAATACTACATGGAAAATTACAAAAAAAAAAATTCAAACCATACTTGGGGCATTCAAGGATAAACACTTTCTCTCGGATGATGGTGCTTTAGTCATCGAATGGTTCGATCTCTACGACCTTTTCAACCTCGATGCGTTGAATGTCTCTCTATTATGCTACTTTGAATTGTAAGTCCTTAAAAACTAGGTTCTTCAATACCTATACTCAATATAAGTGTTATATGTAACAAATTCGGCATTTTGCGTGTAGGCACTAGCAACAACATATTCGTCATAACACAGGAAACGCGTATCCTGCATATCTTGACCTGCAAGTGCCAGCGAGAACTTATATTCAAACGTCGAGCGGCCGAAAAGATGTTGTTCCATATCTTGTCAAGGCGATGAAACACTACAGTGATAAGGATCTTTTAGTCGTACTGTTCAACTCGAGTAACCATAGCAATTTCTACAAAGTACGACCAAGTTTGGTACTGTGACTCCTCAAGGCCGGGAGATGAAAAAACTGGTGAGCGAATAACCAGTAAATGGAATGATATCTCTTCTGTTATTGACGAGTAAGTTCCTTCTTTACTTTATTTCTGACTGCTTTGTCCTTGTACCATAATTTTACATTAACTGTGAATGTTTTTGTTTAGGGCTTTTGTACAAGTAAAAGCAAAACGCCGACAACTTAAACATCATATTGCATTCGACTTCACACAACAAGCTCCGAGCAACATGTGTGGCTTCCATGTCTGCTTACACATGACTTTACTTGGAGAGCAGATTACAATGTATGTGTAAGTGCATTTATTTTACTTTATTACTAATCTTTTGCTAAATCTCATTTTACCGTGTGGCAGGACTACGAACCTGCCCTCTGGAACGCTGGAGGTCATAGCCTCGAGCAAATTAGAGACGTACTATGCAGGTTCATTATTTCTGAAATCATTAATCCAAAGGGAGAATTTCATTACAAACTAGAGGATTAGATGACATTTATTCTTTGTGTAATTAGTTACTTGTTAAGCTGAATGAAAAGGAAAATTCTTTGTTTAATAAGTTACTTGGTATATAAGCAGGATGAATAGGGGACATTCTTTGTGTAAATAGTTACTTGATAACCACGATTGACACTTTGTTAATATTTGATTGGTCAATGTGTGTGATCTCTATTCGGCTATACATATATTTCTATATGTGTACGTTGCTGACACTGGCAATGCGGCTGCCAAATCCTAGCTAGCTCCAGGATGCAGCCGGCAACCAGGATAATCAGGAGTGGGGGACACCTAATAAAAGATGTGCGTCTAGCAGGGAACGTATCTCTGTTAGTGCCGCAATGACTCTGCCTGTAAACAATCCGCGACAAGTTGTAACAGAGATCGTCTTGGATTACCTGAATAAAGGAGACCAGCTTCTTTAAAGCCCGTCTCATATCAGTCAACAAATCTACGCGGTCTATATACGCACACACGTACATACGCACATGTCGACACGCTACCATAAAGCCCGTCTCGGAACAGTCAATAAATCTGCGACGCGCTACATTAGAGCTTGTCTCGCATGTATACTGATGGGCGAGGCGTGTGACGCTCGTCTCCAATGACCACGTAAAGCTCGTCTAGTATAACTCAAAGAAAGGAGACACACTACCTTTAAGCTTGTCTCACACTTAGGATGATCGGCGACACGCGAGCTGCTCGTCTCTGATGACAACATAATGCGAGACGCAACGACGGAGATGCACTGTTTGTTTGTCTTCGTTTTTCGTTCGGGCTCGTCTCGGATGAGCCTTTCTTACGTAGTGGTGGTGGTAATGGAAGTTTATGAAGATGATCTAAGAAGAGTTGCTGATCTTTTCAACCGTCAAGTAGGTTTCGTGCCGACAAAATATCCTCGCATTCCAGTAAGAATGCTGCCGAGTTAGCTTATGTTCACCTGCACTAGAGCTGGGACTCAGGCCGTGTCATACCGGCACGACACGGCCCAATCGTGCCTCAAGTCAAAATGGCACGCGGTCCAGCAGCCTGTCGGGCCATTTTGTGTCGGGCCGGCTAGCACGACCCATCAAAATTGCGGTCCAGGCACGACAGACCTTCTTCGAGTTGTGCCTGGTCCGAGCACGCCCAACCACTGGAAATGTGGTCCACTATGAGTCAAACACTTCACTTGAGATCAATTATTTTAGAAGATACATGATAAAAAACCCTGAAAAATATAAAAAAATATATTGAAGTGTACGGAGTTGTATTACATGTGCCCATTAAATTTGAGTTTGAAAATATTTATAAGTTGATAGGAACAAAAAAACAAGTAAAAAATGTGTTTTGGGAGTTTTTGTCATTTTATATCTTGAACAATACATTGAATTTTGTAGTGAAATTTATTATGTGACTTTTTATTGATAATACCAACCTCTATGATTTTCTGAGATTTTTTAAATTTTGTTTGGATGAATGTGTGTTTGAATTTTAGTGGATGACATATATGTTATGAGCTGTTGAATGAAATGAAGAGCAATGACATGTTACACAAGTATTTCAAAATAAATTATACAAAAATTTTATGTGTACACATATTTAATATGTACATATATAATTATTTTTGGACTGAAGATTCATATTTTTTGGAGAGATACAAAAAAGTGAAGAATAAATTTCATATGAATCATTTGGAGATTTGCACAAATATACAAAGTTGAGCTCTACAAGTTTGTAAGAATGGTTCCAAGTGGTAGAGCAGTTTTTTTAAAAAAAAATTTAGAAAAATGAATCATCAAATTTGAACCACATATGCAAAAATTATATGAGTTTGAAATTTCAAATTTGAATCTAAATAAAAAACAGCAGCCCAGCAGCCACATATGCGAATTTGGACCACAGCAGCCCAGCTTCGCAGCGGCCCAACGGCCTGGGGCATGCGGCGCGTCTGCCCCGCGGTGTCCATGTTTAGTACCACATTGCTTGTCTACGTTGTCGTTCACCACCATATAAACGTTGCAATTTTACCTCCGAACTTTCTGTGACACTTGGGCCTTATCGCTAGTTTCCTCGTGGGCCTGCTCGTTGCGCGCACCTGCAGCCCTAAAATATTGTTCATTTTGTTCCATATCGGGCTCGGTTTAGGCCATTTTCAAACTTTAGGCCGATTTCGTGTCGTGTCGGCTCGAGCACGACTCATTTCGCCGTGCTGTGTTGTGCCGCCCACCATGCCCGATATCCAGGCACGGCGTGATCCGAATCCTCTTTGTGCCGGGCCGGACCGGGTTTCGTGCCGCTACCCCATGCTTCAGGTCGCCCGACTTCAGCCCTGCCCAATTTCCACCACTACCTGGCAGTGCTCATATACTTCATATGGGCAGAAACTATTTTAATTCAATCTTGTTTGTGAGCTCCATACCAAACTACAGCATGGGAGTGATGACATTTAACGTAGGGTGGAAACAGCTAATTAAGTTGTTGCTAAACTATTCAGTAACTTATTACTTCAGCTTTAGATTGTTAAAATCTTCTTCGGATATGCTCCAGGACAGGCGCCGAATCTTCCGGTGGTGTCAGGTGACGCTCCCAACGCAGGCGAGGACAGGCGCCAACCACCGTAGTAATTTTTTGTTAATTGTTACTAATTCGTAATTTATAAGGGTTATGTTATTTGTAAATAATCAAACAAGAAAATTTGTAATTGAAACCTATAGAAATAAAGGTTAATGGTTAATGACAAAATTTTAAGCACGTGAAATCTAGACAGTCCCAATCTTCTTTGTAGACTGCATGACCATTCGTCCTACAATTTAGATGGAAGTAATGGTGAGGAGATGTGGTTTGACGTCCAACGGTTCATCCACTTCATAGTGACATGGGCCAATGTTAATTTCTTTCTGAAACCACATGGGCCGGCATGGAAGTGACATGGGCCAATGTTAATTTCTTTCTGAAACTACATGGGCCGTCATGTCCATACGTCTTTTTAGGCTGACTCCAACGCGCTATGCATCAAATGAATCAGATCGGAAATGCGTACTGCATCTGTAATAAACACACTTCAACGGAGAGATGCAGACGGATACCATATTTTGGTAGCTGCTTCGCGAAGACGCACATATGAGTCGTTCGCAATGACGACGCAACTCACTCTGACGCTGACAGCAGACAGGCGCTTTTTCGACAGGAGCGAGCGTTGCTTTTAGCGGAACCAGGCAGCAAGGCACATTTTTTCTTGCGAGAGCATTCGGCAGGCTACCTAGTGCTTGGCGCGCAACCGGGCAGAGAAGCGGAGGCGGCTGAAAAATTCCGGTAACATCATTTGCAGTGGTTCCGTTGGAGACCGACGTTTTTGAGTAGCCTGCATCCACTCTGGATGAGACCCAAAGAGCAATATCGGTAAAGATTTTTACATGCTTGCCTTGGAGTCAGCCTTAGCTGTAGGAGAAACGGGCTTTTTCATTGACCAGATACGATTACTGATTAGACCACAATCACAAACGGCCTATCGTTCTCCGTATCTTTTCATTTTCCTTTTCTCACTACGTATCCTGTCGTAATAAATTGAAATATTCAACTCGTTATATGCTCACAGGCTGTAGATCGGGATTGAACGATAGGCTGAATAAATTGAAATATTCAGTAATCGTATCTATATGAACTCTAGATCGGGATCGGCTCGATATAAATTTTACTAGCTACTCCACCTACTCCATCTATTTTGTTTTATTTTACACTGGTTAGTTTATCAAATAAAACGAAACAGAGGTTAAGGGCCTGTTTGGATGACTGAATCGATTCCGATTCACCAATGAATCACTGGAGTCACATCCAAACAGTAAAATAGTAGAATCGGAACAAGAAGAATTAGAACCAGAAATTGAACTAGAATGTCGAATCACCTAAAAGGATGTTCCCATAGGCGAAAACTGGAGTCTGTTGCGGATGAGGGCAGACACTGTATGAATTTACACGCTTTGTCAACTAAACCTAGCGAGCAAACCTTGAAAGGTTCCCGGTAAAAGGTTCCCAGAGGATAACCTTCCCCCAGAAGGTTCTAGAAAAGAGATTGTAAGAGAAAAAAAAGAAATGGAAGGAAAATAAGAAAAAAGAAATAAAACCAGAGAAAAAAAGAAATGGAAGGAAAAAAATAAATAAAATCAGAGAATAATTTTTTAAATATTCAATATGATTATATAAACATAAATGAAAAACAAAAAAACCACAAAACAATTAGGGATAAATAGGTCAATGACCCATTTTTGTATTTCTAGTGTTACTGAAGCAGAAATGATAGTCAAACGGTTCTAAAGTGATTTTGTTCCATTAGCTGAAATCGATTCTGTGTTGAAACATAACTGTTTCTGATTCTGCGTGAATAGAGAACCGTACCGAAGGGAGCCTAAATATGTAAACGACAACACTAAAGCAAAAAAATCAAATGAATAAACATAAAATCAAATGAATAAGCAAGAAAGTCTGTGTAGTCACCCTGACATGTTGTGCACCCATCAAAGATCAAAGTCTTCTCGAATCATCTCTAGCTTGGGCGGCTCGCGGTGCACCTCCGCTACCCCGCAACCACGAGCTGGACGCGCACAACGCCCATGCTCATCATCACCTCCGCCACGACGTCTCCGTCTGTCCTCGACCCTCCGGCCGGCGGCGCTCTCCAGCAACCACCGCAGCTGACCCTTGGTCATTGTCACACCCAGTTTTATTAGAAATAAAATCAGCTGCAAAATACATGTATGCCAGGATCAGTTTCACCATACATGAATGAAAAAAGTGATAAACAGTTCTATATCGCATGAAAACAATATTTATACCTTTAAAAGAGTTTTGAAGTAGCAGCAGAAGAGGAAAACCTCTATAGCAACCACAGACAAATCGACTGGCAGCAACGCGACCTTCTACACACCGTCTTCAATGGAAACTTGCCATCGTTGAATATTTTCTTCACTAAGCAGCATTTATAAAAAAAAGTATAACAAAGAAAGTGTGAGTACCATCCCGTGGTACTCAGCAAGTGTGGGAAATAAACGACATGAAGGCCGATCAAAAAGAAAGGCTGATAGTGGCTTAAGTACTAAGCATTAAACCTATCCTTAGCTTTCATTAGCAACCTACATATAAGTGAATAATTCCAACCATAACAATGATAAAAATGTAATAATACCAATATCATTCTCAAGTATCATCCCAACCATCATCTCAACCATCGACTAATTATGAACTAGCACCAAGCCGCTCTTGTCCATGAGCACGGCTGTCATGTCAGTTTACCAATCTCTGTAGAGAATGTACCCTTTACTCACAAGCAGTGATTTCATCCCCTATTGCCAGCTACACTGAGTAAACCTCCCTGATGCCTGTGGCGGCCAACCACATTACACACTTCCTTTGGTGTGAGGCCAGGAGATCACTACATGGTCTTTACAAAGGTACTTCCGACTAGTGCTAGCCCTCTAAGGTTTCCACCACTGAGGCATTCCCGGAGTAACCCTCCGCCTCAAAGCCCCCTCTTGAGCCTTGTGGTTCCCAAAGCAGTACCCCTACATCATTCCCCACACCATCCAACTACTAGCATTTCGTCGGGAGAAACCTAATTAATTGACCAAGCCGCCCCATCTCAGTCTTGTGGTGGTACTATAAAGCTTAGTGGCTTTCTCCATAAACCGGTCCTTAGAATCCGACAGTGTCAAACCCAGTCCTGAGTCTCGTGCAAACTGCACCATACCAAACCATCCAACCGCTAGATTCATACCAATTACTCCATCATTTCCAATGTAACATAATGATCAATCATGTGTCCAGATTTTCATCCCAACTACTAAGCATGGCTAAGCGTGATTGAAATACCCAAAACCACCCAATTCAACCCGGGCGACAAGGAATTATATGGAACAGTAAATAAAATAGGATTCACATTAATTAAGCATGCAATTAACTATAATCCTAAAATAGGCATAAGATGGTCAAGGACACTTGCCTTTTATTAAATAGCTGCTCAGTTCTTCTTGACAAAATCTTGATCTTCGAAGTCTTCGTGTTGCTTCTTGATCGAGATACGAATATATAAGCTACCGTCAAAAGAGAAATGAAAATAATCAAGAGCAATACACCATACATACAATACAAATGCTATAAAACCTACTACGTGGATCTTTTACGAAAGAACGGTGATCCAGACACGATAACAATGTAAGTAGAAGTTATATGATTTAATGATGCCATATTAATTTTATATGAGTTATACTATTTTATATTAATTTCCGAAACTTTATATTATTTTAATACATTCTAGGTAATGCAATACATTTTATATTGGACTTTACAAGTTTTAGAATTAAATTACTATTCTTGTATGCTAATTGGGAATCTATTATATTTAATGTGCACTATAGTAATTAATACATATTATTACCTATACTAAAATATTATTTTAATAATCTACATGGATGTAACTATAAATACAACACTATTCTAGAGGATTAAAGTATTACTTCTATCAATCCTAGTGATTAAAATGTTATCTAATGTATTTTCCTTATCTGTCATCAATCTAGGGGCTAAGGCGTCTAGACCCTAGGACTTAGTATAAACGTACAGGGGCCTTTCTGCTATATTGGGAAGGGTATGCCGCAGGCCAATCTAGACCCTTGGATTTATTTAGATGATTGGGATTCTATAATTTTGATGTTGTACACGTGGCTAAATATGGAGTGCCGAATTTTATTTGGATGACACGAATTTAAATGGACGAAGGGGTACACTGTTCTAGTCCATCCAACTCATATTGAACGGTTGAGCGAGGCTAGCCGGAGTTGCAACCGGCGACCAGGCAAACGGTGGCACCATGGATGGACCTCGCCCGAGATGGTCGATTCTACACTCTGATGGTTCAAACTAGACAGAGCTTGAGAAAGAAAGAAAAAAATAGAGAGTAGGTCACAGGGTTCTCACCACGTGGTCGCGCGTGCAGAGAGAAGGTCGGGCGTTCGTCGATGGTGCGCGAAGGAGATCCTCCAGCTTGGATGCGGTGACGTGAAGTCTGAGAAGCTTCACGTTTCTCCAGTCCGGGAGTTTTCTGATGTGCGGCGAATACGTTCGAAGGATCAGCACAAGGGAAAAATGGACCAGAACATCGAGGCAGCGACGAGGAGCGATGGGGACTCACCTAGGGCTGACGGCGGCGGGGCTTGAGGCGTTGCTTCATGATGGGGAGGGCTGTAGGGGCTAGAAAGCGTCCCTATGAGAGAATACGACAGGGTAGCGCTAGCATATTCGACGGCGACGGTGAAATCTCGCTAAGTGGCGGCGCTTGCCAAGGTTAAAAGCGGCGGCGGTTGTTCCTCTCGTGATTTCAAAAATTGGGATCATTTCTACCCCAGAACGGCAGTTTGTAGAAGGGCGTAGGTCCTAGGATGGAAAGAAATAGACGAGGCCAAGATTCCCGAGAGCAGTTGGCGCGGTGCGGTTAGCATTCCGCGGGCGTGCGTGCGTGAGCGTAGGAGACTCACGGGGAAAGAGAATTCACGGCAAAGCAGGCTGACAAGACAAGCGGGTCCCCCAGGCAGAGAGAGGAGGGCGCAAGAAGGTACTGTCCGCACATGAGCTTGCTTGTTGTGGTCAATAATAAAATAAAAGGTTGAGTGGAACCTCTCGCTGTGGCCAATAGAAAATTAGGATGGCTGACTGGAACTAGGTATTAGCCCAAGCAATCATTTCATTTAATTTTTCTGTTCCCTACTTAACGTTTGAATCAGAACACATTTTATGATGCCTCAAGATTTGAAATATTCTTCTCAGATGCACAACATAACTGACACCAAATTATTATTCCATTTTTCATTTTCACATTTTATTTCATCCATTTATTTATTACTGTACTATTACGAATATTACTTATTTAGAGCTACATATTTATTTTTTTTCCTCTTGATAAATGCTGAATTAATATTTTGAATTCCAATATGATTGCATTTTAAAATCAGGATGTTACAACTCTACCCCCCTAAATGGAATCTCGCCCCGAGATTCACTAATGTTAGACAATGTAGAGATCTAGGTTTTTGTAAATTGGAAAGGTACACCATAAAAAGTATATTTTTTTATAATTTTATTTCTTGTTTGGTTTTGAAATCTTTAGCCTAGAATTTTTTTTAAGAAAAAAAATGAATCACCTCACACAATGCAAATTATTATGAGAACCTTATTTTAAACACTCTTAAGAAAATCTTTCATAACCAGTTAACCACAAAATTTTGCACCTTATTATTATGTGCATTTATTGTTATTATTATTTATTGTTATTATTATCTTAGTTATTGATTTTATTGTCAACAAAATTATTACTTAGATGGGGTGCTATTACCTGTGGTATGGTTTATTTCTCCCTTCTAAATTTTGTTTGAGTTCAACACATTCTATAGCATTTATAATTTGCATATTTCACGCGAAACACTCATGATGAAATACGTCTAGTTGGTTTAATTTAAAAGTATTAATACACAACAACACATATTATGTTCTTCTATATTATTATTCTTATTCTTATAATTTACAGTTTGACCTAACTTCCATCGTGGTTCAATTTTAAAACTTTCATTTTGAAAGCATTGGCATGATTACTATAATTATTAATATTATTATCATTATCAGTATTATTTTCTTTTCTTTTTATAAAATATGGGGGATACAATCGCACCCACCTTACAGGGAATCTCGCCCTCGAGATTCAAGAGGGTTGCACGAAGGAGGTAGAATATGATTTACTAGCGGTCGGCTACCAACCTTAAACAGACAAATGTTATAAATTTATTGTTGTTATTATTGTTAATCTAATGCAATAGATCATGCAACGTGTTCTAATTCGTTGTGATGAAGGTATGGGCTTCACTTGCTAATCAAAGGGGGCCTAAGCAAGTAATGTATGGTAATCTCTAAGAGTCTTTTTCTTTTGTGTAGTCCTCTAACGTACTTCATGTTTCTATCGGTGGAGTCGAAGCTTCATCTTCATGAGCGAGTTCAAAGGAGAGTCTAAGAGGTCCATTCTAACTAAGGTTGCGTGCCTAGAGTCAACATATAGCTCTGATACCACTTTGTCACACCCGGTTTTATTAGAAATAAAACCAGTTGCAAAATACATGTATGCCAGGATCAGTTTCACCATACATGTATGACAAAAAGTGATAAACAATTCTATATCGCATGAAAACAACATTTATACCTTTAAAAGAGTTTTGAAGTAGCAGCAGAAGAGGAAAACCTTTATAGCAACCACAGGCAAATCGACTGGCAGCAACGCGACCTTCTACACACCGTCTTCAATGGAAACTTGCCGTCGTTGAATATTCTCTTCACTGAGTAGCATTTATAAAAAAAAGTACAACAAAGCAAGTGTGAGTACCATCCCGTGGTACTCAGCAAGTGTGGGAAATAAATGACATGAAGGCTGATCAAAAAGAAAGGTTGATAGTGCCTTAAGCACTAAGCATTAAACCTATCCTTAGCTTTCATTAGCAACCTACATATAAGTGAGTAATCCCAACCATAACAGTGATAAAAATGTAATAATACCAATATCATTCTCAAGTATCATCCCAACCATCATCTCAACCATCGACTAATTATGAACTAGCCCCAAGCTGCTCTTGTCCGTGAGCACGGCTGTCATGACAGTTTACCAATCTCTGCAGAGTATGTACACTTTACCCACAAGCCGTGATTTCATCCCCTGCTGCCAGCTGGACTGAGTAAACCTCCCTGATGCCTGTGGCGGCCAACCACATTACACACTTCCTTTGGTGTGAGGCCAGGAGATCACTACATGGTCTTTACAAAGGTACTCCCGACTAGTGCTAGCCCTCTAAGGTTTCCACCACTGAGGCATTCCCGGAGTAACCCTCCGCCTCAGAGCCCCCTCTTGAGCATTGCGGTTCCCAAAGCAGTACCTCTGCATCATTCCCCGCACCATCCAACTACTAGCATTTCGTCGGGAGAAACCTAATTAATTGACCAAGCCGCCCCATCTCAGTCTTGTGGTGGTACTATAAAGCTTAGTGGCTTCCTCCATAAACCGGTCCTTAGAATCCGATAGTGTCAAACCCAGTCCTGAGTCTCGTGCAAACTGCACCATACCAAACCATCTAACCGCCAGATTCATACCAATTACTCCATCATTTCCAATGTAACATAATGATCAATCATGTGTCAAGATTTTCATCCCAACTACTAAGCATGGCTAAGCGTGATTGAAATACCCAAAACCACCCAATTCAACCCAGGCGACAAGGAATTATATAGAACGGTAAATAAAATAGGATTCATATTAATTAAGCATGCAATTAACTATAATCCTAAAATAGGCATAAGATGGTCAAGGACACTTGCCTTTTATTAAATAGCTGCTCAGTTCTTCTTGACAAAATCTTGATCTTCAGAGTCTTTGTGTTGCTTCTTGATCGAGATACGAATGTGTATAAGCTACCGTCAAAAGAGAAATAAAAATAATCAAGAGCAATACACCATACATACAATACAAATGCTATAAAACCTACTACATGGATCTTTTACGAAAGAACGGTGATCCAGACACGATAACAATGTAAGTAGAAGTTATATGATTTAATTATGCTATATTAATTTTATATGAGTTATACTATTTTATATTAATTTCCGAGACTTTATATTATTTTAATACATTCTAGGTAATGCAATACATTTTATATTGGACTTTACAATTTTTAGAATTAAATTACTATTCTTGTATGCTAATTGGGAATCTATTATATTTAATGTGCACTATAGTAATTAATACATATTATTACCTATACTAAAATATTATTTTAATAATCTACATGGATGTAACTATAAATACAACACTATTCTAGAGGATTAAAGTATTACTTCTATCAATCTCAGTGATTAAAATGTTATCTAATGTATTTTCCTTATCTGTCATCAATCTAGGGGCTAAGGCGTCTAGACCCTAGGACTTAGTATAAACGTACAGGGGCCTTTCTGCTATATTGGGAAGGGGTATGCTGCAGGCCAATCTAGACCCTTGGATTTATTTAGATGACTTGGATTCTATTATTTTGATGTTGTACGCGTGGCTAAATATGGAGTGCCGAATTTTATTTGGATGACACGAATTTAAATGGACGAAGGGGTACACTGACTTCTAATCTAGTCCATCCAACTCATATTGAACGGTTGAGCGAGGCTGGCCGGAGTTGCAACCGGCGACCAGGCAAACGGTGGCACCATGGATGGACCTCGCCGGAGATGCTCGATTCTACACTCTGATGGTTCAAACTAGACAGAGCTTGAGAAAGAAAGAAAAAAATAGAGAGTAGGTCACAAGGTTCTCACCACGTGGTCGCGCGTGCAGAGAGAAGGTCGGGCGTTCATCGATGGTGCGCGAAGGAGATCCTCCAGCTTCGATGCGGTGGCGTGAAGTCTGAGAAGCTTCACGTTTCTCCAGCCCGGGAGTTTTCTGATGTGCGGCGAATACGTTCGAAGGATCAGCACAAGGGAAAAATGGACCAGAACACCGAGGCAGCGACGAGGAGCGATGGGGACTCACCTAGGGCCGACGGCGGCAGGGCTTGAGGCGTTGCTTCACGACGGGGAGGGACGTAGGGGATAGAAAGCGTCCCTATGAAGGAATACAACAGGGTAGCGCTAGCATATTCGACGGCGACAGTGAAATCTCGCTAAGTGGCAGTGCTTGCCAAGGTTAAAAGCGGCAGCGGTTGTTCCTCTCGTGATTTCAAAAATTGGGATCATTTTTACCCCAGGACGACAGTTTGTAGAAGGGCGTAGGTCCTAGGATGGAAAGAAATAGACGAGGCCAAGATTCCCGGGAGCAGTTGGCGCGGTGCGGTTAGCATTCCGCGGGCGTGCATGCGTGAGCGTAGGAGACTCACGGGGAAAGAGAATTCACGGCAAAGCAGGCTGACAAGACAAGCGGGTCCCCAGGCAGAGAGAGGATGGCACAAGAAGGTACTGTCCGCACATGGGCTTGCTTGCTGTGGTCAATAATAAAATAAAAGGCTGAGTGGAACCTCTCGCTGTGGCCAATAGAAAATTAGGATGGCTGACTGGAACTAGGTATTAGCCCAAGCAATCATTTCATTTTATTTTTTTGTTCCCTACTTAACGTTTGAATCAGAACACATTTTATGATGCCTCAAGATTTGAAATATTCTTCTCAGATGCACAACATAACTGACACCAAATTATTATTCCATTTTTCATTTTCACATTTTATTTCATCCATTTATTTATTACTGTACTATTACAAATATTACTTATTTAGAGCTACATATTTATTTTATTTCCTCTTGATAAATGCTGAATTAATATTTTGAATTCCAATATGATTGCATTTGAAAATCAGGATGTTACAGTCATCCTGATCTTCACCCTCGCTCGCACCGCCGTTCTCCGTCGCCGCCACAGTAGAACGCTCGGCCGGCAGGTGCCAGTCATTGTCGTTGTCGTCGTCCCATGCTCCCACCTAGAGGTGGGACTCGGGCCGTGCCCGGGCCGGCCCGGCACGACCCGTTCGTGCTTCGGGCCGAAATGGCCCGGGTCCGAAAGCCCGTCGGGTCGGCTCGGGCCGGGCCAGCCGGGCCGACGACCAAAAATTCAGGCCCAGGCACGGCCCGGGGCCTGACGGGCCGCCTTCGGGCCGGGCCAAGCCCGAGCACGGCCCAGTTCACCAATTTAAGCCAATAAATAATTAAAATTTTAATAAAAATCAAGCTTTTAATGAAATAAATGGACAAAAAATGCAAAAAAAAATATGTAAAAATATAGAAGTGCTAGAGAATATTTTTTGAATAATTTAGGAAAAAAATCATCAAATTTGGACCAAATTTGAAGAAATTATATAAGTTTGAACTTTTATATTTGAATAAAAATGAAAAAACAACCTTAGCCCAGCAGCAGCCCACTACCACTGGGCTGGCCCAACAACATATAAAAATTGATTTGAGGACAATTTTTTAAAAATACATAGCCAAAAAAACCTTCAAAAAATATGAAAAAAATTGTGTAGATTGATAAAGTTGAATTACATGTTCTCAAAAAATTTTACATTCAAAATAATAATATATTTCAGAGAATAAAAAAACAAAAAATGAATTTTGAGTTTTTTTATGCAATACATGTACAAAAATTTTCCAAAAAATCTGAAAAAAAACTGGAGTCTAAGGATGTTGTATTTCATGTGTCCTCTGAATTTGAGTTTGAGAAACATAATAAATTGATCAGAACAAAAAAAACAAATAAAAAAGGAATTTGAGGAGTTTTTGTCATTTTTATATCTTTAATAATACATCGATTTAGTGAGTGAAATTTTTTGTGAGGCTTTTCAATGATGACACCAACCTCCATGATTTTTTCAAGAATTTTTGAACTTTGTTTGAATGAAAGTGTGTTTGAATTTGAAGATTGTCTCATAACCTTAATAGCTTTTGAGTGAGAAGAGAGAAAATGTGAAACTTCACATGTTGAAGTATCTCAAAAAAATTTTAAAAATTTATACATGTAGAAATATAGAACATACACATACAAAACAAAATTTGATACGACATCTTTATTCTTTGAAGATTTAAAAAATAGTGAAGAATATGTACATATGATTTATTTTGGTTGTTTATAAAAAAAGTACAAAAATATCTATATAAGTTTGAAAATAATTGTTCCAACTGGTAGAGAGTATTTTTCTAAGAATATAGAAAAAAGAATCATCGAATTTGGACTTAATTTGCGAAATCTATACAAGTTTGAATATTTAAATAGGAATCAAAAATAAAAAAGACATGCAAACTCAAGAACAACCGTGTCGGGCCGTCGGGCCAATTCGGGCTGTCGGGCCATTTCGGGCCGTGCCGGCCCGGGCACGGCCCAAGTCGTCGTGTCGTGCCGTGCCGCCCGCCGTGCCCAAAACCTAGGCCCGGCACGGCCCGATGTTTCGGGCCGGTTCGGGCCTCGGGCCGTGTCGTCGTGCTTCGGGCCGCTCGATTTTGGCCCGGCCCAATTCCCACCTCTACTCCCACCCTTGGTCTCTCCAGGCAGCTGCAGCTGCAGTTACTGCCCATGACGACGGAAAACTCGGATACCAAGTGCTGCTCAAGGAGTCACGGTAGCAGCAGCTATAGCTTCTTACACACTGGTATGTATGGGGTTGGAGATTGACACGTGAATAAGGCTATCTCCAACTGTAATAGGCAAAAGTGATGCCTCATTTGTCCATTTGAGTTATGGTACAATAACTTTTACATGCCTCAAATTTTCATATCTCCAACAGCAAAACCCAAATTCCTCTTAACCCATTTTTCTCTTCGCCTTCCTCTCACTCCTTCCCGTCGTGTCCATGAGGAGCAAGGGATGCGGCGAGTAGGGAGGGCGACAGCGCGAGGACGAGAAGGGAGGGTGGCGGCGTCAGGACGAGGAGCTAGGGCGGCGGTGCCGGGACGAGGAGTGAGGGCGGCAGCGAGCAGTGAGGTCAGCGGCGCCAGGACGAGGAGCGAGGGCGGCAACGAGCAGGGAGGGCGGCGGCGCGCAGGGAGGTCAGAGGCGCGAGGGAGTGGAAGGAGGGTGACGGCGAGCAGGGAGGTTAGCAGCGAGCAGAGAGGTCATCGGCGCAAGGGCGAGGAAGGAGGGCGGCGGCACGTAGGGAGTTCAGCGGCGCAAGGGAGTGGAAGGAGGGCGGCAGCGAGCAGGGAGGTTAGCGGCGAGCATGGAGGTCATCGGGGCGAGGGCGAGGAAGGAGGGCGGCGGGGGGCGCGAGGGCAAGGAAGAAGGGCGGCGGCGGGCGCGAGCGCGAGGAGCGAGGGTGGCGGCTAGCGCGAGAGCGAGGAAGGAGGGCGGCGGCGGGCGCGAGGGGGAGCGAGGGCGACAGCGCGACTTGTGGGAGGAGATACGACCGAGGTAGAAGACAGATGCGAGGAAAAAATAGAATGGGACGAGTGTCTAAAGTCCCTAGATGTGAGGACATCTTCTCAAAATAAAATCTCTATATAGGTTCTTTGTTGGAGACGTTTGAGTTCCTTTTAATAAACCAAAGTGAGTTTGAGTTGCCTTTTAGGCCACCCGTTGAAGATAGTCTAAGGAAATAATTTTTCGAGCTGATTTCTCTTGGTGGTTTTGTTGAGACATGGTGCGTATGGAGGTGTGTATTATGTGCGTGTGGTTAGCTAGCTAGCAGACTTGTTCTGTGTATTTGTCTGTGTATTTTAAAGATTATGACTTTAAATCAATTTGAAATCACGTGGGCTGCTGATCTGTTTGGGCTGCTGCTATATTGGGCTCCATGTCTCTTTTTTTTTAAATCAATTTTTTTAGTGTGCTGTAGTTGGGCTGCTAGGTGGTGCCCGGGCCTAGCCCGGCCCGAAGGCAGCCCGTCGGGCCCTAGGCCGTGTCTGGGCCTAGATTTTCGGCCGCCGGCCCGACCGACACGGCCCGAGCTGGCCCGGTGTGCTTTCGGATCCGGTTCATTTCGGCCCAAAACACGAACGGACCGTGCCGGGCCGACCCATGCACGGCCTGATTCCTAGGGAAGCCGTCTTCCGTACCTTGTCGAGGCTTGGTGGACCCACAGAGGTTTGTGGCCGTGTAGGGCAGCAGCTGCAGGTGTTAATTTGACGAGTATTATGTTAGAGAGGAGGATGACCAGTAGATGAAGACCTTTTCCTTACTCTAA
Source organism: Tuctoria greenei (assembly GCA_036927565.1). NCBI lineage: Eukaryota > Viridiplantae > Streptophyta > Magnoliopsida > Poales > Poaceae > Tuctoria > Tuctoria greenei. Next base: position 203,910,477 of record JAYESD010000004.1, read on the forward strand.
TACAAATCTTATGATGATCCATCTGCACCTGACATGCTCACACAAGTTTACATTACTTCGTAACCAAATCCAGAAGCGCCTACACATTGTGCTACTTAACTCACGCCGCAATGCGTGTGACGAAGCCGACGAATCCATGGGCGCAGTGCTGGATTTGAGCGCATGCCGTACAGCTATCTACGTTTGCCGGCATAATTATCTCAAAAGGACAATTTTTAAAAAACAGAAGGAGTACTAATTTTTAAAAAACAGGAGGAGTAAGTGACAGAGATGCCTTAAGATAAAGCCTGCAGGTCAGGTCAGGCCATGCTGCCGTATGGACACGAGTACACAAACCCCAACCATAAGACTACACAAGGCCATCTACGATGAACGCGGCTTCAGTGCTCCCGTTGTGTGCTCCTCTGCGTACTCCCATTACGTAGCATTATGGTATTAATTTATCTCTTTTATGTAGACCCCACGTAAAACATGATGTGTACTCAGTGAACCAATAAAATCATAACATCTCACGGGAGTACAACCGGGAGTACCAAAGTGGGAGTACTGAAGCCTCATTCATCTACGATACGCGTCGGTCTACTACGGCGACCAGCTCATCGCGTCGGGCCCGCCGGCGCCGGACCCTTCCCCGAGGTGGCCAAGGGCAAGCCGGAATGAAATGACCTGCAGTAACTGCAGCTGACTGGTGGAGCCAGATGGCGTAGAACCCACCTGTCAGCTAAGGGGATTTGAGTCCGGGCAAGCCTCACCGCTGCAGAGGTGTCGGCGGGGTCCAGAGCAAGAACCGGGTGGGGACGCCACGCTACGGCAACAGTACAAGAACTAGACGACGCTCCAACCGTCCCTGCTTGTTTTCGCCACACATCTCGACTTGGAAATTGGAATGACTGGGCCTTGTTTATTTCTGCTCACTTGGTTTCCATGGTTACGATCAGTCGCTCATTAGACTCATATATTTGTGATTGCTGCAATGCCGTATGCATATGAAGACAGGACATAGGAAACACATTCTAAAGTTTCAAATTTAAAAAAGCACGACTGTTCAATTTTTTTTAAAAAAAAACAGATAAGAATGCCTCCGGTTAATACACGATGTACATGATTGCCCGTAATGTAGTTAGGATAGTAACGTTTCGAGTTCAGCACATTGAGGTCGGCTAGATATGATACCCAACAATTTTTAAAAATAATAATAATTAATACCAAATCAATAATCAAATGAATTTACCATGACTCAACAATTCACAAATACCAACACAAAAACTCAAGAGAGCAACATGCTGAAGAGTTTAATCCTATCAACCATCAAATGAATAGCCATAACGCATGGAAACATTCCCTTTCCCGGGTGGTATATGCTGTTGGATTCTATCAGATCAGACTACTGACAAATTTACATAAAAACTGAACTGGCCCTTTCACGTGTGTCTCAGACTCACCTTTTTTTTGGAAGCCAATCGATTCACAAGGTTGCTAAATGGTAAACACTACTTCTACTCACCATGTAACCTTGTATCAGTTGATGTTCCCTCACTTCTTCTCCTCTAGTCTCCTTAAGACGGATTCAGCAAATATACGCTGCCTGGAGATAAAAAATATTTCAGAAACATGGAAGAAAACAACTTAGAAAATGTCAAGTTTTTAATTATTCAAAGCGGCCAAACAAAAACTACTGCAGTTCCAGACAATAGTAATCTCAAAACACTCCATCCACCATCAAGATCTAGGGCGTGTTTGGATTCCCACCCCACTTTGCCACAACGGTCAAAGCCACACTCATGGCGCGCTTTGCACGCGTTTGATTCTTGCCAAAACGTAGGCAGCCACGACTCATCACGATCGATCCACATTGTTTTTTCGTGCCACAGCCCACCATAAGTGCGGCATCGAATTCGGCCGCCACACTGTGGCGTCGGTGGCCCACCTACGGCGTGGCATTTTCTGGCCAGGATCCAAACAAGCCCCTATTGCAATCTATTTTTCAAACTTAAAAAGTACTTTCCAACTTTTTATATGATGTTAGTATAAACTGAACTAGCCGACATCATATACAAAATATTGGAGGGTGTAATATTGATCTTTATATATTAATCAAAAGACCTTTCTTGGAAGATATTAACGGTCAAAGTAGATCTGGTATGAGTGTGATCCTCTCTCTAGGAGAGGACTTATTTTTGTATAGAGATAGGGAGAGAGGAACACTTTATTTTTGTAGATGAAGAGGGGATAAAGAACACACTTCTCTTCAGTATGTTTGGGACTAGGACGGTTGTGCTTCAGATAACCATCCCATGGAACCTTCTTAAGACCAGCTCTTGCAGCTATCATGTCCCTCACTCTGCACAAAGCATTTAATTATGTAATCACGTACGAATATAGATATTCTTGCTGTATCAAAGAAGTACTCTTTTCTTTGGAAAAGAAATGGAAAGCAAATATGTTACCTCTCAGCAAATTCAATCGCCGTCTCTCCCTCCTTCAGATACTGAGGCTCCAAGTACCAAACATCACACACAACAGCCCATGACGTCATCAGTCGAACCAAGTGCATTGTAAAAGATTGCCTGAAATATTTTGGGAGGTAATCATGAGAAATATAGAAGACCAACATGTATAAAGTAACTTTAGCTCATCATTGTATTCCTTACTTCTTACTGTTCCAAAAGGCATCAACAAATATTTTGTTGTACTTGATAGCTATTGGACAGACAGCACAGCCAAGCTCAAAAGCACCCTGAAAAACATAGATGATCAAACTTAAGGTCAGTTAACGATAGTCGATAGCACATATAACAAATGCCCTGCAAACAGTGACTATTTTCCGGCATCTGCTATCTTTTGTTGCCTGCCTTGGGCATGAACGAGAATGAAAATCCTTTCCGTTTTTTATCAGGAAGGATCTGCCCATATGTTTGACAATAAAGTTAAAATACAATGCTGTACTTACACCATGACTATAATGAAGGTACTTTAATTAATAGAGCCTCATGAAAATAGCGTACTGAAGAAATATTATAATATATAGTAAATGTAGCAATTTCGAAGACCAAAACTATGGTCATTTTAAAAAATAACGTAACCTTCTTGAACATGACAGTGTACTGGTTGTTAACGCAAGTTCCTTCCGGAAAAATCAAGAGGGGGTTGTTGTCTGGTTGTTGAACATGGTCTCGGAGCCTGGCAATATAAATTGTGAATAAAATGAACTTCTACGGTAAAAGGAGTACAAATTCAGAAAAGAAATGTACTTCCGTGCAGTAACTTCACGATCCCTAAGATCATTACGATTAAACCAGATGCAACCCACACTTTCCAATATGGTCTTCTGAATAAATCCTAAAAAGTTAAGAATAAATCAATAGATAAACTACCAATCTATCGTTTGAAATAACAATAAATCAACAGAGATGTTTTGAATGAATGACAGACTCACCAACCCATCCAGGATGCTTTTGCATAATGACAGCAAATGCTGTCATTTGCTCAAGAATAATGAAATCAATCATTGATGTATGGTTGGCAACAAAAACCTGTCATGTTGGAATAGAGTTGCAAAGGGCACTAATCAGGATTTAATTCTTAAAGAATTTGTCTTATATACATGGATTACATAATGGTTTTAGATAAATGATATCACTGCAGCTACATGCAGTCTAAATCGAAAAGCGAAAAATCACTATACCATGGCACGCACAGATTGCACACAAGTACCATAGTGATAGTGTATATCCCACAAAGTGCAACGGTAATGATACTTTTTACTACAGTTGCCAATGAAATTTCCATGAGAACATGCCTAAGATGAATACCATTACCGTAATTGTGTCCTTAGATATCCCTAAATCATGTAAAATATGAGTTAAAAGAATAGAAAAGGTTAACCTGATGAGGTCGTGTGCTTGGGCGTGGTCCATGATACTTAATGACCCCAGTCCATGAAGCAACAAAAACACTGCACATCATTTCAACCAACTTTCTCTGCATGCATTGAAACAAAAGAATGTAAATCAGCACCAGAGATGTTGCAATTTAATTAATGATGTCTAAATGAAATGGCAAATAAACATGGACTAGGTTATAAAAAACCATAAACACTGTTCAACGTTTGAGGTGCTACTTTACAGTAGTCAAAACCTATGCAAAGAAAAATATTAATTACATGATAAATAATGTGATAAGGGGACATAAGGCCTAGCAGTAGGGGTTGGGCTGACGGCTGACATACGAGGCTTGTGCCCTCTAGACAATAAACAGGCAAAACAAATGGCTTATGCTGTACTGCACGTGATTAAATGTGCGTGCATAAGTCGGGTATCAAGATTTGAAAGTGTCGTGTAAGTGCTTAATAAGATGACTTACAGGACAATCATAAGAATAGATGGTTCATAGGCGATTTACATGGTGCAGGTAATTGTTGTCCCCAAGGCAGCTTTGAAGGCATGCTTGAAGAAAGGGGACTGAAGGTGAACAGAACTAATCATAATCAAACTTACGTAGTTATGTTCGAAGGTAGATGATAATCTATAGCAGAACTCATAACCACTCAAAGCTGAAAATCACAATAGCATGTTATTACTTCAAGACCCCCCTCTTATTTTTCAGTTAGAGGTGCATAAAGATATGCACATTGATGTATGTACACAGTACATGGATGGGTAGCCTAAGAAAAGATAGGAGAGAAAGATAATATGGACACCAACATATCCGGGATATGAAAGATCTCACCTCAATTTTACTCTGCAGCTTAGCTTGCCCTTTCAATAGGAAGTGCACAGGGAAAAAGGCAGCAAAGAATGCTAACCAGCCTATTGCAAGCGTCAATGACCTGAATAGATAATAAAAACAATGAGTTGATAACTCGATACTTGAAAAAAAAAAAGATAAACAGAGGAAGGGGAGTAAATTACAGATAATGAATACCGTTCACAAGTTTTCTGCAATGTCTTACGAATTATGAAAGACATATTGTGTTGAGGTCATTTAATATTTCATAAAAATGAGTGTTGTATGATCGAGACTCGAGGAAACATGGGAGGAAGAAGAAACTTCTACAGGACACCGAAGAGTAAACATGATTGACTAAACACAAAGCACGAACATAAATCAGTACATCCTTGGCCTAACTGTTTAATGAAGATTAAAAGTGTTAGACACAGTGACACACAAAGGGAAGGGAAAAAAACGGGCACAGCTCAAAGCACCTAATGAAGAAGGTAGGAGTGAGATCCACTGGAGTTCTCAAGTATACATCATACATGGCCATACAGAAACACATGTAACAAGAAAGAAAAATCCACCAAGTCTTTCAAAACTACATCGCACAAATTGAAACAATTTTGTTAATTGCGTAGTGTGTAGATGCAAAACGGAACATGGACCACCCATGGCTTTGGTTATTATGAGGAAAGAAAATAGTAATCTACTCTCAGTATGCTGCTGAACTAACTCAAGAAAATGTCCAGTATCTGATAGAAAAATGGCTTCAAATGTAATTTCGGTATCCTAGAATAAATCTTTTACACTTAAATTATCTGAAGGACTGGTTTGATCTAAAGCATCTTTTCAAACTGCTATGCAATGGCAAGTGCATATCATGCCATTTTTTTATTGTTTTCCCAAGAAGTGAAAGGTTCTAGGCAGTGACTGTGGTTCAAACTGCCCAATTACATATTTCACATTTTGAACAAGAGAAATTTGATTCCAAAACCTACCGATCTATGCTGACAATAAATAAAGAAATGGAAAACAACGCAGGTGATGAAAAAAGAGGGAAGGTTATAAATTTAAGACAGAGAATTGACATAAAATAAATGAAGATAACCAACACAAAAGAGTTTGAATAAGCATTATGTATTTCATGTCTCAAGTACCTCAGGGGGAAAAGTATTCCATATCTTATCACTACGCCAAAGCACCATAAGGGAAACAAATAGATGTTCCAATTCCATGGCTCTGGAAAATTTGACTTAAAGCAACGTGTGAAAGAATCCTGCATAATCGTAAATAGAAGGTGCTCAAATTGCGAAACGGGGAAAAGATTGCAAACACAGATATATTTAAGTTTTATTGACGCTTCAACTAAGCAAACTAACAGAAGATTGTGATGTAATATGAGCTGTGACTAATATTGTTTAAAGATTGACTGTAATGAGTACAAAAGAATGATCTTAAAACTCACAGAATGTTGATGGTTCTTCTAATAGTATGCACGAACTAGATACAAAATACATTGCACAAATGATCATTCGCTAACAACTAGTGTAACATACAATGCACTGTTATTACAACAATAAATTCAAATTCGTCCATGGATATGTCCAAACTCCAAACCATACAAAGATATTTAATTTACTACAGCAAACGTTAAATTAGTACTAGAAAGGTGAGAGTCGTGCAGTAGCCAGAGCCATATAATGTTTAGTGGTGCAGGAAACTGTAACAATCTAGCACAAGTGTTGGGGAGAGTCAGCATAGGGCTGTCTGCCCAAAGTAGAGTAAGGTGCAAATGCCAACAAGATGTGAAAGAGTGGGTAGCGGTCATGGGGTGCAGTGGAACATAACGGGATCGGAAGAGGGTGAGGCTTTATAGAGTCGGGAAGGTGACAGAGCTCATGCCAGGTTGGTTAGACGAATGATGCGGGGCTGTTCAACAGAACCCAACACATTGGCAAGGTTCACTACATCAAGTCATTGTCTAAAATGGAATTCCATATTGAGATTGAAAGCCATAATTTTAATAGTGAGCCAGAACGGAAGCCCTAATCACTAAGTGAAAGCAAGCAGCATCGTTCAAAAAGAGACATGATTCACCTAAACATCGTGGATTCTAGAGTGAGCAAAGAGAAACTAGACAGACTCCTAGAAAGTAAAGAAGGCAAAAATACATGAGAAATTACATTCTTTTATCCAATAAAGGAAATGTTTCTGAAATCCTCTGGAATCACTATAACAATAAAGTTTGCACAGAAAAAAGTGGGGATTTGTTAGAAACCATATATTTACTGATCGAAATCCTTGGATGTAACTTAAATCAGACGGAGTATGCAACAAACTAGTGTGTGTAATATACCAAAATCCTACACAAGTCTTAAGATCCAAGTATAGAGTTGTAATTCCATCTAAAGATGAAACTAAAGCCCAAATACATCGAGCTAGATTCACCCACACCAAACTATTGTTGCTATTAACAGCAGATTAAGACTTTGTTTGGCACAGCTTCTGACTCAACTTATTCACATAAATAAGCAGAAGATGTGTCAAACAATAGCTGCAACAACTTATTAGTTCAACTGTTTCCAGAATGAACTACAAGCAGAATATAAGCACAAGCTGCTTTTCACGAGCTTTTAAAATAAGCCACTTTTTGAACATGCAGAAGTTGTACTAAACAGAGCCTAAGATTGCTAAACACAAAATAAAACAGATGATTCAGCATCCATTGAGCCACTCACATCGACGATGGCACCTGCCGCCTCCGTGAGCACTGGCGAGATGTCCAGCAGATCGCGCCTGCATAACCGCAGATTGGGGCACCAAACGACTTAGAAACCTCGATAGAACCGAAACAACGCCAAAATAAGACTTCGGATTGGAAAAATAAAAGAAGGTAAGGCGCTGGGAGACAGGGCCCTCGGGCGATTGATTACAGGTGGAGGTTCCGTGGCGCTTCCTGCGGGAGCGAGTCCGGCGGGAGGTAATCCTCCAGGTTGGGGGGGTCCAGCTCCATGTCCGCCGCCACCGACGAGGACGATACGTCTCCGCCCCGCCGCCGGTGAGCCGACGATGGCGACGCCACCGAGGAATGCTTCGCGATAGAGAGGAAATGGGGGCAGCACGTGGACGAGCGTAATGTGGCGTATACCTACCGCCAGTTATTTCGCGTGGCCGAGTGGATCATTCGCACCCACGAGAAGACGGCTCCTTAATTAGGTGGGCTCCATCTGACAGTCGCCTCAACGGCCCAACCCGGCCCAGTTGGCATTAGTCTCGCGCGGGCTGGCCCAATCAGGAAATATAAAGCGTGGCGGTGCTGTCAGCGGTCGTCCGCTCCCCGCGTACTCTGCTGCTGCCGCCGCCGCCAGCCAGCCAGAGGCCATGGTGCCGCCGGCCAGCTCCGACGAGCCCGCGCGCCACAAGAAGGCCAAAAAGCCCAAGTCCGACAAGGAGGAGAAGAAGAAACACGGGAAGAAGAACCAGAAGCGTCCCGCCACCGAGGACTCCCCGTTTCCCGACGCCGCCGAGCGCAAGAAGCGGAAGCACAAGGACGGGCACGAGGAGAACCGAGACGGTAAGAAGTTCAAGAAGGAGGGCAAGGTGGTGGCGGGGGAGGTGGATTCGGTGGACGGGAGGGACGCGAAGATGAAGCGGGCAATGGAGGACACGCGGTTCGCGGCGGCGCGGACGGACCCGAGGTTCCGGCCGATGCGGAAGAAGGAGGGCAAGGTGGCTCTGGACTCGAGGTTCAGCAGCATGGTTACGGACCCCAGGTTCGCATCCTCGGCGGCGCCCGTGGACAAGCGCGGCAGGCGGCGCAAGAAGGCCGCCAGGGATAACCCCATGCTGTATTACTACCTCAATCAAGAGGAGGATGGAGAAGACGGAAAAGCGAAAGGAAAGGAGGTGAAAGAGAAGGTCGCTGGAGAGGAGGAAGCGGATGAGGTGGAAGATGATGAGGAGCAAGAGGAAAAAGAGAGTTCTAGCAGCGACGACGGAGAGGATGAAGACGAAGACGATGATGAGGTGATGTTTTGTTCCCACTTCTTTATTGCACGTCTTAATTCAACTGGAATGGTTTCATTTCAGGCTTCAAAATTCACATTCATTTAAAATTATGTGCATACCGATTTGGAGCATTGAAGCACCTCCCTGATTTTCCATCTGGGACGCGGTACTACCTATCGACCTTTTCTTCAAATAGTTATTATTCCTTATATATCACGTAGTCTAATGGGTGGCACACAGATGGTTGTGTTTCAGTGGTTGCACATTTTGTCATCTGTAACTATAAAAAAACAACTTTGAAGTACTTTTCATGTTTATGGGCATCTCAGTAACTTTGTTGCTTTGTTACTCGTTAGTTCACTTTCCAGATTAAGTCTATTGTGTGGAATTTTCGATGCAATTTGAGATTCTTGTGATTATAGTCAATTTCACTGCCCATTAAGTGCACCTATCTGAATCTGGTTTTCTATGCTTTATCTCTCCTTGCCAAATGTTGTTCCCTGCTTCCTGGCATTTCTAGTAGTGCTTGACACCTCCTGTTTTGGTTTACTGTTTCTATCATCTAATGACCCGCTCAGTATGATTTGAAAATTCACACATTTATACATCCTTGTACTCTTGTGGCAAAATTTGACTGGACATTAAGTGAAACACCGAAGGGGAGCCTTGGCGCAGCGGTAAAGCTGTCGCCTATTGACCATGAGGTCACGGGTTCAAGTCCTGGAAACAGCCTCTTGCAAAAATGCAGGGAAAGGTTGCGTACAAAAGACCCAAATGGGTCGGACCCTTCCCCGGACCCTGCGCAAGCGGGAGCTACATGCACCGGGCTGCCCTTTATTAAGTGAAACACTCTTGTAGCTGATGTATATAGGATACACTTATGGTGCTGCCTTTATTGTTATTATGCTCTATTGTGCAACTTTCATTATCTTAAAAAATAAAGCTCGGCACTAGGGAAAGACTTCTCCCAAGGTGGTATTCAAGCAGAAGAGCTTTCTTGCTGCAAGATGAAGAAAGGATATAACTCTAAAAACAGCCTATAGCGAGGGGTATTTATTTGGTGCCACCAGGATTCGAGCCCTGGCCAGTTCCCTCTTCTACTGGGAGGTTTACCGATACGCCATCATAGCTTTTGCATCTTTCCGAGTCCTCCAATCTCAATTATGTATTTTTTTTTAAAAATGTGTTTGATAGTTATGATGTGCTGTATAGGTGCTTTTTTTTTTGAAGAGCTAAACATGCTATGCTAAAACATGTTGGCTGCTTATGGCTAATTCTTGGTTTATATTTTCTATACAGTACTCTGTTGGAAGTGACATTGCTCATTACTTAATGGCCCGGCACGATGATACACCTATGATTGACAAGGAAACTCACAGGCTTGCTGTTGTTAATATGGACTGGGATCATATCAAGGTGTGTGTTAGTAGTTAGTACAACCATTATATGAACTGTGCTTATACAATTTCAATTTTGGGCAAGGCTATTTTATTGTTTCCTGACCATAAGCATCAACCGGTATACCAACAGCTCCCCCCCCCCCCTCGTGTAAGGAAAAGCTCCCTATTTCTGTTTGCGGGGCTAACATGTATTATTCTGTTTTAGCTTGTATATTGCTATTGAACTTCTTTAACTTATGGGGGTTAATTAGGACATTTGAGGAAATGATCGACCCTCAAAACCTGCTTCATCTTCTGTTTAAAAAAAACCCTGCTTCATCTATCTAAAAGTGTAATTCCGTCTGATTAGATCACTTTTTGTTTTGATTATGGGATCGTGACCCGGTTGCGTCCCTAATCATATTGAAGCCAGATCACTCTAAACACCACCTGGCATCAGGTCCACCCTACTCATACAGGCAACCAAGAGGACTTCCTTCACATTATTTGATTTATGTTTTCCTGGAGTGTTGAAGTGCTACCCTCTTTTATCATGTTAGTTTTCTCTATAGCAGCCATTCAATTCTGACCAAATGTTGTTAGCTACTTAGCTTGTCCTAGTTTGGATAATTTTCCAGTTGAAAAGACTGATCCTAAAACTGTGTCAGAAAATGTGAAACAAATAATTAGGTTGCATCACTTTGTGCTTCTATGTAATGAAAATCCTACACACGATCTAGTTGGGAATCCTGCACTATTGTACCTAGTACTGTGGTAGAACTTCAGATTGAGATAGTCAATATTAAGTATCTGACATTAACTACTAAGCCCAAATGTTATTGGATTAAAATTGAAGATCTGAACACCCCCTTGGCATTTATGTTATAACTTTCAAAGTGTTACCTTCATAACAATTTTAATCGGTGATCTTAGTATAACGGGCCACTTAATATTGTCTCGCTGTTTCAATAGGCTGTTGACCTGTATATGGTGATGACATCTTGCCTGCCAAAAGGTGGGCGAGTTTTGTCAGTCTCGATCTATCCATCAGAATTTGGACTGAAGTCCATGGAAGTTGAGACTACTCAGGGTCCAGCTGCTCTAGTTAATGTCAATGTTGATGGTAATGATGACATCCATGATCATGATAATGACAACGACGATGACGAAGACATCGCTAGTGATGAAGATGATGAAGAACAAGAAGTTGACTCTGACAAAGAGAACAATAAGCTGCGTGCTTATGAGCTAAACAGACTGAGGTTAGCAACCAAACAGATACACATTCTTTTGCTGATTTCATTTTTTGTTCACTGTTGCGGAAATGATCTGGATGCTTAACATACCTGTTAACTACTTATCTATGTAGTAGATTACCCATGGTTAATCACCTTCATATTACCCTGATCAGTTTTCTCTTAACAGTTTATCTGTATACATGTTAATTAACAGAGTTTTTTCTTGCTCTAATGCCTGTATTGATCTTGCTGCAGGTATTACTATGCAGTTGTGGTGTGTGATTCTAGTACAACTGCAAATCACCTGTACATGACTCTTGATGGTACCGAGTTCTTGACATCATCAAATGTGTTTGATTTACAGTTTATTCCTGACTCCATGGAGTTCAAACATCCTGCTCGAGATGTTGCTACAGAGGTACCTATTCGGACCCTTTTGGTTTAGTAAAACTTTGAATCCTGGGTTCTGACATAATCATTAGAAACATAAGGACTGAGTTCTCTGTTGAGGATATTGATGTACACCTAAGACAAACGTGTAATAGGGTGCCTAGTTGTTATTTACAACGCCACCTGATCTCACTTAGGTTGGTTAAGTTCCTTTTTCTTACGTTGAGTCTGGTTACTCTTTTTTCCTCAAGAGCAACTGTTTCCCTTTTTGCCTCCATGCTTTTCTTTATGGTACTTATGAATGCTTAAGCTGCCTTTGAGCCATGGTCAACAAAGTCTTTTAATTTTTAAATAATGGTTTTAGGCACCTGCAAATTACAAGGAGCCTGATTTCGAGACACGTGCTTTGCAACATAGCAGAGTTAAGCTGTCCTGGGATGATGATGAACCAGAACGTAAGAAGGTATTGCGGAGAAAGTTCACTGATGATCAGGTCAGACCTTATTTGTTTTTCAGGTTCCAGATTGTTTTATAACTATTTCTTGTTCCTTTATTATGCATCTTCGGTGACTTTATTATGCTATTGCAGTTAGATGAGCTTGATATGTATTTAGCAAGTGATGACAGTGCATCAGATGATGATAATGATGTAGACAATTCTGGTGATGAGACTCGGCCAAATGGGGCATCAAAAAGAAAATTAACAAAAGAAGAGAGGTTGGCTCTTTTACTGCAAGGCGACAAATCTGATGAGGAACAAACTGGTGATCAGGATATGGAGATTACATTCAACACAGAGCTTGAGGATCTCAGTAAACGTATCCTGGAGAGAAAGAACACCGGAGAGAAGACTGTCTGGGAGAAGCACCAAGAGAAAATGAAAGAGAAAAGGAAAGCTCAAAGGAAAGGGGTAAAAGAATCAGATGATGATTACAGCAGCGCAGATGAACAAGAAGAGGATGACGATTTCTTTGCTGAGGAACTGTCTGATGAAGAAACTAAGCCAAGCAAAAGCAAGAAGCAGAAGATGAAGAACAAGGATAAAATAAAGGGGAAAGGAAAGGAGAAATGCCCGGAGGAATATTTGGAGCAACAAGCAACCAAAGAAGAGTTGGAGCTATTGGTTGCTGCTGACCAGGATACTACCAATGGTGTGAAGGGTTATAACTTGAAACGCAAAAAAAGTAAAAAGGGCAAGAAGGGCAAAGAAGAATCGGTTGAGGACAAACTTCCTGATATTGATCTTAGCAAAGACGAGAGGTTCTCGGAGATGACATCTCCTTTATTCGCGATTGATCCTACGAATCCCCAGTACAAGAGGTATTTGTGTTTATATATAATCACTTGCCAAATTACTGCATGATATACTTGATTTTCAAAGTATTGTTGGCTTGGCTTTTACATGTGCTAAATGTATTGAATCAAATACAGGAGTGCACCCTTCATACGGAAGCAAGCTGAGAAACTGGGCTCACGTTCAGACAAAGCGGGCACGGTACCTCCTGTGGAGAGATCATCTTTGGGAGGTACATTGCCACCTGAAGATGATGGCACAAGTCAGAACGATTATCAAAAACCTGATATGGCTTCTACAGAGAAGCTTCAGATATTGTCTGCGGTCAAGTCTCTAAAGAGGAACCTTAATTCATTCAAGCACACAAGTATGGGCGATTAGATAAGACTAAGAGCATTGCTTTGCTCTAGTGCAATACTCTGAGTTGCTGAAGTCGCTGAGAAAGTTGTCAGTTTCATGATGTTTTTTGAAACTGTTTTGCGGTTTTGTTGTTACAAACATGCATGGCATTGGATTTTAGCTTCAACTGTATTAAAATTCAGTTGAAAAGATGTGTTCATTTTCTCTGAGAAAGTTTACTTGAAAGTTTCTTGTATGTACTAGTTGGTATGGCAGCTCAGGTGAATGTGTGGTATGATTATAACCCTTTAAACGAATAATATACAGGCTGCCCTGCCCTGCACGCTAGGGTAACAGTTAGCAAGGGTATGACAAAAATTGGTACAGCAAAGTAAAGGCATGACAGAAAAATAGAAACCCACATTCTTCTTCCTTTTGGCTCTTCGTGATGGTGTATTGAGCTCTAAATGCATCTCTGAGGTGGATATTGCAATGTCAGCTCCATTACATGAAGCGGAGTAACTCGCAGGAAGTTAGGAAATCCAGTCCTCTTCAGTACCATGCTTAGTAGCCTCCAGCATTAATACATTGCTCTCCTAAAGTACAGTTTACATGTCCAATTTTTGCAATATATGAATAATATTATTTGGTCCAGTGTACTGGTGGAACATAGCAAGGTTCCAAAATGCGTTAGACGCTAGGCGCGGTGATGCTATGACCAGAGCTTAAGCGTGCTTCGGCGGTGACTATAAGTGTTGTGCACTGTAGTGATGAGCTGCAAAAGATTAAAAATACAACATTACATACTTTCACTGTTCTGAGCTGATTTTTCCCCGACCCACGTACTTTTCCCTCTTATTTTTCCCGGCCCACCTGTACATCTGCCTCTTATGTGTATAAGCGCAGCCTAGATCAATCTCCCCGCAGCGTGTCTTGCCCCAGACACCCGAGGACGAGGACCCCTCCCCCGTAGAAGAAGCACCACCGCCAGGATGTTCACCCCGCCAAGAGATCGACGTCCTGCTCCCTCCACGGGCGAGCGGCCCTCGTCCTCCGCTCGTGGGTGCGCCCCTGCGCCAGCCGCCAGACGCCCTGCTCCCTCGAACGGGTGAGCCGCTCTCGTCCGGCTGCGCGTCGCAATGCTAACCGGTGATAAATATTGGGAGACGGAGGGAGTACGTGACACAATGCAACGGAGTAAGTGGGTGCCTGGGTGGTGCCGTTCATTTGCTCACCGCGAAACCTGGTGCAAACAGATACTCCAACCATTTTTATTTATTAATGCTAGTTAGTTTAATAACAAGTGATAAAAAAAAGTGTTATACGGACTAAAACATGATGTGGTCCAAATTGCATCTATCACATCACCGGCTGAAGGTGTTTGTGTTGGGATGGAGACGTGAGATTATAGGTGGCCAACCGGTTGTGCATGTCGTGTTCGGGTCTTGATCTCCGACTGGTCGGGTTAGTCCAGTACGGTCTGTTTAAGGTCGACCTTGCCAATCCGTTGGTATGACCCGTTCATTTTAAAATACATTAAAATAGCAAAAAATATATTATTCAAGTCTAAACGTGTTGTCGGGCCGACCTCCGCGAGCTAACCGGGTCAAATCACCGAGTCGGCAGGTTCGACCTTAAACGGACTACGTTGGGCCAACCCGACAGACCGGAGGTCAAGGCTCAAGCACGACCTGCACCGGGCTTCGTGCCAACCCGATTGGTCCGACTCGTTTGGTCACTTATATGTGAGGGGAAGCATTAAAATCAATGCTGGAAGAAATCTGCGCAAAGAAAAGCGAATGCTACTCCCTCCATCCTATCTCAACTTTATTTTAGCTTTCATGAAACATATCTTTAGCCAATGATTTCTATATATCTATTAATTTTAATAACATGTAAATTCTTATGGAAATATTTCTCATGATAAAATTTAAAATACAATTTTTATATTATTAAAGTTGATTGAAATTATATAAATTATTAGTCAAAGGTAGATTTGATCAAACCCAAAAATGAAATTGAGATGGAGCGAAGGTAAGACCGTTCGCAGTGGCAAACTGTAAAGAATAATAGATACACTGTATCACAGTGTAATTTAGAGTACGTACTGTAAAATTAGAAAGAGAATAATATATAGAGTATGCTTTAGAGGGCGTTGATGTGGATAGGCTAATACTACCTAACAAGGAATCCGAGCCTTTTCAAAAAAAAAAAACACTAAGAACCAACTTGGGAAGGAGGCAGTACTGGAATCCGAGCCTTTTAAAAAAATAAAAAATAAGAAGCAACAAAGCCTTGAAAATTAAACAAAATTACGAGGAAAAGAGAAACTCATGCCTGAATTGAATTGTATCACTCCTCGTGGCTAACCCGGAACTTGCTGCCGCACACAATAATACAAAGAAATACTAAAGGTCTTTTTAATAGAGTTTTACAAACTGATTCTTTCCGAAATCGCTTTGATTCTGTGTTAAAAGTGATATTTCTAAACTTAGTTTGGTTCTGTGGTTGAAAGTGATATTTTAGAATAAACTTATAGAATCAGGAGAAGCTACTCCAAATTCACTCTAGTTCTGTGGTTGAAAGTGATATTTCAGAAAAAAACTTATAAAATCAGGGAAGCTACATTTTTTTTCAACTATCAACCCTTTAGTTTATTTAAGAGAATCACTTTGCATAATCAACCAAGAATCATTTCTGCTAAAAAATACTGCTGACACGGTTCTCTTGATTCTGCTCTGCAAAGCTCCACCAAAAAGAGCCTAAGTGGCGCAGGTCGGAGATGGACTAAAAAATAAATTAGATAGGCGGATCGGATAAGAGCTGGATTAAATTTATATTTATTTTTAATCTAATATATAATAAATGTTGTTGTCATTGAAAAAATAGAACACGCAAGGCGGCCACACAAATTGTTAGAAAAATATGAGACAATTTACCGAACAATTTCGGAAAAAACACGCGAAAACTAGCAGCGATTAACACCGGCAGACAGACGGGACGAGTAATATTGCGTACCGATTTGAAACCGGACGAACCGTTGTAGATGTAACGGCGAACAGCCGCTGCAGACGTTGGTGACGACGTTGAGCCGCAGCGCCCGATCTCCTCGATAGACGAGCTGTGGTGAAGAACGCGAGCAGTCGCACGGAGCGCTTCCCAAAAACCTTATTCGCCCTCTCCCGGTGCAGGATCGCAAGGGCGAGCGGTTCCGAAGACCTGCTCTCCCAATCGTCGGTGCACGCCGACGCTCGGGGTGGAGTAGACTAGAAGACGGCGCAAGGAACACGAACGTGGGAACGATCTGATTGTGGGGATGACTGCTGTACCACGCATGCTCATATTTATAGAGTCCCAAGGAGGTGGTTTGTATGCGATCCGGAGGATCCAGATCCGAACTGACTCAGTAGTCGTAAACGCGTCCATCTCCAATGACTTGGACTCTGTCTCGGGTAGCCCCAAAAATTCGGAAGCCCAAAAGCCCAAAGCCCAATTTAATTTTCTGCAAAAATATAAAATCTGGGCTCGACTCGAGGCTCGAATTCACATGAACACACGTGCGCGCACGCGTGCGGGGCGGGGCGGGGCGAGGCGAGGCGAGGCGTGGTGTGGCGAGGCGAGCGAGCGAGGAGGAGGAGGAGCGCGCGTGGGCCACCCCTCTCTTCCTCCCTTCTCTCTCACTCAAGGAGTGGAAGAGCAACCTCCCTTATATGTAGGGGTTGCTCCACTTCCACTTTCCATGTGGGACTAAACACTTAGCATCACTCCCTCTTGCCCTAATGGGCCTTTGAGATTTTCTAGGATTTATTTCTGAATTAGTATTGGGCCAAGCCCATTAATTTCAACAATCCCCCACCAGATCTCAAAGCCATTAGGAGAAAGGTTATTCTCGTTTCTTGTTTGATATACTAGTGTTTTCGGCAGAGACTGTGAAGTTGAACTTTTGCCTAGATCCTCAAGTTTCATCAGGTCACAACTTGAACAATGGACTACGCCTTGAATTGCAAGTTTTGTGGAACTGACTTCACCCAAAGACCATTACCAGTACTTGACTACTAGTATTTTACCCCGCGGGTGGAGCATATGCGTCGTACTCCTTGGTCTCTTCATGAGCTTTCCAGAGATCACCCATATCTCACAGACTGCGAAGTTAGACAGTCGGAGCTCATATAAGTGTGTTTCCTTCAAGACTGTCTTGTAGGACGACATCTTTGCTACACATAGCCAACAGAAACACATTAAGGCAAATTGCCAACCTGCCTTACAGTTTGAGAGTACAAGTGTGCATCTTTACATAGAGAGGGTCTAAAGGAAGTACTCTCCTCGGTGAACCACTAGCTTGTTTTCCCATATCCTAATTCACGGGATCTCTGATCACATAAGTTGGGTTACTACTATAGTGTCACATCAATGGGTCTCAAACCCATCTCTCTCGATGCACTTTCTATCACATTACATGATAGACCCTTTGTAAAGGGATCTGCCATGTTTTTGTCTGTTTGTATGTACGAAACAGTAATAACTCATGAGTTTCTCATTTTCCTCACAGATTTTAAACGTCTTTTGACGTGTCTTGATGATTTTGCATTATCCTTAGAATTGGTCACTTTGGCAATCACCGTCTGATTGTCACAGTTCATAAGGATTGCCGATAATGGTTTCTCAATTATAGGCAAATCTATCAAGAGCTCTCGCAGCCATTCTGCCTCTGCATTTGTTGTCTCTAAAGCAGTGAGTTCTGCTTCTATGGTTGACCTAGTCAAAATAGTCTGTTTGCAAGACCTCCATGATATAGTGTCACCAGCTAGGGTGAACACATATCCACTCGTGGCATAGAGTTCATCAACATCAGAGATCCAGCTCGAATCACTGTAACCCTCAGGCACGGCCGGATGCCCAGTATAGTGAATTCCATAACTCATTCTACCTCTCAAGTAGCGCATAACCCTTTCAAGTGCATGCTAATGATCTGTACCTGGGTTTGACATGAACTTGCTCAGTTTGCTCACAGCAAATGAGATATCAGGACGGGTTGCGCTAGCTAAGTACATGAGTGAACCGATCATCTGAGAATATCTGAGTTGATCTCTTGACTCTTTCTTGTTCTTTCTAAGTATCACACTGGAATCATAAGGCGTTGGAGAAAGCTTGCTATCCATAAAGCCGAACCGACTCAAGATTTTCTCAACATAGTGGGATTGACTTAAAGTAATTCCACTCTCATCCTTATTCATCTTAATGTTCAAAATAACATTAGCTTCTCCCAGATCTTTCATATCAAAACACTTTGATAGAAAAGATTTGACCTCATAAATTATATTAATGCTCATACCAAAAATGAGTATATCATCTACATACAAGTAATATAATGCTATCACCCCTACCATGGCGATAGTACACGCACTGATCAGCCTCATTAATGACAAAGCCCGCAGACGACAAAGTACTATCGAACTTCTCATGCCATTGCTTAGGTGCTTGTTTCAGGCCATACAAGGATTTCAACAATTTGCACACCTTTGTCTCTTCACCTTTTACTACGAACCCATCAGGCTGTTCCATATAAATATCCTCTTCCAACTCTCCGTTTAGAAAAGCTGTCTTTACATCCATTTGATGGATGATTAGACCATAAGAGGCAGCTAAAGAAAGTAGTACACGAATTGTCGTCATTCTGGCGACAGGTGAATAGGTGTCAAAATAGTCTTCACCTTCCTTTTGAGTATAACCCTTTGCAACTAGTCTTGCCTTGTACTTTTCAATAGTACCGTCAGGCCTGAGCTTCTTCTTGAACACCCACTTGCAGTCTACTGGTTTGCACCCGTATGGCCGTTCAGTTAACTCCCACGTTCCATTTGAAAGAATTGAGTCCATCTCACTATGAACTGTTTCTTTCCAGTCATCTGCATCAGATGATGCATATGCCTCTACTATGGATATAGGAGTATCGTCCACAAGGTACACAATGAAATCATCACCGAAGGATTTTGCAATCCCTAATCTCTTACTCGACCGAGTTATTTCATTGTGTTCCTCTTCTGGGACATTCTCAAATGGTGTATCAAGAAACTCGCTAGTTGTGGTGGATTCAGGACAAATTTCAGAAGAGATCCTAGTAGTGTTATGTGTATCTTTCATAGGAAAAATATTCTCAAAAAATGTTGCATCACGAGATTCCATAATAGTATCAACATGCATATCAGGTACCTCAGATTTGACTACTAAAAATCCATATGCGATGCTTCGATGAGCATAGCCTAGAAAGACACAATCTACTGTCTTTGGTCCCAGCTTGCGTTTCTTGGTGATTGGAACATTGACCTTTGCCAAACATCCCCAAGTACGCAAGTATGAAAGTTATGGTTTTCTCCCAACCAACTCCTCATAAGGGGTTTTCTCTTTTTTCTTGTTTGGAACGCAGTTTAGGACATGACATGAAGTCAATAGAGCCTCCCCCCACCATGCCTTAGATAAACCGGACGTGTCTAACATGGCATTCACCAAGTCACACAGTATGCAGTTTTTTCTCTCGGCTACCCTATTTGATTGGGGTGAATAGTGAGGCGTCCTCTCATGTATAATACCGTGTTCCGCACAAAAATTATCAAATATTTTGGGAAAATACTCACCACCACGATCTTACCTAAGACGTTTGATCTTTCTCTCTAATTGAGTTTCCACTTCAGATTTATAGATTTTAAAGTAGTCTAAAGCTTCATATTTAGTTTGCAACAAGTAAATATAGCAGAATCTACTAGAATCGTCTATTAATGTCATAAAATATATATTTCCACCTTTTGTCAACGCACCATTCATCTCGCATAGATCAGAATGTATGAGTTCTAATGGTACCAAGTTTCTCTCCTCAGCTGCCTTGTGAGGCTTTCGAGGTTGCTTTGACTGCACACAACTATGGCAATTAGAAACTTTGTCAATAGTGAATTCCAGAATTAATTTGAGACTAGATAGCCGATTCATTAAACCAAAATTAATGTGACATAAACGATGTCGGTACCCTGCGTACCGGATACCCCTTGGAACTGCAAAGAGTGCAAAGGAACTCCACCTATCTGAGTTGGAGACCTCCGAAGGCCCCACGTTTCACTTGGAACCAGACCTTCATCCCTCCTATGGTTAGTCCCAGTGCCGCCACGTGTATCATAAAACCGGAGCTACAATCCCTACATGGGAATGGTCTGGCTAGATACCTGTGTGGCACCCCCGGACCTAACTCCCGGCAGAGGGAAGCTCCGGTACCGACACGTGTACAACAACACCGGACCTACTCGTCCAAGACGGTAAGCTCCAGAGCTACCACGCGTCCAACCGCCGGACCTTCAACCTCAACAGACAGATTGGTGAACCTCCAATGGCTCAGACCTTCAAGGAACATTAAAGACTCCAATACCTAATTATGTGTCATTAATGCTATCTTAATGACACATGATCGGAGGACCCTTAATACCAGTAACGCCGCTATCAAGGCACGTTACCACGCTGTTCAGGGGAATTAAATACATTAACTGTGTATTAAGCATTAGTAACCGCCAGGGCCACATATCGGGCCAGACTGATGATGTAACGGCCAGTCCTTGTACTATAAAAGGACTCGCCGAGTGATACACAGGGGGACTCTTCTACATGCTCCCAAGACAGGCTGAGACTGGCTAGACACTCTAATCTCTCACACACAAGCGCTCAGACGCTCAATACAGCAACGACACAGACCCGTGGAGTAGGGTATTATGCTCAGGCGGCCCGAACCACGTAAATCCTCATGTCAAATCGCCAACTTGCTTTGAATCTCCGCGCGCCCTGACCGAACTAAGAAACTTCGCGGTCTACTAACCGTAGTGCCGAGAGAATTGCCGGAATCAGACTCCGACAGTTGGCGCGCCAGTAAGAGGAGGGTTGCACCTGAGATTCAAAGATGGTGAATTCTGCTGCTGGATCATCCAATGGTAACCATGTTGTGCAACCTGCTGGAGGCAATCCCTCCAACATGCAGCAACCAACAGGTACTATGGCTCCAGCAGGAGTCATGCCACCACCGCCATCATCTGCTCCGGTGAATCAACCCGGACAGCGGGATGGGGCATCCGCGTCGATCACTGCATCGGTGAACAACAACCCCGAACACGCGCTTAATGCTGTGCGTGCTCTTCTCCAACATCCTCCGCCTCCAGGAGCACCCCAGGGTGCGATGGAACAGTGGAGAGCTGATGTGGATCATCTGGTTGCAGCAGCAGCTGATCGCATCAGCAATCAAGGTCCTCCACCCTTGGGGTGGGCCCCATCGCAGCATCGGACCTTGTCGGGTAGACTCGGTCCGCAACCTTCACAGCACGCGAGGCGTGCTGCGTCTCAACAGGCGACATCGCTGCCTTCCGGGGCGCGATGTACTCACACGGTAACAAGGCTTTCGACTCATGACCTTCGGGCGAAGCTCGATCTCGTTACCGACAACAGGACGCCCGCGTCCACATCGAGCGTGCTCGCGAGAGGCAAGAGGCTCGAGACAGTCCTGCTCTTGAGGGAATAGGAGGAGGCTATTTTGCCTTGGCCATGCACCTACGCATGGTCAGATGGCCGCAGAAGTTCCAGCCTCATTTGCCAGAGAAATTTGATGGGACTGTTAACCCCGCTGAATTTCTCCAAATCTACTCCACCGCTATCCTAGCGGCTGGGGGAAATAAGGGCGTGATGGCCAATTATTTCCCTGTGGCTTTGACTGGGACCGCCAGGTCTTGGTTCATGAGCCTTCCGCCTGACTCCATCAATAGTTGGGCAGAGTTGTGCCAGCAGTTCACCGCCTATTTCGGGAGCTCATACACCCGACCAGGCACAAAACTTGACCTTTTTGCTGTCAAGCAGAAGGGGGGAGAGTCCCTGCGATCTTTCATCCAGAGGTTCTCCCAGGTACGAAATACCATTCCTTCCATCTCATGCGCTTCTATTATTGTAGCATTCAGACAGGGCGTTCGAGACAAGAAAATGCTGGAGAAGCTGATGACCAAGGAAGTCACCAGCGTCACGGAACTCTTCAGCTTGGCAGACAAGTGTGCCAAGGCTGCGGGGGGCCGTGAAATGCATTCCCAACCACCTCCGGAGGCCAAAAAAGTCCTCTAAGGGTGAAGCCACTACCTCCAGGAGTGGCAAGAAGAAGAAAAAGACCAACGGCAAGAAGAAGCCGTCGGCCGGCACACCTACTGCCGCAGCTCTGGGTGGCCTGGGGCCATGCCCCGAGAAATGACCTCGGTCGTCGTCTGAAGACGGTGGCAGCTCCAAGATGTGGTGTACCATACACAAGACGGACAACCACAACCTGGAAAACTGCCGAGAGGTCCAAAACCTCACCGAGCGCTACAACAAGCGCCAGGAAGAAGCTCCTTTCTGTCAAAGGGAAGGAAAACAAAAAGTCGACGAAGCTCCGGCTGAAGAGGAGTTAGGCTTTCAGGATCGCAAAAAGGTCTTGAAGACTGTTTACACCTCCGTTGACGATGACTCCGACGTCTCCGACAACGAGCGTCGGAAGACCATGAACACCATCTTTGGTGGTTCGTGGGACATCACTTCCCGCCGTGTCCTCAAGACAATGCGGCGGGACATGGCCTCTGTAGCCCCCACCACCAGGGCGGAGCCTCATCGGAAGTGGATGGATACTGCCATCACCTTCGATGCTTCGGACTGCCCTCAGAACATGATTGGAGCTGGTCAACTTCCGCTGATGGTATCTCTGACCATCAATAACATCAAGCTCCACCATGTAATGGTGGACGGAGGTTCGGGGCAAAACCTCATAAGCTTCGAAGCCTTCGTCAAGCTTCAGCTCTGAGCTTCGGATCTTCACCCCTCTCGACCTTTCTCCGGAGTAGGTCCAGGGCCTATAACTCCACTCGGTGCCATTACTTTCCCGATGACCTTCGGAACTCGGGAGAATTATAGGACTGAGAAGTTGGTCTTCGACGTGGCACATATCAACTTGCCGTTCAACGCCATCTTGGGCAGGCCACCTTTGTACAAATTCATGGCTGCCGCTCATTATGGCTACTTGGTGTTGAAGATGCCAACACCCTCGGGTGTTCTCCGGATCCGACGAGATCGCACCGTCGTAGTTACTGCTTTGGAAGAACTCCACGCGCTTGCTACCGCGCAGGAGGAAGAATTCGGAAAGGAGCAAGCTCCGAAACCCCCGAGCATTCGTCATCGAGGCTCAACCTCCGCACCTCGTGCGCAACCAAGCGGCGACACCAACATTCCCGTCAAAGTCGTCCAAATTGGTTCCGACGCTGCTCAGACCACTCGTATATCGGGAGGTCTGAACGACAAATAGGAACTCGCGCTCATCACTTTCCTCCGGGCTAATGTCGACGTGTTTGCCTGGCAACCGTCACAAATGTCTGGGATCCCTAGGGAAGTGATTGAGCACAATCTGAAGATTTATCCTGACGCACGGCTTGTACATCAGAAGCCTCGGAAGCAATCAGTAGAGCAACAGAACTTCATACGCCAAGAAGTGAAGAAGCTGCTCGAAGCTGGATTCATCCGAGAAGTCTTCCACCCAAAATGGCTGGCAAACCCAGTCGTTGTACCTAAGGCCAGCGGGAAGCTTCGGATGTGTATCGACTACACAACACTGAATAAGGCATGTCCAAAGGATCCATTCCCACTACCTAGAATAGATCAAATAGTGGATTCCACCTCCGGGTGTGAATTATTGTGTTTCCTAGACGCATATTCTAGGTATCATCAAATCAGAATATCTAAGGAAGATGAATAACATACTGCCTTCATCACAGTAGATGGATTATATTGCTACACTGCCATGCCATTTGGTCTCAAAAATGTTGCTTCAACGTTTGTGTGAGCTATGTACAAAACTTTTGGAGAGCTCCTTAGAGATATAGTGGAAGTGTACGTCGATGACATCGTCGTCAAGATCAAGAACAAGGACTCATTCCTTGACACCTTGCAAGCTGTCTTCGACAAGTTGCAAATCACAGGCACAAAGCTGAACCCAGACAAGTGTGTCTTTGGGGTTAGCTCCAGAAATCTTCTTGGATTCTTGGTGAACCACCGAGTATAGAGGCGAACCCGGCAAAGATTAAAGCTATTGAAGACATGCGGCCACCAGCTCGCATCAAGGATGTTCAGAAGCTGACTGGATGTCTAGCCGCCCTCAGCCGGTTCATCTCAAGACTGGCGGAACGGGCGCTACCCTTCTTCAAATTATTGAGGAAGTCCGGACCATTCCAATGGTTTGAAGAAGCAAAAAAGGCTTTTCAAGAGCTAAAGCAGCTCCTCACCACTCTACCAACTTTGGTAGCTCTGAATCCTGGTGACCACTTCTGCTTTGCATTTCAGCTACTGACGAAGTTGTCAGCATGGTCCTGGTTGCAGAAAGACCAGAACCATCCCCAGTTCAGGAATCCAGACCCCTCCGGGAAGGTTTGAAACTACCTGAAGGTGAGTCTGGGTCCCAGCCCCCAGACCCGGATCCTCGAGGTGAGACGCCAGAGGATCAACCTCCTTCAAAAGAAGGAGTTATTGTTGCTGAACAAGAAGATTCGGACCCTTCTGGGAAGGTCTGGGTCACTTCAGAAGAAGCTCTGGGTTCCTCTAGCAAGAATCTGGAGGTCCCCGAAGAAGGTCCGGACACCTCCGGGAGGGTTCGGGTTGATGAGGAGGAAGCTCCAGGCCCCTTCGGGAGGGTTCGGACAGTCCAATGCCCCGTGTACTTCATCAGTGAAGTACTCCATGACGCCAAGACTCGGTACCTAGAGGTGCATAAGCTGCTTTACGCAGTTCTTATCGCCTCTAGGAAGCTTCGTCACTACTTCCAAGCTCACAAGATTTCAGTGGTAACCTTTTATCCACTATGTGCAATCTTGCATAACCCCAACTCTACTGGGAACATTGCAAAGTGGGCAGCGGAATTGGCTGAGTTTGATCTTGAATTCGTCCCAATACAAGCGATCAAGAGCCAAGCATTGGCAGACTTTGTGGCGGAATGTACCCCCTCTCCATCAAATCCTGGGGGGCCCAGTGAGTAGAAGCCGGAACTTAAAGCTTCGGTCTTCACTGAGCCTCACTGGACTCTCTACTTTGACGGCTCCGTGCAAAAGCAGGGGGCCGGAGCTGGAATCCTTCACCTCGCTCCAACCGGGGAGAAGGTCAAATAC
Source organism: Tuctoria greenei (assembly GCA_036927565.1). Lineage (NCBI taxonomy): Eukaryota > Viridiplantae > Streptophyta > Magnoliopsida > Poales > Poaceae > Tuctoria > Tuctoria greenei. The sequence goes on from JAYESD010000004.1 coordinate 203,936,023, forward strand.
ATGGTTCACCTTGACTTCAAGGCGACCAACAACATGGCGGAGTATGAAGCATTAATCTATGGGCTCAAGTTGGTAAAGGGTGATTCACAACTCATTATCGAACAAGTCAAAGGTGAATGCTGCTGCAACAACCCTCAACTAGCTACATATCTTCTTGAAGTATAGAAGCTTCAGAAGGATTTCGAAGTCCTGGATCTTTGCCATGTCCAGCGTCTCAACAATGCTGAAGCTGACGAACTCTCGACAGAAGCTTCAACCGGAGCTCCGACTCCCAAGGGAACTTTCGTCCGGAGATTGTCAAGACCAACAACTCAGCCTGCCAAACTGAGCAAAGGGGGGAGACTAGCACCTCGAAGCTGGCGGTCCTGATGGCCCTATTACCATGGTGTCCATCAAGGGTCGTAGGTGTTGCAGAAAGCTCCGAGCAACCCAACACGCAAGACTCAGAAGCTCAAGTTAGCTCTGATGCATGGATCTCGGAGATCTGGAGCTACTTGAAAGACAAAATCCTTCCTGAAGACAATGTATCTGCTGACCGGATAGTGAGATTGGCTAAAAGATACACACTGGTAGAAGGGGATCTCTACCGGCGTGGTGCCAATGGCGTCCTAATGCGGTGCATTACAAGGGAAGAAGGTTGCGAGCTCCTCACGGAAATCCATGGTGGCGAGTGTGGGAACCACGCGTCTTCCCGCACGTTGGTCGGTAGAGCCTTCCGACATAGTTTTTACTGGCCTACAACACTCTAGGATGCAACCAATCTAGTGAAGAGATGTGAAGCATGCTAGTTTCATGCGAAGCAAATTCACACACCAGCTCAACCTCTACAAATGATACCTCTGACATGGCCATTCGCCATGTGGGGTATGGATATATTGGGACCTTTCCCAAGAGCCGTCGGAGGTTACAAGTTCCTGTATGTCGCCATCACAAGTTCACCAAGTGGCCGGAAGCAACTCTAGTTGTGACAATAAACAAGCAATCGGCTATCAATTTCTTGCAGTCCATAGTATGCAGATTTGGAGTCCCAAATAAGATCATAACTGACAACAGGACCCAATTCACAAGCTCTGCATTCCAAAGATATCTCGAAGACCTCGGCATTCAAGTCAGCTACATTTCCGTAGCTCACCCGGCAAGCAATGTCCAAGCCGAGAGAGCAAATGCAGAAATCCTAAAAGGACTCAAGACGCGCACATTTGAGCGCCTGAAAAAACATGGAGCCAACTGGATCGAAGAGCTTCGCCCACCTTGTCGACGAATAGGACAACTCCAAACCGGTAAACTAGAGAGACACCCTTCTTCTTGGTGTACGGAGCTGAAGTAGTCCTTCCTCCGAAAATCACCTTGGGGTCACTCCGAGTTGAAAGCATCTAGGCCCCCCTCATGTAATATGGTTTTGGTGATTAATGACAACCATTGAACTTTACTAATGAATTTGTGAATGCAAGGTCCCCATAAACACTCAATAAGATGAAATGATCACGTCATTGGAGACCCATAGATACTCAACTTTCGAGATCAAACTCATGAGATAAAGACAAGACGTGAAGGCTCTATGTCTAAGTCACTCAATCAAAAATTGACATCATACAATGCTTAAGAATCATAAGAGAGCCTTGTGGAACAAATGTCTAAGAGGTCATTCGAGCAAGACACAAAAGATTCACTCAAAACAACTCGAAGCAAACAAAATCAACTCACCGGATCAACCGATGATTTCCAAAATGAACACATCGGTCGAGTTGATTTAACTAAAGAAAAAGACCTCAGACAAATGAACTCACCGGATCATCCGATGTGAAGGGCTCAACAACATCGGTGCATCAGTACAGTTGGCAGTACAATATGAACAAGTGAAGCACCGGATCATCCGATGTGCAGACTTACACACATCGGTTGATCACTCCAGTAAGCATCAAGATCAAGCAAATTCTGGAGGAAGAGCCACCGGATCATCCGATGAGAAGACTGGGGGCAACATCGGTCTAATAACGATAATATCTGACACAATGACGTTAGCCAAAGTAATTACACCGATGATAACTAGAGGGGAGACATCGGATCATCCGGTGTTCATAGAAAAGTTCTGTCAGCCTACTTTTCCAACGGCTATTTCGGTTAAGCTGGCTATAAAACCCCTCTAATCCAGTCATTTCGACAAGTCTTGATCACCTGAAGCCCACTACACATCCAAGAGCATTCAAGGCTATAGAGCATACATTTCCACACTTTTATATCATTTGTAATAGGCTAGAGAGAAGCTTGTGTGCGTTCTTTCTTTGTGATTGAACTCTCTAGGCTAGTGAGAAGTTGAAGAAGATCGTTCCGGAGCTTGCCAAGGTGTGTGTGGAAGCCCGGAACATCGAAGGTTGTACAAGGCTTGAGCTCCACCTTGTCGGAGATAGCGAACGGAGAAGATTAGTGAAGACTCCATTGTCTCGGTGACATTGGAAGTGGCAAAACCCTTCGGTGGGTGCCACAACGTGGACGTAGGAAGATCCTTGCGATCTTGCCGAACCACGGGATAAACCTTCATGTCCCCTAGCGTTTGCATTCCTCTCCCTCTCTTTACATTTTGCAATCTTTACTTCACAAGTTATATCTACGTTGATTGCATAGCTAGAACCGCATTGGGAATTGGGCTTAAGTAGTTCGTTTTTTAATTGTCTTAAAATTTGAAAGAAAGCCCAATTCACCCCCCTCTTGGGCGTTTCGATCCTTACAATTGGTATCAGAGCAAGGTTGCTCATAGGATCATTCTAGCTTCACCGCTAGAGAGCAAAAATGGCCAAGGTTGGGGGTTCGGTTCCTATCTTCGAGGGCAAGAATTTTGCCTATTGGAAAGCACGCATGCGCGCTTACCTTGAGGCTATTGCCCCCGAAGTTTGGGAAGCGACTCATGCGGGATTTGGAGAACTTAACTATGTGGGTGATCAAGTTAAGTGGGATGCTAAGGCTAGGAATGCTATTTATGAATGCATAAGTCAAGATGTCTTCTCTAGGATTGCTAGTAAGGAGAAAGCTTGTGAAATTTGGGCTTGCTTGATAGAAATCCATGAGGGCTCATCTCGTGTAAAGGAACTTAAATATCACATGCTCAAAGCTAAATATTATGAATTTAAGATGCTTCCTCATGAAAATGTTAATGAAATGTTTTCACGCTTAAATGTTCTTATTGAGGAAATTAATGCTCTTGACATTGCGTCTCTTGGCAAGGGACTTATTAACCGCAAGATCCTCATGCTCCTTCCCAAGACGAAGTACAACATCATAAACTCCATGCTCCAAAAGGAATCACTTGACAACATTGAAGTTTCGGAGCTCATTGGAGAAATACACGCTCATGAGATGAGTGTACTTGGGATGATGGAGCAATCAGCATCAAAAACAATTGCTCTAAAGGCCTCCACCAAGAAGACAAGCTTTAAGAAGAAGAAGGTGGTTGAGCCTAGCTCAAGTGAAGAAGAGCAAGCGTCAAGTGAAGATGACGATGATGAGCTTGCCTTGATGATGAGAAAGTTCTCACGCTTGAACTCCAAGATCACCAAAAAGGGATACACCTTTGATCCCAAGAAGAAGGCATTTCTACCAAGAAGAGACGATCGCAAGATATGCTACAATTGCGGAGATCAAGGCCACATCTCCTATGATTGTCCAAAACCGGACAAAAGGAGAGAGAACTACAAAGGCAAGCAACGCAAGATTGAAGAAAGTGATGATAATGAAGAAGAAGCCAAGCCCAAACCAAGAGCCTTTGGGAAGAAGAAGCAAGACAAGGGAAAGAAGGCAAGACTCTTCCCAAAGAGGAGAAGTGGTCCACAAAAGGTGTTTATGTGTGAGGCAAATGAATGGGTCACCAACGAAGAAACAAGTGATGAAGAAAGTGAAGAAGAAGAAGAAAGCTTGGCCGGCCTTGCCATTGCCAACCATGATGACTCACCTCTTCCTCCACCACCCATGTGCCTCATGGCTAAAGGTAACACCAAGGTATGTGACGACTCTAGTGATGATGAGCTTTCCCCCGATGATTTAACTTCTTTGATTAATGAATATCATGCTATCATTAAGAGAGAGAAGAGTAAGGTTAAAACTCTTGAAGAAATTCGTGCTAAACTTGAGAGTGCTAACCTTGATTTGCTTGACAAGTATGAAAGCATACTCAAAGAGCATGACACGCTCAAATCTCATGTCAAGCAAATTGAGGAAGAAAATGCTAAAATCAAGGTAGACAATGATGAACTCAACATAGCACACCAAACTCTCTTGGAGGAGCACAACAAGCTAACTCATGAATACCAAACACTTAACATTGCTCATGACATGCTTGATCAAGAGTTAAAAGATGCAAAGAAACAAACTCTTAATGATAAGATATCCATTACTTCGCATGTCTCTAATGTCTTGGACAAGTCTTTGTCTTTAAAAGCTAATGCTAGGGAGAAGGACTTGTTGGAGGAAATTGAGAGTCTCCGCACTAGTGTGGCTATACTTTCAAAAGGTGAAGTCAAGCACAAGGAAATCCTCTTCCAACAAGCGAAAGCCTTCAACAAAAGAGGACTTGGATCCTTCCCGGTGCCCAACAAAGGAAAGGTGCCCTCACCGGAGCTTAGAACAAGCTTCATCAAGGAAGTTGGTTCTTATTGCCAACATTGTGAGGTCACCAGTCACCACACAAGGGAGTGTCCTCTTCCTAACCGACCTTCACCTAAATTGCCTACTAACTACAAATCTATTTTCATTGATCGCTATTATCTTCTTAACAAAGTGAATGGCAAGGTGAAAGCTAGGTTCATTGGCAAAGACATGAAGAGCATGAAGGGGAAGCTCCCCAAGCAACTTTGGGTCCCAAAGACACTTGTATCTCACATACAAGGACCTAAGTTGGCTTGGGTGCCTAAAGTCAAAAATTAACTTCATGTGTGTAGGTGAACTACAAAGCCGGAGGAAAGCATTGGGTACTCGATAGCGGGTGCACTCAACACATGACCGGCAATGATGGTATGATCACCACCATAGAAAACCCCGGTAATCATGAACAAGTCACTTTTGGTGACAATTCTAAGGGTAAGGTAATAGGACTTGGTAAAATTGCTATCTCTAATGATTTATCCATTTCTAATGTATTGTATGTTAAGTCGCTTAGCTTTAATCTACTTTCCATTGCACAACTTTGTGATCTTGGACTAACATGCACATTTAGCAAAAATGATGTTGTTGTGAGTAGCGAGACAAGCAAAGAGCTAATCTTCAAAGGGTTTCGGCATGGACATCTCTACTTAGTAGACTTCTCCAACAAGAATGCTAGCCTAACCACTTGTCTTTTCACTAAGACAAGCTTGGGTTGGCTATGGCACCGATGCATAGCCCACATTGGAATGAGCAAACTCAAGAAGTCATTCAAGCTTGGGATGGTGACCGGCGTGAAGGATGTGACGTTTGAGAAGAACAAGCTTTGTAGCGCTTGTCAAGCCGGTAAGCAAGTTGCTTCACACCACCCAATGAAGACAATGGTGTCAACCTCCAAGCCACTTGAACTACTCCACATGGACCTCTTCGGACCGTCCACATACCAAAGCCTTGGCGGTAACCTCTATTGTCTTGTTATAGTTGATGACTACTCTCGCTATGCTTGGACTCTATTTTTAGGTGACAAGAGTGAAAATCCGGAAGTGTTCAAGACATTCGCCAACCATGCTCAAAGGGAATTCCAACTTCCCATTATCAAGGTCCGGAGTGACAACGGCACCGAATTCAAGAACTACAATATTGGGGAGTGGTGTGACCGTGAAGGTGTGAAGCATGAATTCTCCGCCACATACACTCCTCAACAAAACAGTGTCATTGAGAGGAAGAACAAAACCCTCATCACTCTTGCAAGAGCAATGCTTGATGACTACGGCACGTCGGAGAAGTTTTGGGCCGAAGCAATCAACACGGCGTGCCATGCTGCAAACAGGGTCTATCTTCACCGACTACTCCAAAAGACCCCATATGAGCTTCTCATTGGGAGAAAGCCCAACATCTCCTACTTTAGAGTCTTTGGGTGCAAATGCTACATCTACCGCAAGAAAAGGCTCGGTAAGTTTGAAAGAAGATGTGATGTTGGCATTTTTCTTGGTTATGCATCAAACTCAAAAGCATATCGAGTATTCAACCAAACCTCCGGTCTAGTTGAAGAAAGTTGTGATGTTGAGTTTGATGAGACTAATGGCTCCCAAGAGGAGAGTTTTGGTCATGATGAAATAGATGATGAGCCTCTACGAGAAGCCATGAAGAACATGACCATTGGAGACATCAAGCCGGAAGTTGAAGAGGGCCATGATCAAGGGGGAGCTTCAAGTTCCAACAACAACACCTCCATGGCGCCTCAAGTAGACGAAGAGGAGAAAGATGATCCATTGCCAACTCAAGACTCACAAGAAATTCAACATCAAGATGAAGAAGAAGTCCATGATCAAGTCCAACCACAAGAGGAGCAATACGCATCACCACCGCCAAGTGCTTCACAACCACTTATGAGGCATGGACGCATCTCCAAGGCGCATCCAATGGACCAAATCATTGGAAGTCCTTCAAGGGGCGTAAGTACTCGTTCCCGCCATGTTGCCTCATTTTGTGAGCACTACTCGTTTGTTTCGTGTGTAGAACCCACTCACATTGAGGAAGCACTCCAAGACCCAATTTGGGTGATGGCTATGCAAGAAGAACTCAACAACTTCATCCACAATGAAGTTTGGGTGTTGGAGGAGCGACCCAAGGACAAGAACGTCATCGGAACAAAGTGGGTGTACCGCAACAAACAAGACGAGAATGGTGTTGTGGTCCGCAACAAGGCAAGACTTGTGGCCAAAGGGTTCTCGCAAGTTGAAGGACTAGACTTTGGGGAGACATTTGCTCCGGTCGCCCGGTTAGAGGCAATTCGTATTATCCTTGCTTTTGCTTCACATCATAACATTACTCTTTATCAAATGGATGTGAAAAGTGCCTTTCTTAATGGCTACATTAATGAGCTTGTTTATGTAGAAAAACCTCTCGGGTTTGAAGATCCGAGGAATCCTAACCATGTGTATAGGTTGCACAAGGCGCTCTACGAGCTCAAGCAAGCACCTAGGGCGTGGTATGAACGACTACGGGACTTCCTCATCATGCAAGGATTTAAGATCGAGAGGGTGGACACCACACTCTTCACCAAAGACATCAACGGAGATTTGTTCATTTTTCAAATTTATGTTGATGATATTATCTTTGGTTCAACTAACGAAGCTCTTAGCCATGAGTTTGGCAAAATGATGTCTAGGGAATTCGAGATGTCAATGATTGGAGAGCTCAACTTCTTCCTTGGATTCCAAATCAAGCAACTTCAAGAGGGAACCTTCGTCTACCAAGAGAAATACACCAAGGACCTCTTGAAGAAATTTGAGATGGGAGATTGTAGCTCAAGAAGCACTCCAATGGCAACAAATTGCCATCTCGACGCGGATAAGGACGGTAAACCTATTGACCAATCTCACTACCGCTCTATGATTGGTTCATTGCTTTATCTTACCGCATCTAGGCCTGATATAATGTTTAGTGTATGCTTATGTGCTCGCTTTCAAGCGGCTCCTAAAGAATCGCATAAGAAGGCGGTCTTTAGGATACTTAGGTATCTTAAGCATACCCCTAGTATGGGCTTGTGGTACCCTAAAGGTACAACCTTCCAACTCTTGGGATACTCGGATTCGGACTTTGCCGGATGCCGCGTGGATCGCAAGAGTACCTCCGGTGGGTGCCACTTGCTTGGGCGTTCCCTAGTGTCTTGGTCTAGCAAAAAGCAAAATTCCGTGGCTTTGTCCACCGCGGAAGCGGAGTATATAGCGGCCGGTGCATGTTGTGCCCAGATTCTATATATGAAGCAAACCCTTTTGGACTTTGGAATTAAAATTGGTTGTGTGCCTCTCCTTTGTGACAATGAAAGTGCGGTTAAGATAGCTAGAAACCGCGTTCAACACTCCCGCACTAAGCACATTGATATTCGCCATCACTTCTTGCGTGATCATGAGGCTAAAGGAGACATCTCTTTGCAAGGTGTTAGATCCGAAGAACAATTGGCGGATATCTTCACTAAACCACTTGATGAGAAAACCTTTTCTAGACTTAGAAATGAATTAAATGTGCTAGATGCATCTAACGTCATGTAAATTGCCATGCTCATGTAAGGATGCATATCATATAGGTCTTGTCTAACTCCCAAAGGATAGGGGCGAGCTAGAAATAGTTTTCCCTGAGGAAGCCTTTGGAAGGTTTAAACTTGGCAAGATAGATTTATTTTATGCCTTGCATGATCTCTGCCATATAGACTTGCACTCATTCTATTTCTTGCACTATAACTTGTTTGGCATTGCATACGGTAGATTGTCACAAAGGGAAACCCACCTCGTGAGAAGGAGACTTGTTTGAAATGTAATATCTCAACTCATATAAGGTGGAAAGAACAAAATGTTAGGTGCGTTAATGCCTAGAGGAACATGCTTCATTGAGATAGTAGTCTTCATACTCTACCTCACAAAGCATGGGCCTTACATTTCATTTGGATATTTTCCTCCCATTTTTTTTCCGTGTTCCATTTGCTTTAAGGTCTAGCCAAGCTATTGGCATATTAGCTTCTTGAGGGGTAAGGGGTTGCCAAAAAAGTCCTAAGACATGTGTTTCCCATTGTTTGATTGTTTGGTCAAAGGACATATATGGGATGTTGGCGTTTAGTTTTCATCGGATTATCCGATGCCTAAGTCCTTCCCCCATCGGATCAGTAGGTGTTCAAAATCCAAGTGCCAGTTTAGTCAATATCCAAAATCGATCGATGAGTTCAAACAGAAAAACATCGGTCCATCCGATGTTCACAAATCTGAAACCTTGATGAATTCCACCGATGCCTTTACATCTAACGTCGGACCATCCGGTGTCAACTTCCCTCTCCTGAATATCCTTACTGTGCCATTCATCCGATGATCAAAACCCTCAACGTCGGTCCATCCGGTGTCAACTGAACTTTTCTGGAAAACCTTACTGTGGCATTCGACCGATGCTTTTCATGTCCATCATCGGTCCATCCGGTGTTAAATTTACGGTTAGGGTTTGGGACCCACTATTTAAACACCGTTTCGTCTTCATCGGTCTCTCTCCCCGATCCAGCACCTCCACCGCCGACTCTCACGCGCCGCGCCACCACCACCTCACGCGCCACCGCCGTCGGACGCCCCTGCCGCCCTCCGGCCGCCGCCGTCCTTCGCCGCCCGCCGCCTCCAGTCGCCGTGCCGTCCACGCGCCGCCACCTCCGGTCGCCGCGCCGTCCACGTGCCGCCTCCATCGCGTCGCAGATCACCGTCTCCACCGCCACCACCCTCGCGCCGCCGCTCACCGCTCCACGCGCTGCCTCCACCTCCGCCATCTCCACCACCATCGATCTCGCCGCCGCCTCTCTACGTCGCTAGGGTTTCGACCGCGACACCTTTGTCGTTTCCCTGAGCGATGCCGTCTTCTTCGGCCACCTCGCTAGGGTTTCCCGGCCCGTCGATCTTCACGCCCCTAGTGCTCGTGATTGCTTGTTGCTAAGGTTTGCTCCGTGCCGTGCAACGTCCTTCGCTGTTTTTCGTCGTTCTTTTTCATCGTCGCTAACCCTAGCTCTCCATTGCAACAAGATGGGTCGCGATCGCAAAGGAAAGGGCAAGGCTATCGCGAAGCCCGCCGCGAAGAAGCAAAAACTATCGAAGGATGAGAAGAAAGCCCTAATGGCTGCTCGCGCCGCCGAGGAGCGTGAGCGTGGCCGAGGAGGGTCACTAAGGATCCGTGAGGCTCGTCCGAGGCAGCCTCCCGTGATTGACGACTCCGAGGCCGAAGAGGAGCCGGTTGAGCCACTCGTCCGTCGGCGCTCAGCCCGGACGCGTGGGGGTCACACCGAGGCTGCTCCTCGTCCGAGATCGACGGCTGCCGACAATCGTGAGGACAGGGAGGCCGAGAGGGCCATCTACGAGATGGACATGGCCGTCCGTGTCGGTGAGGGGGTCCGTCTCACGGACTACCGAAAGATGAAGGCCAAGCAGCTACGCAAGCTTCGATGGAACGTGCTGCTTGAGGAGTGGTACCCACAGCCCCGAGAGGATCTTGTGGACAGTCGCTTCTGGACTGTCACCCAGGCGTCTCTCTACGAGACCTACAGATGTCGGGGGCACAAGCTATTTCAGCATAACTACCTGGACTGGGGGCAGCTTGCATTGGCAGCGGAGACGGAGGTCCGTTCGTACTTTGAGAGATACAGAGGTTTGGTGCAGCTGCTTGCTTACGAGAGGAGTGCATATGTGGAAGATTGGGTCCGTGTCTTCTACGTGACCCTGTACATCTCTGAGGGCAGGAGGTCGATCGACTTCATGTTTATGGGTCAGCACTACCACCTCTCGTGGCAGACGTTGGGGCAGCTTCTTGGTTTGGACCTGCATGACACCTGCGTGCACGAGAGGGTATACGGGCAGGTAGATCCACCAAGGAGGCCACTTACTGGAGGGGTGGCACCACAGCTTGAGGAGATTCGGTCCCTGTTCGGCCCCACGTTCTCTCCGGACCAGCCGAGAGTTCTAGCTCTTCTGACCCCAGCTGCGCGCATTGTGCACCTCGCCTTGCGCCGCACGCTCCTGCCGAGGTCAGGGTACCTGGAGGGGTTCACCAGTTTACAGCAGACCCTCCTGTTCTACATAATGAACGGGATGGATTTCGACATTGTGGACATCCTCCTGTGCGAGATGGAAGACGTGATCACAGATGGGGTTGGCATGATGAGGTAGATGGTCTACGGGCACTGGATCAGTTACCTATGCTCTATGATGGTGCCCGAGGGGGATGCAGCACAGGCCAGACTTGCTGACGAGAGTGTGACTCGCTTTGGTCACTATCGTGCCCCGGCTCCTGGAGACCGCCGCCTTGGTCGTCCAGTTGAGCGTCAGGTCAGGGCCCGTCTGTCAGAGGAAGATTGGTCCGACTTAGAGCGGGAGGACGAGAGACTTGCAGAGGCTGAGGCTCAGGGGGAGGACCTGCAGCACATTTGGTCAGAGAGTGACACTGACGACAGTGTCGAGGAGTATTTCCCTCCTCCCCCCTCTCCCCGACAGCACGACGCGGAGGCTGGAGGTTCTACAGCACCACCACCCACTCCACCTCCCGTCACTGAGGCGCAGGTCACGTAGCCGTCTGAGCTGACTTCGCTCCTCCAGCAGATGGTCGAGCAGCAGAGGCTAGACAGGCTGGCCGCAGAGCAGGCCCGCACGGAGCAGGCTGCACGTCTTCTTGAGCTCCAGCAGCAGCAGCAAGAGATGCAGCGTCAGATCGCCCGTGAGAGGCATGAATACACTGACCGGTTGACGGGGCTCATCGACCAGATGCACCAGCGCACTCTGGACCAGCAGCAGCAGACGCAGCAGGCGATGATGGGGATCCTGGGGTTGATCACCAACCTCTACACCCAGACTGGGATCGCCCTCCCATCGCAGCTGCCTGGAGTAGCTCCTCTGCCTCCCGTCTTGGCTCCAGCTGCTGCACCAGTGGCTCCAGTTCCCTCCACTCCGATCCCTTCGTTCAGCATGTCCCCGCTGTTGGCTCCTGGTGCTCCTCTTCACTCCCCACTGCCGGCCACGTCACTGTTTCTTCAGACGCCGGCCTCCGTCACCAGTGTCCCTGCTCCAGCACCTCCTCCTCAGCAGGCACCCACGGTGGCACCTTCGGCTCCGGCAGCACCCTCCTCCGCTACTCCGGCCAGCAGCTCCGACGACAGCGGCGGTGACCAGTTCGTCATCGCGCCCAACTCTCAGGGTCCGTAGGTGCTCGGATCCCTTTTTGGTGCCTTGATGCCAAAGGGGGAGAAGAGTTAGTGGAGTCAGGGGGAGTCCTAGTGTTAGGGGGAGTCGAGTCCAGCTTATCTTTGCTTATCTTTATTGTATTTGCGTATTTGCTACTTCTTGGTGTGTAATGAACCTATTTACATGTGTTGTTAATCATTTGAACTCATTTGATGTTTATCTATGATTATGATCTCTTCGAATTCACACTTGTGTTATTAATTGATGTTTAAAGCTTCAAGTGTAACACCTTGTATTCATTGCATATTTTTTATGGTTTATTCTATCAAATTCATTACTATTGCGCTTTGATTATTGTGTTGTCATCAATCACCAAAAAGGGGGAGATTGAAAGCATCTAGGCCCCCCCTCATGTAATATGGTTTTGGTGATTAATGACAACCATTGAACTTTACTAATGAATTTGTGAATGCAAGGTCCCCATAAACACTCAATAAGATGAAATGATCACGTCATTGGAGACCCATAGATACTCAACTTTCGAGATCAAAGTCATGAGATAAAGACAAGACGTGAAGGCTCTATGTCTAAGTCACTCAATCAAAAATTGACATCATACAATGCTTAAGAATCATAAGAGAACCTTGTGGAACAAATGTCTAAGAGGTCATTCGAGCAAGACACAAAAGATTCACTCAAAACAACTCGAAGCAAACAAAATCAACTCACCGGATCAACCGATGATTTCCAAAATGAACACATCGGTCGAGTTGATTTAACTGAAGAAAAAGACCTCAGACAAATGAACTCATCGGATCATCCGATGTGAAGGGCTCAACAACATCGGTGCATCAGTACAGTTGGCAGTACAATTGGAACAAGTGAAGCACCGGATCATACGATGTGCAGACTTACACACATTGGTTGATCACTCTAGTAAGCATCAAGATCAAGCAAATTCTGGAGGAAGAGCCACCGGATCATCCGATGAGAAGACTGGGGGCAACATCGGTCTAATAACGGTAATATCTGACACAATGACGTCAGCCAAAGTAATTACACCGATGATAACTAGAGGGGAGACATCGGATCATCTGGTGTTCACAGAAAAGTTCTGTCAGCCTACTTTTCCAACGGCTATTTCGGTTAAGCTAGCTATAAAACCCCTCTAATCCAGTCATTTCGACAAGTCTTGATCACCTGAAGCCCACTACACATCCAAGAGCATTCAAGACTATAGAGCATACATTTACACACTTTTAGATCATTTGTAATAGGCTAGAGAGAAGCTTGTGTGCGTTCTTTCTTTGTGATTGAACTCTCTAGGCTAGTGAGAAGTTGAAGAAGATCGTTCCGGAGCTTGCCAAGGTGTGCGTAGAAGCCCGGAACATCGAAGGTTGTACAAGGCTTGAGCTCCACCTTGCCGGATATGGTGAACGGAGAAGATTAGTGAAGACTCCATTGTCTCGGTGACATTGGAAGTGGCAAAACCCTTCGGTGGGTGCCACAACGTGGACGTAGGAAGATCCTTGCGATCTTGCCGAACCACGAGATAAACCTTCGTGTCCCCTAGCGTTTGCATTCCTCTCCCTCTCTTTACATTTTGCAATCTTTACTTCACAAGTTATATCTACGTTGATTGCATAGCTAGAACCGCATTGGGAATTGGGCTTAAGTAGTTCGTTTTTTAATTGTCTTAAAATTTGAAAGAAAGCCCAATTCACCTACCCCTCTTGGGCGTTTCGATCCTTACACGGGTCCGGACCTTCGACGAAGCCACGCAGGACCAGCTTTGACGTGAAGAACTTGACCTCATTGAAGAGGGAAGGTGCCGAGCAGCTGTTCGAAATGCACAATACCGCCAAACGCTCCAGCGCTATCACCAAAATCATGTGCATAACCGACAGCTCGAGGAAGGCAATCTGGTGCTACCGACAACTCGAGGATGGCGATCTGGTGCTGCGGAGAATACAAACTCAAGAAGGGTTAAACAAACTTTCCCCCAGCTGGGAAGGACCCTTCCGAGTGATCAAAGTATCCCGTCCGGATGTGTTCGCTTGGCAACCAAGGATGGGACACCGCTCCCTAATCCTTGGAACATTGAGCACCTATGTAAGTTCTATGCTTAATATCACAGAGGTGAGTCTATAATTACATATGATGTATGTTATAACGTTATTGTACACAGTTGGATAATTCCTCTGGGAGGACAACTGGACATTTCCCGGAAGGTCCGCAAAGTTCAAGCAACACTTAACACAGTCTCAGAACTAAAAGTGTAGCTAGTTACCCTGGGTCAAACAAGAAATGCAACACACTTAGCCTGGTTCCGTACCCTAAGAGTGTACTTGTTTCCCCTGTACCCCAGACCTATAATGAAAGACATCATTATGTGAAAACAGACTCCACGTGCATTTATTTTGTACAAGCTCATTCTTTTTTATTTTTCGCTTTCTTGTCTATGAAAAAGTTGTACAATTCTCAAGAAACTTTAGCTCGAACAATTCATATATAATTCAAGTTGCATTGATTAGTTCTTTCGGGTCTTAACATTGTTGAACGGCCTACTCGCCTGAACGACAAGCCAATCTAGGTCCGGAGTGTGCTATCGACTTAGCCTGGTCCTGCACACTAAGTACGCCACTCTACCTACACCCCGGTAGGCCTGAGTAAGGTGACTCCAGAAAATGATCGTACCTGGAGAAAATAAGCAAATGCACTTGATTGTATACAGAATTGTTGTCGACCTAAAAATTTCTTTCGAGAATAGTAAGCCGCAAACGAGTTATAGAAAAAAAATGGATTTTACTGTTTTTCTTGACTTCAGTGTGCAGGAAAATAAAAATCTCATGATGATGATGGATGATGGCGGAGCTATCAAAGCTTCGACATCCCCTAAGGTGGCCCGCTGTCGATGTTTTAAACATTGATAGTAGGCGTCGCCGAAGCTATCAAGTTTCGACAAATCTAGGGAGCCAACCGTCAACGTAAAGAAAAGATGGTAGAAGTACACCCCAATGGAGTCTGCTGTCGACACTCTACATGTTGACAGTGGACGCTGCTGGAGCTACTAAGCTCCGACAATCCTCGAGGGCCAACTGTCGATGCTCTACGTGTTGACAATGGTCGCAGCCGGAGCTACTAAGCTCCGACAACATCAGGGGGCCCCTGCTCTCGACGACTTCGGACCTATATTCTACAAGTTTGAAGCACTCAAGTCTTCAACAAAATGCTACATCCTTTTGGTACATGTTCGCAATCAAATTGTGTACATCTACCAGACAAGTGAGACAAAGGTTGAAGACAAAAAATGAAATTCATAATTTTTTGGATTTTATTCATCCGAGGACAAGAGATTACAAAATTGGAGAAAAGAAGAGAAGATACAAGTGGGAGCTACAAGGAGAAAGTCCTAAATCCTACAGAAGAACGAGACAACCTTCTGGGCAACCTCCGACACGATGGCCTTGGCGGCGTCTCCCTCTCCACCGATGGTACATTCAAGCACCGGATCTAGTGGGAAATGAGGATCCCGACTTGTGTAGCACGTCAGAATGTATTCTGCGATGTTCTGCGCAAGGGATTTTCCTTCAGTTTCCAACTGATCCGCGATGACATCGCCCATCTTGTTGAGTTTGTCGCAAGTCGAGCTCAACGCCTTCAACGCATGGTACAGCTCCGGCTCCAGATCGTCCAAACGCACGGGACTAAAGCCCAGCGGCATCAGCGCGTCATTGGCTTTGCCCAAGAAGTTCCATACTTGTTGGGACTCCGCAGCCCTTGAGCCTCGCATCTCTTCCAAGGACCTCTTGGTCGCCGCAAGCTCCGAACCCTCCCGGGCAAGGCGCTCAACCTCTTTGGCGTGCTGCTGAATCCTTTAAGCAACTTGCCGTTCAAGGTTGGCAAGCTCCTCTTCTCGAACGTGGATCTTGTTCTGGTGGTCAATCAGGTCTTTCTCCCAGCCTCACACCTTCTTCTCCCTGGCAGCAACTTCATTCTCCCTTCTGGTGAGGTCCTGTCCCCGCTACCAGGCTTTCTTCTCCTCGCTCTCGCAGAGCTCCTCCAACTTCTTGGTGCGCTCTGCCAGGCTCTTGTCACCCAGAGCCAGCCTTTCAGCGAGCTCCTCCTCCCTCTTCACGAGGTCATCCCTCAGCTCCAAGCATTTTTGCTCTTCATCTTCGAGCTTTTTCTCCCGCTCCTCAGGAGCCTCTTGGCGCTTAATGAGGCTCTCGTGGATGGTACTGAGCTTCTCCTGGTGATCATTCGCTGCTTCATTAGCAGCCACGGCTTGTTCGTGTATAGCCCGGGACTGGTTGTTGAGAGATCGCACTATTCTTTCCCTCTCGTCCAGCAGCTGGCCCCAATACTCCATCTGGACCTTCTCTCTCTTGACCCACTCCTTGTTGTCGGCCAGCCTTGTTTGCGCCAGCTTGGTCTCGAATTGGAGCCGGTTGCGCCACCTCCTAAGGGTTTGGCGCTCCTCCTCGAGGGCCTTGCTATCGTGGTAAAAGGAAAGCTGGACCTGACGAAGGATGGAGCAGGTGTTGTCAATGGATAACGATAGGGGGATCGGCTCCGGACCGGCAGGGGTCCTCTCCGCTAACTCCAGTGGGTTCTCCATAACAAAAATTGGGTCCCACTCTACAAGAGTGGTCCCCTGAGCTTCCGCGGCACTAGGGCCGCCCTTCGGGAGTGCCTCATTCATCACCGAGGAAGGTCCAACAACGGGATATTCTACCTCCGAAGTCGGCTCCGAAGGTCCCGCCGCCAGGTCATCAGCAACTTCTCTCTCAAGCAGAGGACCGGTCACTTCATCCTGACACCCTGGCTCGGGCACAGGTACCTACAGAACTACCACCTCTGGGGCAAGCATTGAAGAGTCGGCCGGAGCTGAGGCCACTTCCAGCTCCGATGCTAGTGCCTCCTCCACCGTCGGTTCAGGCGTCGGTGCTTCGACCTCCACCGTTCGGGTGGCGGCACCTCCGCGACAATCGGCTCAGGCGTCAGAACTTCATCAACCACCGGCTCTGCCGCCGGGGCTTCAGTAACATCTGGCTCTAAGGCCAGAACTGCAGCTACCTTCGGCTCTAAGGCCAGAGCATCCATCATCACAGCATCCACTGGAGATTCAGCCTCCGGAGCTGGTGCCGCTGGTACGTCTTCATTCCCATGGTACGACGCTACCATGGGAGCTTCGGGAGATGAGTCGAGGTACAGAACCTCGACAGCTGGCGCCGGAGCTACCGAGACCTCAGCCACCACCTGGGGCGGCGCTGGAACTGGAGCCGGAGCCTCCGCCTGCGCAGCATCAGCTACTGTCACAGGAACCGGAGCTTCATCCCCCTTTTTTGGATACCCTGTGGATGAAGGAAGAAGAAACTCAAAATATGATTACAACAAAAACAACCAAATGAGGTAAAAACAGCAAATTTACCTTGGAAGACTTCTGCTCTAGCTAGCGCGGAACTTCTTTGCCGGACGCTCAGAGCCCGACCCAGTCGCAACTGGGGTAGTAGCTTCAGAAGGTCCTTCGGAGCTTACTGCCGCCGTCAGCGACGTCTTGGTTGGGGCCTTCCTCGACTGGGAAGGACCCTCGGACCTAGAGGCCTTAGCTAGCCCCGGTGCTGGAGTCACCTTGGCGGAGCTAACATCCCGAGGAGACGCCGATGCTGGAGTTGTTGTCACCGTCAAAGACCTCCCCCGCCGGTGAGAAGGAGCTGTTGTGGAAGGAGCAGGTCTGACGGGCCTCCCGTCAGAGTGCTTCAACTTCCTCTTTCGGCTGGAGGGCTCCGCCAACTTTTTGCCCTTGCCTATGACTTCAGCTCTCTGTATTGGGGCGGAAGTGGGACCACCGTCGGAAGCTTCATGGATCACCAATCTGGTGGTCGAACGCCTTTCTACCTCACCGAGGTCGTCAAACACTGGCATCTTCCGCCGGAGCTCCCTGTTGAACTCCGCCTCCATGTTCAAAGGGAGGAAAGCCACCGGCGAAGTTAAGTCGTCGCCCTCGACATCGATGCCATGCTGGAACTTCTTGAGATGAAGCTCCAAAGCAGTGCCTTCCAAATTGGACTTCAAACCGGTCTCAATCCGGTCATCGTCCATCACGCTGTTGAGGGCCTAGGTGAGCTTCTTCCTCTTCTTCAGCAGAGCCCACCTGTTGACCAGGAAGTTGCAGAAGACCGCCTGGGGGGTCACCCCTCCTTCCACACATTGGAGGATCCTGGTCATGGCAGGGTTGAAGGCCTCCGACAGCACCGGAGCCTCGCTCCAGGCGTCAGTGTCAACATTGGGAAGACCTTCACGCAGCTCCAGCTTCTCGTGCTCCTCTGCCGTGATGACAATCTAATCTTTCTTCTAGTCGTCCCACTTGCCGGAAGGGAACGACCTCAAATACTTGTAGGGGCATTTCTTGCGCTTCACAAAATAGTAGAAGCCAAGATACTCGTCACTCTTGCCGGTAGTGTGGATGGTGAAGAAGGTACAGAAAAGCTCGACACAGGGGGGGAATACCCACCCACATCTCGCAAAAGTGGACGAATGTTGACACAAGAAGAATGGAGTGGGGGCCAAGGTGATATAGCTGCAGACCATAGAAGTCTAACAACATCAAGAGAAAAGTTGAGAAAGGTGGGATCAGTCCCACCATGGCGTACGCAGAAAAGTACACCATGTCGCCGGCGCGCTTCTTTTTGAACGGGAGCTTGCCGGCGCGGACCAGGTGGTTGAAGGAGTCGCTGGACCACCCCATGTAGGTCCGGACCTTTTTCAAATCATCGTCGGTCGTGAGACGGCTCTTGCAGAGACCCAACTCCATCGCAACATGGCGGGGCGAGAGAGGAAAAGCAAGCCA
The DNA here is from genome assembly GCA_036927565.1 of Tuctoria greenei. Classification (NCBI taxonomy): domain Eukaryota; kingdom Viridiplantae; phylum Streptophyta; class Magnoliopsida; order Poales; family Poaceae; genus Tuctoria; species Tuctoria greenei. Next base: position 203,954,701 of record JAYESD010000004.1, read on the forward strand.
AAGTTTGGAGGATTCGAGCGCAAGTTCAAATGAAGGAGTAAGGAATCCCAAAATGGTGCGCACTTTCCTTCTTAAGTAAGCTCCCACAACGCTTGGATGGAAACCGCGAAAGGGCCAAGGATACAGTTCAAAAATTTCACCCTGCCAATGACAAGGGGGCCCAGGGCCACCTAGATGATCAAGTCGAGGTCCTTACCCCAGGTGAACAATTGTCATGATGAGAGGCGGGAAACCCAAGGGCGGTGGCCTGACAGGGCGCGCGGAACCGATACAAATTTCGTATCGGGAACCGGCGACATTCAATTGCGTGAGATCCACACACGCAGATCTCACCTGTCGCATCCTGAAGATGCCACGTGGCGTGGTTTAACTAAGAACCACCACCTCAACGACACATCCAAAAACCCTTGAAGACACGGCGCAGAAATCAAAAGATGGATCCACCTCTGGTAGAATGACTTAATCTAAAAGGCCTCTTCCAGAGGTGGGCCCAAGGGGCCACTGTCGGTACCCTGCGTACCGGATACCCCTTGGAACTGCGAAGAGTGCAAAGGAACTCCACTTATCTGAGTTGGAGACCTCCGAAGGCCCCACGTGTCACTCGGAACCGGACCTGCATCCCTCCTATGGTTAGTCCCCGTGCCGCCACGTGTATCATAAAACCGGAGCTACAATCCCTACATGGGAATGCTCCGGCTATATACCTGTGTGGCACCCCCATACCTAACTCCCAGCAGAGGGAAGCTCCAGTACCGACACGTGTACAACAGCACCGGACCTACTCGTCCAAGACGGTAAGCTCCGGAGCTGCCACGCGTCCAACCGCCGGATCTTCAACCTCAACAGACAGATTGGTGAACCTCCAATGGCTCAGACCTTCAAGGAACATTAAAGACTCCAAGACCTGATTATGTGTCATTAATGCTATCTTAATGACACACGATCAGAGGACCCTTAATACCAGTAACGCCGCTATCAAGGCGCATTACCATGCTGTTAAGGGGAATTAAGTACATTAACTGTGTATTAAGCATCAGTAACCGCCAGGGCCACATGTCGGGCCAGGCTGATGATGTAATGGCCAATCCTTGTACTATAAAAGGATTGGCCGAGCGATACACAGGAGGACTCTTCCACACGTGCCCAAGACAGGTTGAGACTGACTAGACACTCTGGTCTTTCACACACAAGCGCTCAGACACTCAATACAGCAACAACATACACCCGTGGACTAGGGTATTACGCTCAGGCGGCCCGAACCACGTAAATCCTTGTGTCCTAACCAAACTAAGAAACTCCGCGATCTACTAACAGTAGTGTCGGTAGAATTGCCAGAATCAGACTTCGACAAACGAGAATGCCAAACACTTGCATCATCATTAATACCGCCACAAATATGGTTTACTGACTTATTATTAAACTCCAAAAGAGAAAAGCGGAACAGGCCTCCACATTCATAGCCTTTACCAATAAATTGTCCATGCTTAGACACAACTATTTTATTGGACTCTAGAACTACTTTAAACCCATCTCTACATAGAAGGGTACCACTAACAAGATTCTTCTTCATAGTAGGGACATGCTGCATGTTCTTCAACTGGACAATTTTTCTCGAAGTGAACTTCAGATCAACCGAGCCAACACCACGAACAGAAGCATGTGACCCATTCCCCATTAGGACGGCGAAGTCCCGGACGAACTGGTAAGAAGTAAACATGGATATGTCAGAACATACATGAACATTAGCACCCGTATCAAACCACCAAGATAGTGTTTGAGAAACAGAAAGAACAGTAAAGGAATTACCGTACCCATCTGCATTGCTGGATGTCACGATGTTGACATTCTTTTTCCCTTTACGATTTGCCCTCTTAGGACAGTTCTTAGAAATATGTCCCTGCTCCTCACAGGTGTAGCAGCAGCCATCATTGTCTTTGTTTGACTTCTTCTTCTTGAAAGCAGTAGTTTTGTTTGGCTTGAATTGAGACTTGTTCCCTTTATTCTTGACATTGGGTTTCTGCACCATATTAGCATTGGCGCTAGATTGACCCTCGCCTCCTTTCTCAGTAGAGTCCTTAGTCCGAGCCTTCTCTTCAACATCAAGAGATGCTATCAGGTTTTCAACTGATATTTCCTGTCTCTTGTGTTTGAGAGCTGTGGCGAAGTTCCTCCATGATGGAGGTAACTTTGCAATAATGCACCCAGCCACAAACTTGTCGGGTAAAGGACACTTAAGGAGATTGAGCTCTCTCGCAAGGCACTGTGTTTCTTGAGCTTGTTCAACTACAGGATGGTTGTTAACCATCTTGTAGTCATGAAACTTCTCCATGATATACAGTTCACCGCCTGCATCGGCTGCACCATACTTAGCGTTAAGTGCATACCAGAGCTCCTTACCATCTGTGACTGTTAGATAGACATCACAGAGTTTATTGTCAAGAATACTTAAGATGCATCCTCTCAGGGCAGAATTGGCTTCCTCGAACTTCGTCTATTCTTCAACAGACAAAGGACCTTGAGGCCTACCCTCGGTTATCTAGAAGATCTTAAGCGATTGGAGCCAGTGCGTTGCCTTAACTTACCACCTCTTGAAGTACACGCCAGAGAATTTCTCTGGCCTCAGTACATCGGCTAGAGTCATCATGTTCAACTCAGGAAATTGCCTACTAATGTTTTTGGATTGTTAGAAAAATAGGAGGCAATTTACTAAACAATTTCGGAAAAACACGTGAAAACTAGCAGTGATTAACACCGGCAGACAGACGGGACGAGTAATATTGTGTACCGATTTGAAACCGAACGAACCGCTGTAGATGTAACGGCGAACAGCCGCTGCAGACATTTGTGACGACATTGAGCTGCAGCGCCCGATCTCCTCGGTAGACGAGCTGTGGTGAAGAATGCGAGCAGTCGCGCAGAGCGCTTCCCAAAAACCTTATTCGCCCTCTCCCGGTGCAGGATCGCAAGGGCGAGCGGTTCCGGAGACCTGCTCTCCCGATCATCGGTGCACGCCGGCGCTCGGAACGCGAACGTGGGAACGATCTGATCGTGGAGATGACTGCTGTACCGCGCACGCCCGTACTTATAGAGTCCCACGGAGGCGGTTCGTATGCGATCCGGAGGATCCGGATCCGAACTGACTCCGCAGTCGTAAACGCGTACGTCTCCAACGACTTGGACTCTGTCTCGGGTAGCCCAAAAAATTCGGAAGACCAAAAGTCCAAAGCCCAATTTAATTTTCTGCAAAAATATAAAATCTGGGCTCGGCTCGATGCTCGAATTCACACGAACACACGCGCGCGTGCGGAGCGGGGCGATGCGAGGCGAGGCGTGGCGAGGCGAGCGAGGAGGAGGAGGGGGAGTGCGCGTGGGCCACTCCTCTTTTCCTCTCTTCTCTCTCACTCAAAGAGTGGAAGAGCAACCTCACTTATATGTAGGAGTTGCTCCACTTCCACTTCCCATGTGGGACTAAACATTTAGCACTACTCCCTCTTGCCCTAACGGAACTTTGAGATTTTCTAGGATTTATTTTTGAATTAGTATTGGGCCAAGCTCATTAATTCCAACACAAATTGCATGACAAACAAACTGTACGCGCACGAATCACGGCACAGAAACGAAGATGGACGGCCACAAATTCGATGGCTACAAAAGGCTCGAGTGAGTTTTAGCTTTTCCATCAAAATAAAAAGGGAAATTAAAGAGGAAACTTTAGTGTGCGGTAGCCTCACATTCTAATTGACAACACCCCACTCAGGTTCCTTCGGTGGGAATAGCAGACATCGACGGCCGGTGCTTATTATTGACAGCGACATTGACTTCTAATTGCATTGGCAGTTTCGTGTACCTATGAATACAGTACCTATATAGGAAATATTTTTTTTTCTTGATTGGATATATATGGGTCAATTCTTTATTTGCCATTGCAAAAGTGCTTACGCTTCTTCGTGTTACAATTTCTTACTCTTTAATGCTTGCACTTACTACTTCAGTGTATAATCACATTCTCAACTAGCGTGTAAGTTTGCCCAAGTCCGTTTATACCCGATGCATGGTGTTGTAAACCCTTACTTATGCATCACATCCTACCACGTGTCCTCAGCATAAAAAAGACTAAACTACTCTTCTTTGTGCTATTTTTACAACAAAATTTTATTTCAGGAGAGAAAAAATATCAAATGTTTTCGATAAAAGCAAAATTTATGAATTTGAATTTGAATCCAAAACAATTCGTGAAAATTTAAAAATCAAACAAATCTCAATGGAATTCAAATATATCCAATCAAAATTGAATGATTTTTTCCGAAATTTCAAATTCGATTTCAGAAATGTCAATAAAAATCTGTAATTTCAAATTTAAATTCAAACAAATTTGAATGAACTTAAAGTAAATTAATCAAATTTACGAAATTTCAAATTGAAACAAAATATGAATAGAATTTCTGAATTTCAAACAAAATTTTAAATCCAGATAATTTGAATGATATGAAAGAAATATTTTTTATCGGACTCTACAAATGAAACAATTTTTTTTGTGAAACTATTTTCTTTGTTTTATCTATGTTTGTTATAAAAATAAAAAGGATAATTTTGTCTTTTTTCTTATATTTAACACCATAAAGAATCATTAAGGGAGTGTGAATATATTTTTATTTCATTTTAAAAAGTAGGGAAAAAATCATAAACTCTAATTTTCAATGGTATAATCACTATTAGACTCACACTAGGGGTATAAACACAATAATGCTTCTTTTTGTATTTATAGAGCTTGGCGTCCGTCCAATCCGAACTCGGGAGTCGGGAGAGCTATCGACCTTGCATGCAATGAATTCAAGCATGGCTCCCTTGCAAGCGCAAGCACTATATGTTGGCTCATGCTTCTCCTTGCTACCTCCCTCATCGGCTCTACTGCTGCATCACCGTCTGGCCTTCGCCTTGAGCTCACCCACGTCGACTCCAAAGGCAACTTCACAAGGTCCCAACTCATCCGACGCGCGGTGCTCCGGAGCCGCCACAGAGCTATCATGCTGTCCGCCACGCACGGTAACGGCACCTTTACCTCGCCCACCTGGGACACCCGCTCCAAAGTTCACTGGAGCGACAACGAGAACCTCGTCGAGCTCGCGATCGGCACGCCGCCGGTGCCCTTTGTCGGCCTCGCCGACACCGGCAGCGACCTCATCTGGACGCAGTTGCTCCCGTGCACGCACTGCGCGTACCAGCCGACGCCCATATACAACCCATTCACCTCGCACAGCTTCTCCCTCGAGCCGTGCTCCAGCGCCATGTGCCAGGGCAGGCGGCGTTTTGAGCTGCACCACAGATGTAGCACCACCCGTCCACACCTCTGCGAGTACCGGTACGGTTACGGTGACGGCGCCTACTCGATGGCCCCCCACGCTTTGCTCTGGCGATAGGCGACTCGCTTGGCGATCCCCATTCCCCACGAACCAAGACACCAAATTTCCACAAAATCTCTCCAATCCATAGCCCGACCAGCATCAACTCCAGCAATACCAAACGCGGCAACTCCCCTCCGACGACTGCTTACCGGAGATCTACTGCTGCTCTCCGACCCCAAGGGGCCGTACCGCATACCGCCCCCAGATCCAGATGGATGGAGCGGCCCTCAGCCGGCAACAAGGAGACGCTGGTGACACCTCCGCGCCGAAGCCACAGATCTGGACATATGGCGTCATCGGAGACGAGTCTCCACAGCTCCCTCGTCCGGGATCTCACCTTCCCTGGCCAACACGGTACGTTCCCCTTTTCCTACGCCGATGCAGTACGTTTCGGTGTTCGTTTCGGTAGTCCTGCACATTATGCTCCCCCAGATCTGCCCAAAACGCCCCCGCCGGCTAGCCGGAAAGGCACTACTGTTCAGTTCCACCCCTGCCCGTTGGTGGCTGAGTTTCGGAAAGAAGATGAACCTAGGAATTTTCGCATCTGCAACGGTCAGTTTGAGACTGTTAGGCTGAATGACAAATCCTGGCCCAAAGGTTGCCTCAAGGTTCAAAAGGCTCGCCCTTCTGTTAAAGCTCACCATAGTATTTTCTCGACCCCCAATCCAAGTGTCATGCCTGATCATCCTGAGGAGAGAAATAGCACATCATCTCAGCAATGGCAGGTGGTCAAAAGGAAGTATTGGTGGAGAGAAGGGCAATGCTATAAATCTGGCATGTACTCAGACCAAGCTAGGCTTCAGGTCTTCAAGTCAAAAGCTAGAGGGAGATGCTATAATTGCCTAGCGCACGATCACTTGAAGCCGCAGTGCAGAGAACCACGTCGCTGTTGGCGGTGCAAAGATGTCGGCCATATCTCCTCTAGCTGCCTAAGGAAATCCTCTGCCAGGGATATTGAAGGCAAACACCGGCCATGAACCTCCCCCGCTGGGTTACTTAAGTGGGCCCTCCATGACCCTGCTCAGAACAGCAGCACCAATGTTCCATCCCTCAACCGGATGCGATCCCTCTCCACTGCAGGTATGGCGATGAAGCGTCACCGTTCTTTTGATGCGGACCTTGGCGATCATGATCGGCGTCGCTCAGTTGGCAAAGACGTGGCACCGGACCAACATTGCAAAGAGGTACGAGAGGATGATCGATTGTCTCTTCAGGGCATTGCCTCTTTCCCTGGCAATCCACAGTTGAGGCCAGTCACTACGGCGAAGATGATTGCCCTGAATTCAGACATGGCTCATCAGCTGAATATGCTCACCAACCGTCAGTGTTTTCAAGTCGGTAAGTCGAGTCGAGTCGACAAGGTACCGACTTGGTGACTAGTCAGTAAGTCAGTCGACTAGTCGTTGACTTGTCAAATATAGTGGCTGTTTTGCCTATATAGTGGCTCCATATAAACAATATAGTCAAACTAAAAAATAGCATCTAGTTCAAAGAAAAGAGCATGATTTACCTCATTTGTAGGCTGAAACTGAATCAAACTCAAATAACTAGCATCCAGGTCAAAGGAAGGGCATGTTTTACCTCATTTGAAAGATGAATCTGAACCAAATTCACTTCGGAAAGACAGAAACCAATCAGCCACATAAGTCAAACTCATAAGTTCATAACAGTCACATATAGTTCAAATAGGAAGCTAAGTTGCAGCAGCTGCCAGAATCTAGATAGATACAAGGTAGTTCAAATATCTCCGAAATCAATATCATCCATTGCATTTTCTTCACCACCAGCTTGAGTAGGGCTGCTATGTGGGGATTCACCAAAGTCATCCACTTCTTCATCATCATTAGGCATATACTCTTCATCACCTTGTTCATTGCCCTCATTGCCTTGCTCTTCCTCTTCCATAATGCCCTCATCCTGTGTAGCAGCAGCTGTACCACGCCCACGCCTTGAATAAACAGACTCAATACGGGCTCTTCTTGGGAAGTTGCGATCTTGAAGTGAAGTAGAAGCACCGGTTGCCTCATCTACATGAGCCCATGCAAGATCATCCCCTTATCTCACTGTTTCATTTTGATTGTCCACCCACTCATTGTCCCATTGGAAATTCTCTAAAAGTAAAGGGTTACCAATATTTCCCTCCTCACGTAATCTCTGGAACCTAGCTGCCATCTTTCTATTGTATTGGATATAAACCAAATTGTTTAACCTCTGGTGCTCCAATCTATTCCTTTTTTTGGTATGAATCTATGTGATAAATAATGAATTAGTGGTGTTGCCGACTAGCTAAAATCAATTAACACTAGAGAAACTGAAATGATAAATTTTGTACTTACAAATTTGAAAGTGCTCCAACTGCGCTCGCATCCTGAAGCGGAACAACAAAGGCAAACAATGCGCTTTGCAAAGGATTGAATCTCAAATGCAAGGCCACCATATGCATCCCACCAACGAACTAGAAAAGAGAGGAAAAGAAACTCTTTAGTTTTAAGTGAAACTGAATTAGAAACTGAAATAAAAAACTGAATTAGAAACTGAATTAGAAACTGAAATAAAAAACCGAATTAGAAACTGAAATAAAAAACTGAATTAGAAACTGAAATAAAAAACTGAATTAGAAACTGAAATAAAAACAGAAATAAAAAAACTGAATTAGAAACTGAAATTGAAAACTTACTGGGGCTCTTTTTTTGCTGTTCTCTAATTGCCAATGGTGATGAGAAGGCAGGACCATCCATGTTCATGTACTCATCAGCTTGTTTACTGATTACATATTGAAGTTCATCATCTAGAACCATCTTGCATAGCACATCACTGAATGCAGCCCTCATCTTACCCAATTCCCTTTTAGTTGGATCATTTCTTTGAAGTTCGAAAAACTTATTCGGATTTAAGAACAATGCAGCCCCATATAACTTCACCTCCATTTGATCTTGCCACCTCCGGTTAATAATGGCAAGAAACTTCTTCTTCATAAGCTCTCTACCTTCAAACCCGAAGTGATCTTTATTTTTGCCATATCCATGGCTATGACAACCTCTGGCATGGCTGGCTTTTCATCACCATCAACAATTCGCAACATAGTGAGAAGTGGTTGTGATGTTCGAATACAATCTTGGACTGAGTTCCAAAAATTTGTAGAAAGAAGTATTTCTGTGACCTTCTTTCCTGCTTCTGTGCTTGATAGCTTGGACCTAGTCCAATCCTCACTAACAAACAGACATCTCAAAGCTTGCTTATGCTTGAATATGGACTGAAGAGTAAGAAAAGCTGTAGCAAATCTTGTAACTGCAGGTCTCACTAAATCACCCCCTATCTTCTCCCTCGTGGCATCAAGAAGCTTGTCATGCCTATATATAAAAGTTGTCACTTGGCGAGCACGTGAAATGCATCTCTTGAACTCTACAATTTTCCCAATGTCCTCAAGCATGAGATCCAAACAGTGAGCAGCACATGGGGTCCAAAACAAGTGAGGAATCCTTCTTTCTAAAAGCCTTCCAGCAGCCTTGAAGTTAGCCCCATTACCTGTTACAATTTGCACTACCTTATCTCTACCTATGGCATCAATTCTTTTCTCAAGTAGTGCTGCTAACATCTGAGCATCTGCTGTCTCACTTGAGGCATTAACAGACTCTAAAAAAAATGTGCCAGCTGGACTATTGACAAGGAAGTTGATTAAGTGTCGTCCCCTCCTATCCGTCCAACCATCAGACATAAGTGTGCAACCAAACTCAGCCCAAGCTAACTCATGAGTCTTTTTTATCTCATCTACACTCTCCTTTGCCTTCTCAAGCAATGGCACCCTAACCTCATGATATGAAGGCTTCACATACCCTGGACCATATTGCCCAACCGCCTCAAGCATGACTTCAAAGGACCTTGAGTTGATAACATGAAGTGGTAAAACAGAGTTATAAATAAAATCAGCAACATACATATCAGTTGCTTCCTTTTCCTCCTTGCTCTTTCTAGGAGTGTAGTTTGAGTGTTGCTCTTACAATGTCTTTCACGAACCACCTCTTCAGGGTTGATTGAGTATGTTGCTGATTTTATTTATAACTCTGTTTTACCACTTCATGTTATCAACTCAAGGTCCTTTGAAGTCATGCTTGAGGCGGTTGGGCAATATGGTCCAGGGTATGTGAAGCCTTCATATCATGAGGTTAGGGTGCCATTGCTTGAGAAGGCAAAGGAGAGTGTAGATGAGATAAAAAAGACTCATGAGTTAGCTTGGGCTGAGTTTGGTTGCACACTTATGTCTGATGGTTGGACAGATAGGAGGGGACGACACTTAATCAACTTCCTTGTCAATAGTCCAGCTGGCACATTTTTTTAGAGTCTGTTAATGCCTCAAGTGAGACAGCAGATGCTCAGATGTTAGCAGCACTACTTGAGAAAAGAATTGATGCCATAGGTAGAGATAAGGTAGTGCAAATTGTAACAGATAATGGGGCTAACTTCAAGGCTGCTGGAAGGCTTTTAGAAAGAAGGATTCCTCACTTGTTTTGGACCCCATGTGCTGCTCACTGTTTGGATCTCATGCTTGAGGACATTGGGAAAATTGTAGAGTTCAAGAGATGCATTTCACGTGCTCGCCAAGTGACAACTTTTATATATAGGCATGACAAGCTTCTTGATGCCACGAGGGAGAAGATAGGGGGTGATTTAGTGAGACCTGCAGTTACAAGATTTGCTACAGCTTTTCTTACTCTTCAGTCCATATTCAAGCATAAGCAAGCTTTGAGATGTCTGTTTGTTAGTGAGGATTGGACTAGGTCCAAGCTATCAAGCACAGAAGCAGGAAAGAAGGTCACAGAAATACTTCTTTCTACAATTTTTTGGAACTCAGTCCAAGATTGTATTCGAGCATCACAACCACTTCTCACTGTGTTGTGAATTGTTGATGGTGATGAAAAGCCAGCCATGCCAGAGGTTGCCACAGCCATGGATATGGCAAAAACAAAGATCACTTCGGGTTTGAAGGTAGAGAGCTTATGAAGAAGAAGTTTCTTGCCATTATTAACCGGAGGTGGCAAGATCAAATGGAGGTGAAGTTATATGGGGCTGCATTGTTCTTAAATCCGAATAAGTTTTTCGAACTTCAAAGAAATGATCCAACTAAAAGGGAATTGGGTAAGATGAGGGCTGCATTCAGTGATGTGCTATGCAAGATGGTTCTAGATGATGAACTTCAATATGTAATCAGTAAACAAGCTGATGAGTACATGAACATGAATGGTCCTGCCTTCTCATCACCATTGGCAATTAGAGAACAGCAAAAAAAGAGCCCCAGTAAGTTTTCAATTTCAGTTTCTAATTTAGTTTTTTTTTTATTTCTGTTTTTATTTCAGTTTCTAATTCAGTTTTTTATTTCAGTTTCTAATTCAGTTTTTTATTTCAGTTTCTAATTCAGTTTTTTATTTCAGTTTCTAATTCAGTTTCTAATTCAGTTTTTTATTTCAGTTTCTAATTCAGTTTCACTTAAAACTAAAGAGTTTCTTTTCCTCTCTTTTCTAGTTCGTTGGTGGGATGCATATGGTGGCCTTGCATTTGAGATTCAATCCTTTGCAAAGCGCATTGTTTGCCTTTGTTGTTCAGCTTCAGGATGCGAGCGCAGTTGGAGCACTTTCGAATTTGTAAGTACAAAATTTATCATTTCAGTTTCTCTAGTGTTAATTGATTTTAGCTAGTCGGCAGCACCACTAATTCATTATTTATCACATAGATTCATACCAAAAAAAGGAATAGATTGGAGCACCAGAGGTTAAACAATTTGGTTTATATCCAATACAATAGAAAGATGGCAGCTAGGTTCCAGAGATTACGTGAGGAGGGAAATATTGGTAACCCTTTACTTTTAGAGAATTTCCAATGGGACAATGAGTGGGTGGACAATCAAAATGAAACAGTGAGATAAGGGGATGATCTTGCATGGGCTCATGTAGATGAGGCAACCGGTGCTTCTACTTCACTTCAAGGTCGCAACTTCCCAAGAAGAGCCCGTATTGAGTCTGTTTATTCAAGGCGTGGGCGTGGTACAGCTGCTGCTACACAGGATGAGGGGATTATGGAAGAGGAAGAGCAAGGCAATGAGGGCAATGAACAAGGTGATGAAGAGTATATGCCTAATGATGATGAAGAAGTGGATGACTTTGGTGAATCCCCACATAGCAGCCCTACTCAAGCTGGTGGTGAAGAAAATGCAATAGATGATATTGATTTCGGAGATATTTGAACTACCTTGTATCTATCTAGATTCTGGCAGCTGCTGCAACTTAGCTTCCTATTTGAACTATATGTGACTGTTATGAACTTATGAGTTTGACTTATGTGGCTGATTGGTTTCTGTCTTTCCGAAGTGAATTTGGTTCATATTCATCTTTCAAATGAGGTAAAACATGCTTTTCCTTTGACCTGGATGCTAGTTATTTGAGTTTGATTCAGTTTCAGCCTACAAATGAGGTAAATCATGCTCTTTTCTTTGAACTAGATGCTGTTTTTTTAGTTTGACTATATTGTTTATATGGAGCCACTATATAGGCAAAACAGCCACTATATTTGGCAAGTCAACGACTAGTCGACTGACTTACCGACTAGTCACCAAGTCGGTACCTTGTCGACTCGACTCGACTTACCGACTTGAAAACACTGACGCGGATGATGTCACGCTCTTCATCTCTCCAAGAATACAAGATTTTAGCTCAACTAAAGTCATCCTTGAGCTTTTTGGCAAGGCATCTAGTCTAAAGACCAATATGGAAAAAATTGAGATATTCAAGATCGACAACATTGATCAGGAGGTCCAAGAAAACCTGGGCCACCACCAACAGTAGGCTTGTCTGCCGGGTACCTACCTTGGACTCCCACTACACTACGCCAAAGTCCCCAGGTCGGCCACTCAAAAGGTCATTCAAAGAATCGCTGATCGTATACCAGGATGGAAGAAGAAGCTACTATCTTACTCTGGCAGGGAAATCCTTATCAAATCAGTACTCTCTGCGATGCCGACATATCACATGACAATATTCAAATTGCCTAAGTGGACGATTCACCAGATCGACAAACTACGAAGAAGCTTCCTGTGGAAAGGCCAAGATCCTGGCAATGTTAAGGGGGGTCACTGTCTTGTCAGATGGAAAATCTGCACTCGACCAAAGAAGCTAGGAGGTCTGGGCATTAAAGACATTGAGAAGTTTGGACGTGCGCTTCGGATGCGATGGTTATGGTTCAACTGGGATTCGAAACAGAGAGCGTGGACGAGCCTGTTGAATCATCCGGAGAAGGTCGATCGGGAACTATTCTTCGCCTCCACGGTCGTAACAATTGGTGATGGTAGAAACACACCTTTCTGGGAGGCCCAGTGGCTCCATGGCCAGGCGCCTAGAAATCTTGCACCTAACTTGTACCGTTGCACCAGATTCAAGCATAAAACGCTGGCCAAGGAACTCAAAAATTGGAACTGGATAAGCAGTCTTCGCGGGGTGAACACTGCAGACCTAATCGACGAGTTCATAATGTTATTTTTGGCCATAAGCGACATATCCCTTTCAGCTGCTTCAGACACCATAACTTGGAAATGGACGCCTTCAGGGGAATTCACCGTTGCGTCTGCTTACGCAATGCAATTTAGAGGAGCCACTGAGCACTCATGGATGACATGGATCTGGTCTGCGCGTACCCAACCTAAATGCAAGTTCTTTGCATGGTTGGTGCTTCACAACAAGGCCCTCACAGCGGACAACTTGGCGCGCAAGAATTGGCCGTGTCAATCTACGTGTATACTATGCCTCTGTTTTCAGGAAACGGCGGACCATCTACTTACGGAATGCAACTACACAGAAGCTGTATGGCATCAACTGGCGGTTAAACTTCACTTGTCGGACAACCTGCATCGAGCCAATTTCTTTAACGTGGCTTCTTGGCTTCAGTTCATGTCAAGTTCTGGGACCATTCGGTCCAAAAAAAGAAACACTGGTATTCTCATCTACTTCTGGTGGCATATCTGGAAGGAACGGAATCGTCAAATTTTTGAGAATGAAGTGCTCTCGCACATCCAAGTTGCAGAGCTAGCCACTTCAGACATCTCCTTGCACCTGTGGGCTTCTGCTGTTTAGTTCGACCCTGGTGGTCTTTTCTTTTAATATTTCTTTTCTCCATGTGGAGATGTTGTGTCCTTTTTCTTAGTGTTGTGTAACCTCAGGCTGTAACTTGTTTTTCTCATCTTAATGGAAGGGCAGCACTCCTGCCTGTATCTTCAAAAAAAAAAAAAAGACGACGCCTACTCGATTGGCGTACTGGGAAGGGAGGCGCTGACGTTCCGCGGGAGCAGGCCCGGCGCGTTCGTGTCCGTCGCCGGCATCGCCTTCGGCTACGGCAATAACAACATGGGAGATATGTTCAACTCGTCGGGGACGGTTGGCCTCGGTAGAGGGCCCCTGTCCCTCGTCGCCCAGCTAGGCTTCGGGAAGTTCTCATACTGCCTCACCAACTACTTCGAGACCAAGCTGACTAGCCCGCTCCTGTTTGGCACCCTCGCGGACTTGACCCCCGGTGGCCGGGGCGGTGCCGCCGTGCAGACCACGCCTCTGTTGCAGGTTGCACAGAAAGCAACGTATTACTACGTCTCTCTGGAGGGTATATCTATTGGGAATACTCGCTTGCCGATCTGAAAGGACGTTTTCGAGCTTCAGAGCGACGGCGCCGGAGGCGTGATCTTTGACTCCAGTATAAAATGTTACGAATCTGATCGGACCCTGCTACCCGCTTGAAACTGGTGCTGAGCTTCCAGAGATGCCGGACATGGTGCTCCATTTTGCAGACGGTGTTGGAATTTGACCCATTTGAGTGTGGCCCATTCAGCTGAATTCCAAAGCAATGTGGCTGTTGGTTATAGTCCCATACTGCTAGTGCAAGGTGGTGCAAATCAACATATATAGTAGTACTCATACCTATGGCTGAATAGAGAAAGCAATAATGAGGGGCCTGGCTATATGTAATCACACACATGCACGCGCGCGAGCGTTTTCGCAATTTTTCGCGTGTTAGTCCGCGTGACTTGTGACTTGCGACGCGCGACCGTGGCGTGACTGCATTGAGTAATTTTGCCACTTGTATCCTTTACGAAATTTGAACCGTTCTGCACTAATAGAGACTTAGTGCACGATTAATTGCCATAAATGTCATTAATTTGACGAGCAATTAGTGAACGCCATTAATATGGAAACGGCTCCTAGAGGGCAGCCGTGCCTATATCAGGCCCTGAAGACATTCAGGTTTCCGAGACACACAATATTCTCTTCTATCCATTCGTCTTCCTTTTGGAAAGCTGTGCTGTGGTATTTGAGCTGTCAAACCTTCATCGACCCTCTTCTTTGGCGTGCACCTAGGAGAAGGGTGAGCCGTATCTCTGTACCTTTGTCGTCGTGAAACCTCCACATATCTGTACCTTTGTCGTCGTGAAGCCTCCACGAGGGACGACAATAAGGTTTCTGGGCAGCGCATCTGCGTGACCGCTCGAAGCTATTTTTGATACCGATCTGCGATGTTACATCGACGAACCCAGGTGAGTTCATATGTTTTTGCTAGTTTTTATTGTGTTGATCTACCTACTACTCTGTAGAGTACGCGTTGCAGTTTTGAATACTTATAAAACTTGCCTCAATTTAGAATCTGGATTTAGAATAATACGCAATTATCCAACATTCCAAAAACCTTATTATTGCGATTATTCTATTATTATAGCAATGACTGGTGTTTCAGATGCAATGAAACCTATGAGGTTCGGAGGTAGCGAAATTTTCTGTAGATGGCAGACTAAAGTCAAATTTTGGCTTATGTCGATGGGACTGTGGTGGGTGATTCACCCAGTAATGCCATTCACGGTTGACCAGACCACCACTTATCCAACAGCGTGTGACTCCGCTCTTGGTTGCATCTTAACCCTTTTGGCTGATAATCTCTATGATGTGTATATGAATTTCACAGACCTCATAGAGTTGTGGGATGCACTAGAGCGCAAGTATGCTGTCTCTGAAGCTGGTCGCTTGCTATATACTTGTGAGCAATTCTTTGATTTCAACATTGATGCTGCAAAATCTGTTGTTGCCCAATATCACGAGATACTGCTGCTTGCCAGAGAGATTGCAAGTTTGGGATGTGTCTTGTCTGACAGATTTGTGGTAGCGGGCATTATTGCTAAACTCCCTGCCTCATAGAGGGATTTTGCCACAAGCCTGAAACACAAGAGGGAAGATATCTCTACTAAGAATCTGATTATGGCCCTCGACGTGGAGGAAAAGCAAGGGCAAAAGACGCTCGTCACACATCTGCTGCTGCAGAGAATGGTGCTAGTGCAAACATGATGCAGAAAAAGGCCAACCACAAAAATAGCAACAAGGGTAAGATGCAAAATAAAGCCAAGAAAACTACTAACTTCAAAAAGAAGAAAAATGAGAAAGACAACATAGCATGTTTTGTGTGTGGAAAAGAAGGGCATATTGCAAAAGATTGCCGCTACCGTAAAATCAAAGATGATGAACAGCAAAAGAAGGCTGTGAATGTGACTATTGGCAAAACCAACGGCAGTAAAGCCGATCCTTCTGGGTATGGTAATTTACCATTTGTTTTTTCAGCTGTACAATCCACAGATTGGTGGGTTGACACAGGTGCCAATATTCATATGTGTCCTGATTCGTCTTTATTTTCTTCTTACCAGGGAACGCGGTCTTCCACTATCTTGATGGGAAACGGATCAGCTGCTTTTGTTCTTGGTGTTGGTACGGTCGAACTGAAGCTCACTTTAGGAAAGACTGTCCATTTGAAGAACGTGCAACATGCTCTAACAATAAACAGAAATCTGATTAGTGTTTCCTTGTTATGTCAAGATGGTTATAAGTTAGTAGTTGAGTCAAATAATATTGTAATTTCCAAGTTTGGAAATTTTATTGGCAAAGGCTATGTGAGCAGAGGCTTGTTCCGTCTAAGTACTCTTGATATGAATTATCATTTGAATTTTGCATCTGGGATTAATAAAGCTTGTGACGCTGATGTATGACACTCACGTTTTTGTCATATTGGTTTTGACACCATTGCTAGAATGTCTAGATTAGATTTTATTCCTAAGTTTAATATTGTCAAAGGATCAAAGTGCCAATCTTGTGTGCATGCAAAACAACTTCGAAAATCATTTAAAAGTTTAGAGGAAAAGAGAGATTTGGCACCATTAGATCTTATTCATTCTGATTTGTGTGAAATGAATGGAATATTGACTAGAGGAGGCAAGAGATATTTTATGACTTTTATAGATGATGCTACTCGTTTTTGTTATATTTATCTTCTAAAAAATAAAGATGAAGCTATACATTACTTTAAAATTTATAAGCCCGAGGTTGAGAACCAACTTGAGAGAAAATTAAACGGTTGCGCGATGATCGTGGAGGAGAGTATACCTCAAATGATTTCTCTCAGTTTTGTACTAAACATGGTATTATCCATGAAGTGACACCACCATATTCACCTCAATCTAATGGGGTAGCTGAAAGGAAAAACCAAACTCTAATAGATTTAGTTAACACTATGTTAGAGAGCGACGGTATGTCCTATGAATGGTGGGGGGAAGCTATTTTGACAGCAAATTTTGTCCTGAATAGAGTAGTGACTAAAAACAGAGAAGTCACTCCATATGAGGGATGGAATGGGAGGAAACCCAATGTCAAATTTTTTAGGACTTGGGGTTGTTTGGCAAAGGTTAATCTACCTGAGCCGAAAAAGAGAAAGCTTGGACCCAAAACAGTAGATTGTGTATTCTTGGAATATGCACACAACAGTACGGCCTATGTATTTTTAGTAGTTAAATATGATATTCTAGAGCAAAATGTGAATACTATCATGGAGTCAAGAGATGCTTCATTCTTTGAAAATATATTTCCTATGAGAGCAGTAGGTAGCACATCTTATGATGAGAAAAATCATACTCATACAACTGCTCCTAAGGATTATACACCACTTCAATCAAACAACGGAACATACACACCATTCAGAGAAGATAACAATTTAGTTGATCCTGAATCTCCTCGTAGGAGTCAGAGACAAAAGATTGCGAAATCTTTTGGAGATGACTTTATTGTTTATCTTGTTGATGATGTACCCAATACTCTTGAAGAGGCATATGCATCTCCAGATGCAGAGTATTGGAATGAGGCAGTCCATAGTGAGATGGACTCCATCATGTCAAATGGGACTTGGGAGATCACTGATTGTCCAAGTGGGTGTAAACCTATTGGCTGTAAGTGAATCTTCAAAAAGAAATTGAAGCCAGATGGTACTATTGAGAAGTACAAGGCTAGGCTTGTGGCCAAGAGATTTACACAAAAAGGAGAGGATTTCTTTGACACATACTCTCCTGTTGCCCGAATTACCACCATCAGAGTGTTGCCAGCGATAGCTTCTTCCTATGGTTTACGTGTCTATCAAATGAATGTAAAAACGACTTTCCTTTATGGAGAGTTAGAGGAAGAAATATATATGGAGCAACCATATGGTTACAAAATTCCTGGGTAAGAGAATAAAGTGTGTAAATTAATAAAATTCCTATCTGGTCTTAAGCAAGCACCCAAACAATGGCATGAAAAATTTGACAACACTCTAACATCAGCCGGATTCAGCGTGAATGAGGCGGACAAGTGTGTGTACTATCGTTGTGGTGGGGGTCAAGGAGTAATATTGTGCTTGTATGTCGATGACATATTAATTTTTGGAACAAGCACAAACGTGATTGATGAGATTAAATATTTATTGTCTGGATGTTTTGACATGAAAGCCTTGGGACCGACAGATGTAATTCTGAATATAAAGTTGATTAGAAGTGAGGATGGAATCACTCTAAATCAATCCCACTATGCGAAGAAAATTCTTTCTCGCTTTGGTTTTGATAACTGCAAGGTTTCTCCAACTCCCTATGATACAAACATCAAACTTCAAAAATTTATGGGAGAGGGAAAAGATCAACTAAGATATTCACAAATAGTCGGTTCCTTTATGTATCTAGCTGGTGCCACGCGACCTGATATCTCCTATGCTATGAGCAAACTCAGCCGGTTTACATCAAACCCGGGAGATGATCATTGGAAGGCACTTGAACGAGTGTTGCGCTATTTGAGAGGCACAACCTCGCTTGGAATTCACTACACGGGATATCCACCAGCGTTGGAGGGATATAGTGATTCCAATTGGATCTCAGATGCGGATGAGATGAAAGCCACGAGTGGCTATGTGTTTACGCTTGCTGGTGCTACAGTTTTATGGAGGTCTTGTAAACAAATTGTATTAACAAAGTCTACTACAGATGATGAACTTGTAGCACTAGAAACAGCTTGAAATGAGGCTGAATGGCTAAGAGAGCTATCGATGGACTTACCTTTCGTTGAAAAGCCGTACCGCCTATCCTAATCTATTGCGATAACCAATCAATGCTAGCTCAGGTTATGAATACAAAGGATAATTCAAAGTCCAACAAGCACATCAAGCGTAGACTGAAATCTGTCAGAAAGATGAAGAACTTCGGAGTTATAGCTGCGAGCTATGTGAAAAGTGCAAATAATCTGGCAGACTCCTTCACAAAAGGCAGAATGTGATTTCTGTGATGTCTAAGAACATGGGTATGAGGCCCACCTGATGTTACATCACAACGGTAACCTGTTCTTTTGATTGGAGATCCCGTGATTTAGGTACTAGGAAAAACAAGTTGACTGATGTAACTAAAGAGTACATTATAAATAAAAAATGTACCCATGTTCAAATGACACCAAGTACTCTTTACTGTATGGAAGGTTGGCATAAATTAAGCCTTAATGTTTTCTGTTATAAAGATATTAGCCTACAGAATATCTTGAAGGAAAACACCTACTTGAGCTTAACCGTAGGTCGCAGTTCGTGAGAATATGGCGTTCTCATAAAGGCTCATGAGAAGATACGGGAGCAGACCATTAATGCTCCAGATAGGTGACGTTGTCAGACAACCTAGTATCAGTTCTGATTTCAAGTGAAACCTTTTCACACAAGGCTGAGAATTCAAGGCATAGTCCATTCTTCAGTTGTGGAAAGATGAATCTTGTTATTCTAGGTATAAGTTCAACCCGTACGGGACTCATACCGAAAGACTGATATATAAAACAATACTGCAACACAATGATCTTTTATTCCTCATTCCTTGCTTTGAAATTGGTGGGGGATTGTTGGAATTTGGCCCATTTGAGTGTGGTCCATTCAGCTAAAATTTCAAAGCAATGTGGCTGTTGGTTATAGTCCCATACTTCTAGTACAAGGTGGTGCAAACCAACATATACAGTAGCCCTCATACCTATGGCTGAATAGAGAAAACAATAATGAGGGGCCTGACTATATGTACTCACACACACGCACGCGCACGCGTTTCCGCGATTTTTCGCGTGTTAGTCCGCGCGACTTGTGACTTGCGACGCGCGACCGTGGCGTGGCTGCATTGAGTAATTTTGTCACTTGTATCCTTTACAAAATTTGAACCGTTCTGCACTAATAGAGAATTAGTGCGCGATTAATTGCCATAAATATCATTAATTTGACGAGCAATTAGTGGGCGCCATTAATATGGAAACGGCTCCTAGAGGGCAACCGTGCCTATACCAGGCTCTGAAGACATTCAGGTTTCCGAGACACACAATATTCTCTTCCATCCATTCGTCTTCCTTTTGGAAAGCCGTGCTGTGGTGTTTGAGCTGTCAAACCTTCTTGGCGTGCACTGAGGAGAAGGATGAGCGGTATCTCCGTACCTTTGTCGTCGTGAAGCCTGCACGAGGGACGACAATAAGGTTTCTGGGCAGCGCATCTGCGACTGCTCGAAGCTATTTTTGATATCGATCTGCGCTGCTACATCGATGAACCCAAGTGAGTTCATATGTTTTTGCTAGTTTTTATTGTGTTGATCTATCTACTGTTCTGTAGAGTACGCGTTGCAGTTTTGAATACTTGTAAAACTTGCCTCAATTTAGAATCTGAATTTAGAATAATATGTAATTATCCAACAAACGGCGCCGACATGCGCCTTAGCTACATGATGATCGACAGAGAGGAGTCGCAGATGTGCTTAGCCATTGCTGAGGCTCCTGGGATGATGTCGATCGTGGGCAATTTCCAACAGCAAAACTTGCACGTGCTCTACGACATCACAGAGGGATACATCTCATTTGTGCCGGCCGACTGTAGCAAGCTCTGAACTATAGATATGCAAGAAATACACAAATGCCCTTAAGGGTCCCTGCCCAAAACACTCCAGTAAGATGCCTGAAGGGTGCGTATCAATAGAAAATTTAAAATTTCCATTATTTAAAATCACTACTCGAAATATTATAAAAATATTAGATATTCAAAAAATATGAGTACCAAAATCTTTTTTCGGTCTTACCTGAAATATCTGATATTCACAAAAAACATTATGGATGTAGATGTACACAAATGTTGGTCCCTGTCCTTGACATGTTTCAATGGAGAACACGACCCAGCTCTCTGGTTTCCCAATGCATCCACTGTCTTACCTCTCCCTGGTCATACTAAAATAACTTGCAACTGAGAGAATACAAATCAAATGTACAACCACCAGTCACACACTACTTAAAAAACAATTAAATGGTTCTAAATATATTCCTACAAACATTTACACTTGAATTTATTTAATGGTAGAAATGGGGCATTTCCGGTTCTACAATTGTTTGAGCCGATGCATATATAAATGCATTTTTACAAGTTATGTCTTATGTCATACGATATTTTGGTCTAGGTATTTTAGTCATTTTCAAATTTTGGTTATTTAAAATCACTACTAAAATAAAAATATTAGGTATTCGAAAATTATAGGTACCTAGAATTTGGTCATTGTTCTTGACATGTTTCAATGGAGAAGAACTCAACAGTCAACACTTCAATTTCCCAACGCGTCCACTAGCTTACCTCTCCTTTATCATACCAAAAAAAAAATTTGCAACTGAATGGGAAATACAACTCAAATGTACAACCATCAGTCACTCACTACAATAAAAAATTATAAGTGGTTCTATAACCATTTGTACAAGCAAATACACTTGAATTTCATTTATGTTAGAAATGGGGCATTTCCAATTCTACAATAATTTGAGCCCACTGCATATAAAAAATTAAACCGGTGAGGGTAACACCACCCCATGGCATTTTTATAAGAAGAAGGTCAATCTTTTCCCAGCTCAAAAAGTCCTGGTTGGCATTCGTGTTGTTTCTACTTTAGGATCCAACCCCGACACCACGAGACCATGAAACGGATGGAGGTTACCGTTGCATGGCGGAGGGTCACACTCATCTGGAGGGAATACATCCACCGAAATTGAATTGAAAGGATAAACCTGAATGATCCAAGAGCGACCTTTGCTTCCCAAATCCATGACATGCTTGATTACCAGATTGAGAGGAATGTCTAACATATTTTCAGCTGTCACATAGACCGTCACCCTGGTAATATTTGGATCCACTTTGTTCCAGAAAAGTAGTTGAGCAAAGTCAACACAAACTTGCTTAATGAAATTGAAGTTGCAAAGATCCAAGCATCATGCCCCAACATTTCTTGACAAAGATGGAGCAATGAAAGTGGAGAGAAGCTTCATCATGTTTTACAAAGCAAAAAATGGTCAACAACACAATATGGATTATTAGCTATAAGGGCATCATGCTCACAAGGATCCCTCAAACGAACAAAGCAATGTTAAAAGGGTGTATGGCATAGTTGACAAGATGCTTAAACAAAGTATCATCAATATAACCATCAATGGCATGGATAACCTGAGTCTTTTTTAAAGAGATCAATACCGCATTAGTATCTGTTATGACCATTTCTTCATTCGTCTTCATCATCTCCCACGAGATGAAGCAAACTTGATGGACACGCCATGAACGCTTACATCTTCAAGATTCATCAATGATGATGTGAAACGGGTGGAGTTAACAACAAAGTTTTTCATCTCTACTATTGGTCCTCAGATGTGTCACTAAAATGACTCTCATGCAAGTGAGCTTGTTGTCGAGAAGAGATCAGAGCCTTGCAAGTTATGTAAGGGTGGGGAGAAGATGCCTCGTTTCCAATGAAGGAGGGAGTAACTATTGGCAGACTCGAAGCAAAAGGATGCGATGCTTCAATAGCCAGACCATAATGACACTTAGTCTTAACTAGAATAAAAATAAATCTAAATTTATACTACTAGGACATATGAAACATTTCAACATAATTGAAGAATTCTCACCATTAATTTGGTGATTTAGTAATTAATGAAAATATGTATTTATGGACTAACTATTTATATTGAAATAATCATCATTGGGATCATTTGAATCAGACTCAACAATTCACCTTTTCTTCTTGTATTGTGGCATACTTATCTTTCTCATTGCATGTCTTCCATCACTGAATATATCAATAACACTTGCATGATAATTGAGTATCAAGCATAAAGCAACATGAAAAATCATCATGATAGACCTGGCAGTCTGATTGTACGCCTTCCGATCGGATTGCTAGTTGAAGTTCAACCCGAACCACCATCAATCGATTTGCAAGAATAACCAACAAATCAGCCCATAAAAATTTGAGCTTAAATAATTAATCATACTACAATACTATTCCAACCATCATTTAACTCGTCAATAGTCTAAAGCCACATGAAAAGGATAGGGAAAACAATGAAATATCGAGACGCCACGATGGAAGAGTCTTCGATGGTACTAGAAGCACCCTCGGTTGGACTGGGAACAAATGAGAAGTTCTTCCCCTATAAGGGTCACAATGAGAGAGATGAGTTGAAGGTGAAAAACTCAGGTTTGTCAAACTAAATTCTCTACATAGTGCACCAAGGCTCTTGTGCATACCCATCCACATTCACGCCACGTCATCTTCCACCAATCTCAAAGGGAGAGGAGATTTGTATGTAGAGAATTCTGTTTAACAAACACGAGTTTTTCACCTTCAATTTCTTTCTCTTACCATGAACTTTCTAGGGGAAGATATTCTCTCTTGTTACCGGTCCAATCGAGTGTGCTTCCGATCTCACCGAATACTCTTCCATCATGCCCTCCGGTATTTCACCGCCCCCCACCCCCACTCATTTTAAAGTGGGTTTCATCACTTTGCCATCTAAGGTTTGAGTTTGGATATACAATATTTGGACTATGAATGAGTTGAATGATGGTTACACTAGCTTTCTATTATGATTAATCATATGCTCAAAGTTTGGTGAGATTTTTTTATTCTTGCAAATCAATTTAAGGTGGTTCGAGTTGAACTGCAACCGATGGTCTGATCGGGAGGTGTACAATCAGACCGCCAGAGCTATTGAGTGATGATTATTCATATTGATCTATGCTTGATACATAATTCTCATGCAAGTGTTATTGATATATTCAGTAATGGAAGACATGCAATAAGGAAGATAAGTATGTCATAATACAAGAAAAAAAACAAACTTTTGAGTCCGATTTAAATGATTTCAATGATGATCATCTCAATAGAACTAGTTAGTCCATATATATATATATATATATATATATATATATATATATATATATATATATATATATATATATTGTAATTAATTATGAAAACATCTAATTAACAATGAGGATTCTTCATTATATTGTAACGTTGCTTGTGTCCTAGTAGTCTGAATTGATATACATTGCTTTTGATTATAGTATTTAAATTGGGCATCATGATGGTCGGGCTATTGAACCCTCTCATCCTACTGCTTCAGGTGTACCAACAGTTACTCCCTTCTTTGGTGGAAATGAGGTGCATCCTCCCACCAATCCATAACTTGCAAGGCTTTGGTTAATTTTTGACAAACACCTCATCCGATTGAGAGTCATTCTAGTGAACACATTTGGGGACCAGTAGTCAAGATGGTGAACTCTGCTATTAACCCCACCCCTTTTCACACCATCATTGATGAATATTTTAAGATGGAGGTGTTCATCACTGTGTTCGTCAAGTTTGCTTCATCTTTAGGGTGATCAGGAAGATGAAAGAAGAAATGGCCATAGCTATTACTGATGAGGTATTGACCTATGCACAAAAGACTCGGCTTATGCATGTCATTGCTGGTTATATTAAAGATACTCCGTTTAAGTATTGTGTCAACTATGGCATACACCTTTTGGCATTGGCCTGTTCCGTTTGAGGAATCCATGTGAGCGTGATGCCCTCATAGCTAATAATCCATATTGTGTTGTTGACCACTTTTTTTGCTTTGTAAAGCATGATGAAGCTCCTCTCCACTTTTGTCGCTCCATCTTTGTCAAAAATGTTGGTTGATAATGCTCAGCTACCCTTTGGATTTCCGCGAGTTCAAGTTCATTTAGAAAGTCTATGCTAGCTTTGGTCAACTACTTTCCTAGAACAAAGCGAATCCAATATAATCAGAGTCATGATCTATGTGATGGTTGAAAATATGTTAGACATTCCTCGCAGTTTGGTCAGCAAGCAAAGCATGTATTGTGTCAGTGTTTGGATAATCGACTAGTATTGATTTCACCGCACGTTCATCCTCGAGATGGCCTATATACTAAGATACATGATTTATATTGGTCCAAGCAAGGTGCCCTACATCCAGTGAGGTGGTTTCCTACTTGTTATTGATTGATGGTGTGGGGAAAATCTTTTTACAAGCGAGTGATGTTCTTGTGCTCTCCCCCGCGGAATGGCCTTCGGGTCCGTTTTACAAGTGGTCCAATAGTGGCCTATCTAATCAACTTGTGTATTCGCTCTGACTCCTCATAAATACGATAGTGGTTACGATGGTACAAAACTACCAATCTTGTCATCTGCCTGCACTAGGCGCTACGCGTGCACGCCCACTATAACCCAGATGCGACGGGGCATGGGATGTGTTAGGGGGCATTTGAGTGACCTTGCGCTCTTGATGGCAATGGCGCTTGCTCCGCACGGCGCGCTTTGCATTGAAGGCCAACGTCCTTCAGGCGCCCTAGCTTGGGGTTGGGTTTGCCTGGTCCCTACCCCACCAGTTAGGGCCTGGGCACTCCACGCCGTGGTTCACCTACATACATTAAATGATGCATACCTTTCGGTAGCCGGGGTGTAGAACCCTAATAGATTGGGGAAGTGAAGGTCACTCTTCGACCATTGCCATTGTTCTTTCAATTCAATTTCGATGGATGTCTTCCCTGTAGATGAGTGTGACCCTTCACCATTCCGGGGTAACCACCATTTGTTTCATGGTCCCATGGTATCAGAATTGGATTCTAACTTTAGCTTACCCCAATTTGGCAGCTATGAAAACTACCAAGACAACTCTCATGGTGTTCTTGCTGCTGAGTTTGAGGTTACCCATTCCCCCTCGATGGATAGAGTTCAACGCACCCACACCCCTCTGTCTTGTGGTACAACTGCTAATTTGGTCAACCCCCTCAACAAACCTGATGGGGTTTCTCAAGGAAATCCTCCCAATTTAAATCATATGGTTGGTCGGATTTCTATGTGCATAGCAGACCCTGACCCTGTGATACAAATGATATCCTTCAAGTTTAAGGATTGGATTATGGATCTTGATGCGGTCACTGGCAACATGGTTTGATCTCTAGTTATTCCCACAACACGTGTGATTATGGATCGCAGTGGTGGCACTATTTAGACTATCAGCTTTTTGATGTTGTTGATGATCAGTCTGTCCCAGAGTAAGCTACAGATCTCCAGAGAAGGTTGCAACTAAAAATTCTCTTGACAAGGGCAACCAAGTGTCTGAGTGTTAGTGGCTACACCCGTAGGTTCCTCGCTGGGTTTCTCTGACCTTCCCCTACCAATGACGATTGCGACATGTATGGATCACTGAATGGCAAAGCATAATCGGACTTCTGCAGAGCCGCATAATTTCTCTTTCTCAGTTCACCTTGAACGTGGTGGTGATCAAATGAACCGTATTTTTGTGGAACCACTGTCTACTGAAGCTCAATCCCCCCCTCCCCCAGCCGAAAGTTGCACAGAGCCTTATTTGTCGCATGCTTGCTTGTTCTCACGCTAAACAGAAGGGCAAAACACCACTGGTCGAGGACCAAGTTCGACACAAATCTTGACTTGGGGGTCGGTCGCAGTGACGTAAAGTACAACAATGCACACTTACGACCTTCCGAGACAGCAAGGGAAAGTTGCCAAGCGGAAGCGTACTGAGGGTAACTCTATAAAAATCTCCTCCCCCTTTGCCTCCACTTCCGATTTTCCTGGTTTAAATGATATGGTCAACGCTGATGAATATTTTTTTGAAATCCCCATTCATCTAATTCAAGTAGTGGGCACTGGCTGTTGCCACATATCTCATTCGGGAATTACGGCGGAGCAACCTCTCTCCCATAAGATTGAAGTCAATGATGCATCTCAGGGAACGAGCGAGGCGAGTGGCATTCAGAAGCGCTAGATGGGGAGTGATGAATTGCTGGTCTGGGGTCGAAGCTTCCTGGGTTCCTTTTGCTATATAAGTTTACCCTCAAGAAATTCGGTCAATAAGAGACTGATCCAAAAAACCAAGGAGTAATGATCAGTTACAAAGCTTGCATGGTTTATAATAAAAAGGTACAATATAGGGGGTAAGGACTAGTTTATAAGAATGCATTCAATAGTGTCAGGCAAGAGATATGGACACACCAGTGCAATGCCATTTTGATTGGTGTTGTGACGCAAGATGTAAAGATATCAGTAGAAAATTAGATGCCCTTGGGGAGAGTTTGATGTGCCTCAAAGGCAGCAAGAAGGATGCAATCCTTCAGTGAAGATGCGGTGGAGCTTAAACTCCAATCTAGGCATCGAGTAACCCATAGTGACAATGAACATAAAACTATCCAGGGACAACAAAAAATTAGATGTAGGCTTCGGTACACCACGATCATTATAGTGCAAGGGACCCTTTCTGATATGGAATATTTGCAACAGATATTACAAAGTTTCTTAACTTCATCCATCGTTGGATCCACGGTTCAGGAAGGCACTAGGCTGACGATGACCCACCGCCTAGAGCCTAGGCACACCTACACATTTCTGGGCATTGCCTAAGCACTTTTACTATTTTGTATATACTTCTCCATATATATTACAATAAATATGTGCGCACAATACAAAAATTGCAATAAATGTACCTTAGTTCTCCATGGTACTGGTCAGAATCAAGTTATGAGTTTAACTCCATCCCAATTCCCAGCCCCTACAATCACCATAATAATCTTGTTAGAACAACTCATAGCATTAAAAAAGTGCAAATCAATAAAAAGTAAGCATACATACTCATCTTAGTGATTTTCTTCCATAACAAATTCTGAATTCTGAATTCTGAATTGATACATGAGAGTTCAGAACTGCACTTAGTTCAGAACTGCACTTAGTAAACAGAAATAGACATCTTAGTTATTCTAGTCCAGAACTGCATTTAGTAACCAAAATTGCATGAAAAAACATAGACAACAAACGGGCTTGAAGGCTTTAACATAGGCATAAACATTCAGATGGTATAAACAGTGGCATAACAGAGACATAAACAGTGGCATAACACTATAACAAAGACATAAACATTGGGAGTCTCAGACTCCAACCTTGCTTTAAATCTTACCTCAAAGGCTTGAACTCAAAGCTTCACCACAGAACTAAGCTTCACTGCTTAAAAGATCAATGAATCATATTATTCCCTCCGTTTTTAAAAGTTTGTCGCTTTGTACTTCATTTTTGAACTACAAAGCAGTAAACTTTTAAGGATGGAGGGAATACTATATTAGAAAGTGAGTAACAGAGGAAGAATCATATCACACTAGATTGAGAAGGCGAACAAAGAACAGGAGGGGGGCATGGGCGATGGCATAGAAGCAAGAGAGGATGGCGTCGGGGGAGGAGAGGACGGGTGGGGGGAGGGGGGGGGGGCTTGGCGGTGGTGAAAGTGCAGCTAGGCATCCCCATGGGTTTTGGATGATTGATGATGACAAATTAATAGACTAATGAGCAAAGTTGATCTTAAGCACAAGTGTGATGATTGAAATGAAAGAAAATCCCTCAAAAGGAAAAGATTAAAACGAGCGTCGAAGATTCAAGCATGAAAATTAGGGTTTCTTATGTGTTAAGTTTAGACTAGCCTTCTATGTGTGAGGGTATGTGTGTTAAGTGCATTGGGATCCTAGAAGAAGGATCAAAGTTGTGATTGAGATAAAACCTAAGTGAGAAGCCTTGTTGAGAGAATTCCCAGGAGACCGGACTTGTCCAGGCCTCTGGGACAGACTAGTCCGGGTATGCCAGAGTAGTCCGTTTTTGTCCGGACTAAGAGTTTTAGTGTGTGTTCGGACTTGTCGATTTGGGGATGGATTAGTCCATTCTATACTTGGTGAGAGTTTTTGGAGTTAAGTCCCAGGAGGCTGGACTAGTCCGGACTTCCCAGTTTAGTCCGTTTTTGGCTGAACTAAAGGTTTCTCACTAGAGGAATTCGCCAATAGGGCATCAACCATATAAGCGTCGATTGCTTATAGAAACCGACACCCTTAATCTAAAAGCGTCGGTCAACCGACGCACTTAGCTGACGAAATAGTTCGGATGCTTTTAACCTGTAAGTGCGTCGGGGCTGACGCATTTAGCCATTATGTGCGTTGGTTTCCAGGAGCCGACACCCTTAGAGTTAAATGCGTCGGTCAGAGGAACCGACACCTTTACAAAAACTAAAAGCATCGGTCCATCCATACCAAAGCACTTAAAGTGACACGTGGCGAGCACACCGAGGGTGTCTTTGAGCGTCTGTTCCACAAAAACCGACACTTTTAATCAATTTAAGTGCGTCAGTTAGAAGGAGATCAGTTGTACTTTGGACTTGTCTGTTGTGAGGCAGAGTAGTACCTGGTATTAAGTAAGAAGGGATTTCTGAGGCTAAGTCCTGTTGGTCGCCTCCAGTGGCCAGACTAGTCCAGTATTTGCAGACTTGTCCATTTTTGAGCGGACCAAGACATTCTGTTTCAGTTCAAATTAGTCCATTGTGGACCGGACTAGTCCCGTATTTCATGACCGTTTGAAATTAAAATGTTAGAGAGTATATCACTCTCTGTGGAGCGTGACGTAGTGTGGACCCAGTAGGCCGGACTAGTTCGAAGTTCTTCGCCGGACTAGTCCGGACATGAAATGCAGGCAACGACTAGATTTCGAGACCCCTATAAAAAGGGGACCCCCGACTCCCATTTGAATACCTTTGAACCCTAGCACCGCCACAAGCTTCCTTGAGCCATTCTAAGCCTTCTAGTCCGCCTACTTGCCCTCTAGAACCAAATCGTGAGGAGATTATGGTTTTGGAAGGGGAGAGAAGGAAGACCATCTTGCTTTGGCTCTCGGTTTGATCTCTTGCACTTGGTGTCGCGTTTTGTGGCTTGTGGCTGTTGAGCTTTGTGTGCTCCTTGCTGTAAATCATTTATGGGAGCCTCAACTTGTGAGAAGCCCAAAGAACTTGGTGATTACTTTTGTGATTAGTGGAAACCAAGCAAACCTTTTGTGGTGGCTTGGTGAGATTAGGGTCAAGTGAGACCCGGTCCTTTTGTGGACTTCTCAACATGGATGTAGGCTTCTTTGTGAAGCTGAACCACGGGATAAATCATATCTCACTTGTTGCTTTACTTTCTGCTAATCACTAGAATTTCTTAGGGTTCATATCGTTCTTCACATTGTTCTTCATTGAAATCTTGCAACCAATTTTCTTTCACTTGTTAATCTAAATTGTATTAGGTTGCTAGACATTGTATCTATCTTGGGTCAAAATAAAATATACAAATAACTTGTAGAAATCAAGTTTTCAAATTTTCCCTGTGTACTGAGCGGACTAGTCCGGCCTCAGAGTTTTAATCTCGTTTGATTAAGCAATTTCAGGTCATATTGCCTATTCACCACCTCTAGGCGACTTTCAAATTGTATCAGAGCAGGTCTCTCCATCAAGAGTCTAACCACTCGGAGAGAAGATGGTCAGAAGGGGTGAAAATGAGGTCCCAGTGATCGTTGACAGAGATGACAAAATGAAGAACGTCGATGTGCTTCAAAACGATCCAAATGACGACGAAGAAGTCCGCCAACTCAAGGCATTACTTCATGAGAAGCTAGGTCTTTCCAAGAAGGAGACCAAGACGATCAGTACAACCAACAATGGCAACGGGAGTGGTTCACAGGACTACTCCCGATATCCTTACAATTATAAGCGCCTAACTTCTAGAAATCATTATTTGTCTATTCCTATTGGGAAACCTCCCCAATTTGATGGAACTGATTACTCTATGTGGAAGCATAACATGAAGATGCATCTCATTTCCTTAAACCCTAGTTTGTGGCAAATTGTTTTGACAGGTGTTCATCTTCCTAAGAATGAGGAAGACGCCACTCTAGAGCAAGCCATCCTACTTCACCGCAATGCTCAAGCCGTTGGGGTGATCACCCCCTCCCTGACTCGAGAAGAGTTCAATAGAGTTGAGGGGTTGGAGGTGGTCAAGGACATATGAGATACACTCAAGACGCACACGAGGGCAACCGTGTCATAAGGGAGGCAAAGATCAAGATGATCGAAGGAGAACTTGGGAGGTTCACCATCATGGATGGTGGGATCCCAGAATACATGTACAACTGCCTCAAGGTGCTCATCAACAAGAGCCGTTCCTACAGATGCACCCGATGGACGAACCATGAAATAGTAAAGATAATGATTTGGGCATTCATGCCTCAGAATGTTGCTCTTTTCTCCTTGATTCGTGAGAGTCCAGGATTTCACAAGGTGACTCCAGAATAAGTGCGATGGAGAATCATCAACCATGATATGATGGAGCGAGAGACCATGTTCTACAACGACATCCAAATGCTCACCTCTTCAAAGAAGAAAGATGTTGCATTCAAGACAACATCATCAACATCCCGAGAAGAAGAGGAAAGTGATGAAGAGAGCCTTAACACCGATGAGGAAGAGGCGCTCTTTATCAATAAGTTCAAAAAAATGATGAGAAGGAGGAGGGGGAGCTACCATCATGAAAGCAAGAAAAAGGACAAGTCCATGACAAGAGCAAAAAGGGCTTGTTACAATTGTGGGGAATATGACCACTTCATTGTGGATTGCCCACATGAAGAAAACAAGAAGAAGAAGGAGGGAAAGTCCCAAGAGAAGAAATTCTTCAAGAACAAGAAGCAATCGGGACAAGCCCACCTTGGGAAGGAGTGGGATTCAAATTAAGACTCCCCCAGCGAAGAAGAAGAGAAAATGGCAACAATTACCATGAAGAGATCAACCACAAAGAACAAGCTCTTCCCCGACTTGGAGAGCTCAAGACCAACATGCCTCATGTCCAACGAGGGAAGAAAGATGGTTAAATCTAACCACCTTCTTCAATTTCATCTCTTGATAATTTTGATAGCGGTAGTGAAAATGAAGACATGCTTAAAGACATGAGTAAGAGCACCTTAAAAAGATTAAAATTGTTATCAGATGAGATATTTGAGAAGGAAGGGCTCATTAATTGTCAAGAGGACATGCTCATTCAACAAAAGGAGATATGTCAAGAGTTTGAGGAGCTCTTGGATCTTGAAAGAGAAAGAAGCAATGCACTTGATCGTGAACTTGCTTTGAGCAAAGAAACTTGCTCAACTCTTGAGAAGACTACAATTGTGCTTAACGATTAACTTTGTTAGCTTGACAATAGTTAACAAGATCCTTGAAACACAAGTGGAGTCTCTAAAGGTTAATGCACCTTCTTCCTCTAAAAGCTCACCTTTAACAAATGTCAAATCCGAAACACCTCAAGCTTGCAAGTTCTCTAACTTGATCCTAAAACTGAAAGATGAGCTTAAAGTTTCACAAAACAAGCAAGCATCGAAAGGTGACATTTTTGACAAGGATAAGATGGCATATGCACGTATTGCATACACCAACACAAGACATCCTCTTGTCAAAGATGGTCTTGGCTATTCTAGGGGGAGGAAGCAAAATGCTAAGACTCCAAAGAATGGCAAAGACTTGATTGTTTTTGTTAAAGAAAGATCATACCACAACAACAAAGGAAAGAACATAGCTACCTCAGACAACATGCCTAAAAACGAACCTCATTCATTCTTTCATGATTTTGATGCTTCATATGTCTTGTCGAGTAACAAATTTGGTAAGCCTTATGCTAGATATGTTGGGCCACTTCGCAAGAGTCCAAAACCTTGCGTGTGAGTGCCCAAGTGCCTCTTGACTAACATCAAAGGACCCAACACCACTTGGGTACCTAAAACCAAGGTTTAATTCTATTTTGTAGGCATATTCCTCCGGTGAGACTAAGTGGGTCCTTGATAGTGGATGCACAAATCATATGACCGGAGAGAGGAAGATGTTTGTGGAGTATGAGAAAAATGAAGATCCAAGCAAGGGAATATACTTTGGGGACAATAGCTAAGTGAAAATCCTTGACACCGGTAAAATTGTTGTATCCCCTAATCATACTATTTTAAATGTTTTACATGTCGATTCACTTGATTATAACCAATTGTCCATATCACAACTATGTGACAGGTTATAATTGTCTTTCCACTAATAAGGGTGTGATCGTCATAAGAAGTAGCAATGACTCAATTGCTTTTAAGGATGTCCTCAAGGGAAAGCTCTATCTTGTGGATTTCTCCACAGACAAAACCCAAATTGACACATGCTTAATTGCAAAAACCAACATGGGATGACTTTGGCATATAAGACTAGCCCATGTTGTAATGAGGAATTTGTAAAAACTTCTTAAGGGCAAGTACGTCCGTGGTTTAAAGAATGTTGTGTTTGAAAAGGATAGGCCATGTAGCACATGTCAAGCTGGAAAGAAAGTTGGAGCTCAACATCCATCCAAGAACATCAAGATGATAACAAGACCATTGGAGATTCTACACATGGACCTCTTCGGTCCAATCGCCTACATAAGCACTAGCGGTAAAAAATATAGACTTTTAATTGTTGATGGTTTTCACTTTTTACTTGGGTGTTCTTTTTTCATGACAAAAGCGAGACTCAAGATGTCCTCAAGAAATACTTGAGAAGAGCTCAAAATGAGTTCTCCTTGAGAATTAAGACTATAAGGAGTGACAATGGCACCGAGTTCGAGAACACTCAAGTTGAATTGTTTTTGGATGAAGAAGGCATCAAGCATGAGTTCTCGGCCCCCTACTCCCATCAACAAAATGGGGTGGCCGAGAGGAAGAATAGGAATCTCATTGAGATGTCTAGAACCATGCTTGATGAGTACAAGACGTCGGACCGGTTTTAGGCGGAAGCGGTTAACACCTCTTGCCATGCCATAAACTGGTTGTATCTCCATCGCATATTGGAGATGTATTATGAACTCCTAATTGGTAACAAACCCAATATTTCCTATTTTTGTGTTTTTGGGAGCAAATGCTATATTCTCAATAAGAATCCTAGGACCTAAAAGTTCGCTTCAAAATCCGACGAGGGTGTCTTGCTTGGTTATGACTCAAACACTTACGCCTATCGTGTTTTCAACAAATCCTTCAAAATTGTTGAAGTAGCACGTGACATAGTGTTTGATGAGACTAATAGTTCCGAAGTGGAGCAAGTTGATCGTCATGTGCTAGATAAAGAAGAAGATCCACAAGTGGTGATAGGAAGGATGGCACTTGGAGACATTCGACCACAATAACGATCTCAAGACTCAAGTGACCGTTCCACACATCAAGCAAACACTTTCTCAAATGATCAAGATCATGACCCTCAAGATGCTCTTCAACAAGATGAAAATGGAGGCATCAATCAAGGAGGAGACGAAGAAAGTGAGGAAGAAGATGATGAAGTTCGAAGAACTCAAGCACCACACCCAAGAGTACATCAAAGTGTTCAACAGGACCATCCCGTTGACAACATCCTTGGAGATATCTCAAAGGGGGTAACTACTCGATCTCGTGTTGCAAATTTTTGTGAACATTACTCTTTTGTTTCTTCTTTATAGCCTCACAAGGTTGAAGAAGCACTGTGAGATTCAGATTGGGTGATGGCCATGCAAGAAGAGCTCAACAATTTCGAAAGAAATCAAGTATGGGAGCTCATAAAAAGGCCAAATGGAAATGTTGTGGGCAACAAATGGGTGTTCCGCAACAAACAAGATGAGCACGGGGTGGTTACAAGGAACAAAGCATGACTTGTGGCCAAGGAATACTCACAAGTCGAAGGTTTGAATTTCGATGAAACCTTTGCTCTCGTAGCTAGGCTTGAATCAATTCGCATATTACTTGCCTTTACTACTCACTATGATTTTAAGCTATATCAAATGGACATCAAGAGTGCATTTCTCAATGGTCCAATCAAAGAAGAGGTGTATGTGGAGCAATCCCCGGACTTTGACAAGCAAGACTTCCCAAACCATGTCTACAAACTGTGTAAGGCTCTATATGGCCTCAAACAAGCCCGTAGAGGTTAGTATGAGTGCCTTAGAGACTTTCTCAAAATGGTTTCAAAATTGGGAAGGCCGACTATACTATATTCACCAAGTATTTCAATGATGATTTGTTTGTTTGTTAAATATATGTTGATAACATCATATTTGGTTCTACTAACAAAACCTTTTGTGATGAGTTTTCTAAGATTATGACTGAAAGGTTTGAGATGTCTATGATGGGGGAGTTGAAGTTCTTCCTAGGATTTCAAGTGAAGCAACTTAAGGAAGGCATGTTCATTAGTCAAACAAAGTACACACAAGACATACTCAAGAAGTTTGACATGGATAAAGCTAAACCCATCAAAACTCCAATGGGAACAAATGGACACCTCGACCTTAATGAATATGGTACAAGTGTGGACTAAAAGTTATATCGTTCCATGATTGGTTCATTACTTTACTTATGTGCATCTAGGCTCGATATAATGCTAAGTGTTTGTATGTGTGCTCGATTCCAAGCTGCTCCCAAGGTATGTTATTTGACTGTCGTAAAGAGAATACTTACATATTTGGTTCACACACCAAGCTTAGGACTTTGGTACACCAAGGGCTCCAAGTTTAATCTCATGAATATTCCGATGCAGATTATGTGGGGTGCAAAGTTTATAGAAAGAGTACATCTGAGACTTGTCAATTCTTAGGTAGGTCCCTAGTGTCTTGGTCCTCAAAGAAACAAGATTCCATTGCTCTCTCCACAGCCAAAGCAGAGTATGTTGCAGCTGGAAGTTGTTGTGCACAACTTCTTTGGATGCAGCAAACTCTTAGGTACTATGGAATAAACTTGCGCCATATTCCTCTCCTATGCGACAATGAGAGTGCCATAAAAATAGCCCACAATCCATTTGAACACTCGAGGACCAAGCACATTGATATTCGCGATCATTTCTTGAGAGATCACTCCATCAAAGGAGACATAGTGATTTTCCATATGAGAACCGAAAACCAATTGACTGATATCTTCACCAAGCCCTTAGATGAGAAAAGATTTTATGAATATAGCAGTGAGATCAATATCTTGGATTCTCGGAATGTGGATTGAATCTTGCACATCTGATTGTTACTTGTATTTGAATCAAAACTCTTACATGCTTGTGAAAAACTCATCCCCTTCGTTTTTCTACAAAACTATTTGAGATTATTGAATCTTTGTGAATTATGGTCATAGTCTGGTTGTTGATTGCTTACTGACCATGTTTGCAAAGATCTTTTGTAAATACTAGTCCAAAAGGATCAAATCTCTAGTGAAAAACGAAATATATATGTGGTTTCAGCCTTTGAGCCGGATTAGTTTGTCCCCAGGGCAGACAAGCGCGACCCTCCAGACAGTCCAAACCGAGTCCATAGGCCGGACAAGTCCGGGTCTCCAACCGGACTAGTCTGGACCCTGGGGACCTAACCTCCCCAGAGGGCTCCCCGACTCTTCACTCTTCCACTCACACTCTCTCTCCTCAAACACGAAAACTGCGCCCCCAAATTGGTGGTTTTCGATTCCATCCAACAAAAACCAATTCCAATCCGTGGATTGAAGCCCCAAGGTGTGTTGGAACTCTTCGCCAAGAATCATCCTAGGACGATTCTTCATCCACATTTTGTTGATTTGAAGATTTGAAGAGGTATTCTTGACCTAACCCTAAAATCTTCGAAACTCAATTTTTTAGGTCTTTTGATAGAATCCTCTTCACAAAAGTTGTTCTATATGTCATTGTGATCCTAGCCCAGGAATATTGTGCCCCGATCCATAGTTTTTACAAAAATCCACAAGGTTAGGGTTCTTACTGTGTTCAAGGGACTAGTTCGGCTCCATGCGGACAAGTCCGACTCGTGCATACTAGTCCGGCCCTTCGCGGACAGTTCTGGGGTTCACAATGAAAACCCTAACCTTGATCATTTCTGTGAATTCTAACGCAATATTCCACTTTATTGGACTCATATACTCTCTTGTTTATCTCTTTTCAGGGATGATGTCGAACCTCGACGACTCGCCTCTATCCAATCCCATGTATGAGGCGGCGAGGCAAGAAACCTATCGTCGTGCTCGTGAAGAGTGAGAGATTGCTATAGCTCTCCTCGAATCAAGGACCGAGGCAAGGACGACAAAGAAACAGGAACGAGAGGCTCATAACTCAGCTGCAGAGGAAGTAGCGCCAAGGAATATGAGGCTTGTGAACATGGGTGAGAAAACAAGAACCCAATCGATTAGAGGTGGACAGGACAAAGCCAAAGCACCAGTGGATGAACCACCAAAGAAGAGAAATCTAGTTGTCAAGAAGCCCGCGAGCAAGGCACAAGTTGGTATCACCATAAGAGAAAAGGGTAAAAAGGGGTCCTCACAACCCATTGGCCTTTTAAGGATGTCCTCACCTGCTAGGAATCCAAATTGACAAGCCACTGTTGAAGCCAACTTATTCAGAGGTAAAGGGGCAGAGAAGGCTAAGAGATTGAGGATGGAAGACTATTATAAGTATGAGAAGCACACCACCGACCCTCGATTTTGATGTGACTTCCATTATGACTACTATCAGACAGTCTATATGACCAAGCAAACTCCAGTGATCGATTCTCAATGGATCAATTGGGATTACATGGCGGAGA
Source organism: Tuctoria greenei (assembly GCA_036927565.1). Taxonomy (NCBI): domain Eukaryota; kingdom Viridiplantae; phylum Streptophyta; class Magnoliopsida; order Poales; family Poaceae; genus Tuctoria; species Tuctoria greenei. The sequence continues at coordinate 203,992,200 of JAYESD010000004.1, forward strand.
AGAACCATGCTGCATTCAATGCGGTGATTGAGGCCATAGTATGCCATGGAATCAAGGATATCATGGCATTCAGATATGATTGGAACATTGAAGTTATTGTGCAATTCTACACCACAGTCTACTTCCATAAGCAAGGAGATCGAAGGATCACGTGGTTCACTAATGGTGATCAATACTCAGTTACATATTGGTAGTTTGCCTGAATTCTTGGCTTCGAGGATCATATAGACAACAAGATCATCATTTCAGAAATCAAGGCTGTTAATAAGGATGATTTAGATTACATGTATCCAAGCCATGCAATTTATGACGCGGGGCACATAAGGAACATCAAGCTATTTGATAGTGTGCTCAACCGTGTTCTAAGGAAGACTATAGCCCCCAAGGATGGAGATGCGGGGATCATTCAAGGAAATTTGAGGCATTTGATGGTGCTTATTGATGGGGATGTCCGATTCAACATTGTGGAGTATATCTTTGATGACATCTTCAACATCTCACACACCCCAACCGCTCGCGCGACTATGCACCATATCTCATGTATCTAATTGAGAAGGTATCCGGGCTGAAGTTCATGAAGGATGTTACTCATTGGAGGCTTCACCCTCAACTTCCTCCTCTCGAGCCTATTGCACCAAGAAGAAAGAATGCCGATCCTCCTGCCTCCTCCTCTCATCCCATGGCTTCTCCACCTCCTCCTCCTCCTCCATCGCAGTCCGGAAGCGGCTTCTTCAAGTGCTTGAAGGCACTTTTCGCCTCCTACCGGAAGGTAGAAGTTCGAACTCGTCGCATGGAGCTTCGTCAAGAGAAGTATCTCAAGGCAATGTGCAACAAGCTCGAGGTTCCCATGTATCCCACCACGGAGAGTGATGGAGAGTTGACTCCTTTTCTCGAGTTCACCGCCAATGAACTCGCTCACTTCAAGGAAGCTGGAACCTCCAAGGCTGCCACCAACAATGAAGACGTCAATGAAGATATTGAAGATCCGGGGGCTATGAAGAGTGACAACGACCAGCAAAACGATGACGATGAGTAGTATGTAGGACTTCCTTCCTCTTTTCCTTTTTGGTGTCTTGATGCCAAAGGGGGAGATATTGGAAGAGAGTACTTTCTTTTTAGAGTTGTTGTCTCTCTTGTGATCCTATGGGCGCATATTTTTTTTAAAACTGTTGTATTTAAATTTGTGTAAGACTTAATTTGTGTTAAGGATTGTATGCACATTATGATATTTGCTATGCTTATTTGTGATATGATGCTTAATATTGCCTATTACACATTCATGTTTTTTGCCTTATCACAAATCATGGACACATCACTTAGGCATCCCACCATAACATATGTATGTATGATAACTCTCTGAAATCCTTCATTCATGGTGCATACATTGAGGGGGAGTTACTCATACACACACTTGTTATGAAAACCAATTTATATCATTTTTGTTGAAGATTAATGTGTTTTTTTCAATCACCAAAAACGGGGAGATTGAAAGTGCATCTAGGCATCCCCGTTGGTTTTGGATGATTGATGATGACAAATTAAGGGACTAACGAGCTCAGTTGATCTTAAGCACATGTGTGATGATTGAAATGAAAGAAAATCCCTAAAAAAGAAAAGATTGAAACGGGTGTCGAAGACTCAAGCATGGAAATTAGGGTTTCTTATGTGTTAACTTTATACTAGCCTTCTATGTGTGAGGGTGTGTGTATCAAGTGCATTGAGATCATAGAAGAGGGCTCAAAGTTGTGGTTCAGAGAAATCCTTAGTGAGAAGCCTTGTTGAGAGAATTCCCAGGAGACCAGACTTGTCCGGGCCTTCGAGACGGACTAGTCCGGGAATGCCAGAGTAGTCCATTTTTGGTCAGACTAAGAAATTCTGTGTGAGTTCGGACTTGTCCATTTGGGGATTGTGACACTCGGTTCCGAAAATGAACCAAGCGTAATGCATATGTGTGCCCAGGATGTTTAACACACATATGCAAGTGATTCACAAATGATAAACAGATAATTACCATAACAAAGATTAATTAAGAAGGTACTTTTATTACAATATTCAAATAATCATCATATTATAGCTCTAATGATCATTAATGATAATACTACTGCAGCAAAAATAATCTAACTAAGCAAACTGAGCAAACTGAGCGAATCGGGTAACGCCGCTTCGAGCAACACCACAGGCAAGTCGACTGCAGCACACAACCTAGTACTACGCATGATCCTCAGGATACTCCCAAACATCACCTGAAACTGTTGGTGAGGGAATTGTAAGAGTAAGTACATGTCGTACTCAACAAGTGTGGGAAGGTATAACATGTAACTTAAACAAGGAATTGATAATACATAATGGCTAAATGCTGAAAAGTACATTTAAAACATGTAAAATCATCCTACAATGTCCATGTGAAATTTATCCCATCATACCCCAAATAAACATAATAATTCATATCCATCATTCATTATTCATCCATATTCCATATTCTTACCATCATCATTAACCATGACCATTTATCACCATCTAATCCATAATCATAACCATAACCATTACCATAACCCAACCATGACCATCCCAAATCCCAAGTTTCCTCTAATCATGGAAGTTATCCAGGTGCTCATAACTAGGAGCACAACTATCATGATAGTTTTTAACACACTCTGCAGAGGTTGTACCACTTTACCCACAAGTTCATGATTTTGTCACCCGTCGACGACTAAAGAAACCTCCCTTATTCCAATTACACTTCCTTAGGTGTATGACCAAGAGATCATAAAATAGCCTTTACAAAGGTATTACCAGCATATTCAGACCCACTGAGGTTTTACCGGTGGTGATGCCTCCAACTGAGCACATCCAACCAAGGGCCCCCTCTTGCGACGTTCGGATCCCAGTGCAGTCCCGTCACTATTGCAAAAACAACCGACTCCCATTCCCCGCTCCTCCAAATGATCTGAATCAATGCTGGTAATACTCCTAATTAATTGGCTAAGCCGCACCCATACTTGGCCTTGTGGTGGCACTGTAGTCCTGGCTTATTCTCGCATGAACCAGTCCTTAGATCCAAGGCAAGCAAACCACCATATAATCCAACCCAATCCACAAACCATTTGCTTAGATCTCCCAAGTCCCGTGTTACCAATTAACCATATTCATCAATGCTCATCATCCATTAGTTCATAATTAAGTCATTTGGTTGTTTTCTCATCCCAATTAATTAGTGCGAAGTAAAAAAGGTAAAAAAATCCTTCCCGACTCTCTATAATGTATTCCAAGCGACAAGAATGGTCAAACAAGTCTAGTAAACACCTATAAGTGGGTTTCCCATCAAATTGACACAAACATGCAGTTTTGCAAACAAAACATTTAAAAACATGATCAATATGATCAAGGACACTTGCCTTGCTCTTGAGCTTGGTTAGGGTCCAAAGCTTCAAAGTTCTGGTACTGGAGGTCTTCGACAGCACCCTCTAGCGCAACACCTTCTATTCCTCATAATAGACATATAAAACAACCATTACAATTAATAAATTCTCATATATTACTCAATATGCCATGATATGCATGATTAATGCATTTATGAGGTAAAACTTGTTAATGAGTTGCTATTAATGTTTACTAACTAGTTACAATGGTGTTTAACAAGTTTAAACATGTTTCGAGTTGATTTGAATCAAATTGGGATTATTTCAGCCTGAAACAGATTCAGACACCGGACTAGTCCATTTTCGGGGGCCGGACTAGTCCACTCAGGACACAATGGCAAATTAGGGTTTTCTTGATCTGCAAAAATTGGGATTGATTTCTCTTGGAAAAGTGAAAGTAGATGGTGTACCACATGTTTAGAGATCCAAGGATCAAGAATTGGACGTGAAACTCGAATCTTGACGATTAGGGTTGATGGTGGAGAGTTGAGGGTGAATTGGTGATGAAGAATGAAAAGTCGATGAAGATCTTACTCGATCGACCCTCCTTCGTGTTCTCCTCCTCCGCCTTGCTGCTGGATCTTCTCTTGATGGCGGCTCCCAAGAATTAGGGTTGAGGGTTTCTTCAATTGTGGCAAAGAGGTAAAAAGTTGGGATGGTGGGTTGTTTATATAGAGGTGGAGGTGGTAGGGTTTGATGGATTTCGAGTTTAAGGTGGTGGAGGCCGTGTAGGGGTCCCACATGGGCTCCACAGGGGTTGGGAACGATGTTCTTGGTCCCAATTAAGGTAAATACCCAATAACCAATCATGGAGAAATAATAGAGTTCGAGTTGGTTTCTGCAGGTCGGACTAGTCCGCAGTAAGGACCGGACTAGTCCGATATTGAACAAAGACATCAACGGACAAGTCCGGTTGGGTGGTACGGACAAGTCCATTTTGGAACAGAGACATTTTCGGACAAGTCCGAGGTAATAGGCCAGACAAGTCCGAGATGGCAAATAAAGGGTTTTCCAGACTAAAACTCAACAAGGAACGAACAATTCACTTGACCACGGACAACTCTGGACGACATAAGCGACCAAACCGGACTAGTCCGTTCATTGTGTCGGACAAGTCGTAGCTCTGAAAAACTGAATTTTCTGAAGAAGAATAGGGACACCGGACTAGTCCATACCCTAACAGAGTTAAATTGCTGTTTTGGCCTAAATTAATTTTAACCTTGTCCCATTTTATATTGCTTAATGTTAAACATGTATAAAAATGTATGCAATGCATGATGGATGAAAATGAGGGTGTTACAAACCTACCCCCCTTAAAATGAATCTCGCTCTCGAGATTCGATGTAGAAGGAAAGAGATAGGGAAATTCTTTCTTGAGTTCATCTTCTAGCTCCCAAGTTGCTTCCGATTCTGTATGATGCTTCCATTGCACTTTGCACCGTCTAATCACTTTGTTTCTTGTGATTCTCTCCTTCATTTCTAAGCTTTTGACCGGTTGCTCGATATAAGTCAAATCTGCCTCTAAGTCCAATTCTTCTATTGGAACTTGTTCTACCAGTACCCTTAAGCATTTCTTGAGTTGAGAAACATGAAACACATCATGAACATCAGAAAGATGTGCTCGCATCTCCAGTTTATATGCTACTTCTCCCTGTTTGTCCAAAATCTTGAATGGCCCAATATAGTGGGGTGCCAACTTGCCTCTGACTTTAAACCGCTTATGACCTTGCATAGGTGATACTTTGAGGTATACGAAGTCTCCCACTTCAAAGGCTAAGTTTCTCTGCCTATTATCCGCACAACCCTTTTGTCTTGTTTGAGTGGCCCTCAAATTCTCGCAGATTATCTGAACTTGCTTTTCGGCTTCCTGTAACACATCAGGTCCAAAAACTTGGGTTTCTTCTGTCTCAATTAAGAACAAGGGTGTCCTACACTTTCTTCCATATAGTGCTTCATATGGCGACATCTTCAAGCTGGCTTGGTAACTATTATTGTACGAAAATTCAGCATATGGCAAGCTCTAGTCCCAGTTGCGTCCATGCTTCAAGGCACAAGCCCTCAACATATCTTCCAATATTTGGTTGGTCCTCTCGGTTTGTCCATCGATTTGCGGATGATATGCTGAATTGAAATTTAACCTTGTAGCCATAGCTTCATGCAGTTTCTGCCAGAACCTAGAGGTGAATTGAGAACCCTGGTCAGACGCTATTTTCTTTGGAAATCCATGTTTGCATACAATTTTCTCCATATACAACTCAGCTAACTGTGCCACAGTATACTTAGTCTTGACAGGAATCAAATGAGCCGATTTGGTCAACCGATCCACAATAACCCATATTGAGTCATAACTGGACAGGGTTCACGGTAATCCAGCTATGAAGTCCATACTGATCTCTTCCCACTTCCACTTCGAAATCTTTAATGGCTGCAATAATCTAGCTGGCCTTTGATGTTCAGCTTTGACTCGTTGGCATACATCACATAGTGCAACGTACTCTACTATGTTCTTTTTCATGCTAGCCCACCAATAACATGTCTTCAAGTCCTTGTACATCTTTGTACAGCCGGGATGGATTGAGTAAGGTGAGTCATGTGCCTCCTTTAATATCCTTTCCCGAATATGCTTAACATTAGGTACAACAATCTGTTTCCCAAGCCATAGAGTACCTTGGTCATCCTCATGAAATCTGAATTCTCTCCCTTCTTGGGTTCTTTCTTTGATTTCCTGAATTTCCTCATCCTTTGTCTGTCCCTCTCGAATTTCTCGCTCCAGGGTCGGATTTAACTCCATTATTCCCATCTCATTCACAAATCCAAGATTCAACTGTTCAAACTCCTTGCATAGCTTGGATGGCAGTTCCCGAACCGTGAGTTGGTGGCTTACTCCTTTCTGACTCAAAGCATCGGCCACTACATTAGCTTTCCCCGGGCAATATTTAATTCCCACATCATAGTCCTTGATGAGCTCCAAACATCTCCGTTGCCTCAAATTTAGGTCCGTTTGTGTGAAAATGTAGTTAAGGCTCTTATGATCCGTATAAATCTCACACCTGTGACCGAGAATGTAGTGCCTCCATATCTTCAAGGCATGCACTATGGCTGCAAGTTCGAGATCATGCGTAGGGTAATTTTGCTCATGTTTCCTCAACTGCCGTGATGCATAGGCTACCACTTGACCTTCTTGCATAAGCACACATCCAAGTCCTTGTCTCGATGCATCGCAATAGATATCAAAGCTTTTGCTCACATTTGGCAATACCAGCACAGGCGGTGGTTAACCTCTTCTTAAGCTCCTCAAAACTATCCTGGCAAGCTTGAGTCTATTGGAACACTTTTCCCTTCATCAACTACTCAGACATGGGCTTGGCTATTTTGGAGAATCCTTGATGAACCGGCGGTAATATCCAGCCATTCCAAGAAAACTTCTTATTTCCTTGACATTCTGCGGTGGTTCCCACTTTAGAACATCCCTCACTTTTCTTGGGTCAACCGATACTCCTCCTCCCGAGATGATATGACCCAAAAATGACACTTCCCTTAACCAAAACTAGCACTTGCTGAATTTGGAACATAATTGGTGTTCCCTCAATTTCTGCAATGTGAGCCTCAAATGCTCTTCATGCTTCTCTCCACTTCACGAATAGATCATAATGTCATCAATGAGCACCACAACGAATTTATCCAAGTACTCCATGAATACTTTATTCATGAGGTAAATAAAGTATGCCGGTGCATTGGTCAATCCAAAAGACACAACAGTATACTCATAGGATCCATACCGTGTCCAAACGCCGTTTTGGGTATGTATGACGGTCTAATCTTCATTTGGAAGTAACCTGACCTCAAGTCAATCTTGGAGAAAAATAGGCACCCTTCATCTGGTCAAACAAATCCTCAATACGGGGCAATGTATACTTGTTCTTGATCGTCACCTAGTTGAGAGCTTGGTAATCCACACACATCCTTTGGAATCCATCCTTCTTGTCCACGAATAGCACTGGTGCTCCCCAAGGTGAAGATCTTGGGCGAATGAAACCCTTTTCTAGCTGCTCTTGAATTTTCTTCTTGAACTCCGCTAATTCCATAGGAGGCATCCTATATGGCCTCTTAGCTATAGGCCCAATTCTAGGTATTAATTCAATAACAAAATCTATGTCACGATCAGGCGGCATACCTGGAACCTCCTCCGGAAACACATCAAAAAATTCACACACCACCATAATCTCCTCAATCGCTGCACCATCCATTTGATTCAGCTCCACTTGCTTCGGTGTGTGTTGAGATGCTTCAAATTCTATGCTAACCCCTTCTTCATTTGTCAACTTCACCGTCTTCGTGGCACATTGAATTATCCCATTGTGCTTCCTTAACCAGTCCATACCAAGTATTATGTCCAGTCTTGAGAATCCAAAACGATGAGATTGGCGAAGAAGTCTACCCCCCCCCCCTTATTCTAAGGATTACTTTTGGACATACTATATTCGTCCTCATCTCCCCCCAAGAGACTTAACCAACAAGGTATACTTCATATGAGATATGGGCAAACTATACTTGGCAATATACTTTGATGCAATGAGTGAATGCGATGCTCCAGAAACAAATAACATAGTCACTGAGTTGGAGTTTGGGAGAAACATACCAATCACCACGTCATTCGCTTGTTGGGCTTCCTCCCTAGAGACATGGTTCACCTTGCCACGGACAAAATTCTGCGGTCCACGGTTGCCTTGTGACGCTCCTCCATTTGGTCTTGGGTCCTATTTTGGAGCATTGTTTCCTTGACCAAGGCCTGACTTAGGACATTGAGATGCAAAGTGTTCCACCTCACCACAAGCATAGCATGACCTTGCTGCACCAATATTGTTAGGGCGAACTTGATTTTGAGCATTAGCAGGAAAATTTGCGCGAGGCGCTTGGGGCATTGGAGGGTGAGGTTCTTGCATAGTGAGGCTTTGCTGCATAGGCCGAGCTGGGCGCGATGAAATAGCAGGGCGATATGCAGGAGCAAAGGGGTTGCAGTATGGTGCATTTGGTAGCGCAATGCGGGGGCGAACATTGCTTCCTTGTGGCTGTCCTTGATATAGCGCCTTCCTTTTGTTATCCTGCTCTATCTCACAATCCTTGTTTTCAACCACAATAGCTTTGTCCACAATCTTTTGGAAATTTGCATAGTTGCAATTTAGCAATTGGAATTGAATCTCATTGTTTAGGCCTCTCATAAATAAATACTGCTTGCGGCTGTCCCGATTAACATCTTCCGGAGCATACCTTGAGAGTTGAGTGAATTTATTGAGATACTCACTCACACTTGACTTTCCCTGCTTTAGGTTCTCAAATTCTTGCCTCTTTAGAATCATAACACCTTCAAGAACAAAGTGAGAACAAAAGTTTTCCTTAAATTCAGCCCAAGTGATCCTCTCTTGATTTCCGTGGGCATTGCAAAGCGAGTCCCACCAATCTGCGGCTGCTCCAACTAGCTGATGGGAAGCAAAGATAACCTTCTCCTTGTCATTGCATTGGACAATAGCGAGCTTCTTCTCCACAGATTTTAGCCAATCATCAGCTTCCATAGGATCATTGGCTTGATGAAAGGTGGGTAGTATAGTCCTCATAAACTCTCCTAATCTGTTTTGAGCTGGTGGGGGTGGCAGTGGAAGCATATGCGGCTGATTCTGATTATTGGCTTGCAACTGTCCTAAAGTGTGCATCACAGTATGCATAAGATGATTCTGCATAGTCAACAGCTGCTGAAGGTTGTCAGCCTCGGGTCCAGGTCCATTATTATTATGAGGTGCTCCATTGTTCTCCTCAATCTCATTGGCATCCCTCTCGTTACGGGTCCTCGGCATCTGAAGGAAAGAGAAAGAGATAGAAGGATTTAGAAAACATCCCCAACTATATGCATCAAGGGATATGAAACTAAGCAACTACCTACACTAGCCTATATGGATGTGGCAAACTCTAAAGCATCCCACAATCCTCTTCTAAGCACACAAGCAAACAAGCAAACATCACATTACAACCTGCATACCAGGAAATAAAACGATCACTGAGTGTTCCTATGTACTCTAAAGTGTCCATTCTATCTAGGCTGCATCCTACAGTCAACCTGTGGCTCTGATACCGATTTTTGACTCCCGGTTCCGAAAATGAACCAAGCGTAATGCATATGTGTGCCTAGGATGTTTAACACACATACGCAAGTGATTCACAAATGATAAACAGATAATTACCACAACACAAATTAATTAAGACAATACTTTTATTACAATGTTCAAATAATCCTCATATTACAGCTCTAATGATCATTAATAATAATACTACTGCAGCGGAAACAATCTAACTAAGCAAATTGTAACACCCGGTTCCGAAAATGAACCAAGTGAACACATATGTGTGCCCAGGACGTTCAACACACATACACGAGTGCAATCACAAGAGGATAACCACATAATTACCATGAGACAAGATTAATTAACCACTTTTGTTACACAATTCATAATATCCTCGAATACAAGCTCTAATGAATATTAATGACAAGTTTGAACTAATACAGTGGAAATCATCTAATAAAGCAACTATGTAGCTAAGCAAAAGGGATATGGCGTAGCTCCGATCAAACCACAGGCAAGCTGACGGCAGACACGACCTAGAACTCCGCATTATCGATGTTATACTCCCAAATTTGACCTGCAACTATTGGTGGGGGAATTGCAAGGCTGAGTACATGTCGTACTCAGCAAGTGTGGAAAGTATGACATGTAGCTGATACAAATAACGAATATAATAACGGTTAAGTGCTGAAAAGTACAATAAAACATTTGAAAAGCAACATATTGTATGTACATGAAGTGAACCTATCATAAACCATGTATTTATCATAATACTAGTCCATATTTCATTACCATCATCCATATTCCAGATTTCTCATTACCATTAACCATATCTAATGCCATAAACCATAATACCATCCCATAACTAGTACCAAACCATCCCATAACCAAAACCCATCTAATCATGTAGGTCATCCAGGTGCTCTTAACCAAGAGCACGACTATCATGATAGTTTTTAACACTTTGCAAAGGTTGTATCACTTTACCCACGTGTTCGTGATTTCATCACCCGTCGGCGACTAAGAAACCTTCTTTATGCCAAATACACTTCCTTAGACGTATGGCCAAGAGATCACAAAATAGCCTTTACAAAGGGACTACTAGCATGTATGGACCCACTGAGGTTTCACCGGTGGCGATGCCTCCAACTGAGCACATCTTCAACCAAGAGCCCCCTCCTGTGCCATTCGGATCCCAGGGAGTCCCACCACTCATACAAACCCAATTCGACTCCCCTTCCCCAGTGCACCAAATGATCCACACAGTACTAGGAATACCCTAATTAATCAGCTACGCCGCACCCATACTTGGCCTCATGGTGGCACTATTGTCCTGACATATTCTCGCATGAGTCGGTCCTTAGATCTAGAGCAAGCAACCACCATGTCTTCCAACCATCCACATACTAGGCTTGCTTAGATCACGCATTACCATATCATATTAACCAGTTCATATTAACCATAATCTCATTAATGCATAATTAAATTGTATAGTTGTTTTCCCATCCTAGTTAATTAAGCGAAGCAAAGGTAAAAAGCCCTTCCCGACTCTCTACCATGTATTTCAGGTGCCAAGGGTGGTTAAACAAAGCCAAAACATTTATTGTAAAAACAGGATCAATATGTTCAAGGACACTTGCCTTGCTCTTGGGCTTGGTTTGGGTCAAAGTCTTCAAATTCCTGGTGCTGGAGGTCCTCTGCAGCGCCCTCTAGCGCAAATCCGTCTAAACCGTGCAATAAACATACAAGACAAGAATTACAATCAATAAGTGCACATACATTACTCAATATGATATGATATGCATGATTAATGCAAATGCAAAGTGAAACTTGTTAATGGGTTGCTTTTAATGTTTACTAATCAATTACAATAGTTCATAATAAGTTTATACATGTTTCAAGTTAATTTACATGAATTTGGAATTAATTCATCATTAAACGAATATAGAGGCCGGACAAGTCCGCTAGGGGCCGGACAAGTCCGCTAGGGGTCGGACTAGTCCGCCCTACGCGAACTAGCGAATTAGGGTTTTTTCTAGATCGACGTGAATTTGGAAAATTGGGGTTGAATTCACGTGGGAAAGAGGAAGTAGAAAGTGTACCATGTGTTTAGAACTCCAAGGATCAAAAGTTTGGAGGCAACACTTGGATGTTGACGATCTAGGGTTGATGATGGAGAGTTCAGGGTGAATGGGTGATGAAGAACGTAAAGTCGATGAAGATCTTGATTTCTTGGTCCTTCTTCCTGATCTCCTTCCTCTCCTTGCTACTGGATCTCCCCTTGGTGGCGGCTCCCACAAACTAGGGCTTGGTGGTCATCCAATTGAGGCAAAGAGGTAAAAGGTTGGGGTGTTGGGTTGTTAATATAGGGGTGGAGGGTTAGGGTTGGATGGATTTCGAGTTTGGGGTGGGTGGAGGCCGGTGTGGGGTCCCACATGGGTTCCAAAAGGGTTAGACACGACATCCTTAGGCCCTACTTAAGGTAAAACCCAAAAACACATCGTGGAACAAAAGCTCAACTCAGAATCTCGATCACTGAACAAGTCCGCACTAGGCCGGACTAGTCCAAAGTTAGTCTGAGAGAAATCGGATAAGTTTGGACTATATTGGACATTTCACAACTTAGTCAGGGGAAAATAGACAAGTCTGGCCAAAATCGGACAACTCCGATTTTAGTTAGAGAGGAACACAGACAAGTCCGCTAGATATCAGACAAGTTTGTACAAGTCCAGGGACTTAGCAAAATTTCAAGGAATCGGAATACCGGACTAGTCCGCGATGGACCGGACAAGTATGAAGATTGTACAGAGATGAAACCGTACTAGTCCGCATGAAAACGGACATGTCCGAGGGAGGTCAGAGAGAAATCAGACTAGTTCGCACAAAAAATGGACTACTCCGCACTTCTCAAAACTCTTGAGTGCGGTTTTGCTTTAAATTTATTTTAAACTCATTCCTTTTTACGTGGATTAATGTTAAACATGTATATGAACTTATGCATTGCATGATGCATGAATATGAGGGAGTTACAAATCTACCCCCCTTAAAATGAATCTCGCCCTCAAGATTCGACATAGAAGGAAAGAGATAGGGAAAATCTTTCTTGAGATCATCTTCCAGTTCCCAAGTTGCTTCCAATTCTGTATGATGCTTCCATTGTACTTTGCACCATCGAACAATCTTGCTTCTTGTGACCCTCTCCCTAGGTTTCCATGATTTTGATCAGTTTCTCGGCATAAGTCACATCTGCCTCTAATTCCAATTCTTCCATTGGCACTTGTTCTTCCAGTACTCCCATGAACTTCTTGAACTGTGAAACATGAAACACATCATGGACATTTGAAGGATGAGTTGGCATCTCCAGTTTATATGCTACCTCTCCCCGTTTGTCCAAAATCTTGAACAGTCCAATATAGCGAGGTGCTAACTTGCCTTTGATATTAAACCTCTTATGACCTTGCATGGGTGACACTTTAAGATATACAAAGTCTCCCACTTTCCACCTATTACCCGCATATACTTTTCTGTCTTGATTGGGCAACCCTCAAGTTTCCGCGTATGATCTGAACTTGTTTTTCAGCTTCTTGCAACATCTTGGTCCAAATACTTGGTTTTCTCCTGTCTCATTCCAAAACAAGGATGTTCTATACTTACTTCCATACAGTGCTTCATATGGTGACATCTTCAAGCTGTCTTGGTAACTATTGTTATATGAGAATTCTGCATATGGCAAGTTCTTGTCCCAACTTCTTCCATGCTTCAAAGCACAAGCTCTTAACATATCCTCCAAAATCTGATTGGTCCTCTCAGTTTGTCCATCCGTTTGAGGGTGATATGCTAAGCTAAAATTCAACCTTGTTCCCAATGCTTCATGTAGTTTGTCCCAGAACCTAGAGGTAAATTGAGAACCTCTATCCGATACTATCTTCTTTGGTACTCCATGTCAGCACACAATATGCTCCATATACAACTCTGCCAGCTCCGTGGCGGTAAATGTGGTCTTGACAGGAATAAAGTGAGATGACTTGGTCAACCAATCCACAATAACCCATATTGAATCGTAACCAGACTGGGTACATGGCAATCCAACTATAAAGTCCATGCCGACTTCTTCCCACTTCCATTCTGGAACCTTTAATGGCTGCAATAATCCAGCTAACCTTTGATGTTCAACTTTGACTCGTTGGCACACATCACACAAGGCTACATATTCAGCTATGTCCTTTTCATGCTAGCCCACCAATAACATGTCTTCAAATCCTTGTACATCTTTGTACAACCGGGATGAATTGAGTATGGCGAGTCATGTGCCTTCTTTAATATTGTCTCCCAAATATGCTTCACATTAGGCACGACAATCCTTTTTCCAAGCAATAAGGTACCATGGCCATCCTCATCAAATATGAATTCTCTCCCCTCTTGGGCCCTTTCTTTGATTTCTTGAATTTCCCCATCCTTGGTCTGTCCCTCTCGAATTTCTTGCTCCAAGGTCAGATTTAACTCCACTATCCCCATCTCATTCACAAATCCGAGATTCAACAGTTCTAACTCCTTGCATAACTCAGATGGCAATTCTCGAACCGTGAGCTGATGACTTACTCCTTTTCGACTCAAAGCATCGGCCACTACATTAGCCTTCTCTGGATGATAGCTGATCTCCACATAATAATCCTTGATGAGTTCCAACCATCTTCTTTGTCTCAATTTCAGATCCGTTTGTGTGAAAATATACTTTAAACTCTTGTGATCCGTATAAATTTCACACCTATGACCAAGAATGTAATGCCTACAAATATTCAAGGCATGCACTACAGCTGCAAGTTCGAGATCATGTGTAGGATATTTTTCTCATGTTTCTTCAATTGTCTTGATGCATAGGATACCACTTGACCTTCTTGCATGAGCACACATCCAAGTCCTTGCCTTGAAGCGTCGCAGTATACACTACCAGGATTCCGGTTTATTGCGACAAAAAAAATCATTGCAATAGGTCGAAATTCATCGCGATAGGTTGTTGTTGCAATGAAATAGAACGTCACGATAGTTTTTCCGACTCGTGGCGATAACAGCCGTGGCAATAGGTTATTGCGATGACTTGACATCCGTGGCAAATAGTATGGTATTGCGACGACTCCACGTTGGTGGCAAATAGTATGGTATTGCAATGGTTTAACGTATTGCGACGATTTAACGTATTGCGACGAAAATATCGGTGTTGCAACAATGTCACATTCGTGGCAAAAAGTATGGTACTGCAATGACTCCACGTTCATTGCAAATAGTATGGTATTGCAACGGTCTAACGTATTGCGACGATTTAACGTATTGCAACGAAAATAACGGTGTTGCAATGATGCCACATTCGTGGCAAAAAGTATGATATTGCAACGACTCCTCGTTCGTGGCAAATAGTATGGTATTGCAACGGTTTAACGTATTGCGACGATTTAACATATTGCAACGAAAATAACGGTGTTGCAATGATGCCACAATTGTGGCAAATAGTATGGTATTGCGACGACTCCACGTTGGTGGCAAATAGTATGGTATTGCAACGGTTTAACGTATTGCGATGATTTAACGTATTGCAATGAAAATAATGGTGTTGCAACGACGCCACATTTGTGGCAAAAAGTATGGTATTGCAACGACTCCACATTCGTGGCAAATAGTATGGTATTGCAACGGTTTAACGTATTGCGACTATTTAACGTATTGCAACGAATAGTACGTTATTTGCGACGATTTCACATCTGTGGCGATAAGTACGGTATCGCGACGATTTCATACTCGTGGCGAATAGTATGGTATCGCGATGTTTTCACATTCACGGCGAATAGTACGGTGTTGCAACGATTTCACATCCGTAACGAATAGTACGGTATGGCAACGTTTTTACATTCGTGGTGAATAGTATGGTGTTGCAACAATTTCACATCCGTAGCGAATAGTATGGTATCGCGACGATTTCACACGCGTGGCGAATAATATGGTATCGCGACGTTTTCACATCCGTGGCGAATAGTACGGTATCTCGAAGATTTCACACTCGTGGCGAATAATATCGTATCGCGACGTTTTCACATTCGTGGCGAATACTACGGTGTTGCAACGATTTCACTTTCATGGCGAATAGTACGATATCGCGACGATTTCACACTCGTGGTGAATAATACGGTATCGCGACGATTTCACAGCCATGTCCAATAATACGGTAATGCAACGATCTCACGTTCATGGCGAATAGTACGGTATTGCAACGATTTCAAAACCGTGACAACAATATTGTATTGCAACAATTTCTGATGTGTGGCAATAGGTTCGTAATGAAACATATTCAAATATGTTGCAATAGGGTCGTAATGCGACGTTCTCTGGGTGGTGGCAATAGCAGTCTAGTGCAACACTTTTTTGGTCGTAGCCAAATGTTTGTAGTGCAATGTTTTATAAGTTGTGGCAATAGCTAGCTTCCTATTGCAACAGTTTATTTTCGTCACAATAATCTGTTAATGCCACATTTTATAATTAGTGGCACTAGAATCCTAATGCACCAGGTTTGAAAATTAGTGGCAACATAATCAATTTATTCGCACACGATACATCTGTTGACTTAACAACAAACATCCAGCAATTGATGCAACGCTCAAGGACCCTTGCGTCATTGCGAGACGATGTTATTTATAGTTTTTCCAGGTTGCAACATTGTACCCATTAAAATAGCACCGCGACGAGTTGTAGTAATTAGGAATAGTTTCTCGAACATCCGGCTTCGACTTGGTGCGAGCAGAAGCCTTTTGTGGAGTTGCTGCTAGCCGTTGTTGATTTTGCAAGCTCTCTATCATTCTGCACATGTCTGCTAGCTCCTTTTCTTGCCGTACAGAATTGGCTGCCATCTGATCATGTAAAGCCTGGACTTCCTGGTTGAGCTGTTCATTTGCCTGGACGAAGCCATCCATCTGGAAGGTCATAATCATTTCTTCCTTCCAACTCTTGCACAAGGTCTTCAATTCTATTTTGCAAGTATCGCACTTGCTGGCCGAGCTGGTCAGACATCTGGATATGCAGTCTTTCAGAAATATTAGGTTTAGCCATATAACCACGCCCTCGAAACTGTGATCCTCCAGAACCATTTGCGGATATATAAGTAAGCTGGAAGATGTTGTTTCTTTCCTCATCTGGGATTGTGACTCCCAGCTGAGCTTCCTTGACATTGATTTGGGCACGTGCGTGGGTCTATATACAAAAAGAAAAGTCACATGTACGTTGCAAATATTTATTTAAATGGGGATTGTTTGAAGTGTTTCTCACATGTACAACTTATGCCTGCTCGTTTGCCCATTGACTGTTCTTCACATGGCTTGCCTCCCACAATTCTATGTCATCGGGTTCTTTTCCGGTCCCTGGGTCTCGCTACATCAAATACAAGTAAAATTTGATTGAATGATTGCAGTGCAAAGTAAAAGCATGATTTAGTTTTCATACCTTCTCGTAACTAAGTTGGGCGTAGGATTTCGAGCCAAGCAAGTGTTTTGTCTTTTGAGTACTTCGATTTCGTGAATTGGTTCTGCTTATTGACTGCAATTTTAAGAATTAATTTCACGAATGGGTGTTATCAAATAGTTTTTATAGGATATGAAGGTATTAGAAAGCTAGCTGACCTTGAATCGCTCGGACCCAAAATAGCCCATAAGCGCCAACCAATCGGAATCTGCTACTTCAACAGGCTTGTTTTGTATACGTTCCTCAGCGGTCGAATACTTCTTATAGGTGGCATGCAATGTTGATCGCCACCCCTTGTAGCGATCACCAGCAATCTTCAATATTTTTCTTCTGGTATCATCTGTGTCCTCCAAGTCCCAGGCATTCTGTACATTGTATATCACACTGTTATAAACGTACAAGATGGAGGTCACTAGAAAAAAATACTTATGTGGGGTGTCATAACACTAACCAGAATGTCTCTCACTATATCGCTCTTTGAAGTATCGCCAACCTCTGCCCACTTCCTTACACCAGCGAGGGGTGTATTTTTTTTGTTGTAATAACCACATCATCGACAAAGTGCCGCTGATTAGGACCAACCGCAACACCCAACCTATCGGACCACTGAATTTGTAGCTTCCGATTCTGATCATTCGTTCTATTTGCAGATGCTAGATAGCGCAATTTAGCAACCTTAAGTCCTTTAGTAACCCCTCTTCCAAACTTCTTTCCTTCTGTTAGTGTCATTTAAACGGTACACGTTTAAAGCAAATTAGCAACTGACCAGGCCTAGTATCATGTACAAATAGTGTGAAAGAAGAAGAAGTCTGATGTTTTACCATCTTCAGGACGAGTGCGGCAAATACGAGCGTGGGAACACCGCGTCGCAACAGCATTTTGCTCCATATTGGGCGATGCATCGACTTGTTGACTTCTTTGTTGTTGTTCATAACCTACAATCAGGCATCAGGCAGTAGTTAGTGGCGCTACAGCACCCGTAGTACTGCAGGGGATTTTCAGTCCAGCTGCAGAGCAGGCAAGACAATAGCTGGCAATGCTAGAGAAAGAGAGGGTTTGCCGGGTGCTCATCCTCTGCAGTACTGCTAGTTCGGTCTGAACGACATTAGCAGGAGCGCGTCTCGAGGCAAATTGGTGGCAGGGCGAGTCATGGACGTCAGCGGTATTAGCAGGTAGAGGATGCAAGACAGATGAGGCGGGCAACTTGCGACGTTTAACAAAGCTAGGGTTCGGTCTGGCAGTGCAGTGACCACATTTAAGTCACAGGATCGACGTCCAGATCACACCGGTGATCTCATGTGACTTACGTTTTTACTGCAGGCGATGCAGTAAAGATCCCACGGTGTGATTCCATTGGATCTTTACTGCA